>OX451374.1:70000-1320000 GCA_949629185.1 Apamea crenata | reverse complement strand
GCAAAATGTTGTGCAATAACAATAATTGTTATTGCACAACATTTTGCAATGTCTTGTCAGTCACAGAGCGGCAATTCTTGTAATTTTAAGAACGTTCACTGTCTGATCACTCAAAAATACCTCTAATTTCCCTACATTTTCGACAAGTTATTGACATTTTCTCGCTGAGATGAGATTGCGACTAGATTTTGAACGTTTTTAAATACGGGAATTGGCTTACAGGCCGAAACCTCTAATGTGAACCTAGTGATATACTGTGATAGTTACCTGTTGTAGTTGCCTTGTGACTAAATAAATGAAGTACAGGTACAGACGCCAGCACATCAAGCTACTACAATCTGTCAAATTTCTTTAATAGATTTTCAACTTTATCGCTAAAGCATTAGGTTCAAGGTTGATTGGGAAAATTTGACAGTTTCGGGTAGCTTGACCTGCTGGCGTCCGTACCTACGCGGGAGCATGAGATAAATATTTCTTTTACTAATGCGTTCTTTTTCTTTTTTAGATTTTTTTTTAAAGTTTATATGGAGTGCTGGAAACTGAAAGTCATGATGATATTGGCGATCAATGAATGTTTCATCTCAAGGATAACGTTTTTTCCGTGCATTGCTAGATTGGCAGGTTTTTGCGCGCAATTTCGATTGGATCGAAATGCAAAAAGCAACTCAAAAGCATTTGACAAAAAAAAAAATCAATCAGCCACCTCGTCCGTATGAATTTTATTTGATTAACTGCACCAAGAAAATATCTGCTGCATGCAATATGTTTGACACATTTGATTTGTGTAGGGTACACATGGTCCGTAGAGATCGATAGTGAATTTGTATTCAGTTTCTCGTGTCGTAAATCATTAAAGTGACAAGACTTCCGATTGTCACAGTTTTATCAATAAGCTGCATCGCGTGCAAGTGACAATACAATATGCATTTTCCCCTTATGCCTTTCTTTCGTGGAACAATTAATCATTAACAGGCATTTGTTTGTTTCGCGTTAACTGTCTACTAATTACAGATGTACTACCACTCTAATTGTGTAACACACAATTATTCATAATCTAAACGATTTTGAAGGAAATTGTTAATCCATTGCTTCATATGTTCGAAAAATTTGTCTGCTCAACAACGTAAATAACGCAATCATTGTTGTTGAACTGTCAAAATGAAAGCTATGGCTACTGTTAGGGCAAATTTTTCAATCATCAGATATATTTTATCCGACGAATAAATATGGCGATTTGACATATTTTCCATTGTTTATTCCTCAGATATAAGTTATCACATGATCAGCCTACAGCAGTCCACTGCTGGACATAGGCCTCTCCACGCACGCCATTTAACTCAATTTTCGGCAACTCTTATCCAGCTGCTACCAGCCATCTTGCGAAGATCGTCGCTCCACTTAGCCGGAGGGCGTCCCTCCTTTCGTTTCTCGATACGCGGTCACTACTCAAGAACACACAGTTATCTGAAGATTGAAAAATCGTCTCTTTGTGTGTTAGGTACGCAATTACCCCGCCGATAATTAGATAGCCAATTAACAGAAGTAAAATTCCGTATCTCTGTGGTTATCATCCGGAAATGGCAGTGGCCGTCCAAGGGTTTGTTTATAATCAGATAACATGTACGTCATTACTGGAGATGTTGAGGGCAGAAAGAAGCTAGTATAAATATAAATGGGGAATAAATAAACTAAATGATGTAACAACTATGGACAGGGTTCAATAGTTGGCCGTGACCCCATCGCCTCAAAAGTAGGTAGGTTTATGTAATACCTATTTATTTATCGATTTAGGTATGTGCGATCATATAATGTCACCGGATGTAATTGAATTATAGTAGTGTTTTATAGGTATTGTATACAATCAAGTATTTTCTAACTGAACAGACAGCTGTGCTGCTGGGGAGTTTGTTGCGCCACTTCTTCCCAGCGATAGTACTAGGAAGTGGTGAAGGGCGGGCGTTTTTGGGGGACTGTCTTTTGTAATTTTGACGTTCAAAAAGTGCTGATTCTCAGCCTAATTTGAATAAATGACTTTTGATTTGTTGTGCAATTACCCCGCTGATCCACCGTTTTCATTTAATTTAATTAATTATAAGCCCCAGCCCCATAATAAACCACAGTTTTACAAACTGAAGGTCAAGGATCGATTGGTTACCCTTATCAGTTTTTATGTTTAGAAAAAACTATGTTGCGTAACGCCATGCTCTTTACAGCCATAGCGAATGGATTTGATTTATTATTTTACCGATTATAATGTTTCATGGTACCTACAAAAAATTCTGCTACGCTGATTTGAGAGTACCTACTTAACGGAAAAAAAAACGTTTAAATATTAATTACTGCTTATTATCAGGTTTAACCTTTAGGGGGGCTTGTGGCTAAGTAATAATAGCCCCACGGGTCGATTGATCAGGTTAAGCTACGCTTGCCACGGTTGGTCCGTGGATGGGTGACCATCTTTACATACCAAGACCTCTCCTTACCTCGGAAAGCACGTTAAGCCGCTTGTCCCGGCTGTCATTCGTGGATCTTTAACAGTCGTTACAGGTCGTCCGAAGTCGAACCGAAGAAGAAGTCCGAACGTTTGATAACCACTTACCAAGGGGTATCGTATTACCTACTGGGTGGTGGAGGTAAACTGGCAGTCGTTCCATGTAAAATATTGGTATTCAGCTGCATCCGGTTAGACTGGAAATCCACTCCAGCATAGTTGGGAAAAGGCTAGGCAGATGATGATCTGGCTCAACCTTGGGGGTCACACACAAAGTAGTTTTAATTCGTAACCCCTATAAGTCTTCTTCACCGTATTCGGCGACAGCGCCCCAGACTAATTTTCTTTCCTTTCATGAGCTCTTTGTTAGATAGATACATAAATCGTTTATTTTGTACAAAACCAAAGTCAAATCATTCATTTCAAATAGGCATACATAACGCACTCACGCACTCGCGGCACTTTTGAACGTCAAAAATTACAATAAACTAGAATTGATTCTAGTTGCCCTTTCCATAAGGTAGTTTTCGTATGGAGAAGAATGGGCAAGAAACTCCACCGTTACTCTTTTAAAATCCCTCCTCAATCCTCTTTTTATTCCTAGTGTGGCTGTGGGGCAACGTTTTTTATAAAAAAACAGTAAAAAAAACAGTAAACAGTAAAATGTTACAAGGTTTTGTATACATTCTTTACGCACAAAAGACACAGCACAACATACAAGAGCACGATTAATAATGGGGAGGTTGTTGCGCCACTTCTTCCGAGCTAAAGCACTAGGAAATGGTGAAGCCCCCCCCGCTCACCACTTCCTTTTTAGGGTTCCGTAGCCAAATGGCTAAAACGGAACCCTTTTGGATTCGTCATGTCTGTCTGTCTGTCTGTCCGTCCGTATGTCACAGCCACTTTTTTCCGAAACTATAAGAACTATACTGTTCAAACTTGGTAAGTAGATGTATTCTGTGAACCGCATTAAGATTTTCACACAAAGAAGGAAAAAAAAAAACAATAAATTTCGGGGGTTCCCCATACTTACAACTGAAACTCGAAATTTTTTTTTCATCAACCCCGTACGTGTGGCGTGTCTATTAAAAATGATATTGAGGTTTCTAATAATAATATTATCATTTTTTTCTAAACTGAATAGTTTGTGCGAGAGACACTATATAGCTCTTGTAACTTCTAAAATAAGAGAATATTTTTGTTATTTTAGTGTTATCTTACCTATAAATAAAAATCACGAATTGAGTTAAAAATAAAAATAAAACAAATTATATTAGGCCTTTAGTGTGGGATGCAACTTGTGTCGATACTCTTGCGCCATCCCATCTTCCAGGGTCAGCGTGCTGTGCTGGTGCTGCTGCTGCGGCTGCGGAAAACCTCAAGCGGCGTAAATATAATAACTTAATTAATAATTATATTTTCGAGCCGTTTGGGGTTGAAACCCTCGGGCCGTGGGGTCCGAGTGCGCATGGTCTTTTTAAGGAAATTTCGAAAAGACTGGTTGACACTTCCCATGACCCAAGGGCTGGCTTTTACCTTGGCCAGAGGCTAAGCATTGCCATACAACGTGGTAATGCCGCCAGTGTCTTGGGTACATTACCAGTCGACAGCGATGCGGATGAATTTTTCGACGCTATATTTTAGTTTGTAAATAGTTTTAGTTAATTTAGGATATATTTTTGTTATTTTAGTGTTATCTTACCTATAAATAAAAATCACGAATAGAGAATGATAAAACTAAAAAAAATATATGATGTACATTACCATGTAAACTTTCACCGAAAATTGGTTTGAACGACATCTAGTAAGCCGGTTTTTGGGTTTTATAGAGGGCTGTCGTATATAATTTAGACGTTGGAAAAGTGCTGATTCTCAACCTTTTTTTTTTATTTCTTGGTAACCCGCGGGGTAATTGTGTATCAAAAATTTTAATGATCATCAATTTCAATGCCTTTCATTTTGACACAGCAGCAAACTTCGTTGCGGTATTTACGTTGCTGAGCAGACGAATCTTTCAAACATAATTATGAAGCCATGCAACAATTTCGGAAGACCGGTAAGTAGCACGATCCCGTGGGATATTTTCCGACATCAACGGGGGCGAAGCCGCGGGAAAAAGCTAGTTTTACGATATAATCGTAATACGTAGTGCAGTATATTACAAGAAACAGCCAAATGATTAATTAAATAAATACTGAGAGATCTACGTTTTTGGAATGGACGACTAGCTTCAACTTTCTGACTAACTGACCGACTATTTAATTTTGACAATTCAAAAGTGCCTGTAAATGGTTTAATTGAAACAAATGATTTGAGTTTGACTGTTACCTGTTAGGTAAACACCCACATTAATTTCATTTTTCAGTAAAGTATGACAAATATTATCATTAAAGTTATCTAATGTCCTTGTCGGATCCGTCTCGTCTGGAATCACAACATGAGTAGATAACATGTACAGTCTACAGCACAAGGCCTTTAATCGGCACATCTTGTTTTAGAAAGTGTTAGGCTTAATTCCAATTAAACCAATTAAAGGCACTTTTGAAGTGTCAAAGAGTCACAAAGATGAAGCTAGTTGCCAGAACGGGTAAGTAACTCCGTGGACACTCTGTGACAGAGTAAGTCTTTTTAAAAAGCTCGAAGTATCATATAAATGCTTGCCCCGTAATTGCATTCACATTCGGAATGACAATTTGAAAGGGCTCCGAAATTCTATTTTTTCATCACCTCGAAGATTTATTGTCATTTGACAAATTGAGGTATAACCTGTTAGGGTTAACGGAGAAGCACCAAAGGACTTCTATTTTCTTCGATAATTTTTCAAGTACAATTTAATGTTATCTTATTTAAACAATAATTGTTGGAAAAAGTGGTGAGATATAAAGCTGAAACCTCCTAATACAGATGAATGTTTTACTAAACCCTTTCGTTGTGGTTAAATTCTTACGCAATCACTTATGATTGCGTAAGAATTTAACCTGAACAAGCACCCTCATTACGTAACACATTAACAAACTCAAAATCATTTTGAAGGATATTGCTAATCCATTGCTGCATGTTTGAAAAATGTGTCTGCTCATCAACGTAAAAACGACGTTCAAAGGCATACTATTCCATCAACGACTACTTAGACGATAAGAATAGTTGGTCGCCCTAATTTAACAAGACAATGTTTATGTTCTTTCTCCAGAATTAGCTTACTTACAGAATAAGGTTATTGTTTAATAAAAATAACCATAATAAGTCAGTTTAATAGTAGTTTATTTTCAGTTAATTTATCTTTTTGTGACTTTAAGTGTCTATGTGAACAGAACCCAGCAATGCATAAATACATACATAATTATGTAAGCTGTCACGCCCTTTATGCCTGGAGGCTTTTATTTGGGTAGTAAGTTTTTTTATTTACATTTTAATTAATTATTTTTTAGCTTGAGTACGTATAGTTTTTATTATATTTGTTGGTATATTGGCGTAGCTAGCTGACATAATATTATGGCAAATAATTTAATTTTATGTTCTGGTCTTGTAATGTTAATTACCGAACATAGGTACCTAGTATTGTATACAATTAAGTTTTTTTTTTTAATTGAACAGACAGCTGTGCTGCGGGGGAGTTTGTTGCGCCACATCTTCCCAGCGATAGCACTAGGAAGTGCTAGTGGTGAAGGGCGGGCGTTTTTGGGGGACTGTCTTTTGTAATTTTGACATTCAGAAAGTGCTGATTCTCAGCCTAATTTGAGTAAATGACTTTTGATTTGATTGATTTGATAAACAACACAATGAATGTTGTTGAACTGTCAAAATGAAACCAATTGCTACTGAAAGTGTGTAACGCAATTACTCCGATGGTTTTCTTTATAAGTACTTTTATCAGTTGCTTTTGTAAGATACCTACTATCATCAAACATAGTCATTAAGGTGCCATGCAGTGCTCATGCGCCTGGAAGTGTCTCGAGTCGGTGCGACCGTGTGACACCGGGGCCGAGGAAACGAGGCCAATGATAGCGAAGCTATGGAAAAGTTTACATTCAAAATAGACACGTAAATAAAGGAATTTTTGTTGAAGGCAATTACTGATAACGAGATTTTATAGAATGCCCTAGAAAGGAGTTAATTGTGTAACACAGTATCAGTAGTAATGGGTTTCATTTTGATAGTTCAATAAGTATCATTGCGTTATTTACGTTGTAGACACACTTTTTGAACAAAGCAATGGATTAGCTGTCTTTCAAAATTATTCAGATTGAGATTGATAGTGTGTTACGCAATTAGACTGCGGGTTTTTGGATGTATTTTGTCTGCTATTTGTGAACTCCTGTCGTTACTATTTGTAAAACTTAACAAATAGTAACGTCAGGAGTTCAGAAAGGGCAGACAAACACACCCTTAAACCCAAAAGCTAGGGCTGACCGATAAACAAGTGTAAGAATAAGGTGTAAGTGGTGCATAGATTTTTATAAGGCTTTAGATAGGGAAAACCGATTCAGTAAAACATCTTTAGACTGATGATACAGGGGGAGGAGGAAGTCAGCTACTGAAGCGTAAGAAAACCGTGCCAATATAGCGTCGCGTAGGTGTTCTAACATCACGTCAGTCAAAAATAGCAACTTTACAGGACAGTGAAAAAACTGCAGTGTTACTTGTTACTTTATTTTATGAGTATTTGACGTTGCTGGATGAGAGTTGCCGAAAATCGAGTTGAATGGCGTGCAATAGGAGAGGCATATCTATATATATCATATCTTCCAGCAGTGGAAGAGAGACAGAAATAAAATACATTTATTTAGCTCAGACTAAAAGACACACCATACATCAGGAGGCTTACCACCAGCTCTTATTTCAGGGCAGAAGTTGAACTGCACTGCTTTTTTATTCTATGACTAAGTACAAAAAGAACAATGCAGTTCAACTTCTGCCCTGCTGTAAGAGCTGGTGATAAGCCCCAGATAAAAAACAAAACAATAAAGATCAAATAAAAAGTGTAAAGTCAGATGTAAGAAATTAGCAGGAAAGTGTGCTTCACGGCTGCACCAAAAAGGCCCAGTTCAGCAAAAATGTCAAACAACTAGTGCCTGACGCTGGTTTTCAACAGAGGACTGCTATAGGCTGATGATGATGATCGGACGTTGCTTGTTTGTGATTAGCTGAAACAACGCGTCTTTCGATTCTTTTGCTATCGGCATCAATATGAAAAACCGCCAAAAATTGGCTTCTGTGCCGATAGGTCGACTCGTTTGGTCTAGCGCTCCCCACTATTCAGCGTTTGCGACTGCTGCCGAAGAGTCCTTGGTCTGATCTCCAGATTGCGCAGTGTTATTAAGGCTCCCGCAGACAGGCGCGACGCGACAATGCGACGCGATTTTGGTAGACTAATTTCCAGGAAGTTTTCATAGAGTTTGTTTTTCTAGTCTTGCCTGCTGAGCCTTTAAGGTATTAAGTATTTGAGACATTGAAAGTACCGTTCAAAGGCGCAATGTGGATGTACAGACGCCAGCATATCAAGCTACTAAAATCTGTCAAATTTCTTTAATAGATTTACAACTTTATCGCAAAAGCATTAGGTTCAAGGTTGATTGGGAAAGACAGTTTCGGGTAGCTTGACCTGCTGGCATCTGTACTATACACCTCAGCTTACCGCTTCGAAGAATACCGATGTTGTGTTATAGATAGGACTCTTGAATATAAATTGACGTACATATCGTAAGTGAAATCGAATGTCGTACAATCCCCCCAATCCATAGATTGTCACTATCGTGGTATCTGTGGCGGTAAATCGAAAGGTTTATTTAAGTTTATAATATGAATACCTCCAGCAATACTCATTAGTCAAACACCTACGAACGTGAGGCATATTGCTATTCATCATGCATTGTGTTCACAAGGAAAGTTCGAAACTAAACATGATGCTTACTAAGCAGATTACAAGACATTGCAAAATGTTGTGCAATGCAATAACAGAGGGGCAATTCTTGACATTTTTATTGTCGCTGAGATGAGATTGCGATTAGCGACTAGATTTTGAGCGTTTTTAAATATGGGAATTGGCCTACAGGCCGAACGAAACCTCTAATGTGAACCTAGTGATAGGTATATCGTATACTGTGATTGTTACCTGTTGTAGTTGCCTTGTGACTAAATAAATGAATTACAGATACGCGGAAGTATGAGATAAATATTGCTTTTAGTAATGCATTATTTTTCTTTTTTAAACTTTTATTTATATATTGTGTGCTGGAAACGGAAAGTCATGATATTATACTGGTTGGCTATCAATGAATGTTTTATCTCAAGGATAACGTTTTTTCCGTGCGTTGATAGATTGGCAGGTTTTGCGCGCAATTTCGATTGGATCTAAATGCAAAAAGCCACTCAAAAGCTTTTGACAACATCAAAAAAAAAAAACAATCAGCCACCTCGTCCGTCTGAATTTTATTTGATTAATTGCACCAAGAAAATATCTGCTGCAATAGGTTTGACACATTTGATTTGTGTAGGGTACACATGGTCCGTAGAGATCGATAGTGAATTTGTATTCAGTTTCTCGTGTCGTAAATCATGACAAAAATGACACGGAAATGATTCAGCTTAAGTTTCAAGTTTAGGCCTCCTTTTTAGACCATCCTTTTCTGTTTATGGCATATACCTCTCAGGTGGGTTTGAAAGCTGCTGTAAATTGTCTACGATGGATGACCGAGTTTAATCGCTATCAGCTACTTCCGATTGTCACAGTTTTATCAGTAAGCTGCATCGCGTGCAGGTGACAATACAATATGCACTTTCCCCTTATGCCTTTCTTTCGTGGAACAATTATCATTAACAGGCATTTGTTTGTTTCGCGTTAACTGTCAACTCATTACCGATTTACTACTACCCTAATTGTGTAACACACAATTAATCATAATCTGAATGATTTTTAAGGATATTATCAGAAGGTAAGTCAGCTGTACAGTTTTTGTGTTAATTGCGATCAGTAGTCAAAAAACATAAAATTCTAATTACCACAGGGCTGCAGGGCCACCATTGTATCTCAGATAATTGTTTTACTAACTATCTCTAACAATAACACATTACACAACCTATCTATCATGTTTTGACAATAATCTAGTACAATATCATTGTTCAAGTGTACAATATGTGTTGATGTATGTAACTACATTGTAAATATAGTGATGTTTATCTTTCATTCAATGGATAGATTTTATTTTTAATAGGTGAACCTTTGTATGGTATATCGTACAAAGGTTCACCTGTTAAAAAGAAAAATCTTTTTATTTAAAAAGTGACTGGCTGGAATGTGTTTCATTTGTGAATAGATAATGTCATAGGCTGATTGTCTATTCTTTTTTTTATGGCAGAACCAAAGAGAAGAGTTATTCAAATTGCTACTGTGAAAAAAACTTTAAGTTACAGACATAAAGTTTATTGTGGATCATCAATAGATGTATTAATAAATATACTATTCTTATTAGAAAGAGATAGCCACGGTGTAAAATTAATGACCTGAATATGAACTAAAGGCATGTAGAGACTTAAGAATAATAAAACATGACTTGCATAACTATCTGCATACGCTGGAAAATAAATGAAAGATGCGGGTCAGATAGTGACCCAGTACTAGGCAGCACAGTTAATAACCTAACGGCAATATATTTTATAACAAGCAATAAATTGTCTTTGGAAATATTGGAGATAACATTCTTCTTTCAGTCTAAAAGCAAGGTCTTATGAAAGTATGTCAGAGAGAAAAAGAATGGCAGACTTGGCGGAATGATGAGAGATAGAGAATGTTTAGAAAAAAAAAAAAATCTCATTAGAATCTTAGTAAAATCTATTATAGTTGGTTTAACTTAACATTTGATAAGCCTTCATGAATATTTATTCCTGAGATGATTTATGTATTTATCAATAATCTATTACAAATCATTACCATAATTCAATACCCATTAAAACTTAAATTTTATCTACAAAGATCCAAGTTTATTGCCTACAAATCTTTATTTATATCTAGATACTTCAAACAAGATCTAATGTTAATACCTTGCTTATTTCTGACAGGCCTTTACTTCCAGCCTGTGAAAGCCATAAAATAAGCCTGTAATAGAGAAGAAAAGAGGTTGATTCACGAGAATTAGGTTTTATACTACCAATACTGGCCAGAAACACGCGTCGCGTGCAAAGAAGGCACAATGTATTCAGAGAAACGGGCACGTTTACCGGCTGTTCGGCCGCAGACAAATCATAACAATACTGACGATAATTGTTTTCCGCGCGGCTAACATCCTATCGTATTACATAAAACACCTTCGTTATATACTCTGACACTTAAATAATCAGCCAACTTGCACTTGCAGATCGATAAAACACCGCACCACAAACATAAATAAACCATTTGGATCGTCACTTGTCCGTATTGATTAAACTCGCTTATACACATAAATTAATCAATTTTCACCATTTAAGTACAAGGTTAAACCGTGAATATTTGTCCTATTTCATAATTAGTACATACAGTACTGCTAACGATACAGAAATAATGAATTACTTACCAAAGAATGGAGTGGAGCTGCAATGGTGTCTGGAGTAATGCACTGAATTATTTATATTGCACTCTAGGACTTACGTAACGATAATCTAAGGTAACTGGATAATTTTACGAGTAAGAGGTGAGCGTTCTTAATTTGTGAATAGATAATTGCAAGAAAAACTATTAAAACGTGTAATAACCTTCCGCAAGGTGTTTCAGTTTCGCGATGATTTTTGCTACGGGGATGGTTCGATATTCTGACGTCAGAGGGCGCTTTTGTCGCAATTCGCATGAACATTTGACATTTCAGTAATGGCTGCGTTCAAATGATTTTTTGTAAAGGACATGAATATTAAGTTTTACTAGAGATTTTTTGAAAGTAGTTAAGCATTATGTGCAGGTTGAATTTTGTTAGGTTAGGTTAGATAGATATGTGTATAAAATCATAATAAAAAATCTCGCTAAGTTCGGAAACCACGAACGCAAAAAAAATATATGTCAAACTCAAACGTCAATTTAATATTTTGACATTCATTCATTTCCTAAACGTCAATCGAAAACAGCGGTCTTGTTATTGTTTTACGATTCGTTAGAAATAGTTAACTTTCACATAATAAATTATGATACCCAGTGCTCGAACAGCGCGTTTAGCCAGAGAGGTGAAAAACTTTGAAACAAAACCTCCTTGGGGGATAGTTTGCCATCCAAGAGAAGAAGACATTTACGATGTTTTGAACTTCACTTTGCAAGGTCCTAAAGGATCCCCGTATGAAAACGGATCGTTTAAATTGACCGTTACTATACCACAGAAATATCCCTTTGAGCCACCACTCGTTAAATTCTCTACACCTGTTTATCATCCCAATATTGACAAAGGTAAAATGCTGAGAGTTACACTTGCACATAGTTCATGCTTCCCCTTAGTTCATGAGTGTTCCTAAGAGTTCAAGTTATAAATATCCATAAGTGCTACCAAACAGTGAAATAAAAGCATCAGTAATTGCTTAGGCCAGGTTTCCTTGAATCATTTTTTTATTTTACTTTTATCATAATCAATCATCTCGGCTACTAAAGAGGAATTCAGCCAGTAATCATAGAAACATCAAAGATTAGATTTAAATCATTTTATTTTTATTTCATAAAAACATACCATCTCACTATTACAGGTGGCAGAATATGTATGGACATGTTAAAAATGCCGCCCAAAGGTGCCTGGCTACCTACCATCACACTGGAGACCCTTCTAGTGTCCCTTCAGACCTTGATGGCCAATCCCAACCCCGACGACCCGCTCATGATGGACGTAGCCAACGAATATAAGTACAACATAGATAAATATCTGGAAAATGCCAAGAAACATACTGAAAAATATGCCAAGGGATAATAAATCAGTTGGGTGCTTTCAAAGTTTTTGTCCAATTAGATTATGTGAACCAATTACTTCTATATATATTATAAATTAGCTTTTTATGTATGTTTATGTCTCCGCATTTATTCTACACAAGTTTAATATTAATGTATAATTCATATAAACCTTCGGAATAAATGCTTTAAATGATGGCGAAAACTGCAACAAGATCTGAATTATGATGTTTGTGTTGGGGCATATGTTGTAATTTAATTATGAGATTGCTTAAAGATGTAGGTATAGTCAATAGCATGTCAGATTGTGAGTAATGAGTAACAATTAATTTGCACTATGAAAACAACCCATACTAATTTGACAAAAGCCAAATTGTTACTATGTGCGGTTGACTGTACATGTAAATAAGAGACTGGTAAGTACTATTTTTAATAAACATTTCTTTATTAATTATTGTTTTATTTACATGATTACAAACTGTACATTAGTTATTGCTGATTATCACATTATTGTGATTTAAAATTCAAATTAAGGCATATTTGTGAATTTATTTATTCATTATTGTAAGTACAGTATTTTTATCTCATGAAGCGGCGCGCACTTTACTTGTAACCAAGTATACAAACACGCTGTGAAATTATGCGTGAAGACGAATAGCGTCAGCACACAACACGCGCACGTACAAACATACACCGACTTCGCCATGGAGAGCGGTACCGAGAGCTCCTGCGCTTACACATACGTTCACAGCGTGTTTGTACACTTGGTACCCACAAGTAAAGCGCGCGTGCTTCGTGAGATAAAAATACTTGTAACTATTATATCTTGATGGAAGACTTGAATTTGTAGGTATAATTATAATATCCACTTCTAGACATTGGTTTTTGTGATGGGGAGTCATAAGGACTTAATATTTGGGACAGTTTACCTAAATATTATTGCTAAATAAGGTAAACTCAAAAGAGCAAAAAAGCGCTGCAAGCACAACTAAGGTTTTATTCTTGTCACGCGGGTTCGCACCAGCGTATGATCTTAGCGCGAGTCATGCACCCGCACACTCGACCGACGACCTTGTGAAGGCCGCAGAAACCAGCTGGAACGCGGAAAGCACAGAACCAGTCGAAATGGAGGTGCTTGGGGGAGGCCTATGTCCAGTAGTGGGCGTCTTTCTTCGATCATGATGACGGGCACAAATCCGCATGACAAGAAAATGGTCCTAAATGTAGGTAGATATAACTTTCGAGTGAAATATGCAATCCAATATTCAAACAAAACAAGCACTAGCTTACAGCCAGATTCAAACTTTACGGCGGCAGTGGCTCGGAACATGAGGCGAGTCACTGCGCAGTAACACATTCACCTGTCAGCGGGGGGTGGGAGGTGAGGTATTGCGAAGCGCGAGTAGCGCACTTCAGAGTTGCCACAAAGTTTGAATCGGGCTGTACAACTAATTGAGTTCTAAATTATAGTCATAATTATCATTTACATACATAAATTAACTTAAAATTATTATTTTGTGAGAAATTGAGTAAAATAATGTAGCATAGCACTGTAGCACATGTACAATGGAATGACGCGATAACTAGCCTATAAGCAAAACCTCGTGAATAGTAATAGGTATATCTGCTATAATGGAATCAATTTCAGAACTGTAACAATGGTTAATTTTATTATTTGTGGATATGGAGATTGGCTTTCTTCAACCCACAATTATACAGTTGTCTCTCGAGCTATGGAACAGGCTATATTTGGAATCTGAGGTGATCCTAGAGGATCAAGGTTGTGATGATGAGGTCTCACTCAACGAACTAACCTACAGTACTGTTTTGTAAGTTGGTCTTCCATAGGTAGGTCCTGTACTTACCTACTACTTCACTAGGGTCTTTCAATCATGTTTTTCGACAGACTAATTTTGTCGTAAGATTTTTTACTGTTGCTGGGAAACAGCCTAGACGCGTGTATGAGTTACCTACTATCGAAATACAAAACATTAGGATGTAATTGACAGTATGATATAATTAATATTAACACCCGGTTTCAGGAACGAAAATTATCGACGCGTCAAGTGATGCGATTGGTTGGTGATAATTCAATCAACCTATTAATTAATAATTCAATTAAGTTTGATCTCACGCTGATGGCAATGCATATTCTAAGTTTATTTTATTTTAATTGATTTTAGTTAAGCTAGTTTTGTTTATTTAATTTGTTTAATTTTTAATCTCTTTTATTTTTAATCTTTCATTTGTAATTTAATCTTATATTTATTTATTTTATTTTAAGTCGGACTGAATGGAATTATGGATCAATTAGTTATCTGAAATAAATGTTTTTTTTTTTTAAACGACAATACCTACTCGTGGATTTATGAAATCCCGTACCATGCTGCATCAAAGTCAAATTTTGTTTTTTATACTACACTTATCATATTAACTCCTACAAAAGTTCTCTTTGTAAACAAAATCCGGGTTTCGAAAATTTTCAAAAAAATCGAAATGACCTGAAAACTAGGTAGCTGTAGGTACTTTATTTAGTATGACATGTCATACACGAACGGAACGGCCATTATGCTCTAAAAAAATGATAATCGTTTAAAATAAAAATTCTTTTCTAGTTTATTCTAGTTATAGAACCGGCAAAGTATAATTTTTTTAAATGTTTTTTGAAAGACGACATGACACTTTCAAAATTCAAAGGTATTTGAAACGGAACGTCATTGTACAGGGAATAAAACAATATCAACACTTTTTTACTTTAAATTAAATTCCCTGTTCAAAAATCAAATCCCCGAAGCGTAATGTCGTAAAAAATTATGAAAATAATTAGGTACTATAATATTTTGATCTTCATGAGACTTTTTGGTACGACTTATGGTCAATGGCGCCGATTCCCTATCCCAGGCAAATGCCTATTTTGGGGGTCACCGTCTATTTTATTTTTGTACAAATTGTGATTAGTAAATTATTTTGTATTTTTTTTTTTAATTTTAAACCAAATACATCGGGTTACGCGCGCTTGATAATTTGTCAGCTTATTTTTTGTGTTGATTTTCGATCCAAAAACGAGGCGTTAATCTCATACACTTGCTTCAGAGACTTATGTATCTAGATTCCTACTATTTCATATTTTTGATGACCTGCATATCTATTCACAACCATTCTCACGCTTCCATACCGAATCGAACATCAATCAATGTTATCGTAGGAGTCTTCTAAACGCTGTTCACAAATCCAAAACCCAAAAATGTAGTCAGTTTAAATCAAATAGACGACCGCTATCCTTCCGACAGCTGTTTGTTCACGGGGGCAAGGAAATTCAGGTTATCGAAGTGTGTAATTTTCGATAGGTACGTTAGTCTGTCGTATGGTTGTGAATAGCTATGCAGAGCTTCTTACCAATATAAGCACTAAGCAGAATAAAAAAAAACATTACAGCCCTAATATTCAGCCTGTATCGGTGCTACTATCATCACCAGAACTCGCGCTCTCCGTTTCCGAAGAACTACTATTCCTTTTCACTTTTCTACCAACGTTTTTAGAATTTTCCGCATTGGCAACACTAGGCTCTTTATTATTATTACTTTCATCACTAGTTAGGTCTTTTTTCTTGGATTTCTTGCCAGTTTCACTTGTGGTAGGTTTTAGGGTTTCTGTGGAAACCGTGGCAACCATCTTGGATTCGGGTCGGGTGTCTGACGGTTTGAAGTCTTCGTCATCATCCTCTTCATCTGGTCTTCTGTTTACTATTGATGCTGCTACTGCTGTTTTATACGCTTCTGGGTACTGGGTGCTGAAATAAATAAAGATTTAATTAGTACTTATAAGCTGTGTGCCTGAATACAATGATGATAAACTGAGTTCTGTAGGGGATGAATTTTCAGAAATATTTTCTTAGTAACTTTTTTCGTTATAAAAAAAACGTCGTGTACAATCTCACGTTTCTCTAAGCCCAGTAGTTTAGACTGCATTATCTGAGGGCATAGTGCGAGTTTTTCTACCTACTCGATGGCTCGATGGAACTCAGATTTGTATGGAATGACAGCAGTGCTATCGAGTTTCCACTAGATGGCGCTGCTCTAATACCGTACAAATCTGCGTTTACGTTCACGCGATTGAGTAGGTAAAAAACTCGCACTACGCCCTCTGTTAGTGAAATAATGAATTAAAAATATTATTGGATTGGCACAAAGTAATTTTATGTTACTGATATCAGCAATATGATAAGTCATTTCAAAGGGAATATTTAAGACACGGAGGAGTTAATAGTTTCCAGTCATAACATGTTTCACACAGATTTTTAAATTAAGTTAAATATGTGTATCAGGAGAGCTTTTATTTACTTATTGAGGATGTAAGTACAATAAATCACAATTTATAGAGATAAACTTAAAACAGAAAAAAAATTGAGCACCTCCTCCTTTTTTGAAGTTACATAGTTAAAAACTAATATGCTAACTACTTAATGAGTAGGTACTTAAGAAAAAATAAAATACAGAGAAATCTGAAATACAAACATGTGAGTTATAAAAATGTGACTTAAAAACCTCTTTCAGATTTTTTAAAAACTCGAGACTCACTGATGTAAACTTAAAAAATTAAATATAAAACTGAAATATAAACTCTGATTATAAATATACTTAAGTAGGTAAAAAAAACCTTTGAAAGTCCAGAGAAAGAAAAAAGAAAGGAAATACTTACATTTATTTGCGGCAAACATGATGCATAAAAAAGAACACAAACACAAAAAAAAAACAAGTTGGGGGTAAACATGCATCACTTCCATGCAAAACGGTCATCGCTCAGCATAATGCTAAGACCCCAGAGCTGAGGCTTTCAAAGATTCAGGGATTATTAACACTAAGTATCTCTGTGGTCTGAACAAAAGTAAATTTATTTTAAACTGTCTGCTAACCTTAGTTTAGTCTTGATGGCTCTAATTTTCTTGAATATGAACTCCAGATCCTTCCTCATTTCCAGAAGCAGTTGCGTGTGCTTCTTGAACTCTGTGGAGGCAGCTCGGAGACGGCTCGCGGACAGCTGGTTGCAGTTGGTGAGCATCTCAGTTGTCTTCTCAAACCGCTGTAGCCTGGAATTCACGGTAGTGATTCATTACAATTATTTCTTAAAATTTTAAGCATTTGTCAAGGAAATAAGGAGTATTGTTGTAAGATTTGCATACACTATATTCATAAAGTCGTCATTACTTCAGGGGTGGCTGGTAGTCAAATAGTAGTATAATTGCGTTTTGTTGCTCAAAAGTAGCTACAGTTTGGTTGTAGTACCAAAGAAAGAACTAAGAAGCAGCAATAAAAGCTTCGTCTCTCGTGTATTGCATCCAATAGATAGGTAGTAAAGAATCTTAGTAAACTTACATATTTTTCTGTGCCCTTATAACTGTTTCTACATCGTTTTGATTCACCATTCCCGCCAAACCTTGGACGAACACCTCTGGGGCGGAATAGTTTTGGAAGCATTCTATGGAAAAGTCACTCTCTGGGGTGTCGTTGGCCATTTTATCACGCTTTTTTATTAATTCTTAGGGCGAAAAATAAATCAATAATAGTCGATCGTCATTAACGTCAAGATAGGAAACGTCAACGTCAACTTCAGTTTGGCATTGTCACTTGATGACCTGACAGCGAGGGTGCGTTCAATTTATTGTTCATTTATTAGTTCGACGACGAACGGAGAGTAGTGGTCTTGATTGGGATAGGCCGGTAAATAAAAAGAAGTACAGACGCCAGCAGGTCAAGCTACCCGAAACTGTCAAATTTTCTCAATCTTGAACCTTAATGCATTAGCGATAAAGTTGAAAATCTATTAAAGAAATTTCACAGATAGTGTAGATGTAGTAGCTTGATGTGCTGGCGTCTGTACAAATAGTTCTGCCTCTAAGGCCGCGTGTCCACGGCAAGAAAAATCGCCGGGTCTATGCAAGAATTCGTGTCGTTTCTACACACGACTAGTGTACACTGCGTCTGGCGCAGACAAGATTTTTGTTTTGTGCAGCGCAGACGCAGTGTAGGCTTGATGTGCTGACGTCTGTACACTAGTCATGTGTAGAAACGACACGAATTCTTGCATAGACCCGGCGATTTTTCTTGCCGTGGACATGCGGCCTACTACGGAAACTTTGGGCCGCAAATACGGAGCAGCGTGTAGCGTAACGTTTAATGGAACTGCTTATGTAACGCCTCGCTGAACGCTGCGAGAAACAGGCTTCCACGTGACCTTTAGAAACATAATCCTATTCTGAGTTGATGCTTTAATAAGCCGTTCGACTGTCTCGTTTGTCTTGCTTGTCACTAATTTAAAGCTAGCCACTAGATTCTAGTATAGCGTAGCTTAGCTCTAATTATAGCTAAGCTACGCTATACTAGAGTCTAATGGCTAGCTCAAAATCCGCAGTCGTATACTAAGTTACATTAGAGTCTAGTATAACTTAGTATATTGTCTACTGTGACTGCACATTTTGAGGATTCAGGATGACCCATAAAATATGACGTAGTCTTTTTCTGTCAAGATATTCTTAGTGCTAGAGCCCTACTTAACACGCATTCTGTGAACACTTTAACTGGCTACCTAATACCTAAGGTTAAAAAGATACAACCCTGTGATAAACAGATAGACAGACGACGTAGCTCGGAGGCTTACCTAGTTATAGAGTCCCATTTGGCACCCTTTTGGTACAGAACCCTAGCGGGTTAGTGAAGCATAACTGTAAACGTAATGGCTATTTATTTATCATGGGCATTCATGGATACTAAATAAGGCACTCTAACAATCGGTCTCATTTGAACTGAAACCCCGAACTTATGAAACAAATAAAACAATTATTATTATCTTAATATCAATATTTTAAATATTATTTATCATGGATTAACTTGACCTAACCCTTGAACCTCCAGGTGGAATGGAACTCCTATATCTTGTTCAAAGTTACGGCGATAAATTCGAGGCGTGTTTTGTTTTTTTGTTTCGATTTTTTCCTTCTGCTGCCGCGATAAAGGGAACAAAGATGTACGCTCTTTAGCGGATTCTTTCTCTCCGTAAGTTCTTGTTATCACCTCATCAAGTAACCATTGTGGAAGGTACACGTTATTATTATTCTCTTTATGCGGCAAAATTCTAGCATTTTCTCTGTCTGCACCGACTTGTTTTTCAAGATCATACACTCCTTGCTTTAGATACTCTTCAACTACGTTTCCATATTCTTCATACTCGTCATAGGAGCCCTTATTGGTTGGTTGTGAAAGCAACTGTTTGATTTGTCTTGCTACAGCATCACCATTTTCTACTTGTGTTAAATCGAAAACTACGGCTTCTACGTTGCCTTTTTTGCCAATAGTGCCTTTACTGCTGAGAAGATTTTCCAATTCTACATTTTCGTGCAACTTTGCACCTCTTAGTTTGTTTGTACGTGGCTGTTTTTGTACATTCAACTTTGTCAGCAAATGCTCAGCATCCGAAAGGCCGAGGACAACAGCATCTAATTCATCGTTAAGTTTGACTTTGTGAGCTGAGAGCTTTGAGTTGTATTTTATATCGTCATCATCATTTCTAGTTCTTGCACAATTCTTACCTCGGCAGCGCAAACGACTATCTTTGTCAGATTTGTCAGCTCGTGCACAATTCTTTCCATTACAACGTAAATTGTCTCTGTCACTGTAGACATTTCGAACAGAGATATAGTCCAGCTCATTATGTCGAGGTTTAGATCCAACAATGTTTTCAAGCAATTTCATGACTCCAACTTTTGGCTGAACCATCACTGGTTTAACTTGATCCGAGACTCCTTGTTCATCAGTTTCTCCAAGGAATAACTGGCCCTTTAAATTATCTCCACTAGCCTTACTATAACTGTAGTCGTTTCTATTATGTCTGTCATCAGCGACTTTTTTCTGTAAATCGCCAAGGAAAGCTACAACCTCGTCGACATTATCGGTTTCATCGTTAGGCTTTAACAATTTAAACTTGTTATTACGGTTCAGTGATAGTAAATGTTGAAGTAAATTTTGCCCATTATCATATCCTGGCTTATTTTCGTTATTTCCCAATAATTGGTTGATTATCTGTAAGCTGTTGATGCTAGGCTGTTTTTCGTCTGCATATTCGCGTGATTCGTAATATTGTGGAGAGTCAGCTTTGTCATTATAGTAATATAATTGACTTGGTTTCTCGTTGTAACGTGATGCAGCAGCTCTGTTTTCATGATAGGTGTTAGGCAGGTCTTGTTTGTGATTTGATGCTACGTCGTATGTACCTTGGTTAGCCAGTGACTGCAATAACTTTTGAAGGTCAAATTCGTTTTTCACGTAAGAGGAATCTTCTGTGTCGTCCCTTGCCGGTTTCGCCGTGGTAATAGTTATAATTCCAAATATAAAGTATGAGATTTTCACCACCATTTTTTATTTTAGAATTTGTTTCGCAGCATGCTAGGTTTCCTGACTAATAATTATAAAAAACTTTATGGTGGGTTTGGGTAAAACAATTGATTGAAAAAGTACTTAAAGGTAACGGTATCGACGTGCAATCGAGCGTGAGATTGAAAATTTATGATTAGTTTCGTCATAGTAGTGTGTGCAATGAGTGGCACGCGATTAATTAACTTCTTTGTTAGCATTATATACCAGACATGCGTAACACCGAAATATGACAATATTACAGGCGCGGAATCGGATCTAGTTTTCGCTCAAGTAAGCGCATTGTCTCTGAGGGAGGGGTATTTGTCAAGCTGTGAAAGCCTTATAAAAAACCTTGGGCACCTATTTTCCTATCCGTAAACTCGAGAATGTGCCCCCGTTTCAAGGATAATATTTTGAAATATAACTATATCTATCTATTCTATGATGTATACTAATAATAAAGCTGAAGAGTATGTTTGCTTGTTAGTTTGAACACGCTAATCTCTGTAAGTACTAGTCGAATTCGAAAAAATCTTTTTGCTTTTCATAGCCCAATTCTTGAGGAAGGTTTTAGAATATTTAACATTACGCTGCAACTCTTAGGAGCCCAGCAAAAGGAAAAAAGTCAGAAATGATAAATGATTTTATTTTTGTAAGTACTTAACACAACGTAACGTAACACTTTTACACGTCAATCATATTTTAAAACTAGATGAGGTCGGCGTTTCCTATTTGACTAGGTACTCTGAGAAGAAAGGCCGAAACAAACTCAGAGGTCACAGTCTCTTTTAAAGTCCAGACATAATCTTGGTCAGAGAAAGAACGCTATGCGAAAAACGAAGTAGCACAGCCGATCGATTCTGTAAAAATCTCACCGTGAAAAGTTAGGTGAAGTGAGCTTAGAGTGAGCTGTCAATAGTGTCAATTCCTAGCATTAGTTGGAATGACAGTTCACTCCACGATCACTTCACCTAAGTTTTCACGGTGAGATGGTTACAGAATCGTACTGCAGATTAGTAAATAGTTACTTCGTAGTAGTAGCACGGGCGAGCGATGGGATACGACGGGGTCTGTCGGGGGACAAGAAATAACACGCGAACGTAGTCGCGGGCAGAAGCTGTATAAAAGTATGTGTAAGTATGTTTATTTTAGTCCGAATTAGGTTTTTATGGAATAAAAAAAAATTCTATGGGGTTTTAAAACTGTGAGGACAGGACCACGTCTGTTGGGTCAGCTAGTGCTAGATAAATCTCGATGATTTGTAAAGTTGTAACACCCATAGATACCGCTAGTATTCGCATAAGCGAATGTGAAATATTTTTTTATGTGATAAATGACTTTATTCCTTTACCTCTGCCGTGAGACCTTGCTTCTTGCCTTTCATGATTCTAGGTCAACGGGATCCTATAGATTTTGATTTATTTGCGAGTATCAAAGTATGTCGCATAGATGGCCGTACTTTTTTATTGAGTTGACTTAGGTAGAAGCTTGATTTTTTTAGAGCTTCAAGCTTTTTTACAAAAAAAAAAAAACAACGCATGTCTAAAAAAAAACACTACGAACTGAAAAATAACTTTAATTTCGGAATTAAGTGTCTTTGGTTCAGCATTTTCGTTTTTTGACACCGACCGACCGTAGAAAATGGCCATCAATGCTAGGTATTTTATTTGATAATGGGTACCTACGTTAACAAAGCTGTCAACCTAACCAAGTGTACTAAAGGTGCAGGATTGCCCGTAGAAACGCCGCGTCTTATGAGATGTAGTTCGTAGGTTCGAACCCTGACAGGCACTGCTCTCAAGACGGTGAAGGAAAAGATCTTGAGGAAACCGGCATGCCCTAGAACTAAAATTTCGAAAAAATGTGACATCTAATCTAATCAACCAGCCCGCACTGGGCTCGTGTGGTGGAATTACAAATGTAGAAATATTATGGGCTGATTTGAGTAAGCCAAATGTTCTAAAACATCAAACGGTTAAAAGATAACACAACACAGGAGCTTTTAACAAGAAGTTAATAAACGATTTTCAAAATCAAATCATAGATGATGATGGACTTGGGCACCATTTATCTCTGACATTGAGTACAAAATGTCAGAAAAAATAGCTTCATTAAGGGCTAATTTTTCAATCGACAGATAATTTTTATTTATGGAATAAAATTGACATCTGACAGATTTTATAAGGAGGAACTGTCAAAAATTCAAAATTATTCCCCAGGTAAAACTAAGTGGCGTTTTAAATCAAATCCAATTACAACAAAAACGACAGCTAAAAAGGTATTTAATAAACAAGACATCGATATCGAATTTTTTCGGTTTTCGTATAGCCAGAAGCAGTCATTATCGTCAACACGTCATTATCTACTACATCATCTAATGTGACTCCAGCCATTACGAAAGATAATATTATAGGTACGAAAAATGAAAAAAAGTTAAAAACTTAAACACAAACAACGACAACGACAAAAATCCCAACTAAAAAGGTATAAACTCTTGTTACAATAACTTTTTAGTTGGCGTATTTCAACTACAAATACGCCAACTAAAAAGTCCAAGTACCTAGTAACTTTCATTTTTATTTCAATTATTTTGAGGTTTATGTATAAAATTAACCAATAAATAACCAATCAAGTAACCAATACATTTTTAGAAAATACTCTTTAACATCCCACTCGATACGATAGAAAAAAAAAAATACAGAGACCCCCACTTTTTTTGATGTCCCACTGTTTTTATTACTGTTGAGTCTACGCTATGTATCTAGTTCTAAACCCTGCGCCTGATCTCTCTCCGGTCGTGTTGGATTGCCGTCCCATTGGACTATGAGAGTGAGGGAAGAGAGAGTGCACACGCGCACCCTTTTGCACTATAATATCTCCCGCGCCGAAGGAGATCTCCATTGAGATTGGCCGCCGTGGCCGAAATTCGGTCTGGAGGACTTTATTTATTTCTAAACCTGTTGCATATTATAATTGTAATGAAGTGTAGATTGTCTGTGCCGTCTTTATTTACTCTATAGTGTAACCGCATTTGCGACGTAGATTATTATTAAATCATTAATATCTTCCTCTGACGTCGGTATCATCATCACCTCTACTTCTGCCACATCTGTCGCCTGTACAACCTAGGTATTCTCTTTCTACTTCTGCGTTATCTCTATCTTCTTCATATCGGTCTCTGTTGCTTCTCCCTCCACACTTGTCACCCACACAACCCAAGAAAATGTTGTATTTCCCATTCTTTGCCAAGATATTCTCAAGATCGTCCAGTAATTTAGCGGTTTCATCAACAGTGTCGTGTTTTTTGTTATAACCAGCTCTGTAATAACGCTTTCTTTTCGTTTTCTTTTCTTCGTTTCTCTTTACTTCCTGTTTCTTATTAGAATTACATTCTTCTTCACTTTTCTTCTTCTCCTCTGGCTCACACTTACCATTATTACATTTTAACTCTTTAGGTACTTTTCTACAAATTCTAAGGCTTTTCATTCGTGTTATTTGATTACTGTCTTTGTCCGGCATTGATGTTCCTTTAAATCTATTCATCGCCACCAAAAGATTGAAATTTTTCATATGATTAATATTGTTCTTATTATTATTCCGATTGTAACGTGGGTCGTCAGTTTCAATGTAATGTAGTCTCGGATGGGATTTTTTGAACTTCTCCAGCAAACTTCCGGTTCCTTCAATATGAACGAAGTTCAGACCATGCTTTTCTTTTAGGCTTGACAGTTTTTGTATCAAGCCCTCAGATCTTTGGTTATAGTAATTATTATTTCCATTTGCTAGTATTATTATTCCGAATAGAAGGAAACACGAGAGTGTAGACACCATACCTCAATTCTTGCCCGATAGATTTTGTTTATTTGAATTAATTAAAACGGTTAAAAACCGAATAGATCAGGGTAGCTTAATCTCATAAAAAATTAATAATCACATCGACTGGGTTGTAACTTTATTATTGAGAAATATAATTGGTTGTTCACACAGTAAAGTGTTTTTGACGTCTTTGATTGTGAAATTGAAAAAGTAATGTAATGAATAATAAATTGTAAGGAGAATAAGCGTTTTATCACTGGCTGGCACGGCAAAGTCACGACAAAGATAGAAGTAAAAGTGTAGGTATCTGTCGCTACAGTCCGTTTACAGTTATTTTATCTTTGCAGCTGCAACATAACAGCAACCTCATTGTGACGAGAATAATGATCACAATGATTTTGACAGACTTGTTAATTGCAGCAATTCAACAGTAACCTTATTAGAATGAGAATAAAGATCACTGTGAATTGGACAGTGATGCAAAATCAGAGGTAAAATAACTGAAAGGACTGTAAGTGAAAAAAACGCTAACATGTGCCGTCGAGTGCCAGAACGCCGGGCCGACCATAGAAAAACACCCATTGCTTTCCTTCGAAGGCACGTAATCCGTGTGTGTCTCACAAGCACTTTGCCGGTTTTTTGTTACTTTGATCCGGTTTGACGAGTGCAATGCTTGAAGATCACAGGTTACACGACCTAAATAGGCAGGGGCAGTAATTCTGCTCACGCTTACGACCAAGTAGTTTCCTAGTTTACATAATTACTCAAATTAAAAGACAATATGGGAATTTAGTATAAAAAAGTACCTTAATGATATTTTAAAACTTTTAATGGACAATGGGACCAATCCTTATGTATAATAAAAGTTACATTTAAAATTCGCCCTTGTTATTCGACAATGTAAGTATTGCATAGTTCTAGAACTGTTCATCTATGCTTCTAAGTTCGTCTATACCGCAGAACTTACTGGTTGACCAATCTGGCTGAGGGTGGTTTCAACCCAACAAAACCTCGAACTATCCGAATTAGTCCATTCTTTAGATTAGCCAGTAATGATTTAACTTGTTTCATGACATTTCTTTTCTCTGAACCTTCAAATGAATCATAATCATTTCCCCTCAAATTAGCGTAATTTGATAGGAGGTTATCTACAATCGCTTCTGCTTCATCATCATCTTGATCTTCGAGGTTTATGTCCTGACTTTCATAATCAATTCTACTTCTACCACATCTATTTCCAATACAGCGTAAATTGTCTCTATCATCATCATCTCTATTTCTGCCGCATCTATCGCCAACGCATCGCAAATCATTTCTGCCATCTCTATCATCATCCTTGTCATCATCTCTGTCTCTACTGCATCTGTCTCCTATGCAACGCAAAGTATCAATGCCATTGTTATCATTTCTGTTCCTACTGCAGCTTTTACCAATACAACGTAGAATATCTGTGTCGTCATCGTCATCATCATCATCTCTATTTATAGTACATAGGTCTCCAACGCAACGCAAGGGATCCATACCATGTCTGTTGATGCCGCATCTGTCTCCAACACAACGGAAAGAATCTAAACCATCTCTGTCATCGTCGTCATCATCATCATCATCTCTGTTAATGCCGCATCTGTCTCCAACACAGCGAAATATGTTTATTCCTTCTCTGTCATCATCATCATCGTCATCTCTGTTAATGCCGCATCTATCTCCAACACAACGCAGATTATTTAAAATATCTCTATCGTCATTGTCATCTCTGTCATTTGCATTTCTACTGCATCTGTTTCCAAGACATCGCAGGCTATCTCTCCCATTCCTATCGCTATCAATGACTATGCTGCATCTCTTACCATTGCAACGCAGATGTCTGTCATTGTCGTTGATGTTTTGATTGTCACTGTTGCCTCCATCTCGGTTTTCACCACATCTGTTACCAGAGCAACGCAGTTCCAAGTTGTTACCTTCGTTTAGGTTTAAAGTGTTGTCAAGATTATTAAGGAATGTCAGAACGTCATTGGCGTTTTCGTTGGTGTTACCATTATTATTTTCTTCCACAATCCTAAGGGATCTGGGCTTCTTTCTAAGGAATAAATTTAAATTTTGTATGCTTGTCCGGCTTGGTGGACTATTGTAATATAATTTTTCCCCATTTGAACTCTGGGACGCGTCTGCATTACGGTATTTGTCATTGTCATCGTGAGAATTTGGTTTTCCACTATTATAAGTTAGTTGAGTTATATCCTCATGATGAGTCCCCGGGCGATCTTCGTGGTGATTTAGCATTACATCGTATTTACCTTGTTTTGAAAGCTCTGCCATCAACTTCTTGAGATCATATTGAGGTTCACCATGAAGATAATCTTGTCTGTAAGCAGGGTTCCCATTTGTAAAGACTATTATTCCGAAAATAACAAAGTATGAGATCTTAGATACCATTTTAAAGCTTGGTACCATACCGATATCTAGTCAAAATAATAATGACAGTAGCTTCGTTGTAGCGTTTGGTTATAGGGCAGAATAATTGATTGTGAAATTAGTTAGAAGATGGAAATATACACTACATTACTGAGCGTGAGATTGGAAATTAAAAAACATGTCATCGTTTAATAATTGCTTATCTGCAAGCAACATTGTAGGCGACATATTCGCAATGAATATGCGACGGGCGGATGTACGAAAACGTGATCCGTTTTTCCTTTCGAGTTACGAAAGGAAAAACGGAAAAAATATGATATCTTACGCAACTATTCATACCGTTCGATGATAGTATCTTTAAGGAACTTTGTGCAAATCTCAGAAAACCACTGCAACTAAACAATTCAAAACGAGCTCACTTTTCAAGCAATCTGATGCAGTTTTTGGCTGTTATTTTAGTTCAATCTTTTAATTTGAGATTTGAATGACCCTGTCTTTGCTGTCGCGCAGTCGCGGAAGACAAGTATACCATCCACTGCTACGTAGGATGTGCACGTAGAAGTTTGCCACGTTAGCTGCACGGTTCATATGTTAAAAGAAAAAAAAATACGTTTATTTTCGGTAACATGATGCAGAGAAAGAACACAAAAAAAAAATGGTAAGTTGGCGAAAATGTGCGTCGCATCCACGCAATACGGCCATCGCTCAGTATAATGCTACGACCCTATGCGAGACAGCCACAGCGCTAGTTTTCAGCGACAGCTGGCGTTGACGTGCTGACGTCTACCAGTTCAGCATACCAAGAGATTTATATAATACACCATTCACGCATAATACGTGCGTAGCGTGAATTGCAGTGGACGATTCCGCGTACATTTTCGTGCAAAGCGAAGCTGAGTATACGCGCGTAGCTTAGCCGTGGGCTGCAGTGGAGCGGTACCTTATTGATTGGTAAACTAGTAGTTATAAAGATGAAACTATCGACATATAATCCAGCGTGAGATTGGTATAAGACATGACGTGTTATGTCACTGCGAGGCGTCTGTGATGAGTTTGGCAGAGTTGATTAGTTATCAGGATTTAATACATGATTAGAATCCTCTTAAGTTCGTGCTAAATAATAACATCCGCAGGGGTCGATCGACGGTTGAGCTACGCTGGCCGCGGCCGGTTCGTGGATGGGTGACCATACATTACATATCGAGATCCCTCCATGCCCTGGAAAGCACATTAAGCCGTTGGTCCCGGCTGCCATTTGTAGATATTAGACAGTCGTTACAGTTAGTCAGAAGCCCAAATAAGGCAACCAGTCTTACCAAGGGGTATCGTGTTACCCAGTAACTGGGTTGTAGAGGTCAGGTAGGCAGTCGCTCCATGTAAAATACTGTTATTCAGTTGAATTCGGTCAGACTGGAAGCCGACCCCAACATAGCTGGGAGAAGGCTAAAAAGGGGGTGTCTACCGAGATGACGACTAATAGAGAAGTATGGAAGAAAAAAACAAGTTGCGCCGACCGTAAATTGAGATGAGGAGGAGAATGATGACACTTTTATTTGAACTCAGTTTGTATTAAAAACTGCTTTTTTGCCTTGGCTGGCATCAAGTAAAGCTATTTCTTGCAATGGAGCCTTCAAATAGCCATCAACCTTCAGTACAATAGGAACAACGTTTTGCATAAGGACGTCATCTTCATGCTTCTGTTCGTCATTAGGGGCATTCCTTCTGCTAGGTCTAGGAATATTCATTTTAAATTGATTCAAATTTTCCTGAAATTCCAAGTCCAACATGTCATCGTTTCCAGCTCGTCCGATCGTCGGTACATTATCAGGGTCATATGCGAAATCAGGTTCCTCTCTCCGTGTCAGAAAGGCATGAGAAGGATCTTTCATGTTGGATGCATCTAAGAGTATCCCTGTATCTTCATTCTGCAGGTGTCGCCTGTAGTCAGCGTCGGATACCACGCCCTCGTCCTGGTCATCGTCTACTAGAGGAGTATCGCGGAACATCTTGTTATGTGCGCTCACCATTCCCGACAAGTCAAACCTATCGTTGTTACCGGCATAACTTATATCTGGCCTGATTTCATCTATTTGCGCTAGTGCGGTAGGGGCCAGTAGGATGAGGCCGAGAATTCTCTGGAACTGGAGGAAAAAACATGTTTTTATTTTGTCATCTTGGCTAACATTCACAGTCACGGCCAAATGGCCTGATAGCCAAAATCTTTGACCTGCAACGTCTTTGGAGGCTCTTGTTCATCAAAGACCTGCCGGGTAATTGCGTAGCACATTACTAGTAGCAATAGCTTTTATTTTGACAGTTCAACAACATTCATTGCGTTATCTACGTTGTTGCGCAAATATTTTTTTCGAACATATGAAGCAATGGATTAGCAATATCCTTCGAAATGATTCAGATTGTAATTGATAGTGTGTTATGCAATTAGGGCGCTGATCTTCTGAATAGGAATCTCATCTTCAGGAATAGGAATATCCTCACAATGCTCGTAGCCTTAACCACTTGTAGCTAGGTCCCTATTCCCAACACCGGCAGGTCTACATAAGGAAAAAAAATCTTACCATTTTTGTTTATGTCAATTTTAAACCATATTTCCCCCAATGTTCCTCCATTACTTAACTCCAAGAGCTATATGCTTATGAGCTTCAATTTTATGGTTTTGGTTTCAATTAATTTTAAGATAATTTTTCAGGCACTTTATTATTGACTTTTAGTTCTTAGTTTTTCATGATTTTTAATATATGAATTTTAGCGGGAGTACATATCACAGTTGTTTTATTCCATTTACTAAAAGAGGAGAGGAGTCTAAATCTATACCATTTTCTACTTAATGAATGTTTCCTAAAGTATCTCAAAATTAATAGAAACTATGACCATGAAATTGAAATGACAGAGTCATCTCCTTCAGGTTATTTTAAATTAAATAGCGTGATAGTGTGACAATGTCCACCTTTGCTCTGCTACCAAGTTCTTGTGCAAAGTCACACCATCTCGCGCGCATATGTGGGCTTATTTTCTCTACGACTTGGCTCGCTAACATTGACTCGTCGCTCGGAGAACACAGACTGAGAACAATACAAGGTCCAAAGTGTGGCTTTGTAAATGCGTTTGCGCACTGCATTCGATCATTCCGATCCATAGCATAAGCATAATCAGCCTATAATGTTCCTACTGCTGAGCCACAGGATTCCTCTCTTCGTGAGGGAGTGGGCTATAATCTACCACGCGGGCCCAGTGCGGGTTGGTACATTAACATGTATTCGAATTTTTGGTTCTAGGTTCTAATAGGTAGGTAGGTTCTAATTATTTACATAAAGTAAAGCGCCTGTCTGGGTTCGGGCCTATAACTTGTAAATCGGGGCCGGACTATTCGGCTCTCATTCCGATCTGAATCCAAGAAATAACAGTCCGAAGTACTTAGCTGTAAGCCGACAAGTGGGAAGATGGAAGTTTAACCCCGTGAAGTCGGGCTACCCTGGCGGAACGGCAGTAGGGTGTGCTTGTGGAGCTATGTCACAAACCATGCTCCACCACTTATCCTGCCCTCTGTGTCCCAAAACATGCAGTCAAAGTGACCTCTGCGCTGCCACCGACAACGCCGTGGAAGTGGCACAGTTTTGTGAAAACAAGATTTAAAATTCAGTCGTGCCAGCAACACGGAGAAGAAGAAGAAGAAGCCGAGGGTGGTTGACTCACAGGCTGATTTCTTTAAAAAAAATGTTCAGTTGTACGGGTCGTACCTACTGCATATCTACACAAATGGATATTCTAGATGACAAAATAACAAAGTAAGTAGGTACTTCATTTGTTTTTTTCTTTCAGATCCAGAGAGTTCTCGGCCTCATCCTACTGGCTCCTACCGTACTAGCGCAAATAGATGAAATCAGGCCAGATATAAGTTTTGCAGGCAACAACGATAGGTTCGATTTGTCGGGAATGATGAGCGCACAGAACAAGATGTTCGGCGATACTTCTCTAGCAGAAGATGACGAGGACGAGGACGAGGTCGTGGCATCCGATGGTGACTACAGACGACTGCTGCACAACGAAAATGCAGGGATACTCTTAGATGCACTCACAAAGAAACATCCAGCTCATGCCTTTCTGACACGGAGGGATGAAGATAAAATCGTAGATGACCATAAATTCGCAGTAGACGATAGAATGAACAGTTTTGAAGGTGGCACCGTCTCAGACTTTGAGGACAATTTGAAAAATTTTCAAGTGAATAATATAAAACCTCCTAGCAGAAGGAAACTGCATGATGAACTCGCTGAGCATGAAATACTTTTGCAGAATGTTTTTCCTATTGAAATGAAAATTGACGGCTATTTGAAGCCCCCGTTGCAATAATTAAAGTCAATTTGATTACAAAATGTTTTTATCCATATCCATACGTAAATATTATAAATTAAACTCGCTTTTCGTGTCTCTCTGTGTGACTGCGTTGTCCTTCTAAACTCCGCGGCGGATTTTGATTTTTTGATACGATTTGCACCATCATTTAGACACTTTATTGCGGAAGGTTTATGCGTGTATTATATTAAAATTAAAAAGGAAATCTTAATGTTTGGTCAAGATGTAAAATCCATGCGTAGTTGTGGTGGATCGCTAGTTATCTTATAAGCAGCTGACAACTTATATTTTATTTACCGATTTACAACAAAGAGTTTAATTCTTACATCGTAAACATTATACATAAGTATTTGAATAATAAAATTCGTAAATATGTACGAACATACAACGCTTAACACTAACGCACCCCACAAACGCGCGGTTGGCGGGAAAAAAATGCAAATGGCCGCGCTTCGTGACGTCACGTACGTAGGTGCCGGCTGGCGCGCGCGTGTGCCCGCTTGATGGCGTTTTAATTACACGACATTGGTGTTTTATTGGCGAGCTGTGCTGATTTCCATTCTGATCACAAAGAGAGAAAAATGTGAAGTGAAACTAGCGTTTGTAAGGCACGTTCGCCTCATAGCTCCTTATAGTTCCTGTCTTTGTTGTCAGTTCAAGACTCGCTTTCTTTCATAGGGTAATTTTCTAGGTCTTGATAAAGCAAAGTCAAAATTTGATCAGCACGTGTTCGCTGGATTGGAGGAGAGAAGGAGATGGCCCCGTGTCTTTGTGAAGAAAGACAAAGCAAGTCGTTTAGAATTTTTCGGTTCCATCAACCATCTTTTCTGTTACCACTGCCAATTACCTAAGTTTGTCAATTCTCCGGAATATGTCAGTTACCTAAGTTCTTTTGTGGATCTCTTCATTTCTGATTCGAATACAAAACTCCAAGCATAGCCCTCTCCATTGCCTTTTAGGTGTCTATACTTCATCATTCTTCTGCCCCTAGCCCAATTTATTTTGGGGTTTTCATCCATATTTCTCTATTAGTCGTCATTTCAGTCGTCACCCCCTTTCTAACCATGTCATCATGTACTTACCTAGTAGGTCCGGAGTATAAATCAGGGTAAAAATCGATTGACACCTTTTCACTCTCACAAGAAATACAGTGTATTATCAACACCATTTTCATTTTATTATCAAGCTGAAACATCAAGTACCTTGAGTAAACAAATCGAGCAAGCTTTATAAGCAGTAATAACCCTTATTATCGATGTAAATTACAGACCAAAGAGCTTCAATACATATTTGATGGCGACATAAAAAAGGTGGAGACCATAGACAATTGTAAACAGTGCTTATAGAGTTAATAGTTTATGAGCAACGATGAGTGATTTCTATCAGTCATGGAGGGACACACCCCTTCTAGGTTTTCGTTTAAAAAACGTAGTTAATACTTTTTAAATTGCTATTGAGGAAAGTGAAATATGAATCATTCAGATAAAATACTGCCTAAGTGAAAGTTGTATGTTTCTTACAAACTTTCAGTATTCTTTTCAAACCGGCATGTCGCAAAACCAAACATTCAAAGACATGTGACATCTACCCACACTGGGCCCGCGTGCCCACTTCCTCTCATCGACCGCAGGCCTGTGTCCTAGCAGTGAGAACATTATAGGCTGATTATACAGTATTTTTTCAGGCTACCTGTAGGCCTACCTATAAGCTGACAGGGGCTAGCCATGCGCAACGCAAAGCATCGCAAAAATCTTCCTTCATCACTTCGTACCTTTTCTATGAATCAACGCAAACTACGCACGGATCTTTTTTGTATGAAAATACATTGCGGTACGGCCTATACCCCAGGTTCGCATGGGCGCGTTTTTCCCGCGGCGATTTTTTTTCGCGAACTGGGTTTTCAACGCTCCGCTTAGCGCCGAGGGTTGAAAATCCAACAGTGTGTGTTTTTGGACACGCTTGAATGTGCTCTGTTGGATTCTCAATGCTCAGCTCAACACCGAGAGTTGAAAATCCAATTCGCGATAAAATCCCGCCGCGATATTTTTACGTCTGCGCGAAAGTAGGCTTACGGCTGTCATGTGCGCTTGCCTTATAACTGCAACAAGATACGCCACCCTACCACGCAGGATTTAGCTATAGCAACATACAAACTCATCAAGCAAAGAAAGAAAGAAAGAAAGAAAATACATTTATTTGGCACAAACTAAAAGACACAATACATCAGATACATACATCGGATAACACAAACAATAAAAACAAAGATTAAATAAAAGTGTGAAGTCCGATGTAAGAAATTACCAGGAAAGTGTGCCTCACGGCTGCGCCAAAAAGGCCCAGTTCAGCGTAAATGCCAGACAACTAGTGCCTGACGCTGGTTTTCAACTGGACCTGAATGTGTGAGGTGACGGATGTAAATCAGTTTTACACTGCAACGTGACGTAGGTATGTGTGCATACTTAAATATATTCATAAAATTATATTGTGTTAGATAAAAAAAGTACAGATATGTGAGTAACATTGCAAAAAAATAAACAAGAAAATACTGATAATAATATTTAAAGGTTACTTAATTAAACAAATAACTAAATAAGTGAGACAAATAACTACTTGCAAGGTGGTAAAAATTACGGCAACGATGACTTGGAAGTTGTTGACAACAATGATACTTTGTTAGTATTTCAACTCCCAGACAAGGTAAACAAAAAACCAAAAACAGATCCTCATAAAAGTATGTTAGTATGGAAAATAATATTATATTACATAACTCTTGACGCCATTTGTGAAAACAGCGGAGCACAGCGTTCTAGCACGTGCGCCCCACTCGACGGCCGCTCCGCAACTGATCAAATAAAATTTTAAATAACGTTCGATTTGCGACGGAACAGGTGGGCAGTAACTAAGCTGGTGTCTGTGGTCTGTGTCTATTGTTATGCTGATAAGGTTAAGGCAAATATATTATTGTGGTTATTGATAAAGGTGTGATGACAAAATAATCAAAAATGTGGGTGGAAATTCGATGTTGAAGCACCACTTATTTTGTAGAAAGAACTTGGATGCTTTGAATGATGCATGTGTGCCGTAAGGCAGATAAAATGATGGCCGTGACCTGCAGAAGAAAGTTCTTTATAAGGCATTAGAAAATTGTTTCCGTAGCTACGGGAACCAAAGATTAGGGTCGTACCACAACTCAGTTACGGTAATCGAGAAAGTTTCCAAGTAACATATACAAAAAAATATTCCGCTGATTAAATACGTACCAATAACTTCAGCTTGGTGAGTTTGATTCCCAAATTGGGCCAAGTTTATTGTTATTCGGTTTTTTCATAGGTATGGATATGGTTCTGTTCAGTAGCAACTCGCAATCTGTAGCTGTATGGCGACAGGATCGCCCCGTGTTGTATTAGAAAGAAACGTAACTGGTGAAATATGGGTGTACTATAGGCACATCATCATCACCAGCCTACAGCAGTCCACTGCTGGACATAGCGTCTCCAATTGCATGCCATTTAGATCGATCCTCGGCATCTCTCATACAGCTCCTACCAGCCACCCTGCGAAGATCGTCGCTTCACTTAGTCTGAGAGCGTCCTACACTACGTTTGCCGATTCGCGGTCTCCACTCAAGAACACGTCTATCCCAACGGTTCTCCGGCAAATATGGCTGGCTTATTGTCACTTCAGCATGCTTATTCTGTGAGCCATGTCGACAACTTTGGTCTCTGCCGGATCACCTCATTCCGGATTCTATCCCTTAACGAGACTCCAAGCATAGCTCATTCTATAGCTCGCTGAGAGATCTAGAATTTATGGACCAGCAGTACCGTGAGTGTCCACGTTTCGGCTCCGTAAGTCATATATAGGCACACGTCTAAAAAGACTAGGTAATAAAGCTCTAAAGTCTATATAAATAAGCTATAAGTAGTAATTTTTAGCCGAGTGTTGTATCGTCCCGGAGCAGGTGTCGTATTAGCTTGCAAATAGCATTTAACAGCTTGCCGCAGCGATGTGCCTAAACCTAAGTTTACGATGCTTTAAGTTCGATCGTTGCATTTTATGAGTTTGTCACGTAAGCTGTGCTGGGAGATAACTTTAAGTTTTTGATATCTACATAACATAATATCTACCTTGTATTCATTGAAGGGGTAGGTAGAGGAGGTGGCCTATGACAGTCAATCACAAATTAATTGTGAGTAACATTTGCTCTTTAAAAATCGTCCTTACTGCTACGACGTAAAAGCGCTGTCAGTGTATTTTTTTTACGAACGAGCCTATTTTAACCGTTTATAAATCCAGACTCCGGGGAATTTCTTAGTAGCAGCTAAGAAATTCCTAATGGGAAAACTCAATGACACCCCTTCTGTCTGTGCACTGTACTGCTCTAATAAACCATTTTACATGTTCAACGACTATACCCTATCCTATATCTATGACTATACCTACGTATACAGGGTGGCAGGGACCACGACGCGCAGCCTGTTACCATGGATTAAGGATTCAGTACATGATTCTGGAAATTTTTCGTCAGTTACTAAAAAAAATATTTGCTGTTCCATACATTTTGAGTGAGCAATGGTGGCGCCGTGGTACCTAACTGCCGCGACTTACTTACGAGTTGTAGGTCGTAGGTTTGAACCCAGATGGGGACTTTACTTCTTTGTGTAAATTATTTCATCACCACTGCTGTCAAACTCAAAACGGTGAAAGAAAACATTGTGAGGAAACGTGACATGTACTAGAACCAAAAATTCGAAGACATGTGACATCTACCAACCCGCACCGGACCCGCGTGGTGTATTATGGCCTACTCACTCTCACCGAGAGGAGGCCTGTGTCCCAGCAGTGGGAACATTATAGGCTGATTATGCTATACATTTCGACCGCGTAGTTACCTATTGCACTTTTCTATGAAACAGTACATTCGTTTTTGATAACCGTCGAATAATTTCTACGCTAGTTCATGGTTTCATGGCTAGCCTGTATTGACAATATGTGAATAGGTACAAAAACATCAACTTTGGGCGGCCGAAAGGGGGAGCTAAGAAAAATTCTAGGTCATATCAACATAAGGGGTGAAGGATGAAGTTTGTTCAGTTTATTTCTATTACGTAGGTATTATTTATTGTCTACTGAATACCTAATGTGCAGAAAACACGCTATGGTAAAAACCCGTTGTATGTTTCAATTTAAAAACGTCTAGAAATAGAGATGGAACGTATAAGTCAATCTGCCAAGCTTTTTCCCAACTATGTTGGCATTGACTTTCAGTCTAACCGGATGCAACTGAATACCAGTATTTCTAGTTCACAGGCTAAAAGACACACAATGCACCAGATACGCATACATCAGAAGGCCAATTCTCGTAATTTGAAACGTTCAAAATCTAGTCGCAGTCTCATCTCAGCGACAAACAAATGTCAAAAACTTGTCAAAATTTAGGGAAATTTGAGGTTTTTTTTGACAGATTGAGACTGAGATCAGAGTGTGAACATTCTTAAAATTACGAGAATTGCCCCTCTAATAAAACCATATAAAAGATCAAATAAACAGTGTTAAGTCCGATGTAAGAAATTAGCAGGAAAGTGTGCTATCTACGAATGACAGCCGGGACCAGCTGTGAACGATTGAATTATTGGAAATAGGACTTACTTTACCAATTTGTTTTTTAATAGTTTACCAAAGTTAAATTAAATCATTTAAAATGATAATCAATTGATTTTTCTGTATTTATTTCCTTTTAAAGTAATGCTCAGAAAGCTTAAAGCACGTTTACCTAATTAATTTAGGTACGGTCAGCAACAGAAGCCCCTTACATATCATCACAATTGACACAACATTATTCGATGATTACTGCTTTTCATTAACTCATTCATTCGAAGAGTTAATATTCTTCTAAGTTTACGTAGTTTCCGATTTAAAAAAATATTTTATTCAATTATTAACATTAAAAACTGGCCTTACGTTGCTGACCAACAATTGGGTATAAAAGTATGAACCATTTGTGAAAATGGTTTTCTTTGAATAATAAAACCCTGTACATACCTCTTTATTCATAAACGTCGGTTGAAGTAGTAATTAGCGACTGTCTAACCATACATTTTTGACGATTTAAGTTAACCCAATTTATAGAATTGGCGCAGTATTTCTTTCTCTTCCATACTTCTCCATTAGTCGTCATCTCGAGAGTCCTTTCTATCCATAACATCTGTCACACAGTCCTTTTGAGACAACTCTAACTAAATTAATAAAAACTTTAAAATAAATAACGTTACATATTTGCATATGATGCAATGCAACACTTTTAATGGTTCAAAATAGAACTAACAAAGATGCATTTTAATACTATAAAACAAAAGCAGCAAAAACTGCAATACAATATCCACTTTTCCATATTACCGAACGCCTGGCGAATTAGCAATACCCACTTTGAATGTGAAAAACAGACGCAGAATGTTTGGTGCCCAACAGCTGAACAATTTTCGTGAAAAAAAGAAATTTCCAAACCAATGGCGCTTGGACGCAGGCGTTCCCGCCCTCAGTGCTTATCCGAACGCGGACGGAAGCGCACGCATAATTTTCCCGCGCCCGACCCGTTCACGATCGCGGCGGAAAAATCAGAAAAAAATTCATTCTCAAAGTTTATTTCATCCTAATATTTGATCTATCTAGTTTCAATTTTGTTTACTTCGTGAACATTAAACGTTTGAATGTACAGTGATTTATTACAATAGTGCGTGTCTGTGGGAGACTGCAATAAAAAGCGAGGGAAAGCTGTTTGCTGTCAGCTGTCAAAAAGGTTGAGGTGAGCGATGAAATTAATTTATTATCGAGTTGTAAATTATACTAATAACGTACGTTTTTCTTTTCTTGTAAACTTGATGTTACATTTATTACTATAGGATATAATAAAAACAGCATGTATGATGTTTTCCGGTGTCAATTTAATTATTATTTATGTGAAAGTTCCAGTGATAAAAAAAATTATGAATTCGTATTATTTGGCAAAAAGCTCTGCGTTGAGCTTTCGCAACTGCGATAAAAGAATTCTCGATTCTAGTATTGTTTGTTTAAGTATAAGGAACGCTTGCATAAGTAGGTACAATTTATGATAATGTAGAGCAATGATAATATTGCATCTAGCGACGATAACATCGTTGTGAGTTTGGAACTCAGTAGCTCCATACGTTACTATTGGCCAGTTTTGATCTACCCAAGTATCATGGAAACATTACGCAGAAATCCTATCCTAGGTATAGATAGAATAAACTTTGTATACATTCCATTACAATTTCAAATAGCCCTTACTAATAATCTTAAAAACTAGTTTAACAATTTATTTAAATTAAAAGTTTAGACATCAGAAATCTCCAGATGGCTTTTCCATGGCTCACGGTCGTGAGTTTTTCTCCTCCATGTCCCTTCCGCAGTAGTTTTCAAGCCGTCTCTTTCCTTCTCTGGGATACCATTCTGTTACTGCCCTGGCCCATTTGCACTACGTACATTATTTAAGTACAAAGATCTTTCATTATAGAGATCTACTAAAAGTTATAGCATTAAAAGTTTATTTAGGGCCAAAATCTTTCCCTTGCCCCCATGCCCCTATTACATGGGAAGTAAACATAACTGGCGACATGGGGACTTACTTACAGCTGTGCCAACACCTTTAGGGATACAGGTGTGATATAAATTATCCCAAAACCTCATCTAACGTCTTATATGAGGTACTAATCTTACAAAACAACTACGAATTCTCATTTTGTTATGTCGCCAAAAGCTCTACTTTTGGCGTATAACAAAATGAGAATTCGTACAACAATTATCAATTTTACTGCATTCCATTATCTATTTTGTGGTATCCCTGAATAGGCTGGCTGTGCTAGCTCATTGAAAATTTTATACAAACGTTTTTCAATTATACAGATTGAAAAAGAACCATCATATAGCCGTCAACTACGCATTCTGTACTTAAAACTTAGTAATATTGCACATAAATAATTGCTGGGAAACGACTTTTATTTTTGCTGTGAAAATTTACTGTTTGCGGTAGTGCGCAATGTACCACACGCTAAACATTGTGCATAGGGGTGCAAGCAACGGTACAGGGGTCGTGGGGGAATTTAAAGTTGAGTTATAACATTGAAAACATGTTTTCGTCAAGAAAACGCCAGTAAAAGTTGTAACTTTGACCTTCAATATCGTTCGTTCCCACGTATGGTCCAGTACATAAGAATGTTTACAACGTCGGGGAGTAGAAACAAGTTACTCTCAGCTTCGTAAAGTGTCTTTTTACATCCGTTATTTAGACAAAGAAGCCCAGAAATGAAAAATACCATAAACTCGGATTCTCCATGTAATCGTCAATAAATCCGCAACGTTAGGAAGTTCTTAATGGTTTTTAACAGACTTAGTAACACGAAAAGCCATATCTATCATTTGTTTTCTACCTTCTCAACACAATAGATTACATACCTACTTAAGCCGCTGTAAATACAACTTAGAAAACATGGGATTGTTAGGCCGATTCCCAATGTGAGTGCGGCGCTGTTCTGAGTATGACCCACTTGCTTGAATGTCCCAAGAGTCCATCCACCGGAACTTTTGATGTCTTAATGAACACCACTGACGCTAGGCAAAAACACGTTTCTTGTATAGTATTTCTTGTTCCTTTAATTTTTACTACTTGACTTTATTTTATTTTTTTGTTGTTATAGCGGCAATAGAAATACACACTGAAAATTTCAACTATCTATCTATTATGGACGGACAGCGGAGGCTTAGTAATAGGGTTCCGTTGGCACCCTTTTTGTACGGAACCCTTAAAAGTACCATCGGCTCGAAAAGATGAAGATTTCGTAAGAAAGAATGCCCTAACACTTGACAGTTGTCGACAGAAACTGGCTGTAGCAGCTATCACATCTTAAAAAGCACAGAAAATCGCTCAATTCCACCAAAACCGATTTTCCCTTTATTTCCCCTAGCCAATTCCCTTAGCAAACACAATGGTTCACATAAAAGGCTGCCATTACTCAAAGCGCACGTCGCTGGGAATAAATAAAACATTATTAGTTTTCATAAAGAGAGAGGGCACCTGTGTACTGCATCAGCTGGTCCTTCCAATATGGCGATCATTAAGTGTGGCGTGGCTCGAAGGACCATACGCGACGCTGGGCTGCTGTATTGGAAGAAAATACAGATTTCGGCGCTCCAAAATTAGTTCCCATAACACTAGAAACTAAGTGAGTCATACGTGGATCTTTGACAGTCGTAGAACTTTTCTTAAAAAGTGAACAAAGAAAATGGAACTCCGTTCTAAGGAAGTAGTTTAGTTAAGGCATATAAGCATAGTATAATGAGCCTATAATGTTCCCACTGCTGGGACACAGGCCTCCTTTCTTCGAGAGGATGTCTATAATCTAACGCGGCCACTGTCTATAATCTGACGCGGTCCCAGTGCGGGTTGGTACTAAGGACCAGAAGAATAATAAGAAATGGCTGATTTACCAATGTATTCCTTGTCGTCTAGGCTAGATTCATTGACAAAGTTATAATTAGGTAATCAAATTTGTACAATATCTACAATTATTTTAGAGATTTTTCTATTGTACTAAAACCAGAGATTTTTACTAGTGTTCAGCATCAGTTGGTCCTTCCAATATAGTGATTATCATGAGTGGCGCGGCTCTGACGACGATATTGAGGCTTTTTTCTTTTTTTCGGGGTGGTAATCATCAAATGACCCCTCCCGCTCTGGGTGGAGCGGAAGGGAGTGTCAGACTCTTACTGACTAAAACCCACCCGTGTTCCTTCCTTAGCCCTTTCTGTTCCAGGGCAGCGGTAACCCTTTCGGACGATCCCGCTACCCTGGCAGGCTTCGGCCCTGTCGGGCCCCTTCATCTGCTGACATCTCTTTGAGGCGCGCGTGGAACACATACGCGCCGTCCGGCACGGGCCTGGTCCTGATCGGACGGTGAGCTACCCATTACTCTCCGCCTGTAGGCCTGCGCCTACGGTGGCCGGGAGTCGTCATGCGGCTCCCGACGCCCGGAGTGTCTCCCGCGGCGGCTGTGGCGTGAGGTTCTCTCCCTCAGCCTTCCCGCCACCTCCTTCGCTAGCATGACTGCTTCGCAGAAGGAGGTGACTGCCTCCCACTCCCTCTCGCCCCGGACCATGGCTTGAACCAGGGCCGGGCGCGAGAGGTCGCCGCCGTTGCCGATCGCCTCTACGAGGACACGGCGGTGCTCCGCCCAAGCAGGGCAGACCTCCACCGTATGCTCCACCGCGTCCTTTGGGCGATCCTCGCAGTGATGACACCCGGGCGTCTCCTCCCGCCTGATGATGTGCAGGAATCTCCCGAAACATCCGTGTCCGGAGAGGACCTGCGTCAGGCGAGAACGCCGTGACGCATCTCTAGCCACTCCTCAAAGGTCTTATCGCCACTATCGTGGCGTGCCCTGCGCTGGGTTGCGAAAGTCGCGCCTTCCATTCCACCATGAGATCGCGCCGGAGGTCCGTCCGCTCCGCCGCGATTTGCCGCGGATGCGGAGTTCCCCCCGGCGTAGTGCCTCCGCACGCCAATCATGCAGGCGCGCGAGGACTATCGCCTCCAGATTCCATGGCGGCAGTCCGGCAAGGAGGCTTGCCGCCTCGCCCGAGATCGTGCGGTACCCCCGGACGATATTGAGGCTGGGCTGCAGGATTGGAAAAAATAAGACGTTTGTGAAGGGAATGCTCTCTTGTAACTGAGTAATAGCGTCTAGTCTAATATAATTGTGCTTCTCTTGTCAATTCCACCCATTTCTCGTTATTAAGGTTGATCATTGTGTAGAAAGCGAAACCAAACTTACAGATTTTGGGATTTGAAAATAAACATACTTAGGGCTTATGGTTATTTCATACGAAAACTGTCAAACGTCAATTTTATTCCTCGAATAAAAGTTATCTGGCGATGGAAAAATCAGCCCTTAGAATTGTATCTAGATTTAGGTAAGAAATGAGCGGGATAACTATTGCGTAATACACAAACAGTTGCAATGGTTTTCATTTTGACAGTTCAACGACATTCGTTGCGTTATTTTTCAAACTTTTTCAAACATGTTAAGCAATGGATTCCCAATATCCTTCAAAATAATTTTATTTTATCATGTTTCGATATCGATACAACCTATCACGTCTGCAGAGTTTCGCTAGCTAATTTAATATGACCCTGTAGAAAGGACTATAAAATTAATTAAAGCTCGCATTACTTAATACATAAATAAGTAGGTCATTTGCTATTGTAAGTAAAACCAGAGGTTTTTACTAGTGCTCAGCATCAGCTGGTCCTTCCAATATAGCGATCATTAAATGTGGCCCGGCGCCTCGTGGCATGTGCGTTACTGTGGGCTGTGGACGTTGTGGTACGCATAACTGGGTTGGATACCAAAATATAGATTTCATAGTAGATTTCGTCAGTTTGTAGCTGTCTTGGTTATACGAGTTTCGGACAAAATCGAGCATATTCTTTTAAATAGGCAAGAAGTGGAAGTGGCAAAGTTTTGGGCCCACAATATTTAAAATTCAGTTGTGTCAGCGACTCGAAGAAGAACAAGAATAGGCAGAAAATAACCGGGCCTCGTCTATGGAATGGTTTTTATCGTTCATTGCTTAATTTTGAGAGCAGTGGTGGCTCAGTGGAAATGGACGTGACTTCCGAGTTGTATGTCGTAAGTTGGAACCCCGACAGGCGCTTTACTTTGTGTAAATTATTTCATCACCACTGCTTTCAAAACGGTGAAGGAAAACATCTTGAGGAAACGCGCATGTCCTAGAACCAAAATTTCGAAGACATGTAACATTTTATCAATTCACACTGGGCTCAGGTGGAGGATTACGGCCCAGTCTCTCTCACAGAGAGGAGGCTTGTGTCCCAGCAGTAGGAACGTTACAGGCTGATTATGTTTAATTTTTAATTCCTTAGTACCTAGTGAGCATAGCAATTTATTAATTAATTAATTATTATTCTAGGTAGGTAATCTTCACTAATAAATATAATTAATGTTAACTTAATATTGTAAAACATTTTATAAGAGTAACGGTGGAGTGTTTTTCCCATTGTTCTGCATATAAAACTAGCTATTAAAGATAGATTGGATACTAGGCGCCCCTTTTTCCTAGAATCCAATCTGTTTTCTTGTAAATTTTGACGTCTAAAAGTGCCTTTCAATGGATTCCCTTGAAAACTATTTGGTAATGAACTGCATTCATTTCTCCCGCCTATTAATATCTCATAGTACACAAGGAATTTATTTTTAAACACAAATGTTTACTTGACGCCACGCGCCCCGGTACCCTTGCTTCCTGTTTTAGAAAAAAAAAAACACAAGCATTTTTTTGTATGGCAACTTTTGTTAAAAGAATTCTAAGTTTAAATATTTTCCGAAGATATTCGCTATTAGGGTTCGTATTTTCCGCCTGGAATGGACTGAAAAGACCAATTTTCGTTTTACGTAGCATTGAAAAAGCGTTGTTAAAGGAATTTTGTGTTCTTACCAAGCGTTTGTAGTATAATTAATATTCTTTGAAGGCAGGCGTTAAATTAATGAAATAAACACATGGCGGTGAGTTTCCTCGCATTTTTGAATAAACGGAATAAAGGCTGTTTAGTAAGTGGTTTCAGGTACTTGTTATAATTGCTCGACGACTTTAAGGCTATTTTTGTGCACTTCTCGTGACCCAAGGGCTGGCTTCTACCTCGGCCAGAGGCTAAACATTGCCAAACATCGTGGTAATGCCGCCAATCTCTTGGGTATACATTACGTACCAGTCGACAGCGATGCGGAGGAATCTTTCGACGCCATATTTTAGTTAGTTAATAGTTTTAGTTGCGTTTTTATATTTTTATTTTAATAGTTTTTAGTTGATTTAGTAGAAGAAGTTTATCCAGTGTAGGTATATTTTTATCCTCTTTAATAAAGATTAATCACGGGAACATTTTTTATAATTATCACGTAATAAATTAAGTTAGATTAAAATTGCTTATTAGTCTTATAGGCTACATTGTAATTAATTATTAAGAACCTGGTTCTTTTTAATAAAGGATAAAAAAAAAAATCTGGTCCAATGAATGACCATTTTCATTTCAACTGACGTCCAGTTACTAAGACCTAAACAGACCGTCACCCTAATTGCGTAACACACTATCAATCTCAATCTGAATCATTTTGAAGGATATTGCTAATCCATTGCTTCATATGTTCGAAAAATGTGTCTGCTCAACAACGTAAATAAAGCAATGAATGTTGTTGAACTGTCAAAATGAAACCCATTGCTACTGATAGTGTGTTACACAATTACCCCGCAGATTGCCCAATGTGGCTGTTTGGAAATGCACTTTTGGTCCTTTGAGTTCTGAAGACACTTCAACCTGTAACAGCTTTCAAGGACAAACATAAGTAGCTACTCATTGAGGTACTTACAACAAAGCTATTTGTAAGCTACTATTTATGATCCTCTAGTAGCTATGTGATAATAAGCGATTAGTGAAATCGACATTCTATTTTTTAACCGAAATGCCTTTAAAAGTAATAAAGCTAAAATTCTGAAGGATCAGCAGTAGATTCCGTATACTTTAGCAAATTATCATTACCATTATAGGACTCGTAGGATACGATACACAAACAAGAGTTTTATTTTGTTATTTTTAGTTTTGTTCATATAATTAATTTTGTCCTGACTACAATTGCGTTTGCCATTAGTTTGTAAATATGTATCTATAATCTGTGGAAAATGTAGTGGGTAGTACATATATTTGTTGAGTTTATTGTTTAATATACTACACTGTTTGTTTTCACTTACAAAAACATAAATAAAAATAAATCGGCGCTTGAAAGGCAAAATTGACTAAGCGACATCGGGATTACATACAGGAGAACAGTTTAAATTATAAGTTTTCAGAAATAAAATCATATACATATTATAGATTCTGATTCAGATGATAAAATAAGATTTCCAAAACAGTAACAATTAAGTACGCCTGTAGGATGATTATAAGAATTTATTAGAAGAAATAATAGCTGGAATAAAAAATTTCAAATCTCAGGCAAGGTGAACGGGTATAGGAAAACACATAACATCCACGTCGGCACATAGTAAGAAACATATTTAAACAATGACTGTCGTGTCACCTCGACCACAACCCCGACCACCATACACACACACACACAGACAGATGCGTATCACAACATGAATCACTTGCCCGTATGCAACAGTCTCAATGCCGAGCCCTTATTGAGGTCACCTTAGACCCGCATCGCTGCCTACCCCTGTTTACTGGCTCATCCAATTAAAGTATACTGTTGTAAATCAAGTACTTGTTATATCAGGGTTTGTATTGTAGCTGTAGCAAAGTAATCTTATTGTGCAGGACGCCCACATACATAACGGCATAATGTATGTACCTAAGTAAATAGAACGATTACCTAATGTTAGTTCTAGATTCATTCCTTACTGTTGTTGTTGCGTAATGTCTACGCACACCTGTTATCGCATAATGATTGCGTAATATGAACAATGCTATGCAGGTGTCAGGTGTCAGGTGCATGTCTGTCGTCATCAATAGACTCAGATTATGCAGGTGTCAGGTGTCAGGTTCATCAGATTGCAACATATTTAGCTGAATAAATATACCCCGCTGTGGGATTCATGAGTGATGAGTCAGTCGTCACGAAACCACCAAGTGAATAACACGTCGAGCTAATGTTGATGCTCGGACCGTGGAGCCCCATGTAAAGTCGTGTCGATTTATATTCAGTTCAGATCAAGATCTCATAGAAACAACACGGAAATAAATAGTCTTCGAACAGCAAGGAGTTTTTCATTGAACCAAGCGGCAAGCCATTGCCAACATTGTGAGGAAACCGGCATGTCCTAGAACCAAAAATACGAAGACATGTGATATCTACCAACCTGCACTGGGTCGACAACGGCCCACTTCCTCTTACAGAGCGGAGTTTTGTTTGCGAGCAGTAAAAACATTACAGGCTGATTATATTAATTCCAGCAGTGGACTGCGATGATCAGTCAGTCATAGACTTTAGGTGCCACACAGTAACCACTTTCTAGTACCTAACAAATAGCGGTGATAACGTTTGAGCACCAAGTGGCAACGATGATGGAGTCTACGTTAGTGTTAGAACTCACGCTATAACGTTCGTGTTCCTAGGCTAGACAAGAATTCTAGGCAAAGCATACAATAGCTTTTAAGTAAACGAAAAGATACGAGCGCTTAGTACCGAAGTAGTTTTGCAAAAGCATGTGCTGATCTTATGCATGAAATGCAGTACCAACTTTTGCCGGCACCCTAATTTTATTGCATAACACACTTTCAATCACAATCTGAATGATTTTGAAGAATATTGCTAATCCATTGCTTCATATCTTGGAAAAAATTGTCCGCTCAACCACGTAAATAACGCAATGAATGTTGTTGAACTGTCAAAATGAAACCCATTGCTACTGATAGTTGTTAGGCGATTACCCCGCTGATTTGTTGCGATTTTATTTATCTAAAACTGGAAATGTATAGCTTGATGTGTAACCGTGTGTACGAACGAACGAGTTCCAACTGACCATCTATAAACTTCGATCTAATCTCCTAAACTGCTAAGTGGATTTTGGTGCAATTTTCACCACCACTCACGAGTTTTTCGAGCGATGTTCGGGTTCCAGCATTAATTCTAGGTGCGGGGCCGCCATTGAAAGATAAACATCACATCAGCTGTGTCGGTTCCCGCGCTAAAACTGACGCGAGTTTGGCTAGGACCCGTGTGACGTATCGCAGGAGAGAGACAGAAGATCTTCTCTTAATAAATTTTATTAATGACATGTGAAAAGGACACCTGACAAGAGGCGCAATTCTCGTAATTTTAAGACACACAGTCTGATCTCAGTCTCAATCTGTGAAAAATACCTCTAATTTCCCTACATTTTTGACAAGTTTTTGACATTGATTGTCGCTGAGATGAAAATTACGACTAGATTTTGAACGTTTTTAATCACGAGAATTATTGGCCTTCAGATCATTTTTCTTCAGTACAACCATGGAAAATAATGCTATCTCAATGAGGATGGTCGGTCAAAGCTAATTACAGATGGCGTGACCATTAGCTCGATCCCTACGGCCTACAATATTTGAATTTGACAATTCATCTGTTAATTCCATGTCGTATTCATTCATGAGTTTGGTTTTATTTCCTTATTTCCGGTGATTTTAATATTTTAAGGCCTGATTTTTCAATAGTCAGATATTTTTTATTTAATGAATAAATATTACGGTTTGACAGCTTTTATACCTATAGAAAATGTGCCATACTGTCATATTTTTTCCCCGGTTAAAAGTTATCTGACTATTGTAAAATCAGCCCTAAATCAAGTATTTGACATAAAAAAATCGACAGAATTTAAAAACTTTGTAATCACTTTCTTCAAAATGTTTCCGACGTAACGGCTCATGAGCAGTATACCACATTCTCAATTCACCAGATTCTTAACCCACCAGATTATCAATTACCCTGCAGTGCGATTCTGTAACCATCTCACCATGAAAACTTAGGTGAAGGGAGCGTGGAGTGAGCTGTCATTCCAACTAATACTATGGATTGACACTATTGACGCTCACTCTTTTGCTCACTTCACTTAACTTTTCACGGCGAGATTTTTACAGAATCGATTGGCTGCTCTGTTTAATTAAAAATAATTTTCTATGAATAGCTTGTGGCCACAAAAAAATTTTCTTATTTTAGGCTCGTTCGGAAAATGGTGGACTCTAATTTCGGTGTATTCAGGAACACAACAACGAGTCATAATATAAATCAGCCAATAACGTTCCCGCTGTTGGGACACAGACCTCTTCTCTGTGAGAGGGAGTGGGCCATAATCCACCACGTGGGCCCACAAAGTAAAGTGAGAGGAAGAGGAAGGCCTCAAATCACATGGAAAACGAAAGTCCTAAGGGATATGAGGGAGGTGGGACTTACAGAAGATGAAGCACAAAACCGAAATAAATGGCGTCGTATGATTGGGAAAGCGGACCCCGCTTAGTGAAAAAAGGCGAGGCAGAAAAAATCAAAAGTCATTTATTCAAATTAGGCTGAGAATCAACACTTTTCGAACGTCAAAATTACAAAAGACAGTCCCCAAAACGCCCGCCCTTAACCACTTTCTTGTGCCTTCGCTCGGGAAAAGAAGTGGCGCAACAAACTCCTCAGCAGCACAGCTGTCTGTTCAGTTAGAAAATACTTGATTGAAAAGGGAAGAAGATCGTATGCTGTAGAGTATTCTATTCTATCCTTATAAGTGCAACTTCTGTGTAATCTTTTGTATTAACCTCGTTGCCATGGTTACTTCCGATAGGATAGCAAGTTGTGACGTAATAGAATGAAATATTGTTCTAATGCGTGACCGGCTGAATTACCGATTACAGTTCTATTCAGTATAGTTTCAGGCATTTGAAAATTATTGTTTGAATTTTTGATTCGTCGTTGATTTAAACATTGTGGATTCGTTGTTGATTTTGACATTGTTGATTTTTAGTACTATAGGTACTTATATTAAGAATTTGTACAAAAAAATATTCAATTATTTTAGGAACAGAAGAAACTCTTATTGTTAATGAACTACTTCGTTGGCATAAAAACGTTTATTTCGACCAACAATGGCTCGTAGGCACAAAACATATAATTTAAAAGACTTCGCATACAAACACAAACATACCTGCCATGTTTGTCTCTGCATCACCCTAAGGCCACATAGATAATATTACCGTCCTAAGGTTGACTGATAGAAAATACCTCAGACATTAAGTCCGCCTTTGTACAGTTTTTACTAACTTGTGCATAAAGTTTTTCCCTCTCGTCGAGAGGAGGCCTGCGTCCCAGCAGTGGGAACATTATAGGCTGATTATGCTACGCTTATGCCTTATTAGTTAACTGCGGGGTAATTGCATAACACCCTAGCAGTAGTAATGTCTTTAATTTTGATATTTCAACAACATTCACTGTATTATTTAGGTTGTTTGTTAGACACAAGTTTTAATAAGTCATTAATTAATCAACATTCGCACAGATGTTCGATTGTCAGTACCTGAACTGTATGGTTCACGTACTAAGCAACCGCAGTATATTACAAACTGCGGTTGCTTAGTACGTGAACCATCCTCTCCATCTCTCGTATTTTTACACAACATCAGATGTTGTGTAAAAATACATCCATCTACATACTACCCCCCACACGAAAACACAACGCCTCTAACATTCCCCCCCTTAAAACTAAAGCCTCCAACACGGAATTAAAAGTGGAATTCAGAACAAAGCTCCGGCACATCCAGTAGTGCACATCTGTGTCAACAATAAGGCGGCATCTGGGCGCCGCAGGTGTGTACCTCGCTTTACGTATAAATTGTAACAGGGAAATTCCAATAACGGAGGGTCCTTTGAGATTTAGTGGGTACGAGACGGTGGCGTGATGGATCGGGACGGTGACTATGTTAAGGTCGTTGTTGTATGGAGAAATTGGTGTTGTTATTATTAGCTGGCTACGCGATGAACATCTGCAGTGAATATAGACCCCTTGTGATTTAAGAAAAAGTCCAAGTCTTTCGGTCCTGGATGATAAATAATGTTATATCTGTAAGTAGGTTTGTATACAAAAACTGTTACATGTCAATAGTATTTTTAGAACTAGATGAGGTCGGCGTTTTCTATCTGATTACTTTGAGAAGAAAGGCCGAAACAAACTCAGAGGTCACAGTCTCTTTTAAAGTCCAGGCATAATCTTAGTCAGATCATGTGAAGACCATGTAGATTGGTGTCGGACATGGTCTTTTGAGGAAAGAACCACACAGATTACGTGGACCTATCCAGTTAGTGCACGCATTTTTCAGTAATTTAGACTTTATATATTGTATATTACCTAATCTCCTTTAAAAAAACGTAGATCAGGTAAATTCAAATTAAAGTACATTTACTATTTCAATTTACACTAAACAACGTTATAATGGTGTTTAACTTCAGCAGAATGTGATTAGATGTTTTTGTTGTGCCACAGAAATTCAGAATGGACTGCAGCAGCCCAAAAGCCCAAGCCCATCTTATCTGTATATTAAAAACACTAGAAGACTCAGAATGGTTGGTTTATGGCGGAAGTGAGTAAATAAAGTATTAATTTAAATACTATGTAACTTGCCTTTAACTTTAATGTATTTAAAGCAAGTATTCATGCGGTATGTAGCAAAGTCGGCAAAAATACCACTTAATTTATATGTACGAGTATTTACACATTTCTGGACGAAATGCATTTACTAAGGAAATTATACCTACGTCGTTTGTTTGACCACATGATAATTAAGTAAGCTAATTATGTCAGAAAAATGTTATTTAAGTATGTTTACGTATTTTAATTGAATAATCATTCTCATCTTTTTAACTAAGAATAAGCAATACCCAACTAAACTGCAGTTTCGTATCTGTAACATGGGTTGAAATCAAATTTCTAAAGTGTTTTTAAAGTTTTTAGTCTTGCATCCGCATACCTCTTATTTTTAAAGGGTCAGGCCTTCGGGTGGAACCTCTTTATAGGAGCACCAGTCAACTGCACGTCGTTGGTAACACTTTCACCTTGAACTTGCCTGGCGTATGAAGGAGTTTCAATAGATTAAAACAGGAACAGGGTGAAAAGTTCCCTCATCCTTCACGGAAAGAGAGGATCCTCCGAGCAGACGGCTGTTGTCTCTGGTGGGCAACTGCCCGACGATAGATGTCGGGACGTTGTTTATATGCTAGTTGCGCGGTAAACTCTGCTTGCGCGATGCAGGCTTTTGCGTGACGTCTGTGTGATGCGTTGTTCGCATGTGCTGATGTAGATGTCGCTATAACTGTAATACGGCAATTAGGTGTCCCTGTGTTCTATCGCAACTTGGTAGAGTCCTGTTGCAAGCCACTTCACCCTGTAAATTATATTTATAAGAAAAAGTAAATACTTTCGTTCCTTTCCATTTCGTTTCCCGGGTCCTGTGGGTCCGGTCGTGTCGGTGTCGTCCCGGACAGCTAAAGAGCTTTCAATAATATAAAGGGTTAGATTTCGTGAATAGACTGCCGAGTTATTAGATTTTTTCCTCCAGAAGTTATGGCGATCGTATTTTCTTCACTTCAATTATACTGATGTAGGTCTATCGAATTGTCCCTTCATGTGATTTAATATTTCTTCTGGATTTCCACCCCGATTGCTTCTAGGGTCTTATTTATCACTCGAAATTACTGGCAAAATGCCTGTCATTGCTAGATATAGGCCCAGAAATCAATAAATGACAAGCTTTGTCGATTAGCTCTTGCCCGCGACTTCCCGAGCGGCACTTTTTAGGGGGCGGCAAAATTTCACAGTAAATAATAAAATATATTTTTTAAATATTTGAACCATTTCATATTTTTAACGCAACTATTAATTCGGACCGATTGAAAAGAGCACGGAATTTTTCATTACTTATTCTGTGACAAATTCGGGGAGTCCCCTTTCTTTGAACGATATTTTGTACCGAATGGCAACACCGTCTATACTGACTTGCGGGGTAATAAACGTGATTGTAAAACAAATAAACTTTTTTATGAAAAATCTAACCTATAAAATGCAAAATAATGATGACTGTTCTTGCTCAAAAGTTCTCTAGAATTAATGTATGTATAGTATACATTAAATTGGAATACCTAATTAAGACGGCGGCAAAATTGTCTTCCGCCCCGGGCAGTCGATACCCACGCTACGCCACTGACTCTATGGATCATTATGGTTGATTAACACGTTTTTACTACGGCGCGGTTTATAAACCGTACCGTGAAACCGTGCCTTTTACAAAGGCTCTCAAATGATATGCTATAAATTATTGCTATTATTATTAGCCCACGCAGAATGGTCCACCTGAACGACTAAGTACGTACCAAATTCGTAACATAGTAACATAGATATGCTATTAGTAATTTTTTTGTGATCGGAATTTGTTTTCACTTACTGACCTACCAAGACTGCTCCCATTCTTTCGAATCTCTTCTTCAGGTTTTACCACAATTACATCCTTAGATATTTAAAACATCTATTTTTTATTTATTTCTTTAGGATCTCCACTTTACTTTGTGCTCTCAAAACGGTGAACGAAAACATGTTGAGGAAACCGGCATGTCCTAGAACCAAAAATTCGAAGACATGTGATATCTACCAAGACCAACCCGCACTTACGGCCCACTCTCACAGAGAGGCGGCCTATATCCCAGCAGTGGGAACATTGTAGGCTGATTGTGTGTGTTATGGTGATCTCCAACAAAGGATACACAGGTACTACAGAAATAACAATAACATAAAAGGCTCTTTTACGTGTGCTCCTTCAATTACAGGAGACCACAGCATGCACATAATATAACTAAAATCTACTCAAACTTCTTTCAAATTGATGTTATTTCAAGTTAAACAAATATCAACTTTATTGTAATGGCATTTAAGTTGATTTCAGAGTGACTAGCACTATTGAAGAAGTTACAAAACTGAAGTTGTAGCGTAAACTGAACTTTATTGTGTATGATTTTAAGTTATTTCTCCATAAACTCATATTTGTTTATATTTTTGCAATTAAATCGCGAATTAAGTATAGGTGTTAACAGGATAAAAAAAATAGTAAAAATAAATGTTGAAATTAGAAAAAAAAAATCATTTCAAGCCTGAGCACGGGAAAAAGATTACAAAAATGTTGAAAACCCAATCTCTCAATCCTCAGCTCCTATAAATAGTTGACGAAGGACCCGGCAACAGTGGAACCAGCACCATTCGCGTGTGACGTCTACAGGCGTTCGGTTACATTGTTTTTGGCAACACCTGTGTCAACCGTGGCGCGTGCGCTCCAGCGCCGGCGCAGGGGCCCGGGTGTGCGACTGACGATCTTTAGTGTTTTATGTGTATTTTAACGGCGCTTTAACAATATGTTCTTAATGAAAGATCTTACTGCGATAAAGTCGTATTGGTATTTTGTAAAGAGAGAGATTAAAAGAGGCATTCTCCCTAAAAAAGATATTAAGAAAAATTCTAGTAGTAGGGAGGGGCTGGTGGCTACATGATAACAGCCACACGGGTCGATCGAAGGGTTAAGCTACGCTTGCCGCGGTTTGTTCCTAGATGGGTGACCATCAATGGATGGTCACCCAATGATGGCTTAACGTGTTTTCCGAAGCACAGAGGAGTCTGGATATGTAATGACATATCCAGACCCCTAACGGCTTAACGTGTTTTCCGAAGCACAGAGGAGTCTGGATATGTAATGACATATCCAGACCCCTCTGTGCTTCGGAAAACACGTTAAGCCGTTAGTTCTATTCGTAGATCTTTGACAGTCGTTACGGGTAGTCAGAGACACATATTTTTGAGTAAGTCTGATAACCGGTCTGACCAAGGGGCATCGTGTTACCTAGTAACTGGGTAAGATCAGTCTTACCCCGACGTGACTAGAAAAAATTTAAATTTTCGCCGTGGCTATCTTTTTTTTTTTTTTTTTTTTGTGGATGGGAAATCATCAAATGACCCCTCCCGCTCTGGGTGGAGCGGAAGGGAGTGTCAGACTTTTACTGACTAAAACCCACCCGTGTTCCTTCCTTAGCCCTTTCTGTTCCAGGGCAGCGGTTAACCTTTCGGAAAATCCCGCCGCCCCGGCAGGCTTCGGCCCTATGGGGCCCCGTCCTCTGCTGACATCTCTTTGAGGCGCGCGTGGAACACAACGCGCCGTCCGGCACGGGCCTGGTCCTGATCGGACGGTGAGCTACCCATTACTCACCGCCCGCAGGCCCGCGCCTACGGTGGCCAGTCGTCACGCGGCTCCCGACGCCCGGAGCGTCTCCCGCGGCGGCTGAGGCGTGAGGTTCTTTCCCTCAGCCTCTCAGCCGCCGTGGCTATCTTGGATTTTCATTTTCCTGACTATCGGCTTTAGCACCCTCGAAAACCATAAAAACTATCTCAAAAAGTCAAGAGTCGAGTCGTATAAGGTTTCGCAAGCCGCGTTAAAGAACTCCGTTCCAAAAACCTCTTATTTAACTACATAAATCTTTCTTAAGTATCTACAGGAATTGGCCATCTGCATCCTAATTGCGTAACACACTATCAATCATAATCTGAATAATTTCTTTTCATTGCTTCATAATTTCGAAAAATTTGCCTGCTTACAACGTAAATAACGCAATGAATGTTGTTGATCTGTCAACCCTTTGCTACTGTTAGTGTGAATTTTGAATTTGAATTTGTGTTACGCAATTACCCCGCTGGTCCTTCGGTACTATAAGTCTCTAAAAATGGTTTAGGTAATGGCTGAAGAAAGGACCTTGGATTTCTTATTTTGGCCGTGAACTGTGACTGGTCCCGACAACAGACGTTTGGTTTAAATATTGTTTTTGTCGGAAACAACTGTGCAAACACTCGGCGCGTGTAGCGGCTGAGTCTGCGCACTGTCGCGACTTTTTGATGATTTCTCTTATTTGCTCCTGTTGCATGTTAATTTTGCAGTTGACATGACAAAAATAATGTATCTACTTAATAAAAATCTTGAACTCATTCATTCATTCACTGACAGACAACGCACAGCCTACATCGTTGGGTGTAGCAGTATGGAAGTTTGCACAAAAGTAACTTAAATAACTATAAGTAGTGAGCAGCAAGCTTAGGAAGGATTTTTGAACATAATTTATCCCCTAGAGAGGTTAAATAGGGATGAAAGTTTGTTTGACGTGAAAATTCAAGTTTAGCCATATCTACATTCTGCCAAGATTCGTCATGCAAACTTTAAATGAATCAATAGGATGCTGTAATAAATAAAACAAGAACATTAAACACAATTATCAGATAAAAATTAGCAATTCAATACAATTAAAATCAATTCAGTCAAAATGCAATGAATAAAAACTTAATGTAGTCAAAATAAGATCAAAATGTCAAAATAAAATTCCAATGATAAAATATTATTCAAACGTCATTTTACTATACATACCTACATACTAATAAAAGGTCAAATTCAATTAAAATATCAAACAAAATATAATAAAAAGTAATTTTGGTCGACATAATTAAAATGTACAGACGCCAGCAGGTCAAGCTACCCGAAATTGTCAAATTTTCCCAATCAATCTTGAACCTTAATGCTTTAGTAATAAAGTTGAAAATCTATTAAAGAAATTTGACAGATTGTAGTAGGTTGATGTGCTGTCGTCTGTTCAAAATTTAATTTATTTAACTAACAAAATTTCAGGGTCTATAATAATAGTTCATAATCGGTAGAATAGATTTATGAATGTATAGGTTTTGCTACTGTTTACTTACCTAGTATTTTTAAACCATAAAAGACACCAATAAATATTGTTTACTTAGATACGATGGAGGTATTATTAGCTCATCAGGGGTAAACCTATTCTAACCAGGGCCACAAACTTAAACTTCAGCGTAGGAAATTTCCCCAAAATACTGTTATCAATACTCACATTACACAAAAAATAGGACAATCTGCTGAATCACTTATACCTATCACATCACAAGAAACGAAGGGAGGTGCCCCCACTAATTCCATCCACATTACATAAATGCACACTCACTCAACACACCCCACAGACCCTCACAATACACCACACTACATCACATCACACCACAAGACACCACATCACTCCACACACCCTTCTCCCTTACACATGCATGCGTGTGACACGACACAAATGCACTTCACACATACACTCAATACAAACATAATTACTTATTTAAAATACTAATTAAATATATACGTGTAGTGTAATAGATATATTTCTTACCTTATAGTCTATATATTGTTTGTGACTCTCCGAGTCTGCTAGAACGCTCATAATTTGCTCGTCCACTATTTATGCGAAGACACTGCCTCCTAAGATACAGGATCTTCTCAGTTTAGGAGTCAGGGCTCAAATTCTGTATTGACTGTACTTTTCCCATCTCTTGTAAACTATTCCTATTTGTTAATTTCACTGTCCTCTAGTGACTACTATGTGTATTTTAATAGGTATCAAACTTGTATTGTGCTAAGCTAATAAATACTTATTATTATTATTAATTTTTAATAAAACGTTGCCCCACACTAGGAATTACTCCTGTATCGTGGGTGCGTTTACAAACATTTAAACTCACATACACAAACAGCCAGACCCGGAACAACTACTTGTAGGCCATACAAATATTTGTTCCGTGCGGGAATCGAACCCGCGACACGCAGCGCGGCAGTCAATCGCTTAACCACTGCGCCAACCGTGCCGTCATATTGGAACCACTACACCAAAGGATTACTTACAAAACACATTACAAACTGCACTTTTGAACAGTCAAAGATCTGGTCACTAAGTCAGCAAGTTAAACTCAGCTTCCATCCCTGTTTCCTGCAGATAACTCTTGCCAGGCAAACGCTTAAATCATAGTATAATTAGTGTGTCCACAGGTGCTGTGCTCAGCTGTGAGCTCCTAATCGCACCATTACCCGCACCATAACGAGAGCACCTAATGACGCTGATGCGGAACACTGGTGCTTGTGACCAGCGGGGTAGTTGGGTAACACACTAACAGTAGAAGGCTTCCATTTTCACAGTTCAACAACATTCATTGCGTTATGTACGTTGTAGAGCCGGCAATTTTTTCTAACATATGAAGCCATGGATCATGGAGCATCCTACAAAATGATTTAGATTGTGATTCACAATGTGTAACGCAATTAAGAAAAAAAGAAAGAAAGAAAGAAAATACGTTTTTTTCGTTAAATATGACGCAGAAAAGAAATCAATTATCAAACACAAAAAAATTACAAGTTTAAGGGAAAACATGCGTCATATCCTCGCAAAACGGCCATCGCTCAGCATAATGCTAAGACCCTATGCGAGACAGAGCACCAGCGCAGGTGACACGTCGTTGATGTGATGATGTGGGAGCTGTGAGGTTCTGTTCCTTGTAAGGTTTTAGGTAGACGTGTTGGTGTTAGTGGGAAAAAAAGTGACGAAGATTATGAAGATACTAGCTTCGGCCTGCGACTTCGTCCGTGTGAAATTTCTTGCTCTCCAGAACCCAGCGTCGCATCGCATCGCCTGCCCTTCCTATTACTTCGGTTTAGCTTATTGATCTTTCTGACTTTTATCTTTTTGATCGGTCCTAGCGTGATGTTAAATAGCCTATAGGTTATTTAACGATGATGGGCTATCAAATGCAAAAAGATTGTTTTCAAATCCGACTGATAGTTCCAGAGATTAGCGCGTTCAAACATACACACACTCTTCAGCTTTATTGTTAGTTTCTCTACTAATAAGGTTGAAGTATAGATTATATATTAATAAGTAGTAGTAGTAAGTAAATATAGCTATAGCCAGTATTTCATATAAGCGTGCAAAAGTAGCATTTTATTTTTTTTATAATTTTTGCTTACTTTTTGATCTTACGTAAGAATAATCTAGACCCCTCCCCCCACGTAAGAAAATATAAGACTTGTTTGGACCCCCTCCCCCCTCAAATAAGACTTGTTTGGACCCCCTCCCCCCTCAAATAAGACTTGTTTGGACCCCCTCCCCCCTCAAATAAAACTTGTTTGGACCCCCTCCCCCCTCAAATAAGACTTGTTTGGACCCCCTCCCCCCTCAAATCGTCTTACGTAATAAATGAACAGCCCCAAACAAATATACAAGATTCCAAGATGTAGATGCACGGAAAGGTAAGTATCTTATATTTTCTAAAGAAAAAGGCGACAAACAGACACTTCTATCAATTTTATTTATTATTTATTTATACTATACTATACACGTGAAAATACATAACAAAAACAAATACATTTTTTAAAACAAAACATACAATGGGCGCGGCCTTATAGCTTTCTGATTTTTTTTTTATTAGTATAGCAGACAGACAGATAGACAAAACATTTTAAAATTGTTTTTAATTGCTAAGCATGGCGCGCAGAGTACTTTTATATGCTAGTAAAAATCTATTTTGATATTATAAACAGACACTACAATTTTTTATAGATAGATTTACTTATATATATTTATGTAATATGTAAAAAAAAATAAGATAATGCCCTGTGCTTGCAACTTGGTCTCATTAATATTGGGTATTTTTAATTAACAGTGATTTCATTGTTTTGTTAACTGAGTTTGTAGTGTAATACTAACAAGTTTTAAGACCTTTGTAACTAACTATTATTATGGATGTACTAAGTATGTAACAAACAAATTGGATTCTAAGATCAGAAAAATAAATGAATTGAATGGAATTTAACAACAGTCAAACATTATAAAAAAATAAGATTTCAAACATTACTTCTTAACTGTACGTACCTACATGCACAAAGGCGAGCTTAGCTCAGAATTGAGTTTTCTTCCAGGAAACGTTTTAGAGATAGGGAGAGATGAGATCACAATAGATGGTTTATTTATCATCGGCTTGACATGACCCACTAATACCATTACAATGACCATCCAAGGACCCACCAGTCATCACGCCGTCATCTTTATCCGGTCCAGTCACAAGCACAATGTCTTTCGGAAATTTGACTTGAATATCATTTTCATCCTGGTTTTCATTAAAATCTGGCACCTTCACTTCAGTAGCATTCCTTTTCACTGTTTGTTTGGCTTTCACGATTTCTATATCATTATCGTCCATGAATTCACAGATCCAATCATCATAGCTTGGCGCACTTGGATAAACGAAGTTAGATGTTATCGTCAATATGTTTAGTGAACATATTATAAAACAAAATAGATGGAGTTTCATGATTGTTTCACTGAAGATTGTGTCCTCGAATGGCTGAAATTCTGATCCTGTGGCCACGAACTACAGGCGCAAGCGAAGCGTCTTGCAAAGACGACTGCGAGGGAAACAAATGAAGGAAGTTGTTTGGAGCATGGCAAGAGTTGTCGCGACGTGACTCAAGGAGCGTCAGAAACAGGTAATAGGTGATGTGCCTTTTATAATGTAGGTGTTGTTTTACATAAAACTTAGATGCAATTATATGTATACCTATCGGGCATCGAGGTCACGTTAAATGCAGACTAAGTTCTGCATCTTATAAAAACAGTGTGGCAGACATCGACGTGCAACGTGGTACCATGGATTCAGTACATGATTCTGAACCCCATGCGTTAAAAATTTTCATCGGTTGCGATGTGATGCACCGTGGTGATTCGGTGAACAAGAAATTTCACGCGGGCAGAAGTTAGATGATACTCGTATTAATAAATATAATAATAAAATTATTTAGCTAAGTTTTGCATTCGAATTTATCGTATTCCTATGCCTCTAGGAGATGTGTTGTGAGATCCAGGGTCCTTCGTCGATCTGAACGCGCCCCAGAAGGTGGAAGCCGTAAGGCTGATCCGGGGCTACCGCACGATCTCGCGCGAGGCGGCAAGCCTCCTTGCCGGACTGCCGCCATGGGATCTGAAGGCGATAGTCCTCGCGCGCCTGCATGATTGGTGCGCGAAGGCACTACGCCAGGGGGAAACTCTGAACCCGCGGCAAATCGCTGCGGAGCGGACGGACCTCCGGCGCGATCTCATGGTGGAATGGAAGGCGCGACTATCGCAACCCAGCGCAGGGCACGCCACGATAGTGGCGATAAGACCCTTCTTTGAGGAGTGGCTAGAGAGGCGTCACGGCGTTCTCACGTACCGCCTGACGCATGTCCTCTCCGGACACGGATGTTTCGGGAGGTTCCTGCACATCATCAGGCGGGAGGAGACGCCCGGGTGTCACCAATGCCAGGATCGCCCAGAGGACACGTTGGAGCATACGGTGGAGGTCTGCCCTGCTTGGGCGGAGCCCCGCCGTGTCCTCGTAGAGGCGATCGGCAACGGCGGCGACCTCTCGCGTCCGGCCCTGGTTCAAGCCATGGTCCGGGGCGAGAGGGAGTGGGAGGCAGTCACCTCCTTCTGCGAAGCAGTCATGCTAGCGAAGGAGATGGCGGGGAGGCTGAGGGAGAACACCTCACGCCTCAGCCGCCGCGGGAGACGCTCCGGGCGTCGGGAGCCGCGTGACGACTCCCGGCCACCGTAGGCGCGGGCCTGCGGGCGGTGAGTAATGGGTAGCTCGCCGTCCGATCAGGACCAGACCCGTGCCGGACGGCGCGTTGTGTTCCACGCGCGCCTCAAAGAGAAGTCGGCAGAGGACGGGGCCCGATAGGGCCGAAGCCTGCCAGGGCGGCGGGATCGTCCGAAAGGGGTACCGCTGCCCTGGAACAGAAAGGGCTAAGGAAGGAACACGGGTAGGTTTTAGTCAGTAAGAGTCTGACACTCCCTTCCGCTCCACCCAGAGCGGGAGGGGTCATTTGATGATTTCCCATCCTCAAAAAAAAAAAAAAAAAAGGGTCCTTCGTTCCGTTAGCAAGTTTTTGTAATATGATATATTATATCATTGCCGTAATATGATCACGTACAGAGATACGAGTGCCGCATCTAGTCTCTTGTTTGATCTTTGTTCAAGGTTCAAACTTGTTCAACTTTGGTATTTCTTATGCAAATCTAAAACAATAAACTACATATACGGAAATCTATACACTTTTTGACGAACTCGTGCGATTATATTATATTTTAAGTGGTCAACCTTGGAGATGAGTCTTAAAGGATATACATATTTAAGGTTAACGGTGATCGCAGTATTTTTACTTATTATTTACTTATACGTCTCTGACATTTCTCGGGACCCTGTGGTCCGGCAACCGGTAAAAAAAATCTCTAAAATCCCTACATTTTTGACAAGTTTTCGAAATCGTTTGTTGCTGAGATGAGATTGCGGTTAGATTTTGAACGTTTTTAATTATGGGAATTGGTCTTGAAATCCTGATCCTTTGAAAGGTGTACGAGGGCCCGAAGCCAACTTGTAGAGGCCCCTTAGACGATTTTAATGAAAGGAGGCACCAAACGACGATTATATCTGTACGCACTTTGCAAGTGTACCCAAAGACAACCCCTGGTTGGTGTCAATATAATATTATTATGCACAAGGAATCCACTATCATTTATTAAAACACTGGCTTTACTGGTTGATTCTATACAATAGTAGTATAGAAACAATTAAAAGCAATTAATTAAAAATTCAAGGTATTATGTAATGTAAAAATGTATTTTATTTGTTTTAAATGTTGTACATACTATCTTACTAATTGAACAAAATACTTATTAAACTACGAGCATTATGCACTTATTACTAATTTATTGATTGTTAATGCTACGTGAGATAAAAAGAAAAACAGAATACATGAGTGAAAGATTAAATGATTGATTGATTGAATGCTATCTAATAATGACATTTAAATGGGATAGAAAAAGGAAAATAATAATAATAAAAAATACACCACTTAATAATTTATGAAGCTAAGATAGAATCGACTACAGATTTCCTAAATTGATGGGCTGTTACATTAAAGATATCAATGTTTTCGAATCTGGTGTTGATGGAGTGAGGTATGCTTGGAGTCTCTTTGAAGGATAAAATCAGGAATGAAATTATCCGGAAAAGAAATGGAGTTAGCGATATAGGTAGCTTGCAGAGTAAGCAAACTGAAGTGGCAGTGAGCTTGCCATGTTTGTCGAAGGACTGATGTGATGGCCGGTGGAGCAGACGAGTCCTAGAGTGGAGACCGCGTATCGGCAAGCGTAGTGTGGGACGCCCCCCCAGCTAGATGGACGGACGACCTAAAGAAGGTGTCTGGGGTAGACTGGATGTGGAAGGCGGAGGACAGGGTGTTGTGGCGCAGCCTGGGGGATCCCTATGTCTAGCAGTGGACTGCGATAAGCTGAGTTGATAGCAATTGACATTACGAATTACATTGTATTTATTTGTGTAGAAAAGTAATTCATCATTTAATTTAGTATACCTACAGCTATGGTGTAAATAGTTATTTGCATAACTTACTATTGTATAATAAATAAATCAATGAATCTGCCAGCCTTTTCCCAACTATGTTGGGTCCAGTCTAACCGGATACAGCTGAACACCAGCATTTTACATGGAACGATTACCTACCGGACCTCCACAACCCAGTTACTGTAGTAACACGATACCTCTTGGTAAGACTGGTGGTCAGACTTTCGGGCTCCTGAATATCTGTAACTACTGTCAAATATCCACGAATAACAGCCGGGAGCAACGGCTTAACGTGCTTTCCGAGGCACGGAAAGGTCTCGGTATGGAAGGGATGGTCACTCATTCACGAATCGACGGCGGCAAGCGCAGCTTAACCTTGGATCGACTCATGCGTCGGTTATTGTTTTGCCACAAGATTATAATAAATAAAACAGTTAACAAATTGCATTCACTTTTATTAATGTTCTAGAAGACTACCATGGGAACCATCACAATAAATTAAGAGCCGGACGAAGAGACTCATAAGAAAACAAATTGCTTGTCGTATTGCTATCAGCTGTCACTGTATGTTTCGGCACTTCGATAAGAGTATCAATGTATCCGTCCTCTGTATCAAACGTATATACTACTGGTAAATTGACTTTTAAAGCACTATCTTCGTCTTTCCTGAGGACAGGCTGTTGTGGCGCAGCCGTGGAGAGGCCTTTCTCCAGCAGTGGGCTACCGTAGGCTGAGTTGACTGTTTGATCTTCGTTTTTATCACTTTTCGTACTGTTTTTGATATCATTGTCTTTGATATCATTGTCTTTCACTGTATCTTCTATGTGGTTGTTTTCTTTAACACTCTCGCTCTCGTATTCGCACACCATGTGTTCATCACCCGGATAAATGAAATTGGACGTTGTCGTCAATGTGTTTAGAGATAATATTAGAACACACACCAAGAACATCTGCATGACTGCTTATAATGAGGATCTATCAATGAATGATTAATTTGTGCGTATGAATATAATATTTAACACTTCAAACAGGATATCAGATTTAGATTTTTAGAGGCCGACCGAATTTCGTTTTCGGATTTCGGCAAAATCCGCTTCCAGCCGAAAAAATATCTCCTTATACATGGTCAACTTAAATTAGCTAGTAAAACTTCGCGGACAGTCAAATTTACACCATTAACACTGATTTCTTAAACTGGCGTTTCAAGTAATAACACTATACAAGGTCTCAAAGGACTATACAAGAAAATATTATCATCAAAGATATTTTTTTATTTTTTTGTGTTTAAATACCGATACCCATCACGTCAGCGGAGTTTCGCTAGCTAATTTAATTTGACCCTGTGTATTTTCGGATATGAAAAAAAACATTGTTGATTGATTAATTACTAATAAGACTTTGAAAAAAGTTTAAAGTTTCGTATGATGTAAGTTTTAAGCGGTTAATACTAATTATAAAAAGCTAAACACTGCATTTATTTTACTTTAAGCAAAAAAAGCAACCAAAAAAAAAAAAATAGTTTTAATCGAAAGCCGAAAAAACACCTTTGGTCGAACTCTAATAATTTTTTCTCGAAAAAATTATTAGAGTTCTAGTCATACAATTTTATGCTATGTTTAAAATACATAATTTCCTGTCAAGTATATTAGTTATTTGTAATTTATATGCAACTACATAATTGTGTTGTCGGCAAGTCTTAGGCACATAGATAGGATTAGGTACACAGCAATGCCACAGACTGATGCTTCTGACATTTAGGGCATATACAAGTATTGAGGTTACGTCTGGCGCGGATTAAGAATGAATTATTTATTTTATTTGATAATATTTTACATAATTATATATATTTAAATAATAAAATAGATTATTCATTACTGTAATTGACAACCCGTGACATAACACCGGGCCCTATCAGAATTCCAGCGCTGCGACATTTATTTTGTAAATGTCGTAGCATCATGCTGAGATAGGAGCCTTTTGACCTCGTACAGGACTTCCTGTTTCATTTTTCTTTTTTGTTACTTACTTTTTTTTAAATATAATTTGGTTTTGTTACTTTTTTTAAATTATATATTTATTTTTGATTGTGTTTAGTTTAGTTTTATAATCTTTCTATACGAGTCGCAATAAATACTTTTTCTTTTCATTTTTCGTTCTTTACATACATTTTGTGGTTCACACATCAGCATATAAAATCAAAAGTCATTTATTCAAATTAGGCTTAGAATCAGCACTTTTTGAACGACAAAATTACAAAAGACAGTCCCCCAAAAACGCCCGCCCTTTACCACTTTCTAGTGCTATCGCTGGGAAGAAGTGGCGTAACAAACTCTCCAGGCTGTCTGTTCAGTTAGAAAATACTTGATTGTATACAATACTAGGTACCTATGCTCGGTAATAATAATAATAAATAACATTACAAGACCAGAACATAAAATTAAATTATTTGCCATATGTCAGCTAGCCACGCCAATATACCAACAAATATAATAAAAACTATACGTACTCAAGCTAAAAATAATTAATTAAAATTAAAATGTAAATAAAAAAAAATACTAAGTACCCAAATAAAAGCCTCCAGGCATAAAGGGCGTGACAGCTTATTGCTTATGCATCTCTGGGTATAGCTGTCACTTGAAGCCACAAATGATAAACTAAGATCATCGAAGTAAAATAAATAGATAAGTTAATAACAATAACCTGTCAGTAAGCTTAATCTGGAGAAAGAACACAAACATTGTCTTGCGTTAAATTAGGGCGACCAACTATTCTCATCGTGTAAGTAGTCGTTGATGGAATGGTATGCCTTTGAACAAAGGTTGGATTTTACTTGAGCTTTAAACGCATTAAAAGGCAAGTCTAGAAAAGAAGAGGGTATCTTGTTATAAAAGGTTATACCAAGCCCAACAAATGAGTTATGAACCTTATGAAGCCGGTGAAAGGGGGCACGTAGTTTATCACTGTTTTTAGTGTACAAGTGTAAATTTTGCCTAATAATAATATATAAGATGTTGGCAAATATGAATTGTGATGCACCCGTGAGAATACCAATATCTTTAAAAAAATCTCTTAGAGAAACTCTGGCAAATAGCTCGAACAGCTCGTTTTTGAAGGATCAATATATTTTGTATATCAGCGGCTTTGCCCCACAGCAGAATACCGTAGGACATTAAAATAAAATAAAAAAACGTTAGTTAGCTGAATATACAATGCGGAGTTCGAACCCAGACAGGCACATAACTTTGTGTACCTATTTAATTTCATCATCAGTGCTTTCAAAACGGTGAAGGAAAACATCGTGAGGGAATATAAAATATACATCCTAGAACCCAAAATTCGAAGACATATTGTGTCATCTACCAACCCGTACTGGGCTCGCGTGATGGGTGGCCTACTCCCCTCACAGAGAGGAGGCCTGTGTCCCAGCAGTGCGGCTCCTTGGGGTCATAGCGTGATGTTAAATAGCCTATAGAGTTCCTCAAGAATTCGGCTATCAAATGCAAAAATACTTTCTCAAATCGGACCGGTAGTTCCAGAGATACATACAAACTTTGTTTGTTTGTTACATACAAATTACTAATTTAACTTTAATTTCATTTTACCTCTTTATAATATTAGTATATGTGGAGATAACAATGCGACAATTAATGAAAACACTGGCTACTAATTCATAAGTGTTTTGGAACTATCAAATAAATTCTAGCATCGAAAAAAAAAAAGTGATTTTTTCAAACAAACTAAATAGTATGATGGGCCGACTATGGGTTTTGCTAATCTTTGACTAGCTATAGTGACTGAACTATTGGATATATTTGATTGAATCTTTGTATTCAGACTGGGAACGTAGATATATACCTACGCAATTTTATTTATTGTGGTATTGTCGTCTCCACCTTGTAGATATGCCTATTACTCTCGTACGCCACCAACATCTACAGGCTATATTACACCCACGTCAGAACCCATTACATCTTCCATCGGTGGTAACAGCGCAATCCGCCATTGTATAAATATCGCTAAGAGGCCAGCTGCGCGCAGCCGTGTTGTCGACGCGGCTAAATGCATCTCTTTCGCGCCACTCTCAACGGCCATCGGGCTTTAAATAAAGAACCAGGTGTAGTGCTGATAGGTAACAGATAACAAGGAGATGAATTATTGTGGGTAGGAAACGATATTGAATGGATATGAAACTTAGGGCGCATTTTTGACAGTTTTTCCATACGAAATCTGTCAGACGTCAATTTTATTCCACGAATAAAAATTATTTGTCGATTGACAAACCAGCCCTTAGAAAATGCCGCTCTTTGTTGTCGAAGCTTAATTGAAAGCTGTGGTCACGACTTGTCATATAGCTGAGTTGTTTTTGGTATAGTAAGTTCTGATAACAGACAAAGTCCTCCAGACCGAATTTCGGCCATGGTGACCAACCTCAGCGGAGACTAGCCTTCGGTGCGGGAGATATTACAGTGCACAAGTGTGTGCGCATATACAGGTCTGGTGTACTCTCTCTTCCCTTACTCTCATAGTCATCCCACATGAACGGAGAGAGATTAGGCGCAGGACCAAGGGCTTAACGTGCTTTCCGAGGCACGGGGGTATAAAACCACAACTTCCAAACACCGGGCTGTTTCTAAGAAATTCCCAATAGCAAAACTAAAAAAATCCTTTAAGAAAGAGTCCAGCTCATCCCGCTATCTCTTTCTGGGCTTCCCGCGCTGCCGTTTCCTGCCATTGAGGATCCACTGAGTGGTGGCTTTTGCGTATTGCTGCTCCGACATGTGACAGATATGGCCAGCCCAGTTCCACTTTAGTCCAGCAACTGTGCCGCGCAGGTGTTGGACTAAAGTCGTTCCAATAGGTGATAGATTTCATAACAAGTGTTGTTACGAAATAGAACGGCTGGTGCAGTTCTAAAAGGTGATAAAAAGTGTTGTTGAGATTAGGAGATGAATGGGTAGGGAAAAAAAGATTGTGAGGACAGGTGCTTTGTTTCGTCTCTCCATAGCTATTTGCGATACCTACTGATAATGGATTGCCATTATCATAGTAAGTATGGAGATAACTTAACGTTGGAATGCCCACAACCTAGGTACAAGCCGCTTGTACGCTTGCAAATTCATATTCATGGAGCTAAATCTCGTAGTACTTGACCGCGTCGGATCTGAAACGTCACTATCACAAAAAAATCGCTAATTGTAACCGAGCAAGCGTTGTTCACATTGTGACATCCATCAACCCGCACTGGGCCCGCGGCTGATTATCTTATGCTAAGAGTTGTTCTATGCTTGTTGAAGAAGAGTCTTGCTTTGCCTTTCAGTGGTAATATCAAACTTATCATCATCTGCCTAGCCTTTTCCCAACTATGTTCGGGTCGGCTTCCAGTCTATTCGGATTATTGCGGATGCAGCTATCAGTATATTACATGGAGCGACTGTCTATCTGACCTCCACAACCCAGTTACTGGGTAATATGATACCTCTTGGTAAGACTGGTTGTCAGACTTTCGGGCTTCTGACTACCCGTAACGACTATCAAAGGTCTACAAATGACAGCCGGGACCAACGGCTTAACGTGCTTTCCGAGGCAACGAGCGGTCTTGGTAAAAGTAAAAATTGTCACCCATCCAAGGAACAACCGCGGCAAGCGTAGCTTAACTTGATTTATCGACCCGCGCGGCTGTTATTATTTAGCTACAATCAAATGTTAAAAGAGTCGGTACCTATAATATTTTAAATCTTACCATTTATTCGTCAAACTCCACCTCCTTTATTTGTACACAATGCTTGAAGTTAAGTAATGATTAGCGACTGTTTAAACTTACATTTTTGACGTTTAAACGCAAAGTTTATAAATGAACCCCTACATGTGTTGTTGCCAATTTTCCACCATACCCACCTTATCTCTCATTCTTTCTGTACACAATCAACCTCCCGTGTACCCTGTGCCCTGTACCCTGGTACCCTGAGCCCTGTCCCACAGCATGCCAAGCAATTAAATGTAGATTAGTGTAAACAGTCCCGGCTGCGAGATAAAACTGTCCCCCATGATCGAGAGTTGTGCGCCTATCACAGACATGCGGGCCGCTAGGAGCGTCGGCATACAAACTAGTAAAGGAGTATTTATTTGTGTGTTTTGTTTCTGGATAAAACTTGGACAAAAGTAGCAATAATAATTTTTAGGATTATGTAACAATCGTAGCAGGTGGTGTTCTGTAGTTTTTGCTAATCCTAATGAAGCAATCTTCATATGAACAACGTAAATAACGCAATGAATGTTGTTGAACTGTCAAAATGACAGCTATTGCTACCTACTGATAGAGTGTTACGCATTTACTCCGCTGTATGTACCAAACTGCAAAACAGTTTGTCGGCAAAGGTATATTGTTAAGTATCGTAAAACTTAGAAAAAAATCTAACTGAGAAAAAACTTTAAATGTTATTTACACAGAACATAACAATCACCGCTTTGAAATACATATTTGTTACCAAATCGGAAATCTATAAATAACGTGTCAAATTGTCAATGTCAAGATGTAAAGTGAATCGTTAACGCGCAAAATTAGCAAACGAGTGTTCTGTGTCCTTGAACTAACCATTTTCAGAGATATCTACGGAAAGGTAAGGTAGAATTACAAATCTTCACCGGGAACTATACACCGTGTTCTTCATTTTATCCATAAACTTTGGCAAACGCTTCTAAAGCTTTTACAAATCAAATCTAACAAAGGAAGTAGTACTTAAAAAGGCTTCGTTACAAAGATATTTGTAATTTCATATTTTTTTATAATAATATAATAATTTATAATAATGAAAACTTGAGCTATGCAGTAAGAAAGGGTCTTAATTTGGCCTGTGTTGCCGCTTAATGCAATTAAAATGATAAATCTATCAAATGCTTCGGATAAAGACACAAAGAGGAATGAATATCGTGTGATTTAGGTCAAGGTGTTTAGTTTGTATGAAAATTAACAAAAACTAAGAATTAACTAATGTGTCCATAATGAAAAATGCTTATTTCCATAGTCTGAACATCTGGTCGAAGTTTATGAATGTACTAGCTGCGCCCCGCGGTTTCACCCGCATAAGTTTCGATCCCGTGGGAATGTCGGGATAAAAAGTATCCTATATGTTAATCCTGGTTATAAACTATCTGTGTGCTAAATTTCGTCAAAATCTGTTCAGTAGTTTTTGCGTGAAAGAGTAACAAACATCCATACATCCATACATACAAACTTTCGCATTTATAATACTAGCTGCGCCCCGCGGTTTCACCCGCATAAGTTTCGATCCCGTGGGAATATCGGGATAAAAAGTATCCTATGTGTTATTCCTGGTTATAAACTATCTGTGTGCCAAATTTCATCCAAATCCGTTCAGTACTTTTGGCGTGAAAGAGTAACAAACATCCATACATCCATACAAACTTTCGCATTTATAATATTAGTAGGATTAGTAGGATATCGTCCGAAACGCGGTGTCTAATACGATCGTCTGATCCATCATTTGGACTTATTTTGAGTTGAGACAGTGATAATAACTAAATTGACTTATTTACCTACCATATAGACATGCATTTTTTGAAAATATTCTGCCAATGTCTGTAAAAAAATACGCTCTCAAAATATCGCACCTAATTTGCCATCGCTACCGTCTACGTCCCGCATACGGGCTCGATTTGAGTCCGTTTGCACTGGCGGGCTCGGCGCGAGCGTGATAAATTGTCACCAGCGTGGCCATGAGGACCAGCCCGTGGGCCCAGCAGATAAGTAACGATGACTTGTATGTGTCTTATGACCCTTAGCGTTTAGCATCATGCCTTGCAGAGCGCAGTAGTCTACTATACAGGGTCACATTGTGTTATCGGTATGATCACGTCTGTGGAGTTTTGCTAGCTAACTTAATTTCACCCTGTATAGTTGGCGTGATCACCGTGAGCGTGATAAATAGTCACTACGCCAGCCGTGGGGACCAGCAGATTTATCATGTTTAGATAATATCAATACTCATCACGTTAGTGGAATTACGCTAGCTAATTTAATTTGACCGTGATAGTTGGCATGCTAAAGAAGAGCGTGATAAATATCACTACACCGGCGTGAGGCTCGCCAGATATCAGATAGCAGGTAGTATGACCCTTAGCGTTTAGCAGCATTATCTAGCAGAGTGCAGTTGCCTCCTATAGTTAACGTTCTAGGGGAGAGCGTGATAAATTGTCACCAGCGCGGCCGTGAACACCGCCAGATAAGTAATGATGACTTGTAGTCTTATGAACCAAGAGTTTAGTAGCCTCTGACTTTAACAGTTAGGGCATCAGAGAGCGTCCCATCCGGGCACAAAACCACTGGTAGTATAATCAACCAATAATGTTTCCACTGCTGGGACACAGGCCTCCTCTCTGTGAGAGGGAGTCACACTGGTAGTAGATGCTATTTCAAAATAATATTTATAAGCATCTTGAAAATATGAAATGTTCTCAATTAGAACTTGTCGACGTCTCGCTTGTCAGTTGGCCTGGTTGACCCTAGGCTATTGTGTTGGTGCAGCCTTCTTTGGGGCCTTTTGCAGGAATTACAAGCATTTTGCATAAATGTAAGTAAGAGGGCATAATTATTTAATTTGTTAGTGGATGAGTAGTTCCAATCCCCGGATTGTTAAGTCAGTATTTTATATATATTTTGAGGGATCAAATCTATTGTGTTCCACGCGCGCCTCAAAGAGATGTCAGCACAAAGTGATGGGGTCCGCTAGAGCCGATGCCTGCCAGTCGCGGGTGGTTTGAAAGAGTTACCGTGGCCCCTAGCACAGGCAACTGAAGGAACACGGGTGGGTTTTAGTCAGTAAAAGTCTGACACGCCCTCCCGCTCCGCCCAGAGCGGGAGAAGTTATTTGATGATTTCCCACCCAAAAAAAAGGGATCAAATCCGCAAGAAAACCAATGTTGTTGAGATAGCTCACAGAATAAGCAAGCAGAAGTGTTAATGGGCCGGCCATATTAGCCGTAGAACCGATGACCGTTAGGGTAGACGTGTTCTTGAGTGGAGACCGCGAATCGGCAAACGTAAGGTAAATATTTCTATGGATAGGACGTTCTCAGGCTGGGGACGATCTTCGCTGGGAGGCAGGTAGCAACTACATGATGAGAGTTGCCGAAAATCGAGTTGAATGGCGTGCAATAGGAGAGGCATATGTCCAGCAGTGGACTGCTGTAGGCTGGTGATGTGATAAGAATTTGTCATATATGTCAATAAGTGTTTGACATTTCATAATAGAATTCAATGGAGTATTACCAAGTGTGCTACATAGCTATACATGTGGGCATACCCGCAGCATAAAGTCTGATAAACGACTTGTATATTATGTAATACGTCACACATTCTATATTATCTACGATTTACTTTATTTGTAACTAAACATAGCATGAATAGGCTCGCGCTCGCCTTATTAAGTACATGGGATTTAAAAATAACTGTCGAAATTTGGGTGTACTAGGTATAGGTGTATCAGGTGCACCTCTGCGTAACCCTTCGGAAACGGAATAAAGTGTTTACTAAACAAAAAACAGCTGACTACGTTTAAAAGTAAATAACAATAATATATTTGTGTCGACTCCGTTGCCAGCCAGCATGCGGGTCACCGACACACACCATTGCGCTATAACACTACAAACGAGAAGTCGTTCCGAAACGACCTTCCATTCAGTATCGACCAATGAGAACCGCTCGTACCCCGCGGGCGTCCCCGCAGTCGCCAGTCACCACTTCACCAGTCACCCCAGTTAGTTACTGCGCAGTCCGCGCACAGCCCGCACGCCATGAAGAGAGAAAGAGTATCAGAACGCCTGTCGGAATCACAAGTGTTCCAATTAGTTAAAATATACAAAGAATATGACTGCCTGTGGGATGTTTCGCACGCGAATTATAAGAACAGAGAAGTACGTGACCACGCGTATAAGGAGATTTTAGAGAGACTCAAAATTCCAGGCTTGAAAGTCGCACACATTCCGCAGAAAATTAAGAATCTAAGGTCGTCGTATTATACGGAGTTCAGGAAGATGGAAAAGAGTAAAAAAGGAGGCGGGAAGCCGTATATACCTAAGGTAGCTTGGTTCGCGATCGCTGATGAAATGTTAAGGACTAAGAACCAACTGGTGTGGAGCCAGAATGTTGAATCAACCGAAACGGTAAGCAGAACTAATCGATTTTAATTTTAATTAAAACCTCTCAGGGAATGTAATATGGCGTTGCTTATAGAGATGGAAACTCTGTACTTTATGGCCTTACGATTTTTATGGTAGCAACTTTTTTTCTGTAGAATAAACCTCTTTAGTGTATTTTGGAAACCCCAAAGCCAGAAAAATCATAGGTGCTGAGAAAAAAATCGCCAACGTTTCCTTTGGGATTGGTGGGATAAATAAATAAATAATATAATTTGTTTCGAAGCTATAATAATAACCCCTTCGAACCTAATTTGTCTGAGTCGGGGTGCCCCAACCCAAGTCCCGAGCTCGCTTCGGTTGCTCTTGCATCTTAAGTTCAAATTGCCTTTTTACTAAGTCGAAATGCGTCGGGACTTGCCACTCCCCGGCTCGGACAGCGTCATAAACCAATTAAGTCACTGTCCAGTTACACACTCGCAATCAAAAACTTTCATTTTTATAATTCAACTATATGTATTTATTGCGTTTCTCCTTGTCGAGCAGTTTTTTCAAACATGAATGATGTAATTCCCTTTTAAACGAGGAATGAAGGAATTGGGATTGTAAACAAGTGAGTTATGCAATTGTGGTGCAATTGACGTTGCCGTTAAAATGCCGCTCTCTATGCCTCTACGCCGCAGGCAGACGTCGTACCTGTACTATTGGGACCGGTACCAGACGTAGTACTTGTAGTATTAGTATTTCGAATCAGTATCGGTACCGTTCCGGTACCGTATAAATATTTCCGAAAGTTAGAGTAAGAAAATAGATATAGTAAGTAAGTAAAAAGGAGAGCTATTAGGTATTTGAAAAATAGCTTCAAGGTACAAATACGAGATTTGTGGTACGCGGCGGGTACCTGAATGTGGTACCAGTACTTGTTAGGTGGAGTACCGGTACCGGTCTGGAACTGGTACCGTCTGGAACTGGTAATCAGGTGCCAAAATGGAAAGAACCGCAAATTACCGGTACATAACCTGTACTTTTGATACCAGTTCCAAGCCCTGAAGGTCGCGTGGTAACAATTTATTTAGTTACTCACAAAGTGAACACATACAACATGCATTCAAAAATAATGTAATACTCACTAAAATAAGGCAAACTTTTTTGCGTTATTTAAGTGAGGAATTTTTGTATAACATTATTTTTGTATAACGTTGTATATATGCTAGTTGCGCGGTAAACTCTGCTTGCGTGATGCAGGATTTTTCGTGACGTCAGTATTATGCGTAGTTCGCATTTGGTGGTGTAAATACCGCTACAAAATGATCATCTTTCTAGTTTGTGTAGGTAATACGAGTAATAACTCAATGAAATAGTTAACTCCTGACCAATTACTGTCTATAATTAATTATTTATGTCTCCATTTTAGGAGTCGGAAGAATCAAGCGACGCAAAAACAAAAAAGGACGGTACAGAACAACTAACAACAGTTTTAGATAAAAGAACCAAAAACGTATCAGTAACAGTTTCACAGACTTCTACCTCTACCCACAGTAGTGAACCAGAGACTAAACACGAAGAAGATGTATTTGACGTTTATGGAAAATATATAGCGATGAGTCTACGATCTATGCCAGAAGAAATGTCAATTATTGCGAGAATGGAGCTGCAAAAAACAATTGCTAATATGCAATTAAGGGCGTTGAGGCAAGAGAAACGGACTGTAAATCCAGAACAGTGTGGTCCTTCCACCTCCAAGATGGAAGAGAGTCTTTTGGAAGACCCACCAGATAATTTAGTAGAGATTGAGGATAATTTTTACTCGTCAACTGTCAAAATAGAAGGAAAAAGAAAAGATTGATGCATGATATAATTGCAGATCTGCCGATCTATTCTGCTAAACTCTCACCGTGAAAACTTAGGTGAAGTGAGCTTGAAGTGAGCAGTCAATAGTGTCTGTCAATCATCAGGTGAAATGACAGCTCACTTCACCTATGTTTTCACGGTGAGATTTTACAAAATAGCTTTACTGATTTTGTTTCGTTTGCCTTTTTTTTTTTTTTTTTTTTTTTTTGTGGATGGGAAATCATCAAATGACCCCTCCCGCTCTGGGTGGAGCGGAAGGGAGTGTCAGACTTTTACTGACTAAAACCCACCCGTGTTCCGTCCTTAGCCCTTTCTGTTCCAGGGCAGCGGTTAACCTTTCGGAAAATCCCGCCGCCCCGGCAGGCTTTGGCCCTATGGGGCCCCGTCCTCTGCTGACATTTTCTCTTTGAGGCGCGCGTGGAACACAACGCGCCGTCCGGCACGGGCCTGGTCCTGATCGGACGGTGAGCTACCCATTACTCACCGCCCGCAGGCCCGCGCCTACGGTGGCCGGGAGTCGTCACGCGGCTCCCGACGCCCGGAGCGTCTCCCGCGGCGGCTGAGGCGTGAGGTGTTCTCCCTTTGTTTCGTTTGCCTGTAAAGTAAAAAATCGGATATTTTTTCAGATGCGCAAGTCGATTAAACAGTTGATCAAAAGTGAAGAAAATAAAGATGATTTTGGTTTTTTTTGGGGTTCACAAAAAGAGACTCTGGTTTTGAAATTATTACAGGTTCGATAAATAGTATACCCATATCAATGTGACTTTTTAAAGTCTTAATTAAAAAGCAGTTTTAGGTGCTGTAACGAATACATCATGTGTTGCTTATTGAATTATGCTTTTAGTAAATAATTAAATGATTTGTGCGCAAATAGTGCTATAAGTTATCAATTTGTTAAAATTGAAAATAAATTATTAAGATTTTTTTCACGTGACTACAATATTGATGAATAAATGAAAATAACGACTCAATTATCAACGGGCTGGAACGATTGTTTTCCAGCGCTACAGTACGGGACTTTGATTCCCAAATTGTGGTTCTTTCCTCAAAAGACCATCTCAGATACCTAGTCTACTTCTACATGGTCTTCACATGATCTGACCAAGATTTTGGCTGGACTTTAAATGAGACTGTGACCTCTGAGTTTGTTTCGGCCTTTCTTCAGATAGGAAACGCCGACCTCATCTAGTTGTAAAAAAATATGATTGACGTGTGTTTGGACAAACCTACTTACAGAAACAAATCATTTATCATCATCATTTATAACAAACAAATCCAATCTACTAGGTATTATGCTTATAATTGGCGCGTGTAAACACAAGCGTGAAGTCAAAGTCAAATCATTCATTTCAAATAGGCACATTAAAGGGACTTTTGAACGTCAAACAAAAAAAAATAGAATTGATTCTAGTCGCCCCATCCAAAAGGTTTCGTATGGAGAAGAATGGGCAAGAAACTCCACCGTTAGTTTAGTGTGAAAAGTAAGTGTACCGTATTACCCAGTAACTGGGTTGTGGAGGTCAGATAGGCAGTCGCTCCATGTAAAATACTGGTATTCAGCTGCATCCGGTTAGACTGGAAGCCGCACCCAACATAGTTGGGAAAAGGCGGGCAGATGATGAGTGTGAAAAGTAAATGACATAATAAGGTCAAGTCCCGTCCTTAAAAACGTTCAAAATCTAGTCGCAATCTCATCTCAGCGACAATAAATGTCAAAAACTTGTCATAGAGGTATTTTTGGTACAGAGCGGGAGGGGAGGTCATTTGATGATTTCCCATCCAAAAAAAAAAAGGCCTAGTGTCCACGTCATTATAAAACGAGACAGTCGTGAAGCACCTCAGGTGTATTGTCATTGAATTAGTGAGTACATACGGGGCCCGCATCTCGTCGCCAGGCGCCATTGCAGTGTGTCGCAGATAAACTTGATGCGAGGATATGAGGGTGCTGTGCCCCTGTGCGGTTGCGGTATTGTATCTTTAACCTTGTTGTGGGTGGTGAGATGAGCAGAGTTTGAAGGGGTACTACACGAAAACTTTGTGTTTGAATACTGCATTTATTGTGAACTAGCTTTCGTCGCGCGTCGTTCATTTGTTTCGTACTGCGTATTTGTAGATAAACGGACGTTGGTTTGGTTCTAGCCCGGAATCATAATTCTGTTAAAATTATATAAAACTAGCTGCGCCCCGCGGTTTCACCCGCGTAAGTTTCGATCCCGTGAGAATATCGGGATAAAAAATATTCTTTATCCTGGCTATAAACTATCTGTGTGCCAAATTTCATCAAAATTGGTCCTGCCGTTTGAGCGTGAAGAAGTAAAATACAAACCTACACACACACACTCCCTCACAAACTTTTGCCTTTATAATATTAGTGTGATTAATTAATTATTAATAGTAGGAAGTAGGATAAAATTCATATTTTTGTGACAGCTGTACCTATTCTGTTAATTTTATAATTCATTTGGCCGAGAGAGTACCTTGCTCTCAGTCATGTCATTAGTATTTACTTACCATAAATATTCAATATTCATAATTAACCCTACCTATTTAGTTCCACGAACATCGATCAAGAAATATCTAAACATGAACACAAACATGTTTGCCAATATTGAGGGTAGGTAATCCGCGCTGAGTGGGCGCGGTGGAGGGGGTACAATTAATCGCGAACAGACATTAATCATGCGGCGCACCTGACGGACGTCTCGGCGTGAACGAGAAAAATTGCATTCGGACTGAATTAGGTCATTGTTAGATTGTTGCGTAGATTGTACTTGATGACGGATTGATAATAGTAATGTGGTGTTAGAAATAATGGTAGGTTTCTGGTTTTCGGATGTTGGAAATGCTGAGAAATGTCGGTATTTAAGCAAGCAGTGGTAACGGCCGCGACTTACAAGTTCTAGATCGTACGTTTGAACCAAACAGGCGATTTACTTTGTGTAAATTATTTCATCACCACTCGTGAGGAAACCGACATGGCCTAGAACCAAAAATTCGAAGACATGATGTGTCGTGTACCAATCCGCACTGGGCCCGCGTGGTGGATGGTGGATGACGGCCCTCTCAATAAGAGGAGGCCTGTGTCCCAGCAGTGGGGATATTATGGGCTGACTGTGTGTCGGTATGTAAAGTCACAATGAAAATATTCACGAGAAAATTTTATTTCAGAAAACGAAAATTAAACAATTGGCAAGTTATTCCCTCACTCTATAACAAAGCGATTTTTATTGCCTTTATTGTTTCCCACTGTTGGGCAAAAGCCTATCCATTTTCCTACCTCTCTATTTTGTGCGATCTTTGGCCATGTGCAGAATGAAAAACTACAGACCAAAAGCAATTTAAAGGCATCTACGTAACATCAAACTGCTGCAAACAAATCTGTTTTCCATCCATCCGTGTCATTTCTCATTTGTCCATTCAAGAAAACAACCATCGAAAGTCTCATGTTAGCCATGTTGACATTTACACAAACAAAAAACCTCTTATATTGTTTCCATTTACAAAAATACTCCCCATTTAATTGCCAGTTACAAAACTCCGAAAACAAAAGAAAAACAACACGTCAACGACACTTTAACCACAACAAACCAATTCGAAATTTGAAAATCAAAACACCTGAGTTTGTTATCTAGCCTCCGCTTAGCTGATTGGTTCGGTTTTAATCAAACTTTTGCGCGTGCTCGGCTGCCGCTGACAGCTCGATTATGGCGGGTTTGTGCTTAACATACTCGATTATGAGTAAAAACTGTGTCGGTAGTGTCACTGGCATGCTTTCTTTGTTCTCTGTGGTTTGTTTTTTATTTTTTATTTTTCGTGTTGGTTAAAATATGTGGTTGAGTTTCTTTGTAGCGTCTTTATTTTTGGGTTTTTGTTGTCTATTTAGACCCGCCCCTTGTACGGTTTTTACGACTTGATAAAACTTAGGGATTTCTTTATTATTATATTTAAGTTAAAAAGTAATGTATTAGATATATACATACATAATCATAATCAGCCTATAATGTTCCCACTGCTGGGGCACAGGCCTCCTCTCTGTGAGAGGGAGTGGGCCTTAATCCACCACGCGGGCGCAGTGCGGGTTAGTAGATGTCACATGTCTTCGAATTTTTGGTTCTAGGCCATGTCGGTTTCCTCACGATGTTTTCCTTCACCGTTTTGAGTAGGTATATGTATCTATACAGAAATTTATTAGGACAAACTAGGACTGGTGATAATTTCCTAAAGACCTTTCACAGAGAGGAGACCTGTGTCCCAGCAGTGGGAACGTTATAGGCTGATTATAATAATAATAAATCGTTTATTTATAAAAAGGGAACACATTTTACATTGATTACCTTAACAATTAAAAATAGCGCACAGTTGCTAATTTGCCTGAACTAGGTTGAACCTGTGCTTCAGGCTAAGAAGTGCATACATACTTAAAATAATAAATTAACAATGCGTATAACGTAAAAACTAAATTAAAACTTAGGTAAATAAAAGTAAAATAGCGTGTTAGCAGTTTTATTTGCAGACAATAAGTAGGTCTTCTGTCTGTGCATAATTGTTGGTTAGTAAATAATTAAGAATAATTTTTTTACAGCTATAGTAATTTAGTTTATAGATACTTATAGTTTTCTATTTAATCTATTGTACAGGAATAGACCTAAGAATGTTATAAATCTTTCTACAAAGACATTATGTTTACCTATCACACGGTTCCTCGGGAAAGTTTGGTTTTTCACTACAACACTAAGGGCTGATTTTTCCATCGCCAGATAACTTTTATTCGAAGAATAAAATTGACGTTTGACAGTTTTTGTACTTATAAAGTACCTGTCAACATTTCAAAATTATTCTTCGAATAAAGTTATTAGATGATTGAAAAATCAGCCCCAAGGGTTATTTTTTAAAGGTTCTGTGCCCAAAGGGTGCCAGCGGGACCCTTTTATTAAGAGCGGTTCTGAACTGCATGCGAATTCAAAATCCGAGTTCAATCCGAATCGGGAATTTGTATTAGGAGAGTTGGGATCTAGTGCGCAACCGTCATACAAAATATGTACATACATATGTAGTACTATGGCTACTTCGGACTGACAGTTCTCGGATTCGGATCGGATGCAGTGCAGAACCGCTCTAAGGCTCCGCTGTCTGTACATCCGTCCGACTGCCACAGGCATCTTTAGAACCGTAATAGATAAACTTGCTTAGATTGTGTACTACTATTACCGCTATACCAACAAATAATAAAAGTTAAAAAAATGAAAGCGGGTCTCCATGTAAGAAACGTGTTCAAAAAAAAATGTAATTAGTGTTAAATATTGGTCGGTGGTACGGAACCCTTCGTGTGCGAGTTCGACTCGCACTTAGGCGGTGTTTTAATATAGCACCTACTAAGTTTGCACCAATGTTCAGACGATTTCAAGCTTCTTTGTGAAAGTTTACTTTCATATTCAAATCATGGTCGAGGGCAAAGCGCGCTCCAAGATTCGCAGAGATAACAGGTAGGTATTTAGTCCTTACAGCTTCAAACCCTGCATATTTGTCAAGAACCTTAAGGCCACATATTTTATGGCCTCAAGCTATTTTTCGAGCCAGTTAACAATAACCACAAAGGTTTGCCAAAGAGTTTAATAAAAATGCAAGCAAAACAATCTTTGTTTCGTATTTTGAAAAAAAAAAATGGCGGACAGATTTCCATTATTGGAACTGTCAAACCGACATATTTATATCTCGGCTGTCTATGTGTTAGAGGGGCTCGTGGCTAAATAATAACAGCCGCACGGGTCAGTCGAATGTTAAGTTATGCTTGCCGAGGCCGCCGGCTGGTCCGTAGATGGGTGACTACCCATTTCATATCGAACTCTACCGCTCTCCGCGCCTCGGAAGCACGTTTTAAACTATAGGTCCATTTGCTGATCTTTGATAGTCGTTACGGGTAGTCAGAAGCCCGAATGTCTGTGAATCAGTTTTATAAGGGGTATCGTATTACCCAGTAACTGGGTTGTGAAGGTCTGGGTGTGATAGGCAGTCGCTCCATGTAAAATACTGGTATTCAGCTGCATTCAGTAAGACGGTTGTCAGTTGGGGTCGGCCCTAATAAAGTTGGGAAAAGGCTATGCGTTAATGAAAGATGGTATAACCAAACCTAAATTTAAAAAAAAAAATATTACAAAAGTAGCACATTTCCAGTGCCTGCTTTCACAAAATTATCATTTTTATTCAGCATAGTTAATTATCATAACATATCTGGTGGATGTTGATTTGAAAATGGAAGAATAACAGACAGCTGACAATTTTCCCGCGCTCCGGAGCCGTTGCTATGGGAACGTTAAACAGTTCGTTATTGTTGGGGTTACTTTTTGTGATGATCTAGTTCTCTAGGTTGTTAAAATAATAAACTTAAACTGTAGAATAATGAGGTTTATGTAGGTAACTAAAATTACTGTTACTAACGGGGAAAATACTGCAATGGTTTTGGCGATCACTATTTTTAAAACTCGAAACCCCTCTAGCGCAAAAGCCACCAACTAAACTGCCTAGAAATGATCAATTCTCATAATTTTTCCTTTTTAAAAGTAAGGAAACATGAATCACTTCTACTACCTATGTAGGTAACCTCGGGTCAATTAACTGTTTAGAAAATTGATTACCAACTTTAATAGTGGTGAAGACCGAAAGCAGTTCGCCAGCAGAGTTGCAAATTAAAATGGAAATTCTGTAAAAATAATATTCCCTAGCTTACATCAGTAGCTATCGCAGGCGGTTACACCACTTAGCTGTGGGAACCTTGTTATATTAGACTAAAATATGTGCTCATATTCCTTCATTGTGAACCCGTTTATTTTATCTTTAAGGACGTGTGTATATTACGTATACCCACACAATAATAATGACAGTTACCGATGTTTGCGCGATGTAAACTATTAGCTGTGCCCTGTGTACATCCCATCACTAAAAAAATATTTTACGTAGGTGCTGTTCGGGAACTTAAAACAATATCGATAAACTTTTCCTCCGAACCGCACGTTACGAAATTTGGAAGTGCTCAAGTGCGGTTTGCGGAAGTGCTGTTCAAATCAGTGCTCTAACTAGAATACCTCGTTTTGGGGGACTGTCTTTTGTAATTTTGACGTTCGAAAAGTGCTGATTCTCAGCCTACTTTGAATAAATGACTTTTGATTTTTAAGAATCCGTGTATTCAAATCACAACTGCCATTCTTTTACAGTTGTAGGTATGCAATGGCTACGGCATGTTAGTGTGTGCATTTGACAAACAATTAATTTCCCCGACTGTTCTCACAATAAAAACAAAACCCATAGACAAAACCACACTTTTTCTCACACAAAAAGTATGGCAAAGACAACCTTTCATAGAGCCATTCCCACTTTTAACAAGGAGGTATAGTACGAAACAGGTACGATGTATAAGCTATAATCCTTGCTTAGGCCGCTCCAAGTGTTGAGCCGATGGTCTGCCAGTGACAGCTCGATTACGCCCCCCCGCCCTCACCCCGCGCCGCCACCCGCAACCGCACCACTCCGAAACTTCAGGCTGAATGTTTGCATTCTGTGTTTTGGGTTGAAAAAAAAACTAAAATATGGGGTGGAATAGGTCAGGCTGGATAGTGAAGGGTGTGTGGTTTTGGGATAATAGGTTCAATAATAGATTGTTTTCATCTGTACTAATATTATACACATAGAAGTGATGAATTTGATAGAGGTACAGTTTTTGATTTTCAATGTTGGTAGGTTAATCTTTGGAACTGCTGTACCGATTCCGAAAATTCTTTCACTTATGGGAAGCTACAGTATTGCCGAGTGTAATAGTACTCACATATTTACCATTTTTAATATTAGAATCTATTTACATTCAAAACTATAAAAAAAAACATATCTAGGTATGTTTTATAAACGTAAATATTTTATTATTTTTCAGAATACATTCCATACCATTTTATATTTTTCCATTCCATTTTAATTTATTTTTTTATGTTAAAATAAGTATTATAACGCACACGAAGTCGCGGATAGAAGCCAGTGTCAAGTAAACAGAAAGCCTTCGTCTTCGGACCTATCTATAAAACTATTTGAAAGTGTGTTTAAAAAAATACATTTTCTATAATTTCGTTTATTTTTTTTTTTCAGTCTCAAATTCAGGCAAAAATTGTATTGTTAGCAGATGGATGGTAAATATACTCTACTATACCTACTTCATTTAAGGCTTTCCATCATTTCCCAAGGGTGCTATTTAAGCTGAATAAATAACACTTTGAACTGAACTTTCATCACTGAACCGATAACGATTGCAGTTTGATAATAAAGCAGTACCCAAATTAGATGCTGCATCCTGTGATCGTACTTCATAGAACCACAGACTAACTGCATAGCACACTATCAATCACAATCTGAATGGTTTTGAAGGATATTGCTAATCCATTGCTTCACATGTTCGAAAAATATGTCTTCTCAACAACGTAAGTAACGCAATGAATGTTGTTGAACTGTCAAAAGGAAAGGAATTCTTACTGTTAGTGTGGTGCGCAATTTCCTCGCCGCTTGTTATAGCGGTCCTAGAATTAACAGCAGAAGCAATTGAAAGCTAATAAGTATACTGTTGAAAAGGAGTTCCTGGAAGGACTTGGGGGAGGCGTTTGTCCAACGGGAACCAACCCAGAGGGACAGTACAGGCTAAGTTAAAAAAAAAAAGTACACTGTGATTATATTCCCAAACCTGTTTTCTTTCTGATACCCAACTGTGGGCTAATTGCGTAACTCTCTATCAGTAGCAATGGGTTTCATTTTGACAGTTCAACAACATTCATTGCGTTATTTACGTTGTTGAGCAGACACATTTTTCGAACATTCGAAGCAATGGATTAGCAATATCCTTCAAAATGATTCAGATTGAGATAGTGTTTTACGCAATTAGGGAACTGAGTTTTTATACTGATATTTCAAGTGACTACTAACTGTGGTCAAAAAAGTCAAATTCTTTTGACCACAGTTCGTGAATTGTTTGTTCGTGATTATCAAATTAATTTATTTTTTATTTTATCGTGTTGAGATATCCATACCCATCGCGTATGCGGAATTTCGCTAGCTAATTTAGTGTGACCATGTATAAGCAATACTCCTATTTAAAATGCTTGTGGGGGCAAATTTCACGTAGTGTACTATCAAAGGCTGACTTAATTTCTGGGCACTTTAAGCCTATGTCACAAATCAACTACAGAAAGTACCATGGTCAAAGGCAAATTGCTATCCAACCTGGCAATGCTGTCTTGTGGCTTTTGGGCACACTACCTGTCGACAGCGACGCGGAGGACTATTTCGATACCATCGGTTAGTTTGTAGCTTTTAATTATTAGTACGCTAGCTTCTGCCCGCGACTTCGTCCGCGTGAAATTTCTTGTTCCTCCGACCCACCCCGTCGCGTCGCATCGCATCTCCTGCCCGCGCTATTACTACTACGGGTCTCAGTGCAATGTTAAATAGCCTATAGCCTTCCTCAAAAACTGGGCTATCTACTGTAAAAAGAATTTTTCAAATACGTCTGGTATTTCCAGAGATTACCGCGTTCAAACAAACAAACTCTTCAGCTTTATTATTAGTACGGATATAGATTTTCCTGTTTTTTATGTGTATAAATAAATAATGTCAAGTACTTAAACAGCAGGTTGTTCTGTAAGAATTTAATCTTACCACGCCTTCAATCTTAGAATTTAATCTTACCATTCCCAAATTCATCAATGTTCAACGTAGCATCTCCCGGACGATCAAAACCGTGCAAAATTGTCAAAGAACCCTCATCATTTGCAATTCCAACCATAAGAAACAATGGCGACACCTGAATCTTCGACTGTAGTTAATCAAACGTGTTGTAGGGGGCGCAAATTAGGCGGCACGAGGGGGCGAGGGGGGCGAGACGTCAGCTGTCGCAGTCAGCGGCACCCGGTACCGCACTCTTAAACTTTTACATACACCCGCGATGCTGGGCTTCATATCTTGGGAGGTTCAATGATGTTGAAGAATTTGTTGAGTCTGCAGCCAAAAATTTTGTAATGTGGCTTTAACTGAAGGTAGGTTTTGCTATAATCATCTCAGTCTATTGCTTATATATTTTAATATACGGTGAACATGAATACGATGTTTACATTATTTTCTCTTCCACAAAGGCACCTTAATAACTATGAAGACACTAAATCGAATAATCCTTTGTTGGAGACTGGTATCTGCACTAGAAAAAACCTATCACACAGATTACCAGGCCCCCTCAAAAACAAAGATTGAGTGTTTATTAAAATGATAACAAATCATTTTAACCTTTGGTACAGTCAATCAAAATAAAGGGAAAAAATACACAAAATTTATGTTATTATTGATGATTGTAGGTACTAGTGAAGTGGTGTGGTGTGTGTGTGGTAAATTGACTCCCAACCTATGTTATTGAAATCACAACTGTCATTCTTTGACAGGTCCTGCGCTTGATGTCACCCCGGTCGTGTCGGATTGCCGTCTCATCGGACTATGAGAATTGAGAGTTGAGAGTAAAGGAACAGAGAGTGCACCTGTGTTTGCGCACACACTTTGTCTTGTGCACTATAATATCTCCTGCGTACCTGGCTAATCTCCGTTGAGATTTGCACCGTGACCAAAATCGATCGCGAGGATATATTGGAAGAGGTTTTTTGACGTAATGTGTCAATTTGTTAAGCATTTATATTCCCTGAGTGTACTGGTACTACAGTTGATGGTCGGGCTCTGTGCTATCAAATTGGTAATTAGTTGTTACCACTATCGGTTCGATTATCGCACACTCCTACCAGCTGAAAACAAGTGATTTTAATATTTTGGTGTTAGTTTTTAAAGTGTTTATTAATACTGTGCATCACTCATCACTTTCGTTTTACTTATAATTTAGATATTACTTACACAATTGCAGAAATAAGAAATTTTCATATTAAGGGATTTTTAAATAAAATCGCCTTTATCATAATTTACAAAAAAATTGCCATTGCAATTAAATATATTGTAAACATTGTGCAAAAAATAGAAACTCCTTTATACGCGAGACTTTATAAGTCAATCGCTCGCTTCAGTCCATTACTACCGAACAGTCGCAGTCTATACTCTATGCTATAACTTTAACTTATTTTAATAACAGAGCCAGCTGTTACAACCGGGCAGGCTTTCCCTTAGTTTGCATGGAGCCATAAATCATTGTTTACTTTAACTTACGAATTATTGGTAACTGATAAAAATATTGTGACTATACAGGGTCAAATTAAATTAGCTAGCGAAACTCCGTAGATCTGATAGATATCGACATCTGAACATGAAAAAAAAATGTTTTTTTTTTCTTTCGTCCTGTGTCACAAATTTAATTTCACCCTGTAGGTATAATAATTGTAGATATTATGTTCTGTTTAATAGTAAAAAATGACCTATGAAAAAGTCGTCCTGCACCCTAATTGCGTAACACTAACAATCTGAATCATTTTAAAGGATACTTGCTAATCCATTGCTTCATATGTTCGAAAAATGTGTCACAATTTGACATTGTTCTATGTACTTGTTAATTCAACTTTCCTAGTACAAACAGTAGAAAGTAAAATACAATTTTGCTATTAAATGTAAAATTACACTTCACCAAGACTCACCTTGCTATCCTGAAAACACATTTTATTAATTAATAAAATTCGTTTATTTAACGAATTTTATTAAATTTTATTATTTTTAATTCGACTATTTAAATGTCCATAGTTTGTTAGTATTATATTATCTTAAAACTACGTAAGCCCAGGTAGAGGTACGCACGGGCGCGTTGTACCCGCGGCAAAATGATTTGATCTTTTGTATGTTTGTTTGTTACGCTTTCACGCTAAAACAGCTGAACGGATTTGGATGCAATTTGCCACCCGTTCAGCCGTTTTAGACCTGGATTAGGACATAAGATACTTTTTATCCCGGTATTCCCACGGGATCGAGACTTATACGGGTGAAACGAAAACGAAAAACGAAAAAAGGAATAAGTTTTATAAAACTTATTCCTTAAGTAATATACCTACACAGTATATCAACTAATTAAACTAATTAATTTTTCTTCGTCTCTCCTACTTTGCTGTGCCCGACTGGGTCCACAATGATCATATCTTTGTTGTGGAATGTAAATAAATATGAAGAATTGAGAATTGTTGTGTTGTTTCATCACCACTGCTCTCAAAAGGAAATCATCGTGAAACCGGCATGTCCTAGAACCAAAAAATTGAAGACATGTGACATCAACCCGCACTGGGCCCGCGTGGTAGATTATAGCCCACTCCCTCTCGAAGAGAGGAGGCCTGTGTCCCAGCAGTGGGAACATTATAGGCGAAGCATTATAAACGACACAATACTCAGCATAATCATATGCTGAGTATTGTATCGTTTATCAATACACCCGCATTAACTAATCAACCAAATACAAAAGATATTAAAATAATATCAAAAAACTCGCCCCCATTTTTTCCGTAACATCGATAATTGTAATCCTTTCCCCCGGGGCGGGTGGGGGTGAATGGGGGGGTTGTGGGGTGGCAACATCTGTGCCGCCATCCCTCGCAGGCGGCTGTCAACCGCAGTGGGGCCAAACCGTTTATTTATTTGAAGACCCCTAAATTGATTCGTTGATACGAGTATGTTCTGCCCAAAATACTGGAGTTGGGATGCTGTTGTGGCCGTCGCAGCAGTTATTTTAATAAAGTAATCTCAAGATGGTGTCTTAAAGCGAAATCTGAATGATAATATTGCATATTATGAAATTGTGTTAATTTTAAAAACGGGAGCATTTTACGGGAACGTTCAACACATTGGTTTAGTGAGAAGTGGGAGAGATGGCGAGACGTGTGCCGCAAGGTTCGGATCGAGGAGGCTCTAGAAAGGGATGCCTGGAGGGATTTGGGGGAGGCCTTTGCTCAAATTTTCTTTGCTTAAATAAAGGGTTTAGTATTTAACAGATACTATGGTCCTATTGGCCTGTTCAGTTAAAATCGTTTCCTACGTCAATCATGAATCTCTCTTATATCGCAAATTTTCAACCACGAAAAAATTGCAAGCGAAAAAATATAAACATTTTCCCCATGCTATTATCGAATCCACAACCCACACTGTCAAAAGCCAACTTATTGTATTCACCCACTTTCCTCATAGACGAAAAGGGACCTTAAAAAAACCCCACTTTCTTCAAAGACCAAAGAAACTCTCGATCGCCATCTTACACCCCCCTTCACCCCCAAGAACTCTCCTGTAAACTTATTCTCAATAAGCGAGCAACATGTCGCAGTGGGCAGCGACATATTTTAAAGTCGCGCATAAAAATTCGCATTAGCGTTAAGCCTGACGATGTTATACGTTTTCCTAAATGAAATCCCGTATAACACGCCACTCGGAGGCACATGGCGGCCTACACGGACGTAGGGACATTGCTGGATAAGTTCAGGGGCGTGGTGTTATGCGTGAGATGAGCGCAGATGGTGTTACTAAGACTTTTGTGTCGAGACACCAGCCCAAAGGAAATAGATTTTCCAAATAGTAGAAGAATGATTTTTCATCAAATCTCTTCACTTGACTTCTTTATCCTCCTGTAGCTTATGAAGATTGAAGTGGGACCCAAAAACTATAATACGCCCGGTATTATATATATTATATTATACTTATATATAGTTTTTGGGGCCCACTTCAATCTAAAGTTTATATTTATAGCTACAGTCTTGTAGAGTAGCATTTACATGCAATTAATCCAATTTGGATTTGCATAAAAAAACGCCTATAGGCGTTTTAAACTCACAAAATAAAAATCAAAAGTCTTTGATTGAACCTAGCCCACCCTTTAGGATCCACACTTTTTGAACGTCAAAATTACATAAGACAGCTCCGAAAACGCCTGCCCTTCATCATTTCCTAGTGTCCAGGCGTGTAAGTCTCTGTTTTCAAAGGCAGGAAAAATGGCTTGGCTGGCTTAGATGGGTACGCCAAAAAAGCCACATCCAGTACCACAAATTCAACGTCGACATTCATTAAAATTTGCCAAACCCGCGGCGCCGTCGGCCGCACCTGACGTAGCCAACCCGCACCAATCTGCCGCTGCCATATACATCGCCGCTTTTGCTAACACCAGCCAACGGACGCGGTGTGGCAGCCAGCAGTGTATGGCGTGCACCGCAATAGTTTACAACGTAAATATCGATAGCAATAAGGAGGCGGAATTTTCGATACATTTCCATTGATTTCTTTTTAGTTATGGTCTTGGGAATTGCAATTTATTTCGGAAGTTGTAAAGTAGTGTGTTGGATTGGGGGGTTAAGAAAAGGTACTCATTGCCCTGTTTCTGATGATATATCTATACTACTAATCCTACTATAATATTATAAAATGCGAAAGTTTGTATGGATGGATGGATGTTTGTTACTCTTTCACGCCAAAACTACTGCATGGATTTGGATGAAATATGGCACACAGATAGTTTATAACCAGTATTAATACATAGGATACTTTTATCCCGATATTCCCACGGGATCGAATCTTATGCGGGTGAAATCGCGGGGCGCAGCTAGTAATAACATTATAAAGAGGTAAAATTTGTTTGTTTGCATATAGGAGGTAATCTCAGGAAGTACCAGTCGGATCTGAAAAAATATTTTTACATTTGATAGTCTCGAAGAAGGCTATAGGCTATATAACATCACGCTAGGTCCTAGCGTAAGGAGCAGTAGCCTAAGGAGACGAGCAAAAAGAAAAAAGGCAGACAGACCGCTAAGCGAAAATGAAGTAGTAGCGCAGGCAGGCGATGCGATGGGACGGAGTAAACGCGAAAGTTTGTATGGATGGATGTATTACTCTTTCACGCAAAAACTACTGAATGGATTTGAATGAAATTTGGCACACAGATGGCATATAACCAGGATTAACACATACCTAGGATACTTTTTATCCCGAAATTCCAACGGGATTGAAACTTATGCGGGTGAAACCGCGGTGCGCAGCTAGTTAATAATAATAAAACCTCCAAATAAAAACAATTATTAAACAGACAATAAAAAAAAGCGACCAACACAAGAAGGGTTATCGCCGAAAAAAATGTTTCTTGTATGGATGGTTATTAAGTATAATGTTTATTACTGTTGTCGTTATAGCGGCCATCAAGAAAAGAAAGAAAGAAAAAGTATTCATTGCGACTCGTACAGGATCACCATCACTTGTACACGTGAAAATTTCAAGTGTCGACCTATTACGGTTCAAAAGATACAGGCCTGTCACAGACGGACGGACCCTCTGGGTGTTTGTGAGAATTAATTAAGTAGTATCCTTTCATTTCAGCCATTTCTAAAATAATGTTTATGGCATTTATTGCTTGACCCAGGGACTTAACCCTGAACCCCACACTCAGCAGTCTCGCTTGCAATCACTAGACCTAGGTAGTTCATAGATGATAATCAGCCTATAATATTCCCACTGCTGGGACACAGGCCTCCTCTCTGTGAGAGGGAGTGGTCGGTAATCCACCACTCGGCCCCAGTGTGGGTTGGTAGATGTACATGTCTTCGAATGTTTGTTCTAGGACTTGCCGATTTCCTCGCGATATTTTCCTTCACCGTTTTGAGACCAGTGGTGATGAAATAATTTACACAAAGTAAAGCGCCTGTCTGGGTTCGAACCTACGACTTGTAAGTCGCGACCGTAACCACTGGGCCACCACTGCTCTTTCTACCTAACAAGCTTTATATCTATATAATATATTTATTTATTTATATTTATTTAAACTTTTCGCACAAAAAGGTACAAAGGCGGACTTAATGCCTTAGGCATTCTCTACCAGTCAACCAAGGGTGGTGAAGAGATTACATGGCAGGTGCTTTGGTTGAGAGGGACAATGATAAAAAACTTAAAACTATGTATATAAATAGGTTATATACACATACATACTATTACTATAATAATTATATACTTATAATATATATATATATACAAAATCAAGGGAGAGAGGTGTTAAGGTGACTCTACGTTATTTTTTTAATTTGTTTTGAAAATAATTCTGCAATTTCCGCTTAAATGCATACCGACTGGTGGCCGTCCTGATATCAAGAGGAAGCGCATTCCAAAGAAGAATGGACTGAATATGAAAAGAAGAATGAACAAAGTCAGACGTATGAGAAGGACAGAGTAAGAGGAGATTGTTAGAAGAACGCAGATTCTTAGTGTGTGAAGAACATAGATATTGGAAGTGAGATATTAGGAGGAGTGGGAGAGTTGAGAAGGGAGAAAAGCGTGGTCAAAGCGCGCAAACTTCTTCTTTGGCGAATGGACATCCATTTGAGCTCAGACCTATAGCTCGACACATGGTCATATTTCCTGAGGTTGAATATGAACCGGATCCCATTGTTAAGCAATCTGTCGAGCTTATCCAGCAACACCGCATTCAAGTCAAAGTAGCACACGTCACCATAGTCGATTAGAGGGAAAATCAAAGTCTGCACAAGCATGGTCTTCGTCTTAGCTTATATATTAAATAAAAATGAATCCCTATATCCCTTGGTCACGCCATAACTTGAGAACGACTTTACCGATTTCATCCATCTTTTTTTATGTTTTCTAATACTTTTGTAGAAGCCTCTTACGAAAAAAAAAGAAAATTGCGCAGAAAATTTTAGAATTACGCTTTTACGTTAAAATGTCAGAACGGATTTTGATGAAATTTGGCACATGGGTAGACCATGATCTGGAGAAGGACAGGCTACTTTTCAAGTTGGATCGCAGACGAAGTCGCCGGCAACAGCTAGTACAAAATAATAATACATAGCTAAGTACAGAACAGCGTTCATTATGATGTATAATGTAACATCAACACGGACAGCAGCTGGTGGTTCCCGCGCCACAGGAACCCTAAGGAGCCAGCAGTTCTTGGGAATAATTTCAAAATAGACAGGATTCTTGGTACTGACGTAAAGCTTATTAATTGTTAATGAATATCGTCTATGAACGTTGGGAAGGAAAACATCGTGAGGAATCCGGCATGTCCTAGAACAAAATAATCGTTTTCTTTCGAATCTCTTCTTCAGATTTTACGACAATCCCTTAGATATTTAGAACGTCCATCACTGTTTTGAGAATACAAAGTAAAGCGCCTGTTGAAGATCCCAAATAAATAATTATTTCGTAGGGTAATATTTATTTATTTTGGATCTCCAACTGGCGCTTTAATTTGTACTCTCAAAACGGTGATGGAAAATATCGTGAGGAAACCGGCATGTCCTAGAACCAATAATTCGAAGACATGTGACATCTACCAACCCGCACTGGGCACGCGTGGTGGCCTACTCCCTCTCACAGAGAGGAGGCCTGTGTCCCAGCAGTGGGAACGCTGTAGGGTGATTATGCTATACCGAGCTTGTTAGATAACATCATTTTAGACTTCACCTAAAGCTTGTAAATAGGTAGTTCTAGCTTCGGATGAAGCATATCCTATGACACTCAGAAAATTGGAGAAATTGGAAGTATTTTTGATAGATTGAGACTGAGATCAGACTGTGAACGTTCTTAAAATTACAAGAATTACCCCTGTGATCTCACTCCGGTCGTGTCGGATTGCCGTCCCATCGGACTATGAGAGTGAGGGAAGAGAGAGTGCACCTGTGTCTGCGCACACACGCCTGCACTATAATGTCTCCCGTGTCGAAAGCTAGTCCCTGTTGAGATTGACCGCCATGGCCGAAATACGGTCTGGAGAACCATAATACCTCTTTATAATATACGAGTAAATACAGATTAGTGACATGCAATTGAGCTTTCAGCTTATAAGCATTTTTTTGTAAAAGAATAAATCTCTGATGTTTCGTGGGTGCGTTTGCAAACACAATTTTTACAAACAAACAATCTAAAAAAACGATGCGTCTGTCCATACAAATACTTCTATAGTTACGGGATTCCAAACCGCGATCCGTAGCGCAACGCAACGGCTTCAATCAACAATGCAATCACTGCGGTATTTTGTTGAGTAAAAATATCGAAGCTTTTTAATATATATATATATACAAAATCAAGGGAGAGAGGTGTTAAGGTGACTCTACGTTATTTTTTTAATTTGTTTTGAAAATAATTCTGCAATTTCCGCTTAAATGCATACCGACTGGTGGCCGTCCTGATATCAAGAGGAAGCGCATTCCAAAGAAGAATGGACTGAATATGAAAAGAAGAATGAACAAAGTCAGACGTATGAGAAGGACAGAGTAAGAGGAGATTGTTAGAAGAACGCAGATTCTTAGTGTGTGAAGAACATAGATATTGGAAGTGAGATATTAGGAGGAGTGGGAGAGTTGAGAAGGGAGAAAAGCGTGGTCAAAGCGCGCAAACTTCTTCTTTGGCGAATGGACATCCATTTGAGCTCAGACCTATAGCTCGACACATGGTCATATTTCCTGAGGTTGAATATGAACCGGATCCCGGATCGTCTGTCCATACAAATACTTCTATAGTTACGGGATTCCAAACCGCGATCCGTAGCGCAACGCAACGGCTTCAATCAACAATGCAATCACTGCGGTATTTTGTTGAGTAAAAATATCGAAGCTTTTTAACCGAACATTTTTTTCACATACAAAAACTCACGCATTCCTTTACATGGGTGTAGGCAGAAAGTACAGAACGCCACCTGCAAAGATCCTTACATACTCCTTGTGCTTCGTTAACGTTCATACATCTGGTCATACACGCACGTCGGTTGCCAGTACTACCTGACCTTTCTGATGAACATCACTGATAAGTTCACTATGTCCTTCTAGGGCGTCTTCTCCTGGTGTTTCCACTCTCATCTGCCCTGTAAATACCTTTTGTTAGTCGCCTTCCACTCATCCTCTCAGCATAACCAAACCGTCTACACATACATACTCTTTAAATTGTTTGTCGCTACATCTTTTAAGCCGCACCGTTGCGCAATTTTAATTTGCCTTTTTTATTTTTTTTTACTTTTAATAACCCTGGTTATCCTCTTAAAAATTAATTAAAATCTAGCCTGTAAGACTAATAAGCTATTTGAATCCTGAAACCGAATTACATATCAACTTTCCTGGGAAAAATAGGACTTAAACATAATTGGTGAAAGATGAGTAGGTATGCCTCTGCCTCATCTTTTGGGAAAACCGGCTTGATGTTATGTTATAAATTAGACGTCCAGCCACTGAGTTTAAAAAAACATAGAACAAAGTCAAACTTAAAGTATTTATCAGGCACTTTGGAATTGACAAAGGAGTCGGAGAACAATATTGGATTGTACTGATCTGACAAATAAATAATATTATTATGAATACTACAAATGATTGATGATATCCCTGACAATTTCTCCACTATCTTATAGCTTCTGCTACTTTCAAAAGATCCCTCTTAAACTCCAATATAACTTCACACACTGTACTCCTCGTAATATATCCTACACGTATATTATAAACAACATGCCCCCAGCACACAATGCGTGCGTGTGACGGAAGCAGCTGAGCTGTATTTTTCATCCCCTTTCACCCCCCCCACCCCCTCGACCAGCATCCCTAGTTCTCACCCCCTTTATCAATATGGGAACACAATGTTTTTGAATGGGTTGACCAGAAGGTGTTGTAATGATTAATTGTTTGTGGGTTTAGGTTTTATGGTAGTTCTTGATGGAGTCTGGGAATGGTTTATGCTTAACTTTGATGGTTCAATATATATCACCTGTTGGGACGTACCACCCACCGCTCCTGCATTCTGCAATATCAATGATAGTACTGCTGCATTGTTAGCTTAAGGGACGTTATCGTGTAGCGACAAGAAAAGCTTAACTAATAAAGCCAAGGGTAGAATTGAATTAAAGAAGTGGTGGGTCTTCAGAGTCCTCCGGCGAGGCGCACCGGCGGTCCCGCTGTAAGTCTTCACGGAGGACGGAGGACGGAGGCGTAGAGAGGGTCCGTCAGGTACCGGAGCGGAGAAGTACACTGGGTGTTCCCGGGATAGGTGGCCCTGGAGTATCAGGCCTTATCTAGTGTGTTCGCTTTAGAGGCGAAACTACAACTGATCCTTGCATTGCGTGGATCTATAATGTAAGCTCGTAGAATAATATCATGTAGAAAATATGAATTTGAGATATGATAGTGGCCAGGGTTTTTTTGGTTAAGTATGCATGTATTATTCAGCTAAAAAGATGCTGGCAGTTAAGGATTTAAAAGAAAAGTTACCATGGCGACGTTTTAAACATCAAATGTCAGAACTGTCATAATAAAATATATATTATTAAAATACAATAAATTCTATAGTTATTTTGTATTAGAAGTATAGTGTTTATAGGAAAAATGATATCAATCAATGTGGGCGAAATTATCAACCCTTGGTTGTCACTAAATCTTTGTAGTCTTATGTTAAAGTTCGGACTCTGTCTGTGTACTGATTGTGGATAAAACGTTTCGTGAGGATTAATCAGACCAGCGCCTAAGGGTAAAGGAATGAAAATGTGAATGGTTACTTTGTTTAAACTGCATATCCTACTAATATTATAAACATGAAAGTTTGTATGGATGGATGGATGGATGTTTGTTACTATTTCACGCAAAATCTACTGAACGGATTTGGATGAAATTTGGCACACAGATGGTTTATAACCAGGATTAACCATATAGGATACTTTTGATCCCGATATTCCCACGGGATCGAAACTTATGCGGGTGAAACCGCGGAGCGCAGCTAGTTTAATATATAAATAATATTCTTTTAGGTACTAGATCTTCTTATAGTTTTTCTACAATAAACAAACTTAAAGTAAATAAAAAAGTAAAGTAAAATAAAGTAGAAGTAAATTAATTATCTTGTTACAACGGTGGGGGCTATAATTTCGGTTATTTTCATCATTTTCTCTTGTACGGGTTAGCGAAAAGCTTACGCCGCGATGATAGAAGCTATAAGCAGAGCTGCTACTGCTAAGGGTGCGCTGAATCTGGGTACCTAAATTCAAGTACTTATCGACAAACATGAAGCTATTTTAATACACCCCAGTTCATCTATATTATATAAAAATGGATGCTGATATATATGAGATGGATCAACTCAAACACCGTTTGACGGATCACCATGAGAGTTGAGTCTTTATTTTTTTTTTTGGCATGAAGAAGGATTTTAAAGGGTTTTTCCGACCTCCACGTGGGCTAAGCCGCGGGCAAAAGATATAATTAAAATAACTAGGGTGCAATTTTTGAAAAAATTAACACACATTAAAATTTTCTAAATTTATTCTGTATGTGTTCCATTTCTCACGAACTACATTCTTCTTACTCTGTTACCCGTACATGTATATTCAATCTCCAATAACAGAGGGTCGGCAGACGCCCAGCTGCCGGTTCCCATGCCGCATGCTAATGGCTCCGTCCTAAGTGGGTGTCCTTAGGCTGTTGTCTTAGGACCAAGGGTAGGGCTACAGGCAGAACATGTAGATTATATGGCGTTATGCGTGTGTGTTATATATGTGGGTAGTTTGAGAAAAAGAAAATTAATGTTCAAATCCTTGATTCCTTGGTAATATTGTAAATTCAAGAATGTGTTTGTTTGCAACTAGGGCCGGTTCTTTTTATACGTAGTAATTTATTTATTTAAACTTTTCGCACAAAAAGGTACAAAGGCGGACTTAATGCATTAGCCATTCTCTACCAGTCAACCAAGGGTGGTGAAGAGATAGGATAAACCTTAGTGGAGATAGTTAAACTCAACCAATAGTTAAAAATAGTAACTAATGGTAAATTTATTGCAAAATGTGTTTTTGTTAAATTTTTAGTTTATCCAATGATATAATATCATTGCAAATGGTTAAATAATTAACTACTAGTTAAAAAAATAACCATTAGTGACTATTAGATAAACTAAAAATTGATCAAAAAACATATTTTTGGCCCTTAGTCTTTTACTACTGTACCGATTTTAACGAAAAACGTTCATAGGAAAGCTATATTTTCATTCCGAAAAATGGTAAGTTTTTCAAGGAGAGCTATTAATGTTGAGAATACTATTAAAGCGGGCTAAGCCTGGGTTGTGCTAGTTTTGTGGTAATTTAAATATTTAATATATCAATACAGAGAAAGTTCTTCCTTTGGCTCAAGTAGTAGAAAGCACCAAACGTATTAATATTGTCTAATTAAAGAGTAATATCAAAAACCCTCTGCGATCGATACGATTCATCAGAAAGAGTGGTGATCAGAGGGGTAATTCTCCTAATTTTAATTAAGAACGTTCACAGTCTGAACTTAGTCTCAATCCGTCAAAAATACCACTAATTTACCTACATTTTTGACATTGATTGTCGCTGAGATGAGATTACGACTAGATTTTGAACGTTTGACCTTCCGTTAGTATTTCTGTCACGAATTGTTTTAGTTCTGCCAACGTCCTGCAGTGAAAAATAGCCGACATACTTAATATTACTAATTGGACCTCATAAATAAAAGTTGTAAAAAAAAAACAATACATATTTATAATTTACGAGATTCGTAGCACATGCGTAGCGGTGTAGCGGTGTCGCCTGTATCATGCCGTAGCAGTTGCTACGATTCCTCTACGCACGTAGGCCTACGGCTACGCAATAACTTTTTTTTTGTAAATTTTGCTTTTGTATGTTTTATTCATAATGTAAAGGGATGTAAGTCTGAATTGAAATAAATAATTATGCTGACGCGCTATGTAAAGGGTGATGAAAGCTTAAATAACAATGTTAATGTTGACTCGTTGGTAATTTGTAAGGTTATATTACGGTTTTAGACATTTTTTTTTTAAGATTTACACAATCACTTACAGAAATAAAAAAAAAGTATTATAATTTAAAAATTCATAAAGCCGATTGCGATTGAATTTCTAGCTGGCATAACCTATTAAGGCTGTATGAACTTGTTGATACATATCTAGTATGAACTAGATAAGTATGAACCAGTTCCATAACGCCGTATTTCCATTTAAAAGATTTTTTTTCTCCTCCTTGCCAAGTGGAAAAATTAAATAATTTGTATGTTTTTACCTATACTTAAAAGGTTTTTTTTTACTGAGATGCACTAGTAGCGATATATTATCTATGTTAACACTAATTAATTTCATTACTCTTGATACTGGTCACTGGTGATAATGATCTTCAGAGCCGTTGATTTTCATATGATCGTTTGCGGCCTAACCCATAATGACATAAATAGACAAATCTGACGAAGAAATTGTGGGCTTTCTCTAAATCGGACGACTTTGAAAACTCAGATTTGGACCTTTTTTAAAAGGACATTTAGGGCGAATGAAAGTTATTCTGTGCAATGGTTTCACATGTCCTAATACTGAATATAATAATATAATAATAATAATAATATAATCATAATCTGCCGGATTGATGGAGCCCTTTGGCAAACATGACGAAATTTCATTCATTCAGAAAAGTACCCAAAAGTGGTCATAATTTTGTATTTATCTCTAAGTCAACTACTCGAATAGCTTTGATTGACATCTTGAATCTGATCCTTTTGCGATGACTTTTCGGTATTGAGAAATTTTAAAATATCAAACACTAGAAAACAATGAATAAAAGTTAAGTAGCAAAATTAGAAAATCGTTAGAGTACACCATAAACAGAGTTGATTATTTCAAAATTGTACTTTGTCACTAAGCAAACAAATTATTTGAAAAAAATCCTCATCTTATGGGCTATCCAACAAGCTATCAACATTTCAAAAAATATTCAGAGATGTCAGTCAATTGTTTGATAAAGCCGGCAAAGATGAAAACCAGAATTACTAAAATTAACGAATAGTTTAAACTAACACCTTGTTTAGGTACATCGTGAAACTTTTATAATCAAAATTGTATTGTAACTACGAATGTTTGCACTCGATATCATTATTGATGTTGCCCTTACTTCTTTGTGATAGTTCGTTTTAATGAGTTTCGTTAAATAAGCCTCAACACTTCTGGTATTCAGTGAATAAAAAAGATTCTGTTTAAAAAAGATTATGACATACAAATTTATTTTTAGCCCATATCTAAAAGAAGGAGGTTATTATACGTTTAATGTCTGCATTTAAAAGCATGAAAAGTTTTATAAAGATTAATCGGTATTTATACCGCTGACTGCTTCGTTATCACACAGAAAACCGACCTCTTTTTGGACGCATAACGCTAAATTAGGTTTTAAAACCTAACTACGATTCCACACACACCTAAACCCAGCATAGATCACCTAAATCCGTACAAACGTTAGCGCTGCAGTGAAAATCCAAAATTATCCTGACACATACATATATAAATGTTTGTTTGTCCGTCCGTATGTTTGGACAACGGGCGGCGAGCGAGGCGCGCAGATGGTGCGCGAAATTTATATGTTTGCACTTTTCAATCCTATGTTGTGGGGCTGTTAAAGAGTTGCGTATTAGGGGGTTAATGGCTAATTGGTTTTGTTTCAGTAAACTAGGTTTTTACCAATGAGTTTTTTTTTTTTTCATTTTGGGGTCGAAACGGGCCTGACTTCACGTCTCCATTTTAACGTGTGGATGGTACTTTACATATCGCTGTTTTACTACAAAACATCACGGCAAAAATCTCCAAAGAGGCAGGCCAAGATCTAAGCCTGATATAGGTTTAATATACGTTCTGCCAGTGCCTTAAAAATCATGTTAAGCAGTTGGTCCCAGCTGTCATTTCTAGGTCTTTGTAAATACAGTTAGAAGCCTTAAAATCTGACAGCCACTCTTAACAAGGAGTACCGTATTAGCTTGCAACTGGGTTATGGAGTTCAGATAGGCATCTCCATGTAAAATACTGGTACCTATTCAGTAATATACTTTGAGAAAAGGCCAGGTAGACGATACATGTTGCCAGTAATGTTAATATTAATACCAAACTATTATTGTCCCACTGCAGAGTGAAATCTTCTTCTTATACTGAGAAGGCATGAGCATTGCTCACCACGGTTGCTCAAGATGGGTTGGCGATTTCAGACTTATTAACTAAGTCCAGATTTCCTCAGTAATCTTAATTTCGATAAATCATGACAAAGATATGTAGGTATTTATCAAAACTGTAGCTACCACTAACTCTCCTACCCTCTAGTTCAAACATGGCGGATTACCGTACAAATTGAAAGCAGTGCTACCATCTGGCCGCGCTGAATCTTTTTTATATTAATGTCGGCGACAGCTGCTCTCCGCGCATATTGTGTTGGGCGATAATTGTTAACTTAGGGGACAAATAGACGTCGGATTGTTGAAGAAATAGTTTGATTGGTGTGTAGATTTTAGCAAAGAATGAATAGCTGTTTCATACTCTTGTAAATTTCGTAAACATACTTCATAAGTTTGGCAGCAACGTTCTTCTTTAAGTACTAACAGAAACAGCATTCTTCTTCCTGCCAATGTGACTCTGCCCAACCCTCACCGTTCTTATTCCATTAATTTTGTCAATTCAACCATATCCATTGTGTTATTTACGTCGTCAAGCAAACGAATTTTTTTAATCTTATGAAGCAATGGTTTGTGAATGTTCTCCCAAAACTTTCGGATTGTAATAGAAAGTGTGTTACGCAATAAGGGTGATTGAACTCAGGAGCAGCAGTCGCCCTTGCTTGCGACACTTGACCAACCGTGTACTTGATCAACGTCATCAACGCCCTAGCTAGGTTAATTATGAAGTGTCAAGGTAGTCAAATTCAACAATGAAGTGTCTAGCTCTAAAATATATTTCATCTTCATCATCATTATCATCCACAACCCAACTTCACCCACTCTGCTTATGTCAATCCCTGTGCTCGTGTGCCAGCCTCATACAGGTTCTACTCGAGTACCCCAAGTTCTTACACTCAACATTATATATCTTAAAACAATCAAGAGAAATAGCATGTCAGTAAAGCTATTCATCAAATGCATCTGTGAGTCGCGGAAATTGCTCCAGAGTGTGCGAGCACTCCGGATCTAGACACGAGGCTATGTAAGAAGAAATATCTAGATAGATAACTGTAACAGTACATATGTGTGTCAGCTGGTAACTGTGTACAGTCACGAGCACCAATATGTCAACACTTAGCAACTTTCAATTTCGTTTTTTTCGTGAAATAACGAATGCAACGTTGAAATACGACACATTACATAAACCTATGGGTTCGAAAATGCTATGTTCGTAACAACATAAAATTTCAATAAAAATAAAGGAGTATATCGCTTAAGAAATAAAGCCTAGTGTATAGTGTATACATGCTTTTGCTCGTGATTGTAGGTACAGGATGGAAAATATTTTGTATCAGTGTTAATGATGTAACTAATATTTTTCCTAGCCTTTTCCCAACTGTGTTGGGATCGGCTGCCAGTCTAATCGAATGCAGCTGAGTACAAGTATTTTACATCGAGCGACTGCCTATCTGACCTCCATAACCCAGTTACTGGGTAATACGATCCCCTTAGTAAGACTGGTGGTCGGACTTTCGGGTTTTGAACGACCAGTAACGACTGTCAAAGATTCACAAATGACAGCCGGGACCAACGGCTTAGCGTGCTTTCCGAGGCACGGAGGGGTCTGAGTATGTAAAGATGGTTCCCCATATTTCGGGCCTGAACCTGAAATCGCGAAAAAAAATCAGCTGCTCCCTACATTTTAACGAGTTATGCGAACGTAAATGTAGGGAACAACTGATATTTTTTTCGCGATTTCAGTTTTGGTCCCATAGTAAAAGTTGTTCATAATGATGAGTACAATGTCCTTTTAAGAGGTTGCTGGTGTTTTACAAATAACCCTGTATATGCCTCAAACATAGCAGGATATTATATTTCGGGTTGGCAACCCTAAGTACAAGTGACATTCTTTTACACCCGTTATAATCGGAAGAGAATTGTATAGGAACCTCCTTGCATCGTGTTATCTTATTATCCTTTTTCAATCCTTCTTTTATTTTATAGACGAAGGATAATTACATTCCTCGTCGTTCATTTGTTTTGTATGTACTACCTACTCGTAGTACGAAATAAATCTCTACTAATAATAAAGCTGAAGAGTGTTTGTTTGAACGCTCAATTACCAGTCGGATTGAAAAAAAACCGTTTTGCGTTTGATAGCCAATTCTTGAGGAAGGCTCTAGGCTAACATGACAAAAAGAAAAGAAAATAGGAAGAACGCTAAGCGAAAACGAAATAAAACCACGGGTACGCGATGCGATGCGATGCCACGGGGTGGGTCGGGGGAGCAATAAATTTCACGCGGACAAAGTTGCAGGTAGAAGCTAAAAAATTAACGGCCGTCAGTTAAGCTACTATTTCCGAAAAGATTTGTTATGAAAATGATGGGCTCAAAAAAAGCTCTCTAGGAAAACACATCAACTTACTTTCGTAAATAACGTTTCAGTGACGACATGCGCCGGTAAACTGCGGACGCTATGTGGCGGCCGCCGCTATTTTAGGAACCCGTAGCTTAATGTTCTAGACTTGTATTATAATTTGATTAAAATTATGGTAGGTAACTGGTGCTAAAACATATGACTCCAGCCTTACTCGAGTTTTTTTGACCACATAGAGATAGATTATAAACTAGGCTGTCCTAAATTCTAAACTAAATAGTCTTGACCAACTGCAAAATATTGAAAATACCTAAAAGTAATAACCCCTTGTTTTCCCCGAAGAGTTAGGCAAAGGTGTATGATAGGACACCTACAGGACACCCACATTTCACAAATAACAAATAATGTTTTTACATTAAAGATTTGAACTAAAATCGTCACAAGATTTATGTATGATTCTTAAAGAAAGATCGTCTATTCAACCGATACTAATATAATAACATAATCTACCTCTCACTCATCAAACCCAATTAATCCCATGCCACTGACCTTTCCTTCTCCGGGCCACTATAAACCAGTGGCATGGTTTCAGGCGTGCACACAGTGGCGCGCGCCCGCCACACATCCGCCCAGCTGTGCGTTACGTCACAGCCATCTGGCAGTGCAAGTACCGCTCAGAGGAAACACCACACTACTTTTAGTAGATCTCAAGGAGCAAGAAAATGTTTAGAATACCTGTATTTCAAGAGGGAGAGGGGCTTGTAGCTAAGTAATAACAGCCGCACGGGTCGATCGATCAGGCTAAGCTACACTTGCCGCGGTTAGGCCGCGGTTAGGCCGCGGATGGGTGACCTTTACATATCAAGACCCCTCTGTGTCTCAGAGAGGAGACCAGATATATAGATTGTGGAGGTCAGATAGGCAGTCGCTCCATGTAAAATACTGGTATTCAGCTGCATCCGGTGAGACTGGAAGCCGACCCCAACATAGTTGGGAAAAGGCTAGGCAGATGATGATGACCTGTATTTCAAGCATGTAATCATTGCAAATTAAACCTTATTGGAATCACATAAAAGACAGCGCGTTCGTGACTGATAACGACTGTGGTATTAGGTATACTATGGGTATTTTATGAGGAAGTACTACCTTTATGCTTATTTCTGCCGTCAAGCAACTTTGCTATACACAGGTTTGAAGGGTCCCGGTGTCATCCCAGTACCATGACACATTCACCCATAAAGCATTTTCTTATGGATATTTTTAAGCGTTTAGCTGAGCAATGGTGGCCCAGTGGTAAAGGCTGTGACATTACGAGTTGTAGGTCGTAGGTTCGAACTCAGACAGGCGCTTTACTTTGTGTAAATTTATTTCATCACCACTGCTCCCAAAATGGTGAAGGAAAACATCGTGAGGAATCTAGCATGTCCTAGAACCAAAAATTCGAAGACATGTGACGTTTACCAAACCGCACTGGGATCGTGTGGTGGAATACGGCTCACTCCCTCTCACAGAGAGGAGGCCTGTGTCCCCGCAGTGGGAACATTATAGGCTGATTATGCTGGTTTAAAGCGTTTTCCTTCGCTGTTTGTCAAATAAAATATGGTTTAATACCAATATATTTGGTTACAGAAAAGGCAAATTTCTAATTTGTTTGTGTCGTTTTTCGTTCATGAGTGTGTGCTCTCTACTTATGTGTACTGTATATTTGGTTTTCGTAGCTCGGTGTCGTCCACAGATGTTCGTGACGCAACCACCTCACTCGTTTCTCAATAACGAGTTCACTTCCATCGTTTTGCAGAGAAAAATTAGCACCTACTGTACATATTTCTGTATACATAGTACAACAATACCTTTAAGTGTTGCTATGTACCCAATATATTTAATATGAATATGTACTACGATTATGTACAGTCACGAGCACCAATATGTCAACACTTGGCAACTTTCAATTGCGATTTATTCGTGAAATAACGAGTGCAACGTTGAAATACGACACATTACATAAACCTAAGGCTTCGAAAATGCTATGTTCGTAACAACATAAAATTTCATTAAAAAATAAAGGAATAAATCGCTTTTGAATAAAGCCGTGTGTATACATACTTTTGGTCGTGACTGTACACCTGTACGTTGACAAGCGTCTTTAAAAAGGACAATGCTCAGGTATGTATGGAATCCCGTACCATGCTGCATCAAACTCAAACTTTGTTTTTTATAGTCTACATACACTTATCATATTAACTCCTACAAAAGTTCTGTTTGTAAACAAAACCCGGGTTTCGGAGATATTCATAAAAATCGAGATAACCTAAAAACTAGGTACTTTATTTTTTTCAACATGTCATACACGAACGGCCATTGTTGCTCTGGAAAATTATAGTCGTTTAAATAAAAATTATATTCTATTTTATTCTAGTTATTTTTAATTAGTGTAGAATCGGCAAAATATATGTTTTTTGTCACTTTCAAAATTCAAGGTTATATGAAGCGGAATGCCATGTAAAGAGAATACAACAACATCAACACTTCTATACCTTAAATTAAATTCCCTGTTCAAAAATCAAATGACCGACGCGTGATGTCGTAAAAAGTTATGAAAATATTTACTATAATATTTTGATGAGACTTTTGGGTACGACTTTTGGTCATTGTCCTTTGCCTAAACCTTAGAAATATCCACTGTAGGTACCTACGATACGAGATCGAATAGAAGCGTTATTGGAATAGTGCTACATACATATATATATATTATGAGCTTGAATAGTTTATGCGTCATGTTTGCCGCAAATAAATGTATTTTCTTTCTTTCGTTCTTTAAAAAACCGCACATAAACGTAGATTAATGTCCAAACTCTTATGCTCGATTGCTCTGTGGACTTGGTGCCTCAGACATCTTCGGCAACTATATTGCCACCTCAAATCTGTCGTAGCTCGTGACTTCCAGATGGTCGTGACGCGCTCCTGTAAACACGGGGCACGTGCGCGGCATACGGCACGCATATGTTCCGGGGGCGTGCGCGCTATTCCTGCACTCTGACGACACAGATGAATGTATGGTACAGAGGTTGACGGGGTTCCCTGTTCCCTATCTATTTGCATAAAATTTTAATATATAATATAATATGGTATACTTTTGTTTGTCCTAATTATAACACAATTTATCTAATCATAATCATGTTTAGGCATGACATTCTAAAGCATAAATTTTTTAACGCATAATGATATTTAACATAACCAATACACATAATAAATTAACCCCTAAAATGTTAGACACTAATACACATTTCATACAATATTGCTCTAATGAAATTTGTAGGCACTTTACATTGTAGGTAGATCTAAATATTTTTAAATTTTTCTTAGTGGACGGTGGACGGTATCATAAAACTATTGTATTTTTACTAAATGTATTATTGCAAAGTTGTCATTTAATCCTTCAAATAAAGTGAATTGTAGTTAAAAATGGAAAATACAGTGCATGCATTTATAACTAAAAGAGGCGGTATCAAATTAAATGTGAATGGTTTCATATATGAGAAAAATGGAGAAAATGATAGTAAATATTATTGGGTGTGTGAATTGCGATGGAATAACAATTATAAATGTAACTCTCAACTTATTACCAACCTGAACGACGACCAACAACATGAAATATTATCAAAATATATGCAAAATCACAATCATGAAAAGGTGAGTTTTGTAAATTTGTTATACAATTTGTCCTAACAGACAAATGGCGATAAATAAGCTGTGTCCTGTGACAACAGGACACAGCTTTTTTCAGCACTTTCACTGTTTATCAAGTAGACACAATAGTTATATAATATGAACCTTAGGTGGTTCATGATCATGAGATAGCGAATGGGTTAAATTACTTACTTTCTGTGTAAGAATCTAGGTATGTTGTCAGAATGTAAAGTAAAACTTAGCGAACATACAAAAACACAAAACATGTAACTTCATCGCCTCGGATATGTGATTCTCAAATTTAAAAGGCACTAACGGAAAGAAAGACTGCTTCTTTTATTTAATACTAGCAGCGCCCCGCGGTTTCACCCGCATAAGTGTCAATCCTATGGGAATATCGGAATAAAAGGAATCCTATGTATTAATCCTGGTTATAAACTATCTGTGTGCCAAATTTCTTCTAAATCCGTTCATTAGTTTTTGCGTGAAAGAGTAACAAACATCCATCCATTCAACTTCACAAATTTTTGCGTTTATAATATTAGTAGGTAGGATGTACGGATGAGTTACGAATCTGAAGGTTACTTAGCAAATTATGTCAGGTATTTTTAAATCGGCGGGCAATAATTACAGTAGTTTTTAATAAATAAATAATTCTAATGCTTATATGCAAGTAGGTAATAAACAGTAAAAATAAAGTAGTTAGTCTATTTATAAACTAGGTCCAAATGATGTGTGAAGTAAAAGATACGTCACGCATAAGAGTCTTCTAGCATTACTCTTGTATACTTGAGATCTCTGTCGCATTATCTACTCCCGCACTAGCTGCGCATCGCGGCGCCGCCTGCGATATGCAGCCATTACACTGGACAGCCTGTAATAACAGTTTGTGTTACCATCAATCTAGTTTTATGTGGCCTTAATAGTGCGCCTGAGTTCTTGCGTTTGGTGGTCATATTTCACGGATCGGTTCGATTCTTGTATAGGTCCAGTTAATATTTGGGAAACAATCAGTTTCCAAATCTCATGCGGACGAAGTCGCATGCAGAAGCCAGTAAAATATAATAAAAGTGAAAACCACTTGTGAACATCGGTAAAACAAACTGTATTGACGATATTGGTCTTTAGGCCACAGGAATTGGGGAACAATACGTTTAGAAAAGGTAAATGATAGCATTTACCTTTTCCAAACGTATTGTTACCTCACCTGTCCCTGCAAGACTAGTAGTGTGAAAGTGACGTGCACCCACGTTGTCCACAGCAGCACTCAGGCTGTTGACACGAGAGTCGTGGGCGATGGTCAGGACCTCGAGTCTTAATAGAATCACGCCCGGTATTGTGGCACACCAGTCATGTAGGTATAGTTGGTGTAAAGCCAGTCACTCTCTTAGCACATGTACGCAAATCTACAAGTGTAGCATTTAAATATGAAGACGGGAAAGCAGTTTGATGACCACCATCATCTGTCTAGCCTTTTCCCAACTATGTTGGAGTTGACTTCCAGTCTAACCGGATGCAGCTGAATACCAGTATTTTACATGGAGCGACTGCCTACCTAATCTCCACAACCCAGTTACTGGGTAACACGATGTCAATTTTGGTTATCAGTCTTTATATAGGGCTTCTTACAACCCGTAACGACTGTCAAAGATCCACAATTGACAGCTAGGACCAGCGGCTTAACGTGCTTTCTGAGGCACGGAGGGGTCTTGGTATGTAAAGATGGTCACCAATCCATGGACCAACCGCGGCGAGCGTAGCTTAACCTGATCGATCGAACCGTGCAGCTGTTATGTCTTAGCCACAAGCACTTCAGTTTGATGACCGTTATAAACGTTAATTGCTATTAACGTTTATAACCATCAGCTAGCATATATGTTTGAATTATGTTTCTTCCTACACGACCGAGGTTTCTTCTCATTCAGAGACGGAGCAAGCTTTAATTGTTCGCTGCGTGTTGGTATCGTAAGTCTCAGAACGGAAACTTGCAGTCTGCACCCTAATTTCGTAACACACTACCCATCTCAATCTGAATCATTTTGATGGATATTGCTAATCCATTGCTTCATATGTTCAAAAAGGTGTCTGCTCAACAACGTGAATAACGCAATGAATGTTGTTGAACTGTCAAAATGAAACCCATTGGTACTGATAGTGTGTTACGCAACTACCCCGCAGGTGCTAATGAAGTGAGTTCTTCATCTTTCACTCACTCGAAAACTACATGAAGCATACAACCCGACCTTTCAACTAGTTAATAATAAATATTTAGGTATCACAGAACAGACGTGTCTGGCCACTACAGCCGCATGGTTTCAGTCTACATTCTTACCTGGAAGTCTAAATTATCTGAGAAACAGACAAAACATTCGATAAACTTGTATGTAAGTTTGTTTTAAAATGTATAAATATTAGTTTGGAATTGCACGGATTTTTAGACTGTCTGTGTAGACGGGATCGCAGTGAATGAGTCATATAATGGCTTTTATCTAGTCTAGATTTTTTTGTTTCCTAGCAGTTCATTTAACAGATTCATTTCATTCATTTAACAGGTTCATTTGGCAGATACCTGCTGAGAGCGAATTTCACCAACTCTTATACCTGTAAATAAAATTGACGTCTCACAGTTCTAGTATGGAAAAACTGTCAAAACTTCAAAATTTATCAAATTAATTAATTGATTTGTCAATTTTATTCCACGAAAATAAAACAATATAACATCACGCGTGTATTCCCCTAAAGGTTAGGCAGAGGTGCACCTGTGTACACCCAATTTACTCACATTTCGCTAGTTGTAAGTCCCATGTAACAGGAAGCAGTTACTTAATATCATCAAGAATACTATCGAAAGGCAACAAATATGGCTTGTTTAATTACAAATACAATGGCTTGTTATTCCAAAATAGTGCCTAATTATTACCCATCATCTTTTTTCCACTTAGTTTATATTGATGTTGTTTTAATAACTAGTGTTACCTATATGAATTAGTGTGGAGTACAGTTAAAAAGTGAAAAATAAATTCTTATTTCCAAAAAAAAAAACGACTTCCAAAATAATACTACAAAGTGAAAGGTTAGCCAAACGAATCAATTAAGTTAATAAATAAATTAGGCACCTAACATGGCCAGTTCAGAAATCTAATTGATCACACTAGTTTCAAACCTAATCCAATAGCCAAACTATTTTGGAATCGATTCCTAGCCTCACCAGCTGCGACCGAACGGTATAAAAAATATTGTTGTATTGGGCAAAATGTCGGCAATCAATAATTTAATAAATACTTGTGTAAATCACGCCTGTAAGCCGCTGGTGTGCTCAACAGTTGTGAGGGGGAGGAATATGATATTTTTCAACGCCACGCACCTGAGTTACGTCCCCTACGATATGTTTTGTTCAAGAGCGTGAGAATTAGGTGAGAATAATTCACTATAAGCTGTGTCCACGGCAAAAATTACGAACTTACATACAAACCATACCCTGTATAACGCCTTTAGGGGATGAATTTTCAAAAATCTTTAGTGCTCACCTTCGTTATACCTACAGGGTGGCAGAGACATCGCCACGGAACCTGTTACCATGGGTTAAGTACATGATTCCGAATGCTGTGTTGCAATTTTTCGGCGGTACGAGTAATTAAAAAAGAATTACAGTTTGAGCGTCGATGTCCCTGCCATCCTGCGGGGTAGTTGCGTAACACACTATCAGTAAGAAGGGTTTTAATTTTGACAGTTCATTATCATTCATTGAATCATTTACGTTGCTGAGCAGAATTTTTTTTCGAACATATGAGGCAATGGATTTGCAATATCCTTCAAAATGATACAGATTGTGATTGATAGTGTGTTGCGCAGTTATGGTGCTGTATTATAAAACTCTTGTGCAAAGTTTCTTGCTTGTACACCCAGGGGTTGAAGTAGTGCGGTGTCTTTCAGTGAATTTAAGGATTTTATTTTATTTAAAGTTGTGTCTGCGTAAATGTAAAGTCGATTAAATGCCTGCAGTCAATCGATTAAAGCATTTCAACTCAGTGAAGAAATGTGAATTGCAATAATTAGAATATTAAAAGATCGCGTACCTACCTAATTAAGGTATTATTCATACATGAAATAAATAATTTAACTCAGAAAATTCTAATTAAAAAAAAAACTCAACGAGTGTTGTTTTTTCTAGCACGAACTTCTATAGACACCTTTAGAAAAATATCCTTTCGTTAATTAACTTTTAAAACTTCAGCATTTTCCTTCAAAAACGCAGCCTCATAATTCCTCCTCTTTCGAACTCATAGTAAGTCCCGGGGGGTGGGTAATGCGGGCACCCCTGCCCCCCTTGCACAGGTGCGCTACCAGCGCAGGTGTCGCCAAATCCAATACAATCTTTACTTTCGCACATAATTGGAATACTACCCCTTATACTGTTTTACTGAGTAGCTTGAGCATGTGGCGTAGTCATCAGTATAGTGGTGATAAGGCAGCACCAAGAAGGGCTAAGCAGAGGTGTACACATACACACACACACACACCAGTTATTTCAAAAGTCTCTTTTGTCATATGGTCCGAGTCTAGTAGAATCATCGCTAAGGTAGTCATTATGACTTTACAGAATCATATAAGCATTAGAATCAGCAATACAACTCCATGAGTTAGAATTGACCTCAAATGTCAAAATTTCCTGAAATAGTCAATCAATAGAGTAATATGAACTTAGAGTTGTATTGAAGATTTACCTAACTAATAAAAAGCAAATTTAAAGAATCCTAGGCATTTTTTACACAAACATGAGACGGGAAACGCCGTTCTATATCAATGCGCCACACAACACATAAACATACACACACACACACACATCAGAGATAGTAACAGTAGTTCTGCAACAGTGACGCACGGACGCGTCATCATCAGCTCTATGTAGGAAAGAAAGAAGAAGGTTGGAGTAGGTCCACTCCGAACTAACAACAATAAAAAACTATAGAAAGAGCAGACTTTAATCATCGCAACCATCCGACTCGTACCTATGCCCTTTATTAGCATAAAATAAGCATAATCAGCCTAAAATGTTCCCACTGCTGGGACATAGATCTCCTCTCGGTGAGAGGGAGTGGGCCGTAATTCACCACGCAGGCCCAGTGCGGGTTGGTAGATGTCACATGTCTTCGAATTTTTGATTCTTGGACATGCCGGTTTCCTCAGGATGTTTTCCTTGAGAGCAGTGGTGTTGAAATAATGTATAAAAAGTAAAGCGCCTGTCTGGTTTCAAACCTACGACCTACAACTCGTAAGTCGCGGCCGTTACCACTGGGCCCCTATGCTGTTGTAGGTCTTACCTATGCTGTTGATAATGCAAAGAAATTGCTTACACGGGACTGACCTGAAATCACCCTCATGCCTAGTCCTCCAAGAGCAGGACGATGATGAGCCTTGTGAACCTTCTGCACTCCATCTCTTCAATTCTAGTACAGTCTAAGGCCGCTAGATGGTGCTAAACTACATTCTTCAGGCGGATGTTGTGAGTATGGATGACGCGGGAACATTGTGCAGACCGACAGACGCGGGTTGTGGAGCGTGCACACTGCTCGACTGGGCTAAAATTGTCATAATGATGGTTATTCTGCCAGACAACTGTATTTATCTCGTAGTAGGTCTTACTCTTCTTCTGATGGAGAGAAGGAACTAGCAATGATCACCACACTAGATAACAGCGTTACTGCATTATACTTGGCTTCACACTGTACAGAACTTAACTCAAAGCATTTGTTTCAAATAAACCAATTGCAGGCACTTTTGAATTGTCAAGGGGTCGGTCAGTTAAAAAGATGAAGCTAGTTGCCCATTCCAATGTGTAATAGGTTGCTATGAGGAAGAACGGAAACTGAAGTTTCAAAGCCCTCGCTATGACGTAAGTAATTTTGGAAAATTTTGAGGCCATAGCTGGAATTATTTACATGAATATAATCTTCAAACGAAGTTTTATTTGCGGAAGGAATATTTTCAATTTAAAACTCGTTCGTATTAACGTTACTTACCTTTATTTCACGCGTTCACGCTAGGCCCACAGGTAACTTTTATGAATGTTATTTATTACTTCCGTTAATCCTTCTAAATATAGTATATAATTATGTATGTCACTTACTTGTCCGCTTCTTTTACCGTTGTGCTATTTTAGGCAAAATCTTACTAAGCCCGAGTTACTACCCAGAGGCAGTGTACACGTCTCCTAACCAACAGTAAGCAGGTGTAGCATTGGATTCCAGCTGGGCTGCGTCAGTGAGACACAGAGCAGGCGCTCGAGTGCGACACCGGGTTATATACAATAACCAACTATTATAGCAGGAGTTTGATGGTACAGGCCTGGCACTGGTGATATTCAAGATTTTATTGCTATTGCGGAATATTAGGTGTTCTATTTGCAATTGAAACCTAATAACTCACCAATCATAGAAGTTTGTTGAACGATGGCCATTTTCTCAAAAAATATAACGCATGTATTCACTTTCACGTTCTCGATGGTAGAAAAAATTAAAATACATACTATTTTCGACGTTGTTATTGTCACTTGCACGTCATAACACAACAAGGTCGATTTGTCTATGACAGTTCTTTAATTATATTTACATAATCTTAAAAGCGAAAAGTCTTAAACTAGTATTATTAATATGTACAACTATATAAAAAGGAAACTGCGTAAATACTCCAATCTCTTTGGAACTTCTCGAATCAGTCAGCTAGGAAATGCCGGCGCCATCTAATTTTAAAATATTGTCGATCTACTTACAGAAATAAACATTTCATAGTACTTAATAACTACTTAATTAATTTAGATATTCTTGTATTGTTACAGATGGAGGCAAAAGTGAAGGAGGAGGTGCCCGACAAAGACTACACTCAGCCGACAAGTACAGAGAGGAGGAAATGTAAGTCAAGAGTTGAACAACTACTTGTTTACCTAACTATAAGCTGTGCGTAGGGAGCAGTGGTGACCGAGTGGTAACTCCCGTAAAATATTACACTATAAACAGATTCACTGAATATTCGTAAAAGTGTTTTCATAAAAGCCTTTTTATATTCTCATTATAATACTCTATATGGTTACCTACGAAACGGCCTAGTAACAAATATCTAATTGGTTCCCAACGTAGCCCACTTTGGGCGTCAGTCAGAACCTTGCAATCGTTGATACAAGTACAAGCGCTGAGTCTATAATTATTAAGTTCAAGTTTAAACGACTACTAATACTATATAGATACCTACTACTTAAAAATAATATAATATCAAGGCATATAAGGCGCTGGGTAAGCCCACGTTGGGCGCCAACTTAGTAGTTGTAGCGCGGCCCTTTTCCGGGTATCATATTAATTAGTACTACAGGGTCTTTAGTATGTATTATTTGACGTACAAGTAACTAATTACAACAGACACAAGAGAAGAAACAACTAATGAAGCGCATTACATTTTAAAACGTGCATCACACAGTAGTCAGTACATTTATCACCGTCACCTACTTAATTATTAATTAGGCTGTGACATTCCCTTAAACAAGTGTGTGAGGCTTTCGAGCTTTCGACTCCTATGTTCTGATTAAATAAACAGACGCACACATTTAAAACTTAAGCTTCATTTAAGTTCATACATCTTCGGGATACTTGCGTAACACACTATCAGTAGCAATGGGTTTCATTTTGACAGTTCAACAACATTCATTGCGTTATTTACGTTACTGAGCAGACAAATATTTCGAACATATGAGGCAATGGATTAACAATATGCTTTAAAATGATTCAGATTGTCATTGATAGTGTATTACGCACACACAGCACGGGACAATGTATCTGAATGAAATAGCACGAACAAACTTACATAACCTACAAATTACACGTATATAAAAGCTGTAAGTACAACACATTTACAGTAATATAGGTCCTACATATATACAACAAAAACGCATTATTCTATCAGCACGTGGTGGGAGAGCGCACAACTGTTCCCGATCATAATCTAGCGACGGTGGCGCGGAGCACGGACCGAATCCAGTGCACAGTGATGTGTGGCGGCTAGAGGTGACAGGGGCTGATGAGCGTACTTCCAAGGAAGGGGCGAGCGTACTTGCAAGAGCTTTAAGACAGCTGACAATAGACGATCATGCTGTGGTAAGATTAGCCTTTTAGTAATAGTTATGTGAAACTTGGGACTGACTGCCTAGGATTCGTTAGACGTCGTAGGAACTCAAATATCGTCATATAAGTAAACTCGTGTAATTAACTCTAACCTAAAAATTACAATAAATAAAGAAGATGCCTATACAGGGTAAGGTGTGTATAATTTAACGGAAACTTTGGTCAAACTTAAGGATGTGGTTCAGGCCATCAAACTGAAAAACTTTCTCCACGGGACCAACATTGTATTCGAGAAAAATATATCAGTCGTCCCATACATATGGGTCGTGTAGGCTGTATTGAAGTTTTGTACGGGATAGCTAATCATTTTTGCTTGATTACGATGTTGGTTCCACAGAGAACGTTGTTCAGTTTGATGGTGTATACCTACACCCTTAGCCTTGATCACACCTTTCTGATAAACCCCGTATAATCATCATTATCAATCGGGAGATATAGTTGTTCCAGGTGCTCCGGCCGCAGCAAAGGTAAAGTTTACTTTAGGTTATTGAGCGGCGATATTGAGAACTTTAAGACTTACTTAACACGTGGAGGCGTGTTGGACAACTTCGTCTATGATATTTAGATATCATAGACGAAGTTGTCCAACACGCCTCCACGACTTTCACCACTTCACGACTTTTCTTTCACTAAGGTTAGCCTTAGTGAAAGAAAAGTGGGAGATAGATTTACTTATTATCGCATGCTTTTTAACCGTCTTCATAAAAAGGAGGAGGTTCTCAATTCGGTTGTTTTTTTTTTATGTGTTGTTACCTCAGAACTCCGTTATTTATAAGCCGATTTGTAAATTTATTTTTTTGATGGATAAGGTATGCCTCAGTGGTGGTCCCATATAAATTTTATGAATTTTTCTTGGGTAGTTTTTGAGTTAGCTTCAATAATACGATTTTTTTTCACTTATTTTATATTGATGATGTTTTAATAACTTCCTGTCACTGATATTTACATAGCAAGTAGTGTTAGATGAATTTGTGTGGGGTAGGTACAACTAAAAAGTGAAAAAAAAAACATAAAAAAAACCAACTGACTTCGAAAAAAATACACTACAAAGTGAAAAACAACTTTAATTTCGGAAGTCGGTGTCAAAAAACGAAAATGCGAAAGTTTTTAACTACATATTATGGTATTAAAAAGTAACTCACTTCAAATACAGTAGATAAATATTACCCATAATATTTTCAAACCATAATCACGGAACGCGGCGCGGCAACAAATGAGAGTAGTTCATGTACCGTGGGAGAATGGCCACCTGTACACTGATCATAATCTAGCGATGGAAGCTCGCGGCACGAACCGAATACACTGATGGATGCAAGGATGTGGGGAGACTAGATAGAGCAAACTACTTTAAACTAAGTTCATTGCTTGTTAAAATAATTACATTCTGTGCGACTTAAACGTATCAGCGGCCGGCGGGGTAGTTGCGTAACACACTTACAGTAGCAAAGGGTTTCATTTTGATAGTTCAACAACATTCATTGTGTTAATTGCGTTGTTGAGCAAGAAATTTTTCGAACATTTGAAGCCATGGATTAGCAATATCCTTCAAAATGATTCAGATTTTGATTGATAGTGTGTTAAGCAATTGAGTTGCTGACGAATTCGGGATGTAGTATATGTACATACACCGTGCCTAACCCTACGGGAGTTCCAGGCGTGGTATTATTTTACTTTCTGTATGATTTTCGGTATCGTATTACGCAGTAATTGGGTTGTAAAGGTCAGATAGGCAGTCACTCCATGTAAAATACTGGTGACTTTCGGTTAGACTGGAAGCAGACGCCAAGATAGTTGGGAAAAGCTAAGCAGACGATGATGGAGGAAAACTGGGTTCTATAATAAGCAAAAGGAGTCAGTATGAATGTAGCCATGTTAGCAAGTTGTACTGATTGCAGGGATAACGTTGAATGAGTATACCGGTGACAGTCGAGCTATCCAGCTGTAATTTTATTTCTACACATATTTGCAAGTTTTTTCCAAGGAAGACTGCTGATTTAGTCAAACCTTTAAAGGTGATCATGTTAATGCGTACTATTTCTTTTGATTCAAATTAAAAATATTTTAGTTTATCCTTCGTAAACCTGCATGGGCACTGATCAAACGTCAGGAACTAGGTGCACGGTTCCACTAAGTCGTTTCCTGTGGATAAGAGCTGCACCCCAATTGCGTAAAACATTTTTAAACGCAATCTGACGAATTTTGAAGGCTATTACTAAACCGTTGCTTCATATGTTTGAAAAATCCGTCTGCTCGACAACGTAAATCACATAATGAATGCTGTTGAATGGTCAAAATGAAAGGCATTTTCATTGTTCAACTCCACGGATACTCTTTTTTAAAAACGTAGCCATTTCTAGTCTCCTCTCTACATCGTTGTCAGTAACGGCTGGTGTAAAAGCATTGTATTTGCCGAGTCCTAACGTTTAAATTCGAACATTTGCGCCATCGCTTGTGATTCCGAAGTACTTTTCACAGAACTGTTTACCCTGTTCTGCTTAGATGTTTATGTTTTTAAAACCGTTTCCTGAAGAGATTGATGAAAGGATTTGTATTGAAAAGGGATCGGTGGTCTCCATGGAAAAGGTTTTGTAGAAATATAGTCATCTTCTTTTTCTGTGAAATATTTATACCTGGAACCAATTTCTGCAGCCTAGCAACATAGCCATGTTCGTAAGGTTTGCGTGCTGAATAAACTACAAGCTAATGAGACGTTTTAACTTCTCTGAGAACTTACAGGTACAGTGAAATTTGCAACTTGGCCTCTAGACAATTATATTCAATTCTAGGCAATTCGACTGTCCTTGCTTGGTCCAGCCCCATTTTATGTCGGTTAGACCAGAAACCTGAGGGGCAATTCTCGTAATTTTAAGAACGTTCACAGTGTGATCTCAGTCTCAACCTGTCAAAAAAACCTCTAATTTCCCTACATTTTGACAAGTTTTTGACATTTGTTTGTCGCTGAGATGAGACTGCGACTAGATTTTGAACGTTTTAAATTACGAGAATTGGCCTTCTGATTGCGTAACACACTATCAATCTCAATCTGAATATTTAGGGATATTGCTAATCCATTATTATAATTATTTTATTTACAAGTTTTTATAATAATCTTGACTTAAAAACTATGCCCGAATCGTTTTCACGGTTCGGTTCGGTTTTCGGTTTGCTTCATAATGTTCGAAAAATATGTCTGCTCAACAACGTAAATTTCGCAATGAATGTGGTTGAACAGTCAAAATAAATGCCATTGCTACTGATAGTATGTTACGCGACTACCGCGCAGTATCTTCTTTGCCAAACATTCATGTTCAAAACCAATTTTTTGTAGATAGTACGTATCTAAGTAAGCTATCCAATCTCAATCTGCCTAACCTTTTCTCAACAATGTTGGGATCAACTACCAGTGTAACCGGATGCACCTGAATACCAGTATTTTTACATGCAACGACTGCCTATATGACCTCCTCAACCTCACCTTCCTCCTCAACAGTCACTTCCCTGGATAAGACTGGCTGTCAGATTTTTTGGGCGTCTGACTACCTGTAATGACTGTCTGCAAATGGCAGCCGGGACCAACGGCTTGACGTGATTTCCGAGGCACGGAGAGATCTCGATATGTAATGGAAGGTCACGCATCCACGCACCGACCGCGGCAAGCGAATTTTAATCTACGATCGACCGACCGATCGTGCGGCTAGTATCATTTTGCCATGAGCTCCCATCATCTTACTACATATAGCTACTATTTTTACCACGACATTAGCTAATTCGTTTCAAAAGAATGAAAGAGCAATGTCTTGACATAAGAATAGGTCAACCCACTTCCACAAAACTCGTCTACTCAGTTACGACATTTCAGTAAACCGCCACCGATGCCCCATGACAGTCGCCCGCGCACCTGCCGGCTCCCACATTACTCATTCATGCTGTTTACCGAGCCGCCCACTCCTGGTCATCGGTTACCTCCAAGTGATTGTCCTAGTATTACGGGGGCAGGGATGAACTGGCTCATAAGTGGGTGATAATTTTTTCGTCATGGAAAATTATTTTCTAAGACTATTTACCACTTTTCATTTGGTTGAAAATTTTCATGTTGCTATTATCCTCTCGTCCACCTTGTGTCCACTGCATGGGGTCATGCCATCACGTCATGGTTGGACATCCACGTTTCCATGTCCTTGGTGATGTACCTTCACCTACTTCTACTGTTTAACGATGGAGAAACTACAGGTATCAATAATGTTAACAAAACTAAATGCAATGTTCCCTGCGCAAACAGTTTAGTGGTCAGTCGTCTTCCCCACGCGCACGCCGTAGCAATAACTTGTGTTCTGTATAGATTATGTAAGAAGCGTCACTATACGTCAAAATACTTTATACTGGACACTGGAATTTTATTTTTACAACTTTTCCAGCAATGATATCAAAGGGCAACAAACGAGGTGAAAATTTGGTTTGAACTGATAGTAACGTCACTGAAATTGTAACAAGGAAATGCTTCATTTTCAACCACGTGAAAAGTGGTGCTTTCATATCGCACTTCATAAAATCCATCCATCTTTTCTTTGATCTTCCTCTCCCTCTCCATCCAAGTTATCACTATTTTAGATTTTAGTCACCACATGCATTTCATCTCTCATGTTGAGTTTATTTATTGTTACTATTGATTTTTTTAAGCCTACGTTGTCCCTTAGCAGCTCAAACGCCTCAATTTCTTCTTTCCACTTCTCTCTGTCTCGAAATTATTTATAGATAAAATAATTTCAATCTTCAATTTAAATAATTATGAACTTTAAAATATCGTCAAGTCCGGTCACCATATAGTCAATCGGTGCCACTAATAAATGATGAAGAGGCCGGCCCGTCCGCCCCTCACCCTCCTCCTGTCTAGGACTGAAGTACAGGGCTCCACCACCGCGTCTATTATTATCGTCAACAAGGCTCAGTCACTGTCATTTTTCAACATTTTTCATAACACACCGTTTGGTTTGGTTTAAAAAGTTATTGTTAAGTAAATCGATATCTAAAGTATTATTTCTTCCAACATATACATGTATTGGTTTTTAGGATATAACTAATAACTTTCGGATGAACCTCCCAGATCCCAAACTCTGTGTTATTTCTTTTCTCACAACTTTTTACTTACTCTTTTTCAATATGTGTTTATGTACTCAATCATGATTACACCCGCTTCTGTTAAAAAGCATTTTTGTTTCATCATTCATTTGTTTCTTTTAGGTGTAATCAGCATCCTTGAGTACATTGCTTTTCTGTAAAAGTCGTCCTAGTATATCGTCATTCATTTGTTTTCTTTATCTTTATTATCATGCTGCTCGCCAAAGTCTGTCCTAAAGCCTTCCACTCTTTCCTGAGGGCTGCCTTTTCTAGACTATCCCCCATGAACGTTTCGAAGAAATCATTACGATAATGGTTTCGCGGTGGCCGTTATGAAAATGATGGCACCGGGTTAGACTTTACGGTGTCAGAAACGAAACGCTCTTTAGAAAAACACACCAACTTACATTTATTCATAAATAACATTTCAGTGACGTCATTCTTAAAAGTCTGCTTTAAAAGCTTCTTCGACGCGACTACCGTCTTCCGAATTCCTTGATTTATGTAACAACCTCATTATAAAGATTATCTAAAAGTTGACCGTTGCCTTTGTTGTCCGCTATTCGTTTTGCGTGGCTGTGATGCATATTTCCGCCCAACTTGTTCCTTTTTGTGTTTTTACTCTGTGTCATGTTTGCCGAAAATAAACGTATTTTCTTTCTATTAAGTTGATCAGCGGCAACCTCCCGTCTTCTATCAAGTTCATACACAACTACAGTATACCCCGTATAGGCAGATCATCCCAACAGCCAGTGACAGCATGATCGGTGGTCCTCGGCGCCGAGTCGAGGGCTCTCCACTCGAGTGACGTGCTGTGTAGCCCTAGCGATGATTTGTGGACTACGGATTTATTGGGGTCTCGTTGTGCGTAGCCTACCTACGTTTATAAACATGGTACCAATTAGCGATCTGATGTGGAGGTAATAAAATATAACGGCTTAAAAGGTGTAAAGGCGGTCTTTTATAAAAAAATAAATAAATAGGATTCAAAACATTATTGTCTACGAAATCACTGTCCATTTCAAGGTTGCCTGGAAGAGGTCGGAGAAAATGATAAGGTTTGTACATACCATTTTTTTAAGCCTCTTAAACTTCGCATATCTAAGTACTTTGAAAAATATCCAATAGTTCAGTCACTACAGCTAGTCAAAGATTAGCAAAACCCATAGTCGGCCCATCACTACTATTTCGTTTGTTTGAAAATTCACTTTTTTCATTTCGATGTTAGGATTTATTTGATAGTTCCAAAATACTGTTAAATCTGTGCATTCATATAAATGGTCAGTGTTTTCATTTATTGTTGACATCATTGATTCTAAGTGGTAAATCTACAACCACCGCAATTCCTCATGGGTCCCATCCATCTAGCTATGATGTGCCAATACGTGTCGTGTCATTGCATTGAGAGATGAAGGTGAAAAATGTCTTGTGACTGTAACTTCATCGCCACTTCAGCCTTTCAAACTAAAACAGCCATGGTGCCCGCAGAAAAGATAGTCAACTTACCCAAACGAGCTCTTTCTCTAGTTTCTCAAATACTTGTGAATTCCAAACTACAGATGGCTGATTTTTCAATAGTCACATAACTATTATCTAAGGAATTATATTTATTTTAGGGTAGTTAGTTATTATTTATTTGTCGCAAGTTTTTAATTTCATTTCATTTTCAATTTCCTGTATAGAAAATATCTGAAACTGTCATATTTATTCTTCAAATAATAATTATCTGACGATAAAAAAAAATGCCCCAGAGTACCTACAGGGTTGTAGTACTTTAATCCTTATCCTTATGAACTAGAATCTATTCTCTTGTAAGCACGAGCTATCTCTGCCACCTGGGATCGGTCTCAGGTGTAACGCTCACTCCATCTATAATATTGTACACGTACATTACTGGCAATAATAATAAATTAGGAACTAAGTATATAGGTTATTGCTTTCTTGGTCTGGCGGTCGCAAGCGCTACTGCTGAGCATGAGGTCCTGGGTTCAATTACCAGGTCGGGCAAAGTTTTCGGATTTTGAAAACAGGTGTGAAGTTATGTTATGTAGTTTACGCACACTATGAGTAAGTAAGTAAGTAAATTTTGTTTGTTTAAACATGGTGTACATGGTGCGCATGCAGGATAATAGTAGGATACAGAAAAGTTCTAACATGTTCAGCCGCATATCGTGGCGTACAAATTGGTAGGAAGAGATGGAGCATAAACCGTGACAATATTCATCAAAATTACATTTCATAATTATTCTTCAAAGATTAGGTATACCTAATTACAATTCAATAAGCATATTTTTTAGATACAATTTAAAAATGTCAAAGTAATCATTAATTAATTGGTCAATAAAAATAGATATAAATAACTTTCATTAAAAATTTCAATTCCAAATTACAATTATTCCAAAAAAAATACAATAGATTACAATAACATGTCAAAAAATATAATATTGTCATTTCAAAAACGAAAAAAATTGTCCTCTTTCATAAACTCTGCTGTACTGTAATATGCTCTTTCATTTAGTAAACTCTTCAATTTACTTTTAAGATCATACCATGACGGTATATTTTAAACTATGGAAAGCCACACTAATATTGTCGAGAAGCAGTTTCGAAGAACTCAATTTATTTTGAGCATAATAAATACCTAACCAGAGACTAAGAAACAGTTCTCGAACGTCTGAATTTGAAATGTTTCAGATTAATATCTGAAACATTTCAAATTCAGTTAATTACTTTTTTCTACCCAGTCCCAGGCTCTCAAAACCACCAACTCTTTTCATGAAAATCCTAACTACAAAATAATGAGTTAGTGGTGGCACAGTCCGCAGTCCGTACACAATGTTATAATAGTAGTACTGTCGCATCTGATATTAGCCGTAATTGCGTGGCAGCGGCGAGATGAAAGCCGCGCCCCGGGCGAGGTGTCGCCTGTCACTACCAACACGAGCTGCGAGGGATGGGACGCTGTCGATTAGGAAAGGTTCTGAATTATCGACATTTTCTTTTCAAACAAGACTTAAAATAATATGTAGGTACATGTTTACAAAAAAAAGGAAGGAAAAGAATCATTGAGCATCAAAAAATTCATCCGCATCGCTTGAAATATTACATGAATGATGTCTAACTTTATTTTTGCAAGTAGGTTTGTACAAACCCTTACACGTCAATGATATTATAAAAACTAGATGAGGTGGGTGTTTCCTATCCGAATATTCTGAAACGCCAAAACAAAATCAGAAGTGACCTCTGTTGGTTTCGATGTCTTTTTAAAGTCCAGACATAATATTGGTCAGAAGAGCGTCTTTAGTAGAAATATATTGTCTTTCTACTAAATACGCTCTTCTGTAGTTTGTCTTTTTGTAGGAAAAGAAAATTAATAACATTTACTTTCTATCTTGATTAGAATTGGATAGTTGAAGACAGGTTTCTTTCAGCACGAGGCAAATGAAAGGTGGTGGTGCACCACTATAAACTTCCACTAACAATACAATTATGGCATGACATAATTACTATGTTCCGATCAATCAAGACAAAATCAAAAATAATTTATTTTAATTATGAGAAACTTCTTGAACGTCAAAATAACAAGACAGTCCCCCGAAACACGCCTATATACCAACTGAAAATACACTGACATAAAGGGCGCATAAAGCAAGGCAGGCATAAAGTACGTGCCAGATTACAAGTGCATGTGGCCACACCACTGCAGTCGCTTCACTGAAACCTCGAAGAATGAGCGTGGAATTAGAGATAAATTCAACTATCGACATCTCATCAGCAGCGTCCCCTCCCTAGCCGTGCACTGAGGGCGCGTGTCCGTGGCACGCGGGCCGCACTTGGCCCACCACTAGCTTTTCACTAAACTTTTATTTATTCTGTCAGCCGCACACAACCGCCATTTTTATATTTCTATATTACTTACGGGTTTGTTTGTAATATGTATAACGACGTATTTTCAGAATTTTGATATTGTTTGTACCTAATTATAGTGTGTTTTGGGACAATTGCCAAAAAAAAAAATCCGAATTCACAGTTCAATTACTCGTACCAATCAATCTGCCTAGCCTGTTCCCCACTATGTTGAGGTCGGCTTCCAGTCTAACTAGATGCAGCTGAATTCCAGTATTTTACATGGAGCGACTGCCTATCTGACCCCTACAACCCAGTTACTGGGTATGTCTGAACTCTATCATTGAGTATTCATTGTATCTACCCGCCTACTTATTCGGATCTGGCCATCTATACTGATTTGCAACATTCACCCTGTATATATACAGACGAATTGATAAACTCCTTCTTTTAGATGTCGGTTATAAATAAAGTTGTATCTCATGATCTTTCATTTAAACTAGTGATCTCGCAGCTGGCGACCTAAGCAGAAGTGTTGAGGCTAAAACGAACTATCACAAAAAAAAATTAAAACGAACTATCACAAAGAATTAAGGGCAACATCAGTAATGATATCGACTGCAAACATTCGTAGTTACAATACTATCTTGAATATAAAAGTGTCACGACGTAAACAAGGCGTTAGTTAGTTTAATGTTTTCTTTAAGTTTAGTAATTCTGTTTTTCCATCTTTGCCAGCTTTATCAAACAATTGACTGGCATCTCTGAATATGTTTTGAAATGTTGATAGCTCGTTGGATAGCTCATAAGATGATGACGTTTTTCAAATAATTTGTTTATAATCAACTCTCTTTATGGTGTACTCTAACGAATTTCTAATTTTGCTACTTAACTTTTATTCATTGTTTTCTAGTGTTTGATATTTTAAAATTTGTCAATACCGAAAAGTCACCACAAAAAGGGTCAGATTCAAATTCAAATAGCAATCAAAGCTATTCGAGTAGTTGACTTAGAGATAAATGCAAAATTATGACCACTTTTGGGTACTTTTCTGAATGAAAGAAACGTCATGTTTGCTAAAGGATTTCATCAATCTGTGAGATGTTTAGCTCTGAAGATCACTTTATTTTTGGCCCTTTTTTGAAGTCTGAAAGTGGTCTCCTGAGCAAGGGGCTCCTATCTGAAACTTTTTAAATATATTTTCGCTGTTCTCTCCTCATGCCCACACCTACTCAGCTATCAACTTTTCACCCTGAATATGCTTGCTCAAAATCCCTCTAGGCCTACAACCTACCCCTCTACCTACCTATATTTTTGTTTTTAATTTAAAACTTTCGAAATCAAGTCGCAGTCTCATCTACGCGACCATAGAGGTATGAGGAACAGGGTCTAAAGTTCACTCATCCTCCACAGAAATGGTCTGCAGTGCGATTCTGTAACCATCTCACCGTGAAAACTTAGGTGAAGTGAGGGTGGAGTGAGCTGTCAGTCCTAACTAATGCTAAGGATTGACACTATTGACAGCTGACTCTAAGCTCACTTCACCTAACATTTCACGGTGAGATTTCTACAGAATCGGTCGGCTGGTCTGTTGTGTCTGGCGGGCAATTGCCCAACGATTGATGTTGGGAAGTTTGTATATAATTATGCTAATTGCGCGGTAAACTCTGCTTGCGAGATGCAGAATTTGCGTGACGTCAGTATGACGCGTTGTTCGCATGTGGCGTTGTAGGTTCTGCTACACGACACACAAATGTCAAAAATGTAGGGAACACTACATTTTTACAAATTTTTACATTGTTTGTCGCTGAGATGAGATTGCGACTAGATTTCGAACGTTTTTTATTACGAAATTTTATGTATTTACTAACATTATGGACTGCAAGGTCTGCAATAAAAGTTTATTATTATTATGTCGTTTATTTATTTAGTTTTCTTATTTTTATACATTTTTAAATATTAGTAAAAAAAAAAGACATTTAAAAATATAAAAAAATAGTGATCCACCGGTGTCGGGAGCAGGGTCCAAGCTACCGGTGGTTAGAGCTCCAGAGACAGAAACCTCCTCACAAAGCGAGCCGTATCGAGGAGTACTGCCTTCTGAATCAGGCCCTTGATCCAACCGCCTAACGAGAGCCTCGATAGATGTTGATCGAGGCTTTCGGCCATCAGGCCATTGGCCGATACGACAATCGGCACAATGATAGTTGAGCTCACATTCCACATGTCAACAACCTCGTGTGCTAAGTCAAGATATTTGATTTGTTTATCTTTCTCAGCTTATTATTACGGGAATTAGCCTTCAGGTCGTCATGGCATGTAACACCGATAATTACTATTAAAAACTACTACTCTCTTTCTAGGGCAGTCGGGTAAAAAGAAAAACAAACTTTATAGCTGACTAGCTGCGCCGCGCGGTTTCACCCGCATAAGTTTCGATCTCGTGGGAATTTCAGGATTAAAAGTATCCTTTATGTTAATCCTAGTTATAAACTATTTGTGTACCAAATTGCATCCAAATCCGTTCAGTAGTTTTTGCGTTAAACAGTAATAAACATCCATCCATCCATACAAACTTTCACGTTTATAATATTACTAGGAATTCATTTGTTTATTTAAACAATGATTATTATTATCACCATAAGTAAAGCCCACAGCACTTTCAACTAGTATCAGCTAATAGGCTGCATGCTGGGCCATATTTAAAAGATCGATAGTGTGGGGCCATTAAAACAGAGCGTTTATGACTTGCACTAACTTGAGGTAGGTACTAAATAATATGCCCAGTCATTAAATCTAGTATGAAATGTGGTAAGAGCTCGCGTGCTAAGCTGAAAATAATCCTAACCTAATTCCGTAGGTATTCGTAATGAAAAGTAAGCCTGCGGCCGCGGGGTATTTGCGTAACACACTAACAGCAGAAATGACTTTCATTTTGACAGTTCAACAACATTCATTGCGTTCTCTATGTTATTGAGCAGACAAATTTTTCGAACATATGAAGCAATTGATTAGCAATTTCCTTCAAAATTATTCATATTGTGTTTGATTGTGTGTGTCGGTGAAATAAGATTCAGGATCAAAAAGTAAAAGAAATTGGTTTGATTTCTGTATAAATAGTTTTGATAGACCTTCAGATTTCCTCCAATACAGGATTTTCCTTAGATTATACCTTGATATTGTCATGAGCAGTTGGTATTCTTAAAATAGATATGTTTTTATAATAAAGCTGAAGAGTTTGTTTGAACGCGCTAATCTCCGGAACCAAAAAGGTACAGCAAGGGCATTAACAAAATTCTTGATAGCCCAATTCTTGAGGAAGGCTATTTAAGATCACGCTACGACCTTTGGGAGTGCAGCAAAAAGAAAAATAGTCAGGAAGACCGCTGAGCGAAAACCAAGTAACAGCGCAGGCAGGCGATGCGATGCTAAAGGTTGGGGAAACAATCCCGCAGACGCATCCTCGGGAAGAAACCAGTCATTAAAATAATAATTGGTTCATGATATTTACAAAAGCTTTAGTAGCTATCCTATTCTAAAACTTACAGAAACTAATTACGGCTGATTTTACCAACCCCAAATAATTTTATCGAAGGAATAATAACAGAGCAATGGCCTGCTACAATTTTCCATTACTAAAACATTTTCGCGCCACAATTTTGGCGCGTTCCGCCATGTTGATGGCCGCGCGCTTACCATAGAGTATTGGCGCCTGTGTAAACTCTGTGATGAGCTACGTGCGCGGGCATAGAGCAGCGCTGTTTATTCCGATATTGGTTGTAAAATTGAATAAGGTTAGTGGGCTTAAATGACACCTGGTTTATTTTGTCAATATTTTGAGTTTCAGTTCGCGATAATTAATTGGAAAGTCGGTGGGACTAAAAAGTGTCTAAATATACAAACAAGAGCTATAAAATACATATGTGGGAGGTGGGTGCCTACTTAATCTAAAGTTTGATATTACGCTCTCATAGACTATGGACTCTATGGTCATGTATTACTTAGATCATGGAAAAATCTGAGGACATAATATGATTTTCTTTGCGCCTAGTGGTGGGTAGTCATACATGACAACTTGCATTTTGATGATCGGCCTAGGTGTAAGATTATATTGCTACAAACATGTACACAATACGCATCAGTAAAAAAGTGACGATCTTCCACAAACTTTCATCCCCTATTTAGTCCCCCTTTGGAGGACGAATTTTCAAAAATCCTTCGTTAGGTGAGCCCTAAGGAAGGGTTTTTGAAAATTCGTCCTCCGGTTTTAGGTAAATAAGCAACTCTTGTGCATAAGCTTCTAGAGCCAGTGGATTAGACTCTGCGTTGTCCGTCAATGAGTGAATTGTTCACCATAAGTGTGCACGCACACGAGAGACATGCTTCGACGATAGAGGCAACTGCAACCGTCGACGCGTGCCGGCGACAGCCGTTTTCAGCACCGTACTCAAATATAAGAGCGACACGTTGTCGACTGCAGACGCCGACACGCGTTAACGCCGACGCGTGCCGCTCGTGAGTACACTAAGTGCCTAAAATTTTCCCACTGCAGGGACATAGGTCTCCTGTGTTTGAGAGGGAGTGGGCCGCAATCCACGCGGGCCCAGTGCGGGTTCGTAGATGTCACGTGTCTTCGAATTTTTGGTTCTAACTCATGCCGGTTTCCTCACGATGTTTTCCTCCACCGTTTTGAGTGCAGTGGTGATGTTTATATTATGTGCTATGCCACTTATCTACCAGAAACTTAAAGATCTAACTTTGCTCTATGGCCTCGGCTAAGCTAAAACGTAATTGGAAGTCCTGTCGCCTCGTCGCGGCTATTCTATCATGTTGCATGGCCCGACGTTGCCCGATCAGCTATAAAGTGGGCAACTGTTTAAACTGTGACCGGCCTTGCCGTGACGACGCATAACATTACGTACACGTCATGCGCTGTGCTTGTGTGCAGGCAGAAGTGATTGGGTTTTCTATTTATGGTGAAAAATTATAGGGTGATAGAAACAAGTTTCACGTAAAGTAAACTATGCCTTCAGGAGCGTCTTTTCACTGAGAAAGATCGTAATTTTTTTTATATGCCTTCTGTTAAATGCCATTTCATTCATGGCCATGTCGACACATACCTATAAAATGAAGTCCTGTTCATGCACAATAAATAATTTCGGTACAGGTATTCATATAGCATAACTAGCTGCGCCCCGCGGTTTCACCCGCATAAATTTTGAACCCGTGAGAATATCGGGATAATAAGAATCTTATATGTTAATTCTGGTTATAAAACATCTGTGTGCCAAAATCCGTTCTGTAGTTTTTGCGTGAAAGAGTAACAAACATCCATCCGCCAACCAACCATACAAACTTTCACGTTTATAATATTAGTAGGAAGTACGATATAGTAGGATAATTAATTGTTGAATCACAGTCATGACCGCTATTATACCGAAGAACTGTCAAGCTCTTCGCCTACTGCCTTCTTGATCGAAGCTACCAATAGAAAACGACTGTCTGTTGTCATACTTAAACATGTTTCTCTTGTTGTAGCCACCACAACCGCCAAAGAACACAGGTCTCCCGAGCAGGAGGAGCAGCGCTCGTCCCCCACTCCTGGACCGCCCAGCCCGCTGAACAATGGCACTGCTGGTAGGTAACTGTACCTATTCTGTTAATTTATGAAAATGGATAGGAAAATCTTTAAAACAAAAAATTATAATAAAAAAATTGCATAAAAGATTACAAAGATTTTACATTGGCCCCAAACTAGGCAAGCCTGTATCCTGGGCACCAATAGGGATAATGCACTTTGAGTACAGTCTCGAGCATAAATACCTACCCTACACTTACGCAAAATTCAAAAGCGATTTTCTCGTGAAATAACGGCTGCAAGTTAGAGAAAAGAACTGTTTTATAAGAGTACCTATAAGTAGTACTCGTAAATGTAACGTTGTGCTTGTGGCTGTCCCTATCGTTCCGGAATTGCCGGTAATTATTAGAATAGAATAGAATACTCTTTATAATGTACATCATAAAAATTACAGACGTAGAAATTTTACATAAATGACACAATGGGCGGGCTTGTAGCTAAAAAACCGAAAAAAAAAACAATAAAATAACTTTATATGGCGTGATCAGAGTACGCCAACCTACTTTAACAAAACCTAGGATGTTGAAGACTAAACCCTATATTTTCTCCATCCAGCAGCCTTATCATCAACGGAATCACTATCACCACCCCTAGCTGAAGGTTCCCGCTCAGCACCAGCGCTGCAGCGCTTACGAAAGTTTCTGTCAGCGCTGCAGCAGTTCGCTACCGATGTGGGGGCAGATACGGGAGACAGGGTGCGCCAACTGATTCACAACCTTGTAGTAAGTAGAACAGAGTTTAAAATACACATATAAGGCATTATTTTCCATCTGAAGGTTTTTCAAGTCTACTGCCCCAAACACAGGCCCCAAATAATGCTAGAAAACTAGTCATTCTTTTCTTCGTGGTGAAAAAAAAGCTCGTAAACATGGATTCATTCTGCTCATGTATTTCAATATGTACCTACATATGATTTAAAAAGCTTTTTTGACGAGAATCCATATTTAAGAGGTTTTTTGATGAGTATCCTCATCAAAAAACCTCTTAAATATGATTTCTCGATTTCGGTTTAAAGAATTTATTTTCATAAAGAACACAAAACAATTTACTTAACATAATTATGCGATATGTATACAAATAAATCATGCAGTTATAAAGTAACATAATGACTTCGTGATTCGTTAAAAGGAAAACGGAATATTACAATTTTCAAGATTCTACCATTGGCCACACTTTGTGACACTTTGTGCTGCTGGGGAGTTTGTTGCGCCACTTCTTCTTCCCAGGAAAAGCACTAGGAAGTGGTGAAGGGCGGGCGTTTTGGGGGACTGTCTTTTGTAATTTTGACGTTCGAAAAGTGCTGATTGTCAGCCTAATTTGAATAAATGACTTTGATTTTTGCCCACTTACCTTAGAAAAAAATTCGCTGTTCTCTACCCTATTCTCTTTCTCCGTACAGTCTGGCACGCTGAACATCGAGGAGTTCCAGGCTGGAGTACAGGAGTGCACCAACTATCCCCTGCGCGCCTCCGTGCCCGGGTTCCTGAGGGCGCTGCTACCGCTTGCTCAGAGGGACCTGCATGCCAGGGCCAGGAGGGCCAAACAGGTAATAAAATGGATTTTGAAACAAATAGGAATATTATTATATAGGTACCCTCCTACGTTTTACTTTTAAGGTAACACGATAATCGTGGAAGTAACAAAGAATTAAAACACTAAAAGAAGCAGCCTCTATCTGTCTCATCAGCATCCTCATTGACTTGCAAAGTTAACACGGGAGATTACCTTGATTGGCAAAGATATTGCCAATCAAATTAATCTCGCTCGATACGACTGTCTATTTATCTGATGATGCTAAACTTGGAAACATTTTCTTGATTACGAAAGTCTGACATGGCTTTATTTATTTATTTATATATAATTTATTATACACCAGAAAATACATAACAAAAGATACGATTATCACTACAAAACATACAATGGGTGGCCTTATTGCTTTCTGCGATCTCTTCCAGGCAACCTTGGAATGGACAGTGATTGCGTCTTTATTGTTGGTCGTCACGCCATCTATCATCTACAGTGCAGTATCTAATACTTTTATAGCAGACACAGTTATTTTATTAGCACTTTCCCACTGAAACTCATATAAAGCTATAAGAATACCGAGAGAGCAAGAAGAAAAAACAAAGTAGAGGAAGAGAAAATGCACCTTTCTATGTTACTGGAGGCCCAAAATGGCCTAACTGTTCTTTGTTCCTCTCTGACAGACCCCACTGCAGTACATCAGATCACACGAGCACCTGATTCTGGAGTCAGGAGGCGACAGCAGCGATATCTTCGCGCCTCATCCACCCGTAGCTGCGGCAGAGACCGGCGTCAAACGACGAGCTAGTGACCCGTAAGTACCTAAAGTTGTCAAAAAATAAAAGGCCCGTTTTGACATTGACAGTTCTAGTAGTTCATGAAGATCAAATTCGCAAAACACGTATTCGTTTTCATGAAACTGACAGGTTTCAAGAACGCATTACCTTTTATTTTTTGACAACTTTACTATGCGTTATTTTTTGGACGTGCAAGATATTACAGGCGAATAAGAACGGTTTTTTTATAAAAGCCTTCGTTCGTTCGGTTTGTTTGTTTCTGTCTTGCGGTTGGCGATGCTGCACGCTTGCTGCTGCACTCGCGACTGTGACTAGATCAGGAATATTGACAGCATCTTTCAAATCAACTTTTCTTCTTTTTTGGCACTAAGTAGTACCTAAATACTAGAACAGCTAATGCCAGTCGGGCGCCGTCGCGTCAGCACGGCATATTTTTAATCTTATATTTTGATTGTTTTCTTCATTTTATTTTTTTACTATGTTCTCATCTCACCTAAAGAAGCAACAAGAATAATGTGCCCAGGATTTTGTAATAATATCGTGATTTAAAAGATTGTTTTGGAGTTTCTTAGGACGATCTCCAAAACGTAGCTACGTTTTGAATGGGTAGTTGCCCATTCCAAAACTTTCTGAGTATCTGACCGATTCTGACAATTCAAAACTGCCTGTAAACCGTTTGATTGAAATTAATGCTTTGAGTTTGAGTTTGCTCATAGTCTTGTTGTGGCAAAAGGAAGAAAAGGTAGACAAGGTGGACTGATGATATTGTCGTGGTGATAACGTTGGTAGTGAGGCCGACTTCCCAGGACCCCCACTAATATACTTACTTAGATTTTGTTACTTGTGAATGTTTTTAAAATGCAACTACAGTATATAAAGTAAAAGGTAGCAACAAGCCAGCTAGCCTTTCAATTAACACGTTATCAAAACATCCCACAGTCACAGCATCACAAAACAAATATTAATCAAACGTCACCTGTCATCCGTCATCAAAAACTATCAACAATTAATTACTAACAAAAGGTATTCCACAATTCTGACCAAAAATTGATTAACTAGTGAAAACCGAAACAATATGAATGAGACTATCAATATTGTCCGTCAGATCCAGGTGAATGGTCCGGACAGGTAATTTGTACCCCCCTTCCCCCCACTCTGGTTTGCAGGGTTGCTACACTTGCTGCTTCATAGTGTTGCTACGTGTAAATTGTGGGAACGTGAGATGTAGGGTTGTGTGATTTTTGGTTCGATGAATTTTGATGGCGGTGTGAAAAATAGGTTTGTATTTGAACTTTTTTACCCGACTGCTGGGTTCTCTGTGTTTTTTTATTTAATTGAATTCAGTGCTCATATTAAAGTTTTCTGTCCGTACTGTCACTCGACGCTTCTTGGGACAAAGTTCTCGTAATTTTAAGAACGTTCACAGTCAGAGGGGCAATTCTCGTAATTTTAAGAACTTTCACAGTTCGATCTCAGTCTCAGTGTGTCAAAAATACCTTTAATTTCCCTACAGTTTTGACAAGTTTTTGACATTGATTGTCGCTGAGATGAGATTGCGACTAGATTTTGAACGTTTTTAATTACGGGAATTGGCCTTCAGATTAGGTCTTTCGCATCCTACATTCCGGTGGGCCGACATTGGCGAAATTAATTACTTTCTGGACTATTGCCTACCTACAGAATATTATATTATGGACAAGTGAACAGCTGCTGTTTACTCTTGTCTTCCAATCCTCCGGCGATGACTCCTAAAAAGTAATTATTTTTATCGGCACTTTACAAAAACAAAACGGAAAACCTGCCACGTCTAACCACTACTACCACGGTTGCCATGGTTACGTTGAATTATTATTATTGGACAATTTGGCAGGGTGCTGCGACCGCCAGCTTTAAATACTGCCTACCCCAATTCGTTAGAGCTACGTATGAGCTTTATTTATCGCAACAGGCCGCGCCTCGTGCGTTTGCCAAGTTATAAAGTAAATTTTTAGCATATGGCATTGTTTATGACGCGTGTAGCTTAGGCTGTGGCGCTGGCATTACTTAGGAGGCAAATAACAGCGCTGGTGTGTAATTTTAAGCTAGAAGCTATTTAGGTTAACAAGCTGTTAACGCTAGTTATATTTGTAGCTGTTAGCAAAATGTTTAGCTGTGGCGTTGAGCTTTACAATACACAAACAAATACTAGTCCAATTAGTGTCAAAAACGTGTAGTTGAAGCTCGAATTTCAGGAAAATTGTTTCAATAATATAATTCAATTTTTCAAACCAACGTTAACACGTAAAAATCATAATTACATTAACGAGGTAAAACGCCTGCCAGATTAGCAATTTGTGTGATTAGGAGTTTGCTATTACGTTACCAGCAGGCGCCTGACGGTTAATAGCGCGCGCAGATGTCTCTGATCGGCTGTTTCATTATCACAGGTTGTGTGTTATGGAACGGTATTGCTAACGAGGCTTAAGAAGTTTGGTAAAGGGGTGAGCAGTATTGTAAGACTGTGAGGGTTGGATAGTTTTCTTGAATGATATGCCAATCAGACATGAGGCATCGGGTAATAATTGGGATGTGACTGTAACAAATGTAATCTAAAACAATGAGCGGTCAACTTATACTTAGCTTCGTATTAATGAAGTGAAAAATCATACCGTCTTTCCGAAACATTGCAAACTAGCCATTTATATAGGTACTCAAAGTAAAAGAAAACAGCTACAAAGTTACGACAATACGAAAAAGACTTAAAAGCACCAAACGCAATTAACTTATTCTCACAACCGTGCACCAACGAGAAAGTACAGCCAACAATAAACAATAACTTGCAAGAAAAAGTATTAAATTTATCCCATATTTATTAATAGCTTGAATATACAGAAAGTTTTCAAGTTCAAGCTGGCGCCTGCTATAGTGGCGTTAGCAGCAGCTGGCATAAGTTTGATTGTCGACTAATTGCTAGCAGTAAACAGTCAGGCGTTAGTTCGAGCCGCGGGAACACATGTTGCGTACAAAATTACTGTTTGTTGAACTTTTGATATATGGCTAGCTGGTAATGGTAGTTTAGAAAGATGTGCTAGGTGGGTTAGTCGTTGATTTGATTGGGGTAATTGACAGGTAATGGATTTCAGAATGATCTTTCCCATTTTGATCGCGCATTTTACAGAAGCTTATATTAAAAAAAAAAACGGGTTGCACTCCGGGAATGCCGGCAGAAGTGAAAACTTGAATATTAACGTTGTGCATTTTTGATATTTTGGAATGCGGTCTTCGTAAGATGAAGTGAGAGTCCCTTCGTCTTACGAATTTTCGATCAGATCACGTGTCCTGATGCGAGTTTAAATTTTTTTACCCATCACAAAAAGTCTCCCACCGTCTTACGTTTTTTCGATCAGGTCACGTGTCCTGACGCGAGTTTAACATTTTTTATAACACATTTGCTCGTAAAGGGTCTCATATTTCACCAATTTCAATATCGTATTGTATCTCATTACCTACATACTTGTGCGTTATTGTATAATGTAAAACGCACGAGTTTCTTTTTAATAAGGTAAAACGCACGGTTTATCAAAGATGCTCCCTCTAAAACGAACCGTACTTTTTTAAATCTTAGCAAAGAGTTTTTAAAAAAGTGGTCAACATTTTATGAATAAAATTAACTTTGGGAGATAAAATATAAGAAATAAACATTTACAAATTGTTCAAATTTTTATAACGGCTTTAACAAGTGATTATAGATTTGTTCGTTAATGAAAGTCCGAGTTTTATTTATTTCCTCGCAAATATGTTATAAAACGTCGTCGCATGACCTACGTGACGTACGCTTTGATAATTACAGCCTCTGCTTTCTTGTAGGCCTCGCCTACGGCTCGGGCTAGCAATATCGCCTCGGCAATTTTCAACTTACCGCACTCATATCATAAATTCATAATGTACTATTACCCATCACAAAAAAGTGCACAACGCCGCTAAAGACGTTTTCACTTCAAAAAAACGTGCTGTCGGGGGACCCCATTACGCGATAGTCACACGGACATGCACTCGTGTATAATAGAAAAAGACAGAGAGAAAGTCGCATGGAGGGGGCATAACGCTTATTTCTTACGTGACGATTTCTACCAGTCAGCTCTTACTGCGCGCGAATCTTAACGCGACTTCGTTAAGGAATTTCGATCCAAAAATAAAGGTTTATCTGCAAGAATTGTAGTACATTACAGATGGTCAGGCTTTTTAACAGTTACTAAAACAATTCGCTGAAAAGTAAAACTAGCATGCAAAACTATTAAATAAATGAAGCTAATACAATTGGTACCTACACATAAATCCACAGTTATTAAATATAAAATATCAAGTATTTATCAAACTTTTTTAATAAGTAGTAAGATGTCAGTGTGAATATTTAAAGTCTAAATACTCATTCACAGAATATAGTGTTTTTTTCTATAAGCCATTTGAATAACGCTGTTTTAAATGCGTCTTCAAAGTTTTTGCTGCAATTAGTTATACTTTACTAGCTGCGCCCAGCGGTGTTACCCGCGGTTTTACAAAAAAATTTTCGGGATAAAAAGTAGCCTATGTGTAAATCCAGGGTGTCAGCTACGTCCGTACCAAATTTCATCAAAATTGGTCCAGCCGTTTGAGCGTGAAGAAGTAACAAACATACAAAAACACACACACACACTCACACTCACTCACAAACTTTCGCCTTTATAATATGAGTGTGACGTGGTTAGTGGGTCAGTGCTTGAATAAAAAAGAGACGCAAGAAGTACCTATCAACACAAAACTTAGACATAAATCAAAAGTAAAGAACAACATCATCTGCCTAGCCTTTCCCCAACTATGTTGGGGTCGGCTTCCAGTCTAACCGGGATGCAGCTGAATACCAGTATTTTACATGGAGCGACTGCCTATCTGACCTCCACAACCCAGCTACTGGGTAATACGATACCCCTTGGTAAGACTGGTTGTCAGATTTTCAGGCTTCTGACGACCTGTAACGACTGTCAAAGATCCACGAATGACAGCCGGGACCAATGGCATAACGAGCTTTCCGAGACACGGAGGGGTCTTGGTATGTAAAGATAGTCACCCATCCACGGACCAACCGCGGCAAGCGTAGCTTTACCTGATCAACCAACCCGTGCGGCTGTTATTACTTAGCAAAAAACAAACATTCAAAAATCTATTCCTTTTCTACTTCTGCCTTCCATTATTACCGAATCAGTTCACCCTCGTATTTTAATTAGCTCCTGCCAATTCCGCATAATTAATATTGCTTATCAGTGCATTGAATAAAGCCAAAAACTGGTAGGCGTGGGGTATAGATCACTAGTAGTGTGCGCGGGACAGTGCTGCGACACGGCCGTGCGAATCAAACGCTGTGTGACCCTGGATGTGAGGCATCAGCGGTTAGCGGGTTTGTGGAGAAAGCAGTTATTATTTTACAAATTATTTATTTTAGGTAAGATTAAGAAATGGCTATGAGCTTTTGTAAATCGACCTAAGTATGTGACAATATTAATTGGGGAATATTTTCGGGAGCCTTGAGAATTCATTTTGTAAACGTCGTATTATGAAATCAAAACTTCAGAAAAACGTTTAAGTAAATTGAAATAGAGGTAATTTGTTTAGGAAAATAATGGCACGAACACGTTATTCAAAGTCAAATCATTTATTTCAATGATTTGACTTTGAATAATGAAGTGTATGGGCACAGGAAAGGCACTTTTGAGTGTCAAAATTTACAAAGAAACAGAATTCATTGTAGTCACCCCTTCCAAAAGATAGTTTCGTATGGAGAAGAATGATTCAATTTGAAACTAAAGAAATCGTCTTCTTATTGCTGTTATTACCAACTACATATTTATTTTTTATTGTGTTGATTAATACTTTGTTTTTTTTTTGTTTTCATCTTCTACCTCGAATAATTTCCAAAAAGCATACGCAAGCGGGACGTAACTTCGGTATCAAACTTTCTCGCCTCCGCTTCCTACCCTTCCATACAGCAGGGTGTCACTGGGCGGGGCGTCTCTTGTTCCGATTATTATTTATTGCATCGATTGCATTGCGCGCCTAGTTCGCTTGTTTGCCGTCCGGAGCACGCGCGGCCCAAGTTATGAAGCAATGGTGTGAGGAGAATTGGAAAATATCGAGAGCGGGTTTGTGTGTTTAATTGTTTGGATAGAATAAATATAAGATCTGAAGTACCATACCACACTTTATCAGCGGAACTTGTAAATATCCTTCAATTTTTACAAACGTTGTAAATGCTAGCTGTAAGTTTTCCAAATACAATCAAATACAAATACAAATAGATACGAGTAGGTTCTTGATGGCTCGAATAATTCTTCCGATTCTCCTTTGCGGATGGTTAAGGGTTTCTTCCCCCTTTGCTTCCATCGAAACTCTTTGGTAGCCGACCGCATCTCATAGAGAAGGATATCCTGAGGTCTTTGGTGGAAAGTACCAGTTTTGATAGATAGGTAAGTAGATAATTTGAGGTTAAAGTCCGCGTCATTAGAATACTTCTATACCCATCAGATAGTGAGGAATGTAGCTTGATTGAAAATGTATTTGCGAGGATTTTAATACATCTTACCCGTTTCTAAAGCCTACTATGTCAAACTACGCCAGCAATTTCTGTAGTGCTATTCTGTAAAAAAGCCCACCGTGAAAACATAGGTGAAGTGAGCTTAAAGTGAGCTGTCAATATTGTTAATCCTTATCATCGTAGAATGACAGTTAACTTACCTATACGTTTTCACGGTGAGATTTTTACAGAATAGCACAGCTGTACTTGCATTAGTTACGGAAAGTTCTCACCTTCAAAAAGTCAATAAATCGCGTCCGCGTATAACTTGCTCCACCAACTAATTTATGAAAGCCCGCTCGTTTGTTCCAAGTTTTGTATTGTCTTTATTTTCTAGTTCATTCGCTCGCATTATTAATAATAGTCCGCGATGATAGTATTGTTCGTTTCCTGCTCGTAGCGGCTCCGATACCGACTGTCCTGATTACTTTTATAATTGATTTGGTTAAAACAAAAGGCTCGTTGTTCTCGATTTCCTTGAAGTGGGTTTCAATTAATACGACGTAACCATAACTATCATGAGCTAAAACCAGTACCAAGAGTGGTTTCTAAAAGCTGATGTTGTCCCACTGCAGGACAAAGGCCTCTTTCTTCTGTCCATTCCTTTCTTCTTGAACTAGTGTGGACCAATCCTGTCTAGAGACGTCAAGCTAATCCCGCCATCTTTTTCTGGGTCTGCTTCGATGTCGCCGGAAGTTTTCTGGGACCCACATGGTGGTAATTTCACAATCAGCCTATAATGTCCCCACTGCTGAGATACAGGCCATAATCCATCCAGTGCGAGTTGGTAGATGTCACATGCCTTCGAATTTTTGGTTCTAGGACATGCCGGTTTCCTCACGACATTTTCCTTCGCCGTTTTGTGAGCAATGGTGATGAAATAATTTACACAACGTAAAACGCCTGTCTGAGTTCGAACCTACGACCTACAACTCGTAAGTCGCGGTCATTGTCACTGAGCCACCGCCCACCACTGCTCCTCGTTAATTATTAAAGCAGTTTCGTTAGTTATTAAATATCACCGTCATTACTTCTTAATCAATGTTTCTAACAAAGAAACATTGTTTTTTTTTTGTTAGCCTTTAAGTATTGTGTCCCAGTGCCGGGCAAAGAGCCTCCCATTTTTCCTTCCAAACCTACCCTGTGCGATCTCTGGCCATGTTGGCCCTGCAAACATTATGAGATCGTACACCTTCGTTGTGGTCTATCTCGACGGCGATGTCCTCCCTCAGGCGTCCAGTGAGTGACGATATTTGCCCATCTCTCCGGGTGCATTTCCGGGCCCACTCCCAGTTTAGCCTGGCTGTTTTTACTCAAACATCCGCTAGAATAAATAGAATACCATAATACTCTACCTACAGTGGCCTCCAAAAGTTAGTGGTCTTTTATTCACTTCAGCTGTGATCCCACATTATGATTTAAAATAAAAAAATAATCAGGTACTCCTAAGGTTGATGATTTTTTATGATACGTCAAAGGTAGTTGAATTAGTCAATAACAACGATATAGCAGTTCAAACATATGGAACTGGGAGAAAAAAAAAAAAAAAAAAAATCAATCAATCAAATCAATTTGGAAATCATAATGTGGTGTGTCACAGCTGAAGTGGAAAAATGTCAACAAATTTTTGGAGGTCGCTGTATACCTTGTCAAAAGGCGACGTAGGGACTGAAATTTATTTTTGATGAGAAATGTATTTATACACAACGCATATTATTATTATGTCGCCTGTCCTTTCCTGTGTCTTACAAGTCTGAAACTGGAACGTGATGTATCTTTCTATTCAACGTCAAAACAGCTTCCGATCTCACGGTCCTATCATTTTTCTCTTTTTAGTTGTACCTTCTCCACGCAAATTCGTATAACACTTGCTACGTAAATATCAGTGACAGGAAGTTATTAAAACATCTTCAATATAAACTAAGTGGAAAGAAATCGTATTATTGAAGCTAACACAAGAACTACCAAACCAAAGTTAATCAAATTTATATGGGACCACCCCTGAGGCATTTATTAGATATCTATAAAAAAAGAATTTTACAAATCCGTCTATATAAGACGGAGTTTTAAAATACATTAAAAAAAATATCTCTCCTCTTTTTTGGAAGTCGGTTAAAAAAGAGCCGTGCCAAAAGACTGTCTCAACATATTGCTGCGATATTTTAAAAAAGAATAGGTACCGTAGCGCTGGTATTGGGATAGGGCCCGCTGTGGTGCCACGGACACACCTAAGGACATAGATTTCACCAACAAAAAATAAAACATTTAACACACATACAAACATAAACTCATGCCTTCTTCCCATGGGGAAACTACAAAACACCATCTGCTACGATGCATACTCCTTTTGCTTCAAAACAAATAACCTAACCTAACCTAACCTTCCATTTCCCCCCAGGTTCTACGATCCTCCTCAAACGAACGGCTCGCACGAGGACTACCCCCCACAGGCCAAGCGGGCAGCATCAAGTCTGTTCCTGAACCCCTCACCGTTCCTCTATCCGTTGCCTAGCAACGCCAGTCTGTTTGACTACGGACACCCGTATCATGCCTACCACGGGAACCAGGAGGGCGGGTATGAGAGGAGAGATGGTGAGTCTGTGTTTTTTGTTGATTTAAAATTGCGGCTAGCTAGGATTTCGCCTGTTGCAAGACTGCGAGCACAATTTATTTTTAATTTTTTATTCATTTACTCAAAATCTGTATTAACAATAGCATACATAGTCTGCCAAATTGCATAACAGTTTGTCGGCAGATGTTCTCGTCTAACAAATTACAAATTTTAAAATTAAATAGAAAGGATTGTGCTAAAACTTAATTATGCTAAGTAAACTATAAAATAATATACCTACAGTCGAGATCAAAAAACTTTCATTTTACAAAATTTCGCCTGTAGAATTGATTTGCCATCAGAGCGCCTAAAGATCTTTAACTGTTTTACTAAACTTGCCTTTCTTTTCACACATTTAGTACGGAAGAACGGAAGGCTAAAATTATAATACTTTTTAGGCCTAACAATTTTAATTCTGCTGACGCTTCCTGCAGTTTTACTTTTCACTCACGCGTTTGTTAAAATTAAGTTGATGGAACTATGAAAAAAAAGGGATTTTCTAATAAACAAATATATTGGCTTCACGATTTAGTTTAGTGTAGGGGATTCGACTCCATATGCGAGTTACATATCTTAGGCTAGTAGTTAGTAGCTAGTTTAGCTAGTAGTGATCTTGGGCTAGTAGTACTGCTCTCGTTATTTATACTATGATGACTTTTTGAGTATATTAGGTAACCCGTTTTTTGAAAGATGGAACTAGTGATTGATTGATTTGACAATATTATTGATTGATACACGTACGGTATTTTATTGTCTGTAAGAAGCCATAAATAAGATAATTCAATAAGATAAGGCAGTTTATAATATATTTATTTAATTACGCTTTTTCAAATTAACTCTTACGTAATCTGGAATAGTTCGTTCTAAGACAGCTGTCAAAAAACCGTTAACCTAATGGACAGGTTAGAGGTAAACTCAAAAAGTCATCATAGTTTAAATAACGAGAGCAGTACTACTAGCCCAAGATCACTACTAGTTAAACTAGCTACTAGCTACTAGCCTAAGATATGTAACTCGCATATGGAGTCGAAACCCCAACACTAAACTAAATCGTGAAGCCAATTTTTTTTTTTTTTGAAAATCCCTTTTTTTCATGGTTCCATCAACTTAATTTTAAGAAACGTGTGAGTGAAAAGTAAAACTGCAGGAAGCTTCAGCAGAATTAAAATTGTTAGGCCTGAAAAGTATCATAATTTTAGCGCATATGGAGTCGAACCCCCTACACTAAACTAAATGAAGCCATAATATTTTTTTTTAGAAAATCCCTTTTTCCCTCAAATCTTTATTCGGAAATTACTTTTCTCTAAAACCAGGAGGTATAACAGTCCGTGACGTGTCATCAATGAACGCGCCATTCTCGGAGCCCCGCGGCTTGGTGGCTGCGCCCTCCGGCCTACTGAAGACGGACGACGAGTGGAAGAACATCAACACCATGCTTAACTGCATCCTCAGCATGGTGGAGAAAACGAAGAGGGCGCTGGCGATACTGCAGCAGAGAGGTAAGGAAATAAAAATGTATTGGATTCGATACCGAAATAATATGTAAAATTTTAACTCCGTGGGATAAGAGGAAATGGTATTAATTCAGTTTGCAAGATTTAACCAATACAACACTAACTAACTAACAAGGCAAGTTAAACAAAAGCTTGTAAAAAATAACGTCGAAGTTGATGAAAAATTGTGACGTGAACGGTAGTGTGTCAGACAAGTTCAACTCAACTTTATAATTTTCTCTTTTATGTGTATGTGTCTTTAATTATTGTAATTGGTTTTTAACCATTTTAATTAAAGTTAATAAATAAATAAGTTCAGACAAACAATATAAGTACATACCTACCTAAACATAACATTAAGTCACTGGTCGTGAGTTAGGTTTAGAAATAATAATTTTTCAAGACGCATTTAAAATGTGATATTATTAAATTATCTGTTGTACGAATTCATGATTATGAGATCTCCGACCTCATGACCGCATGAGGTCGGAGATCTCAAAATCATGAGTTCCAAAAACCACGACAGTTTAATGTTTAAACTTAAACTGTCGTGGTTTTTAAGGAATTCGATTTTACTTGAACGAAGTTCCTTGACGCGGCTTGCGGTGGGAGTTGGCTGGTAGAAATCGACACGAATTGAAAAAGCGTTATGCCCTCTCCATGCGATATATGTCTGTAAACGCACCCACGACACAGGAGAAATTCCTAGTGTGGGGCAACGTTTTTTTAAAAGAAAAGAAAGAAATAAAGATATACGAGTGTGTCTGCGAGTATCGCGTAAGAAATCCCGTTCCTGACGGGGGTCCCCCGACTGCACACGTTTTTTAAAGTTCATTTTATGGTCATCCATCATACACATTATATATGGTTTTAGGTGTAGAGCCAACAGAGAGTAATGACATAAAGCGTGCTGCGAGTGAGATTATGGCGACCGCAGTCAGACAGACTGAAGAGAGAGTGGCTGAGGTGCGGAGACGAGCTGAGGATGCTGTTAATCAGGTTAGCAAGTAGAACCAGTTTGATTACATTGACAGAAATAAGGTTCGTCTTAAATAGGCCTGCGGGGTGGTGACAATTTCCAGTAGTCAGTACTGAAGTTAACACTGTCTACACGTATTTTTTAGACTAACTAGCAAGAGTAGTAGATAGTTAACCACCTTTTGGTACTTCTCCTTTTGGAAATTCCAGTTGTTCTAAATTATTGTTTGTGTAATTTAGCCAAGTAGGTATAAGTACTGGTCTCATTCATATAGTTTCACATGTGTGTTACCTTTGTCTTAATTAATTCGTCATCACAAGACAGGTAATTTCTTGCGTAGGTTTTCTCTTACTTTTTTACTTAGTTCCCGGTTCCAGCGTTTGCCTTATCCACTCTGTACCTAAACTTACCTTACTTGGTCTCTTAGGTGAAACGCCAAGCCCTGCTGGAGCTGCAGCGCGCGGTGGGCGCGGCGGAGTCCAAGGCGCTGGAGCTGGTGGCCGCCGAGCGCGGCAAGGAGCGCCGCCACTCGCCGCCGCCGCCCGGACGGGAGCTCAGCCCTAACGCGAGCACGCAGCAGAATGTGAGTCCGCTATACTTTACCTTACACGATCAGTAGGCGATGACGACGTTACTTTAATGAAGAGTTAAGACAAAGAACATGAAGAGGGCGATATAACCAGACGATCCAGTCCAGGATTTCAAATAATATGTTTTATTGCTGAATGGGCCTGTTCTTGACCTCGAAAACGCTTGATGGAAAGAGATGGATGAGGTTTATGATGGAAAAAGCGTGTCCAGAAGATGCCTGTTTATTCTTTCTTTTAAGGCAGATGGGTTAACTGTTGAAGGGAATACATCTAACCTGTCTGAACACATTTAAATAATAGAAAATGTCGTAGTTGGATACTCATGGTTATTTTACCAGGCATGTAGTGCAGAGGTTCACCGGCAAATTGGAATTTTTTGAACTCGGCTTTTGGAGTACCTGTGGTTGCAAGCACAACTACTGTGTGCTTGCAGAGTTCAATCCCTTTGCCAGGCGAAAAGTGGTTGGCTCTTGATTAGAAGCCCGAAATCTAGTCTGTGCCCAATAGCGAACTCAAAATTGTCAATATCTGTGGAAAGACCCAAAGATCACACACGGTAAAATCTCTAGCACTCAAATAGTGTCTAAAACCCTAACACCTCTCAGTTCAAGAAGGCGATATGACCATACCGTTGTATGTGCAGTGTTGCTGGAACTGCGGCCGCAAGGCGCAGGAGACGTGCTCCGGCTGCAACGCGGCGCGCTACTGCGGCGCCTTCTGCCAGCACAAGGACTGGGAGAACCATCACCAGGTACACATACACAGTAAATAGGAACGGCGCCCCGATTGTATAACCCACTCTCAGTCACAATCCGACAAATTTCGAAGATAAAATTCGACTGCTCAATAACGTACCTAAACGACATAGTAAAAGTTGTCGAATTGTCAAAATAATACCTTTCTAAGCGTGTGGTAAAACTCGAGGGTAACACGAACGATCCACTTGAAAAAGATGTTCCGACGACGCATGTTTTAATTTGTCTCTTCATCGTCTTACGAGTATGTGCATAATTACATTTAAAACAGTAACTCTTTCTGTACTCACAGGTCTGTAGCGGCCGCGACCAAAAGCCGGCCTCCCTCCGCACGTCCCCCCCCGCCCCGCAGCCCGCCCCCCCCAAGCCCCTCCCGCGCGCCAGCACCCCGCTGGGCGCCCCCCCCGCGCCCCCCGCGCCCCCCCCGGACCCCCGCCTGCCCCTCGCGGCGCTGAGCGCGGCCGAGCGCCTGCTCAACCCCGAGCGGACGGAGAGGATATCCCTCGCGTCGCTGTCCACGGCGCAGGGACTCATCGGCATCGGGAAGAAATGACGCCTGAGCAAGGAACCCTTTGGTAGCAGCGTGAGGTTCCCGAGGAAGGTTCGGCGGTAGGCTGCCAGTGGCTACGACGATTTCCGATGGGATCGAGTTAGGCTAAAACAAATTAAACCACAATCTCTTAATAATTCTGTCTAAAAAAGAAATGTTTTGGCCTAACTAGGTCCAATTGGTGTTTCTGTAAATTAATTCTTGTCAAACTTTTTATAGCACTTGGCTGTGCTCTGCCGTGCATGTAAATAATTTTCTGTATTAATAAATGGTTTTTGGTTACTACTTAGTTCCTCGTGATTTTAAATAATTATATTATTCAATAGACAATTTTAAGATTAGTTTTTTTTTATTTAAGTATCTTAATAAAAATACCAAAGAATTATAATAAGGATGTATTATAAATGTAGCAATGTAATTTTTTCACACTTTACCCTGACTAGCTCTTTTCTCAGAAATACTGATAAACTTCTCGAAACTAATTAGGAATGACTCCACCAGCAAATTAATTACGAAGTATAGGAACAATACGATTATAATGTAAGATTTTATATGTCCATCGCTTTTCTTGCTATTTGTGATAAAAAAAAAAATATGGTAACCTTAAGGCTACGTACAGATCAAGCTACCCGAAACTGTCAAATTTTCCCAATCAACCTTGAACCTTAATGCTTTAGCAATAAAGTTGAAAATCCATTAAAGAAATATGACAGATTCTAGTAGCTTGATGTGCTGGCGTCTGTACACACTGAGAGGTGGCTTGCTTAGCGCCTAGACTCATAGAGGCTAGTGAGTCACCTTGCGAGTAGCGAAGTGAAACGAACGCTCTAGAATTTTCTTAACCAGCCGCACTGCGCGCTGGACGCCTTCGCTAATCGTAGCGTATAATAAGGATGTTCAGTCACTAGGCTCAAGGCGCTAAGCAAGCCATCTGTTAGTGCGTACGTAGCCTTACGGAATGACCCATCCAATTTTATTCCCATTGTAAATAATGTCAATACCAATAATAAAAAACTGTGTCTATTGACGGCACGGTTGGCGCAGTGGTTAAGCGATTGACTGCTGCGCTGCGTGTTGTGGGTTCGATTCCCGCACGGAACAAATATTTGTATGACCTACATGTATTTGTTCCGAGTCTGGGTGTTTTTCTATCTATAATACGTATGTATTTACAAAAAAAAATTGTATATAAGTAGTTTATCAGCCATCTTGTTACCATAACACAAGCATTAGGTTGCTTAGCTTGGGACAAATGGTGCTGTGTGAAATGTCCAGGGATATTTATTTAATGGAATCGTAAATATTATTAATAAAAAAATATTATTAAAATAAATCAATTTTATTTTGCAATCAATTTTCAAATGATATTTAAAAAAAAACTGACAATATTTTACCGTTAATTGCAAGTGCAACACGATGTTTATGCAACTTTTTCACTGTAATTAAATGCAATTTTATTTTTAAATGTAAGAGTTGTGAGACATTTTTGTATTATTATTTTTTATGAAGATTTTAATACCAATTATTGTAAAAAAAAATATTATATAGTAATTTATTCCTTTTTGTTAACACAAAAAAAATAATTTTAATTTTCAGTGAGACATAATAATAATTGATTGTTAAAAGTACAGTCAGCGTCATAAATACATGGTCACTTATTAATTAATCATTAAATTTTCGAATCTAAATGTAAAATAAAATAATAATATTAAGTAAAAGTTAAGTATACGATGAATTTTGATCATGTATTTATTATGTTGATAGAAAAATAATAATAATAACGTATTTAGTTAGATGCTTTTCAAAGATATTTTAATAGTTAATAAAACTGCTTAAATAAACGTCTGTTCACGTTGAAGTTTGTACATGTAGAAAGTAATAATCAGCACTTATCAATATTTCAGCACAAGTGTGGTAAATTGCTTGACTGTCACAATTATGTCCCCTACACCCTAATTGCGTAACACACTTTCAATCACAACCCGAAGTTTTTGAAGGAAATTCCCAATCCATTGCTTCATAGGTTTGAAAAATTCGTCTGCTCAACAACGTAAATAACGCAATGAACGTGTCTGAACTGTCAAAATGAAAAGTATTGCCATCGATTGTCATTGTATGTTACGCAATTACCCAGTTTATGGCATATTTTTCACACTGGTGGTTGTACATACAATTCTGTTTTCTAATACATTATTAAAGATACTACTAGTATCTAACCATTCTTAGATTATACCTACCCCAAGAAGACGTGTATCTTACCTCTTTCTTTATAAACGTTGCTTTAGAGTAGGTACAGACGCCAGCACATCAAGCTACAAGAAACTGTCAAATTTTCCCAATCAATCTTGAACCTAATGCTTTAGCGATAAAGTTGAAAATGTATTAAAGGACACATTGTACTAGCTTGATGTGCTGGCGTCATTTTTGACGTTTAAGCGTCTCTTAACTAAGCAACGTTTATAAATAAACCCATTATTAACGTTAATTATAATGACGTAATAACTATTATTTCCTTGTGTAATAAAGTGCAATATTAATAATAATCGGTGTATAAAATTTCGAATTTAATAATGATTAAGATTTAGCAAAATAATGTTTTAGTTCAGAATAAATAACTGCGTATTTGCGTCGAATTGATGAAATAAAAAAATGTTAGAAATATTTTTTGGTGTTTCCATTTCAACTACCCCTTTGCCTATTTATAAAGTCTATCGAGAAGGTTATTGAAAAACGGATATTAGCATAGGCACAAGTCAAGGTCGCTCAGCGGGCTATGCTCGGAGTTTTTTTGAAGGATTATAAAATTAGAAATATAAGTATCCGGAAAAGAACCGTAGCTACTGACATAGCTTAAAACTAAAGTGGCACTAGGCCTGGTCATGTTTTGCCGAAGGACCGATGTGGCCGGTGGAGCAGACGAGTCCTAGAGTGAATCCGCGTATCGGCAAGCGTAGTGTGGGACGCCCCCCAGCTAGATGGATGGAAGAAGGTGGCGCAGAGTGACTGAGTGGATGCGGAAGGTGGAGGACCTAATTGCGTAACACTATCCATCTCAATCTAAATCATTTTGAAAGATATTGCTAAAGTATTGCTTGTGTCTGCTCAACAACGTAAAAAACGCAATGTATGTTGTTGAACTGTCAAAATGAAAGTCATTGCTACTGGTAGTATATAGTCAATCCTTTGTTTACCCCGCTAAACAAAGGACCAATTTCTGAGACAACCTTATTGAGTAAGTACGTACGTTGCTAAAACCGCAAACAAGGCCAAATGACAATGAACCTGCGAATGGCAATGAAGTACCTAGTCTAAAAGTTCAAACAGTGTTCATAAACCACAAAAAGTATATTATTCATTAACTACACAAAACCTTTAGGCCCTTTGTACACAGCACAGTTTCTTTACAATACGGCGTATAAACCGCGCCGTAGAAAAACGTGTCTGTCAACAAGCTTCCATAGAGATCCATACAACACTGACGACCGTGCAGGTAGTAACTATTTAGTAATCTGTGGTGCAGGCCTACATACGGCGAGTAAACCGTAGTTTTTCACGGCAAGAAAAACATTTGTGTACAGTCACGAGCAAAAGTATGTATACACTCGGCTTTATTCAAAAGCGATTTACTCCTTTATTTTTTTATTAAATTTTATGTTGTTACGAACATAGCATTTTCGAACCCATATAGGTTTATCTAATGTGTCGTATTTCAACGTTGCATCCGTTATTTCACGAAAAAATCGCAATTGAAAGTTGCCAAGTGTTGACATATTGGTGCTCGTGACTGTACAGAGGGCCTAAGGCAACGATGGAGTTTTTATAGATGTAGTGACAGAAATTGAAAAGACTATGGTCCGATGGTTTGGTCATGTAGAGGGGATGAATGACAGGAGACTAATCTAATCTAACTAGCCTGTATTGTCCCACTGCAGGGCAGGGCTCCTTCTCCCTTTCCACACAATTCTGTCTTGCCGGCCAGTCCCTACGGTAGGAGTCGAGCTCGTCCCGCCATCTTCGTCTCGGCCTGCCGCGCTGGCGTCGTGTGTTTAGTAAAGGAGACTAACAAAACGTATTCACAGATGACGTATTTGAAGTCTGATGAATTAATAAAAGTCATAGAACTAAAGTTGTTGTTTATGATGTTAGTAATCTAGTCCTGCAAGGTTTTTGTGACAGATGTGAGGGCACGCCCTGGAAGGAAATTAGGGTGATCTTGTTGGTGATGCTCCTCAGAAATGTCAGGTACGTAGTACTGGAAACCAGCCAGCGTGTCTGTATGTACTTCAACAAAAGGAACTGAAAAGAAATTACTTATTTTGTAAATATGATATCGAAATAAGTTTAACACGTCATAGTATAAAAATAAATAAGCTAGATGAGGTTGGCATTTCCTATCTGAGTACTCTGAGAAGAAAGGGCGAAACAAACTCGGAGGCCACAGTCTCTTTTAAAGTCCAGTCATATATATATGTATATTTTTTTTTTTTTCTGATGGGAAATCATCAAATTACTGACTAAAACCCACCCGTGTTCCTTCCTTAGCCCTTTCTGTTCCAGGGTAGCGGTAACCCTTTCGGACGATCCCGCTACCCAGTCCAGACCTAATCATGTTCAAATCATGTGAAGACCATGTAGATCGATGTCTGAAATGGTCTTTTAAGGAAAGTACCACACAGACTTGAGTGGACTAGTCAAGTCAGTGCAAGCATTTGTCAGATTAGATCAGGGAGTAGATTTGTGTAAGGATCGTAGGAGGTGGCGTTCTGTAATTTCTGCTTACCCCCATGAGTTGAAATCGTAGTTTATGTTATGTTATAAAACCTTACGTTAACAGTAAACTAAGCATGTTGTTTGAACCTAGGCGTCAAAAAAACTATGACAACATCTATGTAAATGATTACTCAGAGAACCTCTTCAAACTCATTGACACAGCATTTATCATTAATTTAATAAATACTACGTGAACTAATACGTTCATGCAAATTATTGTTTGCTACTATAAGACGGTAGTTAGCAGCGTTTGTGTATATCATTAGAGAAATAATTGCATCCATTAGATTTCCCGGAACAATATCATAATATCAGTTAATGGAGCAGGAGGTTAGAACCTCCGTAGTATAATTGATAGTACTAGAATTAGTAATTCTACAGCACTTTAAGCGTTTATAAACCTAGGTTTTTCTGGATACAGACCTCCTCAAAGCATCGCGTCATCGACAGCGCTTACAGCGGATTTCATCACCAATTCGCGACTTACCCCTTTATTCATAAACGTTGCTTAAAGTTAAGTAGATATTAGCGGCTGGATCCATACCTACATACATTTTTGATGTTTCAACATCACTTAACTTTAATCATCGTTTATAAATACATAACCCCTTTGGGCTGATTTGGCCAAAGACAATCAAGAGAATCTTTTATCCGTGGAATAAAATTGTGGTCTAACAGTTCTAGTATGGAAATACTGTCAAAAATTCAAAATTTATCGTGAGGATAAGAATTATTCTAGGTATTAAAGTTTGGTATAATGAGCCCATAATAACATAACATCACGCCTGTGTTCGTGAAGGGTTAGGCAGAGGTGCACATACTTATAGCACACCCACATTTCGCCGGTTATGTTGAAATGATAAATAACAAACACTTACACGTCTATCATATTTTAAAACTAGATGAGGTCGGCGTTTCCTATCTGACTAGTCTGAGAAGAAAGGCCGAAACAAACTCAGAGGTCACAGTCTTTTAAAGTCCAGACATAATCTTGGTCAGATCATATGAAGACCATGTAGATCGATGTCTGAGATGGTTTTTTGAGGAAAGAACCACACAGATTGAGAGGACCGGTCCAGTCAGTGCACGCATTTGTCAGAAATCGTGCAGCTCAACTTTAAGCGTCCAAACACACTATGCCGAAGGTACGCGACTGAAGTTCCGCGTCTGATTTTACGTTCCGACGTATTCGGCTGATATGACACACCATATAAGTGCCGAACTTACGCGGCCGAAATTCAGTTGCGCAACTTTGTGTTTATTCAGTGTGTCGAGCCTCCCGCTGCTCCCCGCCCCGGATCTTCTTCGGACGAAGTCATACTCCGGGCTGCTACTGAGAAATTACAAATGGAAAACCCCAATGACACTGCCGGACCGGAGCATCGAACCCAGCACCCTAATTGCGTAACACACTATCAATGTTAGTCTGAATCATTTTGAAGGATATTGCTAATCAATTGCTCCATATGTACGAAATATAATGTTGTAGAACTGTCAAAATTAATTCTATTACTACTGATAGTGTGTTACGTATTTACCCCGCAGGACCTCATGCTCAGCAGTAGGGCTTGCGCCCACTAGACCAATCAGTCAGATCGTGACTGAGCACTCCTGCACACGATGCCGCCACCGCGCCGTCGCCGCGCCGACGCCGCATAACTACACTGTACATACGAGTCGCGCGAAGACCGCCACCGCGCCGCCGCCGCGCTGCCACCGCGCGCGTTCCCAGTTATTTCATTATCCTGATTCATTCCATTGCCGGCCGCGTATGAATCGCGGCCGGCAATGGAATGAATCAAATAGATGTGCGGTGGCGTGACGAGGACCGCGCGCGGTGGCGGCGCGGCGGCGGCGCGGTGGCGGTCTTCGCGCGACTCGTATGTACAGTGTAGTTGTGCGGCGTCGGCGCGGCGACGGCGCGGTGGCGGCATCGTGTGCAGGAGCGCTTATTCTTTTAAATTCATATTATCAAACTATAATGCGTTCGCGATTTAGTTGGTAAACATGTAAACAAATATGAGTTTATGGAAAAATAACTTTAATTACTACACAATAAAGTTAAGTTTACGTTACAACTTCAAACATTTTTATATTTTTTTCAATAGTGCACTCTGAAATCAACTTAATTACTACTAAAATGAAGTTAATATTTGTTTAACTTGAAATAACATCAATTGGAACCATGCATTTGAATAGGCTTAAGTATGTACTTGTTTCAAATTACTCATCTCCAAAATTAGGATGAAAAGCACTGTAAGTCGTAACACGGACAGGCCCTCAGGCACCCTCTACCAAAGAAACATCACATCTTAAATATTCCTGAAAACTGACAACTCTTTGATATAACATTACAAAGCTTGCCTTCGCCATTATGACATTTGACGCATCTTTGTTGTGTTCACAAAGCGATGGCCAGAAGCAATTCGAGCTCTTGCAGAGACGTCCGCTCGTCACGACGGCTGACTACGTTGTGGCGGTTTTGTTCGCAATTTGAAATACGTCGCTCGCCCGCGGCCAATCAGCTTTGAGAACGTCATGACTGTTTCTGTGGTTTTCTTTTGAAATGTTAGTGTTTCTTTACAAAGATAAATCAAAGCCATTTAATCATTTTCCTACGGGTCTCAATCAACCTTCGACAAAGGCCTATTAAAATATTTAAAGAAAAAATAATTTTGAGTAGGTATTTACCTATAAGTATTATGTTACTTATAAGTACTTACATGATATAGAAAATATTTTAAAAACCATTGTAGAACCTATAAAGGCTTAGTTTTTAACCGACTACAAAAAAGGAGGAGGTTCTCAATTCGGATGTTTATATATTCATTTGTAATATCAACGAACCCGCACCGGGCCCGTGTGGTACCTACCGAAGAATAAATAGTACTTGTGCTACATGCACCCCCCTCAAGTGCTGTCTCTATATCCGTAGCATAAGTGGTAAGTATTATATCAACAAAATTATAACGCTCTCCACTTTTTGAGGGAGTAGGCCATAATACACCACACGGGCCCAGTGCGGGTTCGTTGAATATTATCGATCTCAGCATCAACTCTGGTATGTTCCCTAATAGTTTAAAAACTGTTATAGTTAAACCAATTTACAATAAGAATAAAAAAGAAGAAATAGCTAATTATAGACCTTAATTCCGGTATTGTCCAAAATAATAGAGAAGTTAATTAACGAATTACTTAATTTTTTTAGTCGAAATATGACATTTTGTGTAGTGAACAAAAAGGTTTTAGGAAAGGAAAAAGCACCAATGCAGCTATTTTAGATTTATATAATATTACTAGCTGACCCGGCAAACGTTGTTTTGCCATATATAAATTATTTCTAGCTGCCCGGCGCTACTTCGTTCGCGTGGTGTCCTACCCCCTACCCTACTCCTACCCTACTCCTACCCTACTCCTACCCTACTCCTACCCTACTCCTACACTACTCCTACCCTACTCCTACCCTACTCCTACACTACTCCTACCCTACTCCTACACTACTCCTGCCCTAGGGTGGACATCCCTTATCACTTAAGGGTTTGAAAAAAAAAAATAGATAGTAGCCGATTCTCAGACTTACTGAATATGCATAAAAAATTTCATCAAAATCGGTCAAGCCGTTTCGGAGGAGTATGGCAACGAAAACTGTGACACGAGAATTTTATTTATTAGATCATAAAAAACATAGACAGCAAAGTACCTATTTACGCAATCTTCACAGATATGTCAAAAGCTTTTGATTGCGTCGATCACGACATTCTACTAAACAAGTTTAGCGTTTATGGAATAAGGGAGCTTCACAAAGCTCACTAAACGTTAAATTTTAGTTAAGTACTTATTTGATCAAAATAGTGAAGTTAAACATCGTGAGGAAACCGGCGTGTTCTAGCAACAAAAATTTGGAGACGTGACATCCACCAACCTGCAATAGGCCCGCGTGGTAGATTACAGCCCCCTCCCTCTCGAAGAGGGGAGCTCTGTGTCCCAGCAGTGGGAACATTATAGGTTGATTATGCTGATACCTACTTAATAGATCGTATACGAAGCTAAAGAAGAAACACTCAGAAAAAAAATGATAGTATCTATTCAGTTCAAGTGTTAAGAAAAGACGCGATATAATTACTTTGGGTGCCAGAGTTCATCGAAATCACTTTTCCTTTGTTGTAATGCTGCATAGTGTATCTAAGATAAGTGTTTTGTGTACAACTGAAGTTAATATATAAACTTTTTTTTTTAATAAATATTTAGCAATATTAAAAGTACCTACCTAAAATATCTATCTCTAACTATCTTATTTATATAATTAGTTTTATTTTTATTTTTAACCTATTTCTGTTATTCGTTTGAAGATTACAAAATGATGTGTTAAATACATTAGCGGTAAATGCATTTAGAGATTTTTGGTGCAGCACCCTAGTTGTGTAACACATCATCAATCACAATCTGAATCATTTTGAAGGATATTGCTAATCCATTGCTTCGTATGTTCGAAAAATCTCTGCTCATCAACGTAAATAACGCAATGAATGTTGCCGAGCTGTCAAAATGAAAGTAATAGCTTCTACTGTTAGTGTATTTCATAATTTTCACAATTCCCAGGTGCCTAAGTGCCCAATTTTCGCCGATTGACACGAAAAATAAAAGAGTTCCCTCCGTCTCCTCATATGCTTTGTATCTAGACTGAACTCTTTGAAGCTCGCCTCATCGCCTGCCCATCATTTTGATGAAGTGAAGCGCGGTAATTAAAGGTTGTCATGGCAACGCGTCCGTCCGTCATGCAACAAGCACCATTCGCAAAGCGATGAAGTTCCATTTATGATGCGTGATGGCCATGGTTTTTGCGTAAATTTTCAGACTTTTTCTTTTTCGTCAATAAGTATTCTAGACTAGATTACAGACGTAGCGTTAGCGTAGAAATATTTTCTGGTTATTAAAAAAAATCTGCTTCATAGAAAAGTGCAATAAGTACCTACGCAGTCAAATGTCATCATCTGCCTAGCCTTTTCCCATCTTTGTTGGGGGCTTCGATCTAACCGGATGCAGGTGGATACCAGTATTTTACATGGAGTGACTGCCTATCTGACCTCCACAACCCAGTTACTGGGTAATACGATACCCCTTGGTAGAACTGGCTGTCAGATTTTCGGGCTTCTGACGACCCATAACGACTGTCACGCTGGGACGAACGTCTTAATGTGCTTTCCGAGACACGGAGATGGTCACCCATCCACGGATCAACCGGGCAAAGCGTAGCTTAACCTGATCGATCGATCCGTGCGGGTGTTATAACTCAGCTACAACGGGGGGCTACGGGAATGGCCGGGTACACCTGGCCATTCCCGTCCGACACTGGTGGCCTGCTGGCCTTCACGCCCGCCTAGCTGGCGGGCCCCGCATGCCCCCAGGTTGGGAAAGCCCCTCTTTTTTTTTTTTTTTTTGTCGCTGAGAAATGCTTTATGCATGCCCGCCTCACGGGGGACGAGACGGGGTATGTGGGACTCCCTGTCGGAATGACAGTATACCCACTAAAACTCAGCGGTGTTCCCTCATTCGCCGTGATGGGAGGGCCACGGGAATAGGCATAGCCTTTACCTCCATAGCCCTCCCGGCGCATGCCCGCCTAGTTGGTATGGCGGGCCCCGCATGCCCCCCGCATTGGGGGGCTACGGGAATGGCCGGGACCACCTAGCCATTCCCGTCCAACACTGGTGGAGGCCTGTGCAATGCAGGCAACGGTGCCCCCGCACCCGTTGCCCGCTGGCCCCCACGCCCGCCTGAATGGCGGGCCCCGCATGCCCCCCAGGATGGGGGGCTACGGCCGCAGAGGATAGGGAGAGCGGCAACGACACACCGACACTCCTCTTCCCCTGCGGCCCCACCGCGTCCGCCATCAAACGGTGGCGGCCCCGTCAAGGCCGCGGAAGGTAGGGAGAGCGGCAACGTAACACCGACACTCCTCTCCCGCCGCGGCCTCTAATCCTCAGCCGCAATGTCTCCCACACGGGGGACATCGCGGCCCGCCTCAGGTAGGCTGCGATGTCGCCCAAGCGGCACCGCAACCTACCCGCCGGCCGCTACGTCGTCGGCTTTTCCGCACAGCCTAGACGAGCGGCCGCTCCTCGGGTTCCTCTTAGCTTCACCGTGGCCCAATCCACCACGGCTACTGAGCCCCCCCGCCTCGACAATGCGGGAACCCACCGGGGGGGTGGGGAAGCCCCTCTAGCCCAACCTATATATATAAGATGAAATGTCTCATAAACCTTATTTCCTCTTAAAACAGTCGATTCAACATTGTCCTCAAAGTTCCTCCCTCACAGTCACCCCACTCGTCCGTCGTGTCCACACACGGTCCGACAAAAGTACTCGACGTAAAGCGGCCCACTCACGGCCGGATTTAATCATCGCACGTCACTCCACAAGTCCGCAGCGTGCGCACGATACGTCGACGACTTGTCGCTTGTCGCGCGGAAAAGAGCCGTCCATTGATGTCAGTCGCAGGTTATTAGAGATGTGTTCGATTGCAATGTTTGGCCATGCATGACTTCAGTTTATATTTTGCTAGCTTCCGCCCGCGGATTCGCCTGCGAGGATGTCGGAAATTATCCCATGGCGAACGTGATACCAGGGCAAAAAGTAGCATATGTCCTTCCCCAGGATGCCATCTATTTCCTTACCAAATTGTATCGTATTGTTCAATGTATAAGCGTGAAAAGGTAACAGACAACTTTCGCATAAATTAAAAGATCGCGGTAAACACCTGGATGAGGGACGCATGGAACCGGGAAGTATGGCGGAAAAAAGAGGATTCCGGGCTGAAGCGATGATACATAATCAGCCTAGCCTGGGACACAGGCCTCCTGACTTTGAGAGGGAGTGGGTCTACCTCTGTAATCTACCACGCGGGTTGTTAGATGGCACTTGCCTTCGATTTTTTGGTTCTAGGACATGCCGGTTTCCTCACGATGTTTTCCTTCACCGTTTTGAGAGCAGTGGTGATGAAATTATTTTCACTAAGTGAAGCACCTGGCTGGGTTCGAACCCACGACCTATAACTCGTAAGTCAAATCGGGGTCGTTATCACGGGTTAGGGGGAAACTGGGCCACCACTGCTCATAAAAATTATTTTTATTTTACTTTATTGGGACATAAAATAATAAATGAAATGCTGATGATGGTGATGAAATTATAAGATTTGTATGACTAGATCACCCTTGTAATTTTAAGTACAACTTCCACAGGAAATCAATCAATTCAATTCAATTTCAGAATTTCCTGTACTTTTTGCGCAGTAGGGAATTACCTATAATAGGGAATTATAGGTAATTCCCTACTGCGCAAAAAGTACAGGAAATTCTGTGCACCAATTAATGCTCTGGAAACTCATACCTACATGGAGTGGTAATTATATAAATATAAAAAAACATTATACGAGTATGTTTTAGTTTTACCTTGTCTTATGACTATGAGTGCAGTGGTTTAAAACCACAGATGCCAAGGTCTTAGGTTCAATGCCAGAAAATATGAATCCTTACGCCAAAATTGTAATGGAAATTGTGGAGTCAACCTAATTATGGGAATATGTTATCTACACTGGTAACCCAAACAAGCTTCACACAAGCCATTATCAATATCAACATCTGCCGAGCCTTTTCCCAACTATGTTGGTGTTGGCTTCCAGTCTAACCGAATTCAGCTGAATACCAGTATTTTACATGGACCGACTACCTATCTAACCTCCACAACCCAGTTACTGGGTAATACGATACCCCTTGGTAAGACTGGTTGTCAGACTTTCTAACTACCCGTAACGACTGTCAAAGATCTACGAATGACAGCCGACACCAACGGCATAATGTGCTTTCCGAGGCACGGAGGGTCTTGGTATGTAAAGATGGCCACCCATCCACAGACCAACCGCAGCAAGCGTAGCTTAACCTGATCGATCGACCTGTGCGGGTATCATTATTTAGCCACGGCCCCTTTAGCCATTATCAATATAGCTACGTAAAACTTATTAATAATTCAGTAATTGTTTATTTTACTAAAATGAATAATAATGCAATCTTCAAAACTTATTACAAACTGATGTCATCGACAAATCTGTTTACATCATCCAGGGACTGAGAATTCTGGCGTTCCAAACAAAGAACTTCTGGGGAGTCACAAAATGTCAAGGGCCAGGTCAGGCACACACTGTACATTCTATGTACCTTATACTATAAAATATGCAAATATAGGGTCATATTAAATTAGTTAGCGAAACTCCTCACACGTGATGTATTTGGGGTCAACGACCTCCGGTAGTTTAGTTAGGTACTTAAAGTATGAGTTGAGAAAATCTGCTATTTGGTTTTATCTGTCTTACGTCCATGAAGTTTACCTACCTATATTTCAAGTAACTGCACGCATTTTTTTTTTCAAATAAGTCTTTTTTATCATGTTTAGATATCAATTCTCAACACGTCTTCCGACAGTTTCGCTAACAAATTTAATTTGACCCTGAAAATCAAGTAAAGCAAACATTTTTAATGTTGTTCACTGTAACGGAACCGTGTGATGTCGATGTGCTTCTACTCTCTATCCACCATCTGGAGTTTCCGAGAAGATGTACGGCATTCTACCCTGTTAGTTAGTTATGTCGTTACAAGCAGTGGCCATTAGATTTTCCATCGACAAAAATTATGAACTTCCATCCTCTTTAGGGGAAGAATTTTCAAAAATCATTCCTTTTCTTGCTTCTAGAATGGTTAGACTGTATCAGTAAAAAAATTATATCACAACTTATTTTTATTGATAAATGCTGACGTCGTCAACTCTACGAGTCTTTTACACCAAGACTCCATGGTTACACCTTACATCCGGGAGTACCTATTGGTATTGTTTACAAGTTTGCTAAACTCCTGCTCATGCTGTACCAGTTAAACGGCGCAATTATACAATGTGTCACTTCTTGTTTAGAGTCGATCAACAGACAGACGGCGCGGCGTGTCACTACATGTACAGTGATTCATGCTCAAATTAAAGTGAGTCAGGAACTCTACTTCCCGTCCGGCTGGTCATAGAGTAGAAAAACAGTAGCGTCTTATTTTAAACCAACATTGGTACCTTTTTTTTGCTAGGTAGAAATCCTCATGGACTTCCTCCATCATGGGGGTAACAGAGGGGTATCTCTCTCTCTCTTACCGACTATTACCGGCTGCTAAAACCACCTCGTTGTTTCACCTCTGCCTATGGCCGGGGGTGCGGGATTCGCATAAGCATTTACCGCTTCCCCGACAGGCCTCGACTCGCTGATTTTCCTTAATTTATTTTTACAAGGGTACAAGGATGCTTTGACGCTAGAACGACATTGAAAGTCAATGGCAGTTGTAACACATTTTTGTGAGATGTATTGAAAATACAAGATGGCAACGTTAGTTCAGCTTCTGGCCACACACTCCAAGATCCATGTACAATTACTGTACAACAGGTACAACTACATATATCGCAGAATACATTAATGAACATAGGCTTTTTAGCTGTCGCAGATGGACTGTAGAATTCGGTGTTCAACAAAACCGCTAATCGTTGACATTTTGCAAACGTTTTGCATTTATCAAAGCAGCGGGCTGCTTTGATAAATGCAAAACGTTTATGCAATTCTGCGTGTTCAAGTTCAGTAGGTAAATTACCGATGGAAAACCGCTGAATGTTGTACAGACGTTTTACATAACGGAGCTGTTTTGTAAAACCATTAGCGAATTTGTAAAACATCGGATTCTAATCCATCTACGACATAATACTATTATACATACATACATATATATATTAGACGGCTTCTTTTCTCTCTGAAAACTCTTCGATTGATCTGGTGGGTGGAGCTGAAGCTGTCTTCAGAACTTTTAAGTAGGAATTCCATAAGCAAGTAGGACTAAATACTAAGGGTTTTGGACACAATAGTGACCAACTACTTAGCCGTACCTACCTACCTACTAGGCTACTAGGTATATACCTATGCAAATGCATAGCTGGCAGATATACAAATAGATACTAGGTAATCTACGGATTCAACAAAATTCGTGACAGACTTGAGTCATCGACCACTCATAACTATCTCAAATCGTGATCAAGTCACAGCTACCTCATGTATTCCGCGAAAAGGCTGCACCTTTAAAAATAGCGAAACACCACGCCTTTTTTTTACCTTAGAAATAATTTGTCAAACGCGTGTTGAATACAAAATGTGCCGTTTCCGACCACATTAATTAATTACCTTTTAAATGTATTTGTCATTATTCCACTGCATTATCTTATTCTGTGGTCGGTTTGAGCTTAGTAAACATATGAAATAAAATCCAATCATCACTCACCAGTCTAGAATCGAAGTTCTTTGTATACAGACGTGTTTTTAGTCACAGATTTTACAAAATGAAGTTCACGGTAAGCATTTTTATAGACAATGTTTTTGTTTTAATATTTAAGGTGATTTTACCAGGAAAGTGTTAGATTAAAGTGCGTGGACAATGTGGTTTGTTTTTGTGTTTAAAACTGGTTTAGCTGGCTATTCAAGGAAGTTTAGTTTATTTCAATGTGATCTACATAATTCGTTGGAATAGGATTGACATACTATTTTATAGATAGAAATAGATCTATTTCGACGACTAAGTGAATACACCTGCTAAGTTCTATTCAAATTTACGTTTCCAATTGATGCTATTTCAAGTTAAACAAATATCAACTTTAATTCAGTAGATATTAAGTTGATTTCAGAGTGACCAGCATTATTTAAAAAGTCTTAAAAATGTTTGAAGTTGTATCGTAAACTGAACTTTATTGTGTAGGAATTAAAGTTATTTTTCCAATAACTAATATTTGTTTACATGTTTGGCAAGTAAATCCCCTAAGATGACCCACTGACCAAATCGCGAACGCTGTGTTTAAAAAAAAAAAAAAAAAAAAAAAAAAAAAAAAAAAAAAAAAAAAAAAGGGTGTAAACACACTACCTGCCAACCTAAGTGTTCAAATAAAGTGTTGTCATGTCTTTGTTTCGTAGTTAGTGAAGCTGCTTTGTTACGGTTCGCCTGCGCACAATGGGCAGCCAAATACTCGAGCAATATCCACCGATAAAATTATAATTAGTGTCTAAGCACTTTACTTAATCAAAAAATTAGATAAAGTTGAAATACCTACCTAGCTCGTTAGCCGTTGGTCCCGGCTGTCATTTGTGGATCTGAGACAGTCGTTACGGGTCGTCAGAAGCCCGAAAGTCTGACAACCAGTCTTACCAAGGGGTATCGTATTACCCAGTAACTGGATAATACGATACCCCTTGGGTTGTGGAGGTCAGATAGGCAGTCGCTCCATGTAAAATACTGGTATTCAGCTAACGACGACTAACGAGCACGTCTGTACACTGCGAATGACCACGACGCAATCATCTATCTAATGGACAGGGTATAGTTCATAGTCATACTTCTCGCCATAACCTCGAAACGAAATGTTCGATTTTGACGAATAGTTTATTCTTCCAGCTATTGCTCATGGCTCTGTGCCTGGCTATCGGCCTGGTGTCTGCCATAAGAAACCTATCGGACAAGCAACACATACTGATCAACAGGCCCACGATCGACGCGTTCGGGGCCCGGGAGAAGCGGCACGTGATATTCGGGCCCCGGGCGAAGCGGGCCCCCAGGCCGCTGGCGAGAGCAGGAGGAGTTAAAGGAGGGGTTAAAGGACAGAGACCAGGTCAATAAGATTATCTTATACAATCTGTGTGCCCACTCACCCACTCTTTAAACTTCTTTGCACACCCTAGAAAAATCGTCAGTTTAGAGGCATGAGGAACAGGGTTTACCTAAAGTTCACTCATCCTCCATAGAAAAGGGAGGATCCTCCGACCAGACGGGCCTTGTGTCTGGCGGGCAACTGCCCAACGATTGATCTTGGGAAGTTTGTATATATGCTAATTGCGCCTTAAACTCTGCTTGCGAGATGCAGGATTTGTGTGACGTCAGTATGTCGCGTTGTTCGCATGTGGCGTTGTAGATACCGCTACAACAGTATTGAAGTACTTACTGTTTAATCACTTTTTTTAGGGGTCCGTACCTCAAAAGGAAAAGGCGGAACACTTTTATGTCGTACATTTTGACCAAGATGTTCGACCACCGATGGTTTGAAGCGTTCGGCTCTCATTAATTTACTGTGGTTAGATTAGCAGGACGGATGCACCCCCGTACACAAAATCCTTAGCTACTTCAATGAATCCTGCTCATCCTCTTGACTTAACCAACCCTTATAGTAATATTGTTTTTATTGATTACAGCGCTACCTAGTTCCCTAGAAATGAACTTACGGAAGGGAGAATACATCTGCAACAATAAGGTCTGCAAGCTAGTGCCAGGAGTGGTGCCGAAAGGATGCAATGGTGTCTGTCAATATCCTATTGATTAAATAAATAATTATAGTATAAGCTTTTTATTTTTATCCTGAAGTTACATTATAGTAAGGCGGTTGAGAACAAACGGCGCTTGTTTTGACATGTGGGCAATAGATGGCCCTTGTATAAGATTGTCGAATACAACCGATAGGTGGCAGTGTTTTAAAGAGCGATAAACAAGCGAAGATATGGAGTAGCGTTCGTCGTCTTGTCTGAGATATTTTTGCCTTTTTGTAAGCAGCCTTTTGAACGTAGTCCTCCTACAAATGAGGTGTTTTTAATCAACCAGAAAAGAGTTTTTAATTGCCCCATCATGTGATAAAATGAGTTGTCAAGTTATCTTACGAACAGTGAAAATAAATGCATAAGAATTTAGTACATTTATAAAAAGACATTGAATTTGTTAAAATCATTTATTACTCTCCTCTTTCTTCTTCCACATCTGCTCCCACTTCTTCTGGGACACCTTGAAGGTCTCCACTTCCAGCTTGCTGGCCACCAGGCGGCCGTACGCAGTGCTGTTCAGAAGGTTGCTCTTATCTGACAACTCTGTCATTATCTTGACCTTCTGTTCTGCAGAAGCCACGCTGAAGACCTGCTCGAAGGCGCGGGAACCGTACTGGGAGAGGGCTAGTTGCTGGAAGTAGCCCTGGAAAGAGAAATGAAGCCGTTAGTAAAAGGCAATTAAAAAAAAAGGCTCTGTTGACAGTTGACGATTCCCCTCAACTTGCGATTAGTTCAGAATTACATTTCATGTATGCATTATTTTTTGGGCATAAATTAAATTGACCATAAAAAAACTAATGTTTAAAAAGATCAAATCATAACCGGCGTTTTGAAACAAAAGTGTGCACGTATTTTCGCATGTTAAATTTAAAATACATTTTTCCCCAGACCTTTTCAAACTGAATTCACAATGTCAGCTGTATGTAGATGAAAAATAATCATTCTCAAGCACTGTGTCCGTTTAAATTGACCTTAAAGTCAACATCTTTTCATTATTGAGAGTAAGTACTCATGTTATGAAAGTAGACGGCACATAGTGCACACACCCTCAGCCCCCAACCCGCACGGGGCCCGCGTGGTGGATTACGGCCCATTCTCTCTCACAGAGAGGAGGCCAGATCCAGCAGTGGGAACGTTAGGCTATACCTATAGTGCACATACCTTGAGCCTCCACATAAGCTTGTCCCGCGCTTTCACCCCGACGTACTGCCCCTTGCACAGCGCGTCAGCCACGTGGCAGCCCTTAGCGTCGCAGAACACCACCATCAGCTGGTCAGGAGTCAGCTCTAGGAGGCCGTTCACTGCTTTTGCTGGACGCTGGCGAAGAAAAATAATGTTTTACTACTTTGCGACATTATTAGCAATGATAAATATTACCCTAAAACAATTTGTGCCCTAATAAATAACGTTTTCATTCAATTTGTTTTGCTAAATTAATAGAGATATTGAAACGTAACTATTGTCTCCACGGAATAAGCTTGAATAGCTTTTGTGAGAAATAAATTAGTGGAAGTAACGAAATTAGTCAGACAATCAAAGGACATACACTGACGGGAGATTATAGGTAAGATAATATGAAGTTCGTACTAGTGATGGACCAAATTAGGATTATGCCGAATAATACCGAAACGACCGAATAATCTGAATCCGAAATAAGTGAATGATGAAGAACTCTTTCTCCAGAGTGGTTTGGTCTACTCGCAGTAGACGAGTATACATATACGTAGTGTATACGAATGTATGTGTGTTAGTTACCTGAAAGTAAAGTGTACACTGCACTGTGTTTAGGGCCACTCGGTCTACTGGTAGTAGACGTCGGTCTACTGGTAGTAGACGTCGGTCTACTCGCAGTAGACGTGTGAATATAATTATGTTAGTTACCTGAAAGTCAAGTATACACTGCAGTATGACGGAGCCGTGCACGTTGATGAAGTACTCTTTGTCCAGAGTGTTCAGGTCCACTCGGTCTGCTGGGAGTAAACGCAAGCATAAAACAGAGAAGTATTTCTGTTGCTCAGGGGTGGAGCACTTCAGGGCTGCTTCTAAGCTCTGAAAGAAAAAGTAATATTTGTATGTAAAATGTATAGGTATTCCAAGCTCTTGCAATTTGCTATGCTATCCTATAAAGTACAGCATAGTACAGGGTGGCAGGGACATCGAAGCGAAACCAAAAGGCCAATTCTCGTATTTTAAAATGTTCAAAATCTAGTCGCAGTCTCATCTCAGCGACAAACAAATGTCAAAAACTTGTCAAAATGTAGGGAAATTAGAAGTATTTTTTGACAGATTGAGACAGATGAGACTGTGAAGTCTTAAAATTACGAGAATTGCCCCTCTGTTACCGTGGATTCAGCACATGATTCTGAAGCGTTGAAATTTTTCGTCGTTATTTAAAAGAAAAATCGTTTTACAGACGGCAGCACATCAAGCTACTACACTTTCAAATTTCTTTAATAGATTTTCAACTTTATCGCCAAAGTAATAAGGTTCAATATTGATTGGGAAAATTTTACGGTTTCGGGTAGCTTGACCTGCTGGCATCTGTACCATACATTTTGACCGGTTAGGTGCATTGCACTTTTCTATGAACAGTCGATTTTTATTTATAACCTATGGAAATTTCTACGCCAGAGGGTCTAGCATCATGTGCTGAATTCTTGTTTACAGAATATAGAGAAAACACCTTGTATCAATTGACCATTTACTCGCCAATACGCACGTCGTTTTACATCGTTCTGTATAATCATAAATTCAACATTAATGATGTAACATTAAAATTTAAAAGTGTCCAAGGAGTTTCTTGCCCATCTTTAGAAAGGCTTTGGAATGGGCTAGCTTCATCTTTCTGACTGACCGATTCCTTTGACAATTCAAAAGTGCCTGTAAATGGTTTAATTAAATGTTTGTTTTTTTTATTTGCTTTAATACTTGCCCTATGTAAATAATATACTAGATACTTACGTTCAAATACTGCGCCTGCTTAGCCTTTAATCTGAGACAGGCCTTAGCGAGGGCGACCAGCACTCCGGTATTCCCGCATGCGAGGAGGGCCGGCAGCTTGTCTGATAACTCCTCGAACATCGGCTCGAACTGGAATGTAAACATAATAAGTAATAATAGAATTAAAGAAGCGTCAATAGTTACGTTCTAGTAGGTAGGTAAAGTGATTACTGGTTCCCAGCAAAGAAACGGTAACCGCCATCGTGCAGGTTTTGTAAATGGTAATTTAGAGATTACATCATAAGGATGGGCAGGACCGCAGCTTTATTCTCGCCGCTAATAATAAAATTAGAAGCGCAAGGAAACTCCAACCATAGCCCGCATATAGTGGAATATAGCTAGCTGGACAGACAACCTCAAAAAGGTGGCTGGGACCGACTGGATGCGAAAGGCAGAGGACAGGGTGTTGTGACGCAGTGCGGTAGGCTGAGTTGAGAGGTTACTGTGAGAACCTAGTGCCATCAACTAAGTTGAGAGGTTACTGTGAGAACCTAGAGCCATCCACTAAGTTGAGAGGTTACTGTGAGAACCTAGAGCCATCCACTAGAACCTAGAGCCATCCACTAAGAATTGCAAGTTGCAACAGAACAGCTTAGACTTAGTGTCCTATAAACGTCATTGTTCGAGTCAAGTTGCTACTCCCTTCCGCTCCACCCAGAGCGGGAGGGGTCATTTGATGATTTCCCATCCACAAAAAAAAAAAAAAAAAAAAAAAAAAAAAAAAAAAAAAAAAAAAAAAAAAAAAAAAGTTGCTTGTGTAGCGACCTTAGCGACGCGATTGCTGAATTGCATTTTTGATATGGTAAAGGAACTCGAGCGCTACACTCGCCAGTCGCTTAATACCATCGCCCTGCCACGTCCACATTTACTATAATAAGAAATCAGAGTTATGTTGAACCTTTATTAAAAAATATTATCATCATTTATCTGGACCTTAATAATAACATGCACAACACTTGCTATAGAAACGTACTGTGTTCTCTTTTAAGCACTCTCTCCAGTAAAAATGGTGGCACATTGTCCCAGGCTAAAAGATCTCTCAAAATAAAACAAGTAGAAACTCACCTCTTCCTTAACATCACAGTTGTCGATCAGTCGCTGTACTGTGTAGTTGAGCATGGGCATGCTCGCTAGCTGTCCCAGCCGGTTGATGAAACAGCGCGCGTATATCTGGGTGTAAGTCTTCTTTTTTGAGACGAAGAGGGCTGCTTCGAGGAGTCTGTGGAAAATAATATTATCAGAATTGTACCTTTAGTACACCCAAATTTCATCAGTCCCATGTAAAAGGAAAAAAAAACTGTGCAACTAGTTTTGCATTTTTGGAACATGTTCACAATGAAAAAACCTCCGCTAGAAGCCTGGATTAAAAACAAACAAAAAAAATTATAATAAAAAAGGGCATTGTGCTTACCTCACAGCTGCTTCAGAGGCAAACACAGGTGGTAGGTCACTTCCCTGTATCATACCTTTGTCACCATCACCATCCTTAACCTCTTTCTTGTCATCCTCCCCATTCGCCACCCAGTCCTCAGGCGCAAAGCTGTCATCCAACAACTTACGTAACAAATCCTTTGTTGCATTCTTATCTACGTTCTTAACAGCGTATAACATTACTTGAAGTAAACCTGAGGTTACTTTCTGGTATGGTAGGTCCTTTAACTGTGGCCATGCCGACAAACGGGTTACAAAATCTTTTACTATAGCTTTGAACTCTTCTGGAACAGTTTTATAAGACATTTTTCTTGTATGCGGTGGTATTCCTTTACGGTCGTCAACTGTTTGCTTGAAAATGTTGACTTTAGGTTTTTCACCCGGCAGTAACGTGATGCCACTGAGGCATTTTAACGCACTACGTAGGATATGGTTTGCGTATTGGTCCCATACAAATTCTTCTAAATTGTTCAGAGCATATTTTGATAATTTTATGGTAAACTCGTGACATTTTTGTATATGGTCGTCTGTGTATTTTGATTCCGTTTTCGGATCTATTTTTGCCTTTTTCTTTGGCACTTCTTCCTCTGTGTCAGAAGAATTATCTTCTCCTGTTTGTAAGTGTTCTGTAGCTCGTTCGCAAGCTACTCTGAGTAATGTCTCTACAACATGGCTCGTAAAGTTGTCAGCGCAGAGTCTACGTAGGTCTGGTGACAGTACTTCTATGAACCGTTCTAAATCTTCAGCTGAGGCGAAGGGTAACAGCAGTTCTATTACTCGACAACCAAGCTGGTTGCCTACTACATTATGTTCTTCTCCCTTTGTGCGTTCTAGCACATTGTTGACTAAGGCATCTGGAAATAACAAGACAATGCTATTATATCAACAGAATGAGCAGCAAGCAGTAACCTTGAAATAATAATAAGTTAATAACATAGGTACTGGCTGATATTGCCCAAATGTAACATGGTTTTAAAGGGATTTTTCTTAATTACAGATCCTTGAGACAGATTTTGACGTGCTTATTCTCAGAATTGGGCATTTAGGGGGCATTCCTGTACATAAAAGACTTCTAAAAGATCAAGATAGCGACTTCCACAGGTGCATAATTTTGCTCAGCAATAACGTTTATATAGCGATCTCAGGGACATAATAACTATATAGGAATAACTTACGTCTCTCCTCCTTGTCTTCAATCCCCTGTTTCATAGCATCCAGGATGCCCACGAAGTATTGGTACAATTCTTCAGGAATCTTCGTTCCTCGACCCATTTGACCCTTCTTGGCATATTTCTTAGCGTTTGCGAGGAAGTTCTTGCGTTTCTTACGCGACCTCTTCTTGTTTGGATCCTTATCCACGTTTTCTTCACTCATTTTAGACGATTTAGAACACACGAGTCACACGACACGGTAAACAAAAACACAGGTGGATTTTGAGGTTATGTAAACGTCAAAGTCAAACTCATGCGGTTTTGACTTTTGATGCGTTTCTATAAGCTTGTTTAGGATTAAAAGCATAAAATTGCGTCCTCTCTAATCTTACCAAGCTTTTATATATCAGTCTCGTTTTGAAAATTTTAGAAAGCAGGGTGATCTGAAAATCGAAAATAAAAAACCAAAATTGGGTTTGTAAAATTTAATATCCAATCAATGTATGTGTTAAAGATTTTAAGAGTAAAACAGTTTTAGACTTACGGACCTAAGAAAAGTACCTACATACTTAAGCCATAGGAACAGAATCCATATAGTGAAAGTAAAGTAGCTTCACGGGTTATTAAATACTTCCGGACGTATTATGCCCTTTGCAGCGGTCATGGTTGCCGGCTAGACTTATAAATAAAAACAGATAAGAAAGGGTTAGTTTACACCGAGACGCGAAGCGACGCGACGCTGCGCGCACACTTTAAAAGAGTGACTCAAAATATACTCTCAATCTCAACGCGAACTCTCACAATGCAATTGTGTACCATTTCGTGTAGAAAATAAAGTATATTTAGAGTCACTCTTTTAAAGTGTGCGCGCAGCGTCGCGTCGCGTCGCGTCTCGGTGTGAACTGACCCTAAGACTTACTTAACTTCCTTCACAAGATAACCTTCACAAGTTAATGAATCTTAGAATAGGGGTAGGATATTTGAACTTCGAAAATTAAAATTCCTATTATACCTACGGGTAAAACATTTTACCCGTAGGTATTTTAATTTTCGACGTTCAAATATATACTTACCCTAGAATAGTTTTGCTGATTACAATTTTTTTTTTGGGTAGGTACGGTTTCTGAATTTCCTGAACGTTAATTAAGATTTAGTATTGAAATCACCAAAAGACAAGAAAAGAAGATGAAATTCAGTTGCCGTTTTCTCATGCAGGTAGACTTCGTTGCAGAAATACTCGCAGAACATAAGAAATTGGAACCAAGCCAGTAAAGTTGACTGAAAACTTAATGACCTCCTGCTCACTCCCTGCTTTGCAATCTTGCATCTCGACGTGGATGTAGCTCTCACTCTGCATGCCTAGTTATCTCGCTACTTTGGCAGGTAAACAGAACAAAATATAACATAACATCACGCTTGTAATGCGAAGGGTTAGGCAGTGGTGTACCCATAAAACACCTTTATTACACCTGGCAATACCATGGTGGTATGACGTGCTATGGCAAAAATTTGAGGGCACGAACATGCCATGTTAAAATCTTCAAGTATAGGTTTGCACACCAGGTTAACAGTGTCAGATGGGCGGGTGTATTGTCGGAGCCGTACAGGCTTGAATGTGGATTGAGACAGGGTGGATTAACCTCAACCACGCTGTTCAATCATCGTCGCGCTCAGTAGCCACCATGTTTGCTGCCACGTTGATGGAGTCTGTGTAAACAATCTGAGTTACGCAGACGACATGGTAGGTACTACTGAGCGCGTCGGTCTGTGGAATACGCAGGTTATTGGAAGTGTGTGAGGATTACGCGAACACACACGGCCTCAAGTATAATGCCTTAAATGTCAATACATGGTCTATCAGGCCGGCGCCAAATGCTCGCATCATGTACCGCCTGAATGATGTCCCTTTGGAACGGGTGGAGCAATTTAAATATTTGGCGATTGGGTAACCTGTGTGACCTTGTCGACATCGAACGGGAGCGGAGGGCACTGTCTCAAAGAGCAAATATAATACCCCGTAGGTTTACACGCTGTTCAACTTAAGTTAAAATCACGCTTTTTAAAGCCTTTGCTCCTCTTTATACACGCGCAGCCTATGGATTTCCTACACACGAGCGGCTTACAGCGCCCTCCGTATCCAGTTCAATAAGGCGTTCAGAGCGGTGTTGGGGCTGCCCCGCTTCTGCAGTGCCTCGGGCATGTTTGCCACAGCACTATGCGCAAGCGGTGCGCGTCCATGGTGCGCAGGGACAGGTCCAATACAGTTCTGGCGATGATTGCCGGAGATTTGACTGCCCGTATATTTGACTGCCCGTATATCGGATATTGCTAGCAGGCTATGTTGCTAGCTGTGTCTAATAATATTTATCTTATGTGTGTGTATGTGTATTTATGTATTCTGGTTGCTGTATGGGTGTCATCACCGCTGTGGAGGTTCCTTATTAAAACAGTCATTTAATTATAATTCTGTTTTACATTTTAATTTTAATCTACTTACATTTTAATTATTTTTATTTTTGTTTATGTAATATAATAATAATAATAAATCCCTGGACATTTCACACAGCACCATTTGTCCCAAGCTAAGCCACCTAATGCTTGTGTTATGGTAACAAGATGGCTGATAAACTACTTATATACATTTTTTATTTTTGTAAATACATACATATTATAGATATAATTAAAGAAATAATATTGTTTTCATGATGTATACCTATGGATCCTTGATATCTGAATTAAAATAATTTTATTTTAATACCAGGAGAGAGATCATCCGGGCACGAATCCAGACTCCACGCTGCTACTGAGAAGTTACTCATAGAATGTGGTAGTTAGTAAGGTACCTACTTATACACCGTCAACGGGAAACAGTGCACTTAACTAAAAAAAAAAAAAACTACTATGACTATACATATTTTATTTACAACACCAGTATTTACACCCACCTATGTTTTAAAAATAAAAACTGACTTTGCCTTAAAAACCCAATAACACTGACACACTTTTGCACTGAGGCATTTTAATGTTGTGCGCTGTGCGCAACGGGTCTCAGGTAGGTAACGGGTTTGATTCCCGGAATGAACCTTAATTCAAATCATGCAAAGTATTTGTACCTGAGAGCTTTTGAACTCTACAAATACTAGAAACTATAGGACAACGTGTTTAACAAACCGAGGAAGCATTTAAATAATTATTTCAACTTATAAATTATTATTTTACTATACTTACTCGTAGTTGCAACTTCCAGTGCACTGCCTTATGATTTAAAAATAACTTTCAAATAGGTGCACCCCTTAAAATTCAACTCCTTACACGACTTACATTGTTCTCAACATCATTTACATAAAGTTATCAACTAAATTCAATTGTTCTTCAAGCTTCATCAGCATACAAAACAGGTCCATTATTCTTCCAATAAAACAGTATCAGTAACAAAATGATAAGCTTCCGAGACTTGAAGCAGTGACGTAAAGAAGCTCCAGAAAGAGAGGCAAGTAGTCTTTTCTCTCTGGCGCCAGAGAAATGCGGTGCAGCGGTGGGAAACCAAGCAAACGAAACTAGTTTGCTGCCGGCGAGCGGGGTAGCAACCGTAGTGAGCGCTCGATACTAACGCCTGCGCGATCGTCGAAATAAAGTCTAGATGTCAATAAAGTGTTTGCAATAAAATTATTGATTACGTCTGTACGAATTAAAATTAAATTCCAAAGGTGTCGATAAAGTGTGTGGAACGCAATAAAAAAAAAAACAAAATAATTTATTTTTTTATTTCCGAAAAAAGTTTGTTTACCAAGTTGCTAATCGAACTTTTTGGAGCGAAGATTTGGATGTCAAGATTATTTTGCAGTTTTTGTTGTGGCTGTTGGATTATAATTTAAGGTATAAACATTGTATGTTAAGTAGTGTTAAAAAGTTGTGTGACTAGTATTGTGAAGGCGTTGACCGATCCTCGACGCACTGTGACACGCGCGCCGTGTGTATTTACTAGCCTTTCTGGCACAGCTCTGTTAATTACACTTGCATGAAGATGCACGCTACTGTTGTAATTTATGCATCGCGTCTTTAGAAAAAAAAAAACACTTAAAAATCAAGGCAAAATTATGAAATATGGTGTCGAAATGCAGCAAGGTAGCCAGGTAGATTCATGTTGGAATTTAAAAGAATTTATATTTCCATATTTACACGGTTTCGAAATAAAATAAATGAGGCTGCAGTGCTTTATGTGATTTCAATGATCATCGACTAATAAATACCTTTCATTGCGTCAGATCTTTAAGTCCAGTCATGTTTTAAGACCCTAACCACAACAAAAAAGAACCAGCTAAAAGAAAAGGCGGCAATGAATATGTTGTACCTGTCTGTATCGAAAAAGGCAAAACCTGATTTATAAAAACCTCATCTCGCATAGGCTGTATGGGCCTGTGCTTGAACCTACACGACAAAAAAAATCTGCATAATTTAAATTCATTCCCCGCCATTTCTTGGAATGTCAGGCGTCAGTTACTTTAATTGATTTTCAATTTAATTTGTACTACCGTTAAGTTTATTTTCGTTGGATTGTGCGTGTGGTAAGGTGTGATTATTCTTTCCACTTTGGGGAATAGCAATGAACTTGATACTAACTTCGATTGTTCGTGTAGATTCTGCTGAAGCAATGGACACGACTTGACTACATAATTGGATAAAACTCTCGCAAGTTTGACCTCTTTTTCCATGTTCCTTACTATATGTATAAAAGGCAGTTCTCCTACTTCATATTTTGACCCAATATTATGGGCCTTTTAGCAAGCACTTACGAAAATCACTTGGCGTTCCCCAGGGAGGTATCTTTGGCCCCGCAATAAAAGCGAAACGTTATGCTGTGTTGTTTCAACTCCGCCCCTAAGACGAAAATAACAACAATGAACGTTGAAGTCAGACATAGCCAAAATCTTAGTCTCTGGCTAAGATTATATCTGAACAAATACAAATAAATGACATTGCAGTGTCTGTTTGTAATGTCAAAATAACAGCTTTTTACTAAATACATATGAAAGTATATAAGAACTTGTAACAAAAAGCAATTTCAAATTTTTTTATCTATCTTTATTCCTAATCCCCGAAACGACTGAACCGATTTTGACTAGCTGATGTTATAAGGAGTATCATAGGCTACTTTTTGTCCCGGTAGCATGTTCCCGTGGGATTTCCGACATCCACGCGGGCGGAGCCGCGAGCATAAGCTAGTTTTATAAGTATAAATTCTACGTTTACACTGGAAAGGTCAAAGGTTTTAGACACCTTATAACATTTTCCTTACGTAGATTATTTACTTTATGTACAGCTTACATAAAATAACAAATTAGTATTCATATATTTTGCTTCAAAAGGCGATAAACTTCTTAAGGTTTCGTGTTAATTAAAACGGACGTTTGAACGCGTAGTAACTCGATACCTGGAACGAATGCCAACAAAATTCTGCGTCTAATCGATTTTCTGTGTCAGTCACAGTTAGTTTTTATTGACAAAAAAGTAATGGAGTTTCCGTTTATTTTTGTATCATCCTCGTGCAATTTTTTGGGCCCTATCTGCCTAACCTTTTCCCAACTATATCTGGGTCAGCTTCCAGTCTAACCGGATGCAGCTCAATTTCAGTATTTCAATAATAATAACAATATCCCTGGACATTTCACACAGCACCATTTGTCCCAAGCTAAGCAACCTAATGCTTGTGTTATGGTAACAAGATGGCTGATAAACTACTTATATACATTTTTTTTTTTTTTTGTAAATACGTACATATTATAGATAGAAAAACACCCAGACTCGGAACAAATACATGGAGCGGCTGCCTATCTGACCTCCACATAGTTACTGGGTATCAGGATATCCCTTGGTAAAACTGGTTGTCAGACTTTCGGACTTCTGGATACCCGTTCTAGCCAAAAGCCATAACTAAGATATTTTACAGGAACACATTCCAATCCATCCATCATGGAGGTCATCCAGGTATAAGTAAATGCAATAATATCAACACGCTTAATCAGCAAGCATCGTGTCAATCTCACCATCATTCTCCTGCCCTTATCCTAAGTTATTTGGCGTCGGCGCAACATATCTTTCTCTTTCATACTTCTCTATTAGTCATATTTTTTTTTATTACTATTTGGGCCTGCACCCTAATTGTGTAAGACACTATCAATCTCAATCTGAATCATTTTGAAGGATATTGCTAATCCATTGCTTCATATGTTCGAAAAATAAGTCTGCTGAACAACGTAAGTAACGCAATGAATGTTATTGAACTGTCAAAATGAAACCTATTGCTACTAATAGTGTGTTACGCAACTACCCCGCAGCTCTTGCCCTCGATCACGCCTGATGGAAAGCGATGGATGAGGTCTATGATGGAACGAGCGCACCCAGAAGCTGCCTGTTCACTCTCGCTTTGAGGGCAGATGCCTGCAGGGAGTTCCACACTTTGGCAGTGCGCATAATAAACGTGGAGAAGAAGCGCTGAGTACGACTTGTCGGGATATCAGCCAAGTGTGGATGGTACGGTGCAGTACGTCTGGTTGTCCGGTGGCCATCTCGGCAGTCACTCCTTTTCTAGCCATAGCATCTATCAAACGTCGTACCTGGGCAGGTACGACGTTTAGTAGGTATAGTACCTGGTCTGGTAGGTACCTATGACAATATCCTGCCGACTCTTCTTCAATATGGACTATTGGAAACCCAAGCCAATGTTACTGAACTGACTTGATGATGACATAATGACTGGTGAATAAAAATGCCGGAAGTCAGCAATATCTAAGATTATAAAAGATGTTTCAATAGATCGATTCGCTTCACTTATTTTTACCGAAACAACGCAGAGAAAGCGAAGTAAATCTATAAATAAGTTGGCGCCTGAGATGAGAGCTAAACTTTATCTGGATACTTTGACACTTTTAAAGTGCGTTGGTATACAGACAGGGTCAAAATATCTAAACAAAAAGATGATAAAACAAAAATACTTCATGATATTTTTTAGGGTCAATTACTGTAGACAGTGTAATTTATTGAAATACTAGCTGCGCCCCGCGGTTTCACCCGCATAAGTTCCGATCCCGTAGGAATATCGGGATAAAAAGTAGGTATCCTATGTGTTAATCCTGGTTATAAACTATCTGTGTACCTTTCATCCAAATCCGTTCAGTAGTTTTTGCGTGAAAGAGTAACAAGCATCCATCCATCCATCTATCCATACAAACCTTCACATTTATAATATTAGTAGGATTATTTTACGAATTTATTTCTTTTTTTGTGTAGGTAAACTTCACAGAGTTATATCGATACCCCGGGTATCGAAATCTAGAAAACAAAAATGATTTTCTCAACTCATACTTCAAGTATGTAACTTGACTACAAAGAAGCAGCGGTCGGTGACTCCAAAAACATTTTTTAGTTTCGTCTGCGGAGTTTCGCTAACTAATTTAATATGCTCTTCTATAAAACAGTGTTTGTTTTAAGATATGCATCCCAGGATAAGAAAACTCATAGATGTTTTATTATTCAGTCTAAGAGAACTACGAATATAAACTTTTTGCAAAGCCCTAAATCGCTATAACCTCAAAAATAACGCCTGGTTTCACTAATACCAAGCCACACCTAAATGAAAGCATAAATAAAAGAGCGCTGTTGGATTTTGAACTTTCGGAGCTAATCCTAGCGTTGAAAATCCAAAAGCACGCTTTAGAGGAATAGTGTCCTGTCACCTAAAAAAATACGCCTACTCGCCTACATTTTACGAATGAAAACCGCTCAGGTACACACAAGAAACACAAGCCCACAAGCTTTCCTTTAATCTTTTATCACGGGAAGTGGCCATAAACCATGAATCGCGAGTAGGTAGGCCGCTCACGGCGACCGTCGAGTCGTAGATAACGCTAAGTAAACGATATGGCTAAGGTGACCACTCCAGTCAGGGATGCCGCACGGCTTCATAATCTGACAAGGAAATACAGGCTTTACTACGCGCGGAAGGATAAGGTGGAAAGGGCTACGCAAAACCTCTCTAGCTGTGTCAATCTCAAATCGTTTATTTTAAATACCTAGAGGAGAGCAAGAGGCACTTTTGAATGTCAAACTTTACTAGAAAATTTAATTGATTTTATTTGCCCCTTCCAAAAGGTACTTTCGTATGGAGAAAAAGGACAAAAAAGTCCATTGTTACTCTTTTAAAATGTTTTACAGTACTTTGTATACCTTAGAACATATTATGAGCAGACCATGTAAAGTACCCAAACTAAAATAAAACTACATAAGTTACGATGGTAAAATTGGTTTAGCAAAAAGGAAATTTCTTCATTTTGTTTTGCTCAAGTTATTGTCTGAAATCGTGATATTGGAGAGAAAGTGTTTTCTTACTTGTTTTACAAAGCTGGGTCGGCGTTAAGCCAACGATGCCGAAATCGTAATTTCTGTAAGATTATGTCGTGACTAAAGCTGGAATCAAAGTCACTTACAACTGTCGATTGAAACTACTTACAAACCAATTTAATGCCAAAGCTTTTCTGGAACTTTTAAAAGCCAAATCAGCATCCTTTTAATCACTATCCGATGAATTTTGAAGGAAATTTCTAATCCATTGCTTTATATGCTTGAAAAATTTGCCTGCTCTACAGCATAAATGACGCAATGAATGCTTTTGAACTGTCAAAATGAAAAGCATTGCCCTTGTAAATGTGTTACGCAATTACCGGAAGGTTTTTTGGAAATTTTTTACATCCGCGGATGTCAAAATTTTCCAAAAAACCTTCCGAATCTCACGACCGCATTGCTATTGATTGAAGTCTTTCTCCAAAAATCTCTCACACAAAGGCAATAAAGACAGACTTTTTTAACGGTAAATACAATATTGTCCCGTTACTAAAGTCTGCAGCCCTACCTCCCTGCAGCCGGTATGCGTGTATGACGAAACTGACCCGCGCGACCGCAGCGTCGCACCGTGGCGGCTGTAATTTGTAATTATGTCAGATTGCTTTCTTAATTGTCCGGATTAAGGTAATAAGGACACTGTGGGTTTAATTCGTCGTACAGCCGTCACACCATCGTCTTAATTTATTTGAAATGGGCTGACCTTTGCGCTGAAAGTCATGGTTAGATACAATAGACAGCGCCAAAAATCGGCATTTCCAAATGTTTGAGCATGGTCATTAAGTTCCCTTCAAAATGGTTGAGCTGAATAGTGCTCTGCTGATCCATAAGTCATGTTCATGAACAGGCGCCGTCATGCGTCAGTAGGGACTGGTCATGTCTTAGCTGCCATGGCTTATTTCTTTTGGTTTTATCTTTCTTATTAGGGACGCTTTCAACATGCACGTGTTTCTACATCGTTCTCTCATGCATAATATCAACATGAATGATGTAACCAATATTTTGTAACAATTTTATGTTTTAAAAGAGTGTCCGTGGAGTTTCTTGCCCGTTCTTCTCCATAGTTACTGCTACGCTGTGGAATGGGTAACTAGCTTCATCTTTCTGACTGACCGACCCCTTGACAATTCAAAAGTGCCTGTAATTGGTTTATCTATTTAACTATCTAAGTATATATATAAATAAATATATATAACGCGCATAACTTCCGATCGACTGCACCAAATTGGATAATTCTTTCTTTTTTGTGTTTTTTATTCAATCAGTCAAGTCAGGACAAGTTTTGTATAGAAGAAAATTAAAAGAAAAAAAAAATATGACGGTACGACGTTCACCGGGTCACCGTAAGTCTTAGGAATATAATTTACATTTAAGCAAAACTGTACTAATTTTCATGCCTTACAATTTTTTGAATAAATATATTATTATTATTATATTATTACCTAGTTTGAAATAAATGCTTCGAGGTCGAGTTTGAAAGCAAGCCTTTTGTTTTTATTCCCATAAATTTCCCCTTGGATTGTGTGAAGACATTTTAGATTTCTTATAAGAAATAGCTGTCAATAGTTAATTTTGTGCGAAACTCCGATTTCCCCAAGGCTTTAGGCATAGGTCGGTCAAACCGTTTTCGTACGCGCATGAAACTAGCGAAGGTTTTTCTTTGATGTCAGCAAAAATACTTACAGGAAAACGCTACTGTAAAAAGATCAGACCACCTCTTAACTTATACTTTCTGAAGACTGTAAAAGTTCTATATTTTACTGTTTTCCTGCCATTTCAGAGTTTTCTCTAGAAGAACGTAGGTATGTGTAAGACCAAGGTTGATATCATACCACATTATAATAGGTAGGTATACTGGCATCTCTTAAATTGCACCAGCTAAAGTTCATGTTTTAATCCCAGATACTAATCTGACATTTAAGTCTTTTGTGTTTGCGTTTTTTGTAGTTTAGACTTTTGACATTACACCTGTCAAATTATTATCTGGGTTAAAAAACAAACTTTAATTTTAGTCACAACTTTCTTACCCGACGGGATAACCTTTTTTAACAAGATTTTTTTTTTATCCTCCTTGCTAGACCTTCGCTATATTTCTTGGTTCTAAACCCAGCGGTTTAGAGTTGCGTTCTCTGTCAGTGAATTCAAATTTTTAATAAGTTGAAGAAGATCTTCATTTGGAATTGCATAATATCTAGTTTATTTCGATATATTATCTATTGGAAATGTTGTTAGATCTATAGCTCATCGGACATCGGCACTGCAGTGACCTATTTCACTCCATTGAATATTAGGCCGCAACTTGAGCGCTATAGTTCTAGATTTCCTCATTAGTCTATGTAGCTGTTAATTAGGCATTGTTATTCAGGCAGAATAGCTGACTGTTGAGCTGAAGTTACGTAGATGCAGATGCCAGGAATTAATAATGAATGATAAAACATTACGTTAGGAGCAGGTAGTTAAGTAATAGGTACCAGCCGCACGAGTCGATTGATCTCGGAAAGCTCATTGAGGGGTTGGTCCCAGCTGTCATTCTTGGATCATTGACAGTCGTTACGGGTTGTCAGAAGTCCGAACTTCGGACAACCAGTCTTAACAAGGGGTATCGTATTACTCAGTAACTGGGCTGTGGAGGTCAGATAGGCAGTCGCTTCATGTAAAATACTGGTATTCAGCTGTATCCGGTTAGACATAGTTGGGAAAAAGGCTAGGTAGATGATGAAAACATTACATAAACGTAATAACACGTCTGTTTGCGTCATCTGCCCGAGGGGAAGGCAGAATGTACATATATATTATGTATACCTAGTGCACCGACATTTCTCTTCGCCTGTTATGTTTTAGGGCCCATGAAATTGGGGGCGAGCCTACCAATGACCGGGCGAGAATCCAAACGAATTCTGGTGTATTGTGTGTATTTTAGTCTGTGCTAAATAAGGAAATGAATTTTCTTCCTTCTTTCGCATTTTACCTACGTAGCTATTTCGCTCCCGGTAAACTAGACTGGCAAGGTAGATGGGAAAAGACCCCGTGGACGGTCACCTAACCGCTAGGTAGACCAAGTAACCGCCCGCACTGGACTCTCTGTTACGTCCGCCCTGAGGGGAGCTGAGAACCGAACGAAGTGGAAGAACATCGTACATAAGGCCACGAAGGCCTTTCAGGGACACCAGCTTCAGTAATGAAGTATGCGACCAAGAAGAAGAAACTAGACTGAATTTTAGAACAGCTATTTTCATTCATTAATCTCCTAGCAACAACATTTTACTTCGTAAACAGCCAGAGTTATTTAAATTCAAAGTCAAAACACAGATTAGCAACCCCGCACTGTGTTGAGATGTAAATCAGTGAGAAACAAAGATGTCTGTTCAATTGTCTCTAATTCTTACGTTAACGTCGACTATTTATACGTTAATACTTTTTAATCTTTAGCTATTCATCTTTATTTTTGGGAGGATTACGTACTGGGTTGGTTTAATGTGGCGGTTAATTTGGAGCAGGAAACGCAACTTGTAGGATTCATTTATTTAGGCTTTTTTTTATTATCTTCAGTTATGTTAGAATAGAAGCTTAAGAGTTTCACAACTTTATTTTATCGAAAGGAAAGTATTAATGATTTACCTATAGATAGACCTTTTCAACAATGCCTTACGTAGGTCCGATACATCAATAGCATTCGCTCTATGTGAACGCATGAGACTAAAAAAAGTGATGAATATAGAAGTTGATGGATGAAAAGGGAGAATAAGAAATTGTGTGAGGAATGATATGAAAAGAATGGAGGGAATGATAGCGTGACGGTTGACAGGGGAGAATGGAAGAAGAAAATGTATTGCCGCCCTCAAGTAACATGGCACAAGGGCAGGAAGATAATGTGGCTAGCTGTCAAAAAGATGTACCAGCTTACGTTACCAGCAACCAGAGTATTTCATACGGCTCAGTGCAAAATAAACAACATCTTGTAAGATCGACATCAATTCTTATAAACCGACTCATTCATTGTCTTGTTAAAACGTATGTGGCACCCACGACTTCGAGCAAATGGCTACACTTTAGCAATTTAAGCGGCCTGTCTGACGTCCAACCTATCACGTCGGCTCTACTGCTAAATAAATCAGCTAGAATGTAAAGCCGACAAATCCAGTGTTATTACTAAGTGCCCATCGTGTTGCTCAAATAACCCACCTTGAAACAGTCGCGTCTTAGCTGCCTAGTGCGTGAACTGCTCATCTGCCGAATAATTATTACGTTAATTTCAGTCTTTTGTTTTTTAATTGTGCATATTTTGAACAGATTTATTTGATAGTTGGCTATCAAGAAGTGCTAGAGTTTGTATCTGTACATTTAGTATGTTGTTTACTATAGTTGCGCCGGAGTGGTGTGTAGTTCGTTTACGATGGGGAAGACTGTGAAAAGTGATAAAGTGTGGAATTTAATGGTAATGATGCTTAATTATTCTGGTTCTTTAAAAAAAAAACCTACAAAGTGAAAAATAACTTTAATTTTCGGATCTGTATTTGAGTTTTGGCGACCGACTAATAAAATTAAAGTTATTATTATATACTTTGTAGTGTTTCTTTTTTTAAATAAGTAGGTTGTTTCTTTTGTATTTTTTTTTTCTCTTTTTATTTATGTTACCCCACATCAATTCGTAATTTCGCTTCTTATAAACCCCCAAAAAATTACCCAAATCGCTATCGTCTCTTCTATATTGTAAAAAAAGATGTATTGTTAAATATTGTTCGTCTGCGAGTTCGACTCGCACTTGACCTATTTTTTCTGTTGAATATCAATGAAGCGCCCCGTCTCGTTTTTCTATTCGTTTTCCCTCATTTCCTGCCTTTCCTGTCTGTCTGAGGTTTTATTGCGTCCACAATTGTCTATTCCATTTAATATCCAGCCCATTTTTCTTTCCATTATTTTTGGGTACAGTAGGTACCTATTCAATTGTGACTCCATCAGCATTGATGATGATTGCAAATAAGACGCATATACACCCTTCATTTCTGTGTCTTTTAATAACAGAGTAAACTGCATGAATGCAATAAATGATGAATCTGAATCTGAGTATCAATTTGGTTGTCTGTGTATAATGGATGGCAGAGTCATCGATGCACAACCGTTACCATGGATTCAGTACACACGATTGCAACGAAACTTTTCGTAAGTTATTAAAAAAAATGCTATTCTGTACATTTTGACCGCGTAGGTATTACGCGATCAAAAGGGTTTACACTTTTCCATGAAACAGCAGATTTTTTTTTGATAACAGACGAAAATTGTGACGCTGGTGTGTCTACAATCCTTGCTGAATTCATAGTTACAGTTTGCGCATCGATCAAATCAAATCAAAACATTTTATTTCACATAAACCTACATGGGCACTTATGAAACGTCAGAAGCTAGGTTCACGGTTCCAATTATTGGTCTTTTCCTTTGGAGAAGAGCCGGCAAGAAACTCCACGATATCCCTGCCACTCTCTATACGCGTTCATACGACACCTACCTACTTTTCTACAAAATCATCAATGGAATCTACGAGATTGAATCATAAAATCTTCATTGTTACGCACATCACATACCGAGCTGTTTACCGAACGATATTGACGATCGTAATATTATTATAGACTCAGTTTTATGGAGATCATCCCAGACCCAGAGTGGATGGATATAACTGGTATTACTGGAGCAAATATTATGTAGGTAACGTACGTAAGTGGATGCGTAGGTAGGTAGAGGTACTCTGGGTGTGTAGGTGAACTGGTGGTACGATTAATTCCCGATTCAAACTCGATTTTGTTACTCGAAGCAGTGTTTAATTAACAAATTACTGTCACCCGTGTTTTACTTGCATGGTAAAATAATTACTTTCTGTACCGTAAGTGTATATAATATAACATCACGGTTCTAGTCCACGAAGTGTTAGGCAGAGGTACTATGTATACATAATAATATAGTACCTACACTCACATTTCGTCAGTTATGTTTCATGTTCACATTTATGCACTTCCGAATAATAAATGTAAGGATGTAATACGAGAGTCGCTCCTATGATTAAACTATAATGAAACTGAAGAAATGACTAAAAGTTAAACATGTTTAAAGAAAGACACACACCAACTCCTTTACACCTATCTACTTTACATGCACACCCTCACATACATTACACACCCTCACTCACACATTCTTCACTCATCATTGTGGTAACGTACTTATTCTAAATAGTTTGTTTTCCTTGTAAATTTTATTTTAGTTTCATTTTAAAATCGTTCCATTTCATCAATATTACAGATATTGTGCGTAAAACAATGAATTGTGGTTTTAATAAATAAGTGCGGACGACGCTGACGATTGTGACACAGTTTATACTAGTATACATAGTCGTCAACGTAATCTCTTATAAATATGTATTCATTGCAATGATTTTGTACATAGACTAAGAGGAATTTGTAATTTTAGGAGTGATAAATAAACTATTATTATTATGTAATAGTAATAGTGCGAGGCTATTGCCATCAACCGGCCACAAATCTAGTCTCCGGGCTGTTACTGAGAATTTCCTAATGGAAAAACCTAATATCACTTTACCAGACGTGGGAATCGAACCCACGACCTCATGCTCAACAGACGCGCTTGCGATCACTAGACCAATGAGGCATTCTTATACAGAAACACAAAATGTCCTAGTTAATCCAAGACATGGTCATGGCTAACTGCGCGTGTGCGTCCAAATGCGTTCAGCCGTTTATGTGGAATTTTGCAAAAAATACATGCAATGCAGTCTTCATAAACTATTCGATAGTTGGCGGATTGATTTGTAAGCAGTTCGTGTTTGCTAGAAACTAACATGAATGTGAATAACACGCATATCCTGTGCGAGTTTCAACGATATTTGATAACCACTTATTGCAGGTTGGTTTGCTATGTTTTCATTTGCCTACCTAGATAGACTACCTATGTATCAATACCTAGCTAGTTATTTATACATTTTAAAATACAGGGTGGCAAGGGGGACATCGACGCGCAAACTGAAACCATGAATTGAGCACATGATTCTATATCTCCTAGCGCAGAAATTTTTAGTCTGTTTTCAAAAAAATCAACTGCTTTACTACAAAATGTACGGAACAGCACTTTGCTTTATAAACGCCGAAAATTTTCAACGCATCCGCGCAGTGGGGTTCAGAATCTTGTAGGTTTTTTTTTAAAATGTTGTGTGTCCGACTCACCCAAGTCCTTAGTTTTAATTTTTCATGACGAATAAGTAATTGAAATAATCGTTTTCTTCTACTGGGATACTTTTCTTGGGAGTCTCGTTCAGGGAATCGTTTCTTCATTTGTTTTTTACATTATTCTCACATAATGTACGAGTATAATGTATGTAGAAGCAAACAGAATAATGTACCCAGGATTTTGTAATATCTTGATGAGGGTCCTTGGAGTTTCTTGCCCGTTCTTCTCCATAGAGATTTACGTTTTGGAATGGGCAACTAGCTTCAACTTTCTGACTAACTGACCGACTATTTAATTTTGACAATTCAAAAGTGCCTGTAAATGGTTTAGGTAATTGAAATAAATGCTTTGAGTTTGATAAATAGTCTTGTAACTTCTTAAGATAGAATAGAATATTCTTATTATCTACACCATATAAATTACAGAATATACATATAGAAATGTTACATAGGGCAACAACAACATTGGGCGGTCTTACATGAACTACAGACGATATTGTATACCTACTTCTCATCAATACTTGTTTTTGAGGTAAGGCATAGTACTGTGTACCTATACAATATATTGTAAACCATGTTCTAGTTTATTATATTGGCTGAAACAATCTCTTCGTTTCGGCTCACTGCCAAGTTTACGCCAAATCGTTGAAAGCACGTAAACTATTCGTCTTATTCCGATGTTGCACCTCCTGGCATTTGTGTTAAGTAAATATTGTTATGTTAAACGCATGTTTGTATGAAAATAAACTGTGTTTCCCGCGAAGGTTACGTTTAAAATGCTTTTTGCTTTTAGAATAGAAAACTTTATTTCAGACACGAGTCCATAGGGTTCGGCTTCGGGTTCGGCTTTTAGCCGATTTTACTTAATTCATCAAAATCAAATACAAAATATTTTATTTCACATACACCGACATGGGCACTTATGATTTCCTATGGAGAAGAGCCGGCGAGAAACTCCACGGTTAGGTACTCTTTTAGAAATAATTGGCTTTTAAAATGTTTTCAAATTACAGTAGGTATGGGAGGACAGCGTAGGCCTGTCAACAAGTACCAGGTACTTGATAAAATAAAAAAAATGGTCTACAGATCTAAAGTCTACAAGACCTACAAAGTTCTCACATTTACAAAATATAAAGGAATCTATCAAAAAGAGAGAAGATAGAAACTACTGTACGGATTTGGATGAAAGTCACACAGATATATAACCAGGATTAACATTCAGGATACTTTTTATCCCGTTATTCCCACGGGATCGAAAGTTATGCGGGTGAAACAGTAAGGCGCTGCTAGAAAAACTCACATTGGTACTTCGTGCATGATCGGCGAGGCCTTAAAACCACTCAGCCTTCGCCACATTACCAACGACACAAGTTGGCTGAGTCGCAAGCTAGATAAAAGAAAAGGCTCTACACCTTAAAACCTCCTTCAAGAAAAAGTAAACAGTTCCATCTTGGTCCGTTTACCTTCAGTTCCGCCTCATCAGAGCAAGGGGTCGCCACGCCTGACTGGGCATCAGATGAGCTTTCACCGCGCTGGCGACCAGTCGATCATGACGCAACTGTAATAGGCTAGAGATTGAATAGGGAAGCGTGAGCCGCTGGGATGAGAGGAAAGGTTTTGTGGAGTTGTGTGAGTGGATCTTATGAGATGTTAAAGAAAAGTTTTGATAGTGTGTTGATAAAAAACCTCTATTAAACATCTTCGTACCGTGCCTGTTTTTAACACGTCATTTTTGATCAATGGAAAATGGATTTACTTTTAATTACGTTCTATAAAAACGGACCCGAGATGTATGGCAAGTAAAAAGAGACGCCTGTAGCCAGCAGTGGGTGATTCCAGGCTGGATGGCGTGCTAAAATGGAGGGGCAAGATAAACAAACCATTTATTTCAAATAAACCAATTACAGGCACTTTTGAATTGTCAAAGTGTAGGTCAGTCAGAAAGATGAAGCTAGTTGCCCATTGCAAAGCGTAGTAGGTACCTATGGAGAAGAACGGACAAGAAACTCCACTGGCTCTTTTAAATCATAAAATTGTTACAAAATATTGGTTACATCATTCATGTTGAAATTGAGAACATAATATATGAGAACGATGTTCCGTTATAAAAAGCATAAAAACAATTCAGAAATTAAAATAAGCCGTGGCAGCTAAGAGTAATGACCAGTCCCTAATGACGGCGCCCGTTCACGAACATGACGTATGGAACAGCGCCATTCAGCTCAACCATACACACAGGAGAGAAGAGAGGCATGTTGGACAAAAACTGAAGACCGTGAGCTACGGAGAAACCTGGGGGAGGTCTATGCTAAAGAGCAAAGCAATCTGGCGATTTCTGATGTCTAACCATTTATTTTAAATGATTTGTAAAACTAGTTTTAAGATTGCTAAAAACGCTATTTGAAATTGAAATTGTAGTGCTTAAAGAAATGCCAATATCTCTTGAAACTAACTAAGCTAACGTTTAAAAAGATCGTGCTTATCGTTAGAAGTGAACGAATAATTAGCACTAGGTATACATTTCCCATAGTTACAAAGCCATCTAGATTCACTTAGCCTGGGTATCACACGGCACATGTGACATGGGTATCATATTATATAAAGTTTCTTGGAACTTTCTTAGCGTGTGACTGTGAAGTTGATGTTATTGTTTACGTCGCCCGCGTCGTCTGGTAATAAGTAACAATTGTTACTAAAGTGCTAAGAAATATACGAAAGTCAATCCACATAGCACAACCATTCGATAGGCTATCGTATGGAAAATGACACATTTCAATAAACCTGAATTGCCTTACCGTCGACAACAAACAGCTGTCGGAAGAATAGAGGTCGTGTATTTGTTTTAAACTGATAATATTTTCGGGTTTTTGACTTGTGAACAGCGTAAGAGGACTCCCACGATAACATTGATTGATGTTTGATACAGTACGGAAGCGTAGCGGACAAATTGTCCATCGTCTACTAATAATAATAATAATAATAAAATTCTTTATTGAGAGTAACCATAAGACTCATAGAGCGTTAGTATCAATACAATAAACTTACAACTATGTTAGTGATACAATTACAGCAACAATTACACAAAAACACACAACAAAACAATCACTGCTTCCGCATTCCAGCTGAGATACTGGAGCAACGACTTACAATAGAGCAGTCCAGCCTGTCCGCAATAACTCCCGGGATGCTGTTGGAACTGGCTCGCACCCTGCGCAACAAGGACGCACATCTTTTACGCATTAATGCATAAAAGCAATCAACACGCAATTCCGCAAACATCCCTGATGCGCTACAGAAGCGAGGCAGCCCCATCAACACCCTGAAGGCATTATTGTACTGCATGCGAAGGGCACTGTACGATCTCTGCGTAAAATGTACCCACAGGCCGCAGGTGTAAAATGAGGAGCAGAAGGCTCTAAAAAGTGTTTAACTAAGCATCTTACAAATAATGTTTCAGAATGTTTTCAAATATTCTTATCACAGTTCAAGTTTAGGCTATCCGAGCTGACGTCACAGGCTCATTATCTTTGTTTTTAAATTCCAGTGCTGCACGATGCGCGAGAGTCTCCGTCGGCTCGCGCTAGACGACGGCGAAGGTATGGAACGGCGCCGGCGCAATACGGGGACCCGCCGAGTGCGGGTGGAGCTGATGCTGGGCGAGCACTTCACTGTGGACGTAGATGTAAGTTAAATAGTGTGTATTATAATATTCTTGGGCATTACGAATTACGCAAGGTCTTCTAACTTAACAGACTTTGTTACGCCACTTCTTCTTTCCAGCTAAAGCACTAAGAACCTCACTCTTTTTGGTTACCCTTAGTGGAGATACCGTCACGTTGCTGCCCATGGTAATCTGAAGGCAGACAGTGGGCAGTTTGAGTCCCAAAAGGCCGTGAACCAGATACAGCAGTGTATTGCGTGAGACCAATATCAGTCAGTAATTAAAAGATTTATTCCGGTCGGATCCCCTGATCCGATCCCTTGCTGGTTGTTATTACGTTTTAATTCTGATCCACTATTTCGGCTGAGTTCTTATCGATCAATTTTGTTTATCACAATTTTAATAACTTGTTTATGTTATTAAAAGACTAGCTTCTGCCCGCGGCTTCGCCCGCGTGGATGTCGGAAGTTATCACACGGGAACGTGCTACCAGGATAAAAAGTATGTGCTTCCCTAGGATGCCATCTATCTGTTTGCCAAATCAGAAGTTCAGTGGTTTAGGCGTGAAAATGTACCATACAGTTTCAAGTTCAAATCCTCCCCTAAAAACCGAATTACCCCTTTTTGCCCCGTCAGGGGTCAATTTTCGGCAACTTTACATACTTATTATTAATTATTTACTGTCGAAAGTATCAATACTGAGTTTCGAGTTAATCGGACCGCGCATTCAATTTCTTCCACACAAACTTCAACACCCCTATATCCCCCTTTGAGGGGTAGTTTGAAAAACTTATAATGATAAACTTTATTACTTACTTAGGCAAGTATTGTTGCCAAGTTTCAAGTTTATTAACTAAATTAATAAGATTTTTCATATTTAAACTGTATCCCCGCTTTTCACCCACACAGGGGTGGAATTTTGAAAAATCATTTGGGATGTGTTCATAACTTGACTCAAAGATGATTTATACTAATTTTCAAGTTAATCAAGCCACGCTGTAAAATCCTCCCCTGTAAAATTGACTACCCCTTTTCAGGCCGTCAGGGGTAGATTTTCGAAAAACCCTGATACACATTATTCTTTCCTTTCAATTTTAGGTATAAATACTGAGTTTCAATTAAATCGGACCGCGCGCAAAAATTCTTCCATACAAACTTTGAAACCTCCCAATCCCCTTTTAAGGGGTAGTTTATAAAAACAAAAAATGCCCAACTTCATAATTTACTTAGATAAGTAATCGTGCCAAGTTTCAAGTTTATTAACTCAAGGAATAAGATTTTTCATACAAACAAAATCCCCCCATTTCACCCTCTTAGGGGTAGAATTTCGAAAAACCCTTTCTTAGTGGATACCTACTCTTCACGAAGAATACACCCTCCAAATTTCATGTCTCTAGGACCAGCGGTTTAGGCTGTGCGTTGATGTCTCAGTCAGTCAGTCAGTCAGTCAGGACTTTGAATTTTATATATATAGATTTCACTTGTTCCATAATGCGTCTGCGCAGATTTTGACGTGTGTTAAATTCGTCAAAATTAACACAAGGCTTGATTCTTTGAAGTGTTGTTTAACGAAGCGCGAGTCTTACGGTATTTTACTACGACTCATAAAACGTACGCCATAAAATGCAGATGGAGTTTATGTCTTATGTGTTTCATACAATTAAACGTTTATTTACTGTGCGTAGTCGTGCAGCAAATTGATCTAAATTGAATGATGATACCAAACTGGATGTGTAGGGGACTTCTTGAGGTTTTTAGGGTGTTATTTTATGTTTTGTACGTGGTAATATAGAATTGTGGATGATGGATCCACAATTCTATATATATATATACCTGCATCTTCCCAACTATGTCGGGGTCGGCTTCCAGTCTAACCGGGTGCAGCTGAAAACCAGTATTTTACATGAAATGACTGCCTATCTGACCTCCACAACCCAGTTCCTAGGTAACACCATACCCCTTGATAAGATTCGTGGTCAGACTTTTGAAATTTGGAGACGTAGCGTCGTAACCACAGTTATTAAGAACCCTGAGCCATGGGACGTTACATTAGTAGTATAGTCTTCGAGGTAACACGTGGCTGAATTTGGTCATCAAAGTCCGGAGCGATAACTCTATTAAGTTTCCGTCTGAGACTCGCCGTAAGACTCTCCATTTGCTAAACCATTGTTCGATTCCCGCACGGAGCAAATATTTGTATGACTTACAATTAGTTGTTCCGGGTCTGGCTGTTTGTGTATGTGAGTTTATATGTCTGTAAACGCACCCACGACACAGGAGAAATTCCTAGTGTGGGGCAGCGTTTAAAAAAATTTGTTCGACAAATTTGTCCGCTAACAACGTAAATAACGTAATAAATGTGGTTGAACTACCTATCAAAATAAAACCATTCCTACTGTTAACCGTCTTCAATCTTCATCATTCAATTAAAGCCAACATCCATCTCAATCACGAACTACCAGACGACCTTGCACGAAACCTATTTAATTTACTTTTAGTACATTTAATTGAAACTTAACTGAATGAAATAGTCCAGTGTTGATACTGCATTTAAATGTGAATACGATGACAGAACACAGCCGGTGGATTGTTTAGTGTTAAACACTTGTTTGTGAATGTGTGGGTAGATGAATGGTTAACATACATCTACATCTTTGTTTGTGTTGAATGGTATTTGATGTTCAGTGTACACCTGTGTAGTTTTCTTATTCTTTCATTGTTGCGAGAATAGCTTTTCATCATCATTATTTTGCGATTTTCCCAATTTATTTTAAATCGGCGCAACGTGTCTTTTTCTACCACATTTATCTATTAGTCGTCATCTCGGTAGTCACCCCCTTTCAGCTAGAAAGGGGGTGACTACTATATGTTTATGTTTCTTTCTTCCCCTTCTCTTATAGCCATCCACATTTTTACTCAAAACTTTCATCACGACATATTCCTCATTCCTCCGTATCACATGCCCATACCATTACAACCAATTTACTCACAACTCTTGTCGTGGGCAAAAGATAAACCGGTTAGTTTAACTTTGATTACCAAGTCATCAACTAATTACCAGCTTTTTGACCAATGTTTCTCCTCCAATTTTCTGTTAAATGAATTTAATTTTGCTCATTAAACTTTGTTTACCCTGTCCGCCAAATTGTTTTGAACTAAACCAAAATTGCATCAAGCGCAAATGCATGCCATTGGCAATCAATTACAGTGTTTTCTGTAGTAGCCCGAAATTCGGAATGTGGCTGGATAATGGAACATGATGCCTGTTTTCCCCGAAGGGTTAGGCAGGAAGGGTTAGGTAAGAAGGGTTAGGCTTATTTATATTTTTTCACATTTTTTAATTAATGTTTTTAATAATATGATAATTTATTTTGACATTTGTATTCTAAATTTGTGTATTTTACTTTTGGCTTGTTTATTCTTTGTTTATTGTAATTCTGACATTTAGGTTTCATTCTAGTTTCTAATTTAATTCTGACATTTAGTTTTTAGCGATAATTTATGTGTAAGTATATATATTTGTATATTTTATCTGTCGTTGTTTTATATGGGTCTCGGACCTGAAATAAATGAAATTTATTATTGTGTACCTATAGCACACCCACATTTCGCCAGTTATGTTTTTCAAATACATAATAAAATACAATTACATGAATAGTGATATCATTAATTGTGAGAATAATGCTCAATAATTATTTTATTAAATTTTCCGATGCTGTCATGGTGTATGTAGGTTGAGTTGATTGATTGATTTTGAAGTCCCATGTCTTGTTACATGGGACTTCAAAATCAATCAATTGACGAAACCCAGATAACCCAGATAACCGACCGTTTTCCGATGGATAACCCAGTAACACTCAACCCAGGACCCCATACTGCGCAGTAGTGTGCGACCACGAGACCAACGAGGCGATATCTCGGTCTAGCTATATAGTTGCCACTATTACTGTGATAAGCAGAATTTCCACCTCATCTATGTGGAATGTTGGCTAGATTTTTTTTTTAATTTTCAATGTATTGGAGCAATGGGCACTGGTTACGGCCCCGACTTAGTTGTAGGTCGTGGGTTCGAACCCAGGCAGACACTTTACTTTGTGTAAATAATTTCAATCACCACCGCTCTCAGTACGGTGAAGAAAATCCCTGTGAGAAAACTGAAAATGTTTAGAACAAAAATGAAGACATGTGACATCGACCAGCCCGCACAGGGCCCGTCTGGTAGATTATAGGCCATTTTTGTTCAAAACAAACAGATCTACAGTAACAATGATATCTGTGAACGTGATAAAGTTATCGAGAGGTTAATAAATAATGCAGCTGAGCAGGTTAACTGACATGCGTTAACTACAGTTACTTGTGCCTTGAGGAATGTATAAAGGACGTGTGCGGAATGAAAGTTGAAAATACGGGTATTTATCAGGCAATTTATTTATATAAATAGTAGTTTCATATCATTATCGAGTATTGCGGCGCTTTTGACCTCGATCATGGAAAGCGATGCATGATGTCTATGATGGAACGAGCGTGCCCAGAAGATGCCTGTTCACTTACTTTGAAGGTAGACGGATTTAGTTTTCATTTACTCTTCAATTTTGGTTTTGAACCCGCATACCATACCTACTACTTGTAGGTAAACTTAACAATAGTACCTCCAAAGAAATTGAAAATTATTTCTGCTTTAAATCTATCAAATACAGTTCCGAACGGGCATTCTACCTCACCCCAAATATGAAATGCCGTCTGAATGGCCACTTCTTCCACCAACTCTATGAATAATTCAATACTTACTTAATAAATTACTCGTGTAAGTACCTACACATCAGCTGCACATCAGTTTGTAACAAAACCCAGCATTAGTGCTCACAACACGAGCAATAAATGCCGCAAATAAATGTATTTTCTTTCTTTCTTTTAATACGCATCAACGCTCGTTTATTTGAGCACCGTACTCAAATACAGGCAACTTTACATATTTCCTCAGCCGCCTCACGCGTGTCGCTCGTGTGTAAGCACTTAGCAGGGTCTGTTATTCTGCTGAAAGTCCGCACCTACTGCGCTAGGCCAGCTGACGGTTCCTACTGATGTACTGTCAACTGTAACAATCTTTGTACCTGCAGCAATATGCCTGGATCTGGCTATCTGAATTTGACCCAGACTCTCATCAAAACCATCTCCTCCTTCCAGCGCAAAGCTCGCGGAGCAGACCTGCTGGACCAGATCTGCGAGTGCTTAGACCTGCTGGAAAAGGACTACTTCGGTTTGCTGTACACTCAGCGAGGAGACCCCAGGGTCTGGGTCGACCTCAACAGGAGACTCTCTAAGACATTTAGAAGTAAGTACTGGTTCGCACGGATTTCTTTGCAACACCTGCCTCGTTGGTCTAGGTGGTCGTAGGTGCGACTGCTGAGCGGTGGGCCCTTAGTTCGATTCCCAGATATAGGATTTTCCCATTAGGAAGTTCTCAGTAGCAGCCTGAAGTTTTTAATCGTGTACTCCTTTATTTTGGAAAGAAATTTTATTTTTCGTCTGTGAATCCTGCATCTCGCAAGCAGAGTTTAGCAACATATATACAAACTTCCCAACATCAATCGTTGGGTAGTTGCCCGCCAGACAACACCCGTCTAGTCGGAGGATCCTCCCTTTTCTATGGAGGATGAGTGAACTTTACACCCTGTTCCTCATACCTCTATACTGGTGACCCCGAGTATGAACGTCAGCGCAGCCATCGTGCACCTACTTAAGCGTTATATCATCATTACTCCCGCAAGCTTTAGCGGCGAGTCACCCAGCCAGCCAGCATCCACGGCTACAACGGATATCCTGACCACCAGCATGCAGCGACCGCGTATACCCGTCAGCCTCATCAGCAATCTCGGCACAGTACACTGCACTTTCGGCCGATCAGAGAGCCCAGGAGCCCGGGAGCCAAGGTCGGCAGAGCCCATAAACCAGAGGGTTTATGGGCTCTGCTTGTTGATCGGCCGAAAGTATAGATAAATAGAAACCGGCCGGGTGGAGGCTGGCTGCTGCGTCGACCAGGCACTACTGGTCGTCGCAGCAGCCAGCCTACAAACAACCACCACACCAACCACAACTAAACAACCTACCGTTTGGAGATTTCAGGCGAAACCTTAGAATTCAATAACACAGAAAAATTAAATAATATTTTCCAGATGAGCCATGGGACGTACGTTTGGCAGTGAAGTTCTACCCTCCGGAGCCGAGTGAACTGAATGATGACGCGACACGCTACCAGATAGCACTCGCCATTAGGAGAGATCTCATGGAAGGTAAGACAAGATTTGAATTTTGAATTTAGCGAAAATATAGGAAGAGTGAAAGGAAAGAAAGAAAAATGCGTTTATTAGCTTTACAGCAAAAAAAAACCTTAAAACTATATAAAAAAAAACTTTTATTTTTACTTTTACTAAAAAAGCATCTTACCAGGAAAGGCATGGATAAGAAACAAAATAATTTAAAGGTGCTGTTAAAACGTTTGTTCTCCCACCAGAATATATCTATTTTCTACGACAATGAGCTTTTACATAATGTTTCCTTGTAAAATACTGTATTTGTAATTTTATGTGTAAGTATGTATGTACAATAAAGAGCAAGAATAAAAATGTAAAATGAATATGAGACTAAAGTTTGAATGTGAAAAAAGTGTACTGAAACTCGAATGCAATCCAAGCCAATCATAAAACTATCGACCACATACTAGTGATACTAGAACCGTGTTCGTTTATTTTCCAGGTCGCCTCACCTGCTCGCAAATAACCTACGCCCTCCTCTCCTCATACGTGCTCCAGGCAGAACTGGGAGACTACGAGGAGGCGCACGACATCAACACCGCCCTGCATCAGCACAGTGCAGTCCCAGTCAACGCCATCACAGCAGAACTAGAGGCGAACATTGACGAACTGTACCGGAAACACAAGTGAGTAGACTGCCATCACATGCTGCACATAGGTGACAAAAGGCACGCCGTTTAAAATTAACGCAATGATAATGGGAACAGTGAAATATGATACAAGTTTCTTGCTTGTGGCATACGCTACGCTTCACAGCCTAGCTCATTGGCTACCCAGCTGTCTTTTTGAATGGTTGTGTCTTGAACCGTGTTCGTCAGTTTAAATTATCTAGGGCATATTGTTACGGAGGATTTGAAGGACAATCTAGATGTGGACCGGGAACGAAGACCATTGGCGGTGAGGTGTAATATGTTGATCCGAAGGTTCTCACGCTGCACAGGTTCAGTTAAAATAACTTTATTCAAAGCTTACTGTCAAGTATTTTACACGTGTAGCCTTTGGTCTAGCTTCACTCTAATGCTCTTCGAGTCCAGTATAATAATGCATTCAGGATGCTGTTGAGGCTGCCACGCTTCTGTAGTGCCTCATGGATGTTCGTGGATGCCCGGATTGACAGCTTCGCTGCAATCAGGCGCAAGCGAGCAGCGTCCTCGTTGCACAGGGTACGTGCCAGTAACAACGGTCTCCTGAGTGTCATTGCCAACAAACTGGATTGTCCTTTCGTCTGGTACTTAAGTCAGCTGCATTCTCGTGTATACAGGGTGGCAGGGAAACGCTTCCGAAAACGAAGACAGGTGATAGGGCTACTGATTCTCGATACGATACCATCAAAAAATTAGAAAAAAAAATGAACAATTTTACCTATTTTTTTTAGCATTTTGCGTACACTATGCTGTGAGAACAGTTAAATTAAACCATTATTTGCTATTAAACACATTTTTTTTCTTTACAACTCTAACAAGCAATGTATTCGTAAATAAATATCATCTGACGCTTGCGCATGACCTCGAGTTCAAAGTGCGCGCGCGCTCGCCGACAGCTGCGCGGCTGACGACCCCAAGTCCACGTGACGCGCGATGCGACGCGCCGCCAAAATAAATACGAAGAAACATTACAGAGGCGTCAACAGTTTTAAATTGATGCAATGTGTCGTGTATTTAATAAGTTTTGTATGTAAGTCGATAATCGATAGTGAATGAAATAAAGTAAAAGATCGTGTTGAATAAGTTGGGTTATTGCGGCTGTCGAAGGACCAATAAGCGTTGTGTAATATTATTATTCGGGAACGAATGTCATGTCGCCTGCACACAAGGGGGTAGGAAACAATTAAGGACTTACTTGGTGTTTTTGAATGTGCCGTGCTGATATGTAGACCGGCGCGGCGTCCGGTAACTTTTTGTTTCCCTGCTTCTTCCTGGTTTTGTGTCGGCCGACACTCGTAAATTGGTATGTTTCGCGGCGCGCGCGCGTCGCGAAGCTTAGCGGTATAGCTTGCGGTGCGGGTGACTGTTCGATTACAAGTGAAGTTGAATCTCTGTCCCTCTGCTGGAGCGTCTTGATTCCACGTAGCCCGGAAACGGTTGTCGGTTGGCGCTTTCTCTTTCTGTCGCGTATGGACGTAATGATAGGGAGAGGGATAGATGCATAGGCATTTGGCGACATGACAGAATAAAGCAGTTTTCGTTCGGATATTTAATAGAGAGAAACTTGTAATATAGAAACTTGTGTAAGCAGATCGCGTGTACAGTTTGAAGCAACTAGCGCGCGTGATTCAATTGAATTTGAACTTTATGTCAATGCAATTAGAGTGACACGACGCGCGCTCATTTATTACAATAACTGTATCCTTCATTTAGTAAGTAAACCCAATCAATTTAAAGTGGATAATAAAATTAATTTAATCTAAGAAACCCGTTAAATCTTATTTTAAAGTTAGAAAATGAAAACAGTTTGTACCTAATAAAGCATAAGTATCTACAATTTCCTAACAATTAAAATTAATTGGTTTCTGATTTCATAATTATTATTTTTTTTTTTTTTTTTTTTTTTTTTTTTTTTTTTTTTTTTTTATATTCCCTGGACATTTCACACAGCACCATTTGTCCCAAGCTAAGCAACCTAATGCTTGTGTTATGGTAACAAGATGGCTGATAAACTACTTATATACAATTTTTTTTTTTTTTTGTAAATACATACATATTATAGATAGAAAAACACCCAGACTCGGAACAAATACATGTAGGTCATACAAATATTTGTTCCGTGCGGGAATCGAACCCGCGACACGCAGCGCAGCAGTCAATCGCTTAACCACTGCGCCAACCGTGCCGTCATTCTTTTCACATTTTCTCCTCTGTAATCTGACTCCTCGTCGCCGCGCCGGTGGCGCCGCACGGCGGTACCTTTTGTCGGCCGGCATCGCATGCAGGCGGCATGTTTGATCTTCATAGCACTTCTTCAGTAATCTAGTTACTTAGTTAGTTCCTTTCCGACTCGGTTCGTGAGCGAACGTGCGTTAATCGATCGATAGCCATTGAATCGTATTATTACTGTTTTGTTAGTTTTGTGTTTAGTTATTATTGTTACGTTTTTAGTGCTGTTTTATTGTGTTTTAGTAATATTTTTTTGTTGTTTTTAACAATGCCTGAGACATACGTGTACAGTGCTCGTGAATACGGCAACATGTTGATGTGTTTAGGAGAAGCCCGTGGCGCGCGTCTCACTGAGCTTTTTGATGACTGCTGGATCGGAAAGCTAGAGCCACACGCCTGGCCAGCTCGTTCACCCGACTTAACACATTTGGACTTCTTTTTGTGGGGGTATGTGAAAGAAAGAGTGTTTGATCGGGAATGTGACAGTGCTGATGGAATGCGGGGCAGAAAAGTGAGCGTGTTTAATAAACTACGTGCAGAAGTGTTGAGGATCCTACACTAATGCCTCGTGTTCACGGCTCGACACAGGGACGGGCCCAGCTATGTATTGAAATGTATGGAGCGCAGTTCGAGCCAAACCTCATAAGATCGCAAAAACAGGTCCGCGCGGTGGCGCGACGTTGCATTGCGTGTCAGTGACCTCACGTTTTGTACGGTTTCCATTGCGTGTTTGCGAAATATGAAGTCTTGAAAATAATCAATTTCAGGCGAAAGGTTAGTGGTATCCGTTTGCATAAAGGTTGTATATAATCTACGTTCTGGCTTCGGAAGCGTTCTCCTTACACCCTGTATATTGGTAATGTCTACTAACATAGTTTTTAAGTTTTTATGTTACTAACATCTTGGTACCCTTTGTAATGTTGTAATTATTATGTATTAAGCATTTTTTTTTTTACAATAAATGCAATAACTGTGTAGACTGTTTAGACGGTGCAACTTTTATTGAGGCTTCAACTAATAGTATGCCATAGGCAATTAAAATGCATCGTGAAAATCTGGCTTTAGTGAAGAAATAATGGACGCTAAGTCTAAGTGGGTAGATCATACGACATAATGCGTATGATGTGGATGGCTGGACCGAAGAATCCTCTGAAGAACTGACGTTTTTGGAACGAAGTTCTTCAGAGCTTGCGGTAGGAGTAAACTTGGAGAAATCGTGACGTAACGAAAAAGCGTTATTCCATTCCATGCTTCTTTTTATTACATATAATAGAGAGAGTCAGACAGAGAGAGATAGTTTTCATGGTTTTCGAGAGTGTTGAAGCCGACAGTAAGGTCAAAATGAAAGTCCAAGATGGCGGCTGCAACACGACCCGATCCCACACGTTTTTATTTTTCTAAGTATTCTAAAAAATATATTTTTCTTTTATTTTTGCAGAGGCCAGACCCCAGCAGAAGCCGAGCTGAACTACCTTGAGACTGCCAAGCGTCTGTCTCTGTACGGCGCAGAGCTGCACGCTGCCACCGACTGCCAGGAGGTTCCCATCGCGCTGGGCGTCTGCCACAACGGGGTTGCTGTGTACAGGGACGGGTGAGATACTTACATTATATCCTAAAACCAGCCAACGTAAGCCAGCAAAGGTCAAGGTGTACCACTAATGACAAACGTTTCACAAGTACACCAATAGCAAAAAAACAAAATAAGATACCGATGTCTGTTCAATTTTAAGTCGTTGGTTCCTCACTTTAAGGATCACCCTTAATTTTTGGTGTAGCGGTACAAGAAAACTGAATCAAAAACGGGAATATGGGTTTTATTTCCAGACTTTTACTGACTAAAACCCACCCGTGTTCCTTCCTTAGCCCTTTCTGTTCCAGGGCAGCGGTTAACCTTTCGGAAAATCCCGCCGCCCCGGCAGGCTTCGGCCCTGTGGGGCCCCGTCCTCTGCTGACATCTCTTTGAGGCGCGTGTGGAACAGAACGCGCCGTCCGGCATTGTGTGATCCCCTTAACAATAATTCGGACCGAACCCAGCCGTATCGAGAACTAGGTTCCTGCTGTACTGTACTGTACTTACTGCTGGGACACAGGCCTCCTCTCTGTGAGAGGGAGTGGGCCGTAATCGACCACGCGGTCCCTGTGCGGGTTGGTGATATAATACTCCTAAAATTGTTTCGCTTACTCCTGTCCCCCATCTTGTTTCTTCCGTCCAGAATAGTACCTAAAACCTATAGTACTTTTAAGCATTTTTATTTACCACTCTGATGGATCAATTCCAGGCTTCTGATGAACCGCTTCCCCTGGGCGAAGATCACGAAGATCTGCTACAACAAGAGACTGTTCACACTAAGACTGAGGGCCGCAGAGTTCGATGAGTACGAGACGATCCTGAGCTTCAAGCTGTCTGCCACCAGCGCCTGCAAGAAGCTGTGGCGCTGCAGTGTGGAACACCACATGTTCTTCAGGTAATTCAAATGTAGGACTATCAGCCTATAATTTTAGGACAGCTGGGCCATGTCTCTTTTTTTAAGTAGAAGGAATGAGCAGTGATTGCCTTGCTTGCTTATTTTTTATTATACAGAGACTTACTATCTACCACCAAAGGAGCATCTCCCTGCAGGGTGTAACCTTCCGTGGTCCACTTGGAAGTCCCTGATCCGTCTCCGGAGTCCGGACACAAGTGGGAAGATGTAAGTCCAACCTGGTAAAGTGGGGCTACCTTGACGGAACGGCAATGGGGTGTGATTGTGGAGCTATGTCACATACCATGCTCCACCTCCTATCCTGCCCTCTGTGTCCCAAAATATACTGTCAAAGTGACCTCTGCGCTGCCACCGACAACGCCGTAGGAGTCGCAACATTTTGGGCCAACAAGATTTAAAATTCAGTCGTGCCAGCGACACAGAGAAGATTATACAGAGTTATTTAAATTAGCTATCTTAGTTATTTTAGTTGTGTTTTTCTTAGTTTTTTTAGTTGTTAGTTTTTAAACACAAAAAACTTTTTTTGTTAGTTTAGATAGCTAATTTAAAGTTTTGATATATATCGGCTGATATCGATACCCATTGGTATCGATATCAGCCTACTCATGATATATAAAACGAAAAATTTTTTTTTTCTGTGGGTTCATCGACTGCAGTAATTATTGTAGTCACTTGAAATTAGTGTCCGACCGAAAGTTCGGTTTCGGTTTCGGTTTCGGCCGAGTTTCGGCCAAAAATCAAGTTTCGGTGGCAGTTTCGGTTTCGGCCAAAATTGGCCGAAACTTTTGCCAAAACCGAAACAGTAACAATTAGTGATTTGATTTATTGATAACTGATAAACATTTTGCTATGAGAACTTAATTTGAAAAAATAATAAAAATATTATTAATATTTTTTTATATTATTATCTATATTGTATTTAAAATTCAAAGTCCTGACTGACTGAGACATCAACGCACAGCCTAAGCCGCTGGTCCTAGAGACATGAAAATTGGAGGGTGTATTCTTCGTGAAGAGTAGGTATCCACTAAGAAAGGGTTTTTCGAAATTCCACCCCTAAGAGGGTGAAATGGGGGGATTTTGTTTGTATGAAAAATCTTATTCCATGAGTTAATAAACTTGAAACTTGGCACGAATACTTATCTAAGTAAATTATGAAGTTGGGCATTTTTTGTTTTTATAAACTACCCCCTAAAAGGGGATTGGGGGGTTTCAAAGTTTGTATGGAAGAATTTTAGCGCGCGGTCCGATTTAATCGAAACTACGTATTTATACCTAAAATTTAAAGGAAAGAATAATTATTATCAGGGTTTTTCGAAAATCTACCCCTGACGGCCTGAAAAGGGGTAGTCAATTTTACAGGGGAGGATTTTACAGCGTGGCTTGATTAACTCGAAGAGTGGTATAAATAATCTTTGAATCAAGTTATGAACACATCCCAAATGATTTTTCAAAATTCCACCCCTGTGGGGGTGAAAAGCGGGGATACAGTTTATATGAAAAATCTTATTCGTTAGGTTCATAATCTTGAAAATTGGATGAATACTCGCCTAAGTAAGCAATAAAGTTTATCATTATTAGTTTTTCAAAACTACCCCTCAAAGGGGGATATAGGGGTGTTGAAGTTTGTGTGGAAGAAATTGAATGCGCGGTCCGATTAACTAGAAACACAGTATTGATACTTTTGACAGAAAATAATTAATAATAAGTATGTAAAGTTGTCGAAAATTGACCCCTGACGGGGCAAAAAGGGGTAATTCGGTTTTTAGGGGAGGATTTGAACTTGACACTGTATGTTACATTTTCACGCCTAAGCCACTGAACTTCTGATTTGGCAAAGCGATAGATGGCATCCTGGGGAAGCACATACTTTTTATCCTGGTAGCACGTTTCCGTGGGATTCCTAAATTCACGCGGGCGAAGCCGCGGGCAGAAGCTAGTATTAAATAAATGATTACAACAAAATTAATATACCTACTGTTTCCATTTCATGTCCTAATTAATGCAGAATAATGGGTAAAATGCACCAAATTTTAGTATTTTAAGGAATTTAAAACTTAACCACGTGAGTTTCGGTTTCGGTTTCGGTTTCGGCCGAAACTGAGGCCACGGCCGAATATTCGGTTTCGGTTTCGGTTTCGGCCGGAAAACCAGTTTCGGTCGGACTCTACTTGAAATATGAGTATTAAAAACAGTTTTTTTTTTGTTGCGTAAACTGTACTGTGATGGGTGCCGATAGCTAAAAACTTAAGAAAACAGTTTTTCTCAACTCAAACTTTAATTAACAACAGTAGGTAACAGTGGTCGTTGACTTCCTAAAAAAAAGTGTTTTTTGTCATCGTGTTTAGGTTTTGAAACTCATTGCGTCTGCGGAGTTTAGCTCGTCAACTTAAAATAATCCTGTATTTGCTTTTATATTACTATAATGTGTGGGGTATGTCCAGGTTTTTTTATTGGAAGACTGTCTGAGGTGTGATCAACTTGAATCATGATCACAGAACAGCTACATTGCCACTAGCCTGATTCTGTGTTACAAAATCTGGAGCATAAAAAGTAGATCTAAATCTTGAAGAATCAGGTCAACTTATCAAGTTTACTAGGATTAACTTATAGTCCATTAATGTTCTACGGCGTCGACACAATATAGGAAAACGATACCTAGGTATAATATACAAATAATGTAATGGTTGTTTTCAGACGAGAATCGCCAGTGGCAGTAGAGCGCATCCCGGGCTTCGGGCGCCTGGGCTCGCGCCGCCTCGCGTGTCGCCGCACGCTGCGCCAGCTGCGCGCCGCCCGGCACACCCCCACGGCCGCCTGACGCCGCGCCGCAGCATGCCGCCCAGCACGGGCTTGTAGCCACTGCTGAGACATTACGCTACAACTATGTGTAGTGGTAGCGTAATGTATAACACGATGTGTTGACTGTGGTCAACTCATCGTCTTATAGCGCCATCTATGAGAGCACTTAAGAACTATTTAGACAATCAGCCAACTATTGGCGCCACCGTAACTCTGACGTCACTGAATCCTAAATCACGCAAGCAAAGTTTGACAAAAATCTGCACAACCCTGTGGCCCACGAGCGACACGCTCAAGCGACACCTCTTACGATGCGTAGAAAACTAATGAAAGAAGTTGTTTAGAGCACACCACGAGTCCCAGCGACAAATGTCGCGGACGCGTGTCGCTTGACGCAAGCCGCATGGCAAGGCCGTGAGTAATCCCCGCTGCCCGCTTATCAGGAATCTCCAACATAACAGCGAAGTAAAGTAATTGAGTAACAGTAGGAATGGCTTTCATTTTGACAGTTCAACAACATTCATTGCGTTATTTACGTTATTGAACAGACACATTGTTCCAACATAATTGAAGCAATGGATTAGCAATATCCTTCAAAATGATTGTGATTGACAGTGCACACACAATTCGGGTGCAGACTGACAAAAATACTATTCACTGACTAGTATAAATAAAATAGTAAGAAAACCTACAACAATTTTTTGATATTTCGAAAATACCATAGTGTATTTTACTTTTAACATTCAGCAACAAAGATGGCATCAACGTTATGGGTCGTAGGTTCAATCCCACACATTTTGTTCGCGGGTTGGAAGTTTATGCACATGAAGATCATATTTCACTTACAGAAAACAACTTGTAAATGTTGCAATTCTATCTCAGTAAATTACTTATTCATAAGTGCCATTATCACAATAAATCAACTGTAAATAATTATTAATCATTACCTCTAAGTAATGACCGAAGTCGAGAATACGACATTGTCATTATTTATAAAATACCTTCTATAATATTTAGATATTACATTATGCAAGTTAATGTACAGTCCGACCATCGAGAGAATGTGTTCCTGACACCTGTCAATGCGACAATTCTAGTAACTAATAAAGATAAATTCGCAAAACACGTATTCGTTTGTGTGACACCTGTCAGTTTGACAGGTGTCTGAACGCATTGTCTCGACGGCCGCATTGTAGTTAGAATTCTATACAGCTCATATTATATGTACTTCTAAAGCAGTGGTGGACTAGTGGTATCGGCCCCCACTTACGAGTCGTAGGTCGTAGGTTCGAACCCAGACAGCCGCTTTACTTTGTGTAAAATTTCATCACCACTGCTCTCAAAACGGTGAAGGAAAACATCGTGAGGAAACCGGGGCATGTCCGACCGAAAAATTCGAAGACATGTGACATCTACCAACCCGCACTGGGCCCACGTGGTGGATTACAGCCCACTCCATCTCACAAAGAGGTATGTGTCCCAGCAGTGGGAACATTATAGGCTGATTATGCTACAGCATGTACAAGAAAGGTGTGATACAAACCATCAAACGTAACAACTGTCTCCATGGGACCAACATCGTAATCGCGAAACATTCAGCCGTCTCATACATTTTGCGAGATAAATGTTGAAGTTTTGTTTGGGACAGATGAAAATTTTTTCGCGATTACGATGTACGTCCCATAGAGAAAGTTGTTCAGTTTGATGGGCTGTACCACACCCTTAAATATGACCACACATTTCGGATACATGCTGTATACGAGGGTGGCGAGAACATCGACGCGCAACCTGTTACCAAGGATTCTGTACATGATTCTGTATATGATTCTGTACATGATTCTGTACATGATTCTGCATGATTTCCCTCGGAAAATTTTTGTCGGTTATTTCAAATAAAATGTGCTGTTCCATACTCTTTATGACCGCGTTGGTATTGCTCGTATATATGGCACAGCCGATTTTTTGGATCACCGATTTCTGCACTAGGTCGTCTAGAATTATGTGCCGAATTCATAGTTACAGTTTGCGCGGGTTTTCCTCAAAATAAACTTTACCTGTCTACATAGTCATCTCTTTTGTTGCCTGTCCTTCTTTCCCGACGCCGCACGTCCCAAGATAAACTTAAAAAAAATTAAATCATCAGATTTATTTTTAGGTTTACCTACGAGTATTAACTGGTTCTGTTTTAATTTAGTGTCTTATCGATAAGTTAGCTTTTTTTTTTGCACAACCATGCTTCTCAACTCTTTATTTATGGTATCATACAAAAAACCTAGATTATAAAAAAATAAGTATAGGTACTCGTACAAGGTGGAGACGACGGTACGTCAATAAATTAATCTGCGTTTAACTAATGACCCCAGACTCCCCAGTCTGCATACAAAAAGCCAAATATATCCAATAGTTTAATCACTATAGCTAGTCTAGTACCTAGTAGTATTGTCAGTATTTTCATTTATTGATGTACTAGCAGCGCCCCGCGGTTTCACCCGCATAAGTTTGTATCCCGTGGGAATATCAGGATAAAAATGTGTTAATCCTGGTTATAAACTATCTGTGTGCCAAATTTCATCCAAATCCGTTTAGTAGTTTTTGCGTGAAAGAGTAACAAACATCCATCCATCCATTCATCCATCCATCCTCACAAACTTTCGCATTTATAATATTAGTCGCCGGCTGCCGCTGAACCAGCGCTGGGGCTCTGTTTCGTATAGGGTCTTAGCATTATGCTGAGCGATGGCCATTTTGCGTGAATGTGTCGCATGTTTACCCCCTACTTATTTTTTTTGTGTTTGTTCTTTTTTATGTGTCATGTTTGCCACAAATAAATGTATTTCCTTTCTTTCTTCTTCTTTCTATTAGTAGGGTTGTCATCTCCACCTTGTATACAACATGTCCCGAAATTAACGCACACCACCAAACCACCCCAATTAGAATATTATATTATAATCATAATACATATGCTGATTTTTTATTATTAAGTATAAAACATTGTTTCTTTATTACGTAAGTTATCCTGATTGTCACAGAAAATTGTGGTCAATTTACAAATCTGCGCATGCACTGCACACAGTCGCACTCGTATAAGGGTCTAGCGGCGTAGGTATTTCATCCATTTTGGTTTGTTTTGACTGTACAGCGGAAGTGTGACAGTAATTTACGTGGTTATAATCATTTTTGGGATAAAAAATTACTTATATAAAAAATGACAGAAAACGATTCAGTAAAGGATTCTCAACAAACTACTTTCATAAAGTGCATTAATTCAGTTACACCGTTACACGTTGTATATTTAGAATTGAATTAATAGGCATCGAAGGACTGTATAAACAACCTATAATAGCTACAATAAAGTTAAATAATGTATTTTAGTACCTACTGTATAATTTGTGGCAAAATTAAATATATTTTGAATAAAGTATTTTTATAAAATAAACACAGTTTGTTATTTCGTTTCGACTCATCATCATCTGCTAGCCTTCTCCCAACTATGTTAGGGTCAGCTTCCAGTCAAACCGGACCCAGCTGAATACCAGTATTTTACATGGACCGACTGCCTATCTGACCTCCACAATCCATTTACTGGGTAATACGAGACGCCTTGGTAATCATAGGTCAGAAATTCAGGCTTCTGACTATCCGAAGGTAACGACTGTCAAAAGTCCACGAATGACAGCCGGGACGAACCGCTTAACGTGCTTTCCGGGGCACGAAGGGGTCTCGGTATGTAAAGATGGTCACCCATCCACGTTTCGACTATCCAACCAAAAAACTGTACGGTATTTTAATGTGTGTCCTTATATTAATGGTATTATCTAACTTGTTGAACGAACAAAAAGGCATATCAAGTTGGTGGGGTTTTGTTTATGAGTGTATGTCATTAATTCGACAAACATTGTATTGTACGATATTGCAAAAATATGTAGATATAGTGTAATAGTTAGTCTACTTGGTGTGGTGTAGGTTCTCTCTCATACTCGCCAAGTTGTCTCGATCGGGTAGTGAGTTTTTTACAGAATAGCATTGTCATACACGCAAGCCGTTCTAGGACGCCCGTTTTGGCGTTTCCAGCAAAAAAAAAATACCAGTAACATAGACGTATATACTTCTATTTCTGCAGATTGGGTGTTCTCATGTGAATCGATAACTCAAAACTAGAAAGTGATCGATTCACCGGAGTTGTGTCGAAGTATCATTGAAACGAACATTAAAACTTGCATTTTCATTATATATTTTCATCATGAACAAAACAAAAACTTTAGAAATCGGAACGGTACATCACAAAATATGTTGGTACATACGCCAGCACATCAAGCTGCTACAATCTGTCAAATTCCTTTAGTAGATTTTCTACTTTATCGCTAAAGTTTTAAGTTTCAAGATTGATTGGGAAAATTTGACAGTTTCGGGTAGCTTGACCTGCTGGCGTCTGTACTTAGGCATTTATAAGTTTATCATGTATTTGGAAAAAGTGCTTTCCAAAAAAAACAAAATAGAATAACTACGAAGACAGCACACCACATGATGCAATTAAGAAAGTTATAGGAATGTTCAGTAGGTTGCACGTCAGTGGTAACACTAATATTCAGCTGGTCTAGCGTAGTAAAGAGTTTCAATAAAATAGGAGGTCCATTCAAATTATACTAGTTCTGTTACCACTTATACTAGTTATGTTAACACTTATACTAGTTCTGTTACCACTTATACTAGTTCTGTTACCACTTATAATAACTCTGTTACTTTAGTCTTCCGTACAGACCTACCAATTTAACAAAAATAAAGAGTAGTAACTTACACAATATTTAGGTAAGCATGGTTGCAGGCATTTTATGTGTCATAATCATAATACATAATAAAACTTCTAAGACTTACTTAGTACAAGTATATTTATGGCTTCGAACAACAAAACAAAACAAAACAACAAAATGAATTATGACTGTATTTTGAATGAATATGGAATCTTTGAGTCTAAAATAAAAATAATTACACAAGGAGCAACGCTGATAGGTACTACACGTTTCAACCTAATTGCCAGAGTGTGAACCATGTAATACTGCCGTAAGGAAACTAGCATTCAGTATTCCAAAAGACATCAAATCTGAAGGTAATAACTAAATCGGGCTACAGTAATGTGATAAGAATAACAAAGCATCATCACCCGGAAAATAAAGTATCCTTGACAGCATCGGACACTGCCCCCAATACCGCGGTTTCTTTGTACGTCAGCCCCGCTTCACCGGCACCGAAGGGCTCCTTGTCAAGTGTCTGACAGTAGTACTTACCCCTGGTGTCGGGAGAAGAGCCGGAGCCCATAATACTGAAAAACAAACAATATTTATGGCGTTAAACCACACGCGTTCTTGCTCAAAGTAATTTAGTCATAATATGCGCATAATGTAGTCCATGCTTTGGTAATGAGGCACTTGAACTTAAGTTTGTAATGTACAAATTGTGTACCCAACAATATATTTACATCATTTAAAAAGCTAACAGTCTTAACATAATAATATGTACAAGTATATAAAGAGGAGGGGAAATAATCAAAGGGCATAAAAAAATTCGTCCGCATCGCTGTCAATAGGAAACGTGCCCAAAAGTTAAGTAATAGTGTAAAGAAAGACATAAAAAATATTTATTGCGACTCGTACAGAAAGATCATAAACTAAACTAAACACAGTAAAAATAAAAAATAAAAAACTACCTATATAAAAAAAGTAACAAAAGAAAAATGAAACAGAAAGTCCTATACGAGGCCAAAAGCCTTCTATCTCAGCATGATGCTTCGACTTAAAAAAATAATGTCACGGCGCTGGTATTCTGATAGGGCCCGCTGTGATGTCACGGGCAGTTACAGTAATAAATAAATAAATTTAGCTATGTAAATTATTAGCAAATAAAATAAATAATTCATTTTTAATCCGCGCCAGACGTTACCTCATTATTAGTCTATGCCCTAAGTGTCAGAAGCACTTGACATTTCTCGGGACCCTGGAGTCCCGGACTATTCCCGGACGTTTGGAAGGCGTGCAAAGGGCCGAAGCCAACACACAGAGTCCCGTTAGACGTTTCTAATGCAATGAAGTACCAACCGCCGCGGGACGATTATCCCTGTTCGCACTATACAAGTGCACCTAAGAACAACCCCCGATAACCCCGGTTGGTGTAGGTTGCAGGATATGGAAACAAAGATATTGGATTATGGGTTTGGGTGGCTAAAGTGAACTGGTTGTTTAGGACTATGGAAAGACTTATATAGCCCCTGCCTGACTAATGGTTTATATAAATTAATAGTGTTCAGACGCCAGCAGGTCCAAGTTACCCGAAACTGTCAATTTTTTCCAATCAACTTTGAACCTTAACGCTTTAGCGATAAAGTTGAAAATCCATTAAAGAAATTTGACAGATTGTAGTAGCTTGATGTGCTGGCGTCTGTACAAAGAGTATAACAATTAAAAAAAACTTGTGGTAGCGATTGGGAAAACAGTAAAGCGGCGCCTTAATGCCTTCCGCGTTCAAATGTTTATCGGCCATCTGAAGTCCTGGACATCTCACCGCGTATCATTGTAGTCACACTTTCCATGCCTGAAGTCCTCGTAACTGTTGCATTTTACTGTTATGAACGGCTCAGGGCACCGCACTAACGCGACATAGATCTCCCAAGCGCGGCTGTGGCTACAAGTCTGCATCAAGCAGCCAGGCTGCTTCTCGCCATTGTTCGGATAGTAATCTACGTGTCCTGCGAATTTGGACCATTTAACATACACACAATGATATACATATAAAACAATAGGGTTAGAGGCGAACATAAAGATTCGTAAAATATTGTACACTTTATAGGTGCGCAGCCTAGTTGACGGACGTCACACGACTCTTATCAAAAAGGGATGCGTATCGAAGGTTTTTAATGAAAGCTTCTAGAATGTTCTAGAACCTCCGACTCGCTCTCATTCATTGGCAGGGCGGAAACGAGAGGCGTTTCCGCCAAAAGCGCGTGGATTGTGGCGGGAGCGGTTAGAAATAGGTTAGCGTTATATCCTCCCCCTTTTGACCAGGTCATGATCAGTTAGAAAATATTTACTGAAGGACCCTTAGAGGCTGGTACCATTCTATTTAATCAAAAACGGTAAGTAGCTTCACTTATTCACAAAAACCTCTGTTACTTTTGAAATGACTGTTATATTAAATAATAGTGTGGTCCCGTGATCCCGTGTGGTTGCCAGGCACAACGAGGAAGACCACAGCTTCAGATCAATAATTGATCCGGTTCTATTTATCATCAAGCTTATATAAGATAACACATCATGATAGTCACTTTGCGTTGCCTGAGACTGATTGTTAACTAGGACTCAAGACAGGCTGCAGCATCATCTCAACCACTGAACACATAGCGCAATATAGTACACCGTGTTCCGGACGATATACATAAACTTCGACCAGATGTTCAGACCATGGATATAAGCATTTTACATTATGGACAAATTAGTGAATTCTTAGTTTTCGTTCATTTTCATACAAACTAAATACATTGACGTAAATCACCCGATATGCATGCCTCTTTAACCGAAGCATTTGATATTAGGGCTGATTTTTCAATCATCTGATAACTTTATTCGAGGAATAATTTTGAATTTTTGACAGTTATTTCATATAAAAACTGTCACAAATATCTTAGTAAGGAAGCCTTTTTATGTAGGTACTACTTCCTTTGTTAGATTTGATTCGTAAAAGCTTTAGAAGCGTTTTTCAAAGTTTATGGATAACGTAAAGAACACGGTGTGTATTACGCGATTGGTTCAAATGAATTTCGATTTGGCCTGCAGTATGCACATGTTTCGGTTCTAACTGTTAGTTTATCTGTAAAAGGTACAGGAGAATTTCTAGTAAGGCAATAATTGCATCACAAAATAACTTACCAATTTGTTCTTTCAACCCATAGACTCCTGCATCAGTATGTATGACCTCAACGAAGTCAGCATCTTCTGTGGACAGCCTCAGGTCGGGGTCGAGATCGCCGAAGCACGGGCCAGCCGGGTCCAGGCCAGAGATCTTGCCGAGGTAGCATCCCGTCTCCAAGTAGAATAAGTGGCCAGCGAACGCTGATATGTGGCTCCCGAGACTGTGGCCTATTAGGTGGATATTTTTGGGATCCAACCCAGCTGGAAAAGGAACATTGATACTATTAATAATAATTCGAAATCACTGTCGTTAGTTTGCAAACTTTTAATGAAATATTCACGGTCGAGTGAAGGATTCACAAACACATTCCAATGTACTCGTATGTCTCAAAAACGTGTCCTAATAGAAAGCGATGATCCGGGTAAATGCCAATTATGATTAAAGGACCTATCGAACACGTGCACGTTTCATCGCGGGTCAGCACGAACAACATTCGCGTGAACGTGGGATGGTCGCGTAGTCGTTTTCTATAAGGACAACGTCGAAGACTATCGGTTGCTGGTTTCCAGTTGAATAAAAGGTGATAATAGTAGCATGGAATCACAAGTATCTGTGAGATTGTCTACATTTCTATGCTAAACACCATTGTTAATAGACAATGACGTCATCACCTGCCTAGCCTTTTCCCAACTATGTTGGGGTCGGCTTGCAGTGTAACCGGGTGCAGCTGAGTACCAGTATTTTACAATGACGTAAAACACACCATACCTTTTTATAGGTACATGTTGCGATAGATAGATGCGATAGATAGTAGGTAATCATTTTGATTGCTTTGTACAATAGGCAAGTATTAAATTATTACCAACCAAAACAGTAATTAAATTAGAAGAAAAGAGAAGAGTTTAACGATACGGAATCCTTAACAAGACTCAAGACTCGTACTCGTAAGAATCGTATCAAGACTGTTAAACCTGCATTAAACTACTCGCGAAGTTTCTTCGACGAATTACTGGTCGAAATTGACCGAAGTCCGAAGTACGTTACTACTTGCTTAAGTTCGATCAACTTCTCGAGTAGTGTAGTACAGGCTTTAAACTCTTCTATGCGAATGATTTCGCGTCTTCTAAATAAGTGGAAAGGTCAGAACTTACCGTGGAACAAGGCGACGAGGACTCTTCCGAGTTTCTCGCCTATGAACCGTACCATGGTAGTGGCGCGGATGTAGAAGAAGGCGAGCAGCGAGCTCGCGTCCAGAGCCAGGATGTTCATCTCACCTGGCAACACAACACACTCATAATAATAGGAAAACTTTTAACAAGGTGACACAAAAATATTACACATATTAATTTTGTCAGTTTGCTATTATAGCTGACTGCCTATTAAACAACTTACTAAATGTAGCATCATTTCACCATGTGTCTGTGTCTGCAGACACATGGTGAAATGATGCTACATTTAATGGAATACCACGTTTTTTTTTCCAGATTTTTGCGGTTGACGTGGTTGATTGCTGGTTGTTTTGACACGTTATAATTTTTTTTGAGATTGTATTTTTTTTCTGCGTAATTTTTACCGCAAATAAACGCATTTTCTTTCTTTGGTTTTGTGAATACGTCAAAATGAAACACACTTTTACAAATTGTTTCTTAATTAAACATCGAATCGTCGTAAAATCGACAGCCATCTGAATTTGCTCGAGTGACGGTTTACCTTTAGATGCTTCTTCAGCAAATACACTGTTCATAGCTTGGAAGCTGCCCTTCGAGGGGTTATCGGTGAAACCGTGCATGTATAACTTGATGGGAAGCTCCGGGTTGTACCACCTCTCCTTGGGAATTTCTTCCGCGGCCTCCGACAAGTTGTAAACGACGGTTTTAGCACTATAAAAAATTTTAGATTACTAGTTAGGTTAACCGAGTTACATACTTTGAGGGAGAGTGGTACTCGTAAAAACGAACAACTCTTATTATGGGGACTACTTTGCAATCACAAAAAAACAGCTGCTCCATACATTTATGTTCACATAACTCAAGTCTAAAGAATGAATCGTTCTTAATGTCGTTCTTCGGGTAAATTAATCTTGCAGTTGTAACACGACCAAATGACCATTTTGTGTGTCTAAATATAATAATTTTATTCTCACTGGTTCATCATGACGAGCGATAACTTGCTCATATCCGGTTCCTTGTCGTAGTTCTCGTATGCCACTCCCACTATCGGCTTCACGTGGTTACCTGCGAAACATCAAAGAGTAGTTCTCTCCGTTACAATGTTACTAAACATACTCTATACATTACAGTAAAGTTGCAATACAATAAATGATTGAGTATTGTTCGGGGTCCGACGTCACGGTCATCACACCACGTCGCCGTCGCAGAAATGCATGACATGACTGACTTTTCATTTTGCACCCCTTGTGCAAAGTCACTTGACATGTTCCCCTTTATTCATAAACGTTGCTTAAATTTAAGTAGTGATTAGCGGCTGTTTAACCATACATGTTTGACGTTTGAACGTCACTTAACTTTAATCATCATTTATTTATGTATAAACCCCATTGTGTCACGCAAACCATCCCTTCGCAAAAAGACTATCAAGCGATCAGAACACGCTTCTTGATCGTAAATTAAAAGTAAGTGATTTGTGATGCACGCGGGTTTTTACATCGTAGGTACATAGGTAGGTTTATCTCCCCGCATAATGTCAGGGGCCTTACCACCAGCTCGAGCAGGGCAGAAGTTGAACTGCTCTGCTTTTTTGTACTAAGTCATAGAACACAAAAGCAGTGCAATTCAACTTCTGCCCGCTATAAGAGCTGCTGGTAAGCCCCCAGGACTTCAACTTACATAAACGGCCTCCAATGGACGAGATGATTTTCCCGGCAGGGTCGAATACAGTCTGCACCTCACTGGTCATTTGATCCTTGACGCCGGAAGCTATATCTTTTAAGACCCCAGGATTCGCAGCTGCAGAGGACAGCCACAGGGCTGTGAGGAAGGAGGCTAGTCGGGACATGTTGTGGGTGTCTGAGGATTAAGACAGATGATTTATTAGTTTCATGTCATGTACAAGGTGGCGCAAAAGACATCACCCTATCGGAAGATACTATAGTTTTTCAAATTGGCGGCAAGTGATAAATTATTTATTTTCGGTAAGTACCTATGTAGGTTGTACAAACACTTTTACACGTCAATCATATTTTTTTTAAACTAGATGAGGTCGGCGTTTCCTTTCTGACTACTCTGAGAAGAAAGGCCGATACAAACTCAGAGGTCACAGTCTCTTTTAAAGTCCAGACATAATCTTGGTCAGATCATGTGAAAATCATGTAGGTAGATTGATGATAGATAGAATATCAATAACTTCACTCAAAGATTATTTATACTAATTTTAGAGTTAATCAAGCCATGCAGTAAAATCCTCCACTGTAAAATTGACTACTTCAGCCCGTCGGGGGTAATTTTCGAAAAACCCTGAAACACTTTATTCTTTACTTTCGATCCTAGGTATAAATACTGAGTTCCATACAAGCTTTGAAACCCCCCCCCCCCAATCCCCTTTTTTTTCTTGTTCTTTCAGCTTCTTAATTCAAACTTCATAATTTACTTAGATTAGTATTGGTGCCAAGTTTCAAGTTTATTAACTCAAGGAATAAGATTTTTCCTACAAACAAAATCCCCCATTTCACCCTCTTTGGGGTGGAATTTCGAAAAACCCTTTCTTAGTGGATACCTACTCTTCACTAAGAACACACCCTCCTAATTTTATGTCTCTAGGACCAGCGGTTTAGGCTGTGCGTTGATGTATCAGTCAGTCAGGACTTTGAATTTTATATATATACATAGATAAATATAACCAGTAACCCAGGGGGTACCCAGTAACTGGGTTGTGGAGGTCAGATAGGCAGTCGCTTCATGTAAAATACTGGTATTCAGCTGCATCCGGTTAGACTGGAAGCCGACCCCAGCATAGTTGGGAAAAGGCTAGGCAGATGATGATGACATAGATAAATATAGATTGCAGTTGTCTGTCAATTAAATAACTATTATTCTTATATTTTTTCGTCTCTTATTTATTTGGCGGTTTTAGCGTGATTTAACTCGCAGAGGCAAGGCCTTATACCCTGTCGATTAGGTTAACCGTTTTTTGACAGCTGTCTTAGAACGTACACATAAGTAAAAGTTAACTTTAAGATGCGTCATAAAATGCATACCTATATAAATATCTTATTGAATTATCTTATTTATGGGTTCTTACAGACATTATAATACCGTACGTGTATCAATCAATGTATTGTGTGTTGCTGCAGTCCCTAGTTCCATCTGTCAAAAAACGTTTCACCTAATGGACAGGGTATAGACGCTTTTAATGAAATGAGGCGCCAAAAACCACATAGAAACGAAGTAGACGTGACTTACTAAAAAACTAAAATAGAAGTGGGAAGCACATGTCATCAGGGGTAAACACGAAGACGGGCCAGAGAAGTAACAGAATGGTATACCAGACAAGGAAAGAGGAAGACCATTAAAAGATGGGAAGACCACTTGAAAACTACTGCGGGAAGGACAGGTTGGAGACAAAACACACGACCGTGATCGAGGGGGGGTTCTATGATAAAGAGCAAAATGTCTAAACCTTTAATTTTCAAAATTAGTTTTTTAAGATTGTTAATAAGAAAGAAAGAAAAGAAGATACGTTTATTTGCGGCAAACATGCCGCAAAAAAGAACAGAAAATACAAAACAATAAAATAAAGGGTTGGGGGAAACATGCGTCACATCCACCATTTGACCAGACCATTTAAAATTGAAGTACCTACCTAAGTAAATATGGCTCAGTCCATCTAGTTATACAATATAACAGAATGGACCAAAAAAAGTCCTATTTGTTATAATGCTCAATATAACTTATTGGATTCGAAAAAAATAAATCGATTTTTATCCACCGTTACCGTCAATATTAAATATTTAGATCACCTCATAAGATTAGTTGGTGACTTTCCATGTTCATCTCAATGGCGGGGTGCTATGTTAGTTTAATATAAACACAAAAGAGGCAGTGTTAGGTAATCGTGTTTTTATTTATAATGTCTTACGCAAATTGGCGACTTTACTTATTTGGTGTGTTTAGACACGTAATGGAGTTACCTACTTGAAATGAACACATTTCATACTGTCTTTATTTTAAATTACATAACATACATACATAATCCGACTATAATGTTCCCACTGCTGGGACACAGGCTTCCTCTATATGAGAGGGAGTGGGCCGTAGTGCACCACGCGGGCGCGGCGGGTTGGTAGATGTCACGTATGTCTTCAAATTTTCGGTTCTAGGACATGCCGGTTTCCTCACGATGGTTTCCTTCACCGTTTTGAGAGCAGTGGTGATGAAATAAATTACACAAAGCGAAGCGCCTGAACTGGGTTCGAACCCAGGACCGTAACTCTGTTGAGTATGAATTGACTCAAACTCTAAAGTTTAGAAAAGAAAGGCTTACAAAGCCAATTCCTGTATTTAGACATTTTCAAAATGACTCGTGGTGGCGGTGGGCCCCTCAAACACTTGTCAAAAATAGAGGGTGGTTGGGATATCGACTCACAACTTATTACCATGGATTCAGTACATAGATTCTGGACCCGAACTGCGTTGATATTTACCGCTGGTTATTTTAAAAAAAATTAGCTCTGCCAGAATGGATGATGAATGGTCAAATAATTAACTATTAGTTAAAAAAAGATAACCATTACATAAACTAAAAATTTATCAAAAAAACATATTTTGCTAAAATTTAACCATTAGTTACTACGAGTATTTTTGGTTGAGTTTAACTACGGACCAAAAACCGGCCATTCTTGAATACAGGAATGTTACCTTACTCCATGACACAGAAACCCCATAAAAAGTTCAAAGATGTATATAAAGCCTCCTTTACTTACGACTTCGGTCTTCAGAATTAGATGTCAGTAGGTATATGGTCACTTGGAGAGCTCCTCCTCTCTGACGGCGCGGGTCGTACTGGCCGGAAGATTCCTGACTCCTTACTAATATTTGGAACTTGAATGAGACCTAACGCGTCATATAATGTAGACAAACAGTGTAGGTAAATAAATTGCTAATTTTTCATTATATTTTTTGTTAACTAGTGGCGGCTCGCGGCTCTGCTTTCTGATAATTTATTTATTAACTATGCATGACATAGGTACAGCTAAAATAACCAGAATAAAAAATAGTATGTGAGACTGACAAACAATTAGAAGAAATCACTTCTAAAAACAGATTGAAAAGAAAGAATGTGAACAACACCAAAAAAGAAAGTCAAAAAAACAGTATATAACATTCACTTACTTCTTACAGACACAGATTTTCTTTTTTATAACGATACTTTTATTTAAAAGTTAAGTACTTACTTCTGTGTGTTCAGCAGTTCCGACTTTCCAAATACTCACAGGTGTTCCGTATTTTTTACAATTTTTCCACAATGTCACCTTCTAGATTTGGACATGATATTGGCTTAGTTGCAAGGTACCTATTGCTTCATCAACATCGAACATAAAGCCACGAAGGCCTTTCAGGGACACGACCTTCAGTAATGAAGAACGCGACCAAGAAGAAGATCGATTGTTCAAAGAACTTATTTTTCGTAATAAAACATAATTTTTTTTTAATTGTTTTTATTTGTTATTCGCAACACAACAATATTTTTTCCATTAAGTACAGCTTATCACAAATGTTAAAGTATTTTTTGTGAACTCGTTCAGAGAACTGAAGGCCAATTCCCGTAACTAAAAACGTTCAAAATCTAGTCGCAATCTCATCTCAGCGACAATCATGGTCAAAAACTTGTCAAAAATTTTGGGATTTTTTTTACAGATTGAGACTAAGATTAGACTGTGAATGTTCTTAAAATTACGCTAATTGCCCCTCAGGTAAATAAATCCACCCTTTCTGCGATTTCGTTGAGTGTAAAGCACCTTTGACGCGTGTAGGCACTAGGCGCGCGGCAAAGGTGCTTTACCCAGCAGGTTAGTACGGCCGCGAGGCACCGCCAGTAACCGTAAATAAAACGCATTGAAAAATTCGCTTCGAAATCTGCTATTCAGTGAAGATTCAAGTGTGTTAGTTGTAACCAATCATATTTTAGGATGCAATGAAATAGTCACGAGTAGCGATATTTTTTTCTTTTAATAATATAATTTAATAATTTATTTCATAAAAAACGTTTACAAAAGGTGTACATTTAGCCCAGAGTAGCAAATTTCACATACAATTATAGTACCTAAAAATAAACTCAAACTAAAATACTTTTTAGTATCGGTGCAAGTACCTAACGATGGTTTGGAATTAGAATGTTAGGTAGCGACCCGCCCGAGCTAGGTTTATTCAAACATGTGTTTCAGGCCGTCACTTTACATTTTAATTAAATTGGGGCATTACAGTTTTAAATAAAACTGGTATAAAAATAATTAATTAACACCTCTGAACTCGCTACTCGTGACTCGTGGGAACATTATAGCCTGATTATACTTAAGGGCGGGTGTCGCGGTGGATCTAATATCTAGAACAAAAGTGGAAGATAGACAAAAGAAAATAAGACAGTTGAATTGGAATGGCGATGGACAGGACACACGACAAGGGACAACAGGATACAATGGGCGAAATACATAACGGAATGGCAACCATATGATGGGAAAAGAAAAAGAGGCAGGCACGCTTAATGATGGATAGATGATTATTGGAGGGACAATGTGATCAAGAAAAGCTAAAAATAGAGAAGAATGGAAGCCGCTGGAAGAGGCCTTTGCGTCACAGCCTCACAGGACACGCTGGCTACTAAACCGGGAATTCCGATGTGCTAAAGTATACTTTAGCACATCGGAATTAATTAGTATCATCAATGCAGGCTTAATAATAAAAAAGCCAGGTATTGGCCCCGACTTACGAGATGCAGACCGTGAGTTCGAACCCAGGCAGGCAGATTATTTTGTGTAAAATTAATTTCATCACTACTGCTCACAAAACGGTGAAGGGAAACATCGTGAGGAAACCGGCGTAAGCAGTTAGGTAATGTACTGTATATTCACCAAAATAACTAAGTAACATTACTGAAGTTCATAAACTATGAAAGCACTGAATATTGCTCTAACGAAAAGATAAACTGGATTGAGGGACAAACTTAACTTTACCATGAGTAAACTATTGTCCCCATAATTATACCGACATATGTCGCGGTTAGTTTAACTGCAAATAAGTTTCTAATCACGAAAAACATTTTGGAATGTCTGTTACTTCGCAAAGGGGAAGTTTGATTTCTAGAAAGAACTTTAAATCGTTGTAATCTTAAAAATAACTAAAACAACCCAAAATTTATAAGCATAAAAATAGGAAATATTTTCCGGAGTTCATTACTAATGGAAGCTGGAAATTCTTATAATCAACTAGGTGTATGATGACGCAGACATGATTATTTATAGAACATGATGACGACGGCCCCTAGGAGCCCTTGGTCGTAGTATTTTAATTGTAGCATATAATCTAATTAGCATAACACGATGACATTTTTACAATGTTTGTGGTCACTGCAGGGTCATGCCGGATTCCTGTTTAGGTGTTTGCATAAACATGTGTAAAGACTGCTTTAATTCCAGCACTGGGCTACTGACACTTAGGCTGCGATCTATAAACGTTACTTATGACGTACTTTGGTTACACCCTTAAGATTTGCAGATGATATTGTCATACTAGCTGAATCGCTGCATGAATTGCAGCAGATGCTGTATGGCCTAGTGGATTCTTCTGTACGCATTGGTCTCCGAATAAACTTGGACCAAACCCAGGTTGGATCCAACGCAATGAATGTTGTTGAACTGATAAAATAAAAGCCATTGTTACTGATGGTGTGTTACGTAATTACCCCACTGGACAAAGCATCTGGACAAAGTTTTAAACAAGTGCAGTAATATATAAGTGCGTAAAGGTTCATAATTTTTTCTGTTATTTTGTTTACCATAGTCTGTGCTCTCTGACTCATATATTATTACTTCGAGTTGTTTACGCAGCTTCTGCTATGACGTGCGCGCGAAATATTTGACGATATTATACGATTCACGTATCTAAATAATTGTACCATTAGCTTACAATTGAATATATTACCAACTGTTTTGTGTTAATTACCTGTAAATATGGCCTAATTCTTGTAGTTATTGTTAATTATACATTCGTGTTTTGCTATGGCTTACATAATTATCCACGTTTACTATAAAATATATAAAACAATAACATTATCATCTTACCTACATTATAAGTACTTATTACTAATTCAGTTTGCAATAAATATTACTAATACTAAATAAACGAATAAACTATTAAAATAAAAATATAATATCCTAAGTCCTAACCAAACTAAAATTATTACGGCGTCAAAATACCTATTCCGGAGATTTAATTGAATCACAAACGGCTCGAGAATGTAATTACCGAGTTTATTATACTTTCGTCTCTAATGCCTGTTAATTTGGAACAATCCTTTCGAATTCGTTGAGCTCCTTAACCTTAAGTTCTAAGTTGAGCCGCATGATTACTGAAAAATGCGTGCTCTGACTGGACAGGTCGACTCAATCAGTGTTGTTCTTTATTCAAAAGACCATTCTAGACTTCAACCTACATGAAGCTTATGACCAAGATTATGTCTAGACTTTAAAAGAGACTGTGACCTCTAAGTTTGTTTCAGCCTTTTGTTCTCAGAGTAGTGAGATAGGAAACGCAATCCTCATCTAGTTTTAAAATATTATTGACGTGTAAAAGTGTTTGTACAAATCTACTTACAGAAATTAATTTATCCATATTGTCATGTTTTACAGATCAGCGTGTATCAGCAAGTCCCTCATTGGTACGCATGCATCCCTCGTACGAAGGATATTCGTCATCAGCGCCGATGATGCATTAGACATGTAACAATTCATTGGAAGTACTTCTACTATACGACTTCACTGTGTTATGCATCTCAATTATAGTGTTAAGTTAATCATTCATCTTCATCATCGTATTAAACGGGAAGCTCTGCACGAGTAATAGTAGGGGAGGTATCTACTGCTCGATTTTTGCGACAGTTTTTAGGGACTAACCACGCTTATTCAGGTCTGTTTAGCTTTTGTCCATAGAAAACCACGATTTCAACGAAGGACGAGAGCTGAATAAGTGTGGTTAGTCCCTTATCTATACTTATAATAAATCTGTAGAGAGGTCAATTCTGTACATGAAATATATTTCCAAAATAACTATCAGGGGGTGATTAGGGATCGATACGGATGCCAAAAATGCAATCAGTAAAATTTTTGTCTGTCTGTCTGTCTGTCTGTCTGTATAACCGTTATAGAAACAAAAACTACTCGACGGATTTTAATGAAACTTGGTACAATTATTTTTCATACTCCTGAGCTGGTTATAGTATACTTTTCATCACGCTAAAATCAATAGGAGCAGAGCAGTGAAGGGAAATGTTGGGAAAACGGGAGAAGTTACTCCATTTTTTACGCTTCCGTCGCGTGTGCAATCTTAATGGTTAAAGCTACACAGAAATCATGTATGACGGAAATGTTCTCCTTAAAATTATATAAAAAATATCCCACGACAGCATATGTCTATCTTTTATGGTTGACTCACAATAACACGTGTAACTCCCGATAGCTTAGCAGTTCGAAGCTTTCTGATTATATTTGTCTACTCTTACATTTATAACACTCTCAGTCATACTTAATTAAAAAGTTAACATTATTAACTATTCCATAAAAAAGAATCATAGAAATCGGTATAGTAATCGGTATTCAAAGTCCTGACTGACTGACTGACTGACTGACCGATTGAGACATCAACGCACAGCCTAAACCGCTGGTCCTAGAGACATGAAATTTGGAGAGTGTATTCTTCGTGAAGAGTAGGTGTCCACTAAGAAAGGGTTTTTCGAAATTCCACCCCTGAGAGGGTGAAATGGGGGGATTTCGTTTGTATGAAAAATCTTATTCCTTGAGTTAATAAACTTGAAACTTGGCACGAATACTTATGTAAATAAATTATGAAGTTGGGCATTTTTGTTTATATAAACTACCCCCTAAAAGGGGATTGGGGGGTTTCAAAGTTTGTATGGAAGCATTTTAGCGCGCGGTCCGATTTAATCGAAACTCAGTGTTTATACCTAAAATTGAAAGGAAAGAATAATGTGTATCAGGGTTTTTCGAAAATGTACCCCTGACGGCCTGAAAAGGGGTAGTCAATTTTACAGGGGAGGATTTTACAGCGTGGCATGATTAACTCGAAAATTGGTATAAATAATCTTTGAGTCAAGTTATGAACACATCCCAAATGATTTTTCAAAATTCCACCCCTGTGGGGGTGAAAAGCGGGGATACAGTTTATATGAAAAATCTTATTCGTTAGATTAATAATCTTGAAAATTAGCATGAATACTCGCCTAAGTAAGCAATAAAGTTTATCATTATTAGTTTTTCAAAACTACCCCTCAAAGGGGATATAGGGGTGTTAAAGTTTGTGTGTACTTAAGACAAAAATAAATAATAACACGTATGAGGGTTTTTCGAAAATCACCCCCTAACGGGGTGAAAAGGGGTAGTTAATTTTACAGGGGAGGATTATAATAAGTGGCTTGATTAATTATAAAATTGGTATAAATAAAATAATCTTTGAGTCAAGTAATGAATTTTTATGAATTTTTTTAAATTCCACCCCTGTGGGGGGAAAAGCGGGTATATAGTTTATATGAAAAATCTTATTAATTTAGTTAATAAACATGAAACTTGGCAACAATACTTGCCTAAGTAAGTAATAAAGGTTATCATTATAAGTTTTTCAAACTACCCCTCAAAGGGGGATATAGGGGTGTTGAAGTTTGTGTGGAAGAAATTGAATGCGCGATCCGATTAACTCGAAACTCAGTATTGATACTTTCGACAGAAAATAATTAATAATAAGTATGTAAAGTTGTCGCAAATTGACCCCTGATGGGGCAAAAAGGGGTAATTCGGTTTTTAGGGGAGGATTTGAACTTGAAACTGTATGTTACATTTTCACGCCTAAACCACTGAACTTCTGATTTGGCAAAGAGATAGATGGCATCCTGGGGAAGCACATACTTTTTATCCTGGTAGCACGTTCCCGTGGGATAACTTCCGACATCCACGCGGGCGAAGCTGCGGGCAGAAGCTAGTACCTAATAAATTTCATTGCTAGTAGTTGTTTAACATTCATAATCATGAATGTGATAGTCAGTCGCCGCATCTAAGGGGGAACCCAAAGTTACAACATGTCAAAGTTGTAAAAACGCGCCAATTTTGGAATCATCAATTCTCGTTCTCGTTCTTGTTTTTAATTTTATATTCGTTATAATCAATTTAAATATGTAAATGATTTTAAAGTTTTTTAATGAGTTTAAAGATGACTGCGATTTTGACTAATGAATTTCATTTTAAAATTTTATTTTATGTATTCTGGTTATTTAATTTTAGTTATAATTTTATTATTTTGACATGTATTTTAATCTTTGGTTACTAACATAATTTTTGAATTATACTAACACGAATATGGATCACTGTGTCTGAAGTAAATAAATAAATAAAATTAATTTAAATTAATTCAACCTAAAAAAATTCAACCTAACCTAAACCTAAAAATAATAGTCAGCTGCATGGAAGTAAGGGGAATGTATGTTACTTTAAACTATAAGTATTTTTCACAAGAGAAAGAAAAGAAATATTTTTTTTTGTTCTGCACAAACAAAACACATTACAAATAAAAAAATACATACAAATATATACATGCAACGTAGTGGAAGGGCAATCAGTTCTACTGCCATTTTATTATTTTTTTTGTTTCTAAGTTATGAGTAGGTAAAGGCAAACTCTTCCTTGCAGATCCGGCTCGAAGTACCAGGTCAAAACGTAAATGCAATATCGTCCCTAAATTAAACTGATGGATCTCATTATGCTATACACAATAACTACGTATTAATAATAATAATGTTTATTCACAGAAAAAATTGTACATTATTATTATTTCTTTCATTATTATTTCACAAATTAAGTGCTTAGTCTACAGTTACTGTACACAAAAGTATTAGCATTTGGGGCCGAACTAGGCATGGCCTGTATTTCAGCCCTCAACGCCGATCCCCCTGAGTTACATATAAGTGCTGAAGTTATGTATTTAATGAGCCCATGTTTAAATGTACGTGCCTAATATAATATAGAAAAAAGAAATGAATTAAGAAAAAGTTTTAAAAGTTAGGTAACATAGCATGGCAAGTGTGAGAACAGTCCTCTCTTTGTGTAAGATGGGGGCGCGCATGAGCGAGTGTGAGAGGGTGTATGAGATTGCGGAACCCTAGGACTAGTGTTTTTAAATAATAGATGATGACTTTATAAATGAGAACAAATTATTAAGTAGGGGCCTGAAGCAATTCTTCTGTCTCTTCGTACGTGAGCTTTTGAAGGTAATCCCTTACTTTAATTTTGCAGGAGTTCTGAGTCAACGGGTATATATTGAGAATCCTATTTATCTTTTTGTAGATGTAGGGGCCAATACGCGGACCAAATCGGGTGCTGAATTTGTTTTTGAAAGTGATCAGTTGTGGGCAAACAAAGTGTTTAGTGCGTCTATTTAATACGAGTGGGTCGTGGTCTATGTTGCATCATTATTTGATTTAGAAGATAGAGCTGCCTGACGGATGACTCCACAAAATTCGTAAAGCAGCGAGATAGGGAATAACCGTGTTTTGAAGGTGCAAACCTTCAATATGGTTCGCTCGCCTTCAATATGGGGAACCCCCCCATGCTGTTATGCAGTAACTTATGAGGGACTGGCAGACCGCAAAATATATTTATTTATTTATTTAGTTTTAGGAAAACTTACAGCTAAACAGATACATAAGTAATAGATTATACAAAAATAAGGCCAATTACAAGTTTCCACGTGTAGTATATTCGCTTCATTACAGAAAGTTCGGCGACGTGTCGGAGATTCTTAAAGATGTAGATCAATTTCCTGTCTCTACCACAGCGGGATTAGGTGTTCTTTAAAATTGAGATGGGTGTCTATTGTAATGCCAAGGTATTTCATTGTTTTTATATGTTCTAGTTTAGAACAAGAACAGATTTCTTTAGAGACACACTCGTATGGAAAGATATTAAGAAGATCGTGATTAGGACCTGTGTTAGACCGTATACTGAAACAAACATACTTGGTTTCCTCGATGTTTAAAGTTAACACATTATCCCTGAGCCATTCCCTCACAGAATCGAAACCATATTAGGCAGCAAAGGCCTCTTCCCATATATTGGCAGAGAAAATCAGAGCAGTATTATCTGCAAAAGAGATTATTTTGCCATGGGGAAGCTTGAGACTCGTGAGAACGTTTCGTTTATATATACGAGAAATAAAGCTGGACCCAGGATACAGCCCTGTGGAACCCCGTGTGTTACTGGAAGGTCTCTACTAATGTAATTACCAATCCGAACACTCTGGAGCCGCCCAGACAAGTAACTCCTGAAAAGTTCAAGTTGAGTGCCTCTGATTCCCAGTGCTTCCAGCTTATTGAGTAAGATCGGGACAGAAATAGTATCGAAAGCCTTGGCCAGATCAAGAAAAATTGGAAGACAATTAATTTTTTTATCGATATTGTTGCTAACAACGTCAAGGTGAAGTGAGATTGCAGTGACCTTCTGCATGTAACCATCTCACCATGAAAACTTAGGTGAAGTGAGCGTGGAGTGAGCCGTCATTCCAACTAATGCTAGGGATTGAGACTATTGACAGCTCACTCTAAGATCACTTCACCTAACTTTTCACGGTGAGATTTTTACAGAATGATCGATTCTGTAAAAATCTCAGCGTGAGATCTCATCATCAGATCATCTCACCGGCTGTCATTCCACCTGATGCTAGTGGAATTGACAATATTACTAGAAAAACAAAACAAAATATTTTATTTCACATAAAACTTTTGAATCATCAGAAGCTAGGTGCACACTGCACAGTTCCACTTGGTCGTTTCTTATGGAGAAGAGCTGACAAGAAACTCCACGGTTTCTTTTTTTAAATAATTGGCTTTTACAATGTTTTCAAATTACAGTAGATATGGGAGGACCGCGTAGGACTGTGAACAAGTACCAGGTACATAATAAAATAAAAAAATTGTTTGCTCTGAGATTGAATAGATCGGCTTTCAATATTATCGCTTCGTAAAGGTTCGCTTCGCATTTGTCACTCACCTAGGACAACGAGGAAAACTTGTTTTTGCAATTGAGTTGGCAATAAAAACCCAGACCACACTTATTTTAGCTGGTTAAGTATAATACCGAAAACACGTCACTATATGTAAACCAGTTCTTTGAACTACTGACCATCATCTATTATCACAGAACTAGCTTCTGCGTGCGACTTCGTTCGCGTGGAACTCGTAAGATAGACAATGTACTAAAATGACAGCCATTTTTTTTATAAAACTCCCTTGGCCCCAAACCACCGCGTCGCATCGTATCGACGGCCGTGGCCGGCCGACTTCGTTTTCACTCAGCGTTGTTTCAGACTATTTTTAGCCCATGAATTGGGCTATCAAATGCAAAAGTTTTTTTTGCAAATCAGACTGGTGGGTCCAGAGATTAGCTCGATCAAACAAGAAAAACGTGTGGGCCTGGGGGACCCCCGGCAGGAACTAAGTTCAAAATGACGAAAATTTGTACAGCCATCATCTTGGATTTTCATTTTGACTACACAATCTGCTTCAACACCCTCGAAAATCATGAAAACGACACAAATGACGAAATTTTTTTAAAAAAATTGCAGGTGCCACCCTGGATTTTCATTTTGAAAACGACCATGACAAAAAAATTGGAAAATTTTTAGATCGACAAAAATTAAACAAACAAACCCTTTAGTTTTATTATATTAGTGTAGAGCAGTACTCGTAGTCACACAGTCATTGTCAAGAGCGTGTTTTGAATGTCAATGTTTGAACAGGTTTTTTTATTATCTAACTCGTTCTTAGAAAAACTTGACCTTTTTTAACAAAATCCATTTGGTCCCTAAATGCAAACCTCGGATTCAGAGTTTCAAAATTATATGTAAACTCAAACTCAAAGTATTTATTTCAATTAAACCAATTACAGGCACTTTTGAATTGTCAAGGGGTCGGTCAGTCAGAAAAATGAAGCTAGTTGCCCATTCCAAAGCGTAGTAGGTACCTATGGAGAAGAACGGGCAAGAAACTCCATGGACACTCTTTTAAATCAGAATAATATGATTACAAAGTATTGGTACCTAGTAGATTTTTCTCTGAGCTTTAGTATTTAAGGGCTTTAAAACACTGAATGTCATCATCTGCCTGCCTTTTCCCAACTATGTTAGGGTCGGCTTCCAGTCTCCACAACCCAGCTGGGTAATACGATACCTCTAGGTAAGACTGGTTGTCAGATTTTCGGGGTTCTGACTACCCGCAACGACTGTCAAAGATCCACGAATGACAGCCAAGATCAACGGCTTAGCGTGCTTTGCGAGGCTGGTCTTGGAATGTAAAGATCCACAGACCAACCGCGACAAGCGCAGCTTAATCTGATCGATCGACCTGTGTGTCTATGTTATTATTTAGCATGGGACCCTCAGAATGTAAAGCAACTAATTATACTAGGTACTGTAGAGGCTGTAACTTGACACGGTGGTAGCATGCAACCTCCGCGAGTCTGATATAAGTTGCTTGCATGACAAATATTGATTCATATAATATTTGGAACTAGCTGCCGGCACTTAGTTCGCGTGCATGTTGTAAAACAAATTGTTGTCATGGGTTTCCATTTTTGCACGGAAACCTTATTCTTTCTCTAAAATAAAGTAGCATAAGTTACTCCTTATAACATCAGCTATCTGCCAGTGAAAGTCCCATCAAAATCAGTCCAGCCGTTTAGGAGGTTAGCAAAAATAAAAATAAAAGTTTTTTTTTAAACTAAACTAAATTTAAGTTCAGTGCGACAATTAGATTTAGTCAAAGCCTGACGTAAATTAACGTATTTTTAGTAGCCGTGTTTTTAATCACGTCTAACTGTCTGTGTGTGAGTATCTTAATTTGACAGGACTAAACTAATATTTATCTTCTGTCCTCTTCTTAATGAAATAGAAAGAAAAAGATGAACTTAAATTTAATTTAGTTTGTGAACAAGGGAATCGGCGCCAATGTTTATGTTCTAACTCCAGAATTAGCTTACTGACAGGTTATTAGTATTAACTTATTTATTTATTTTACTTCGATGGTCTTAGTTTATCATTTGTGACTTCAAGTGACAGCTATGTGAACAGAACCCAGCAATGCATAAAATATGTAAGCTGTCACGCCCTTTATGCCTGGAGGCTTTTATTTGGGTAGTACCTAAGTTTTTATAGATAGATAGATAGATCATTTATTTGTCCAAAACATAAGTATACACACACATGGCATGCAAGATGTTACATGAAATTATAGCACAGTCATGTTTTGCCTTAACGGCGTACAAATATAAACAGGTAGGTCATTTTTACTAGTAGGTTTGCCCATTATTCAAAGCAATTAACAAATCAATTGAGAAGAGAAAAAAAAAAAAGTAAACAATCAAATTATCACAAATATACCACAGAATAATGTCATCAACTCGTCATCGAAATGTATAATAAAATTAAATTAATCAGTCAAAAAGTCAAATTAATTAGGAATAAAAAAATCTACATAATTATTATTTCACACAAGTCAGATCAATTTACTTGAATATTATACACAACATCAATAATAATGAATAAAAAAATAATAATAATAAAAAATAAAATTAATAATAAAAAATAAAATAAAACAGACACAAAACAAATGTTAACACAGAATGTAAATAACTATATCAATACTTTGTCTGTTAAAAACTCGGAAATATTATAGTAGGCTTTTTGAATTAGAAAGTTCTTTAATTTTTTCTTAAATAAGTTAACATTCAATTCTTTAAAGTGTGGCGGAATGTGATTGAATATATTTGGCGCCATGCAGAAGACACTTTTATGCATCAGTGCTGTTTTGGACTGTCTTACACATAATGTACTATAGTCCCGTCGACTTCGGGTATTAGTATCTGATAGCTTCTTGAAAAGATTTGGGTTGGTTTTAACAAAGACCGCAACCTCATAAATTTTTATTTACATTTTAATTTATATTAATTATTTTTTTATTTGAATAAATGAGTTTTGATTTAGATTTAGATAGAAAGAAAAATGGCAGATAGCTGAAGGGCTAACAAGCGTACCTACTCGTATGTGATAACTAACTAGCTAACTAGTTACAGTACCAACTACAACAAAAAAAAAGGTTCTACACTATTTTGACCCTACTACAAATATTAGGTCGCAGATTTCTCAGTGGCAGCTCGGAGTCTGAGTTTGTGCTCGGTTGGTCGCCATAGGCTTGCCCTCTATTATATGGGACTTGAAACATAACTAGCGAAATGCCTAACCCTTCGAGGATTACAGAAGCGATGTTATGTTATTAATATAACGGCTGCGGAAAGCCTCAGGCCGGGACTCCACCAAAGCGGAGATTTGTGCAGTGTGCTGTGTGCTGTGCGAGAAGAGATGGTTTTCAGCTCGGGGGACTCCACCAAAGCGGAGATGTGTGCGGTGTCCACTGTCTCTACTGCGCGTCGTCCGCGCGCAGCTCACATCTCCGCTTCCATCGCACCATACAAATATTACACATCTCCGCACAGCAATCTCCACTGAAGCTGAGCGGAGAGATGTGTCAATAACACAATTCTATTGGTTTTTTAAAAAAACATCTCCTCGCCGCTCGTCTCGTCTCCGCTTTGGTGGAGTCCCGGCCTCAAGCGGCGTTATACTCACGTCACTTGAGGCTTTCCGCAGCCGTTTTTATTTATAATGTCTTACGCAAATTGGTGACTTTACTTATTTGGTGTGTTTAAACACCTGTAACGAACACGTAGTAGAGTGACTTGAAATGAACACATTTCGTATTGTCTTTATTGTAAATTAGATAACATACGAGTACATGTATAATCTGCCTATAATGTTCCCACTGCTGGGACACAGGCCTCCTATAAAGAGAAGTGGGCTATAATAAACCACGCGGGCCCAGTGCGGGTTGGTAGATTTTATTTTATTTGATACCACCAACCACCTATTCACTAGAAACATTAACATATTATAATAAAGAATAACATAAGCATTGAGTTAATGTGAATTAGTCATTTACAGGCGTACACAGCACTTACATAAAAAATACCTTCTTAAATATTACCTTTTAACAAGATCTTTTACTCGTAGTTAAGATAGAAAAATTAATTAGAAACAAAAAACAAAACATTAAGACACAAAATCATAATCGAAATTAGAATCAAAATTATCATTAGAATCAAAATTAAAACATTAAGATTAAAATTTAAATTATAAAATAAACAGTACAATTTGATATTTAAAATTCAAAACGGTAGAACGAGATAAGGAAGTGCATTATAAGAACATTCCTAAATTGTTATAGTGGCAGGTAAAATATATAAGTATGCAGGGTCGTCAGATATAGTTGAAGTTTTACAAAGAAACCGATGGATGTTTTCGAATGAAATTTAGTTTGATAAATGAACTTTTTGTTTTCTATTAATTCAATAATTTTTTATCTGAAAACATCAATCCATTTCTTACTAAACTTCAACTATATCCGACGACCCTGCATACTTATCTCTTTTGTTGACTGTACATGTGGCAAAGAACCAAAAAATTAAATACATAGTAAGCAACAAAAAGTAGATTATGAAATTATAATTCGTCGCTAATAGTTATAAGTTGTCTGAGAAATTGGGAAAATGAGTCTGTAAATATATCAATATTTGTTGCAGATATCTATTTTATTATAATTAGTCATTAATCGATTGAAGCCGGCATTGAGACCAACGTTGGTTCTTGATGAGGACGGTGCAAAGATATTTATTTTGCGCAAAGATCTAGTTACGGTACGCTTATTATATTAATTTTTGATAATAACTCAGGTACATCCGCCAGATTATGGATGATTTTGTAAAACAATGAGATAATTCTAATTTTTGGTTCTATGACGTTCTAGACGTTTTCTCACGGTGTTTTCCTTCACCGTTTTGAGAACAGTGGTGATGAAATTATTACACAAAGTGAAGCGCTCGCTGAGTTCGAACCCACGACGTACAATTCGTAAGTCCAGGACCACTGAGCCATCACTGCTCCTGAGTATAAATAACCTTATCAGTAGTTATATTTTGAAGCCGCTTGGGGTTGAAACCCTCGGACCGTGGGGTCCGAGTGCTCATGGTCTGTTCAATGAAATCTCCAAACGGCTGGTTGACGCTTCCCGTGACCCAAGAGCTGCCTGGCAATGCTGCCAGTGTCTTGGGTACATTACCAGTCGACAGCGATACAGAGAAAGTGTTCGACGCCATATTTGAGTTTGTTAATAAAGTAATACCCTATGTAAACTAGCAGTAGCGCTCTCGTCAACTCCCACGAATTCAGCCTCTCTGTCAAGCGCCACTTGGTGCTGGCGTCCCGAATCATTAAACGAATGACTGGCGTACTTGCGACATATATTATTATGTAAAAAATAAATATATATTTCTCTCTTTGTAAATATTTTATATTCCGGTTATAAAAGGTTGGTTGTTGGAGACCAATGTGCGCGGCAGGGCTTGTATTTTCTCCGTATGTTTAGGGGTCCATATTTTCGCTCATAACTTATTAGTTTCTTGAGGAATTTTCGGGCGACTTCAAAGTATTATAAATGAATATATTGTCTACGTTTTATAGAAAGGACCATGTCCAAATTAGTTTTTTATGGAGAAAGAAGATTTCAAAAGTTGATAGTGGTACGAGATACCTACATACAGCGGCCATAATGCACAGACGAGCAAACTCAGTCAGAAGCTTGCCGCATTGAACGTGTTAATTAAGGCTAGGTAATTTATGTAATTTATGGCAAGCTAATGGATTCTCGCGACTACCCGCGCAGAAAAGACTGACTGCCTAACAGGAAATCTATATATATAATAAAATCGTAACGAACTCTTATCTGTACATTAAATATTTCTGAAAAAAAGTAATTGCTACGAGGTCTAGAATAGAAGTGATCATCATCAACTTTTATCGAGCTAAGCAGTCAATCGTTACCTACCTACTTATTTAAGAACGGTTATTTTATTCAACGTTCAAGAAAGCAGCTAAGTGGTTCAACGACTGCTTCGGAAACCTGTGGTTCAATAAACTCCCTTTCCGCCTTTATAATATCAATATTTGAAGTGAAAGAAACTGTAACACTAAAATGAGACGGGGTTTATAAGTTGGCACATTCCATATGGACTCTTTTTCAATGTCCTTCACTGTGAAATTTAAAAGTGCCACTGGTCCTTGCATACCCTGGTTCTTTTTCCGCTGATCTCCAGCTACCCCGACAGTTAACCAGTTATCAGAAAGCAGAGCCGCGAGCCACCGCTAGTTTTATTTATTTACTATGGAGAATTAGCAATAAGTATTTAAATTTCTTTACTTATAAATTAATATCCAGTAGTACCTACGTTGCTTAGCGAGATCAAGAAATATATAAGAATAAGGATTGATAGGGTGTGTATCTTCCAGCTAGTTCCAATCGAGCTGTCAGAGAGGCTAAGAGCTCTCCAAGTGACCCCATACCTACTGACATCTAATTGTGAAGACCGAAGTCGTAAGTAAAAGAAACTTTATTTATTTAAACTTTTCGCACAAAAAGGTACAAAGGTGGACTTCTCTACCATCCATTACCATCCATTTATAACAAAATATTCATTTTGAAATCGGCATATGGTTCGGGCCTCAAAGGAACACATAAATTCTGTATTTAATGGGAAACAATATAGAACCAATTACCGGCGGACGGTTCAAATGCAATAATTCTACGAATTCCAAAGAATGTTGTGAAAATTATCCGATTTCTAATTTTAAGAAACAATGCTAGCACTCAAATCTGTTGACAATAAAGATGGGTTCGCAACGAACCCTCGAAACAATTGATAAATCGTACAAAAAAGGGATTGACGGAGGCTGAACTAAGCATGGTATTTTTGAGGAATTGTGAGAAGACTGAGGTAATAAGCGAGGCAGTCGGTGTCAAGCCGCGATAGTATACGGACTTCCTAGTCCAGGCTAGTCAAGTTAGGAGATTTAGGGAACATCAGGAGGCTATGTCCGAGTGGGCTTCGCGAAATATCGAGTATTAGTTATTAAGTTAAAGTCTGGGTTGGAGCCCAGGCTTAGACTAATCTAGTATTTAAAGTGGTGTGTGTGTGTTTGTTGGTGTGACTGGGTGAGTCCTTCATTATAATAATTTATCCTAGGCTGATAGAGTTATTAAAGTTCTTATAACTAATCAGAGAGAGAAGTGTTGCTGGGGAGTTTGTTGCGGCACTTCTTCTCTCCAGCCCAAAACACCAGGAAGTGGTAAAGGGTGGGCGCTTTGGGTCTGTGTATAGACCTTTAAGATAGTTGATCCACGACTCTATTAATTAATAATTCTTAATTTTTGACTGCCATAATTCTTGAACGCTACCTATGTTCTTTGCCTCCGGCCAATAATAGTGCCTTAAGAGAGATTATTCAAAACTCTATTAAATGATGGTTCTCGAGTTTCGAATCTCAAATCTATTGTCTAGAAATTCCTAAATTTTGTATTCGTTATTTCAGACCAATATTCGGTCAGACTGACATGAACACGTGTCTTGCAAGTATGCTTGTTGTGCGAAGGGTGAACATCCAAGGGTTTGGGTGACCACATCTATCTAATATTCAGTCCAAGGACTGATACCTATCCATGTCTCCTTAAGAGCATGATGCCGACGCAATGCCGCTGGAACTAGCCGCTCCATAGTCAGACAAGGACGGTCGCTAGGTTGCCGCAGGAAAAGCCGCTTCGTCACGTTTATCAGTTCCAAAGAACTGCTAGGGACCATGTCTCCAAAAGAGCATGATACCGACGCAATGACGCTGAAAAGCCGCTTGCGTCACTATATGGAAGTGTTGCTCTGAGTACTCCGCGTATAGATGTGAGGTATCGTGTGAGTAATGAGTTAATGACTGATCAAATACCTATATAATATTCCTAGCTGCGCCCCGCGGTTTCACCAGTTTACTATAATAATAGTTGGGTAGTACCAAAACTAGGAAGTAGGATAGTACTTAGTAGGATTCAAGTAAATGCCTCCTCCTCTTGTCAAGTAGCGCCAACTGATTCTCGTAATTTAAAACCTTCAAAATCTAGTCGCAGTGTCATCTAGGCGAGAAACAAACGTCATAAACTTGTCAAAAATGTAGGCAAATTAGAGGTATTTTTGACAGATTGAGACTGAGATCAGACTGTGAAAGTTCTTAAAATTACGAGATTTGCCTATTGGCGAGAATTTCCATGAAAACCCTAATTATTCTCATTACGACTAATCTAATGATAAGGTCTACATTATTATATGCCTGATGCTGACCCGACCGGCTGCGTACACAGGACACGAAACGAATAAACCACCTGTCTTGATTCTCAGGTACCCGACAATATGTCCCGACTAGCGGCCTACCTCACAGTCATGTGGCTGTCTTCTGCGGCTGCGCTCCCTGGGTTAGTCCCGACCATCCCGCAAGCACTCATCCCGGCCATCCCGCAAGAATTCATCTCGCCCTTTTCGAAAGCAGCTATCGACTTGAAGAATCAAGGTATCAGTGAGGCGCAGGCTGGACTCGAGCCTGTCGGGAAAACCATCACCTACATTGGAGACGGTTTATGTAAGTAGATGTCACATTATGTGAGGAGTTACAACCTATTTATGTTCGATTTATAGGCCCGCGGGCTGAATGCACCAATCACTAAATACACTTGTAGGCCGTGTCCTAGCCAAAGCAATCGTAGCGCAAACACGCGACTCTCGCGTTCATTTTGTTCAGCGATCCCGAAAGCGTGGATGCGCCGAGGACGCCTTCCGATTTTCCGAACAAACTATACTCCATTTGAAATAAGATTAGACATTTAAACAAACCTTGTTTACAGTCCGTTCAACCGATTTTGACTTCTGTTGCGTTGAAGGCATGACAGATAGCAGCTGCAGTAAACAGTTGGTATTGTAAAGACTTTCTTGCTTTTAATGCCATCCTTATGCCTAGAAAAATCCTTATGAATAGAAGTCAAAATCGGTTGAACGGATGTAAATAAGGTTTGTTTAAATGTCTAATCATATTTCAAATGGAGTATAGTGAATTAGTGACATATAAACGCAGCGATCGCGTAGTCGCGCGACTGATCGCTTTGATAAGGACGCGGGGATGTCTTGTCGCGTAAGGATGGTTTCAAGATGATTTGAATGACAACCATGTGGAATGACGTTGTACGATGTGTGTAAAATCAAGAGACCGGTCATGTCATTTATGTGACGTTGTTTGACTTGCGTAACGTAGGAATTGGAACCTTAGTATAGTGTACATGTCACCGCCACCTAGCTTAATTAGCCAGTCAGTTAACTGCCTGGCCTTTTAACTAAACGGCGCCGTTCAATTAGCAGCCTGAATGATATTCAGCCAATGCACTTAACGTGTTAACATTGTAACGAAGAGAACTCCCCTTTGATGTTTCGCAGGTAACCACGTGAAGCCGATAGTGGGAGTGGCATACGAGAACTACGACAAGGAACCGGATATGAGCAAATAGCACTTGTCTTCAAGACCGGGTGAGAATTATACCTACACATAGAGACGGAACAGCAGCGGTGGCCCAGCGCCCCAGTGGTAACGGTCACGGCTTACGAGCTGCAGGTCGTGGGTTTGAACCCAAGCAAGCACTTTACTTTGTGTAAAATATTTCATCACCACTGCTCCCAAAACGGTGAAGGAAAACATCGTGACGAAACCGGCATGTCCTAGAACCAAAAATTCGGAGACATGTGACATCTAACCGCCGCACTGTTCCCACGGCTCACTCCCTCTTACAGAGTGGAGGCCTGTTTCCCAGCAGTGGGAACATTATAGGCTGGTTCTAGAGATGGAAAGACACGAGAGTTATTGGTATGGGTAGGTACAGTCAGAGAAAATGATTATTTAGCAAGTTAATACACTGCGTCAATTTGCCGTGTTTTTATTAATCGATTGATTTGTGATTTACCTGGTACTCGTACTGCAAGATAAATCTACCATACGACAAAACTGCTAATTCTTTCGACTCGAGTTATTTGAACATAAATATATGGAGCAGCTCATACTCCTACCACCAAAGGAGCATGTCCCTGCAGGGTATAACCTTCCGTGGTCCACTTGGAAATCCTGCCGCTGTGTCCCAAAAAAATGCAGTCAAAGTTACCTCTGCGCCATCGACAACGCCGTGGTGGCAAAGTTTTGGTAAAACAAGATTAAAAAAAACACAGTAGTACCAGCAACACGGAGAAGAAGGAGCTCATATTTTTTGTGATTTCAAAGTAGTTTCCATAGTAAGAGTGGTTCATTATCACGATTATTCAAAGCAAATCCCTCGGTTATCCTAACTTGTAATTTTCAATTTTCCACAGCGAAAAAACCGTAACTTACAACTTAACACAGGCCCCGAAAGAGTTCCCCAAGGAGAGGTGGTTCAACCCAAAGCTTAACCTCAGGGTTTACTTGCACGGCTTCATCGAAAACCCTGCGTGGCCGCATGGCAGCTTCAAGACTATGAGCAGTGCATTCTCATCTCAAGAAGGCAAGATGCAATTTCGTGTAGACTGTCGATTTAAATGTTAAAATATGAAAGAAATTTTTAAAAGGGTGTGAATGATTTTTATCTCACGAAGCGATGCGCGCTTTACTTCTAGTTACCAAGTGTACATGTGTGTGTAAGCGCAGAGCTCTGGGTACCGTCCGACACAATGGTGAAGTCGGAAGTTTGTGTGTGACGTGCTGACGCTACTTGTCTTCACGCACACATTCGCAGCGTGTTTGAACACTCGGCTACCACAAGTAAAGCGCGCGTCGCTTCGTGACATAAAAATTACAGCTATACAGTGTTCCTAAACAATATGTAATTGAAGGCCATTTTTTATTCTTTCTGATGCTAGGCATTGGCGTAGCTAGGGACTTTGTCTGGGGGGGGGGGGGGGGGGGTGGTCAGCCATCCAGTTGAACTAGCCACAGTCATTTATTGAGAGATTAATAATCCCACCAAAAACATTTCGTACACAACTGAACAGTAGGTTGCCAAAACTTAAATAACGCTTCCGCTGTTCTTAATTTCGACATCGAAGAGATCCTGTAAAGGTTTCGTCTTTTCTTTTTGAGGTACGGAACCCTAATAAAAAGCGATTAAAAAAGGGTGGGCAAAGAAGTTTCTAGGATGGCCATTGCCCACCCTTGCTCCCCCCCAGCTACGCCCATGATGCTAGGTGTAGGAAAAGTCCTTGTTGAATTTCATTAAATGTAATTTCCAAACATACCATTCGTACAACGGTACACTCAACGCATCCTGGGCAGTCAGCTGTTGCTAACTAGCTAATATGTAGACAGTCCTATCGTAGTTACTTTACCTCTGACAGCAACCTTATTGTAATGACAATAAAGATCATAATATAATGATTTTGACAGTAGGTAATGCAAAATTAGAGTTTTATATTTTTAGTCTACGCTTTTTGTCTTGTCCAAAGTTCTCATATGAGTGTGTTGTGTTGCCAGGTCCGCTGAACATCCTGGGTCTGGACTCCAGCTCGCTGATCGCCTTCTTCTACCTCCGCGCCTCCACCATGGTGCAGTTCATCGGCGAGAGACTCGGCAAAACCCTCGCCGCCTTGGTACCCGGTAAGTTCTGAACTTTCCACTTCTTTAGAAGATGCGATGTCATTTGCATAGAGGAGTTGAACAGTCTTGATACCGAATCATTGTCTAAGGGATATTTTTCAATGGCCAGATAATTTTTATTCATGGAATATAATTGACGTCTGATATATTTTGGACGGAAGAACTGTCAAAAATTCAAAATTACTCCTCGGATAAAATCTGGCGTTGGAATATTCAGCCCTAAGTTATCTAATACCTTCAGTTAGTAATTTAATTTAATAAATTTAATAAAAAAAAAAACCATCAAACTAATTTTATTTTTTGTTTTATCATGTTTAGATATCGATACCCAACACATCTGTGGAGTTTCGCTAGCTAATTTAATTTGACCCTGTATTAACGTAACAAAATTACTATCACGCAAAGTGCATAAAGAGGTATTGTGTGTTTTACGTCATTGTCTATTAATAACGATGTTTAGCGTAGGAATGTAGACAATGTCTCAGATGCTTGTGATTCCATGCTATTATCATCATCTTTTAACTCAACTGGAAACACGTGTAGGTACTAATACCTAGGTATGGGAAACTATTTTACCGCACGAATGTTGTTCGTACTGACAGCGCGATGGCGATCAAACGTAAGGTCATCACTCATTGTAACCGCACCGCTCCAGCGCAGTAACGAGCCGACACCGTCTCGGACCAAAAACCACCCGTTTTTCGCCAACGCGAAAAACGGGTGGTTTTTGGTCGGTCAGCAATGGGACTGCTAACTGCTGGCACACCACCGGAGAGGTGACAGATTGTTCACTAGTTGGTAGCTCACCATCCACGCGCCAGGGGCTAGTTTCCAGCTTACAGATCAGTTTGCGAACATTAGTGAGTGTTAGAATTTACTACTTGCAGGCGTGTCTTCAGCGGGGGGCCGCTCACTTGAAGCGCGCCATCGCAGTGATTTCGAATTATTATTAATAGGTTAAATATTCTTCTCTTTCAGCTGGCATGGACCCCAAAAACATCCACCTGATTGGCCACAGTCTCGGGAGCCACATCGCAGGGTTCACTGGCAAGACGTTCCTCTCACTAACGGGATCCCGCGTCGGCAGGATCTCCGGTCTGGACCCGGCCGGCCCGTGCTTCGGCAAAGTCGACCCCACGCTGAGGTTGTCCAAGGAAGACGCTGACTTCGTTGATGTCATACATACTGATGCAGGAGTCTATGGAATGGAACAACCAATTGGTAAGTTATTTTGGGATGCAATTATTTAGAGATGATGCTGTGGCCTATGAGTCCTAGTTATCAATCAGTTCCAGGCAAAGCAAGGGGTCTGTAATGATGTGTTATCTTAAAAAACCCTGATGATAAATGGGAACCGTATCAATTGAGCTGTGGACGTTGTGGTCTTCCTCGTTATACCTGGCAACCACACGAGACGACACTATTGTTGAATATAACAGTCGTTTCAAAAGCCGGAGAGCTTCTTGTGAATCTTTAATTAAATAGAATGGTACCAGCCTCATGGCATGGCATGGATGCCGAGGAAATCATTACACTTGTGCTCTTAAAATGGACGAGCGTCACCCAGATTTGGACAGAAACCTCGGGGCACCCAGCCCTTCCACAGATGTTCTTTTAACATACCAGGAGACATAATAAACTTCTGGGGGGGGTGGGCTGGTTGGAATAACCACTGACGGTCGCCATGGCCCACGCACAATGGTCCAACTGAAGAACTAAGTGCGGAATCCAAACCCTCTAACATAGAATGTACAAGCCTCTAAAGTGTCTTTCAGTAACCATTTTCTTTCTGATAATAAGCTGTCGGTCGTTTGCTAGCCTAATTAAATTCTTGTCAAAATTCGCAGGACACGTAGATTTCTTTCCGAACAATGGCGCGTCGCAGCCGAACTGCTTGTGGCAGACTTGCTCCCACAACCGCGTTTGGGAGCTGTATGCCCAGTCGGTGCTGACCCCTGAGGCATTCAAAGCAGTCAAGTGCAAGAGCACCGACGACTTCAGGCGTGGAAACTGTAATTTCAATGATACGAGGTGAGATGGCGAGGACTTCAGGTGTTATACCCAATCCAATCAATCAATTTTATCTATAGAAATAAATATAACGAGAAATACAAGTAAAAATTACCTGAACGCGTAAGGAAGTTCGTTCCTGACGGGGGTCCTCCGACTGCACACTTTTTTATTTTATTTAATCATTAGGTTCTGCAACAATGAGTATACTAACACTGAACAATTTGTACATTGCAAACTAAAGTTCAAGTGCCCCACTTAAAGAAAAACAGCATGCGCAGATAATAACACAGTGAGGGTTACCGTTTTTGTGCTCACCAGTTGGCGCCACTGTCTAGTAAGGTCCTGAAGTATAGCTCTCAAAGTTTGCATTTAAATCACATTTAAAAAAACAAAAAATGCTCTTGTAAACAGTAAACACCACACACACACAACCTCTAAGTTAGCTGTTATTTCAGCCTGCTTAATTTTGCACCTCTGTTTATTAGCTCCGCTTTTAAAGCACTGATCTGATGATCATTGACCCGTAACTCTTAATTGCTATAATTAATCTCAGGTATTGCAAATATTCACAACATTATTCTAATTAGAAATAAACCCGCGTAGCGCACCCACAAACAGTGACATTTGACATGTCGAAGACCTCGCGCTACACAAGCGCCTCTAGCGGCGAATTCAAACGCCCTAGTCCGAATTAGTTGAATCACTTCGAGCGAGAACGCGTGTTGTTTTAAACCAGAAACATTCTTTATTTTTCAGTGTTATGGGCTACGCCACTCCCGCCAACACCAGGGGTTCGTACTACTGTCAGACACTTGGTGAAGCGCCCTTCGCTGCCGGTGCCATGGGGCTGACGTACAAAGAATCCTCGTTTATCAGGTTCGGCACCAATACTGCCAAGGATGCCTTACTTTCCGGATGATGGTGCTGTTTATCTTATAACCCGCTTTAGTATCACCTACCAATGATTTGATGTCTCTTGGACTGCGGAATGCAGCAGCCTTATTGCGTAAAACACTATCAATCACAGTCTCGTGATTTTAGATCTAATTTGTTTATATTTTTCTTTAATGGCCGATTTTTCCAACGCCAGATAATTTGATCCGAAGAATAATTTTGAATGTTTGACAGTTCTTCTTCCACACAAAATCTGTCAGACATCAAATTTATTCAACGAATAAAAATAATCTGTCTATTGAAAAATCCGCCCTAATTAGAGTTAATTATCTTTTTGTATGCACGTGTTTCTGTGGAAAATACACCTATTTTTCTTTCTTTCTTTCATCTGAATAATTTTGAACGATACCTATTGCTAATCCATTGCTTCATTATATGTACGAAAAAAACAAACCTGCTCAACTACGTAAATAACGCGATGAATGTTGTAGAACTGTCAAAATGTGAGCCATTCCTTAGTATCAACCCTGATATTTCAAATTGTTAAAAGCTCTCAAGGACTCCACGAGACAGGCTCGACCTACTGTGCTATGGAGTCCACAAGTTAAAATATAAGATTATGTTTCCCTTGTACGAGTAACAATAATTTTACGAGTAGTTTATTTGCACCTAGTTAGAAGGAAATGTAAGAACACCATTTGGTTAATAAACGATTTATTATTATTATTCCTACTATTAGTATGTTACGCAATTAGCCCGCTGGTTTCGTTACGGTCATATTATATGGTACAGACGCCAGCAGATCAAGCTTTTATGATTATAAGTAATACTATAAGTAAATATTAGTTACGACCGCGAATCATATTTAGATCAACATAAAACCTGATACTAACCTGCAAATTGAAAAAATGTAAAAGAATTTGAATTTCGCGAACAACCTTGGACCTTGCGTATGAAGTAAATACTCTTTTTGTATAATCCAGAGGGTCAATTCTGGTAAATTTAAGAACGTTCTCAGTCTGATCTCAGTCTCAATTTGTCAAAAATATGTCAAATTTCCCTACATTTTGGCATTTGTTTCTCGCCGAGATGAGACTGCGATTAGATTGATCGTTTTAAATTACGAGAATTGGCCTGCTGGTAGGTTATATGGTATTAGTTAATGCTACATACTCTTTTTTATGTTATAGGTGCATTGTGTCAAGTACATGTTAAGTACTTAAACTTATAAGTACACAGGTACATACTTCTAAGAAATTGTTACACTAACCTTAGATTTAAGTAAAACATTATTTTATAATTTTAACAATGTAAACAATAGTTGGGTGGCCATAAATGAAAAAAAAAGTTGAGGTTTTTGTGATGTACCGATATCCAAGTGTTATTGTTTTTTTTACTTATTAATATAGGAAAATGCAAGTTTTATTGTCAGTTGTTTCAATTATCCTGAATATACCTATCTAATATTAAAGTACCTACTCGCAATTATTTTTGTATATCAACTAGCTACGTCCCGCGGTTTCACCCGCATAAGTCTCGATACCGTAGGAATATCGGGATAAAAAGTATCCTATATCCTAATCCAGGTCATGTTCTACCCATTTGCCAAATTTTATCCAAATCCGTTTAGCCGTTTTTGCGTGAAAGCGTAACAAACAAAACCAAAACCGGAATCCGGGATGACCCTGCTGTGACCACAAACATTATAATTATGTCATCATGTTATGCTAATTAGATTCTATGCTACAATTAAAATACTACGACCAAGGGTAAATAATAATTATGGCTGCGTCATCATACAGTTGTTTATAAGAATGGTTCCATTAATAATGAACTCTGCAAAATCTTCCTATTTTTTTGCTTATTTTTGGGTTGTTTTACCTAGTTATTTACTTATTTAGACTAAAATAATTTATAGTTCTTTCTAGAAATTCAACTTCCCCTCTGCAAGGAAACAGAAATTCTTTTGTTTTTTTCCTATTCATTTTTTAGACTCTCTAAAGTACGAAGCGGTCCCACCAGGAAGACGCACACTTAAAAAATTTCACACTTTAGAAACATGTAATTCTAGACAAATAAACAAACGCAGTTACATTTATTTAAATTACTAGCTGACCCGGCAAACGTTGTTTTGCCATTTAAATTATTTCTAGCTACCCGGCGCTACTTCGTTCGCGTGGTCTCCTACCCCTACACTACTCCTACCCTACTCCTACCCTACTCTTACACTACTCCTACCCTACTCCTACCCTACTCCTACACTACTCCTACCCTACTCCGGAAAGGAATAGGAGGAGGAGTAGTGTAGGAGTAGGGTAGAAGTAGTGTACTACTTCTACCCTACTCCTACCCTACTCTTACACTACTCCTACCCTACTCCTACCCTATTCCTACACTACTCCTACCCTACTCCAGCGCCACCTACCGGGTCCAATTGTGTATACAGACTTTTCCTAACAATAACGAATACATAAAACCAAGAATCATCCAATTTGGTGCAGTCGTTCGAAAGTTATGCGCGTACAGTCACGAGCATCAATTTGTCAACACTTGGCAACTTTCAATTGCGATTTTTTCACGATATAACGAATGCAACGTTGAAATACGACACATTACATAAACATATGGGTTCGAAAATGCTATATTCGTAACATGATAAAATTTCGTTCAAAAATAAAGGAGTAAATCGCTTTTGAATAAAGCAAAGTGTCTACATACTTTTGCTCGTGACTGTACATACATTACGAAGATCCATTTTTAAATTTACTTAATAACAATGTTTTATAAAAATAGCTATCACCTGTCCATATTTACTTGAAAAATATGGAAATTACACAGGTTGGCTGCACACACTATAATTACGTATTTATTTTTAACACTTCTCGTGGCTATTTAATTGCACCCCAAGCCCCAAATTGTTATCAGTATATTATAAATTCGAAAGTAACTTTGGCTTTAAGTTACCTTTTCACGCCTAAACCATTAAACGGATTTCGATAAAATTTGGCAAGGAGATAGATGGCATCCTGGGGAAGGACAGGAGCTTTTTGTCCCGGTAGCAAGTTGCCGTGAGATAATTTCCGACATGAACGCGAGCGATAAAAAAACAAACACTCTCGTACGTCTATCTCCGCCAAATCGCCGATTTCAAACCAAATTTTTCAATGCGCAGTAAAATTGCCGAATGTTTTCAATGACTCCTTATTAAAAAAAAACGTTCAAGTTCGAGTCGGACCCGCGCACAGAGAGCGTACAACAAATTACCAGAACCCAATAAATTTTTACATTAATTAAACTTCGTACACTTTTTCTACATGTCGGAGATGGTATAATGTGTGTCTCTCGTTAACATGGTATATTTTAATTACTGTGGGCGTACTATGGGTAGTGTTGGTTATAGCACAATAGAAAAACGGTTTGCAGTTCAAATCAGATTATAATTTACGAACAAGTTAGTCACACTAGCGAATCACACACTGTAGGTACACATTCAACGATACGGAACGCTGACAGTTTCTATGCACATGTTGTTCGTACGATGTCCAATGTTTCGATCATCTCGAGAGCTCTGCTCACACCGCTTTTGTAGCTGTTGCTCTCGTCCCACCACGAACTCAGGCTAGACTCTGTCCAGCGCCACGAGATGGCGCTGGCGTTCCGAATAGTCAAACGAATGACTCCGACATGCAATATATCTTCATATGGATCTTCAGCTACTACGACAGTTCACAAGTTATCAAACGCCAAACTGCGCGCCACCGCTAGTTAATACACTCAATCTGCTTGCAAGTTGGGGTCGGCTTCCAGTCTAACCAGATGCAGCTGATACCAGTATTTTACATGAAGCGACTACCTATCTGACTTACACAACCCAGTTACTGGGTTACACAATATCCCTTGGCAAGACTGGTTGTAAGTCTTTCGGGCTGACCACCCATAACGACTGTCAAAGACTCGAAGATCTACGAATGCCAGCCGGGCCCAGCGGCTTATCGTGCTTTCCGAGGCACGTCCCCCTACGTGCCTCGGAAAGCGTGTTAAGCTATTCGGTATGTTATGGATGGTCCGTTCCACAGAACAACCTAGAAAAATTGCTTAACCTAGAAAATCAACCGAATCGCAAAATTTGCAATATTTGCCTACACTGTTTTTATTTTATTTTCATTTTTTTTAATTACAAGTTCCTTAACATAAACAAAGCATACAATTTGACCTGAGGTTTGATCAACGCGCTATTAACAGCTAAGTTATAATCGAATTAATGTAATGTTCTTTCAGCTTACGCTTTATGTTTTTACTAATCATTGACTCTCTAATGTCTACAGGTATCTGGTTTAGTAAATTGGGTATTGTGAAGGAAGCGGTACGCCTGCCTTAAAAGTTATTTTTGCGTGGCACTTGAAATGATCTTGATTTGACTTGCCACGTCATATTTAACTGGAATTTGAATATCACTATTATCAAAATATTCTATGAGGAACATATACTCGGCACGCGCTAGAACAGGTAATACTTTGCAGTGTTTAAATAACCCTGTGTAATTGTCTAGGTATTTATTTTTGACATAGTTTGGTACTACAAGTTTCAACAAGCGTGTTTGCAAATTATGTATTTTATTTAGGTGAGTGTTAAATGTGCGGCCATAACTGGTGAGTCCAAAGGATATTATCGATTCAGCAAGAGCTGTGTACATTTGAAGGAGGGTTCTGTACGGTATATTGCGCTTTATTATGGAAAATTTGGTAAGTATCGCACGCAACCTGCCGCAAACCGATTCCACCTGGTAACTCCATTTGAATCGGTTATCAAATTATTAATCCCAAATAGGTATGATATGGGACTTGCTCTATAAGCGAGCAGTGGCAATCTGGCACGTTTTTATGCAGACAATCATGACTATGAGCTATGATTTGAAAGGGATGGGAGGTACATAAGTGACTTGAATGTACGTGTTTAACTTTAGTTTTTTGTGGATTCAGAACTAGTCCCATATTATGAGCCCACTTAGCCATAGAAGTAAAATCTTTTTGCAAACATTCTGCGGCCAAGTTGAGGTTTAAGTTAGCAGATAGTATACAGGTGTCATCAGCGTATTGATAAAGGGAGGAGGATGCTATAATATTTTCTTGGTCATTTACTTATGCCAGATAGTGGAGTGGACCAGACACTGATTTATCTATCGCGTTAGTCGTCATTCAAGTTCAAGATACTTATTAATACGTTGACGGTATCTTCCGGTCAGTCCGACCCGCGCCGTCAGAGAGGCCGACAGTGCTCTCAAAGTGACCTTAAACCTACTGACATTTATTTCTGAAGACCGAAGTCGTAAGTAAAAGAGGCTTTATAACACACTTTTAAATTTTTATAGGGTTTCTGTGTCATGGAGAAAGGGCAAAAGGGCAATCCCCGTATATTTAAGAATGGTCTTAGTCTCAACCTGCTGAAACTACCTCTGGTTTATCATTATATTTTGACTAGTTTTTGACATATTACATTGGCTCTGAGATAAGATTTTAAATATGGGAATTGACCTTCTTTTAAGTTTTTTAATCAAAAGTTTTCAGCCAATTCAGATTCATCACTCAGCGCTTTTTTTTGGCGAAGTAACACTTCTCTTACACTTCTCGTAATTACTTATACATACATAATATAATCAAAGTCGATAATGATATATTTTATATATTATATTATATGATTATTTTATTATATTATTATGATATATTTTAATCTTATTTATTTTTTTTTTTTTTTTTTATATATTTTATATCATTATCGACTTTGATTATACAGAACATGATCCTGAACCCCTGCGTTGAAATTTGTCATCAGTTTTTTTTTTTAACCTGTTCCATACATTTGGACCGAGTAGATATTGCAGTTTTGTAGGAAACAACAGATTTCTTAAATAATAAATTTTCAACGCTGGGGGTGCAGAATCATGTACTGAATCCATTGCAACATGTTGTGCGTCAATGTTCCTGCCATCCTATATTAGGTACTTTTAATATTGCTAAATATTTATATCGCGTCTTTTCCTAACACTTGAACTGAATATTAACATTTTTTTTTTCTGAGTGCTTCTTCTTTATCTTCGTATACGATCTATTAAGTAGGTGTCAGCATAATGAACGTAATGTTCCCACTGCTGGGACACAGAGCTCCCCTCTTCGAGAGGGAGGGGGCTGTAATCTACCACGCGGGCCTATTGCAGGTTGGTGGATGTCACGTCTCCAAATTTTTGTTGCTAGAACACGCCGGTTTCCTCACGATGTTTAACTTCACTATTTTGATCAAATAAGTACTTAGCTAAAGTTCAACGTTTAGGGAGCTTTATGAAGCTCCCTTGTTATTTAATATTAGTGTTAAGATCGACTTTACCATCAGTTTAAACTTTCATGGGTTTAATTAGTGACTAGCACAGCCACCGGTAGAGTTTTGGGTTCAATCCCCAGGTAGGTGCTATAGAATTTTGCAGCAAATTGAAGTTTCAATAGAAGACTTATTCAAGAAATGAGACGAAGTAGGAAATACAGACATGATGCGTAAATACTTGCGTTACTATATATAAGTATTGTGTATTGTTAATACGATTATAATGCAATACTCGAACGTAACGAGCATTGCATTATAATCATAATGACGACATAATTATAGGCATTTATCAAGTTATTTGGCAAATGGCCAAGCACGTGGTTTATGAACGAAGCTAGGTTTGAAATAAAATAATAAGTATTGTTTTATCGGAAAACGTACGGTCACCAAAGGAGATAGTAACCAGGGCAGTCGGATATAGTTGAAGTTTAGTAAGAAACCGATGGATGTTTTCGAATGAAATTTAATTTGTTATCCACACGTTGTTTGTTTGTTTGTTGTTGGAGTAATAGAAAACAGACAGTTCATTTATTAAATTAAATTTCATTAGAAAAAATCCATCAGTTTCCTACTAAACTTCAACTATATCCGACGACTCTGGTTACGTATCTCCTTTGGCGACTGTACATTGGAGCCTAATATCCTACACGCTCTAGACAGGATGTTAAATAGAGCCTGTCTGGAGCCTGTAGAGTATAAGGGTAGTAGATAAATTTAATAAATGGGCATCCGCCAGATAATATCACTGACATCGGTGAAGGAAAACATCGTGAGAAAGTTTGGAATTATAATTAATATAAGTCTGAAATCAAAAATCCACCTGCAGCAAGAGTGGTGATACCTTCTGTGTATGAGAAGAGGCCTTTACCCTGCAGTGGGACAATAATAGGCTGGTATATCTGGAGGTACTTATTTTAAAATAAGTTCTTAGTCACGTTATACACGTTAAACACGTTTATTGCCCGTACCCCAATTATTTTTTTAATTAATCATTCCAAGACCAATTTTCGTTAGAAATTATAAATTAATTAGCTGGCGCGTGGTGGTTGGATATCATCCCACAGAAACGAACTACTACGTTTAATAGATCTTTTTAAGAGGAATAATTCCGTAATACATAGTTTTCACGTAACTTTCTTGGTTTACGCGGCGCATGCCAGTAAAGCTCCCAGTCGGCATAATTTTTTCCGACATCTACCATCACCACCATATTTCAGCCAATTTAAACAAAACCTTAATGAATTATATGTACCTAACCTTCCCCATGAATCACTCTGTCTAGTGTTGAAAACCGTATGACAATCCGTTCGGTAGTTTTGAGTTTATCTCGTTCAGACAGACAGACACGGGGGGGACTTTCTTTTATAATATGTAGTGAAACATGAAATAACCTAGTATTGCTTTGTTTTTTCTAATGATTTCTTGATTTAATTTTTATTGTCAAAATTTTATCAATTCAGCTTGGGAAACTTACATAGCACCCCGCCATTGAGATATACATGGGAACTCACGCACAGAAATTGTTCTCGCTACCACTAATTTAAGAGATGATCTGTGATTTAGACAGCTCACGATCTAAATATTTAATTTTGCGACCAACAAAATTATGTTGTAACCGTGGAAAAACCCACCATTTACTTACTAACACCGGGTAGTAAGTAAATATAGGTTTAATCCACAGTTAAAAAAAACACACGCACAGTTAAAAATGCCGAAATAAACTACCGAGTTTATTTCGGCATTTTTGTGTACAAAATAAACAGGTTTTTTGTCACATATCTATTAAGTTCTATGTTTCCGCTTTTAATAATTATACATGAAACTTCCTCATGTACATACGTAGTTTTTTAACGTTTGTGTAGTTAAAACGATATTATTTTGAACTCCATTTAAAAATTTCAATGTCTGGTTATAAGCGGAATACTTATCATAATCCTTAATTGATAAAACTTGGCGTACCTATCTCTCTCACAATCACAATCCTGAGAAGTTGCCGATGGTAAATCCCATCAGGAACCCGGCTTGTACTAATAATAATAATTCTAAATTCACCAGACAACATGTACGGTCACCAAAAGAAATAAGTAATCAGCAGTGCGATTTTGTAACCATCTTACCGTGAAAACTTAGGTGAAGTGAGCGTGGAATGAGCTGTCATTCCAACTAATGCTAGGGATTGACACTATTGACAGCTCACTACACCTAACATTTCACAGTGAGATTTTGACAGAATCGATCGGCAGGTTTGTCGGATATGGTTGAAGTTTTGTAAGAAACCGATGGATGTTTACGAATGAAAGGACGATGCTAAAAAAAACCCAGGCTTGGTGCAAACGGAATGTTTATCAATTTTTAGGGTTCTGTAGTCAACAAGGAACCCTTATAGTTTCGCTATGTCCATCTGTCTGTCCGCGGTTTAGCTCAAAAACTATTGGTACTAGAAAGTTATAATTTGGCATGAGTATACACGTTAATGACGCCGAAAAAGTGGTAAAATAAAATTTTGAAAAACACAATTATTTAGGGTACCACCCCTACATGTAAAGTGGGGATGATATTCTTTTTTTCGTCTTTCCCTTGATGTCGTTGGATAGGTCTTTTGAAAATATTAGGGGTTTGGGGAGACCGTTTTTTGATTAAGTAAACCGTTCGTGTCTTATCAAGCTTTAAATTCCAATTTTCGTTAGAGTCAAGTGTCCCCTCCCCCCCCTCTACCAACTAAACGGTTGTAGTTAGGAATTCAAATGCCACGGCAGTAGTACCTATATATAACGAAGTTTAAAGGAAATCTATCACACTTAAGTGGGCTTTACAACTTTACGAGTAATAGTCGACCAATTGTATTTGACTCGAAAATTTCGAACGACTCCATAGAATTCCTCAATTTTATTTTTTTGTGACGAGTGAGTAGTGTAGCTCTGTGTCTTGTATTTAAATTCAAAAGACCGGTTATGACAAGTCTTATCCAAATCTCAAAAAAAAAATTAAAACTTTCCGTGCACAATTGTCGGATCAGGTGAGGATTTGTATAGGAAGTCAAACTAGGTAGGTAGTCATGTTTGGCTTTTAGTTAGAGCATGGCACGAAACTATCAGTCAGCGAATACGACCTGAACTTTAGCTGTTACAAAAGCTACGGAACCCTACACTGCGCGTGGCCCGACACGCACTTGACCGGTTTTTTTTAGTATAAATGTGAAATGAAATGCCATCATCAAAATCGATGGCTAAATGTAAAAAAAATGCTGTTTGTTTAGTGCCAGGGATTATTTTTAATTAAATGAAAAATAAAACCTACTGATACAAGAAAAGTGCAGCCGAAATGTATAAATTGAGTGCACTTCTGTCATTAGTTCGGCGAACAAGTATGCGACATGTCATTAGGTCGACACGTCGTTAGCTCGTTAGGTCAACATCACCCTAATTGCGTAACACACGATCAATCGGAATCGGTTTCATTTTGACAGTTCAACAACATTCATTGCGTTATTTACGTTGTTGAGCAGACACATGACATATTTTTTGAACATAATAAGCAATAGATTAGCAATATCCTTCAAAATGATTCAGATTGAGATTGATTGTGTGTTACGCGATTAGGGTGCAGGTTGTTAGTGCGACAGGCAATGTATGTTTAACAAATATGACTTTTACTTACAACGGTGCTCCGTAGTACTATTAATAGTAACGTTTAAATAATAGGTAGGACACAAAATTATACAAATACTGTTATACAAATACTGTTATACCTATTATGTTGATAACACCTGAACAAACAGTAGTTTCGAATATTTTTGTATTAATTATTTACTCATAACCATAATCACGACGTAATAATCACGACAAAGGAACAGGTGGTGGTTCACAAAATAAAAAAAAATTGCGTTATTAAAACCAAAAGTACAGTTCGTTATTAACCGACTTCTAATTTACTATTGTTAAGTACGTAAATTTCTGCTATCGATTTTTCTGATTAATATTAAAATTTAATTAATCATTACTCATTTAGTACCTAACTTATTAAATTAAGGGCTGATTTTTCCAACGCCAGATAACTTTATCGGAAGAATAATTTTGATTTTTTGACAGTTCTTCCATACAAAAACTGTCAGAAGTCAATTTTGTTCCACGAATAAAAATTATGGGTCGATTGAAAAATCAGTAAGTAAAATGATGACGAATAATGGAGAAGTATGGAAGAAAAAGACCTGTTGAGCCGACCCCAAATAAATTGGGATAAGGGAGGAGAGTGGTGATGAAGTTGATGATTAAATAATTGTGTAGGTATTCGTTGGTGGTAGGTAAGTACATTGTATTTCGCCGTAGGAAATCAATATAGGTACCTATACCCTTTAATATGAAACGAATAATGATATATTTCTTTATACAGGGTAATTGGAACAATATTTATTAATGATCTTGTAAATATAAAAAATAATAGATTTTAGGTAGACTTCATGTAGCTGTACTAGCGTTTGTCGTTGGAAGTAACTATTTCAAAAGATGGTACGCGATGCGCATGTATGTAGTTTTCATGAGTATCAGGACCCCCGCGGTCCTGAATTGAAATTGTTTATCGAAATAATTGATTTACATAAATATTTACTAAATACGGCCTTAAACTAGAAGTAGGTAAGAAATAATTGGATTCTATCAGAACTAAGAATAAACCTGCATCTCAGGTATCTCACTCAAGTGCTTTTACTTATGTATTATCTAAAATTCCTACAAAAGTAAATAATTTATATACTTTAATTATGATTATACTAGTAGGATTATAATTGAGCAAAATATAAACAAAATAGTAAATACATTTTGCAATCATATTTTATTATGATTTTTGCAATGTTTCATTTTTAATAAGGTCGCGTCGTACAGAAAATTTTGACGTGTCAACAAAATGTTAAGATTGCATGTTTACTTCCCACTAATATTATAAACGCGAAAGTTTGCGAGGATGGATGTTTGTTACTCTTTCACGCAAAAACTACAGAACGGATTTGGATGGGCTCACAAATACTTTATAACTAGGATTAACACACAAGATACTTTTTATCCCGATATTCCCACGGGGTCGAAACGTGTGCGGGTGAAACCCCGGGGCGCAGCTAGTTATATTATAAATGTGAAAGGCTGAACGGATTTGGATGAAATTTCGCACACAGTTAGTTTATAACCTAGATTAACACATAGAATACTTTTCATCCTGGTGGTACGTTCCCGTGGGATAAGTTCCGACCTCTACACGGGCGATGCCGCAGGCAAAAGCGAAGTATTAAATAAAGTGTATTTATGTGTGACAACTTATTTCTTCTACGGTTGTGCGGTTTTCACCATAATTTAGAGAATTTATTCCGGAAGGTTTATACGTATCAAATCAATCAATCAAATCATTTATTTGCAACGAATTTAGGTTATATTAAAGTACAGGTGGAGTAGATAGGAGTGAGCCACAACATGACATTGACATTCTGTCTGGAAATAGACACGCAACATTTATAAAAAACTAGCTTTTGCCCGTGGTTTCGCTCGCGTTAAGAAGTGTAGTTTGACAAAGTTTCATACAAACTTTCATTCCAGAATATACAATGACAGAAATGTAATCACTTTTAGGGACTTAAACTTTGGTTCGCAAGTCGCAACTTTCTGTGGTCTCCAAACCACATATCGCTCTAATGCAACGTTTTTTCTCCCTGAATATGTATTCTCTTGAACTGCAATTGCCCCAGAAAATAATGCCAAATCTTAGAACTGATGCAACCAGACCATGATAAGCTACTAATGTGTGAATGTCAACTTTTTTGGGCAACTTTGAAAGGACATATGCCGCTGTATCCATCATTTTGCAGATTTCCTCTGCTTGTGGTTGCCAATTTAAATGTCGATGTAAATACCTAAAAATTTTGCTACTATAACTTGGTTAATTTTTTGTTAATTGTAGGCTACACACTTCTTTTAAAATTGTGCGTTGGTGGAAGTGCATTATGTTAGATGTAGGTTTATGACCAAGTTGTTTTTATCAAGCCAATCTACGATGTCTTCCAGGGTTTTGTTTATGTCCTGTTCATAGCTATCTGGATGTTTACATTTAAATTACTAACGCGGTGCTGTCATCGGCAAATAATACCATTGGATTATCAACATGACGTGGTAAATCGTTGATATAAATTAAGAAAAGGGGTGGCCCAATGACGCTGCCCTGTGGTACACCATATTTTATTGTTCGTCCTTCGGATCGGTATTTTCTTTCACTCTTCGTCTTAGGGCAAATCCTAGTTATTTCCGTGTAATGTTTACGATCGCTAAGGTATGTTTTAATTAGTTTGAGTACATTTCCCCTTATTCCATAAACGCTTAACTTGTTTAGTAGAATGTCGTGATCGACGCAATCAAAAGCTTTTGACATATCTGTGAAGATTGCGCAACAAGTACTTTGCTATCTACGTTTTTTTTATGATAATATTACCTATATAAATCTAAAATAGCTATATTGATGCTTTTTCCTTTCCAGAAACCTTTTTGTTGATTACACAAAATGTCATATTTCGATAAGAAATTGTTGAGTAATTCGTAAATTAATTTCTCTACTACTTTGGGCAATACCGGAATTACAGCTACTGGTCTGTAATTAGCTATTTCTTACTTTTATTCTTCTTGTAAATTGGTTTAACTATAACAATTTTTAAACTATTAGGGAACACACCAGTGTTGATGCTGAGATTGATAATATGGCTAAGATATGCAGCTATATTGTTCGCTACAAAAACAACTTTCGTTGCTATGCCGTCATACCCAACGCTATTTTTGTTTTTTAAAAATTGTATTGCTCTAATTACATCTTGGGGTAAAACTGGTGCCATAAACATTGAGTGTAGGTTTTTCGGAATATTACTAGTTTTAAATGACGGTTGAGGTGACTGTTGAATCTGATCAATAAAGTAGTTATAAAAGATATTTGCAATTTTTTGAGGATCTATAATTGTTTTATCATGTAATCTAATTTGGGAATTTGGGTCTTAAGTGTGTGTGTTGTTATTTATGACTTGCCAAGATGCTATCGACTTATTGTCTGAGGTTCGTATGAAATAGTTATTCTGTGATTTTAGAGTTAATTTGATAATTTTTCGATCGATTAACATTTGAACCAGTGCAGTCATCAGAAACTTCATCTTTCAGAAGTCTTAAGTTAGAAGTATTTACTGCCTCTAGGTCTAGGATGAAGTCTTGCAAATCCGAGATAATCTGCATAAACCCTTTGTTATTCAGGTGCCCATGTTGCTGGTTATATGTATCACATGTGTATGAAAGATTTAAATTTAAGTCCAAGACAAACGCGTAATTGCATGTTTCAATATCCATACAAATTAAATTATTAGAAGTATCTACTCGGCTGTTAAACATAATATTAGCATTGTCAATGTACTTAAATGTAGGCAGACATATTACAAAGTTAGTATGATTTAGGGCTGATTTTTCAATCATCTGATAACTTTATTCAAGGAATAATTTTGAAATTTTGACAGTTATTTCATACGAAAACTGTCAAACGTCAAATTTATTCCTCGAAGAAAAATTATCGGGCGATGGAAAAATCAGCCCTTAGTGTTATTAACATATTACGAATATATTTTACCAATTCTATATAATTATGGGTTTTCCTGAAATCCTCTTCGTCAATAAAAATAATGCAATAATCTGCGAGGGTGATGTTCTGAACTTTTTGATCGATATTATTTAACAAAATTTTATTCCACATTTAGAAGCACGATATTATTAGATAGACACGATACGTATTATAGTTCTTTTTCTCTCACTCATTGCATACAGGGTGGCAGGGACATCGACGCGCAAACTGTAACCATGGATTCAGCACATGAGTTTAGACCCCATAGCGTCGAAATTTATCGTCGGTTATTAAAAAAAAAATCTTCTGTTTCATAGTAAAGTGCAACGTGGACCTACGCGGTCAAAACGTATGGAACAGCAATTTTTTTTATTCGTGGTTACCATTAGGCATGACTTTTCGCCACATTGCAAGCCTGGCAAACCGTATTCTATTATGATCAGTTTTGACGTTTACAGCTGGAATAATATCAAATTGATTGGTTCATATTTCACATCCGATAAAAAGTTCACTTAATTGCTTGTCAACTACGTCAATTAGCTTACATAATTCGCACGCAGTTAGCGTAAAATTACAGATAAACTTGTGCAATGTTTATATTTACAGCGCGAATACAACGTTACGATACGTTTTTAATTGTTGATCGATTATAAATAATAACATCGAGTTTTATATTATTAATTCATTTCTCAGTGTGTTTATGGTATTGTTACTTGTTGTGTTTTTAAGAACGTGAAAAAAAAAAACTATTCCGATGGACGCAGAAATAGGGGAATATAACCTTTTCGATGAAATCACTAAATCTGTGAGTTTTATGTTAAAAGCAATAGATACAGGAAAAATAAAGTAATTGTCAAATTCGTCGAATGGCAGTCCTTTTATTATTATCATTCTTGTCTATCCTTTAAAGGGTAAACTAAACAGGTTGATTTGTGTATTATTATCTCTCTGACGCTGACCCGACCATATGCACATATACCAGATGCATAAACAGGACACGAAATAAATAAATAATCTGTCTAAATTCTCAGATACCCGACAACATGTCCCGACTAGCCTCCTTCTTCACAGCCCTGTGGCTATCCTCTGCGGCTGCGCAGACTGGGTTCATCTCGAGCCTCACGAAAACAGCGACAGACGTCAAAAATCAAGCTACCAGTGAGGTGCAGGCAGGACTCGACCCTGTCGGGAAAACCCTCGCGTTCATCGGAGGGGGTCTATGTAAGTAGAAGTCCTGGCATTATGCGAGGAGGGGCCTGAGTGCACCATAAATCACTTCTTTTTAATGTTCGGTCAAGAATACTCTTCTTGATCGATCACGATGTGGGGCCCAATCACACCTTCCACAACCACACCACATCGCAGCGACATAATGTGGGTACGCAGTGGTTACGTGTGAACAGTGTTGCTGCAGCTTATTGCAATTGCGTTGTGGTCACTACAAAATTTAGATGTGGTAGCGTTATCGCTTTATTATTATTATTGTGTCTAGTGTTAACAGACAGACAGATCGTGGTGTTTGCGATGTGGCCGGCCGCTAGTGCGCGGTCTCGCTGCTGGTTGCATTGTGGCTGCGACGTGGCCTTAATGTGGTCGGCATCGCTTACACGGTCGATTTTGACGGGAAAATATGGTCCGTGTGAATAAACTATTACACATGTTTACACAAATTAGTATGTTCAGTGACTTTGCGCGACGTGTACAACTACAAACTCACACAACCTATCAGTAGGTAAACTAATTCTAAAAAATAACTCAAACATTGTCTTGAGTTAATTACAGTGACCAGTCTTATCATTTAAGTAGTCTTAAATCCTTTTTTAGGCTTTTAAACAAAGGTTGGATTTTACTTAAGCTTGAACGCATGAAAGGGCAAATCTAGCAAAGAACAGGGTAGCTTGTTATGTCAAGCCGAACAAATGAGTTACGAACCTTATGGAGCCTGTGAAAGGAAGCTCGGAGTTTGTCCTTATTGCTAGTATAATATGGTGAATATCACTGTTTTAAGTGTATATCTGGCCTAATAGATGTTGGCGAAGTTGAATTGTGATACCACCGTGAGCATACCAATATCTGTAAATAATCTTTCAGAGAAACTCTGGCTAACATTACGAGTATAACGGAAAGAACTGCCATTTGATGTTTCGCAGGTAACCACGTGAAGCCGATAGTGGGAGTGGCATACGAGAACTACGACAAGGAACCGGATATGAGCAAGTTAGCACTTGTCTTCCAGACCAGGTGAGAATTATACCTACACATAGAGATGGAAAAACACGAGAATGTAGCAAATTGACACACTACGTCGATATTGTGTTATTTATGACTATGATTGCAAGATTAATTTACCCTAAGAACGACAGTTGGAACGATTAATTCTTTAGACTTGAATTATGTGAATATAAATGAATGGAGCAGCTGCTTTTTCATGATTTCAAGGTTGTTCCCATATTAAAAGTTGTTCGTTTTCATGAATACTACTACAGTACTACTCCCTCAAAGTATGTCCCTTGGTTAACCTAACTAGTAATCTTCAATTTTCTACAGCGCAAAAGCCGTCATGTACAATTTGACGGGGGCCCCGGAAGAAATCCCCAAGGAGAGGTGGTTCAACCCGAAGCTTCCCCTCAGGGTTTACTTCCACGGTTTCACCGATAACCCCACGAAGGACAGCTTTCAGACTATGAGCAGTGCATTCTTTAGTCAAGAAAACGCCAAAGGTAAACCGCCACTTGAGCAAAATTCAGAAGCGATTTATTAAGACTGCTGATTTAAATGTAAAATTATAAATAAATTTTTATAAATGCGTTTGATTCTGAAAAATACACAAAACCTCAAAGAATCTGGGAAAAACTGTTGTTGTTGTATTTCACTAAATGTAACATCTGTTTACCATGTGTCTGTTTGGGTAGTCATTGCTAACTGACAAATAGGAGCATATTTTTACTTGTTACCTTGTCAAATATTGTCATATGAGTGTGTTGTGTTGCCAGGCAAGGTGAACCTCCTGGCTCTGGACGCGAGCTCGCTGATCGCCTTCTTCTACCTGCGCGCCTCCACCATGGTGCAGTTCATCGGCGAGAAAGTCGGAAGAACCCTCGCCGCCTTGGTATCCAGTAAGTTCGGAACATTGTTCGGAACTGTCCACTTCTTTAGAAGACGCGATGTCATTCGCATCGACAATTTTAACAGTCATCATCTGCCTAGCCTTTTTCCAACTATGTTGGGGTCGGCTTCCAGTCTAACCGGATGCAGCTGAATACCAGTATTTTAACAGTATTGATCCCAAATCATTGTCTAACTCAATTAGTTGGTTATTTAATACTTACGAGTACCTACCATTGTACAAACAAAGCGACAGAAAATGATCACGCAACGAGGATAAAGAGGTATGGTGTGTTTTAAGTCATTGTCTATTAATAATGGTGTTTAGCGTAGACAATGTAGACAATCTCTCGGAGGTTTCTGATTCCATGCTATTATCATCATCTTTTTGTTCACGCGAATGTTGTTCGTACTGACCCGCGATCAAACGTACACGTGTCGACTAAGTCTCACTCCAATAATCATAACCATCATCATTATTATTATTTTTGTCATCATGTATGTTGATCAATGATCGCGCAATCGCTTTCTATTAGGGCACTGGATTAGAAGTATGAGATTGGATGGACGGGACACGCACACATCGGAATGTGTTTGTGAACACTTCGCTTGGCTGTGAATATTTCAAGAGTTTGCAAACTAACGACGTGTTTCGAATTATTATTAATAGGATCAACATTCTCCTCTTCCAGCTGGTTTGGATCCCAAAAAAATCCACCTGATTGGCCACAGTCTCGGGAGCCACATCGCAGGGTTCACTGGCAAGACGTACTTGGCCTTGATGAAATCCCGCGTTGGCAGGATCTCTGGCCTGGACCCGGCCGGCCCGTGCTTCTGCAACGTCGACCCCACCCTGAGGCTGTCCAAGGAGGATGCTGACTTCGTTGACGTCATACATACTGATGCAGGAGTCTATGGCTTGGACCAAAATGTTGGTAAGTTATTTTGTGATGCATTTATTGCCTTACTGGGAAATACTACTGTACCTTTTACAGATAAACTGACACCTAAAACCGAAACTGCAGAACAAAAAATAATTTTTTTAGAACCAAACTCGTAATATATTGTGCTGTGTGTTCAATAGTTGAGATGATGCTCCGGCATATCCTGAGTCCTAGTTATCTAATGTCCCAGGCGACGCAAAATGTCTATCATGGTCATAACATGAACAAATGGTCATAACATAAACCATAGGCACAAGTGTTATCCAACGCTAAAAGGCGAAGTGAATAAGTTGAAAACAGAAACAGTGACAACATTAAATAGTGACTCAAACTGGAACAAGTGCAACGAAATAGAGCCTGTGTCACACAGATCACCCCCTGTGGTGATCACCCACTATCAGCTTTCATCACCATTGAACAGTGAACATAATTTAAACATTTTGTTTCCTATAAGTGTTACATTAAAAAAAATACTAGTCCAATAATTAGTTGCGTGGGTAGATGAAAAAACAAAAACATTATCTGGCAAGCCGTTCTCATCCATATCGATAACGTACGGACATAACACTTAGTTTCGTCAACATACATTAATACCAGATAGCAAGATTGATTCTATCCTCGACCGGCGTGCATAGTGTCACGAGTTCGGATCTCAACAAATGTAATTCTTTTTGTGAGTTTAGTTGAGATATTAAAATATTAAAAGATTTCAAATATGCAGCGTACACCGCCACCTACTGCTGACAAGGCGAAAGATCCAACTAGTGACACGGATTTAACGACGGGTACTCACGTAACTACGCGTAATAAACGGCCTAGAACAACTAGTAGTCACAACAGTTCGATGGAACCATCATCGCCCGAAAAATTCAACAACGAAGCAACCCATCTGTCTATTACACCAGAATTAATTCGAGACATCATACGCACTGAACTGCGTAGCCTTCTTACTACGGATATCCGAAATGTTGTGCAGGAGAGCGTGAGAGCCGAACTAAAGGATATCAGTACGGAACTAAGCCAGATGAAAGATTCCCTGGAGTTCACTAGCAAGCAATATGATGATATGCGCTTAATTTTTGAAGAACAGTCAAAGCTAGTAGATCATCTACAAAAAGAAAATAACAGCATGAAACCCTTAATAAAGGACCTAACTTTTAGATTAACTCAGATGGAACAACATGCCCGATCTTGTAACATAGAAATACTATCCGTGCCTGAGTACAAGTCTGAAAATCTAAATGTTACTATGCTGCAGTTATGTAAAGTAGTATCATGCCCCTTAAAGGAGAATGATATCGTTATGTCTACAAGGATTGCTAAACAAAACCCAGAGGGAACGCGTCCTAGATCTATAATTGTTAAACTTACTTCTCCCGCAGTACGTGACGAAATTCTAGCTGCCGTGATTAAATTTAATCAAGCTAATAAGGCAGATAAACTTAACACTGCCCACTTGGGCATAGGGGGGGATAAAAAGCCTGTCTATGTAGCTGAGCACTTAGCCCCACAAAATAGATCTTTACACCATGCTACGAGGATGGCAGCCAAGGAGAAGAACTACAAGTTTGTATGGGTGCGAAACGGTCGCATTTTTGCAAAGAAAAACGAAACTTCCGAACGCCTTCTCATAAAAGACATGGACTCTCTGGTTAAATTAGTTTAACATCGTTTAATTGTTTTTGTTTTTATTTTTGAATGTTTCATGAACAAATAATTTATAATTCGATTTCCAAATTTATTACCAAAATACCAGAGGTTTAAAGACTAAAACGCATGATTTGTATCACAGCGTATTAATTAACGATTACGATGTTGTAATTCTTACGGAAACCTGGCTTAATGATGATATCTCCAGTACAGAATTATTCGATGATCGTTACAATGTGTATAGAAGAGACCGTGAACTCAATGAGCTCTGTGGGAAGAGGACTGGGGGCGGGGTATTGATCGCTATTTTGAAAAAACATAATTCTATGGAAATGGCGTCTTATAACAGTTTGTGCGAAGATCTGTGGGTTAAAGTTCAAGTTAAAACCAAAAAGAATGCAATCAGTGTTTGCTTTTGCGCGGTATATATTCCATCCCCAGTTCAAATTGATGTTTTGGAGCATTACCTTGAAAATGCGGGTAAAGTCATTAGTACTGAGGGAAATACTTTTATAGCAGGCGACTTCAATCTGACTAACATCAACTGGCTCAATAGCGATAACAGTAGCTTCCTAGTCCCTGAGACCACTAATTGTTTAACTAACCACCTTTTTACTGAGTTCGTTGCGTTAAATGGTTTAGACCAATTTAATAACGTCAGGAATGATAAATCAAAGATCTTAGACCTGGTTTTAGCTAATATAATGAATGTCAAAGTGAACGAATGCAATGATCCCCTATCTAAAGTAGACACACATCATCCTCCTTTACTGGTCCATTTAGATATACTTCCTGAAAGAACTCTGAACTGCAGTATGTTGCCTACGCGTAACTACCACAAAGCTGATTATCAAGCTATAACACAGCATCTTGACTCTATAAACTGGACTACAACGTTACAAGACTGTGGGACGATAGATGAAATGGTTGAAATTTTCTACGAAAACGTAAAGGCTGCTATTAGCAACAACGTTCCTTTTTCATGTAAAGCCAATTACAATAAATTACCGCCGTGGTTTACGAAAGATCTCACTAAATTACTGAAGGAAACATACAACCTTAGAATAAGAGTAAAAAAATATAACAACGCTATGGATAAAATGAGTTTAGCAGTACTAAGAGAGAGGTGCCGGTCATTAAACAAATCATCTTACATTACCTATATTAAAAAAATTGAAGATAGAATAAAAACCAATTCTAAATACTTTTGGACATACATTAAACATAAGCGTAAAAATAAAAGTACAATCCCGGAAATAATGAACTTAAACGATGAAGTAGCTAACAACAGTACTGATATCTGTCAACTATACGCAAAAAACTTTTCATCGGTGTATAATCAGAACCACCCCACACAGCTAACAAATACATCAAACAGTTCATTGCGTTGTGTGAGCCTAAATGTATTAAGTCACATATCGCTTACAGAAGATATGGTCGCTAGCAAATTGAAATGTCTGGATATTCGCAAAGGACCAGGTCCTGACGAGATTCCCCCAATTCTCCTTGCTAAGTGCGCGAAGTCATTCTCGGTGCCTTTAAGATTGCTCTATAATCGATCACTTGAAACAGGTTGTTTCCCATCCGCGTGGAAAAAAGCTAAAATAGTCCCTATTTTTAAGAATGGTCGCAAAAACGATATAATAAATTATAGACCTATATCGATTATCTCTATTATCCCTAAAGTTTTTGAGTCATTATTGTATCCTTGTCTGTATAGCCACTTGAAAAATCACATAGTAGGCAATCAACATGGTTTCTTTCAGGGCAGATCAACTCACTCTAATCTAGTCGCTTTTTCAGAAAATGTCATAGGATCTGTGGACAAAAGGATTCAGGTTGACGCAGTGTATACCGATTTTAGTAAAGCGTTCGACAAAGTAGACCACCAACTTTTAATACAAAGACTCGAGAGCTGCGGAATCTATGGCCCACTGTTGCTATGGTTTCAGTCATACCTCAGTGATCGTTTATCGTTCGTTGTTTTGAATGGAGTCCGATCTGAGGATTTTCACGTGACGTCTGGGGTACCACAAGGCTCCCACTTAGGGCCCTTGCTCTTCAATATTTTTATTAATTCTATTATTCACTGCTTCCATCACGCAGAATCATATTTGTTTGCAGACGATCTTAAGTTGACCCTGCCTATAAAATCTATAGAGGATTCTTACCTGTTGCAGGCTGACCTGGATAGATTAGATGAGTGGTGCCAAGAAAATAGGATGAGCTTAAACTTACAAAAATGTTTACATATAAAATTCTGTCGCAATAAAAATGTTTTTAATACAAAATACTCTATTTCTGGCGAGACACTCAACGAAGTTAGTACTATCCGGGACCTGGGTGTCTTGATAGATAGTAAAATGACCTACAATGCCCATATAGATAAAATAATATCAAACGCAAATAAAATGCTAGGTTTTGTATTAAGGACCTCAAAGCCATTTAACAAGCCTAAAACGAAAATTATTCTATATGAGACGTTGGTTCGCAGTAATTTGGAATACTGTTCACAGGTATGGTCACCCCACTATAACGTTCACAAGCAACGTATTGAACGAGTTCAAAAGAGATTCTTGTATCATCTAACCTTACATAGCAAAAATGCGATACAATTAAATTCCTATAAAGAGCGTGTTCAGCACTTCAAACTCCAAAGCCTCACCAATCGTAGAAAGGTTCTAGATCTTTGTTTCCTTCACAAAGTAGTGACATCTAAAATAGATACTGAACTATTACTATCCAAAATATATTTTAATGTTCCTCGCAGGTTACCACGGTCACATACCTACAATCTTTTTAGAAGACCTTTGCACAAAACCAATTTAGGTGACAACTCTCCCCTTACGAGGGCTACCAAATTGTACAATTGTATATGCCGCAAAGCTGAAATAGATATAAATCATGACAGTCTTAACACTTTTAAACGTAAACTATACAAGCACTTTCGTTTGGAGGACATTTGATCTATCATTCTAATAATTTAAAAAAAATCATTCTTATTTAATTTTAAACTACGTATGCTTTTTATTCCTATCTAAAAAATAATAATTGTATTTTTGTATTTTATAAATGTAATTTTTAATGTTTTAATCTTTAATCTTTTAAAGCATGTAAATCACTTATTAGCACGTTATTGTTATTGTTTCTTTTTTTTTAATATATTTTATAATTTAATTATGTATTCAGAGCATGTGTACTCGATAATGTGTAAGCTGTGGTTACCTGTAATTGAGTGTGCATTACAGGATAATGTATAATAATACAAGTTATATAATGGTTTAAGATAATTGTAATGTATCTCGTTGGTAATCCTTAAATAAATAAATAAATAAATCATGATTTGTTATCTTAGGAAAGCTTGGTGATTATTAGGAACCGTATCGATTGAGCTTTGGACACTATGGTTTTCTTCGTAGTGCCTGGCACCCGACACTATTGATGAACATACTCGTACATAACTGTCGCTTTCAAAATAGAGCTTCTTCTGAATACGTGAAGCTACTAACTTAAAAATGTTTTTGCAGCTTCATCTTTGATTAAATAGAATGGTGCCAGCCTCTAAATGGTCTTTCGGTAACCATTTCCTATCTGATACGCCGTCAGTCTGTTTGTATTAAAAACTTGTCAAAATTCGCAGGACACGTAGATTTCTGGCCGAACGGTGGCGCGGAGCAGCCGAACTGCTTGTTCCAGACTTGCAGCCACAGCCGCGCTTGGGAGTTCTATGCCCAGACGGTGCTGACCCCTGAGGCGTTCATAACAGTAAAGTGCAACAGCAACTACGACTTCAGGCATGAAAAGTGTGACTACAATGATACCTGGTGAGATATCGAGGACTTCACGAGTTTTACTGATAAACATTCTTATTAGAACGCGGAAGGCACTTCACAGGGTACCCATCCGCTACAAAAAGTTGCATTTCTTTGAGTGAGAGTCAATAAATGCGTGTTGTTTAACACCACAAACATTCTGTCTTTTCAGTGTTATGGGCTTTGGCACTCCCGCCAACACTAGGGGTTCGTACTACTGTCAGACACTTGGTGAGGAGCCCTACGCGATCGGTGCCCAGGGGCTGAAGTACAAAGAGACCGCGGTGGTTAGGTCGGCCTCCAATGCTTTCAAGGATATTTTATTTTCCGGGTGATGATGCTGTGTTATATTATTACATTATTGTTATCCACTTTAGTATTACCTACAGATGATTTGATGTCCTTTGGAATGCTGAATGCTGTGTTTTGTTACGGTAATATTGCATGGTTCACATTATGACTTTAAATAATCTGTCAATGTGAATCGATTTGGCTAAACCGTGTATTATCAACGTTACTACTTATGTACTTATTTTTATTTCAGACTCTCATGTATTCGTTCAGTGAGAGCTAATCAAAGATTCCATGTTCGTCTAAAATATGTATAGTCATAATTCATTTTGTTTAATAAAGTTTTCGAGACTGTGGACGAGATAGTTTAATATTACCATAAATATACTTGTACTAAGTAGCAAGTCTTAGAAGTTGTAAAATTTAATTTATTTAATAGAAAAGAAACAATTAATTTATGAAATTAAAATTCATTCGAAAACATTTATCTGTTTCTTACTAAACTTCAACTATACCGACGACCCTGGTTACTTATCTCTTTTGTTGTCTGTACCTACCAATATCCAAAAGTTGTTGTTATTTTACTTATATAATGTTTAAGAAGAAAAAATATATACTTAAATAAAATGCAAGTTTTAATATTCGTTTCAATTATCCTGTTACCTGCAAATTATAGCCATTACAGGAATTGGTGGACTTTCCTGAAGGTGCCAAACTCGTAGCCAAATTTATTCTTTATTATACAAAAACCTTTGATTATATACATACAAAAACTTAAATTAGACGATAATAACCTCAATATAGGTACACAATTATATCGATTTAAGGGCTGATTTATCCATTGCCAGATACCTAACTCTTATTCGAGGAATAAAATTGACGTCTGACAGTTTTCGTATGAAATAACTGTCAAAATTTCAAAATTATTCTTCGAATAAAGTTATCTGGCGTTGGAAAAATCATACTTGCAAATAATATCACATCATCATCTGCTCATCATCATACATACATACATATCTTCACATTTCTATATAAAAAGTAGTAGCCTAATAATCGTATTACCTAGAAGTCATATTTGTTACACATAGATTGCATGTTGCACTAACGACCTGTAGAACTAACGACCTGTCGACCTAACGACCTGTCGATCTAACGACCTGTCCATCTAACGATCTGTCGACCTAACGACCTGTCGATCTAACGATCTGTCGGCCTAACGACCTGTCGTTCTTACGAACTTTCGACCTATCGACCTATCGATCTAACGACCTGTCGACCTAACGACCTGTCGATCTAACGACCTGTCGATCTAATGACCTGTCGATCTAACGACCTGTCGATCTAACGACCTGTCGATCTAACGATCTGTCGGCCTAACGACCTGTCGACCTAACGACCTGTCGATCTAACGACCTGTCGATCTAACGCCCTGTAAACCTAACGACCTGTCGGTCTAACGATCTGTCGACCTAACGACCTGTCGACCTAATGACCTGTCGATCTAACGCCCTGTCGATCTAACGACCTGTCGATCTAGCGACCTGTCGATCTAGCGACCTGTCGATCTAACGACCTGTCGATGTAACGATCTGCCGACCAAACGACCTGTCGATCTAACGACCTGTCGACCTAACGACCTGTCGATCTACTATCCAATGTCCCTGATCTCCTTGACGATCTAATTGGTTAGTGCATTGAAGATGCTGGACTGAGCAACCGCTGCTACTTGTCTTCACGCACACATTTACAGCGTATTTCCACACTTGGTTATCACAAGTAAAGCCCGCGTCGTTTCGTGAGATAAATATACTGCGTATCGTGTTACCCAGTAACTGGGTTGCTGAATAAAATACTCTGACCTCCAGGTCCAGAGTATTTTACATGAAACGACTGCCTATCTGTGATCTGATAGGTAGTCGCTTCATGTAAAATACTGGTATTCAGCTGCATCCGGTTAGACTGAAAGCTCACGACGTAGTTGGGAAAAGGCTAGGCAGAGATTAAGTCGGAGAGAGTGTACTGAAGTAGAATATAGGTATAATAATAAGAAACTACAGAAAACCCGTTATTAATGTTCTCAATGAATTCTTGCCATGTGTGTGTGTGTGTTACCATGGGTATTTTGCCAGCAAGTGTAAATGTTTTGCCCATTGTTCTTAAATTCCAGTAAGTACCTATTATGATATAGAGTACCACTTGTTTGAAATGTTTATTTAAATGGACCATGAATTTTTTTTTGCGGTATTTTGATTGGTAAGTAAACACTTATTAGCGATTGCCGAGAGCTGCTTATTTAAAATGAATCGGTAAGCATACTATACCTACTTATCATGAACTGAGTCTCCCTTCTAGTCATCATCATCACCATTTCAGCCGAAAAACATCATTTTTGAGTTTGAGCTGATAAACTGGTGCTAAGACTTACTTATAAAAGAACCTGCTGGGTACCGTCTGACATACTGATCGATCAGACTCATCGCAAACAAGATTTTACGTAGGCATATTTTCGACCCAAGGACTTAGGAATTCACGCGCGCAGGTTCCAATAAGCCATCATAACTTAGCGTACCTATAACATCATATAATCACTGATGTCGCTGTCGTATCGTAAATGGGTGTGTGTGTAGTCTTCATTTTGAAGTTTCATGCGGACACCCGCACAGACCGCATCGGTTTGAACACCTCCACATAAATATGTAATTTTCAATTTTTTTTTTTTTTTTTTAATATACTCGTAATAGAAAAAATTAAATTAAATTCCAAAAATAAAATCCATGATTTTTTAATCTTTTATAAAACATTTAGATCAAGTTCCAGTCAATCTACTGTCAAATTTATCAGTTGGTACAAAGTAACTATACCTAACAAATCCTACATTTGACGGCAGATTAAAGGCTTGTTTTCTGTGTCCTGAAAGGTTCTTTACTAGATTAATTAAAAAATAGAACTGAATTTATATCGTATGCATAATAATTTTAACTAACTATATTCAGAGGTAGTATAACAGACCATGTTGGTAAATATTCTAGTAGTATTTTACAGACGCCAGCACATCAAGCTACAACAATCTGTCTTTCTTTAATAGATTTCAACTTTATCGCTAAATTATTAAGGTTCAAGGTTGATTGGGAAATTTGACAGTTTCGGGTAGCTTGATGTGCTGGCGTCTGTACCTGTCAAGCCTCGGTCAGCGCAGACCGACGGAGTAGCGGCGAAGAACACAGTGAAATCTTAGGTGAGCTGTCAATAGTGTCAATCCCTAACACCAAGGGAAATGACAGTTCACTTCAAACTCACTTCACCTAAGTTTTCACAGTACCTACTTAAGAGTTTTATAGACAAGATCGGCAGGTCCGCACACCTCTCGATGACGCTTCGTACCACTTTGTGTGTTTTGATTAGGTACGTAATATCATCAGTATGCTATAGTAAATAAAATTGACTTTCAATTGTTATAGAAATAATCGCTTTGCCGCCACTCCGTCGGTCCCATAAGCACAATAAAATTAATTATCTATTGTAAATGGCTCTCTTATCCTAGCTCTTATAATGGATCTCCAGGATAAAAACCCGGTGGACTCTTTGTCTATCAGCTTAATTAGCCGACCGTGTTTCCTATGTTCCGAACGATTCCCTCGTTGTTAACGTACTGCACGCCGCTCATGCCCAGGCCAAACGGTGCCTCGCCGGCTGTCTGCAGGTAGTAGGAGCCTCTCTTACCGGGCTGCGTCGCGTACCCCATCAGGCTGTGGACAGGAACATAAATGTTTTAATAATACACCTTTAAATCAGACCACAGAATCCCAAGTAAAAAAAATTAAAACTATTAATGATAAAAAGAATATTCATAAACTAGGTTAACTCGGGAGACTGGTGGAGTCTGGTTAGATGACTCGTATAGCTTCCTGCTAAGATCATGCTTTCCTCGATTCCTTCGGAATTTGGAATTATCTAAAGACGTTGGTTGATGCAGTCAATTCAAAAGCTCGCCTTATACGGTACTACTAATATTACAGCCTATCATTGCCTCACTGAAGGGGCTAAGTCCTCTTCTCATACAAAGAAGTAATGAGCCAACTGACATACATACAAAGAAGTAATGAGCCAACTGACATACATACAAAGAAGTAATGAGCCAACTGACACACATACAAAGAAGTAATGAGCCAACTGACATACATAAAAAAAGTCTCGCAACATAAACCCTTAAGCATACCCCAGAAAATATCACAATACCCTCGTCCCGTTTATTCTTACCTCAAATCATTAAAATTACAGTTTCCAGCTCTGAACCCCTGCCAGTCCTGACAGCTGACGGCGGTGAAGGCGCGCGGGTTGTTCACCGACTCGCTGAAGTACTCCCACGCTCTGCTGTGACTGCACGACGTTAGCAGTATGGTGGGTAGGCAGCTAGGCTGGTTGGAGCCGGTGTTCGGCCAGAAGTCTGCGTGACCTGAAGATGGAATTTTGCTGGTTAAGAAGAGGGACGTCTGAAGTTGATGGATGGAGAGGGACAGAATGACCATAGAAAAGATGGATGGATGGAATGACGGCGTACAGGGGAGAATGGAAGAAAAAAACTAGTTAAGCCGACCCATGGAACATGGGAAAAGGGCAAAAAATTGATGATGATGAGGAGGGCAAAATCTATTTGCCAAAAGTTATCAATGATGCATAATCAGCCTATAATGTTCCTACTGCTGGGAAACAGGCCTCCTTTCGGTGAGAGGGAGTGGAGCGTAGTCCACTACGAACGCCCAGTGCGGGTTGGTAGATGTCACATCTCTTCGAATTTTTGTTCTAGGACATACCGATTTCCTCACGATATTTTCCTTTACCGTTTTTGAGAGCAGTGGTGATGAATAATGTACTCGTACTAGTTTACACAAAGTAAAGCGCTTGCCTACTCGTAAGTTGCGGTCGTCACCACTGGGCCACCAAGGCTCTTCAACCTGAGATCACCTGTCGGTGATGGCATACCTACTATTCCATGGTTATGACTTATGTCTAGTTGCAACAAAGCTTTCAAATAAAAAGAAGTGGTAATAGTAAAGCCAACCCCTACATCACCAACCTCTACATGAGATTTAAAATTTTTGTCATGATATTGTAATGTTACCCATCATTTACGTATCATGTCTTGTGTATCTTTTAGTATATCTTTTGACACGGTAACATAAATTAGTTTTATAAATACCAATAAATGGTTCCTTCATCCAACCAACCCAACCTTCATCGTCCAACTTACCTACCTATCTGTTCATTCATTCCAAAGACTCCAGCGTCAGTATGTATGACATCAACGAAGTCAGCGTCATTGATGTTAAGCCTGAACGTGATGTTGACGTCAGAGAAGCAGGGCCCCGCGGGGTCCAGGCCGGAGATCCTGCCAACTCGCTGGCCAGTCAGCCTCATAAAGGTCTTGCCCGCAAAGCCTGAGATGTGGCTGCCGAGGCTGTGGCCTATTAGGTGGATGTTGGATGGGTAGAGGCCAGCTATAAAGAATAATTAGGAAGTGAGGATGTGCAATGTTCGTAATGAAATGGTCAGGTTGTAAAAAAAAATTGTCTGTTCTAATATATCCATATATATAAAATTCAAAGTCCTGACTGACTGACTGACTGACAAATCAACGCATAGCCTAAACCGCTGGTCCTAGAGACATGAAATTTGGAGGGTGTGTTCTTCGTGACGAGTAGGTATCCACTAAGAAAAGGTTTTTCGAAATTCCATCCCTAAGAGGGTGAAATAGAGGGATACTATTTGTATGGAAAATCTTATTCCTTGAGTTAATAAACTTGAAACTTGGCACCAATACAAATGTTAGTAAATTATGAAGTTTGCCATTTTATGTTTTTCTAAGCTACCCCACTAAAAGGGGATTGGGAGGTTTCAAAGTTTGTATGGAAGAATTTTCGCGCGCGGTCCGATTTAATGGAAACTCAGTATTTATACCTAAAATTGAAAGGAAAGAATAATGTGTATCAGGGTTTTTTGAAAATTACACCTGTAGGCCTAAAAAGGGGTAGTCAATTTTACAGGGGAGGATTTTACTGTATGGCTTGATTGACTCGAAAATTAGTATAAATAATCTTAGAGTCAAGTTATGAATACATCCCAAACGATTTTTTTTAATTCCGCCCCTGTGGGGGTGGAAAACGCGGATACAGTTTATATGAAAAATCTTCTTCATTAGGTTAGTAAACTGGTAACTTTTCAAGAATACTCGCCTAAGTAAGTAATAAAGTTTATTATTATAAGTTTTTCAAAACTACCCCTCAAAGGGGGATATAGGGGTGTTGAAGTGTGTGTGGAAGTAATTGAATGCGCGGTCCAATTAACTCGAAACTCAGTATCAATACTTTTGACAGAAAATGTAAAGTTGTCGAAAATTTACCCCTCACGGGGCAAAAAGGGGTAATTCGATTTTTAAGGGGAGGATTTGAACATGAAACTGTATGTTACATTTCACCTAAACCACTGTACTTCTGATTTGGCAAAGAGATAGATGGCATCCTGGGGAAGGAGATACTTTTCATCCTGGTAGCAAGTTCTCGTCGGATAATTTCCGACATCCACGCGGGCGATGCCGCGTGCAGAAGCTAGTAAACACACTAAACACACACTAAAACTAATAATAAAGCTGAAGAGTTTGTTTGAACGCGCTTGAAATCTCTGGAACTACCAGTCGGATTTTAAAAACTCTTTTGGCATTTGATAGTCTAATAATTAAAAAATAATTTATATTTAACATCCAACTAAGGAGGTAAACAAAAAAAAATATAGAAAAACGCTAAGCGAAAACGAAATTTTATTTCGCGGGCGGGCGACGGCATGCTACGTTGGATCAGGGGCCGAAACACGCGTACGAAGTCACGGGCATAAACCAGTAAATGTAAGTATATGTTCCTTGCAGGAATCGAACCCTCGACCCGTGGCAAAGAAGCCAGTCCGCTTACCAATATTGCTTTATTCTGACAACCCTTATTATAAGGCTCATACTTTGTTCTCCGCTTGTATAAGATAAAAGATAAAATTCACCAGAAACCAGAGCAGCCATCATCTTCCCTAATTCCTCGCCGATGAACTGGACCATGGTGGTGGAGCGGAGGTACTTCCAGCCAATGAGAGAGCTCGCGTCCAGAGCCACGATGTTGAAGTCACCTGACAACAAATGAACTTGTGATCACAAGCAGACCGGTAGGTTTTGGAAACATCTATGTAGCATACAATGATCCTGAATTTCTAGATGTGGTGTCTATCAAAATTATTAAATTACCTGTCTTGTTTGATTTGCGAAAGTCGATTTCATTTAGGACACAGGTTACGGCTGCTGCGTTCTCCTGCTTGTTAAAATAATTATTGGATGGTACAATTCGTTCTATTTATCATTTACCTTGATTCAGGAAAGCAGTACTAAGGCTCGTGAAGCTCCCCTTGGAAGGGTTATCGGTGAAGCCGTGGAGATAGATCTTGAGGGGCCTCTGAGGGTTGAACCAGCCCGACTGGGGGATCAGCGCCGCAGCCGCCGTCAGCTTGTATGAGACGTTCACATTTCTGGGAAACGATGAGAATACTTTATAATAGGTAAGTACTTGAGTATCGTCGCCGTGCAGTGAAAACCTCGTAAAGAACACAACGCAACTTGCAGTAGAAATAAACTGGTAGGAATCGTCCCGTAACGATAAAGCGTTATGCCGTAGTAACTATTCAGTAATCTGTGGTTATGCCCCCTCCGTGCGACTTTCTCTCCACACACACAACACAGACAAACAAAGAGAGGGAGATAGTTTTCACGGTTTTCGAGGATGCAAAATCAAATATGACTGCTGAAAAAATTTTCAAGTTTTTTTCATGGGTGTCGTTTTAATGGTTGTGATCAAAATGAAAATCCAAGATGGCGACAACTTTATGAGAGCTTTTAAAAACGTATCTAAACTTTTAAAAGCTCTCATATAAATAAAAAACCGGCCAAGTGTTGCGAGTCGGACTCGCGCACTAAGGGTTCCGTACCATAATCTATAAAAATCACGTCTGCTGTATGGGAGCCCGCCCCCCTTAAATATTTATTTTATTTTAATTTAATTATTTATTTTTAAAGTGAATATACACTTACAACTAAATATTCTGTGAAAATTTCAAGCGTCTACCTGTTGCCGTTATTAATATAAAGCAAAAAACGGCAAAAAAATCACGTTTGTTGTATGGGAGCCCCACTTAAATATTCTATTTTTAGTATTTGTTGTTATAGCGGCAACAGAAATACATCATCTGTGAAAATTTCAACAGTCTAGCTATCACAGTTCATGAGATAAAGCCTGGTGACAGAGAGACGGACAGTGGAGTCTTAGTAATAGGATCCCGTTTTTACCCTTTGGGTACGGAACCATAAAACGCGTATTAAATTCACACTTTCTCTTTCTATTATATACGTTCCTGACGGCGATCGCGTGCGTTTTTTTCTTTTTTTACTTGTACCTCATACCAATACTTAATTAAAACAAACGTCTACAGCTCTAAGATGCTTCTATTGCCTTCTGTTGATGATAATGAGAGCCTCGGGAAACGTCCATGACGGCCATTTTTCAGAGAGTTTCTATCTTCCCCTGCCAAATATTTTAATCACAAGGTTGTCCCTGTATGGCGACGCTTTATACTTCTCAGTGATGAAGATAATACGAGTACCTATGTACATATGTCGCAGATGGATTGTAGAATCCGCTGTTTTACAAACCCGCTAGTTGTTTTACAAAACACATTACGGAGCTGTTTTGTAAAAACCACTAGCGGTTTTGTAAAACAGAGGATTCTACAACCCATCTGCGAAATGTACATTGAGCCTGTTCATTATTCAAATCTTTTATTGAGAGCGGAAAGGTCCTCCTTTTCGCATTGCGTTTCTAGCCAGCTAAGTATAGCGTAATAACTCGATTTCAACACATCCCACCACATATCTCATGGATCATGACTTACTTTACACTACTTATTTCTTTATTAAACTCCCATTTAATTTCTTTAGGGGATGAATATTCAAATTTTTTTCCTTAGTGCTCACTTTTATGATTTAAATAACTCTGCTGCATTTCATGCTTCTAGACCCAGCGGTTTAGGCTGTGCGTTGTCTGCCAGTGAATGAATTTAAGATTTTTATCAACTAAAGACTATAGGGACTGTCACTCGCAAGCTGAGATTTAGGTAACAAACACGTAAAATTGTGCTAGGTTAAGTTCCAAGTTTTCACGCGCCTCTCTAATACGTAACGGGGGGAGTTCAACATGCCACTCCCCCCATGGAACGTGGCCCGCATAGGACGGCCCGTCACCAGTCCGGGGTAGTGGAAGTCACATTCGCACCCGCAGCCCCCGACGCAGGTGTACGAGGGAACACCGGGTTGGTTGGCGGTAAGAGTCTGACAGACCCCTTTGCCCACCACAGAGCGGAGGACATCCATGAGGATTTCCACCCCGACAATCACATAGTTCCGAGGTTGGTCAATGTTCATAGCGCACTCTTTCTGCCCGGTCAGTAATGTCAATCTCATAGCTATTCTGATTGCCCTACCTACGTACGTAAGCAACTAAACTCACCTGGTGAGAAAGTCGAGTTTCAGGTCATTCATATTAGGTTCTGAATTATTGTATGAGTCGTAGTCCACTCCCAGAAGTTTCTTTACGTGCTTACCTGGAAAAAGGTAATATAGGAACACATTATTTACTTATCCGGATTTAAATTAATAAATAATAAATATAAATTATTATAATATTTTGTCCCACTGAGGGGCAAAGGTCTCCCCCATATGCCTGCGTTGTCAACGCCTGTGGTCTGTATTTAAATGCGCCTTAATTAAAAATAAAAATATAATGGCCCTTTCTGGGTAATGTCTTAGTTATCGTGTCAATTTAGGCATGACGACGCAGATGGAGCAGTGTCATTAAGAATTTTGATATGCAGAGACATAGTGAGAGAGAGTGATTGTTAAAAATTGTGTTTTATAATTTATGTTTCTAATGGAAAAGAAGAGATTCTAAGAAAAAAAATCTTTGAAACTCATGTTTGTATTCGACATCTTCCTATTTTATTTCTTTATTAAATAAAGTCAAGTTCCCATTTAATTTTAAAGTTAATTTAAATAATAATAAGTCGATAATGTAATGCATGCTATGCCTTCTGTAATTGAAGGAGTGAACTAGACTAAAACGCAATAGCTAGTTCTCTATGCATTTTGTCTTTTTGTGCACATCTATTGTTGGATGAACTCAATAAATAAAAAAGTGTAAAAAGAAGACTTACATTGACTAAACCCAACCGACACGATGGTCTTTTGAATGGGGTCTGCGATGGCGGAGATCTCCTTGGTGACCTGATCCTTGATCGAATTGAAGATGCCTGTCTGCGCAGTCGCCGTGGACAGCCATATTACTGTCACGAAGAGGATCAGGCGCGACATGTTGATAGGAACCTGGGGAGTAGTAAATCATTGAGAACTGAACAGGATGAGGCACCCTACGGAGCTAGTGTAGGCGTTCGCTGAACATTGACGCTGCACGCGAAGCTAGTACAGTCGCCGTACGCACGTAACTTGGCAAGGTTTTAGCGTAGTGGGTGTAAGGTGGCGCATGTACGAGTACACGTAGTGCAACAAAACAAAGGTCAGTTTTATTGATTGTCATTATTCTATGGTTATTGCCATAATTTATTTTTAAACATGTCTGTTTAGAAGAAAGTAAAAGAAAGGAAAAACGCATCTGATCTAACGACTCTTGCCAAGTTACGTGCAGCGTACAGCGTCTACGCGACGTCAACCAACGTTAGGAGCACCCTTACAGGAACCAAATCTAACATCATCATCTGCCTAGTCTTTTCCCAACTATGTTGGGGTCGGCTTCCAGTCTAACTGGGTGCAGCTGAATATACCAGTATTTTACATACACAGAGTGACTACCTGTCTGACCTCCACAACCCAGTTACTGATACCCCTTGGTAAGACATTTGGGCTACTAACTGCCTGCAATCGTCTGAATAAAAATCGCAAATATACCAGTTAAGGAAATAGGAATATTTTAAAAAGGAATATTAAAATCCTCCTCTATTTCTTGAAAATGGACATCTTTTCACGAAAAAAGAAAGAAAGAGAGAAAGAAAAACGTTTATTTGGACACAGTTCGTGAAACACAAAATACAAAATTAATAAAATAACTAAAAATGTTCCTCCACGACCTCTCTTCCTAGATCTGTGCAAGAATAGACCTACCTCAAGACCTACGTCACTTCAGAAAAGTTCTGAGCGTTGAATTGCAAGAATTTTACTTATTTATTCAGGGTTCTAGAATCTAGTTTTCCACAGTTACTTCCTGTTTCAAACAGTTCGACTGACAAAGAACAAAACACAACCAAATATTTATACGTACCGCTCTTATAAACCATGAATTCCTTATCACATTGGACTTGATCATAAATTGAAACAGTCAGTAATTAAAAGGCAAATTAAAGAATAGGTAAATATACCTATACTTGCTGTGGGAAGCGAAAACAAAACGGGTTAATTATTTTGTTACTTATCTCTATTTTTATGAATTAAATGCCGTACGCATAGGACGTACAGAAAAGAACAAAATTCCATTGGTAGATAACTTAAATTTTATTCATGTGAAAGCTTATCAATAGTAGTAGTAGTAGGTACTTAGTCTTGAAAGCAATTATTGCTTTCAAGACTAAGTACCTACATTGAAACGCTATTACCGATTAAAAACTATGTCATTTTCTTTTACAAATAAGTTTCTATTAACTTAACACTTACAATGGATTTTACAACAGGCCGGGCAGAAATCAAGTATTCTGAACTACTTAGTTATAAATGGTATCTATCTACACGAATAATAAACCCTTCAATTCAGGATTGGACTTCATAATCATCCCCAAAAACAGAGGGGCAATTTTCGTAATTTTAAGAAGTTTCTCATTCTATTAAAAATACCTACATTTTTTAACAAGTTTTTGACATTGATTGTCGCTGAGATGATATTGCGAATAGATTTTGAACGTTTTTAATTACTGGGTTTCGCCTTCTGGTTTCTAATTCAAATAATTTATTTCAACTAAACCAATTACAGGCTCTTGAATTGTCAAGGAACCGGTCAGTCAGAAAGATGAAGCTAGTTGCCCATTCCAAGGTGTAGTAGGTTGCTATGTAGAAGAACGGGCAAGAGACTCCATGGACACTCTTTTAAATCATAATATTGTCTAACAACCCCATTGACCCTACCTTAGTACAGTCCACTTCTGTGCCTAGGTCTTACGGAGACATATCCAATACAAAACAGACCTGACCTAACCTTACCTTTCGATGTTCTGCTCCAATTAAATAAGGTCACTTTAAGAGCACAGGCCTAACGAACGATCAGAATAAAAAAATACGCTACTACCGACTGTACAACAAATATTACCGTGAGAAAAAAACTAACTTCCACAAAAACACCCTCACCAACAGAACAACCAATAAGAACTATGGATGTAGTATATGATGAAGCGTTGGAAAGTCGATCTTCGGTTCAAAATACGACTGATTTAGTTGATTCCCACATACTGACTGATTGCGAAACATCTACTGAATCACATACTCCCAATAAATTGTCAATGAGTGTTGACGGTACTGTGTCTGACTTGGTATTAGCTTCTGAAATGAAAGAGATAATTGCTCAGCTCACATTAAAACTCGAGAGTACTGAAAATGAACTGGGAAATATATTGATAGAAAATACAGATCTGCAGAAGCAAATATGTAAGTTAACCACAGAAAATAAAACATTAAAATCCTTATGCCAGTCGCCCTCCTTATTTACAAATCCGGGTACAAACTCTAGGAAAAAGAGACAATCTCTGGCAAATCAACACAACTTTTTTTCTACACCATCCCCTTTGCCGTTATCCAGATTGCAATTCGACACCAATGACTACGTAAATGTGTCTTCCTTGGAACAAGAAATTGTTACCCTACAGCAGCAGTTAAAGGTTGCACAGCTTGAGATAGCGGCCCTCACGGACCGTATTGCAGTATTAATCCAAAGTAATTGCAATGTTTGTGCACCAGCCATTCATTGTGAACTGAAACGGGATACTGTGAACGTAGCCAGAGCTCAGACATGTGCTGTCGCAGATGGGCACAGTATGGTAAAAGAGAGAGGAGTAGAGAGAAGTAGAGAGAAAAGGAAAGTTGGAAATAATAATTACTTTAGGAAAGAAAAGGACAAGAAGCTTGTGATCCTTAGTAGCGACTCAACCAACAAAATTCTTCCAATTGCTACCAGACTATTTGGCGATACTTTTCAAATATGCCATTACATAAAAACAAACTGTGGCATAGAACAATTAATATACGGATTGGAGGATAAAGTAAAAGAATTAACCTGTCAGGATTACTGTGTCATCCAAATTGGAGGTGAAGATTTCAGGACCTCAGGCGACTACACTAAGCTGGTAAAACTAATACGGGATAAAGTAATGCCTATTAAGCATACAAATATAATACTGTGCGTACCTACTTTTAAAAATCATTATCATAAAGAGATGTATAACTGGCGAATAGAAGCATTTAATAATATAATTTATAATGACAATTTAACTCATAATTATATTTATTTAATTGACTCAAACTTAAACCTGACTTATGACTTCATGTCTTATAATAAACATGGAAATGTAAACATTAGAGGTATGTCCAGTATATTTGATCAAATACAGCAACTTATATTAGAAATTGACACATATTCTGAATATTCAAATCCTTCCTTTGTGGAAGTTGAACAATACAGTCAGCTTTTTCGAGATTAGTACCTTGGCTAGTGGTTTGAACAACTCGGCTATATTTAAGGATAGTCGCTCACATGTTACCATTTTCCACCAAAATTTATGCGGAATAAACAATAAGAAGGATGAACTCGAAATGTATGTAACTGAACTACCAAGCGAAATAAGCTTTATTTGTATTAGTGAACATTTTTTAAACAAAATAATGGTCTCACAATTTGACTTTCCTAATTATAACGTAAGCTCTTGCAACACTAGGTTAAATAAAACAAGAGGTGGTACTTTAGTATTAGCACATAAAAACAGACAAGTTGAGGACTTGGACATATGTAAAAAGCTGTATAAAACGGATAGCTTTGAGGTATGTGGAGTAAGGGACATTGAGACAAACTCTTACATAATCTGTTGCTATAGAACACCCGTAAATAAAAACTTTGACGATTTTCTAGATAGATTGGAACAATTACTACAGTACTTTTTCAATAAAATATGCTTTATCTGCGGAGATTTTAATATTGACTTGTCAAAACAGGACAATAAAAGAAGTTCGTTTACATCACTGTTGAAATGCTATAATTTTAGATATTTATTTGATTCAATTACATTTGTGCGTAATAACTCCAAATCGTGTATAGATAATATATTGACTAATACCTGTGATAGAAATATTGGTAGTACAGACATTGACCACAATCGATTAGCGGATGGACATGCAGCCCTCTTCTGTACAGCTTATTTGGACAAAGTTACTACTACACATTGCGTTAGTTTTAAATACATAGAGAGAAGATTATATAACGAGAAGAATAATAATACATTCAGACAGAAACTACTCGAGAACGACTGGAATTTAGGTACAAACACGTTTATACGAAAATTTAAAGAACTACATTCTAATACTTTTAAAAAAATGAATGTTAGAATCAACATCAAAAGAACTGGTCGATCTAAATGGCTAACGAAAGGAATAAGGATATCCAGCAAAATGAAGAGATTACTAAATTTTATAAATAAAGCTAAGTGTGACAAATCGTTATTAAAATATCGTGAAAAATATCTTAGAATTTATAAAAAAGTGATTAGGAACGCTAAAAAAAAGGAGGTATCTAATCAAATAAATAAAGCAGCTAACTCCAGCAAAGAAATTTGGAAAATAGTCAATAAAACTCGAAAAAAGATTGACAATAATTTAGAAAATGATAATATAATACTTAAACATAATAATAAAATAATTTGCAACCCTATGGACATTGCTAACATTTTTGCGGAAAAGTTTGACTACAGTAAAACGGTAAACACTGGCAATCTAGAACTGGCTAAGAAGAATTTAATTGAAAATACTGACAGAGTTGTTAAGTCTATGGCCTTTGATCCCGTCACGCCGATAGAGATTTACAAAATGGTAAAGGGTATGGATAGTAAAAAGTCATTTGGACACGATGAAACACCACTGAGCGTAATCAAAGATAATATAGATATACTGGCTTACCCAATATCTGAAATAATAAATAACTGCGTCAATGAAGGCGTCTTTCCTGACCAATTTAAGTTAGCCAGAGTTCTACCACTATTCAAGAAAGGTGCTAAAACAGATCCAAGCAATTACAGGCCCATTTCATTATTACCGGTTCTATCCAAACTATTTGAAAAAGTGATCAAATCTAGGCTTGTAAGACATTTGAGTAGTCTAAGAATAATAAACCGTAATCAGTTTGGATACCAGAAAAGTAAAGGGACACTAGATGCAATAGATTCGTTAGTTAATAACGTAGTAAATAAGCTGAACAATAAACTTAAAGTTGCTGGCTTATTCCTAGACTTAAGTTCCGCGTTTGATACCGTAGAACATTGCATTCTAATGGATAAGTTAGAGCATTACGGTATAAGAGAAAATGTTTTAAAACTTTTTAGTTCTTATTTAACCAATAGGAAGCAGTACGTCGAAATTAAATCACTTCACGAAGGTGTTGAAGAAATTCATAAATCAAAATCATTTACTGTAACTAGAGGTGTTCCGCAGGGTTCGGTGTTGGGCCCCTTTTTCTTTATAATATTTCTCAACGATCTAGCTGAATACATTAAAAATATTTTACCAGATGCTGACTTGATAATATTTGCTGACGATACGAGTGCTGTTATAGCTGCGGACAATATGGAGACCTTAAAGTGTAAATTAAATGTATTAATAGCTGCTTGTGAAAGTTGGTTTTCTATGAATAATCTTAAATTAAATGTTAGTAAGACAAAATGTATGATATTTAAATCTACGGTTAGGAACAAAGCTTTAGTAAACGTAGACTTCTTAGGCAGAAAAATTGATATAGTAGAAAGTTTGAAATTTTTGGGGGTACAAATTGATTCTTTACTTAATTGGAAGCCAGAACTAGTTTCAATTACAAATACAATAAGTAGTGCGTGTTATGCTATCAGATCTCTGAGGGATATTTTGTCTATTGCCCAACTTCGTACCGTCTATTTTGCTCTAGTTGAATCTAAACTTAGATATAGCATTACATTTTGGGGAAACAGCTATAAATATAATATTAAGGCAGCCTTTACAATACAAAAGCGAGCATTAAGAACCATGCTTCGTTTAAACCAGACGGAATCATGTAAAGAGTATTTTGTAAAACTTAGAATTTTAACGGTACCGTGTCTTTATATTTTAGTTCTCCTTACTCATTTCAACAAAAACTTAAAAGAGTTCGAAACAGACGATAAAAGAAAAATTAGAGTAGATACTCGCAGAAAAGATCTTCCTACTATTCTGCAGGCAAAGCTTAATGTTGTCAAACACTCGTCACGCGTGCAGTCTGTCAATCTGTTTAACAAATTACCAGCAGAATTAAAGAATATTCAGAATGTGAACATGTTTAAGAATAAACTCAAGGCTTTGTTAATCAATAAAGCCTATTACAGCATTGACGAATTTTGTAATGACAAAATACTAATGACATAAAACTAATTAAACTAAAGAAGTGTACCCATTGCTCTTTGACTTTGTTATAAATGTTGCTTTGTTTTTGTTTTTTTTTTTTTTATTCTTAATTTTCGACATTACCTAATTGTATTTTTTTAAGTTTTTTGCTAGGGACTTTGTTCTGTATCAAAAAGACTATTAATGTTTGTAAAGTGTGTATTTTGAATTTTGAATTTAGATAGACGTTCTAACTTCGATGATGTGTGAGGAACGAGGTTACTTATAATTCTTATTTTTTATTTTTTATGTTGCTTCTTTTGTGTACTTACTGTGCAAATATTTCGACACAAATGTATTTTTGTTATGAAATAAATAACTTGAACTTAACTTGAACAGTTCTCGACACACTGACCGGAAACACGCCGACGATGTAGTTATTAATATCTCGTGTTTAAAGGGAAATATCGCGTTTTTTATACGATTATTTCATGTATCTTTTTATAAGAGGTCTGTGATTATATGGGGCAGTTTTGAACTGCAGTGATGGTCGATGTCGAGTCTTGACGTGTTTGCGGATTTCTGCAGAACATTGTGCATTGGAGTCAGTGTGATAGGGTACAAACAAAAGTAGCTACTTACTACTATGTACTTAACCCTACCTGGCTCAGGTGCCCGAAAATTCAGCGTCTTAAAAAGGTTTTTTCTTTGACAAATTGTATGATTCGTTCGGACTTATAAGCGGTATGACGTAACACACAGACGAGAGAAAACCATTTGAGGCACTGTGTGACCTAAACCTGCACAGATTTTCTGTGACCAAAGTAGTCCATTTTTACACAGAAAACCGTGACTTAGGTGCGGGTTTAGGTCACACGAGCTATAAAATAGTATACGATAGGGTACGTGTGACTTAATTAGTCAATCAGTCAATCTTTATTCATGAACACAGGTATTACAATAAAGGTCTTATGTATATGTCGCAGCCAACTGGTTAAATTAGCCGTTTAGTCAAATGCCTGGCTTTTGGAAGTATAGTGCTCGCCTCGCTTCGCTCTCTCGGCTAGCACGCGGTTGATCTCAGTTCTAACCTAACCCATTTGGTCGGGGTGCCCTAGCTTAGTTTCTGCGACCAATTCGGCTCGCACGTGATTAGTTACAATTCCAACTTAAACTATAATTTATTGAATATCATGCAGGCTGTTAGTTGAACGGCCGCCATTTAGTTAAAAGGCTAGACGGTTAACTAAACGGTTAACTAAACCAGTTGGCTGCGACATAGGTATAAGTACATTTTAGTCGAGCTCTTTGTCCTACCAATGAAATTGGTGTACAAAATATATTAGTTTTTTCTGTAATAAGTCTGAATCTATACAAGACATATAGTCTAAATGTCAATTATATGTTTTATTAATAAATAATTAATCAATTATTATTTATTTTTAAATAAATGCCAATGGTAAATTATATTAATAGTAGTCATTACTGCACAAGAGCAGTGGTGGCCCAGCGGTATCGGCCGCGACTTACGAGTTGTAGGTCGTAGGTTCGAACCCAGACAGGTGCTTTACTTTTTGTGAATTATCTCATCTCCACTGCTCTCAAGACGGTGAAGGAAAACATCGTGAGGAAACCGACATGTCCTAGAACCAAAAACTTCGAAGACGTGAGACATCTGCCAACCCGCACTGGGCCCGTGTGGTGGATTACGGCCCACTCCCTCTCACAGAGAGGAGGCCTGTGTCCCAGCAGTGGGAACGTTATAGGCTGATCATGTATGTTACTGCACGGCGCGATATTAGTGCTAAACGCCCCGTACAAAATAATGGAATAATTAAGTCACACGATAACGTAATGTAGTATTCTTATCAGTTTTTCAGATACAAGTGTTTTTTTTTTTTGATATATTGATATATCATAATATGACTGTATAACTTTTTTTCTTATTTATGAGTGACCTATAGTAAAGGTCAACCATACGAGTACCTATGTACTACCTATCATGAGCCTATCTCAGTACTTAGTTTCGTTATGTCTGTGAGTTTCTCCCTAAAGCTCGTAACAACGGATTTGTGAAATAATCATTCTCTGCCAGCAGACAATTTCTGCTATCGTTACTTACCTATAGGTACCCTTAGAGATATAACAGTCCAGCTGGATACTGTGCCATGCCTGCTGATCCGCGGCGGCACACGGCTCGTAGTCAGCCGGGCTGGCTGCCTGCACCTCCACTAAGATCTTGGCCGTTGGCCGGACTGAACGATTCGTTTAACTGAGGACCAGTTTTTAACGCTGTTTCAGGCTGGAGTTCATCAAGTTTTCAGAACCTTGCTGTCGCAGGAAGATGGGATGCGGCAAAGGAATATCCTTGCATAGAATAATTATGCCCACTTACCAAGCAGTCTTATCAAGTAGCGCACCAACCTCCACAGCCCAGTTACTGGGTAACACGATAGTATTACCCAGTAACTGGGCTGTGGAAGTCAGATAGGCAGTTGCTTCATGTAAAATATTGGTATTCAGCTGCATCCGGTTAGACTGGAAGCGGACCCCAACATAGAAAAAAAAATACACATACTCATTTACAAAAAAAATTTAATTATGATTTAAAGCATGTTATGTTGAATTACTGCCTATTGTTCCCGACAACGCAGTCTGAAGATAAAATTGAACACTTGCGATAAAAAGGTATTTTTAACAACGTAAGCGCAGTATTTACAAATGAAGACCTTGATCTTAATGCAATGTTTATAATCAACGATATGCAGAAACAATAACTTTAAAATAAGTAAGTAGGCCTACCTACGAAATACCTACTTTCAAGATTTTAAGCAAACGGTTTGGCATTGTAGAATATCTTTGTAGAGCTCTACAAAGAAATCTTGTTGCGCGTCGATGTCCCTGCCACCCTGTACCTGTACCTGTACAGGGTGGCAGGGATATCGACGCGCAACCTATTACCATGGATTCAGTATAACAAGATTCTGAAGTAATAGTCATTTATTTTGACCGCGTAGGCATTGCAGTTTTCTAAGAAACGACAGATTTTTTTTATAACCGACGAAATATTTCCACGCTAGAATCATGTGCTGATTCGAATTCATAATTACAGTTTTTCGATGTCCCTGCCATCTTGTATGTAGGTAGGTACATAGCGAATACTTAATTAAATTATATTATAGGTGATCTATGAAAATTTTATCGGGATTTAAGGGGTAAAATGAATAAAGTAAAAGGCTCACTCTGAACAAAAAATAACTCCAGGCCACTTGTACCATTGAATTTGTTTTTCATCGAAAGTGTCGTTTTATTCTCAAAACCTAATTCGATATTCGTCCTTGCGATAAGGAACTAGAGACAATCGTTATAATACAACTAGTAATAGACCAAGGATACCCTCTAGGTATAGATGTGATAATAAGTAAATTAATTAAGTTTAGGTAATGTCGAACACGGAGGTCAATAGAACTGGTAGTGTATTTGCATAGACAAGGTCAAGAGCTACGTATGTCACCATAGCAAGAACAACCGCAAGTTAACCTTTGGTCGTAAGTTTATGGAATCACTAGCTGGGCCCCGCGGTTTCATCCGCATAAGTTTCGATCCCGTGGGAATATCGGGATAAAAAGTATCCCTTAAGTTAATCCTGGTTATAAACTATCTGTGTGTCAAATTTTATCCCTATTCGTTCAGGAGTTTTTGCGTGAAAGAATAACAAACATCCATGATCATCCATCCATCCATCCATCCTCACAAACTTTCCCGTGTATAATATTAGTAGGAAGTATGGATGGAATACATTACTATAGCTTTATTCATTTGCCACTTTACTGCTTTAAGAGGTATTGCTTATATCGTATACACTTTATTCTCATTATTTAAGAATAGAAAGAATAATATTTATTTGGCAATAGATCGTCAAACACAAAATAGGTACCCACACACTTTTCCAGAACATCTATAATGCAGTGCAGTCCACGGTAGCTTACCACAGAGGTACAGTCAGCAACAAAAGTCAATTAACTCTGTAACTTTTAAAAATCCTCTAAACTGATACATAATGATGCGATACATTGGTTTTCACTATTTCATGTAATAGCAAAGAGTTAACTATTCTTAAATATTCTATTACTACATGTTTTTGAAGAATATTTTACTCAATAATTAAGATTTAAATAACTGAAGTGTTAACCAACTTTTGTTGCTGACCGTACTCGTCCGCTGGTCGAAGCGGCATTGGCCTTAAGCGATGTCGGTATGATGGTCGAGAGTGAAGAATGGCAGATCAGCTGCCCATTTTGGTGAGGTGACATCTGCACTAATAAGAGTTTGTTTGATTGTTTGAACGCGCTAAGCTCTGGAACTACCAGTCCGAAAACGAACTAATAGCGCGGACGGGCAATGCGATGCGACACGGTGGGGCGGTCTCAATAAGAAATTTCAGGCGGACAGAAGCTAGTATTAATAATATTATGATAATGAGTCAGTTTTTAAGTTTGTTTTTAACTTTCTTTTGATTTATTTTACGAAGATATTGCTTTGAGTATGTGAATGTCGTTTACACCTGTAATTGTTAGTTATATACATAAGGATATATAAGGATATCCCTTTTAATTAATAAATGTGTAGGTAAAATGTATATACTGTTGGCTTAGCCTACTAATATTATAAACGGGAAAGTTTGTATGGATGGATGGATATTTGTTACTCTTTCACACAAAAACTGCTGAACGGATTTCGATGAAATTCGGCACTCAGATGGTTTATAACCAGGATTAACATATAGGATACTTTTTATCCCGATATCCTCCTGGGATCGAAACTTGTGCGGGTGAAACCGCGGGGCGCAGCTAGTCTATTCTAAATAAATGAAACAGTGAGAGATACAGAAGGCACATAACCATTTTTAGCGGCGTCACAGAAAAGAGGCCTACATCTGGGGCAACGCGTGTGAATAGAGGCTATATGCAAATTAATATCCAACAGCTCCTGTTAAGCAATGGTAATTAACTATCTTACGCTAACAGTAGTTTGATATAATTAAGTCTATTTTCGCATTGAACTTGAGAAACCGGTTCATGTAATTAATTTGTAGTGTCACGCACACTCGTTGTAAACACCTAAGGTAAGTACTATGAATGAGCAATCGTTTGATGTCGTCAGATCCTTGATTACGGTAGTTATAGGTAAGACTATAACTTAAGCTAGTAATTCTCTCACTGCAGCTCAAAGGCCTCTTCTCATCATCATCATCATCATTTCAGCCGAAAGACGTCCACTGCTGGACATAGGCACCTCCACGTCGACCGGTTCTGTGCTCGCATCCAACGGGTTCCTGTGGTCTTCACAACGTCGTCAGTGGTCGGTCGTCTCATACGAAGCAGGAATAAAAGCATTAATCAATCATTCGCTTATGGTTGTTCGCGATCTCGTTAAAAGGCACACTTAAAGAAAGGAACAATAGCTAAACCTAATTATGACGAAATATACAGGGTGGTAGGGACATCCACGCGCAGCCTTTTAGCATGGATTCAGTACATGATTCTGGACGCCCTTGCGTTAAAATTTTCCGTCGGAAATTAAAAAAAAAATTGTCTTCCATACATTTTGATCGCGTAGGTATTGCACCTTTCTATAAAACGGCAGTTTTTTTTTTTTGATAACTGACGAAAAATTTCTACGCTAGGGAGAGCCTAGATTCTAGACTCTCCCTAGCGTAGAAATTTTTCGTTGAATTCAGCACATGATTCTAGACTCTAGAATCATGTGCTGAATTCATGGTTACAGTTTGCGCGTCGATGCCCTACCACCCTGTATACAAGGTCAAATTAAATTAGCAAGCGAAACTCTGCAGATGTGATGTGTATCGATATCTAAACATTATAAAACAAAAAAGAATTTAATTTGATGTTTTTTTTAGTGGGGTTATCGACCGTAGTTAGTATATTCACGTGAAATACATAATATCTTTAAATCATTTCTTTTTGTGTAAACTTCACAGACGTGATTAGTATCAAGTAGTATCCGTGTAAACACGATAAAAATATTTTCTCAACTCATACTTCAAGTAATATCAGCGATCGTTGATCCCTTAAAAACCAACATCAAATCTATTTATCTTAATGTTACCGTGTTTAGATATCGAAACCCATCACGTCTGAAGTTTCGCTAGTTAATTTAATTTGACCTCGTTGAGGGTTAATGATGTGTATGAGTGGAGTTGGTAAATATTTATATAAATAAATAATAGATAATATGAAATTGAGAAAATCATAACAGTTCGAACCCGGGTCCTCTTGACCTGAAGCGACATGTTATTTTGCGAGTTTCACGGGTAGTTAAATACGCAGTGGGTTTTTGGCTTTTCCCAATAACAGATGTAGAACAACATAATATATTATTATACAAACGGATACATTGATCTGAATGGAATTTCCTTATGTTGTCGGAATAAGTTCAGGAAGTAAAAGGTAAGGACAGTCTTAATTAATTACTTTTGAGAAATACTGTGACTATATTGTTGATTTTAAGGTTTTTTCCTGTTATATTTCGGGGATATTTTTTTGTCAACATTGATACAAAATTCGGTACAGTCAGCAGTAGAAGTAGCCATCCTGGGGCTGCAGTCTTATTCAAAGCTTTATTATTTGTTGATATAGCGGTACACACTCTGTGAAAACTTCCAAGTGTCTACCTATTACGGTTCAAAAGATACAGCCCTGTGACAGACGGAGAGCGGAGCCTTAGTAATAGGTTCCCGTTGGCACCCCTTGGGAACGGAACCCTAGATATGATTCCTTAATTTATTTAATTGTTACTGGCGCGTTCGTTTTAGCATGTTGCTCGCAGGTCTTTTCATCAGGAATTTCTCAGTAACAGCTGGAATCTGGATGCCCACTAGATTCGCCCTCTATTATAATTATGGGACTTCAACATAAATAGCGAAGTGTGAGCATGCCTACCAAGTCCATCAGGGAAGAGGGGCGTGATGTTAAGTTTATTATTGTTAATCAATCTAATATTTTTGTCTTTTTCGTCAATTTGCTCGAATCGAGACGCTAGGAATCTAAGAGATAAATATAAATAATCGTAAGCAGGGAATCATAGTCATAAACAAAATAAAACTCGTATTTAAAACAAAGCATTGTTTATTTGTAATACCTAACTCTCCTCGATACCGCTTACGGAGCAGGGCCACTCGATACAAAAATAAACATCTACAATAAATATAATAACACCCCGCTTGTATCCATTGTGACGAGACAAAAACTGTTGAAGAAAAAAGAAAATTTGTTACTATGGCAACACCATTCTGTTTTATTGATTATTTACGATAGCAACACCTATTTTGTTTATTGTGCATCAGTAGATGTTAACGTGTTCACATGGTGCCAATGAAGTAGACGTTCATATTACTTTGTTGACAATCTCTGTGTCAGTCTATCCGACTGTTAATATAATGCTTGTGACCTCTAAGGTATAAAATATAAAATCAAGTGCTTTCACTTTGTGATATATCTTAGCGGTTACGTCTAGGTATACATTTTCAACTCAATACGTGACGTATAAGGATGAGTTAGACTAAAAAACTCTCGTCTCATAACAACGGATATAAGCAGACTTGTAGATTAACACAAGACAATATCGCTTACAGAATACGAAGCAAATGCCGATAATTACCACACTATCATCGATGTTTAGTTTGTATAAACATCGATATATTTGCATGCATCGCAACATTTTTATCGACATTCCCTCCTCTATCTGCACCTTAAATATCAACGTGAATATGTCATAGACAGGATATAGACAAAGATTAGAAATAATTGTGTAATAATTTCATTTAATCGATACTTGACAGCATATCCAAGAACAAAAAATACAATAAAATGTCAAATTGATAAAAAATAGGTAATGAGTTGGTATATTTAATTCGATCACGAATATTTATTGCCATAATGACGCCTGTGAGCGTCACTGACGCCTATAGTCGTCATGGATGACGTATACACACGTCATAGTTAAATGGAACAACTAAATAAACCATCCCATTACCCGCTGATACATAAAATCTGATTTTAAACCAGCATTTAAAACTTAACTCTAATACAAAATAATGTTTACGTCTAGCGTGTATGAAATATATTAATATTATAATAATAAATTGTACAATATCAGTATCATTCCAACTTATTTATTGCGGTTGTGTTCACTTTGCGAGCTTCCAACCTTAAAGATTTGTGCGATGGTTGTCAAACTATTTAACAAAAAAAACTACAGACTGTACATAAAGAAGAAAACAGGTTCGATATCTCTTATCAGGTTTTTTTTTATCGAAATTAATACAATATATTCATAAAATGTTTCGACTATTTCTCCATTAACTCGCAAAGTGAACCGAACCGCTGAATAGAAATAATCTTAAGACAAATAATAATAAAAGAAACACTCAGTGTCATGATGTAGCGTTTACTCCTACATTAAGTTTGTGAACTATGGAATGTCCCGCCGTTACAGAGAACTGTCGAATGCAACAAATGCTCGCCTGGCCCTAACCTCTAACATTGACCGACTAAGCTTAGTTTACATTCTCGGGGGATCGGCTGACACATCAAAAATGTAACACTAGCCTAACGTATCTTCAAACACAGAAAATAATATCAAGAAATAACATGTGGCTACTTTTTGTAACGCGTTATTTTAACTTAAGTGATTTTTTCAACATTCGACAAGACTATGTCCTATGGTATTTTAAAAGGAGGTATCGTGTATATGTTATGTCAGTCGTTCCCCGTCCGTCAAGCCAAAGCTGCCAAACTAATATTACATATAAAATGGAGCGCCCGCCGCAGGGCACATTACAAACGTACGTAACACTAGATCCTAAGTAGTAGCACCTAATGGTGAAATATAGCGCTCGCTCTATTACGTTCAGAACAATTTTAACACGCTATTTTTGAGTAGCATGCTATGCGTTAGAAATAACATAACGTTTAATAATTACAACGTTTTTATAGGAAGCTAGCGACTTTGTGGATTATAGACGATTGTTTTAAGCCGTATAAGCTTTCTTTAAATTTTATTTTAACAAGAAATTAACATTACACGTAAGATAAATTATAGTTTTTCTTATTACCAACTGCTCTGTACGTAATAAAGCGAACGCGCAGATATAATATAGTCCATAGCAACACGTCAATAATATATCTTTTTAACATATACTTTCGTAGATCTCGATAACACTTGTGATTCTTTCAACAATCAATCAACCGCGATTTTTTTTATTTTACCAAGTTAGGGAACATACTACAGTTATATTCCCTAGTTCTTTTTGTCGATATATCGTCAAAGCATCACAAATCTATCGATAGATAACCGATTAGTCCCGCACTACATTGTATATCGACACTTTAAATAGAAGGGAGGAGAAAAAATTAATAATTTGTATCTTTTTATACCTAAAAACGGTGGTCTAACTCGTGTGACAATATTTTAAAGCTATTCCGTTATAGAAAATGAGCTCGTGTTTCAACCTGGCTGGATACAGGCAATTTCGAGCTATATTTTAAAAGTCTATTTTCTTATTTTAGAGATTGATTTTTTTTTATTTTAAGAGTGGATTTTTTTTTATTTTAAAAAGTACTGATGTGATTATTTTAAGGCTAAGCTACATACATGATTTTAATTTAGAAAATCTACGCGATAGAGGTATTTCTTCACAGCTGTTTTCATTGGCAGTGTTAGTTGTTAACCCAACTATATCCAAGCTAAATAGGTACATGATTTGAGCAAGGGTTAAATTTTATTTTAAAAACATTATCCAGCCAGATTTGTCAAACACAAGGCATAAAATGATTTTTTTTATATAGTAATACAAAAACACTTTTTATATTTTTTTACTATGGCAACATTTATATCTCTACGAAGCCCTATGCCGTCCGGATTGTATGGATGCCTTAGCCTAAGCTTAATTATAAAAAAAGAAAAATGCTGCAATACTTAAGATAATATTTTACAATATAAAAATTGCATTTTCTCGGGGCGAAGGCGGCCAGTCGGTAGAGAACCGTTTTAGAAAACGAGTTATTTAATAATATGTTCGGAAGTTATAGTTACAATAATGTCCAGGCCACTGCGAATCTATCAATATATCGACATATCGATACAACATTTATTTTTATCGACATAATTATACACTAAATGTATATTTCCGACTCAATGGCCTATTAAACTGTAACTATGCTAAGCAGCCTCCCCTCGCCCAAAATCGTAAAGTGCACGACGTGACAACATCAAATATTAAATATAATTAACATTTTATTAATTAATCAATACAAATGTTTGTTTTTAAATAACTTAGTGATTAATATTCGCATTGTTATCGCTTACAACTATGGTATGTACCTACATATACATACAAGCCGTGACGTTACGGCGCGAACTTGGTGGACGTTGCAACGTGTTGCTGTAACAGCTTAGGGTTGCGTGCTTTGTTGCTGTATCTCGATTTTCTCGACTGTCATGTCTGGGTTCATTGCTGTGGCCTCCTGGAAATTATGGAAATACGATTTTGTTAATAAAGGTCAATAGAATTTGACATAATACACGCGCATAAAGAAAATGTTATTAGATTGTCTACTAGCTTTTTCGTCGTACATCGTGGAACCTATGTAATTAAATAACGGGATTTGGCAAATATCGAAGCTGCTTGAACTTGCTATAAGGTATAATTTTATTGTGGTCGATTGATAACACGCGTTCAGGAGGATTCAGTGGAGCACGGCAACTAGTTGCACTATTAGAATTTATTTTTGCTTGTTAGGTCTTTTTGGTGTCACACGCCGTTATAAAGACATAGTTTTCGTTTTAGTTTACATATTTGTTTTGATACGTTACCTGTATAGCCTCGGCGAGCGCACGGTCGTGGTCGATGGGGTCTCCATCGGACTGGATGGTGATCTTCTGCTCCACGCGCGTCTCGATAACGCCGTTGCGCTCCGTTTTATACTGCAACAAGTTACGTAACATCATATACAAAATGCTTAATTTCATGATTTACAAAATACTGTCTGCACTGAAAATGTACATAGCATTCTACAGAGTACAGATAGTGCTGTTTGACTTTGCTTTATTTGTCGTTTGAACTTTTCACATGCGAAACTCTATGACGTGTCTCTCGTAAAAAATAAGTCCAGAGAGTATAGAGTGTTTTTCTTTTGCGTTTTTGTTAGGCGAACTCTCTTACAGATCCTGAGTTTACAGAGTCACTTTAAAGTGTGTTCTAACTACAGAATGACAGAGCTGTGAATAATGGATGTGCTGTTGGTATACGTACGGTGATAGTCTCAACTGTGCGCGTCTTGGAGCTGATGGTCTGTGAGGAGACCACCTCGCCATCTGCTGATACAGTTTCCTCCTGGGTCTCTGTCGTCTCTACCGGCTCAGTCACTATCGGGCCGGTACTCGTCTGGAAGTAACAGATTATGGCATATTAGAAACTGTTGTCTGTGCACCTAAATAAATAAGTTCGTTTTCTTTCTTTCCCGAATCAAGAGTTAAAATAATGCGTCAACTTCAACGTTACTGACAAATGTTTTTGTGACTTGTCCGCGATCTAAGAAAATTACTTTTTTTTTATCTTAACTTTTCTTAAGAAGTTAACGAGCCCGGTAAAGCCGGCTAGAAATAAAAAAGTTCCGGAGCTTGTGGGTAAACCATGTGCCGTTGTTAAAGTAATATCTTGCTAAAACTTAGCTAAAACGTTAAATAAATAATATGTTTTGAGGCTTTCGTTACGATGGGTTAGACGCCTGCATCTGAGAGAAGGTCGAACTAACATCATCTAAGATCTTCAAGTTAACAGTGGTACTCACCCTGGTGGTAGCTCCGTGCACCATGCTGCCGAAAGGCGCGTTGCCGATCACAGACGTGGTGGTCGTCGTCTTATACGCGCCCGGTTCCTGTACCATAACACATGTTAGATAACCGTTGTATATCAATACGATATGATAGTCAATATCAATACTTACGTATAAATATATAAATGTTGTATTCTACAAGGGTCAGAATCAATCTGCCTAGCCTTTTCCCAACTATGTTGAGGTCGGCCTCCAGTCTAACCGAATGCAGCTGGATACCAGTAATTTACATGGAGCGGTGACATTGCAGATATCGTATACGTATAATACATAAATGTTGTATTTAACGAAGGTATTATTAATTATCTGTAGAACCGGCTTTTATGATTATTTGAAGACGCAAATCAGTTTATGAACATGAAGTTTTCTCTTTTAGGTTTTGACTTCATGTGGGTAAAGAGAAAAGAAAGTAAAAAAATATATTATACATCAAAAAATATTTTTGGGATTGCAATATTAGTTTGTGTTTGAAAAAAAGTCAAAAGGGGTGTAAATAAATAAAATAAAACCAGTACTGTACCTTAATTTTGTAAACAAAATAAATAAATAAAAATATTCAATAATCTAAAATGCAGTGGACAATCACACAACAGTATTTCAATGCAACATGCTATATTAATGCAACTCTTCACACGATCATGCCAAACAATATTATTTCATTTGGAATAAACATCACAAATACTCAAAAAGATATACAAATTGGAACTGCAAAAATCTAAAGTGGATATTTTCTATAAAAAATATTTACTTGTTTAAAACTTTTATAAAACCACACACATACGACTACCGTCTACTCTACCCTGAAAAGTATATAAATATTATACATATTATTTGTTAGTCATTTTTCAATAAATATAGTAAAGAGTGTGTTGTGCTGAATATATTTTACTCATTGAAGAGGTTTCTGGTGCATCATACTAGTGCCCACCACTGAAAACACTGTTTTAAGCAGTAGTGTTCGCAAAAAACATTAAATGTAGTTTTTATTCAAGAAGTTATGACAAAAACTTTCAAAATGAGGTGATTTATGAGATCAACAAAGACGTACATAAGGCTGAGTAAGAAATTCATTTCCTTTGTCATACTATAGCTGAATATCCTCACAATGCACAGCTGAACACAGGCCTCTCATTATTTCTTCTTTCTATCCCTCAACAAAATAACAATACAGCGCTTCGTCCTACAACGTTCACATTAAAGCGATAACATCGCTTACAGCGCTTGTAAACTCACCGTGATGTAATAATGTCCTTCGCCAGCGCCCTCCTCAAAGTCGATCGGAGTCCCAGAATCCCCACTGCTAAGGGACGATTCAGAGCCGCGTCTAGCAAGCTGCTGATCACCATCCAACGTTCGACCAATGTTTGCCGGTGAGGTTATTACATGGTTGTATACCAAATGTTGGTGAAGTTACCACAGGTGTTTGCCAAATGTTGGCGAAGATGTTACCAAGTTTGTTGGTGTTATAGAGATCGGTGGTGTTACCACGTAATGTATGGTTTAGTAATGTCATGCCCGTTTAGTTTGGTTTAGATGCATTACCAGGTCATGTCCGTTCGATGTAGATATGGGATGGAGGGAAAAGAAAAAAATATGTAATTAGAACAAAGTTCAACATGCAATCAAATTAAGATGACAGCTTTTTCACATAAAAGTATTCATGTTCTCAAGATCTTTTAAAAAACCTTTGTAAATCACCTACTTGGTGTCAAGCGGCGATAATTTATCATGCTTTCATGCTTGTGTGAGATTTTTTTTTTCAGTTTCTCAAGCACTGCTAAGCGCTGTGAAAGCGTCGCGCGAATCAAGCGTTTTCAAAATTGGTTCAGTATTCTGCGCGTGTCAAAAAAGCTGCCATAGTAAAGCGAAAAAAATAACAGCTAGGTAATGGAAAAATTAAGTAGAAAAAATTAAAGAAACAAAATTCAACTAATAATGAACAAAAAAAAAACTCCATTTACATGCTATGACTGGATTAAAACAATGATAAATGCCAGGAATAAGGTTATGATCGTACCTGATCGCCGGTGGTCACCATGGTTTTGACTTCTTGGGTCAAGACCCGTTGTTCCTGTCTCGTGGCTGATGACGTCAATGTGTGTGCGACTGTCTTTTCTTCCATCTGTTGAGTCTTCGCCTTCGTGTCGAGGTCGTGGTGCGTGGTGGCCGTCCGCGTGGTCACAGCGCGCGCCGTCACGTACGGACTCTTCCCAGGACCCTCCATCGGCTCAAGGCTTTCCGCCTAATTAAGGTTAGACTAGCATGCATTTACTATATACACAGAAATCTAACATTGAAACTAGTTAAGCCGTGGTAAAAAATTAAAAAAAAAGGCCACACGCTGTACAAATTAAAGAGAAAAAAAAAGGAAAACGACATGAAAAATAAATCAGGGTGGCGTCTTGTGTGCCGGTTTTTGTAAATTGAGAAAGAGAATGAATGAAACGCACCTTGTTGGTATGTGTGGAGAACGTCACCTCCCCGGTGCCGAGGTTCTCAACCTCTTGCTCCACATTGTGTGTGACGCCCTCGTCATTCCGCGTCAGCAGCTGTTTGGTAGTTGTCTTCACAACCACGGGGGGAGTGGGCGTCTTCTTAGAGCGCTGTGAAACCGGGATCTTGGAAGAGGGGGTGGTAGATGAAACATAACCTTGATGCCGTATGTGTTCGCTAGTCGTGTACTCGGTGAACGTCTTTGGCTCGTCTCCTCTCAGCGGACTCTCGTCCTTGCCGAAAGTTGAGAACTTGTGTGTGTTCACTGTCTGTATGTCGATGTTCGCGGGTAGGTCTTGAGTTTCTTTCTCTATCGTGTAGTTGCCGCTCTTGTCTTCGAAGTGGGAGGGATCGATTTGTGAATAATGTAGAATCAGTTGTCCGGTTACGGGGTCTCTTACTGCCGTGCTGGGGTCAATATCGCCGGTATCTGGGTCGATATCTCCGTATTCAGTCTTGATCCTGCCGGTGACGGGGTCGATCTTGCCTGATAGCGTCATGGTCTGCGTGACAGTTGTTCTTGCGCCCTTCAACCTCGGGTCATCAGGGTCTACATCGATAGTTTCTCCTGTGATCGGATCGATGATCTGGTATAGATACACTGTCTTGGTTGTGATGATTCTTCCGGTAGTTTCATCGATGGTGCATTCTTTAGGATCGACTTCCTTAACTCTTCCTTTGTCGTCTTTCTGTGTGATGATGAAGATCTTGATGATGATCAGCCTGCCTGTCTGAGGATCGATCTTGCCGAGTTTAGTGTAGATCTCTCCAGTGCTGGGGTCGACTTGTGAAGCGGAGTATAGTGGATGGTTGTCTGCGTCAACTTCTCCGGTTGCTGTGTAGATCTGTCCGTTGACTGGGTCGACTTTGATGAGTGTCTTGTCAAAGTCGTGTGTCCTGATGATTGTGCCAGTCTTAGTATCCAACCTACCGTATATCGTGATGATGTAACCAGTAGTCGGGTCGACCTGTCCAGCTGTGTAGATAACCTCTCCAGACAGAGGATCTTTAGGTCCAGCGATCCAAATCTGGTTGGTCTTAGGATCAACTTTGACGTTCTTCGGGTCGTTGGATACGATTTGTTTGCCAGAAACGGGATCAATCTTGTTCTTGATAATCCTCAAGCAGATCATTCTGGCGACATCCTTATCCGGCTTTCCGGATTTAGGGTGGCACTGTCCTGTCTTCAGTAAGAACTGACCGGTGACGGGGTCCACTTTGAGTTCCCTACTCTCAAACTTGCCGGTCTTAGGATCGTTGTATGTAACAGTTCCCTTGACAAGATCGATCTGTCCGTATTTCGTGTCAATTTTGTTGTTATCAGGGTTGATTTGACCTGTACTGCTTTCTACTAGAGAATGCTTGGGCTCAATAAGACCTTTCTTGGTGTCCAACTTACCAACAAACGTGGTGACTTCGACTACTGGGTCGATATGCGTACCAACAACAATAACCTGTCCAACATTTGGATCTGGTTTGCCAGTCTTCGGATCGACAACTCCCTTGATGGTGATAAGGCCGTTGTTTTCATCAATATGTACTGGTTTGGTATCAGATGTGTCTGTGACGAATATGACTCCATTTGAGGGATCGATAACACCGTATTTGGTAGAAATGTGACCAGTTTCGGCGTCAACTTTGCCTTTAGTGTGTTCGACTGTGCCCTTTTCGATATCAACTTTACCTGTTTTAGGATCAATTGGACCAGTGATAGCAGTGATTTCAACGACTGGGTCTTCTTGCTTGGCAACGCTTAGAATCATGCCTAAGTTCTGATCAATTTTGCCTGTCTTGGGATCAATTGCGCCAGAGTTAATGAAGATTTGACCGGTTTCAGTCAGAACGTAACCATCGCGGGTTTGTTTTTGGCCTGCAGAATCCGTAATAACAATGTTACCAGTATTAGAATCGATGACTCCGTACTTAGTCTCAATCAAACCATTAGGATCGAGGATACCAGTAAGATGTTCCACTTCAGCAGTGTTCAGATCAGGCTTCTTCGACTTAGGGTCGAGTTTGGTGAAGATAACCATGATTTTGACGATCTTCCTCTTAGGAGGTTCGGGAGGAGCCATGGTAGGTTTAACAGGTGACTTCATGGTCGGTGTGAGGGGAGATGATTTCTGAGCATAGCTTGTAATAGGCGATGAGGTACGCACGGGTGATTGTAGAGGTGTTGGAATCGGTGAAGGTGTTGGGGTCTTTACAGGCGAGGGTACCTGCCTTGCGGGGGACACACTAGCTCTCTGCAACACTGGCGCTACAGTAGACAACACATTCTGCTTATCAACAATAGTCAACTGCTGAGCGTACAAAGGTTCTACTCTTCCTGTCTTGGGGTCTATAACGGCGGTTGTTATAATCAAGTTTCCTGTCTTAGGGTCTATCTCGGCTTGTTTTAGCTCTTGTTTGCCAGTTATCGGGTCTTTGTACAGAATTTGTCCAGATCTTGGGTCGATGATGCCGAAGTCCGTGTGAATTTTACCGTCTTCAGCGCTGACGTAGCCTTTAGCGGCTTCCACGTTGCCTGCGCCGGCGTCAACAGATTTGGTGTAGGGATCGTACTTGCTAGTGACGATGACAAGACGAATCTCGCCCTTGGAAGTTGGTTTCACGAAAGGCACGACTGGTTTGTTGACAATGCTATACTGTTGTACCAATGTAGGATCGACTCTGCCGGTCCTGGGGTCGACAACGTTGTTCGTGATAATCATGTGTCCAGTTTCAGGGTGTACCTGAGCGCGCTTCACTTCTTGCCTGCCGGTCTTAGGGTCTGTGACGACGATTTCTCCAGTAGCTGGGTCGACGATGCCAATGGCTGTACGGATTCTACCATCAGCTCCGAGAACACCACTGATGGTGTCCACATGACCTTGGCTGGGGTCGATCCTCCTTGTCCTCGGGTCGTATTTGGTTGTGATGATAACGAGATGAATCTCTCTCTCAATAGGCTTCGTCTCTTTCTCGACAATCGTGAATTGTTGAGCGAGCGTTGAGTCTGGTTTGCCTGTCTTCGGGTCTACGACGCCAGTGGTTAAGATGAGGTTACCGGACTTAAAGCCGACGCCGGAGTCAGCGACCGCTTGCTTCGTCTCATGTTTGCCTGTCTTGGGATCGACATGCTCAATCTTTCCAGTCTTGGGGTCAATAATACCGTAGTTGGTGTGAACCCTGCCATCAGCCCCGACAATACCTCTTGAGGTCTCAATATGGCCGTTAGGGCTGTCAAGCTTCTTGTTCTTAAGATCATACTTGGAAGTAATGATAACCAGCTGAACTTCCCTGCCAGGAACTGGTGTGAATGTGTCCTTCGGTCTATCAACGATGCTGATTTGTTGGCCTAAGTTAGGATCAACCTGTCCAGTCTGGGGGTCAACGACTCCTGATGTAAGGAGGAGGTTTCCAGTCTTGGAATCAACAGTAGCAACCTTGGTCTCACGTCTTCCAGTGACTGGGTCTTTGATGACGATATCTCCGGTTGTAGGATCCACTTCACCGAATTCTGTGTGCACTTTGCCATCAGCACCAACTTTGCCAGGCACTGAGTCAACATGAGCGTTCGTAAGATCTAATTTCTTGTTCTTAGGATCATACTTAGTCGTCACAATAACTAAGTTCACGTATCTTTCTTTAGGCGCATCTTTGTCTACGATAGCGAATTGCTGGGCGAGAGAAGAGTCAGCCTTTCCTGTTTTAGGATCGACAACACCTGAAGTTAGTAACAAATGACCTGATTGCGGATCAGTGATAGCTTGCTTAGTCTCATGCTTGCCGGTCTTGGGATCGACCTGATCAATCTTTCCAGATTTCGTGTCGATAATTCCGAAGTTGGTGTGTACTCTTCCGTCTGGGGCGATGATACCTCTTGAAGTCTCAACATGACCGTTAGGATTGTCAAGTTTCTTAGTCCTGGGATCATACTTGCTAGTAATGACCACCAATTGTACTTCCTTACCAGGAACGTTCGCGAATTGGTCTTTTGGTTTCTCTACAATGCTGATCTGTTGTCCTAATGTAGGATCAACACGACCTGATACTGGATCGACCACTGATGACGTAAGCAGCAAGTTTCCTGTTTTCGGGTCCACTGAGGCTTTCTTAACTTCTTGTTTACCGGTATGTGGGTCGGTTACTATGATGTCACCGGTATTGGGGTCAACGACACCGAATGCTGTATGTACTTTGTCATCAGCACCCACTTTGCCAGGGATGCTGTCTACGTGAGCGTTGGTGAGATCCAATTTCTTGTTCTTAAGGTCGTATTTAGACGTGACGATGACAAGGTTGACGTATCTTTCGGGTGCTACTCTGTCCTTGTCAACAATAGTGAATTGCTGCGCCAATGAAGAGTCGACCTTTCCAGTCTTCGGGTCTACAACTCCTGAAGAAATGACCAAGTGTCCGGTCTTAGGATCTGCGACGGCTTGCTTGATCTCTTGCTTGCCGGACTTAGGGTCAACATGGTCTATCTTGCCTGTCTTGGGGTCAATTACGCCGAAGTTAGTGTGGACTTTGCCGTCAGCGGCAACGATGCCTCGTGAAGTTTCCACATGTCCGTTCGGGCTATCTAGCTTCTTGTATTTCGAGTCATATTTGCTTGTAATCACTACAAGTTGGACTTCCTTTCCTGCAACTGACGGGAAGTTATCCTTAGGCTTGTCAACAACAGTTATCTGCTGTCCTAAAGTAGGATCAACTTTGCCAGTATTCGGATCAATAACACCGGAAGTGAGGAGTAAATTGCCTGTCTTGGGATCAATAGCAGCTTTCTTGACTTCCTGCTTGCCTGTGATAGGGTCAGTAACGATAATATCACCAGTCGCTGGGTCGACGATTCCGAAGTCCGTATGTACTTTGTCGTCATTGTCGTATTTTCCAGGGAAGCTATCGACATGCGCATTAGTGATGTCGAGTTTCTTGGTCTTAGGATCGTACTTAGATGTAACGACTACTAAATTGGCGTATCTTTCAGGAATGCCCTTTGGTGCGTCTTTGTCGACAACAGTCAACTGCTGACCCAATGACGAATCCGATTTGCCCGTCTTAGGGTCAATGACTCCAGATGTAAGAATGAAGCTTCCAGTTTTAGCGTCAACGACTGCTTGTTTCGAATCACGCTTGCCCGATTTGGGGTCAGTGAAGTAGACTTTGCCATTGTTAGGGTCTAGTACACCGAAGTTTGAATGTACTTTGCCGTCCTTATCGCTGATGATAGCGTGTGATGTTTCAATGAATCCGTTAGGGTTGTCCAATTTCTTGCTCTTTGAGTCGTATTTGCCTGTGATGGCGACAACTTGGACCTCCTTGCCAGTGGTGGCTCCAAAGGTATCGATAGGTTTGTCAACAATGCTGTATTGTTGTCCTAGCGAAGTATCCAATTGTCCAGTCCTTGGGTCAACAACTCCGGAGAGTAACAGAATGTTTCCAGTCTTGGGATCGACTGTCGCTTGTTTCACTTCTTGCTTGCCTGTCTTAGAATCAGTGACTTGGATTTCTCCAGTCCTCGGGTCAATGATACCGTATTCTGTGTATATTTTTCCGTCAGTGCCGCTGAGGACTCCCTTGACGGAATCAACGTGAGCGAATGTTGGGTCCAACTTCTTCGTCTTCAAGTCGTATTTGCTTGTAACGACTACTAATCTGACTTCACGGTTTGCTTTAGTTGCGTCCTTTTCTACAATGCTGAACTGCTGACCAAGTGAAGAGTCGACCTTTCCAGATTTAGGGTCCAAGACCGCTGTAGTGACCAGAATATTTCCAGTTTTCTGGTCAACGTAAGCTTGTTTGGGTTCCTCTTTGCCTGTTTTCGGATCAATGAATTCAATTTTGCCCGTTCTTGGGTCAATGACGCCGTAGTTTGAGGCGACATAGCCGTCTGGTCCGACGACTGCTCTAGAAACGTCTACATGACCATGTGAAGCATCCAACTTCTTATTCTTGCCGTCATATTTCCCGGTAATAACGACGAGATCGACTTCACGACCAGGTTTGGCTCCAAGCTTGTCGGGAGATCTTTCAACGAAGCAGTACTGTTGGGCCAACGATGGGTCAATCTTGCCAGTCTTGGGATCAATTACCCCAGATGTGAATAGAATATGTCCTGTCTTGTCAACATGTCCATTCTTGACCTCCTGCTTGCCTGTCGCGGGGTCTGTGTAGCTAACTTGTCCAGACTTGGTATTGATGAGTTCCTTATCTGTCTGGATCTTTCCATTGGCTTTGTTCAACGATCCCTTGGTGACGAGAATGGTACCATTTGCGTCATCAAGTTTCTTGGACTTGGGGTTGTAGCGACCAGTGATGATGACCACTTGGATCTCATTGTCTGGCTTAGGCGCGAGTTTTGGCACCACGGTTGCTGAAGGTACTTCGTGTTGTGACCTTTCAGAGTCAAGTAAAGCAAGAGTCGGGTCTATGAGGTTCTTAGCCTGCTCTTTCAAAGCTGCCGACTGCACGTAGTCAAGTCCTGGTGTCTTGAGCTTGCTGGGATCTTCGGGTGTTTTGCGCTTCTCAGCGCTTTCAGCAACTTTCTTGTCTTCTCCGGGGGCATAGTTGAACGCGAGTCCTGCCTTCCTTGTGGTCGGGCTTTGACTATCGTCTAGCGCCCGCTGCCTCTCATCGGAAAGCGGTTCCTTCTCGTAGCTGAAGGCGCCTTGGATGAAAGGCTTGGTGCGAGTGGGACTCCTCTCTGTGTCAGTGTACTCGTACGGTTTGGTGAACGAGGGCTTGTCTTCACCCTTCGCGGGACTCTTTTCAAGTGAACTATCGAGGTTAGAACTGTCATTCGACGTCTCAAGCGCGGCCACCTTGATCTTCGGATCCTTAACCTTCTTATCTTTCGTTTTGGGAGATTTCTCTTTTGGCGACTTTTCTTTAGGAGATTTCTCTTCTTTCGGCGACTTGTTTCTACCACCGAACAGTCCGAATCCTCCGGTCTTAAAGGAAAGGGAGGGATAAAACAAAAATAAAAATTAACCAAAGTATAACAGTGCTTTGTATAATTTGACTTATACAGCCGCGAATAAAATAGGAAATATTGCATTATGCACCATGCACGTCTATTGCGTTGTCTAACATTCATATTTACATTGAACATTTGTATGATACACTAGGTTCTACTATTGACGTCACAGAACTTATAAAATGCTTTCAGTCTACCATTCTTGCTTGTATGAACATTTGAGATAATTATTGCATTGTATATAATTAAAACGGACTCACCTTGGACTTCTTGGGTGTTGTTTCAACGTTGTTCGTGATTCCCGGATCGCTAGTCGTGTCTGTACCTAAAATAAAAACATATACGTTTGTTAAGAGTTCGCCAGATTAATATTAGACGGACAGATTGTTTACCATTAGTAAGTTTCTGGGAAAAAATAAGCGGAAAACCTAGTGTATACAACATTCTTTGGACTAGACTTACTGTTCAAAAATGCTGTTTACAAATATATGTTAGTGAATATGCATCGCCGCGGTGGTTAACCGCTACCAACAAAATTGTAAGAAAATACTTGCACACGAGGCAAACGAGATGCTATATTATGCCGTTATAAGAACATACTTAGGAGAATACTGATTCCAATAATTTCAGCCCGGAATCACATACTGGGCCTCCTATCTTTGTCCCCATATAACACTGTAATTTGAAAACTTTGTAGTCGCCAATTATTTTTAAAAGAGTAACCAATCATGTGTCCATTACTTATATATTTTATAGTGTTCAATCAATATTTTGTTAGGTATTTTTGTGCTGTACAATAAGTAGGAAACTACCATTTGGAACCGTGCACCAAGCTTCTGACGTTTCATAACTGCCCATGTTGGTTTATGTAAAATAAAATATTGATTTTTAATTTCCAGCTCTTCTCCGCAGTTTCTTGTTTATTTCTAGTGCCTCTTACACAAAATTATAATTAAATAGTTACCGTTTTATAAGTAATACTCACCATTCTCAGCAGGTTTCCTTTGCTCCAAGACTTTCTTCTCATCCTTCTTGTCGGGGGGAGCTGTGGGCATCACCTTCACGGCACCCGGAGGCGGCTTCTATAAACACAAAACAACAGTGTTTTATACCTAGTAAATATTTTCTTTTTTTATTGTACATTGTACTTTAATAGAGTGCCAATAGACAGGAAAAAGCTTAAGAATATAGTAAGCTTAGACAGTAGTGTTAGGAAGCAGTATGCAATAAATATAGAATGAATGACTAACTGAACATAGAAAATCTGAATATAGAAAAAATACTAAAAAAAAAACACAGTGCAAAGAACACAAACTTATAAAACATTGAAGAATGAGCTACCACGGTGGTGGTATTGATAAGTATCGTGTGATGTTTGGGTTGATGAAGAGATTTGAATTAAGGAAATGATATATAAAGAAATAAAAATTGGATAAAGTTAGATTTGTAAGCCCATCACAATTTGAGGAGATGGTTTCTACTTGTTATTTGACTAAACAATTATAAAAGAAGCTAAAATCCTTAGCGAATTCCTAACAATTTTGTAAAGATTATCCAGTCAACGTAAAAAATTATTCAAAATCATTTGATTAAGCACTTTAAATTCTACTGTTACCGTCTTCAATAAAGAGCTTCAGTAAAATGAAAAAGCCAATACCTTTTTGAATGAAAAAATCTACAGTTTTCACCTGCTTTATAAGGTTTCTAAGCGAAGGACTATTCGGAATAATAAAGCATTTCGTCCGACTTCTAATTAAGGGGGTTCGCTAGGTAGACCGCGAAATTCCAATTTTCTTACGGTTTTTGCTAATTGCAGGTCAGTGCCAGATTCTATGTTGAACAAAGTAACAAGTATATTCATATTCTTTATTGTGGATCATAGGTAGGTTAACAATACATACAATGTTCTTAATACGTTCAATTGGATCAGCTATGTCCCGCCGCTTAGGCATACAATAACAATCACATAGTAATATACAGCATGTATTTACAGAATTTTATTATAATCATTAAAATCATCAACAAACCCCTGTAAGTTCATATAGTCCGATTGAATGACTATTTCATGAAATAACAATAAATAGGATTATATGAAGTTATATGGTGGTATTGATGATTTTAATGATGATAATTCTGTAAAGTCATATTTGTTACAGTCGCGAATCATATTTTAACCAACAACAACAACAACCTGACACTGACCTGCAAATTGCAAGAAATGTAAGAAAATTTGAATTTCGCGGGCTACCCTGGCGCTTGCCCTTTAAAGCTTTACAAAGACTCAAATAAAAGCCAATAGCTAACATATTAAGCGAGATTTAATCAAACTTTTGGCACTTCACGACGATGTAAATTAAACACATACACAAAACATAACATACAAAGCAGAATCTATGCCTTTTCATGGAATGGGGATTCGTTACCAGATTAAAAGAAACCGTTTGTATCATCTTGTCGTGTTGTCGACTTGAGGGTTCCTCGTCTTTTGATATAATCTGGGAACAATGTAAAAAGCTGGACACCTGTTCAGGTACTTCCCAAGGCATCGGTCACCGCAGTCCAATCGCTATGAGAGACCACAGCGACAAGACTGGTTTCTATATAAAGCTTGGTTTCCTAAGGGACGAACCACACTTCTTATTCAGCTCTGTTCAGCTTTTGTCAATGGAATGCGTACGCATCCGTAAAGCTGAACGGATGCGTACGCATTCCATACAAAATCTTTGTTTTGTATGGAATAAGTGTGGTTAGTCCCTAAGACTTCAGTGGCCGCCACATGGTCCTCACTTACTGGTCTGACTTCAGGGTCCTCAATTTACCAGTGAAACGTTATTCATGAAAGTAAGTTGGTGTTTTAGAGATTTGGTGGTTTCTTAGAGAGCTATTTTTGACACCCTAAAGACAAACCCCTCTGCCATCATTTTCATGACAGCCGTCACTGCACCCGGCCACCGTTCTTCTAACAAACCGTAGCTTAACTCTATGAACACGCTTCCGTAGATAGCGTTAGTGACATTAACGCCTATCACCGTTTTCTTAAAGTTACATGGAAGTCAGTCGTGACGCTGCGGTCTGTCATTGCGACTGGGCGACGTTACCATTGCGGACTGCGGTTGCGGCACCTTCAGGCACCTTTAGTGTTTCTATCGAGCTGGTTGTTACCACCGGTGGCGAAGGCTAGAAGTTTTTAAGGCTTGACTAAATTGCAGGAATCCTGTTTTCTTTGCCACTGCTAACTAACCATATACTACAATGCTTACGGGACTTCAATTTTTAAGCTACTAAAGCGCGCGTAAAATCTATCGTACAAGTGTAGGGAACAGGACATGTTGCTCTGACCCCAAACAATTGGCATACGAGCAAGAAAATGGTGATAATGAGGTGTAGGAAACGGGATGGTGGTGTTTGGACAAGGCACCTTGTCGGGTTTGTCACTCTCCGCAGCTGTGCGATGGTGTGTGTATGTATACAATCATAACGGGTGTAAAAAGACGCTTAAAAAAGCCCAGAGCCACTTGTACTTCCCGTCATTGTGATCATTTTTTGTACTAGACTTAAAGGTTCCCAGGTGTGGACCTGGGAACCTTTAAGTTGCGGAGATATTGAACGCCAAAGTTCCAACATTTTTAAACTTTTTTCGAAATGAAAACAAGTTTTAAATGTTATAACTTAACTTTTTAAATATCCCCACAACTCCTGTACCGCTGCATGCACTCATAAGCACAATCAAATGTACTGCGTGCTGTCGTAAACAGCGATTTTTCCCACCAAAAAGCAGTCTTTTCTCAGCAAGAATTTTTGCTAAATGTCACTTAGGATTATATCTCACTAAGACACCATGGTCGCGCTACCAGCAAAATATACACAGCTTTATGGTGGGTATCTCACCAAGCGTCCCATCGGTTGCGCAACCAACCATACATTTTTGGCAGTGCGACCATGGTTCCGCCGCCACTGGTGTTCTAATGAGATAGCGCCCTAAGTTTGATGTATAGAATGTGTAAATAACGGCTAAGTTCAGGGTCTTTGTACACCCTGTATGTGTAGGAAGTAGGGTGAGGGTGAGTGAGTGGGTGAGTGTATCGGTGTTTCACACCTTGTCGAGCTTGTCGGCGAGGTACTCTCCCTCCAGCGAGGAGGCGGACGAGGCGCTGGCCGTGCCGCCCGAGCGCCGCCGCAGCTGTCCGGCCGCGTGCGCACACCGTTAGTACGTGCACAGTATGTTGCCAGATATGTACGAGATAATGCCCTATGTTTTTGTTTCAAGGATTCATTTGTTTGAAACTTTTTCAAGATTTTAATCGCATTTAAATCCAAAATGACTAAATACAAGGCCGGGTTTTTACTAACTTTGGTGAGACTAGATTTTGGTTTGATGGTCTTAATAAAATCAAGTCAAATATCTGTCTTTTACATTTCATTAAAACCGTAATTACAATAATACTTTTGAGCCTATTTAAGGCTAAAGAAAAAACACATAAATGTAACTTTAACGCAATATCTGGCAACATTACTTACAATGAAACATGACATTAGTAAAGAGATGAAAACAAAACATCTAAATATGAAACCAATACCATTTGAAGTTTGTAAGTGAAATAAATGTTATTGTAGGTACAACTGATATTATTGACTATGGGTGGGGCGTAATCTACGCCGCTTAAAATGAGTCGCCGAAATTACGCTGCAAGCTCAAAGTGAGTCTTTACGTAATAAGCAAATTGATTCAACCAAAAGTTCACTGACTCATTTTTAGCGACAAAAATTACGCCACGTTTCGTCTGACTCCACCGTATGATGGTATGATATCACCATGCCTTCTAGAATATAGTGTTAAAACTAAATACATGTTATATGCATAGTATATGTATGTCCGATAGCGCATACCTACGTGTAAAAACTACAAAATTTAGTTGTATATGTTGTAGTGAGTGTCATGCCTGAGATTATAAGTAAACAAATGCCTCATCTTATTTAAGGTGACTAATACACTGATAATCGTTCTAAAAATAGCTTTGTAGTCACGTGTTGTGATCATAATACAAACTTAAACATCTCTTTAAAGTGTAGTTTCTGCTAACTTTTGTCCCTGAACAACATACTGAAGTTCTAGACTCTACTAAAAAAAATTGGGACAGCCGCATTAAGTTTTTTTTTTTTTTTATAACATCACCTTCTTTCATTCCCCGCAGGGTTAGGCAGAGGTGTAACTACAGTACGGCCCACATTTCGCCAGTTATGATTAAGTCGGTGAGCCATCAAACGGTCACAAATCCAGACTAGTGCTTCTGAGGAATTCTAATGGAATGGATGGATGTAAATCCCAATAACACTTTGCCCGACTCAGAAATCGAAGCCAGGACCTCATGCTGAGCAGTAGTTTTTTTTTTAGTGTGTCTTTTTACACGTACCTCAGGCCTATCAGTGTTGCATTTTATGCTACGCCATAGCCACAGTATGAGATAACCTTTTTCTAATGCATTTGTCTAAACAAAAACACTAACAGAATATTCAAATTGAGATGTACTGAGATCATCATTAATAGTACTGCATTCAATAATCATCAGGTATAGGCCATCGGACTGTTAATCACAATATTGTATTAACACTATTAAGATTAAACTGCATTAACATTTACGGACTGTTAATTAACAAATGTTAATGCAGCTGACGCGAGATGCGTTCAGTTTTCTTAAGAGAATCGCTAAAAATATAGAGAAACTAATTTCTGGAATAACTTCAATTTAAAACGTATAAAACCCGAACTCGTTATATTCTGCTCGGAGACTAAACATCCTACTGAACACATCTCCAGGGTAGCCAAACACTCGGTTTTTAAATACACTGTTAACATGGAACGCGTTTTTAGTGACCAAAAAAAAACTCTTTATGTATTATAACACCTTCTGTATGTACCCTGTGTTCACGAAATAAATTAATTTGAATTTGAAAATGAATGCGGTAGCTTAACACAGGGCAATTCTCGTAATTTTAATAACGTTCATAGGCTGATCTCAGTTTCAATCTGTCAAAAATACCTCGAATTTCCCTACATTTTAGACAAGTTTTTAACATTGATTGTAGCTGAGATGAGCTTGCGACTAGATTTTGAACGTTTTTAATTACGGGAATTGGCCTTCAGGAATCAGTTGGCTTCCAAATAAAACTTGAAAGAGGGTTGATTTATTCATTGTTGAAGTCTCCTCTGATTCAGGTTTTAACGTTTTCCACTTGAGCATCATCAAAACAGGCTGTTGGCAACCTCACCACCCCTCACAAACATGCTACACTTGTACACAACTTAAGAACTATATCGATAACTATCACCAACCTCATAGTAAGTTGGTATAATTACCTTATCTTTGATGGTGGGTCGTGGCGCTGGTTGCGGCGGCATGGTGTGGCGCTTGGCCGCGTCTGCGGGCATCGATTCTTCCTTGTCGCCTTGTGCCAGCGCTGTAGGAGAAAGGGTATAGGTAAATATGGTGATGTAATTATTAAGTGAGAGCGAGTTTCGTGGGTTCAAAACGTAATTTTTTTATAGATCATTTCTTTATCACAAGTCAACAGTTGTAGTCACCATGTAGATATCATAACCAGCACAGTTTTTAATTACAGTCACAGAATCGTATAAAACTTATAAGAACTGAACACTGATAAAAGTTTTCAAGCTTGTCACCAGAAGCTATTAGTCAGAAATTGAAGTTTTGTAAAGGTAAATTAAGTCTCCCTCTGATTCTTCACTGTGTGTGGTATGGCAATGTTTCATATTAATCCAAACTAATATTTTAAAGAGAAAAGATACGATTTTTTGTATGTCTGATTGTTACGCTTTCACGCGAAAACGTCTGAACAGGTATTGATGAAATTTGGCACATAGGTAGACCATGACCTGGAGGCATGACATAGGTTACTTTTCATCTTGGATCGCAGACAAAGTCGCGGGCAACAGTTAAGAATAAAACAAGCTAACTCGGAGAAAATACTAACCGTAATACATCTTAGATATTATTTGTCTAGTTTAATTTAACACACACAACAGCTCCTACCTCTCACAAGAGACTACTTGCATCATTTTACATACAGCAAGTTATTATTGATTATTTACGAGTGCATTTCCTCAGGATGCAATACTTTAGCGCACTATGTTTATCATAACTTCAGGCGTGCTGAATGAAATACAATGATCGATGGTTATGTTTCGATAAATAATGGGCTATATTGAATCTACGATGGTTGCTAAAATATTCTCGTCTATTTCTCGGCCTAGTAAAACCCTAACTCACAATTGTATGCATATTATTATAAGTAAATTGAACTTACTCTATTCACATTCATTGGTTTTTTATGTGCTGGCAACGATTTAAATGGAACCTCATTATCAATAGACAGACGAAAACCAAATGGAAATATGAGGTAATCCGTTTAATAAATGAACATAGTTTGTAAGATAAGTTTTGTAACTAACAATTATGGTTTTTTTTTCTGAATAAATAAATATTATAAGTAAATATGAAAGAAAACAGCTGTTCCATACAATATTGCAGTACCTACTGACACTATCAAATTGTATGAAACAGCAGTTTTTTTTTTTTCAGCGTTGGTCCAATATAAACGTTGCTCATGTTCAAGAGTAGGTACTTACTGTGATGTCAAAGATTTGGACCTTACTTATACATAAATATAAGACAAGACAACGTCAAAGATAACCAGCAGTATGATAATATAACCAACACAAAATTACCTCTAAAGCAAGCTTCGGCCAAAAAAACCGCGAAACATACACAAGTCAGAACTTCAAAAAGAGTTGTTAATAAAACAGTGAGCGAAATAAATATGATCATGTAATTATCAACTTGTTCTATTTACATCTGTGCACTGAACCGGGCGCTGAAACTCGCGCCTAAATACAGAACATGACGTTATCACTCCTTTATAGACTTGTTATCGCGAGACAATCTGAGAATTGATCATTGAGCCTTAAAAACAAGACCTATTATTTGAGATTTGTCATTCATTCATGAGGTCAGTGATGTAGATTTTGCATCAAAACTATACAACTGTCCATTCTTATGAGTCACTAGCACTTTGCCCGCGACTTCGTCCGCGTGAATTTCGTACTTTCCTCAAAAAATACACACCCTCTCCACCTCCCCTTGAAAGGTAGTTTTCGAAAATTCATGTTTACGATCTTTATAATTTATTTAGATGATTGATTTGATTTTTCAAGGTCTTTATTGCTACAACGGTTGTTACAATAGTGTTTACAAATGATCTTATTCTATTTGTACACAGGTCATGAATAATTTTTGTTACATAGGCTATATTTCGCCTTTACAAACATTAAAACATATTTTATTGGCTTATTTTTAGTTGAAATGAATTGACTTATAATGTATCTACATCGATTAAAATTTTAAATACTAGGTATGTGCAAGTCTTAGTATGGACCCACATAATATTGAATGCTTAAATTACAAAATGTACGGTTTATTATAATAAAAATGAGTTAAGTAGCGGGTAGTTCGCGCAAAGATCTTTGTATACACGGCCGGTCAAGCGGCGTCGGCTAGCAAACGAGCTATCGTCATGATACGTCACTGAGAAAGTAGTGATGGGGCAGTCGGTATCGATTGTACGTGCGAGCGTAAGACAGTGTATTTAGTCTACTTTTACCAATTGCAGATATTAGTGTATTACGGTGTGAAGGGTTTTTATGCAAGTAAAATTTACGTGAGATTTTTAATATGAAGTCTTTTAAAAATGGATACTTTATACGCGTGTGTAATGTTTTAAGGTTTGTGCGAAATTGTGTGTTATACGATAATTTTAATGCTTTATTTTGGATCGTTTGGAGTTTACTATATTTGGTTTCTGCAAGGCTGGACCAGACAGGCGCTGCGTAAGTTAGGCATGGTCTTACTAAAGTTGAGTAAATAAGCAATTTTGTTGAAGGACTGAGAATGGATTTGCGATTTAAAATAGGTTTTAATGAATTTAGGGCTTTTGCACCTTTCTTTATAGTTAGTTCAGTGTTTTTGTTCCAGTTAAGGGTCTTGTCTAGGATTATGCCTAAATATTTAACTGATTCGCGCCATGTTATCTGGAAATCGTCAATTTTAACGAATCTGGTCGGTAATGTGCGTTTTCTAGTAAACAGAATTCCTTCGGTTTTTGTGGAATTTAGTTTCAGTTTCCAGGTCTTGAAAAACTGGCTGAGTATTTCCAATGAATATTGTAGCCGTCCAATGACTATGTTAATGTCTTTGTCTGTCGCGAATGTTGCTGTATCATCAGCATAGATGGCAAGTTGTGTGTGCGCCTGTTTAGGTATATCGTTCAGATAAAGTATAAAGAGGTACGGCCCCACAAGCGAACCCTGAGGCACACCGGCTGGGATGGCTTTGGGGGCAGAATGCACTTTGCCCAGATAGACAGCGAAGGATCGATCTAATAAGTAATTTTGAATGAGTTTTACTAGACATAGAGGTACTTCATGTTTGATTAACTTATGTAATAGTCCATCATGCCAGACAGAATCAAAAGCTTTTTCAATGTCTAGTAAGATCATGCCCGTTGAAAGACCGCGGTTTAGCCCATGGGCTACGTGTTCAGCCACTCTGGCTAACTGTTGCGTGGTTGAGTGTGAGCTTCGAAATCCAAACTGTTCGGGGATTAAAATATGCGCAGTTGTTTTTGAGACGCGGGATAAGATGATGGATTCTAGTAGTTTTCCTATGCTTGGTAGTAAGCTGATTGGCCGATAGCTAGATGGAATGCACTGATCTTTCCCAGGTTTCTTAATGGGTATGATTTTAGCGTGTTTAAATGTCTTCGGGAAGTATGCAAGGCGTAAGCAACCATTAAATAATTTTGTCAAATAAACAATAGCTTTCTGAGGGAGATTCTTTAGTAAGCCATTTCCCAGGCCGTCAAAACCAGGCGCTTTGTTTGGTTTTAGTTTTCTTATGAGTTTTCGGATCTCATTCGGCCTAACAAGTGATGGGTAGTCATCCAACTGATAACTTTCCAGCAACCTAATAGAGTCTTTGACTGCATCTTCAATTGTGGGATCGCTGACCCAATGTTTAGTTAGGTTCATGTTTTCTAGGAAGGTATTGGCTAGTGTCTCACATTGTTCAAGCTCTGAGGAGGTGATAGTATTATTCGATGTTGTTAGAGGGGGTATTGTAATAGGGTGATGGTTTATTGACTTGACCACTCTCCATAAGTCCGAAGCAGGGTTAGTTATTTTAGCTAGTTTATTGTTCCAGACATTGTCGTTTAGGGCTTGGATCTTAGACTTGATGGTTTTCTGCATGTTGTTGACTTGGAAGAATAACTGACGTCGGTTAAATGGGTTAAATTCTTCTAAGGCTAATTTACGAAAACGATTTTTTATTTTTATTTGTGACCTGATCCGTCGTGGGAGTTTATGATTGCCATCACTGGGTAATTTAGGGACAGTTTTATCTCTAGCATTAATAATTGATTGGGTTAGGTATTCAGCAGCACGGTCAATTGCCTCAGGAGAGTTTAGCGTTGTTTGGTTTAAGGTTATAGATTCATTCAAATGGGATCTATAACCTTTCCAGTCGGCCTTTCTGTAATTAAAGATGACACGTGCTTGTCTGTTGACTTTACCAGCTACGGTAAAGCATACAGGCAGGTGGTTAGAAGAAAGACTGGTGATTACCTGAGGCTCCGAAAGGTGGTAAACCGAGTTGGATAGGATAATGTCAGGGGTAGATGGTAAATGCGTGCAATGATAGTGGACTAGGGTGGGACTACAAGGAGCATGAATGTCATATTCGTTGTTGATCATGTGGTCGAAGAGTACTTCGCCGTGTATGTTGGAGCGGGAGCAGTGCCAGTAGGAGTGTTTGGTGTTAAGATCACCCATAATGAGAGTTTTAGGTCGAACATTGATAATTGTGTCTAAATCCGTAGGTAGTAAAGCTAGGTTAGGTGATTGATAGGCTGAGATAAAGGCGATTTCCTGATTTGATAGAGCTATTTGTATTCCTACACATTCTAGGTTTTGAGTTAAAGGTATATTTAGAGGGGTATGTTCAATGTCCGACTTGACTAAAATTGCGACTCCTTGGCCGTGTCCGTCTGGTTTCTTATCGCGCCGGTAACAGGTGAAGCCTGGGGTGTGTAATTTGATGTGGGGGGATATTCTGGTCTCTGACAAAGCTACAATATCAATAGAAAGCTCGCTTACCAGGTCCAACAGTTCCATGATTTTAGAGCGAATGCCGTCGGCATTCCAGTAAAGGATACGTACATTTTGTATTTTACACATATTGACCAAGGTGGGTTAAAATTAAAATAACTTTATCCATCATACTAGTGCATCCTAGAAATTGGCTTTTGATGGTTTTTATCGTCATTAAAATGGCTAGCATGTCAGCTGTCGTCTGATCTTGTACAGTTTCTTTAGCAGTGGGTTTTTGTGTATTGGCAGCAGCAACTAAGTTCCAGGGGCGCTCATCGACTACGTTTGTCTTCGGTGGCGGATTCATAGTCCTGACGGCTTTGAGTTGTTCCTGGCGTTCCCGTAGAATCTTTAAATAATTTTCGCGCTCTTTGCACTGACGGAAGTTTGCAGGGTGGTTTCCACCACAGTTACAGCACTTGGCTGGCTGGTCCCGGGTCTTCTTGGGGCACTCTTCAGTCTTGTGGGGTTCGGTGCATTTCACACAGCGGGGTGCTAAGTTGCAATTGGTGGACGAATGGCCGAAGCCTTGACATCTGTAACACTGTGTTCCATAGCGATTGTTACTTCGGTATTTCCGGATTTGTACTACGGTGTTACATAGGAGCCTGATCTGTCGAAATTTAGCGAAATCAGCGCCAGGTGACAATTGAACCAGAAAAGGGGGGCAGTAAGAAGACTTTTCAGCCGGTACTCTCATTTTACGGACAATTACGTTCTCAAAACCAAGCGACGAGATTTCGGCTGGAAGTACATCCTCGACGTAGTCAGGAAGACCGAAGATTACTGCTTTGTACATCTTCTCATCCTTTCGCGAGTAGGTGTGAAAGGCAATTTCCTTAGTACGTAGACCTTCTTTGATGACTTGATGACTTTCGGACGTGTGGCAGATAACAGCTACTCGATTATTACGTCTGTACTGTAGGTGAAAGCTTTTCGAGTACGACATGATTGTAGTTCGGATGTGTTCATGTGTCCAGGTGGGTTCTATCTCCAAGACGATAGGAGGAATGCGGCTGGTCTTTTTGGTGACAGCATCACGAAATTTTGTGTTGGAGTCAGCGGCAGATGATTGGTAGCCAGGCAGAGGGCTGAAGCTGTTGGTAGTCTTGATTGGATCAGGTGGGCGCTGTTCAGCGTGACGCGCAGCTCTTCTAGGTACTTTCCACTCATTAGTGTTGACGGATCCTTCGAGAGGCCGTTTTCCGACAGAATTAGAGCGCGTCAAGAAACGTTCCATATCGACAACTTTTTAACAATCGTGTTCCCATCACTAGTGGCGAATTTATTTAGAGAAATAAGTATTCAGGCCAATTTTTAAGTTAAACTAAGATTTTTCAAATAAACTGGTCTCCCTTTTCACCACGACAGGGCTTGCTTTTAAAAAAAGCGTCTGGTACGTTTACATTTTTATGAATTAAAGATCATTTATACCCATTTTCGAGTTAACGGAAGCAAGCAGTAAAATCTACCTCTGAAATTTAATTACCCTTTTCCATCTCGATAGGAGTCGATTTTTGAAAAACCCTAAAACACTTACTTTTTTATTTTTGGGTACATAGTTTCGATTTAATCCGACAACGGATAATTTTTTTTCTTACCCATTAACTTTGTCACCGACTAAATCCTCTGTCAGGGGTTTTTTGAAAATTAAAAGTGACCATCTTTATTATTTACTGAGGCAAATGTTGCTAAGTTTCAAGTTTTCACCCTCACGGTTGAAACCCCCCACAGTTTTCACCCTCACGGGGGTGGAATTTCGAAAAATCGTTTTGGTAAGTATGTGTTTATAAATTGACTCAAAGATTATTTATACCAATTTTCGAATTAATCAAGCTACGCAGTAAAATCCTCCCCCTGGAAAATTAACTACCCCTTTTCACCCCGTTAAGGTTAGATTTTCGAAAAACCATGATACTTGGTAAGTACTCTTTATTTTTGGTCTTAAGTATAAATACTGAGTTTCGAGTTAATCGGACTGCGCGTTAAAATTCTTCCATACAAATTTTGTGACAACCCCCAATCCCCCTTTAGGGGGTAGTTTAGAAAAATCAGAAATGACAAACTTCATAATTTATTTAAATAAGTGTCCGTGGCAAGATTCAAGTTTAAAGGAATAAGATTTTTCATACAAACAAAATCCCCCTTCGCTCCCTTAGAGGTTGAATTTTCAAAAAACCCTTCTTAGTGCCCCTACATTATAAAAGGAAGCCGTGTGCAACATTTTACATTCCTTGTCCCAGTAGTTTCGGCTGTGCGTTGATATCAGTCAGTCAGTCAGTCAGTTTCTCCTTTTATATGTAAAGATAGATGGTTGGCCAGGATGGGGAGGAACAAAGAAACGATGAATAAATTGTATGAAAAATTATGTAGATAGAAAAAGTGGTGACTTCCGAGACGACGGCTAATAGAAATGTATGGAAAAAGAAGTAATGCTGCGCTGCCGACCCAATATGAACAATATGACATTAACGGATAATAAAAAAAAAAAATACGAGAGCATTGGCAGCAACAAAGCAAAATAACTTTTCAAGAGTATTTCTACTAGTCAAAGATCCGTTCTAAAGCAAGAAATATGCGTGTGTGGTAACCCAGGCCAGTTATAATTCGTGTATGTTTACACTGAACACCTGCGATCAGCAACACTTTGGGCGGTAATAACAATCTCGAATACCGAGCATTCATTGCGGATTAGCTAATTGACTGGATTTGAAGCTCTGTTTATAGGAGCTTAATATGCACTCGATAGTATAGTAGGAGGGTAATTTCAACCCTATTAGTGTTCACATAAATTCAATAGTCGAACATTACCAGCTCGGCAATAAGCATGCATAGTTGATAATGATGTTTATTTACACAAATGCTGCGTCTGTTTACACTGGGACATTGTCATTACTTATTATAGTTATTTTTTACTTCTTTCTCTCATTTAACGAGCGTATTTTCGCGAATTTGGCCGTTTTATAAATATTGGTATTCTGGTACATTTAGGGCATCGTGCGTGGTTATTATTGTACTGGTTCGTATTTGTTGCGTATTCGCATCTGAATTAACGCATCAGAGACGGTCATTTATTAATTTTTTTATTACTGGCTTACTGACATTGCCCGGATACAAAAATATGTTTAAATAATTCGCTGTTAATTTTAATCATTGCTATTTATCCTACTAATATTATAAATGCGAAAGTTTGTATGTATGGATGTATGGATGTTTGTTACTCTTTCACGCAAAAACTACTGAACAGATTTTGACGAAATTTAGCACACAGATAGTTTATAACCAGGATTAACATATAGGATACTTTTTATCCCGACATTCCCACGGGATCGAAACTTATGCGGGTGAAACCGCGGGGCGCAGCTAGTGAAACCATAAACCAGAGAACGAAAACATTTGCAAAAAATCCAACTCTTAATAACCCTTCGAACGTGGATCTATGCATCCGAATAGACTGGAAGCCGACCCCAACATACTTAGTTGGGAAAAGGCTAGGCAGATGATGATGATGAACGTGGATCTATGCGGATGAACGTGGATCCGCGAAAGCGACTCATAGTGGTTTTTTAATTGTTTCTGTAATTAGGGCATCCGACCGGTTAATGGGTGACGAACCACACACACCTTAAAGTCACGAAAACAATATGGTTTTTTTAAAGGGGTTTAACCCCTAAATACACAAAATATTATAACACTATCACACAGAACATATCACTGATACTCACTATACCCGCCGGAGGCACAGGTCCAACAGTCACCAAACACCATATTTTATGCACAAATAAACTATTTACTTTCTTCTTTTCTTTCCTCCTGGCTGGGCTATAACGAATATATTCCCAAGGTCGCGGTCGTATACAAGTGCTATCACAAATGTACCAGTGGTTGACTTGTCGAGAGCTACCGCAGATCGTGTGAGTTCCACCGACTGTATTCGTTTGTTTATATGGATGGCGCGTCTGACCGCTACGGTGTATTAATAACGACTACTTCATAGATTCGTACTACTGACTTGCACTTGTTCGGGTGTTTTATGTGGAAGTGAGGCATGAAGGAAACTTTGAGCGATTTTTAGAAGAAATTATTTCGTTTATTTTTCCTTAGGATTATAGGTACATACTCGGCTGACTTAGGGACTAACCACACTTATTCAGCTTTTGTATGTATGGAGATGCGTACGCATCCGTAAAGCTGAACGGATGCGTACGCATCTCCATACAAAATCGTTGTTTTCTATGGACAAATGCTGAACAGAGCTGTATAAGTGGGGTTAGTTCCTTAAGCGGACCAATTGAAACTTAAAATTACTTTTACCCAATATTAAAAAAAAATATGAAGATTTTTATTTTTATAATACTACAAAACAAATCAAAACAAGTTCAGAAATGATATTGGGTAAATTGTAGTATCACTGTATAACGAAGCATTCTACTATGCTAGTAATATTTACGCTAAGTATAATATGGAATACGTACTACCAACCCGCACTGGGCCCGCGTGGTGGATAACGGCCCAGTCCCTCTCACAGAGAGGAGGCCTGTGTCCCAGCAATGGGAACATTATAAGATGATTATATGGAACACTACTGCCTAGTATATGTAGTTCTAATCTGATGTATCATCGGATAATACCTCTTTATGCCTAAGGAGTAGAATAACCCCTAGATCTTTAAGCAGAGAGCTTTAAAACTGAATGATTCATGGATTCTTCCTTGGTTGCACTTTGTTAAGGATATTAATCAAACTCAAAGCATTTATTTCAAATAAACCAATTACAGGCACTTTTGAATTGTCAAAGGGTCGGTCAGTCAGAAAGATGAAGCTAGTTGCCTATAATTACTAGTTAACTCATACATAAATATAGTTTTATATCCTCGAAATGCCAAACTACCAATTGACACACCCCAATTTCAAACAATTTTACAGTAAGAAAATCTGATGATGGCTACATGTTACCATAAGCAATTCTCCATGCTCTCTAGTCTCTGGTATCTTTGGCGGGCGCCCAACAGCCATCACTCAAGCTATTATAGATCATAACCAAACAGTTTAGATATCGCTACGTCTGTTACTATGAAATATACATAGTTTGTTGTTGGATACGGTGAAAAGTTTCTGGAAACTACATATGTAGTAAACAAATGAATTCTTCATAGTAACAATAATGATTATTTTAAAGCCTTGTTTTGCATATAAAACTCGTAAATTCAACAAGAACTACACATATTTATTACTAGCTTTTTCCCACGCTTTTGCCAGCGTAGAATTTGTAAAGATTTTCACGGGAACGTACTACCGGGTTAAAAAACTATCCTATGTCTTAACCCAGGTCATGGCCTATCTGTATGCCTCTCATATACACATATCCATATTACCCCCTTTAGTATTATTTTTGAGGAAAAAAGTGGATGATGAGGATGATGATGCCCAGGATGCCATCTATGTCCTTGTCTTTTATTGACATCCGTTCAGTGGTTTAGACGAAAAAAGTTAACATACAGACAGTCAGAGTTACTTTCGAATTTATAATATTAGTTTGGGAGAGAATGGATTATTTACTAAAAAAAATGCTTCACTGTTATAGTTTAGTAGTTAGAACAGCATAAGCTACTGCATGCATCCACCTACAGCAATCCACTGTTGGATAAAAGCATTTCCTCAGCATGAGCTACATCCTTTACCCATCCTTTGCAACTGAGATCAATCTTATACGTAATTTAATCATCAGGTCATGTCATCCGCCAATCCGCCTTGAGCAAGCGAGGTGATCAATGCTCATGCCTTCTTTGTATGAGAAGAGACATTTCCCCTCAATAGGACAGTAGTAGGTTAGTATCGACTTAACTTTTTAACCTTAATGCACTGAAATAAGCGAATTTGACTAGTAAATTATGTGAAAATTCTACTAGTATTTCATCAGATCATCACCTGCCTAGCTTTTTCCCAATTACATACTTTGGGATCCGCTTCCAGTCTAACCGGATACAGCTGAATACCAGTATTTTACATAGAGCGACTGCCTATTCATCAGTATTATTCCTCACTAAATCAACAATTTAAACCGGATGAATGATTTACACACAAATTCTCTTAGATTACACAAAGAATGCCTGTTGATTGATAGTCAGAATCAAAAATAACATTCTATAAAAAAACCAGTTACATAACAATTTTCTATTTCATCAAAATGTATTAATAGATTCCGACAAAGAGAGAGAGAGAGAGAGGACATATGTACGTAGTGACCTTATTGGTGTTGTTCTTTAGAAAGTTCAGGTGCGTAGTACTCGCAACCGGCGGCGGCGTGTTTGACCAGAAGGCCAATTCTCGTAATTTAAAACGTTCAAAATTTAGTCGCAGTCTCATCTCAGCGATAAACAAATGTCAAAAGCTTGTAAAAATTTAGGGAAATTAGAAGTATTTTTTGACAGATTGAGACTGAGATCAGACTGTGAACGGTCTTAAAATTACGAGAATTGCCCTTCAGGTGTATGAACGTAAACGAAGCAAAAGGAGTATGTAAGGATCGTAGTAGCTGGCGCTTTGTAGTTTCTGCCTACCCCCAAAGGGAGGTGAGTTTATGTATGTGTATTAATAGATTCGTTCGCAATCTAACAGTGATCTATTTGATATGATTTCTGGTACTGGCAGCTGATTCACTGTATTCCTGTTTTATGATTGAATCGGATATAAAAATAGTTTTGAATGATATATGAATCAACGTTTGGCAGGAATGGCTCATATTGTTTTATAGTATTATGAAATTGGGTCGGATATTAAAGGTTTAAGGCGTAAAAGGCAGGTGTGCGTGATAGAAATAATTTTAGGGTTTATTGTAGCGGGTTAGTAAAAGACCAGCTCGGTTCTTTTCATACTTAGCCTCAATAGCATAATGCACAGCAGTAATAATAAAAACAGGCTATTTATAACATTTTGGTTTTCGAAATGAGTTTTTCGAAAATATAATTGAAAGCTACAACTCAACTGGCGACCTCGCTACGTGATAAACTTCATGACTAAGAACTCCGCAAGAGTTCGAAACGTTTTTTGCGAACCCGAAATATTCACGTTAGCAAAAACTGCAACAAATATTCTGCAATCTGCATCAATCTGCCTAACTTTCCCAACTATGTTGGGGTCGACTTCCAGTCTAACCGGATGCAGCTGAATACTGGTTGTCAGACTTTCGGGCTTCTGACGACCCGTAACGACTGTCAAAGGTCCACGAATGACAGTCGACAATCAACATTCTGCAATCTGCATCATCATAGTAAATTCAGAAAAGATTTAGAGTTTCTGACCAAGATAACACCAGCATCTTTACACAGAAAACTTCACAGCAAAAATATTCCCAACATAGTCATAAATTATCACCTCTGCCATACTACCATCCACTGCATCAGTTTGGCATAGTGACAATATGATTCAACTATCTAGCGTCGCAGACAAGGTCGAGTCTGTATGTTTGTTTGGGCAACTACCTCAATTTATTGTGACATCACAGTATAGCAGAGAAGATCGACTCCGCGCGATCAGCTTAAACTGACGCACGCACGCATAGACGCGTATGTACGGCGATCTCAAACAAATGCCGGTCGCGAGTGCGCTTGCACTCGCTGTACGTTAAGCGTGTCTGTGTGTGTGCGTGTTAGCTCGATGTATAAAGCCGACCTTCTGTCCCATCTATTTTGTGTGTCAGTGACATAAGCGACCATTTCTCCGAAAGTACATTGACGCTGTATTCGTGTTATTGTTTCGGCCGTGACTTGTAATTGTGTACAACGAGCAATTCAATTTTATTGGACCTAGATTCTATTATGATGAATACGATTAGTAAATTTGGCGATTGTTGACCTTTATCTAACTAAATGATAATAGCCCTTCATTTATAAATGTTTTGTGGGCCTATGATACTTGTATATTGATACAAGGTTAATTCAGTATTTTTGGTCTTCAAGCAATAAATGAATCGATTGGTGGTTTGGATTGGTGGTTACTCCCTGTGACTTTAAATCACCATTCAATCATTTTAAACAAAACATAACATCACGCCTGTATCCAGAGCAGGGCTAGAAATGCCGGTATTTTTGGGAACCGGTACCACTGGCTTTGTTGTGATACCGGTACCAGAGTAGTACCTGTACTATTGGTATTTCTAATCAGTATCGGTACTGTACCGGTACCAAACAAATATTTCCGTAATTTGAGAAAACTTATATGTATAGTAAGTAAAAAGGCTATAGAAAAATAACTCCGAAGGTTTCCAACCGTACGTAGTTCTTCGTACAATCTTATAACTCTTGCAGAGACTACAATGTTTGATGAGGCATGTCTTATATACAGTCATAAAAGATGACGTTAGCGTCTGTTAGAAAATAAAACGCATCATTTCACTTTTCAGCCGATTATTACACACAAATTCTCAGATTCATCCTTTTTGCTACTGAAGTAACATCTAAATATAATTATTATCGAAAATATAAACATTAGCGAACATTCAAGACAAATAATTTTTCTTAGTACTTGAATGATGTGTTTGGTGACGTAATTTTCGTGGGAATTCCGCATGATGATAATATTGGCAGATGAATGAAAGGTGATGACAAATGAGTTAATTGAATATAGCATGACTGCTCGCGTAGGTGTGAGGAGTAATGTGCCAAACAGATTATCACGATTTTGTATCGGTCGCTTCTACATGTAATTGATGAGTTCATAGTTTAGAGCGGGGTCGATCATGCAGTTTGTGTAAGTCCCGCAGAAGTGTTTTCTTTAAAATGTCATTACAATAATAATGGTTTCCACGATGTATAGCTAAGTTTTCCGTAAAGGAGCAACGAACAAGGCTTGATTTACACACGTTTTGACCTAGTTTACAACTGCACCCTAATTGTGTAACACACTTTCAATCACACTCTGAATAATTTTAAAGAATATTGCTAATCCATTGACAACGTTAATAACGAATGAATGTTGTTGAACTGAAAAAAGAAAGTGTGTTACGAAATTACTCCGCTGGCATTATATTTCAGAGGGTTAAAAGGTTTGCGGGTCGTTTTACGTGTATGAGACTCATATTTTCCTGCACTTTGTTCTGTTGAAGTTCTTGTTCTTAGGCGGCCGATTCGATATTTGGAGAATTGAGAGTAAAATAAAATCTCTCTTATTCTTTATTGTTTTTGTTTTGTTGATGATTGTATATTTTTGTTTGTTTTTCTGTTTAAAGTAGTGTGACTCGCTGTAGCGGAAGTAGTGTCACTCACCGTCCATACTGCGCGAGGACAGCTTCCTGTTGGACAGCGTGCGCGCGAAGTGCGGCGGCGGGCGCTGCGGCGGCGCGGCGCGCGACTCGTAGTGCGTGCGGCCGCTGTAGCGGAAGTAGTGTCACTCACCGTCCATACTGCGCGAGGACAGCTTCCTGTTGGACAGCGTGCGCGCGAAGTGCGGCGGCGGGCGCTGCGGCGGCGCGGCGCGCGACTCGTAGTGCGTGCGGCCGCTGTAGCGGAAGTAGTGTCACTCACCGTCCATACTGCGCGAGGACAGCTTCCTGTTGGACAGCGTGCGCGCGAAGTGCGGCGGCGGGCGCTGCGGCGGCGCGGCGCGCGACTCGTAGTGCGTGCGGCCGCTGTAGCGGAAGTAGTGTCACTCACCGTCCATACTGCGCGAGGACAGCTTCCTGTTGGACAGCGTGCGCGCGAAGTGCGGCGGCGGGCGCTGCGGCGGCGCGGCGCGCGACTCGTAGTGCGTGCGGCCGCTGTAGCGGAAGTAGTGTCACTCACCGTCCATACTGCGCGAGGACAGCTTCCTGTTGGACAGCGTGCGCGCGAAGTGCGGCGGCGGGCGCTGCGGCGGCGCGGCGCGCGACTCGTAGTGCGTGCGGCCGCTGTAGCGGAAGTAGTGTCACTCACCGTCCATACTGCGCGAGGACAGCTTCCTGTTGGACAGCGTGCGCGCGAAGTGCGGCGGCGGGCGCTGCGGCGGCGCGGCGCGCGACTCGTAGTGCGTGCGGCCGCTGTAGCGGAAGTAGTGTCACTCACCGTCCATACTGCGCGAGGACAGCTTCCTGTTGGACAGCGTGCGCGCGAAGTGCGGCGGCGGGCGCTGCGGCGGCGCGGCGCGCGACTCGTAGTGCGTGCGGCCGCTGTAGCGGAAGTAGTGTCACTCACCGTCCATACTGCGCGAGGACAGCTTCCTGTTGGACAGCGTGCGCGCGAAGTGCGGCGGCGGGCGCTGCGGCGGCGCGGCGCGCGACTCGTAGTGCGTGCGGCCGCTGTAGCGGAAGTAGTGTCACTCACCGTCCATACTGCGCGAGGACAGCTTCCTGTTGGACAGCGTGCGCGCGAAGTGCGGCGGCGGGCGCTGCGGCGGCGCGGCGCGCGACTCGTAGTGCGTGCGGCCGCTGTAGCGGAAGTAGTGTCACTCACCGTCCATACTGCGCGAGGACAGCTTCCTGTTGGACAGCGTGCGCGCGAAGTGCGGCGGCGGGCGCTGCGGCGGCGCGGCGCGCGACTCGTAGTGCGTGCGGCCGCTGTAGCGGAAGTAGTGTCACTCACCGTCCATACTGCGCGAGGACAGCTTCCTGTTGGACAGCGTGCGCGCGAAGTGCGGCGGCGGGCGCTGCGGCGGCGCGGCGCGCGACTCGTAGTGCGTGCGGCCGCTGTAGCGGAAGTAGTGTCACTCACCGTCCATACTGCGCGAGGACAGCTTCCTGTTGGACAGCGTGCGCGCGAAGTGCGGCGGCGGGCGCTGCGGCGGCGCGGCGCGCGACTCGTAGTGCGTGCGGCCGCTGTAGCGGAAGTAGTGTCACTCACCGTCCATACTGCGCGAGGACAGCTTCCTGTTGGACAGCGTGCGCGCGAAGTGCGGCGGCGGGCGCTGCGGCGGCGCGGCGCGCGACTCGTAGTGCGTGCGGCCGCTGTAGCGGAAGTAGTGTCACTCACCGTCCATACTGCGCGAGGACAGCTTCCTGTTGGACAGCGTGCGCGCGAAGTGCGGCGGCGGGCGCTGCGGCGGCGCGGCGCGCGACTCGTAGTGCGTGCGGCCGCTGTAGCGGAAGTAGTGTCACTCACCGTCCATACTGCGCGAGGACAGCTTCCTGTTGGACAGCGTGCGCGCGAAGTGCGGCGGCGGGCGCTGCGGCGGCGCGGCGCGCGACTCGTAGTGCGTGCGGCCGCTGTAGCGGAAGTAGTGTCACTCACCGTCCATACTGCGCGAGGACAGCTTCCTGTTGGACAGCGTGCGCGCGAAGTGCGGCGGCGGGCGCTGCGGCGGCGCGGCGCGCGACTCGTAGTGCGTGCGGCCGCTGTAGCGGAAGTAGTGTCACTCACCGTCCATACTGCGCGAGGACAGCTTCCTGTTGGACAGCGTGCGCGCGAAGTGCGGCGGCGGGCGCTGCGGCGGCGCGGCGCGCGACTCGTAGTGCGTGCGGCCGCTGTAGCGGAAGTAGTGTCACTCACCGTCCATACTGCGCGAGGACAGCTTCCTGTTGGACAGCGTGCGCGCGAAGTGCGGCGGCGGGCGCTGCGGCGGCGCGGCGCGCGACTCGTAGTGCGTGCGGCCGCTGTAGCGGAAGTAGTGTCACTCACCGTCCATACTGCGCGAGGACAGCTTCCTGTTGGACAGCGTGCGCGCGAAGTGCGGCGGCGGGCGCTGCGGCGGCGCGGCGCGCGACTCGTAGTGCGTGCGGCCGCTGTAGCGGAAGTAGTGTCACTCACCGTCCATACTGCGCGAGGACAGCTTCCTGTTGGACAGCGTGCGCGCGAAGTGCGGCGGCGGGCGCTGCGGCGGCGCGGCGCGCGACTCGTAGTGCGTGCGGCCGCTGTAGCGGAAGTAGTGTCACTCACCGTCCATACTGCGCGAGGACAGCTTCCTGTTGGACAGCGTGCGCGCGAAGTGCGGCGGCGGGCGCTGCGGCGGCGCGGCGCGCGACTCGTAGTGCGTGCGGCCGCTGTAGCGGAAGTAGTGTCACTCACCGTCCATACTGCGCGAGGACAGCTTCCTGTTGGACAGCGTGCGCGCGAAGTGCGGCGGCGGGCGCTGCGGCGGCGCGGCGCGCGACTCGTAGTGCGTGCGGCCGCTGTAGCGGAAGTAGTGTCACTCACCGTCCATACTGCGCGAGGACAGCTTCCTGTTGGACAGCGTGCGCGCGAAGTGCGGCGGCGGGCGCTGCGGCGGCGCGGCGCGCGACTCGTAGTGCGTGCGGCCGCTGTAGCGGAAGTAGTGTCACTCACCGTCCATACTGCGCGAGGACAGCTTCCTGTTGGACAGCGTGCGCGCGAAGTGCGGCGGCGGGCGCTGCGGCGGCGCGGCGCGCGACTCGTAGTGCGTGCGGCCGCTGTAGCGGAAGTAGTGTCACTCACCGTCCATACTGCGCGAGGACAGCTTCCTGTTGGACAGCGTGCGCGCGAAGTGCGGCGGCGGGCGCTGCGGCGGCGCGGCGCGCGACTCGTAGTGCGTGCGGCCGCTGTAGCGGAAGTAGTGTCACTCACCGTCCATACTGCGCGAGGACAGCTTCCTGTTGGACAGCGTGCGCGCGAAGTGCGGCGGCGGGCGCTGCGGCGGCGCGGCGCGCGACTCGTAGTGCGTGCGGCCGCTGTAGCGGAAGTAGTGTCACTCACCGTCCATACTGCGCGAGGACAGCTTCCTGTTGGACAGCGTGCGCGCGAAGTGCGGCGGCGGGCGCTGCGGCGGCGCGGCGCGCGACTCGTAGTGCGTGCGGCCGCTGTAGCGGAAGTAGTGTCACTCACCGTCCATACTGCGCGAGGACAGCTTCCTGTTGGACAGCGTGCGCGCGAAGTGCGGCGGCGGGCGCTGCGGCGGCGCGGCGCGCGACTCGTAGTGCGTGCGGCCGCTGTAGCGGAAGTAGTGTCACTCACCGTCCATACTGCGCGAGGACAGCTTCCTGTTGGACAGCGTGCGCGCGAAGTGCGGCGGCGGGCGCTGCGGCGGCGCGGCGCGCGACTCGTAGTGCGTGCGGCCGCTGTAGCGGAAGTAGTGTCACTCACCGTCCATACTGCGCGAGGACAGCTTCCTGTTGGACAGCGTGCGCGCGAAGTGCGGCGGCGGGCGCTGCGGCGGCGCGGCGCGCGACTCGTAGTGCGTGCGGCCGCTGTAGCGGAAGTAGTGTCACTCACCGTCCATACTGCGCGAGGACAGCTTCCTGTTGGACAGCGTGCGCGCGAAGTGCGGCGGCGGGCGCTGCGGCGGCGCGGCGCGCGACTCGTAGTGCGTGCGGCCGCTGTAGCGGAAGTAGTGTCACTCACCGTCCATACTGCGCGAGGACAGCTTCCTGTTGGACAGCGTGCGCGCGAAGTGCGGCGGCGGGCGCTGCGGCGGCGCGGCGCGCGACTCGTAGTGCGTGCGGCCGCTGTAGCGGAAGTAGTGTCACTCACCGTCCATACTGCGCGAGGACAGCTTCCTGTTGGACAGCGTGCGCGCGAAGTGCGGCGGCGGGCGCTGCGGCGGCGCGGCGCGCGACTCGTAGTGCGTGCGGCCGCTGTAGCGGAAGTAGTGTCACTCACCGTCCATACTGCGCGAGGACAGCTTCCTGTTGGACAGCGTGCGCGCGAAGTGCGGCGGCGGGCGCTGCGGCGGCGCGGCGCGCGACTCGTAGTGCGTGCGGCCGCTGTAGCGGAAGTAGTGTCACTCACCGTCCATACTGCGCGAGGACAGCTTCCTGTTGGACAGCGTGCGCGCGAAGTGCGGCGGCGGGCGCTGCGGCGGCGCGGCGCGCGACTCGTAGTGCGTGCGGCCGCTGTAGCGGAAGTAGTGTCACTCACCGTCCATACTGCGCGAGGACAGCTTCCTGTTGGACAGCGTGCGCGCGAAGTGCGGCGGCGGGCGCTGCGGCGGCGCGGCGCGCGACTCGTAGTGCGTGCGGCCGCTGTAGCGGAAGTAGTGTCACTCACCGTCCATACTGCGCGAGGACAGCTTCCTGTTGGACAGCGTGCGCGCGAAGTGCGGCGGCGGGCGCTGCGGCGGCGCGGCGCGCGACTCGTAGTGCGTGCGGCCGCTGTAGCGGAAGTAGTGTCACTCACCGTCCATACTGCGCGAGGACAGCTTCCTGTTGGACAGCGTGCGCGCGAAGTGCGGCGGCGGGCGCTGCGGCGGCGCGGCGCGCGACTCGTAGTGCGTGCGGCCGCTGTAGCGGAAGTAGTGTCACTCACCGTCCATACTGCGCGAGGACAGCTTCCTGTTGGACAGCGTGCGCGCGAAGTGCGGCGGCGGGCGCTGCGGCGGCGCGGCGCGCGACTCGTAGTGCGTGCGGCCGCTGTAGCGGAAGTAGTGTCACTCACCGTCCATACTGCGCGAGGACAGCTTCCTGTTGGACAGCGTGCGCGCGAAGTGCGGCGGCGGGCGCTGCGGCGGCGCGGCGCGCGACTCGTAGTGCGTGCGGCCGCTGTAGCGGAAGTAGTGTCACTCACCGTCCATACTGCGCGAGGACAGCTTCCTGTTGGACAGCGTGCGCGCGAAGTGCGGCGGCGGGCGCTGCGGCGGCGCGGCGCGCGACTCGTAGTGCGTGCGGCCGCTGTAGCGGAAGTAGTGTCACTCACCGTCCATACTGCGCGAGGACAGCTTCCTGTTGGACAGCGTGCGCGCGAAGTGCGGCGGCGGGCGCTGCGGCGGCGCGGCGCGCGACTCGTAGTGCGTGCGGCCGCTGTAGCGGAAGTAGTGTCACTCACCGTCCATACTGCGCGAGGACAGCTTCCTGTTGGACAGCGTGCGCGCGAAGTGCGGCGGCGGGCGCTGCGGCGGCGCGGCGCGCGACTCGTAGTGCGTGCGGCCGCTGTAGCGGAAGTAGTGTCACTCACCGTCCATACTGCGCGAGGACAGCTTCCTGTTGGACAGCGTGCGCGCGAAGTGCGGCGGCGGGCGCTGCGGCGGCGCGGCGCGCGACTCGTAGTGCGTGCGGCCGCTGTAGCGGAAGTAGTGTCACTCACCGTCCATACTGCGCGAGGACAGCTTCCTGTTGGACAGCGTGCGCGCGAAGTGCGGCGGCGGGCGCTGCGGCGGCGCGGCGCGCGACTCGTAGTGCGTGCGGCCGCTGTAGCGGAAGTAGTGTCACTCACCGTCCATACTGCGCGAGGACAGCTTCCTGTTGGACAGCGTGCGCGCGAAGTGCGGCGGCGGGCGCTGCGGCGGCGCGGCGCGCGACTCGTAGTGCGTGCGGCCGCTGTAGCGGAAGTAGTGTCACTCACCGTCCATACTGCGCGAGGACAGCTTCCTGTTGGACAGCGTGCGCGCGAAGTGCGGCGGCGGGCGCTGCGGCGGCGCGGCGCGCGACTCGTAGTGCGTGCGGCCGCTGTAGCGGAAGTAGTGTCACTCACCGTCCATACTGCGCGAGGACAGCTTCCTGTTGGACAGCGTGCGCGCGAAGTGCGGCGGCGGGCGCTGCGGCGGCGCGGCGCGCGACTCGTAGTGCGTGCGGCCGCTGTAGCGGAAGTAGTGTCACTCACCGTCCATACTGCGCGAGGACAGCTTCCTGTTGGACAGCGTGCGCGCGAAGTGCGGCGGCGGGCGCTGCGGCGGCGCGGCGCGCGACTCGTAGTGCGTGCGGCCGCTGTAGCGGAAGTAGTGTCACTCACCGTCCATACTGCGCGAGGACAGCTTCCTGTTGGACAGCGTGCGCGCGAAGTGCGGCGGCGGGCGCTGCGGCGGCGCGGCGCGCGACTCGTAGTGCGTGCGGCCGCTGTAGCGGAAGTAGTGTCACTCACCGTCCATACTGCGCGAGGACAGCTTCCTGTTGGACAGCGTGCGCGCGAAGTGCGGCGGCGGGCGCTGCGGCGGCGCGGCGCGCGACTCGTAGTGCGTGCGGCCGCTGTAGCGGAAGTAGTGTCACTCACCGTCCATACTGCGCGAGGACAGCTTCCTGTTGGACAGCGTGCGCGCGAAGTGCGGCGGCGGGCGCTGCGGCGGCGCGGCGCGCGACTCGTAGTGCGTGCGGCCGCTGTAGCGGAAGTAGTGTCACTCACCGTCCATACTGCGCGAGGACAGCTTCCTGTTGGACAGCGTGCGCGCGAAGTGCGGCGGCGGGCGCTGCGGCGGCGCGGCGCGCGACTCGTAGTGCGTGCGGCCGCTGTAGCGGAAGTAGTGTCACTCACCGTCCATACTGCGCGAGGACAGCTTCCTGTTGGACAGCGTGCGCGCGAAGTGCGGCGGCGGGCGCTGCGGCGGCGCGGCGCGCGACTCGTAGTGCGTGCGGCCGCTGTAGCGGAAGTAGTGTCACTCACCGTCCATACTGCGCGAGGACAGCTTCCTGTTGGACAGCGTGCGCGCGAAGTGCGGCGGCGGGCGCTGCGGCGGCGCGGCGCGCGACTCGTAGTGCGTGCGGCCGCTGTAGCGGAAGTAGTGTCACTCACCGTCCATACTGCGCGAGGACAGCTTCCTGTTGGACAGCGTGCGCGCGAAGTGCGGCGGCGGGCGCTGCGGCGGCGCGGCGCGCGACTCGTAGTGCGTGCGGCCGCTGTAGCGGAAGTAGTGTCACTCACCGTCCATACTGCGCGAGGACAGCTTCCTGTTGGACAGCGTGCGCGCGAAGTGCGGCGGCGGGCGCTGCGGCGGCGCGGCGCGCGACTCGTAGTGCGTGCGGCCGCTGTAGCGGAAGTAGTGTCACTCACCGTCCATACTGCGCGAGGACAGCTTCCTGTTGGACAGCGTGCGCGCGAAGTGCGGCGGCGGGCGCTGCGGCGGCGCGGCGCGCGACTCGTAGTGCGTGCGGCCGCTGTAGCGGAAGTAGTGTCACTCACCGTCCATACTGCGCGAGGACAGCTTCCTGTTGGACAGCGTGCGCGCGAAGTGCGGCGGCGGGCGCTGCGGCGGCGCGGCGCGCGACTCGTAGTGCGTGCGGCCGCTGTAGCGGAAGTAGTGTCACTCACCGTCCATACTGCGCGAGGACAGCTTCCTGTTGGACAGCGTGCGCGCGAAGTGCGGCGGCGGGCGCTGCGGCGGCGCGGCGCGCGACTCGTAGTGCGTGCGGCCGCTGTAGCGGAAGTAGTGTCACTCACCGTCCATACTGCGCGAGGACAGCTTCCTGTTGGACAGCGTGCGCGCGAAGTGCGGCGGCGGGCGCTGCGGCGGCGCGGCGCGCGACTCGTAGTGCGTGCGGCCGCTGTAGCGGAAGTAGTGTCACTCACCGTCCATACTGCGCGAGGACAGCTTCCTGTTGGACAGCGTGCGCGCGAAGTGCGGCGGCGGGCGCTGCGGCGGCGCGGCGCGCGACTCGTAGTGCGTGCGGCCGCTGTAGCGGAAGTAGTGTCACTCACCGTCCATACTGCGCGAGGACAGCTTCCTGTTGGACAGCGTGCGCGCGAAGTGCGGCGGCGGGCGCTGCGGCGGCGCGGCGCGCGACTCGTAGTGCGTGCGGCCGCTGTAGCGGAAGTAGTGTCACTCACCGTCCATACTGCGCGAGGACAGCTTCCTGTTGGACAGCGTGCGCGCGAAGTGCGGCGGCGGGCGCTGCGGCGGCGCGGCGCGCGACTCGTAGTGCGTGCGGCCGCTGTAGCGGAAGTAGTGTCACTCACCGTCCATACTGCGCGAGGACAGCTTCCTGTTGGACAGCGTGCGCGCGAAGTGCGGCGGCGGGCGCTGCGGCGGCGCGGCGCGCGACTCGTAGTGCGTGCGGCCGCTGTAGCGGAAGTAGTGTCACTCACCGTCCATACTGCGCGAGGACAGCTTCCTGTTGGACAGCGTGCGCGCGAAGTGCGGCGGCGGGCGCTGCGGCGGCGCGGCGCGCGACTCGTAGTGCGTGCGGCCGCTGTAGCGGAAGTAGTGTCACTCACCGTCCATACTGCGCGAGGACAGCTTCCTGTTGGACAGCGTGCGCGCGAAGTGCGGCGGCGGGCGCTGCGGCGGCGCGGCGCGCGACTCGTAGTGCGTGCGGCCGCTGTAGCGGAAGTAGTGTCACTCACCGTCCATACTGCGCGAGGACAGCTTCCTGTTGGACAGCGTGCGCGCGAAGTGCGGCGGCGGGCGCTGCGGCGGCGCGGCGCGCGACTCGTAGTGCGTGCGGCCGCTGTAGCGGAAGTAGTGTCACTCACCGTCCATACTGCGCGAGGACAGCTTCCTGTTGGACAGCGTGCGCGCGAAGTGCGGCGGCGGGCGCTGCGGCGGCGCGGCGCGCGACTCGTAGTGCGTGCGGCCGCTGTAGCGGAAGTAGTGTCACTCACCGTCCATACTGCGCGAGGACAGCTTCCTGTTGGACAGCGTGCGCGCGAAGTGCGGCGGCGGGCGCTGCGGCGGCGCGGCGCGCGACTCGTAGTGCGTGCGGCCGCTGTAGCGGAAGTAGTGTCACTCACCGTCCATACTGCGCGAGGACAGCTTCCTGTTGGACAGCGTGCGCGCGAAGTGCGGCGGCGGGCGCTGCGGCGGCGCGGCGCGCGACTCGTAGTGCGTGCGGCCGCTGTAGCGGAAGTAGTGTCACTCACCGTCCATACTGCGCGAGGACAGCTTCCTGTTGGACAGCGTGCGCGCGAAGTGCGGCGGCGGGCGCTGCGGCGGCGCGGCGCGCGACTCGTAGTGCGTGCGGCCGCTGTAGCGGAAGTAGTGTCACTCACCGTCCATACTGCGCGAGGACAGCTTCCTGTTGGACAGCGTGCGCGCGAAGTGCGGCGGCGGGCGCTGCGGCGGCGCGGCGCGCGACTCGTAGTGCGTGCGGCCGCTGTAGCGGAAGTAGTGTCACTCACCGTCCATACTGCGCGAGGACAGCTTCCTGTTGGACAGCGTGCGCGCGAAGTGCGGCGGCGGGCGCTGCGGCGGCGCGGCGCGCGACTCGTAGTGCGTGCGGCCGCTGTAGCGGAAGTAGTGTCACTCACCGTCCATACTGCGCGAGGACAGCTTCCTGTTGGACAGCGTGCGCGCGAAGTGCGGCGGCGGGCGCTGCGGCGGCGCGGCGCGCGACTCGTAGTGCGTGCGGCCGCTGTAGCGGAAGTAGTGTCACTCACCGTCCATACTGCGCGAGGACAGCTTCCTGTTGGACAGCGTGCGCGCGAAGTGCGGCGGCGGGCGCTGCGGCGGCGCGGCGCGCGACTCGTAGTGCGTGCGGCCGCTGTAGCGGAAGTAGTGTCACTCACCGTCCATACTGCGCGAGGACAGCTTCCTGTTGGACAGCGTGCGCGCGAAGTGCGGCGGCGGGCGCTGCGGCGGCGCGGCGCGCGACTCGTAGTGCGTGCGGCCGCTGTAGCGGAAGTAGTGTCACTCACCGTCCATACTGCGCGAGGACAGCTTCCTGTTGGACAGCGTGCGCGCGAAGTGCGGCGGCGGGCGCTGCGGCGGCGCGGCGCGCGACTCGTAGTGCGTGCGGCCGCTGTAGCGGAAGTAGTGTCACTCACCGTCCATACTGCGCGAGGACAGCTTCCTGTTGGACAGCGTGCGCGCGAAGTGCGGCGGCGGGCGCTGCGGCGGCGCGGCGCGCGACTCGTAGTGCGTGCGGCCGCTGTAGCGGAAGCGCGAGCCCAGCCGCGGGAACACGCTGCTCTTGGCGGCCGGCTCCGGGGACATCAGTCTGGGGGCGGGATGGCATGAGCCTGGAGTTACTAGAGCGTACTCGCGCGAAGTCATGCGACGTCGCTCGACATGCTCGGCGACATAGAAAACGATGAAATAAAGTCTGAAGGCAAGATGTTTGGTGACGTCATGTCTGCAAGCTAATAAATTCTTTAATTAAAATTTGACGTCGCGTGATCTCAAGGTCTGGAAATACGAGTCTCGAGACATATTATGTCGAAGGATATTGTATTCCTGTTTTCATCTTTTATTTAGTTCAAAATAAGCAAACGTGATGATCAATGCGGAAAACAATTTTAATGTGGAAAACAATTAAAGACATAACACACATCTAAAATAAATAGTCACCCTAAAGAACTGTTGAAGCTCACAAGGTTTCCAGAAATGTCACTAAACAAAGTAAACAAATACTTTTCGCTCGCTTACGCTCACTAGCTAATAAAATATACCAAAAAGAAGTAAACACACCTAACCACAACATAAGGGATAAAATCACTAAATATGGAACTATCAACTCGTTTGCACTCCTTGATACATCTGAAGACGAAGGAGAACGTTTAATCCTTAATATGAAAATAGATTGTGCCAGTGGTTGGGATAACATTAGCTCTAAGTTTCTAAAAATCTACAAAAATATAATAATACCACCGCTTACAAAAATTTTTAACGTTTGCTTGCAAACTGGAGTGTTTCCTGACTGCTTAAAAAAAGCAGAAGTATGTCCCATTCTTAAGAGTGGTGACAGAAATCGTGTCAAAAATTACCGGCCAATTAGCATCCTACCGTCATTATCGAAAATATTGGAACGAATAATAAACGCTAGATTAATGGGCTATTTGGAAAAAAATGATTTACTTTCTAAAAACCAATACGGATTTTGGCAAGGAAAATCTACGGATCAAGCAGTAAATAAACTTGTGAATTACCTTTCACCTAAATTAGATAGTAAGAAAAAATGTCTTACTATCTTCTTAGACTTGGCAAAGGCGTTTGACACGATTTCTATTTCCATCTTACTTGAAAAATTAGGAGGGCTCGGAATAAGAGGAAATCAGCTAAAACTGCTCAAGTTATCTCTCTGGGCGAACTCAATCAGTGCGTGTGGGTGGCTTCAAGAGTGATGACCTTACGGTCACTCATGGAGTACCACAGGGCAGCATACTGGGACCTACTTTATTCCTCGTTTATATAAACGAACTCACTAGTCTAAACTTAACCCAGGGCGAAATAATATCTTTCGCAGATGATACTGCTCTCTTATTTTCTGCCGATACATGGGACGAAGTCCTAGATGCTGCTCAGTTGGGCTTTAATACCGCAGGAAACTGGCTTCAGAACCATATTCTTACGCTGAACGTGGATAAAACCAAATATGTTAGTTTTGGCATCACAAATTTGCATTACTCTGATACTTCTAAAAGTATTATATCGCATGATTGTCAATCAAAAGTAAACTGCACCTGCCCATCACTCGAGCGTGTCCATTCAATTAAATATCTTGGAGTCACTATAGACAGTAAGCTTAGTTTTAAAGACCACATAAAGTTACTGTGTGGTCGTTTGAGAAAATTGATTTATATTTTTAAACACCTGAGACACGTTGCCGATACTGTATTGCTGAGACAAATATACCTTGCATTGTGTCAATCGCTTATAACGTACTGCATATCATCCTGGGGAGGAGCGCTGAAGACAATACTGAGACCTGTTGAGATCGCCCAGCGATCAATTTTGAAGGTTATGCACTTTAAACCTTTCCCACTTCGACTTTGTACCAGATTTGTCGGGTTTTAACAGGGAGACAACTATTTCTCTTAAATATTACACTCCTACAGCATAGTAAGCAAACTTATGATCCGCTAATCTTACAAAGACGTAGGAAGGACTTAGTTTGCCAAAGAGACACGCTCTTTCACACAAAGTTTAGTAAACGCTTCATTCCCTTCCTTGGACCCGTCATATACAACAAATTGAATAAAAATATTAACATCTACCCTCTACCAAAAGTTCAATGTAAGAAAAAAGTTAGTGACTACCTACAACAACTTACCTATGATGAGACTGAACTCCTGATGCACATATCACGGTGACTTGAATGTGTTGATGTCGTGTTATGATTTTAATTTCAATTTATTCCAAATGATTCACACTAACATATATACAGATAAACTCACAAATACCTAGCTCTCAGTACACTTCACTCAGGTACTGACACCCTCGCACACACGTACACACACATACACACACCCTCTCATAGACACTTGCTCATTTACAGATTTCTCATTTAGCATTGTATAATAATTTAGCATAAAAGTAGTAGCACGTAGTATAATCATATAAAAATAGTACGACCAGTCCTTTGCGTTTGTTAGCATTATTTTAAAAATATTCGGGGGAATGGCACTGTTAACCGAAATACAGGCTTTACCTAGTTCGGTTACAGAAGCTTAATCCACTTATTTGTATATAACTACTGCTAAACTGGTTTTGTAACACTGAACTAAGTTTTTTGGGAAATAAATTTATTTATTATTATTATTAAAAAAAATGCCTTCTTTGTATGGGAAGACTGTTGCCCCGCAGTGGGACAATAACAGGCTGGTAATATTAGCTCAAACTATCGAAATCTTGTATATTATTTTACCTGAAGAACGTGTGATGCTCGACGCAAGTCTTCCACAGCTTCTTGGCGGCGCGATGATTGGCGAGCTTGAAGCCAACGGTGGACTCGAACTGCTCGAACTCGCCCGGCCGCAGCTTCACGTAGAAGTTGTGACGTTTGTAGCTGATCTTCAGGATCTTTGGCCAGGCGAAGCGGTTGATGCGTAGTCTGTGGGTGAATGAGAAAAATTGTAACCTACGTCTGAATTCTGATTCAAATCTTTGCGTTCTTGAACAGGATAAAATTACTATTATGACGTCGACAACATTTAATTGTAACTTTCAGATTTTAATGTTTGCTGTATTTTTATTTTAACGCTGGATTGTAATGTTCGAAGGCGATGTTAGTCATCCAACATCAACCAATAGCTTAGCAAACATAAAGTTGGAGCACAAATTAATGTGTTACTAATATTCTTTTTAGCGAGTGATTATGTTAAAATTTAACCTGAAGGCAATTCTCGTAATTTAGACAGAAGGCCAATTCTGGTAATTTAAAACGTTCAAAATCTAGTCGCAGTCTCATCTCGGCGACAAGCAAATGTCAAAATGTAAGGAAATTAGAAGTATTTTTGATAGATTGAGACTGAGATCAGACTGTGAACGTTCATAGATTTACAAGAATTGCCGCTCTGAACAGTTCGTTTACTCATTCAGCAGATACGTAAGAAACAGACATTAGTTGATATCACTTACTTCTCTCGATGCACGAGCAGGCCTGACGAGCACACTCCGAGCGTAATGTCGACGTTCTCCGAGTCCTTAGCCGGATGTAAGTCCACGCCGTACATCGCCAGCTTCTTAGCGTTCTCTAGGTAATTCAGCTCGGCTTCTGCTGGGGTTTGACCTCTATGGGAGAGAATGGTTTAAAATATTATAACTGAATACTCTTTACTATGTTCACCATATAAATTTCAGACATAAATGTAGAAATTTTACATAGCGTGATGCAATGGGTGATACGGTCGCTAAAAACGATCTTTTAAAGACCCCATTTGGATTTATTAAAGGGAGAAGAGGCGAATTTCACCAAAGACATTGAACGCGATCAGCACATCCAAACCACCTTCAAGAGCTGTCAGTGTCATCATTGTTACAGAATATTGGCACTGACAGCTCTTGAACTCGGTTAAGGTGTGCTGATCGCGTCCAGTTTTATTGGTGAACTTCACCACCATAAGTTATAAAGGTTCGACTGGGCTCGTGTACGTACCGATGCGTCTTGTGCAGCTCCAGCACCTTCTCCTCGAGGTCTTTGGTGGCGGCGGCGGCGGGCACCAGCTTGAGCTGCTTGCACAGCCCCGCGTCGGCCTCCGCCGCCTCGTAGTCGCCCAGCTCCGACTGCAGCAGGTAGCTGGCCAGCAGCGCGTGCGTCACCGTGGAGCAGGGCAGGCGGCCTAGGGGGGTTGATAAGTTAGTCATGGCAGTTGTTTGCGACTTGTCTTTAGTCATTATCGAAATCGTATCATCGAAAATAGAAAATATGCAAAATGGAAGTGGAGTGGTGATGTTACCAGGTAGAAGAATCACTATCTAACTTGAGACATCAGAAACCATCATAACTGATGCCGAAGGTCTGGCCTTGCTGTTCCACTGCCATCCTCTCTCGTGGAGTTCTATATCCAGGGATGTACTGTGAATAGGCTGGAAAGGACTACAGCTAGTCTCTAGTCTTGCTTACCTTCTAACAGGTCTTTCCTGACCGCCAGCACCAGTTGGTATCGCGTGAGCTCCTCCTGCAGCTGCGCCGGCTCCGGCGGGTAGAACTTTACTGAGAACCGCAGTGACCATGGCTCGTCTGCAATCAAATATACAAAGGGGTTTCATAAGTTTTTCAAAAACGTACGAAATTTTTAATTTTGCGGGCTACCTTAGCGCATCCCCGTTAAAGTAATTTTAATAAAATGGGTACTCACATTTGAGCATCTTGGAGAGCCTCTTCTCGAGGTCGACCCAGACGCGCGGGTCGCCGCGGTCCTCGTACAGCAGCCCGAAGTAATCCTTCTCCACCAGGTTCAGCTTGTCACACACTTTGCCTAACAGCTCCTGACCCCGGATCTTTCTCTGTAAGGTGAAAATTATGGAGATGTTAAAAATAATATTCCACTGCGTTTACAAAAATGTGCCAGTATCTTGGTCTACATCACCGACCTCATCTAGTTTTAACTATTGAAATTTTCGACTGTGAATCATTTACCAGGATATTCACTGCATTTAAGAAGAACTCTGAAGAGCCCAACTACTTCGACCACATCAGTGTCGAAAATGACACGATCGGTTAGTTATTATTACTATCGAACGATCGAAGTCGAACGAACTTCAGAACAGTACTTATACAAGTTGTTTTTGTAATGATACATTATAGGAATAGCCACTACTTCATTATTTAATACTCCGAATACTCCGATCAATATTTCTAATGAACTCACAACAGCCATGTGTCCTTTCTCACACCAATCGAGGACGAGTTAAGGAAACCATATACGGTGTAAGTGTAAAGGACATAGACGCGCAACACAAGCCATGTACAGTCACGAGCGCCAATATGTCAACACTTGGCCACTTTCAATTGCGATTTTTTCGTGAAATAACGAATGCAACGTTAAAATATGACACATTACACGAACCTATGGGTTCGAAAATGCTATATTCGTAAAAACATAAAATTTCATACAAAAATAAAGGAGTAAATCGCTTTTGAATAAAGCCGAGTGCATACATACTTTTGCTCGTGACTGTACTGAACACATGATTATAAAAACCTTTTTCGTAATTATTTTTTTATTAATTGCGGGGTATCAGCAGGAATGGCTTTCATTATGACAGTTCAACAATATTATTTGCGTTCTTTACGTTGTTGAGTACACAAATTTTTCGAACACATGAAGCAATGTGCTTTATCTCTTGATCTGACATAGGTATAACTTTGACATCAATTAATTAATTTGTTCCTATAAATCCTTAAGCATGAGATCTTATTTGTTGTTGCTCTCTGTTTTTTATTTTATTTTTTTGAATGTATCTAATTATATTAATAACATTGTGCAGGACAAAATTAAATATTTGTACACCATAATATGCAATGGTAGAATGTAAAGGGGCCATTAAAGTTTTAAGATCATACATTGTAAACCTATATTCTGGCAAATTTTTTTTTTATAACCCACGAAAAGTTACGACACTTGTTGATCTAAAATCATGTCCTGAATTCATGGTAAAAGTTTGCGCGTCGAAGTCTTTTAGCTCGTACTCGGAGCTCGTACTTACATCGACATCCAGTTCCATGATGGAGCCATCCAGCAGTTCCACCCGGACCCTGGCGATGTTGCCAGCCGGGCGGCGCCGCGGGGAGGCCTCCTTGGCCTTGCCCTTGGCATCCTCCTTGCCCTCTTTGGCCACTCCCTCCGGCATCGTGCCGCGCGACCTTCAGACCCTGGAACGAAGAAATGCTTTTATTAGTTTCATGGAGGACATATTTTATTACCGTAATAGGGTTTTATGGTTTTGTTTGTCAGAAAGTGAGGAGTAAAGAGAAAGTAAAGAGATTATTCAATTGAGAGTACTTTCGCCAGGAAAATACATAACCTTATTGCTCCTTATCAGTTGCAAGAAACACGAAATGTCGGAAGCCAATCAGTCGGTTACCAAGACATTTTTGTAGGGTATAAATACACATAATTCATAATAACAAAACACTAAAGCTGGTCCAAGATCGATGACGCTAAGTTAAGAACTGAAAGAAACTAGAAGTAGCTATAAAACTGTTTTCAAAAATATAATAACAAATGTAAGAATGGTGACTCAAGCAGGGGACCATTAACAGAGAGGTCACTTCATTGGCACTGAAGATGCCCACACAATGACAACTATCATTCGCTTTATTAACAACAACATAACTAACGAACATTTAAACATCTACACACATCTTAGTCACACACACCTAATTCTCCTGTTCTACAAGGCCTGTACGAGCCTCGAGAAAACTTTAAGCTATAAAAGGTGTAATCAGTCAGTAATAAGGTTAATGACAACGGAGTTGATAGTCACACTAATTCTCCTCTAGTGTTGGCAAAAAGTTGACAACATACAGAAGTAGTGTCTTCAACATAGGTCCCCCTCCCCTGGCTCCCAAACTAGGTTTATACCTGTGACTTGGGAGTCAGTGTACCATTGTACCAGTGTTTCTTATTAAAAAATCATTACTTATGTCGTAGACTAACTGCCCAGTTATCGTCACTCGTAAATGCTATTATAATGCACCAAGCCAATCACTTCATTCTCATGCACTACAATGTCGGGAATTTATTAGTTCCTCTTTACAACCAAAACACCTAAACTTGCCCGACGGAGTTTATATAGGAACTGAGCTAATAAACAGTGTAATAGCCACATGAACGAAGAAAACCGATCAAACAGTTAATAGCGATACATTAAACTGTGTCTAAGTCTGCTGTCTGGCGAGTGGTCCAGGCTATGAATATAACGCCCCACCTCGTAGGAACTTGGATGGTAAAGATATTCGAAGTACAATAACTTCACTACGACTTACGAAATTGTCTCTTAGGTCGATTTTAGAGAGTAGTTTGTGATGTTAAAGTGTTGTTTTAGTAAGACATAACGCAGAGGAACATAAATTAATAAAACAGTCGTACCATAGACACGAAGAAGAAGAGGAACATAATAGTACGGACGATCCCAGATTTTCAGATAGTTATGTTGATAAAATTACATTGCGAAAATGCCTGACTATTTCTCTTTCACGATTCGCCCATCTGTTTTTGTATCGTTCCTCACAACATTCTGACGGGACATTCCCGTACAACTTCAGCACTTATCTAAAGACCTATACGATGACTAACACAATTGGAATCATCCTCAACCTCAGATATAACATAGAGCTACATACTAGATTGCACAAGACAGCCTATACGATACAATGGCACGGATCGACTGTGCACAGCGTGGGAACCCATTGTTGACGAACTTAGTATTATGCGGTGTTTAGAATTGTACAGGATAGATACATTTACCTCAATTATATAACCTGGCAAATATTCTAACCAAGATCGTATAGACACACTTCACAGTTGCCTTAAGACAAGTTCCCAAGTTTGAATTTGATTAATTAAACAGTTGATTCCATTCCTGATGCCAGACTGTCCTAAAGTTACTAAGACCCACTATTCTCCGATGATTAAACTCTAATGGAGATGAAACTATCATCATTAATCGAGCATAGAGCCAATCTCGAGCGATAACCAAGTTATCTAACCCTGCGCTAACCTAAATGAATTACGGTGTTCCCTTCCACTACTTACTACATATCTTTTGATGGCATATCGTAACACAAACAGCTATGGATTGATTGTCTACAATACAGTTTACGTTGACAGTTACAAATTCCGAATGGCGGAAATTTACTATCATTTTCTAAGAATCGACTAAGCAGCAAGATAAGCAGTCGACGTTTACAGGCTAATAATTATTGTGATTGAGAAGATTATAAATGAACTATATGAAAGTGACTTTATAAAACCTATGACAACAGTCACACAATAACGGATGTTCAAATACGGAGCGTTTTTTGAGGGCAAACACTGAAAATGACATATTTTCATGACGACCGTTATAATATTCCGGAACCGCTTTCCTATGGAAACCCTAGCTTTAGAGGTCTACAATTAACGGCGGTTTTATCAACTGCAACAGGCTGGATGCAGAAAGCAGGAGACAATGAGCATTCTAGACTGACTTGGTTGCCTTATAAAAACCGCTACAATTCAAGTCAGCTAAATTAGTTGAATATTCATTTACCGTTTTTCTACATCCTTCCTTAACCACCGCATCTTCCAATACAGTGTTCGTTACGATTATAGCGTGTTATTATACAATTAAAGCCGGTCCGTCTATACGGCCATTATCTACTCGCAGAGCCGTTTGATTGCGTCCTTTATTGCTATGCTGTCGCGACGAGCACAATTATTGTCAAGTTATAGTGGTGTACTTCAATTTAATGCGACAGAATTTCTGGTCAGTCTCCAGCCAAGACGTCAGTTCAATTTTCGGACCTTCTTCTTCGTGTTGATAGTAACGCGAATGTTGAAACGGCAGAAGCCAAAAATTTGAGGTAGAATGACATTGACGAATCGATCAATTTGAATAATGGATGTCCTATGATATCATCTTACGAAATTATTCACGAAACATGATGTGTGTCAGTGTCATTTTTCTTTTCGTGCTGAATATCAAAGTAATGAATAGAAATGAGATGATATTGAAATAATACTTTTGCGTTTTCCGTGCTTCCTGCTGGCTGAACTGAGCGTCTGCGCCCCTAATTTTTACAATTGAATTTAGACGCCCGCGCACGTCCGTAGACGAGGTATCACAACAGGAAATAGAGGAAATTATATGCCCACGTTACTCATGGAAAATGCGGAAGAATGCACAAGGATTCATTTAGTTTTTTCCCAAACGAGGAATTGTGGCTTTGATCTATAATATAAAAATGAATCGCTGAATGAGTTGCTAAGCGCAAATCTCGAGAACAGCTAAACCGATTTTGCTAATTCTTTTTTTAGAATATTCCTTGAAGTACGAGGATGGTTCTTACGCAGAGAAAAATTTTTAAAATTGCCTGAACAAGTCTAAAAACCACACTTTTCTATACTCCCATACAAACGAATACAAATTTTGTTTCGGGGTGGGTCGGGGGTACAAGAAATTTCACACAGACGAAGTCGCGGGCAGAAGCTAGTTTCTAATAACAACTAATATTACACAGGCTTGAAATTGAGATCAAGTCCTTTAAAACAGCTCCGTTTCAAAGAGACCAGTTCGAGGAATACCCATATCTCCCGTTCTATTTAGTATGTCAATACAATATTACCGCTTCCTCAATTCTCCATTACGACTTACTTTATAACAGAAGTCCCACATCTACAGCCATCAAACCATGGTGCCGTTCATAAACGCTCAAACTGGCGTTACGTCTAAATCTCTTTATTCGCAGAACTTTAGCGTCTCAACAGCCAGAACCCTGTAATTTGTTTAATGTTTCGGATACACGCTTCATAGACGTTTTGTCGGAATATGGCATACGCTGGCAGACGGCCAAACGTGACTCAGTAAGGCTGGGAGCATACTGACTACTTCGGGTTTTGCGGGAAGTCATATCTGGAATATCAAAGCCAGAAGCTTATCGGATTGTACGGGTTAACTTCGACAATTCTTAATTTAACGGTGTCTTAAAAAGTTTGCAGTTCAGTTATGTATTCTAAACTTAATATAATAAAGTCGAACGAAGAGTTTGTTGGTTTGAAAGCGCTAATCTCTGAAGCTATCAGTCGGATTTGAAAAAATCTTTTTGCATTTGGTCCAATTCTTGCGGAGGTTATAGGTTATTTAACATCACGCTACGACACTTAGGAGCCGTGCGAAGCGGGTGAAACCGCGAGGCACAGCTAGTTTAGTATAATACTTTTCTTTTCGTTGCATTCCTGTATGCAGTTCATCTTAGGTTCGCTTGGTAGTGTATTCAAGTCCTAAGAACATAATACTCCTTGTATTCTCGAGTTGTTTAGATATCGATAAGTTTATTGGACAGCATCGATTTATTGAGTAAACAGCGATGTTTCATACGTATAGTATTTACGAGGTATTTGATTCACTACTTCGCTGCAGTCTTCGCAGTATTTCTATTTTAGTATCGAAATGAATCAGCTTCTTTGGGTGTAAAAAAAATAATCGATTGAGGAAAAAGGGACTCAGTTTTTTATAAAATGACACGAAAGCACGGAGAATGTTTTTTTTTGCCACTATTTGGGGTTTAAGGCCTCAAGCAAACGCCTATTCTTGGCCGAGAACTACATAAACTTACTAATTGTTATCCAAACAAATTTCCACGTGCCCCCAGGCTCAAAACTGACAAAGTCTGTACAGTTCGCTTGCTAATTGAGCGACAACGAGCAACTGTGCTCTAGTGCTTCTCGAAACTTTTACTTCACTCTTTATTTGATTTGGAGATATTTTAATATTACTAACGTATAGTTGTGTTGTTGTATTAGAAGAATTTGGGAGAGTTTGAAACAGCGTAGGCAAACTTAAAAAATAAAATAGTGCAAGTATAGTGTTAGCGCAGCATTCCATGTTTTTCGCTAAGATGGTTAGTATAATTTTGGTATTTGAGTATGAATGTGGATTGCTTAAGAGTAGGGGAAGACCAAAGCAACGATGGATGGACTGTGTGAAAGATGAAACGGCTAAAAATGGGGTGACTACCGAGATGCCGATTAATAGAGAAGAATGGAAGAAAAAGACATGTTGCGCAGATCCCAAGTAAATTGGGACAAGGGCAGAAGAATGAAATGATGGTAAGTATAGTAATTTAAGAACTGCCTGAGGTGCAAAGGGTCTTTGAAACGTTCTACGGTTCCACGCTAAGGTATTAACAACTATAATTGCCAACACACAAACACGATATACCTAATGTCAATTAACTCTAGCCTATCAGAGTCAACTTTTGCCCATTAGGCCTCTGCCAAACTGCTTGGTAAAGCTCCAAATTAGTGTAAATTCTGCTTGAATTTACAATGACTCCGTAAGGAGAAACGGCCTCGTAGATAAGAAAAACAGTTTAAATTGCTAATATAATTAATTTGCAAGGGTAAATAGAGTTCTATGTTTATTTAATGTGTAATTTGCATAAGTCAGTAACATGGCCCATGTACGATAAGCAAGAAAACGACCGAACCCACATTTGGCATTAAGAATCTATGACCAAATTTGTATTCCTGGTCTGGCCCTTCCTTGTGGCTATGCAGGATATTGGCTACCTCTGCCTATACCAACGAGTGGGCGCCATGTTCACATACATGCACAAAAAGGATCACTGCAGTGTCACACATCATCATCTGCATAGCCTTTTCCCAGCTACGTTGAATCGCGTCCTGTTCCTAACCGGATGTAGCTGAGTGGTGGAGCGACTACCTATCTGACCTCCACAACCCAGTTACTGGGTAATACTATACTCCTTGGTAAGACTGATTGTCAGGCTTTCGGGCTTCTGACCACACGTAACGACTGTCAAAGATCCACTAATGTAAGCCGGGTCCAACGGCTTACGTGCTTTTCTAAGCACGGAGAGGTTTTGACATATAATGTTGGTCATCCATCCAAGCTTCGCTTACCGCGGCTTAACCGGGTCGATCGTCAAACAAAAATCTCACAATAATTTCACCAAATACACACATACCTACATAAGCCATAAGCCACCTTTACCGCTGACCTTCCTCTTAACACTATAAGCTCAACACTTAAAATAAATCAATGCCAGCCCCTGACCGTCCACAATGACGTGACATCATAGCTGCTGCAATGCTAATTCAGCACAATAGAAATTTTAACCGGCCCTACGGTATGAGTCAGGCGGCGCTTTATGTTAGCATAATATATTCTGTGCTAAGGTCAATTGGTATACAGGAGCCCCGAAGGTATTGTGACATAAGAGTTTGATGGTAGGAATAATTATTAACAATCCACTATGTTCAGTGAGTTGTTCATTGTTATCTAGCTTTTTAATAGCAATAATAACAGTGAACACCATGCTACTATTACGGTTGAAGAAGGAGAGAATGATGAAGTAAAAACCGCGAACCGCGCTTGTACAGAGTGATGAGAAAAATAATCAGCTCTGTATCTTTAGAGAAAGCTATGCTCGAGCAATCGACTGCTGGTCGAAGAGATCTTGGTAATAGGTCACACAAATGAGAAAGATTGGAAACAATCACGACCTACAAGAGAAAAGATCGAGATAATAATTGATACTAAAGCAGAATCTATCTTGAAGTAACACAAGTGAATATTCTAATCGGGAAACAAAGATCACAATAAACAAACAAAGCTAGGAGCACTACTAGTTAACACTAAACAAAAGCAAACCCCAATAATCAATAGGGAAACGGCTTAAAGAGGCCCTCTAATGAACAATAAAAGCCACAGCTTCCAATCTAGATCTCATTGGAACTAACCAGCGATCTCATTTACCCTTCCCAGATATATTTAACTAGACCAGACGGCGCTTCAGCTAATTAAAGTGACAATAGTGCGGGTAACTGGCAGTCTGCGCTTGAGAAACTCTATTAGGACAAGGTAATGGAGTTAGATGAAGTTGTCGTTAATATATTGGGAAGCTGGGTGAACTTAGGAGGGAAATGGTTGAGCGAAGGGGACATGGGACTTTAATTTGTTTGAAAGGGTGGTGATTTTAATTAAGATATGGGTATTTCTGAAGAATATGATGAATACGACGCATTTGCGACGTATATGCTTTATGGAACACCACTTGAAATCATAATTGAAACGACTACCAAGTGTAGGTAGTACCAATGAACCGATAGGTGGTCATATCGCTGAAAACTATCAATAGTGCCCATATCAGATTTGAATTCAATTAAATATTCATAATAGAAACCCTGCTATAGACTATAGGTGGTATTAAAAACCTGGTACCTTTATAATCTAGCGGAAATAATCAACAATAAAAGTGCTCGAAACTAGGACAATGTAATTTAAATATTTATTTAGAGCAAAACCTACTCTCCTCTCGACAGACGAACAGCCATAACGTATTACAAGTTACAACTTCCTCATGTAGTAACACAAATGTACTTAGTTAAGTACCAAAACCAGACGCCGAAGGCGTTGACCTCAAGAACAACTGCGTAGACCTACTTTGTAAAACGCGCGAATATTCATTGTAACTTGCTATGACAAGCTAAGGTATTTCGTACACAAGTTTGTTGTAAATATTATGTCATATTTCGAAGTTTATTTCGGTAAATATTTAGTAGCAACATGACAATTGATCATACGGTTTACGAGCTACAGGCGTCTAATGCCAAAGATGGCTCATGCATGGGCCACTTCTAAAGACGGAGAAAGTCGTCGAACTCATAGTATTATTGATCACCAGGTTTGGTATGCTGCCTGTGAGTAAAAGCGTAAAGCTGACTCTGTGATGATTAGCCCTCTTGGCTTGCATAGTGACAATGACGGTAGAAAAATACCTCAGGTTAATCAGTAAGCTACACACAGTTACTGTGTACGATGAAAATGAAGCACAAATAAATCATAAAACAACGGAACTGCACACTCAACCAATACAGGATTGATATAAATAAGAACTTAACCTATCTGCTTTATTCACTATAGCTTCAATCGTAGGCGATTACGATCTTAACGCAGAGAAAGGAGCAAAACGAAAAAGTGATAAGTGTAGACGAGCGGCGGAAAGGAAAGATGATGAATGATGGCTAAGGATAAACGATATAGATCTACTGATATATTAATGATAAACGCCCCTAAAACATCTATTTACTGTTCCAACAAGAGACATCATGCCCGTCGAAAGACGCCATTTCATTCCCCTCGAGCAGCTAGCGAATTCGGCGGATCTCATTCAGAAACACGACAAAGGACCAATAGTTGTCCAGCATTTGTTTCTCCCGGAGCAGTTCACGAATTCGACGAATGAGATTCGAAGGACCAAATATGTATCGGAGCACTCCATTCATGTAAAAATCTCAGCGCTCCAGGGTAGGCCTGAGAGGCGCCGGCACGGCCGCATGGCGTCATCCACTTAGCTATTTTATTAGTTAATTTACTGAGCCCGTCGCCTATAAGCGTCTACAACTATTGAGATTGGCAACTTAACAGTTGGAATGTTAAACACTTTGTTTGTGAACGAATACAATTTATGTAGTCTGCCCTTCGGTGTCTATTCTTAGATTGTGAGTTAGTTAGAAAGAGTTAGTGGTTTAAAGATGGATGGATGGAATTATCAACGAAGACCGAAACGTTATATTGGAAAAGCTTAAGTTTTCCTATTCAAAAAGGGAGGTGTTATAAAAGTTTGCAGACTGACTATCTCGTCGTGGCATCGTTACTCCCAAATGAATAAACCTAGTTTCATGTGCCAACTAGATTGGATTATTTAATAAACTTTTTCAGTAAAAGTTCAAAGCTTAGAAAGTATGACTCAACAGTTATATATAACTTGATTACAAAATTGAACTTGAACCTATCACGCTAAGGGCACAGAGGAAACCCTATACCATAACATAACACTGTCAGGGACACAAATAGTTTACCATGAAGTTCTCACAGCGGTACCTTCATAGTGATCTGATTATTTATAAACGCTATAAATATATGTGTTTATATTAAAACTAACGGATTGAATCATCCGACACGTGCGCTTGTGCTATCATCTTCGTCACTCAGTAGCACAAAAATATTATTGGACCAACATTTTATTGTATGATTCAACTATGATAAAATTTATCGTTGAGTAATGTGGGTATTAGATAAAAACAAGCGGTATTTTAGGTCTGGAAATATTTCAAGTTCACCACTGATGGCATCAAGTGGTATCCAACCTACTTTAAAAAAAATAAGATTTTCTAGTAAACTTATTTTGGATTCTGTATCATCATCATTATCATAATTATAGTGCCTTTTTCGCTATTTCTTGCACCATTACGCTCCTTTCTTCTAACTGACGTTTATGCTTTTTTTTTCAAATTGTTATTCCAGCAAGGTCAAGCCAGTTGGAACTCTCAAATCACTCATTAATTCTTTGTATAGAGTTTATAACACAGCTCGATCTAATTACTTTAGCTGCCATTTCGACACTATATCTCAAAGCCTTTGGAGTCTGTATCATCCTCTAGCATTACAACCTTTTCAAGATGCGTAACCCAAAAATACACGACAACACATTGACACCTTCACCTGGGTTCCAACAGATACCTACCAGTTACGGCCCGTATATCATTCGAGCAGTAAATTATAACCGATAGTTACGCGCGGTTACGACTCGTTGTGATTTACGATTGCTTTGAACATGTTTGTTCAGGAGTCACCATGTGGAATGCTGAAGGAAGATGTGGTAGCAAACAAATCATGCTGATCTAGGTTTTAGCTAATTTATGAGCACGACAAATGTTTCGAATCGTAGAGCTTTTAATCATGTCTTATTTGTAGCATAACCAAACACGGAACCAAAATTCATTCTAATTCCGCATTGCTTCTCAAAAGTATCCCGAGAAGACAGGATAGCTCCATTTGGAACTTGAGATAACGCTAATAACTTGAGGAATCGTTCATATCCTAGCAAAAGCAAACGTGACTTACTTCCAGACACCTTTTTACAGCAAATTGTTTTTGTAACTTAGATTTACTACTTATTGTAACAAAAGGTATTTAGTATCAATAAAGTTATATTATTACTATTAATAATATAACTCCAGTCACATACCAAAGTCGATCAATTTAAACTAGAACATAAACCAGTTATTTTCCATATTCGTTAGAGCAGGATATAAATAAATTAGGTTCAGAAGCTCGTGAACTTATTCAAAACATCCACATACGAAGGCTTTCTACAAAAACAAGGCGGCGCCAGACAGTCCATGTTGGACTCAATATCAGTCACATTTCATGTCTAGCTTTAGCATATCGTAGGTTCGATCTCAATTCCATTTCTAGTGAAAGAGCTAATATTTCAGTTCCGGCCAATTTAGTATCTAAGCATTAAGCTTAAGAGGAGGATTTGAATCCGTATAATATACTTACGATTTTAATTTATGTTAAAATGGCTTTTAACCGACGATTTCCTTTGAAGTAGGTATTATAAATATTTTAATCTTGTAAATTCCTTGAAGTATGCAAAGATGTAGAGTAAATATGACCTCTAAAGAGCTGACCGAGACTGGATTTGTGCTCGGTTGATAGCAATAGGATCAGTCATGGGACTTACAACACAGCCATATTGGCAAAATGTGGGTTTACTGTAGGTACACCTCTGCCTAACCCTTCGGGGCATACAGGCGTGTGATGTTATGTTACTTCTAAACATAACTTAGTAATAGTCTTCAATTGTCTTCTTGATCTTTAGATACGGAAATGGCTAGACGGCACTAAATTCGAACATATTCCTGACATAACAATGTTGCTTAATGCGAAGTTCAAATTACATAAATCCTTTCTGTTCCAAAAATATCTCAATCCTAATCCTCTGGTCTGCACATTCGGTCTGGATCGATGAACAGCAACAGACAGACGGTCGCGAATACATTATTCACGCGTCGAACACTGTGGGGCAGGCAGACGTGTTGACAGACGCCTGACGCCTGTCGGCAAACAGAGGGGAGTGTGGACTGAGATATGAGGAGACGACTAAATAGATCTGTTTGTTTATGTTCTTAAAATAATAATCATGTCATGCTAATTATATGTTCAAAAACTAGAATGAAATAATGATTAGGAATAATGAATGGGGTGCCCTGACACTAATCACTTGAAGCTTCGCTTTCAATATTATAAATGCGAAAGTAGCTGTATGTTACATTTTCACGCCTAAACAACTGAACCGATCGTTATGAAATTTGACAGATAGGCCGCCTGGGACCTGGCTAGTTTGCAGAAATACAAAATACACACGGACGAAGTCGTAAGCAACAGATAGTTTACCATAAAGCACGGATGTTACCCGCATGCACGTCAGATGGCGACAGAATCACTGCTAACAAAGATGGGAGACGAGGGCACATCTAGAAAGTTAGAGGCAAACTTGACGCTTTCAAGCAACTGTAATCACAAGCTAAAAGAGGACTAATAGAGGAGGGTGGACGATTGGTCAACAATAGGACAATCACGGCTTAATGAGGGGCGGTCCCTACTGCCGTAACAATCGGTGAATTGAAATAAAGCCGAGCTTGGCAATATGCCAGGAAGATGCAGAGTTGGTAAAGTAGTTTTTATTCGTATGTTGCTCCTTCCACCAGAACGAGATTCCCAAAAAGTCAATTCTGACGAATTTCAAAGTTTTTTATAAACTTCTTTAACACGAATCCCACAAAATAAATTTAAACATAGTCGCGACTCACAATTCCGTGAAACACATAAAACGCATCAAACCATCGATTCCCCTCATCGGGAACAAAGTTGGAATTTAAAACGAAAGTTTATTCGTTCGTTTCGGTGGAGGCACCCTAAAACTTGGGAGTTTACACCATTATTGTGAAATTGAAGAGTTGTGGGCGTTGTGGCTGCACGCGAAGATTGATCACGGAATCGAGGAACGCGGAATGTTGGCAAATGGTGCTGTTATTCTGAACAGAGTTCTTTACTTTGTGCTTTACTTTGATTCGTTTACATTGTCTGGAAAACGAATTGAAAAATATATGGAACGAAATATCTGAAAGCCTGTTCCCGTAATTAAAATCGTTCAATCTAGACGCAGTCTCATCTCGGCGACAAATAAAATGTCAAAAACTTGTCAATAATGTGGGGAAATTAAAGGTATTTTTGACAGATTGAGACTGAGATCAGTCTGTGAAAGTACTTAAAATTACGAGAATTGCCCCTCTGGTCACTTCCAAATAAAATAACATAAACATAACATCACGCCTGTATTCCCCGTGTACACGCACCAGCTAGTTATGTAATATAGGTAAGCCCCATGTAATAAGGTCCCAAATAAAATGCGACTGAACGTTCACATGGATTACCCACGTAATTTTGTTTTTGTGAAAATGTTTACCTCGTGCAATTAGTAGCAATTTAGCGCGTGAATCTGCTTATTTTCCTGTTTGAGGCCAATTATTTGTATTGTAAATAGAACTGAGAACAATATAGGGGTTTATTTATAAACGATGATTAAAGTTAAGTGACGTTTAAACGTTAAACAGTCGATAATCACTACAGAACTTTAAGCAACGTTTATGAATCAAGGGTATAAGGTTCAATATAACAACATCAGTATCAGGAAGCTATAACCACAACTAAAACTCACGACCACCGCGGGAACCGTCGACCTGTCTTGAAATACACAACACTACATACCCCCATACGTTCCTACACCGCATCGGAATTGCTTCTAAACAGTTGTAAACAACATAAAGACTTTTTGTAAGCATGTTTTGATAATAAAACTCTGTGTACGGGAGTAAATTGAATTTTCATTGAAATTATGAGTCTGTTGAGACGTGACATTTAAGTTTACAAGCCGGTAGGTTAAAGTTTTAAGCGCTTGTACGATATGGTTATTGAATTTGGTATTTATGACGGCTTGAAGGCTTCTTGTAAACATGTGATAAACGGAGCCAACACACGTAGTGCTGAAACATCTAGGGTATATTTACTACTGGCTGACTGTAAGCTTTCGCGCAAATTGTCTAATCTGCAAAAAATTAACATTTTAGGGACACCTTTGCACTGTTCCGATGTAGAGTTTAAAAAAAATGTGTTCATTAACTTTGATCCAAAAGACCAGAAACGGTCTGAGAAAATCACCCCTTCATTTCTTTGCGAAAATATTATGCTCGATCTATCAAAATGTAACAGTAAATCTTCTTACTTAGCATATCGCGTAAAAATGATCTCTATCTAAATAACAGACCTCACAACAGGCGAAACACGTAGGTATGTCATAAAACTGTAATACAATTAACGCATAAGTTTAATATCGCGAGTGCGTCGCGTTGTCCGGCCGGCCTTGGCCACGCCACCCAAATAATTAACTTAATATGACATAAGCGACCTACATGTGATTATTAATTAACACTACACTGACTACACCCAGGGCTGGCGAAAACACCAAGATAACTCACAATTTATTTCTTTAAACTTTGTTCTATTTCTGGCGATTTTTGTGCCTTCCTTTGGGATACAGTGATAGTAATGATTCCACTAAGCTTCTCTAAATAACCCTTCTACTCCGTTCGAGTTGTTTCCAATTTACATTCACTGCTAATCATAGCCTTCTCCTGTATCCGTCTCAAAGCACCATGCTCAAATATCAGCACTAATGGTCAAAGTGTAAATGTGGTGCTATCCTACAGACAATGGGGCACTTAATATCGTGTCCAGCGTGCCCTGTTGTCTACACGCTACAGGAGGTGATGGAAGCTACTGAAGGTGCTAAGCTCATAGCTAAATTCTGGGCTGACTGTATACTGTAGACTCATCGACACGCTAACAAGAATGCTCAAAGCAGTTACTATTCTAAGGAAAGGCAGAGAGCAAGAGCTTATTATGATAGTCACCCATTGATCGATATAATCTCGTGGTTGCCTCAGCTACAACGAAAATTCCATCAACAGGCAAAAGGCCCTTCGAGCCGGATCCTGAAGAGCCAAACACCGAACACGACAAAGCCGTTATCTTCGTTTCTTTAAAAAATAGGATGGGAAAACCGATACCGAAACCACTAACTACAGTGAAATAACCCATTTGTCCTCGGTAGCAACCATGTTTATGTTATGAATGACCTAACCGCGAGGGCGGGGCTCGCAATCGTGACATTTACGTTTGGGATCGCCTGTTTACCCACAGGAGCTCGCTTCAGTACTATTTGGAGGCACGCCTCCACTTCATAGGTATAGAATATCAACAGTAAAAGAATATTGGAAAGATTTCACGAATTGACCCAGTTTTGTTTATTTTGCCGGAAGATTGGAAAAGTTTAATAAAGTCGGATGCATATGTTTCAAGTGTTGTTTAAAGGGCGCTCGAACGAAACTCCGAAATTAGATTCGGTAAAATGAAAGCGATGGGATATTCTGAATTCCTATCAAATGTTTTGGTCCCAGGTGGCTATAGAAAATAAACAATTGAAAATGGTGAAGGATGACCTTTTGTCCCTGCAGTATTATTCAATGATAAGCCGACTGCCCGTTGACATTCCCATCAGCAAAACTTCCAAACTGACTTTCATGCCCTATTTAATCCCTATAGGGGCTCATTAGGGACCTTCCTTAGTGCAGTAGTGCTCAATTTCCTTGTATTAGGAACTCGGCAACATGCGGTGTGTTGTCTGTTAGTGAGTGAATTTAAGATTTGTATTAAGTAGAGGAATACAAAACAATAAATGAATTTAAATTTGAAAGTCTCCGCTATGCAATGGAGTCCAGACAGTTTACTACCATGAATGTCTAGCACAACAACATCACTTCAGAGAATCATAATGAGAAACCACGAGGTTTTAATTACGAGTCTACAGTCAACACAGCTTCTGTTGACACTTCTATGTAGCCATTCATTATAATAATATATGCTACACTTCACGGAATACAGATTGCCTATTTAACTATTATTAGGGTTTGCAGTCTATGTACAGCGCCCATTAGTGCCTTTTGTTTCATCTCTATACACTTACATAACACAATATCACACCTGTATATCCCGAACACCTGAAGGGTAGGCAGGGATATTATAGCCACGTTTCGCGAGCTATGCTTAAGTCACATATTTAAGACAGCGAGCCTAATGGCATCAAACGATTACCAGTTTGAAAATGTTTTATTTATATCATAAAGTTTTTTAAGTTACATGATTGTCCTAAGTTCTTTGTACATCAATGCCAGTAAGGTAACTTTGAAAGAGTGCCAACATTTGATAAAATGCCAACCAGTTCAATTACACACCACAGAAAGACAAGACATGGTCAAGGTGACTTGATTAACAATGATAACAGACTACAGCCTGCTAATAACGACCAGCATGAAAATAATGATGTCATTGCCGTTCCCGGGACAATACATGCTGATGATTTTGTTATGAGCGTGAGAAACTACACAGAATGAGTTCTTAGATCGTTCTTTAGACTATGTTGCTGGTGACAAATTGTAGACATGTGGTGCACACTAGGTCCGGAAACAAAGGTGCTGGTTGTAAAATGTCTAGAAACAAATTAGATGGCTTGTTATATTGGGGTTTATGATCCGAACTGGATGTAGGGCTAGATGAAATTGTACTAATTGGTAGACCAAGAAAATCTTGGACATATGACGTTATTGAAGTTGCTGGAAAAAACTGGATGAAGACTGCCAAAGACATAGAAAAATGCCAAGGGATGAAGGAGGCTTTTACCAGAACAAAGGTGTCTATTTAGAAAAAGGGAAGGGTTATGCTGAGGGGTATCTATAGAGTACACCTATAGTGCATTTCGCCGGTTATATTTAAGCCCCATGTAAAAGGAGAAAAGCCTATTGCAATCAACCGGGTACAAAATCCGGACTCCGGGCTTTAACTGAGAAGTTCCATAGGGCAAAAGCCAATAGCACTTTGGTCGGCAGTAGCTCTTGCGACCACAATACCAACGAGGTGGTGATTAACTTAAAAAGTATTCGCGTTTACTATGAGGCAGCTACAAAGCATATTATTTTAATTTTTCCACAAGTTTACCAACAACACCGCCAAGCTTTTAATAAAACCATATCCACACGACGCGCTCAGCCAGCAATTGACAAAGAATATTAGCGCACAATCGCGCAGGATCGCGCACACGTTTGCATGACAATGTGCGCTGATTAAATGCTTAAACAATGCGCTCGCGTGTTTATAAGAATGGACGTGGTTCCACGAAATGAGAGATTTTTTCTACTAGCACTGCATAATAATGGAGGAATACTAATGGAGTATTACGTGTAGATTAGTTTTAAATTGGAAGTTTTATGGCTTTACACTTTTAACCTAGTTTTCGCGGACGGAACAACGTAGACTGGAAGTCGTCATAGAGTAAGCCGACCTACTTGTGGTTTGACTTAGGTGAAGTTTTAGTTCCTCGGCTTAAACTAAAAATATGTCAATGCTCTTGGAGTTTGTTTTCTATACTAATACTAGCTTCTGCCCGCGACTTCGTCCGCGTAAAGCAACTTTCTTTTTTTTTCCGTAAGAACCTTCTACAAAGTCATAGGACAGTCATACAGTCATAGGAAATATTTTATGTTAAGACGCAACGCGCGAAAGAAGTCGCGGGCAGAAACTAGTCTATTATAAATACGACATGCGAATCTGTAGAATGCGAACATAAGCTCTTGATCGCCAAAATCCGTTGGACTATTGTAGCTCTACTCAGTCAAATAGACATCGGCGTCCTCCTTCACTATTCTCTCCAATCTATTTACCGCGGCAAGTCGAGGTTCAGAATTACGTTCCTGTGCCCTCTACGAATCGTACCTGGGTCTCTACAAGCCCTATTCACCGCGGGGTAAATAAGACTTGACCCAATTCTATTCATCCCCGCGAAATAAATAGAATTTGGCGAAACTGTGCTAACGAAGATAAAATGAGAACAGAGCCACTGAAAATTAAATTTTGACTCGTTGAACAGGTTATTATATGAAAGACCTGTATTATGTGATTGTTGAAGCACATGAAACGATCTTTTTTGATTATGTTTGATACCCGAAGGTTTATTAGGTTATTTATCAAATACCCACCCCCTAAAATACCTATATGTTCTGAAAGACGATGTATATTGAATTGTCTTTGGTTAAGAACAATAAGAACTATTATTGCAGGTGATAAGACAAGGCTCATGGCTCAAAGGCTCAAAATTCGTGATAATATCTCTCGTCGTCATTGTCGCCTCATAATCTGATAGCCATTTAATTCTTCAAAGTGAGTCCCATTTCGCATATGGCACCTCCTGACAAAGTACCCGTACATGGAATGTGTCTATGGATGGGTGTCAAACAACATATCATTACCCTTTTAGTTTCGCCATTCTACGAACAAATCACATACAAACTAGGTATCATGTACTAGCTATTATCAAAGTACACGCCAGGGCCTGCACAGTTAGGCATGACGTCACGGGGTCAACGACCGCTCGCACAGCAATCACGTTGCAGGAACGGGTTGTATGGTAGAAAAACTAAGAGTTGTAAACTTGTAGTGTTATTAAATTAAGTGCCAGAAAGTGCCTATTATACGAGAAGTGCGGGGAGTGCGCGGGAGTGTGGGGAACTTGTAAATCTGAGTTGTTTTAATACGAAGCGAGTTGAGGCGGAATTTTGACATGTCTGTCTGCTCATTAGTCCTGTACTTTTTTTAATTAAGGACTATTGTCTTATACTTAGGCGGTGCTTTTTTATATAAGGATCTAATCGTGCGTCCATTAATATTTATAAATTTTGTGCATTACATAGCAAGGCGTATATTTTGCACTGCCATAAAAAAGGTTGTTTAGCAAGATTACTCAATCCCAGCAGACCAGCAACATTGCAAAGACTACCGGTAACGGTCACTTATTTGTAAATTCAAAACGAACACAAAACCAAAGCATGAGAACCCCTTTCACATAAGCACCCCTTGCAATAGGCCCATAAAAATGTCCCAAAGAACAATATTTCATACAAATTGCAATCACTCCCAGAAAATAACTACAGCAACACAAATACTCCCATAACTAAACAAAATTAGCCATGCCTCCATAAAATTGTACCTATACATCAAATACTAATATATCTTTACAAATTAAACACATAAATAAAGATGGCCTTAGAATATACTCATACAATCAAAGTTGCGAGTCTCAGACAGCGGGTAAATTACGAGCTTGTCCCGAAACTTACTGAACCGGTTTTGGTTTTAAGGACAGACACACATCTAACTGGAGATCCGCGAAGATCTGTGGACCGGTAGTCGAACGTGTTAAATATTATGGCTTTTACTGACCCGACATGTTGTCCTATTAAGCTTAAAACCAACGCAGTGGACGTCTTTCAGATGAAATGATGATGTGAAAGACGATAATTATGTCTAGGAAGGGAGTGAGTACTGAGATGACGGCTAATAGAGATGTTTGGAAAAAGAAGGCATCTCCTACGCCAACTGTAAATAAAATGGGTAGATGATGACTTACATAATACAAAATATTACAGAATAAACTGAACATTGTTCGAAAGCGGTTGGTTGACCAAGCTACTTATAAAACGGGACGTATTTTCGGTCAGGTATGGCCATACCCTAAGACCAAACAATTACAAAAATAAAAGGGGAGTAAAAAGATGTAAGATTAATGGCCAGACATCAGACAGAGAGCCAGACGATAGGGTGGGCACACACAAACGACTTCTTTGTTCACTCGAACGCACCACTGACCCATCTCTACAGAGTTATTTTTTAGAGATAAACAGATGTGACAATAATCCCAGGGATAAGAAGGGTCATGACTCCAATATTGTTAAAAAGATAAAGGAAGGACCAACTATGACCAAGACTTCTTTGAAAACGGGATAAAACAAAAAACCATTCTGGTAAACCTTTCAATACTACGAGGTATGTCCGCTAATGGATAATATCAAAAGCATGATAAAAATCAACTTCTGAAAGCATGTTCTGCATTAACTTACAGCCAACCATCAAAACCACTGAAACCAACAAACAAAATGGACAATGAAAACTCACGTAGTTCATCAATGGCAGTATAGTATAATCCATGTTGATTGGTGCCCAAGCGCCAGGTTTCCCCACATTACCACACAATGGTCGACAATGAGTCCCTTCCACGTCGCTCGCGCATTGTTCATCTGTCAAACACGCTTTAACTTTCATCGATGTGTCTGTCGCATGGCGTAAGCATTTTTTATTGGTCGTTGATTAAGGAAAATCGTGAGTTTGTGGCGGACTTTAGGCGGCAAATTTTTTGTTTTCTTTTTGTTAATTCTAACGATATTTTGGTAGCCAGTACAGAATGCCAATGAATACTTTAGATAAGGGAAACGATATTATGCTTGTACTTTAAATAAAGATCCAATCCTCATTTTTGCTGCAGTCGACTTGATTGCATTATAACTCTAAACCGCGAGCGCCATAACCAAATAATTGGTTCTTCGAGCCGGATTTTATTTTATTTAAAAAAAATCTCTTTGTCATTATATTATGTGTTAATAATATCCTTGAATAAAATAATGATAATTGATAATAATAATTGATAATTTGCACGCCGCAAGGTAGATTATAGCCGATCTCATTAATTTATGTACTTATATCTTATACCTGTACCTACATTCAAAGCAAATAAAGTTCTGATTCTGAATCATCAACTACTACTTACTTGTTTACTACTAACTTGCAATACATGCACTGTTATCGCAGCACCCGTATTCATTCACACACACAAACAAATGATTTTGTACCTAACTAGTAAATGAGCATCAGTCACGCAGACACGCACAAAAGCGTTCTCTATGTCAAATCGATCAAACAGTAAAATATGCGGACATTTCCAAGAGTCGTGTGCTGAATGTTTGAAGAAACAAATTAGTTATGTTGACACAAGTGTTGAAACTGGGTGGTTCAGTATAAATATTGAAAATACTTGTCCTATTTTAAGAAATTAAGTAGCTTGACATTCTACGTCTTTGTGGTGCACATTAAACCACAATTAAAATCGGTGTTTGTTACGCTTCTAATGCTAAACTCCTTGGAGTCGACTGGTACTTAAGGACCTAGAGAACGCGGGTCTTATCATTCCGGTAAATTAAAGCTCGGACGTAGTTAGTAATAATATTATATTCCTGAGTATTAGGTAGGTCCTACTGAATACGACTGTACTGCGTTCTTTCATTAAACGATACTCACTATTGCGTAGTTATTCCACAATGGTCGTGCCTTCACGGCTGAGTAGCTCAGACCTACAGCATATCCGATAACCGATTCAAACTGTAAGATTACTTCAGATTCATTGTTTTCTTTACAATAGAGGACTTTTACCACAGCAAAAAACTACTATATTCACCCTAGAGCGTCCCCTGTAACATAAGCGTTGGTCTAACCAGACCAGCACCAGCACCCTAATTGCGTAACACACTATCAACCACAATGACTGAATAATTTGAAAGATATTGCTAATCCATTGCTTTATATGTTCGTAGTAACTAAATTATGTTCAACAGCGTAAATAACTAAATAACGCAATGAATGTTGTTGAACTGTTAAAAGCCGTTGCTACTGATAGTGTGTTACGCAATAACCCCGCTGAACCCTCCCAGTAAGTCCAGTCCCATAAAGGCCCGGTTGTGTCACAATTTTCATACGACAAAAAAATATTGATACGGCATCGATAAACGGTACCACACAAACATGCAGATAGAGATACTAAAAAAGCACACCTTCAACTACCCACATACCAGTGCCTTGCCCTGTGAACGATGAAAAATCGCGAAATCAACATATCGGTCAATGGAGGCCTTACTACATGAACTCACATAATTACCATTTAATACTGAGTTTATTATTTATCGCAGGAAGGAACCGGCTATGGGTAACGGTTTCCCCTGTATAATTAAAAACTCATCCACTTGTACATAGCGCGACACATCAAGCATTTCCAGTTTTAGCTGACCTCGCATTGCATAGGTTTTTCGTACAATCAGAAGTCAGTTTACACTGGGTATGTATAGCTTCATGTGTAGCCGTGCGTACCTGTTGGGGAAAAAAGCTTTGTGTCCCGTCCCACTAACTGAAGTCAACTGAGCGTGACGTTTCTCTGTAGGTCAACGAATTTGTAAACTACAAACAATAGTCAGATTACTCAACTCATCGTAGGATGTAACGACCCCTGAGCCCCTCTACCATAATTCATCGGAAGGCCTGAGTTTATGAATGTATTATTTGGCAGCATCATTCGTAACAAGACATTCTTATCTGGATTTCTTGAGTTCACCGTAAGATTTTAGAGCTAAATCTTTAATTTCGGATCAGCTTACATACAAACGAAACGGTTTTTCTACTAGTACAGGATACAGAACAGTGACTTTTGCTAAATGGATAAGCACAATAAATGAATAGTTTAAAAAACATTAGAAAAACCCGCTTTTATAAATGCACGATGCCAGTGCCTATCATCTGGCTTCATCATCAGACCTTGAAACCTAATCGTGGTCAAAGTTCATTACAAGACTTTTCTATGAAATCCAAAACAGCTATGATACGATTTTCCATCATGAAGTTCCAGTTCATATCTTCCGGCTCCATCATCAGATCAGTTCGACAGTACCATATTATTGTATTGTCATCAGAACTACATACAGCTGCCAATTTTCATTACGCTACGCTAGATTCCATTACATAGTTAGTTACATACAGGTCGACCTAATAAAAGCGTGTTAAAAACTGGAAGAAACGCACATGGTTTTTTGGAACTATAACTTAGTATTCATTTAAAACGAAGTCTTATTTCATTGCTACTTCGCAACACAACAGGTAACATTAGACTTGACAGAAAATAAAGGGATAAGAGACTTGATCAGACTTCAATCGAGGGTCCGACTGACCCGGTCAGTCCTGGTTACACATATTTCACCCTTGTACAGACAGATTACGATTCCATGTACTTTTTTGCGCCACACCTTCTAAAAACCTTTTTTTAATCCATTTCGCACCAACTACTGTAAATCCTATAGCAGCGGGAACAATTAACAGAACTCTCTCCATAACAGTAAATTAAGCCCATTCTAAAATGCCCGCACTTTAAGCCCGCGTTCAATAAACTGGATTAACTTTTCACATAACTAGATTACTTACTGGTGCCCCAGTTTCTAGGAGTGAGGTTGTTTTTTTTTTAGGAAAAATTCTCCTTGTTGGAAGATTTTGTTTCAGAATATTGTTCTGCTAGTTTTATATGTTGGAATGTCTGGATTGAACTAGAGGTTTGCTTCTCAATCATATCGAAGCAGGTTTATAGATGAAGATAATAGGACAAAAGTACATGGCATTTTGGAATGCAAAAATACCCAGAATGAAATCCCAGAAAACCGACATGCGAAACACCCAAAAACCCAAATGAAAAAAGGAAAAAATAAGGTATAACCAGCCTTGATCAAGTTTAAAACACCAATGACGGTAATATTTAACTTTAACTTGTGTAAGTTACTCTAAAAGCCACATAATTTCCACGACCAACAGCGCTAAAATACCGCTCAAAACACCAGAAACGCAAAAGCACAAAGCAATAACCAACAAAATTCATGCAAACTCGTTTTAAAAAGCGCCATAGTAGGGGCGTTGGCAGCACGCCAACACTTTGTGAATCAATTACCACGGGTTCAGTGCCACTTTATCATAATATACCTACCTGTTGTACTCCAGCACATTTTGCATATTACACTATGTGCAGGTGATAACTCAGCCGTCTTTGGCTTAGAGTCAAACCCCCTTATTACAAAACAAGGTTTTTCTTTAGATCAGGTTTAAACCATCGAGCTAGGTATTGAATTAAGAACCTAACTGTTATAGAAATGCAGTTCTTTATACAAAAATGATGGCTTAGTTTGATGCTATGTTGTCATTTTAATATTAAGAAGTTTGTCTAAATCGAAATAAAGATTGAAATACAAATACTGGCGCCAAGGTTTAGGCTAGAACTAAAGTTAGATTTTGTTTTGTAATACGACGGAAAGAGTTTTGAATGGATAGGAAAGTAGGTGAATGCTGCTAGTGATATTGTATGTTCTTTATTGTAGTAACACCTTCTTCTGGTTTCGTTGGTACATCTATGTTTCTAATACTGTATGGGTCATAGTGGGACACTGTGACGTTGACGACGTTGACGTTGTTCAGACCGTCAAGGGTGCAGGTGAACGGACATTTGGAACACTGTAGCAGATGAGTCGTGGTCTGTGGACGTGGTAACACCTGTGCTACGGTAAGAAAGAAACGATAGACGGATTGAAAAGATAACTGCTAATAGATGTATGGAAGAAAACATGCTGCGCGCAGTCCAAATAAAATGGAATAAGGGCAGGAACATAATAATGATGATATTATAATTTCACGGCAGGCTAGATACAATTTAGAAGCCGACTTTCGAGACAAACCTTTCGAAAAGTAGTGAATAAAGTTAATGTTTCGGTAAAATATTCTGCATAATGTCAACTTTTTGTCTGAAACTTTGAGAAGTGGATGATGAGATATACGAATCAATTATGATAGTTTACATTAGCCACTGCGTTACCTAATAAACTTCCGAAAGGCTCAAACTCTAAGCATTTATTGAAAATAAACCATTTATAGGCACTTGTAAATTGCCAAGGGGTCGGTCAGTCAGAAAGACGAAGGCCATTCCAAAGTAGTAGGTTCCTGCGGACTACGGAGAAGAGCGGGCACGAAACTCCACGGACACTCTTTTAAATAAATAAAAGTTAAAAGATAAGTGATATCGCATCATCACGTTATGACTATCACTTTACTGCCATTCCGCAAACCACACACTCAAATAAATGAACAGTCAGTCAATTTATTTACCGAGCTTTTAAACTTATTAACTTTCGCCCGAAACATATGTAATTGCTGACAATTTCCGCACACAATATGCCACAAAACCTTCAAGGAGGTATTATTACACTTGGGACTAATGAAAGGCTTTTAAACATAATGTACAGCACAGAATTCTCACTAATATTATAAGTAATGATTGTCTTAGCATTTTAATAAGATAATTCCAAGACGCGCATGATAACAAACGGTAGTCATCCTCCGACAATCTCGGTAAACTTTTCCAATCTCCTGGAGTCCTGGACACATTCAAACTTTTAGACCGCTCGCCTGCTTTAGTCACCGCTGACAAATGAAAATATTCGCGATGGAAATGATCGTCCTATCCTCGGTAGAAGGCATTCAATAGAAGGATACTATTCAACTTACTTGCCAGACGGTATTCAACGCACTGTCACTTTCGTCAAGTACACTCAAGTCACATTCAGTCAGAGATTTGAAGACGGTATTGTTTGCACGCTTCACGACTTTTGGACTGCACTTGCAAATTGATCACGCTAACACAGCACTACGCACAATCTTTCAATCAAAATTTAACGTCTCCCAACATTGTGTTATGATTTACAAAGAACTTCAAAATTTTAACTCCCGGATCCCGAAATAAAAGTCGTCTCGCGACGAAATTTAGCAGCGACTCACAACGATACAAAATTATTTTCTTAAGAAGAAACTTTAGCACTCGATTCTGTAAATCTGGCATTTTAACAAAGCAAATAATAGATGGACCATGCCACCGCTGCAACCGCGCCCAGAAACAGTTTTTCTATAAATTACACACAAGCGTACACCCTCAGTGCATGCAAACTTTGCCGTCACCTGTCTAGATTTAACGCAATATTGATCGTACGTGCATCCGGGATTCGGCGGCGAGATACGGGTTACGTCCGGTCGACAGCCTCCGGGTCACGAGCTGTTCCGGACCGGGCGGCCGGGTAGATACGTCATTAAATCCCGGCGTTGGAACACGCTAATTGAAACTGATACCGTAACGGATTTTCACGTAACTCTGTCGGTTTGTTTCGACGTTAATTTGGGGGCAAAATGTTTTGTCGGTTCATTTGTAAGAGTCGGTTTCAGATAAAGGCTGAATAATTGTATTTCAATGGTTGCCAAGTCAATTAAAAATCCAATCAGGAATTCTCTACTGAATTGGCAGAAAAATGAAGTAGTAATTGGGATGACCGACCTGGTGAACGAGGTCCATTTAGCTCATGGTCTTTTGTAGGATGTAACAAGAACGGGGAAAAGGAAATTACAATTCAATTTCGGCCACATCAATTTAAAACTGTCTAAATATCACTTAATGTCGCTAAATAAATATGAGGGTGGAGTACCGACGGTACCAAGGGAATTGCAAATAAAATTTCATGCCACGGGACAAGGGGTGGCAAAGGTCGCCATTTTAGAAAAACAGGGAGGCGCAGTGTAAACACCAGTGAGCGATGACGATGGTAAGGATCTGCATAAATCGGTAGACGGTTATAAATTGAAAATCAGGCATACTTTAGAAATGTATGGCGTTTTTAAGGCAACAGGGAACAGCAATAAGCTGATATGACAATCTTGATGGTGTGTTGGCAAGATCTCCAGATTGCAATATTCTTGAAACTTCGGTAAACTAGAGATCTTTCAAAATTTTACGATTGTAGTTGAACGAGTTGAGAAATATGAATGGAAACAAGATCAAAAGACTTATTTACACCCACACCGTCCTCATATTTCAGGCGACATTCCGCATATTACCGGAACTCCTAAATTTCTTGAAGAGCAGAATTACCTCTCACATTTCCTGTTGGCCTGGTAAATTTATTACGGTACAGGACGATTTCAGCTTACTCGCGGGACCGGTTACATATTTTGTGGACAAAATATGGGTTGTATCTCGGTGTTTTTGGGCAGCTTGTCCAAATAATCTGTTTATTTTCAAAATTGGTTTTGCAGAATTTTCTCGTTTGTAAGGCACAAAATAGGTTAACGATACTCCTCTATTCGCAGACGAGTATAAAACCTACATAATGTAGGTTTTATTTAATGACGTGCTTGTGGTGGCTTGAAAAGCACTCTGAGCGCAAACGTGGGAGAATGCTGATGACATGTAAATGAATAACGTGTCGGAGATGTAACGCCTCATTATGCCTCGTGGAGGCTGCGGAGACCATTGTATTGTTGGAGGTTTTTAATTTCCAGCGCTGGCTTTGTTTGAAAACTATATTTGCAGTTTGTATATATAGGTGCATTAGGTGCGATTGAAGGTTTCATTGCCAAACTCGGTCGACAACCAACGCATTTTTGACGACACAAAAAATTCATGTTCTTTTTCGTCCAGCAGTCATTGTTAAAAACTTTCAATTGCAATTGGCATATTTAAGTGCCATTAAAAACGACATTACCAAATTCGGTCAAAGACCAATGTATCTTTCACGACACAATTATGTACTACCTTCTTTTCCTTTTCAGAAGTTCAACCATTATTTGCCACTCTTTTGTGCCTCTCATCTCAAATATCCTACATTTATCAACCCTTTAATATCATAACAACAAATAAACAGTCCCCCCCAAAGACGACAAAACACGCAATTCCTGACAAAATAGCCTAATTCAAAACTGCGTCACTTAGCGTGACATCGCATACTATTATGGTAAAAATGAAAGGCGCAATCCTCCCCTTCTGAGGGGTGAAGACAGCCTTCCTCAAACCCTCCCCGTCTGATATAGGGGTGTGATGGACGTGGTTTAAAAGAGATTGTTTTTTATTCTGACGTGATCCTATTATGAGGTTTCTAAGAGTACGGGTATATTAAAATAATAAACTGATAGAATTCAATTTATGTATTGAATGAAAGCAAGCACTAACATACAAAACTGATAAGTGATAGACTCGCGGCGAAAGAGTCCTTTTGGTTTTTTGGCCTTTGGGCTAACACCAAAAAACCAAAAGGAGGAAAACGAATGCTATGCGACTACTGCTTACCAACTCAAATATGTATATTTTATTCATTCGATGCGCGTCGATGTCAGCATAAAACTGATACAGTTGTCGTGTACGGGTTTGCTCGCATTCGCACACTAAGCTTTGAGCGTCAAAAACGGGATTGGATCTTTGGTATAATCCGCTGGCACGATTGTGATTTTTTACTGTTTGAGTTATCTAAGGAGCATACCAGTGCAAGATTTAGCCACAAATCCCAGTAATTCGGGGTCGACATCCCTACTACGTTAACACAAAAGTCGTGATTGTTTATCTAATGGGGCGACGTTACGCACGATCGATCTAACTTCGTCTGGGGACTGATCGACTGATCAGTCTCTTAGGACCAAATTCTTTTACTGTTTGTTTGTGGCACGTGATGTTTGGTCTTGTTGAAATTAAAATTCCTGATGGTTTGCAAAAGATTTGTTTTTGTGACATTTTTTAACAAGTAAGTTCTTCGTTAAGATTACATTAACGAGAATTTTCACTTGTTTAATGAAATTTTTGTCACGTTACGGGTTACCACTTTACTTGAACCTTCAACTAAAATCTGACAAAATATAACGATCAAAACATGTCTGTTTTCACCTAATAGTGTCGCAGTATGTTTATAAAAAAAGTTGGTCCTTCGGTACAACCCACAATAAACATAATAAGGGTGAGGTGAAGCAAAAAGAAACTTTCTACGTATCTCTTCAAGGGACCCAATAAAAACGCACCGCGAGTCACGCATTCACAACATCTTTTACTCGGAAATAGAACTCAATTCCCACCACATAAGGTTAAAATTTAAAGGCACTGACAAGGTATGTGACACCATGTATAAATTACATACACCGCTACGGGGTACGTCGCATGCAATTTCCATGGCGGGAGCATTTCCTATTGGAAAGGGGACCAGCGCAGTTAATGGTGGTTTTACGTCATCTAGCTTTATGTCGTTGTTATAGTTATAAATGACGTCATAAATATTACGTCGTAAAATTATTGTAATTTAAATCGTTTTTATGGCAATCTAATAGGCAGTTTCCGATCGAGATTTATGTTGTCTTTTATTTGTATGGCAATGATCAATTATTTGATACCGTTATTTCATTACTATTGCTGGAAGGACATTTACCTAGTGACATATTGCTTGGGGTGGCCGCAAGAACAACTTCGTCCTTATCAAATAACTTTAGGATATCCCCATTTTCAGCTTAAGTAACGTTTTAAAGAACCTGAAGAAGAATGACTACATGTCGAGGACAAAGGACCAAATTCATCTTGTACCTTAAAACAACTGTGTGGCCTGTGACCTATGACGGGCTTTAGAAGCTTGATAAATATCACTGCACTGACGTCTGGATCAAACAAGAAAAGACTCAGGTATACTAGGAAACTTAATCAAAAATATTTCTGTTTAAGTGAACATCTGAGCTAATTCAAAGCGAATGCGACTACGTGCGTCTATTAACACTACTTACTGTTTAAACTGTAGTGACAGAAAGCATCCAGACATTTTTTTGTTTGCCTATACTGTCCGACTGCTGGACGAAGGCCTCCCCCAAATCCTTCCAGAAACTCCAAAAAAAAACCGCCCAAGTGCGAGTCGGACTCGCGCACCGAGGGTTCCGTACAATTTAAAATTATTAAAAATATTTTTATTATGTATATGATGTAACTAAAAATTTTCGGGTTTCGCAATTTTTCCTATATCTGGGCTATAAGACGTTGCTTCGTACCAAATTTCAAGATTCTGAGTTCACGGGAAGTACCCTGTAGGTTTTGATTCCCTTGCGAGTGTCGAAAATTTGCGGTATAAGCGGCTGTATCTTCAAAGCAAATCAAATCAAATCATTCATTTATTTGCTTCTTTGCTATCTTTTGATTGCGTTGGCTTAGAAGTATGATTTTTTGACAGCTCCAAGAGTCAATAAGCCTGAGTATTTGATATAATAATAATAATAATAATAATAAATCTTTATTTTCAGACCATTGATCCATAACTCAAAAATTAAAAAATAAAAATAAAAAATAAATTAAAATAAAATATAAAATAAAAACTACAAAATAAAACCTAAGAAATAACCCTACCTCACAAAATATATCTGAATGACGGTCTGTGTGCCGCCATCCAGTGACCTATTATTTGGCCATCCACCCTGCCGGCTACAGTAGCCACGAGACTGTTGGGGCTGCCGCGCACCCGACGCATCAGTGATGCAATTCGCAGACGCAGCAGCGAACCGAAATCCGGAACGCGTGCGTCCGCGAACATCCCCGACGCGCTACAGAAGCGCGGCAACCCCAGCATTACCCGGAACGCGTTGTTATATTGGACTCGTAACGCATTGTACGAGCCCTGTGCATAACTGACCCACAGGGCGCACGTGTACAGCGACTGGCAGTAGGCCCTGAACAATGTTATTTTAACCTCTCGCGTACACCGTGCGAACCTGCGGGCCAACATGTTACACCTGACAGCCAATGCAGGCAATAAATTCCAGCTTGATACTTGAATGCGGCAGTGCTAGAGGTTTAATTAAAATAAAATTCCTGAAACATACTAAAGAGTCGTACTCCGGCACGACATTTCACCATAATCCTTACACTACATTTAATTTTGTCAGTCACCATTAAAATAATTAAAATATTACGTCACTGCCCACAATTCCACAACTTGAATTCTGCGAACTTTAGATATTTCTTCATATTTTAAGCTTTTAGAACGAAAATCGTTTAGAATATTTCTAAACGTTTAAGCCAAATTTGCGATCGTGCCATCAGAGTGTATGCACTCAATTTGTTGATTGCAAGTTCAAAATAAGACTTTAAACCCCCAAAAACAGTTTTATATTGGCGATATAAAACTGTTTTTGAGAGATTCAAGTTCTATTTTATGTTAACCTATTTTTCCCTCTGATGGGTCTGAGTCCAAATCGTCACGCCAACGTCTCTTAGGCCTGCCTCGGTGACTATACCTGTTTTCAGGCACCCACTGTGTAACGACGACAGTAATTATCAAATTTACCTCTTATAAATAGTCTCATACATCTTCCTATCACAATTTCATGCATACTCCAATCACTTCTTGCATGAAACGAAACAGTGAGGGAAAACCTCGCGAGGAAACCGGCATGTCCTAGAACCTAAAATTCGAAGACATGTGACATATACCAACCCGCACTGGGCCCGCGTGTTATATTAAGGCCCACTCTCTTTCACAGAGAGGAGGCCTGTGTTCCAGCTGTGGGAGCATTATGGCTGATTATGCTACTTCTTGCATGTGTCACCATATTACCTAGTTACCTCTATAACGTCACCGTGATGAAGTCACCACCGGTCTAGATGACCAAGCCGGTCTAAAAGTAGCTACAGCATCACTTTACCTGAAACAAACACAATAAAGTCATTAGTTAGGTGATTTTGATTGTAAATGACTAACGCGCACGCGACGGTGGGAGAGAAACTGTTCAATATTTGATTAGTTAATTATTTGTTAAGTCAATTAAGTTAAAAATATTCAACATGCAAACTTTTAATTAAAACACCTGCCATAAAAGAACCGGATTGTAACAGAATGATCATGTAGGAAAATTAATATGTGTTATGTAGGAAGCCAAAAATCCTGCTACTAGGTGTTACCTAATAAATACCGCCAAATGTGGGATACAATTGTATAAATTCCCACACACATAGATATACGTAAACCCCGTAACATTTTTTTTACAGTAGTGTGGAAAGACCTCCTTTCAGGAAATAATGAAGCAAATCATTTATCATTTACAAACTAACAAGTGTAACCAGATAGCACTATGACTTCATTATAAAAGAACTCATTAGATTGGACTCGAATCTCAATGTCCCTTCAGGGTTAAAATATCCAGTTCTCAGACTACGTAATTTATCTAATCGTGATCGGTCAAATAAAAGAGACTAATGATGAATAACATTCATAAATCACTCGTTTCAGACGGATAAGACTATTTTTCATTAGACGTCTTTCTCGTTTGCTTAAGAGGGAGAATCTTCCTCCATAATCATTTGACTTTATGCGCGGGACGCCGACCGTTGCCATCCGCCTGGTGGAATAATTTAGACGTCTTATGATAGACGTAGGATGTAAGAATCTGTCGCATAATTGACACTTATGGTTATTAAAGCTAAGTGAATTAGATCAGGGTAGTTGCAACATATGTAAAGGTTTGTAGAATTCGCCTCAAAGGACCAAATCGAAGCGTACGGTATATCTAAGTATTTATGAGCTGCGGGTATATCTTGAGCCTGTTAATCGAACCCTTTCCTTTGACCCACGGACCGTGGACGGTGGAAAATTATATAATTCCGATAGAACCTCACTCACGAGCACAACTTATATTTTCCGTATAATCGTGAGGCGTCTGCCTCACGATTATACGGAATATACGACTAAAAAGACGAATGATAGAAACTGTTCCGACGTCTAAAATAAACCACAAAATTCTTCTCTATATGAAACGGAAAGTTTCCGGAACAGAACTTTATAGGGCACTCAACATAGCTACAATATACGCAATCTACTCGACACAGCTATATGGAACAGAGGCAATGTTTACTCCTCGTGTTTCCGCCTAAGACGTGCAGCTTTCTCGGGATATTTTCACCAGACACGTCCCCATGGAATTGTACTCGTGTAGGGTAAACACTAGAAGGGGTGTTGGTACGAACTTAAGGAGTGAAGAGGGCGTGTGCAAGCAGTCTCAATCAACTAACAAGCTTTCTTGATTTCAGTTAATTGCACGCCATCACGTCTGCTTGCATAAAGGAGATAACGACATTAGCTGATTGGCAGTACCTAAGTTGGCAAATGAAAATGTTGCCTTTCATTGAATTGGAGAACCTCGACTGATAGAGAAATTGGTTGCCAAATTACCAGGGACAGATTTACTCAAACTGTTTCAGGTACTTTCCTCAAAAGACCACTACGGACCCTACATTTTGTTACACGATATTTTAGATACTCAATGCCTGGACTTCAAGAGTCTTTGACTCATAAGTTTCGCCATTATAAATTATCGAATACCTCAATTTCCAGAGTCAACGTCATCAAGGATCTTGGCGTAATCTTTGACTCAAAGCTTTTGTTTGATGCGCACATTGACAATATAGTCAACAAGGCTTCTAAAGCGTTGGGTTTAATTTTTAGGGTCTCCTCCGAGGTTAAGAATGTCAAAACAATGAAAATTCTATACTGTGCTTTTGTCCGTAGCCATCTCGAATATGCTTCTCAAATTTGGAATCCAAATTACAATGTTTATAAAAAAAACTATACTAGTCGGTTTAAGAAATTTCATAATTATTCTTCTTTTACACGAACGAAGAAAAATTGCAGATCTTGCTTTCCTATTTAGTATAATGAACGGGTCTGACTGACGTCCCTGATCTGGTGGCCAAGATTGGACTCCGTGTACCATCTGTGTTTCTTCGGAGACCTCATCTCCATCACCTATGTACATGAAGGGGAAAGAGAATTTGCACAATAGTGTGAGAACTACATAGTATTAAAGGCAAAATACATATATTTTAAGAGCATGTCCAATGTTCAATATGGTGTGCCGGGATTTATTCACAAATAGTGTCCAGAAATTTAAAAATAAATGTTGAGTAATTTTTTCTTTGAAGTGTAACTTGTTAAGTTATGTATTTTATTTTTGTTTATTCTCTTCAGTTGTTTCTGTAACTCTCACGCTGTTTATACCGTTTTGTCCATTTTGTACATAAGTTTTTATAAGTGGAAACTTGTTGGCTTTTTTCTGTTGGCTTTCTTCTACATATTACTTTGGACTACTCGAATGTATTAGCTGTAAGTTTTCTTAAAATTAATAAAATAAATGACTTCCCAGGGGTAGTTAGATAGGAAATGTCGACCTCATCTAGCTTATGGTTTTAAATATGACGTGTAAAAGATTCCGATATCCTATTACAGAATCATCATCTATCAATCATCATTTTAACCGAAAGACGTTCATTGCTGGATATAGGCCTCCCCCAGGAGTTGCTGGTATTGCGGTGCGCCGCTCTCCCTACCTTCCGCGGCCTTGACGGGTCACCACAGTCTGATGGCGGACGCGGTGGGGCCACATGGAAGGAGGAGTGTTGGTATGACGTTGGCCGCTCTCCCTATCCTCTGCGGCCGAAAATTGGCAGGCGGCGGGGCCAATAACCTGACACGTCGCCGGGGGACCAAGGGTGCCTAGACACGGGGTCGTCTGGCGCTCATGTGCTGGTTTGGTCCCTGGGATGGTCACGGCGTGCTATGTGTTCTGGTGCGCCGGTGATAGAGAGTACTCCCCAGAGGAGGGTCCGGTGACGGACAGCCGCGGCGGGTTCACGGATGAGTGCTAACGCGTGCCCGTGTTCCGCCGTACGCGACAGAGGAGGACACCGTGGAGTTTTAGTGGGGTTGAGTCCCACATAACTGTACTATCTCCCCGTGGTAGTGCAGAATGCATGAGCATTTCTCCACGATAAAAAAGGGTTACGTTAAGGGTTAGAAGATTAACAGATGTCAATCTTCTCTCGTGTCACGAACTGATGAAATGATGGTATTGGTATATGACTGATGGTACTGTGATCGTTATAGTTTCAATTCTGTTTACGTCATTCTTTCACCAGCGTACGTTTAGCCAAGCTTATCCCTTGCACCCAACACAAACTTCATATTTTCATCGCAACATGTTCACTCCTAATGTAATATTAAACAACGTTCGAATCGTGCTGCTTTCTCGGACATTTCACCAGGCTGTCTGACTATGGCGTAAACACAGACGGTCAACAAACAGAAAAGATTTACTTGAGTCATATCGACGTGTGTTTGTTTCTGTAAGTTTATAGAACTGGCTGTGAAGACATGTTTTGGTTTTCAGTACGGTTGTAAATTCTGGTTGATAGCTAAAAAATACATATTGTTTAAGATATATATCGTAAACAGATTGTTTTGCCAGAAGGCTCATAGTATTTCTGCCGTCTCTCTGTTTCATTCGACTTGAATCTATTCGCTTTCCAAATCCATGTTTACTGCCATTCGTGTGTGAAAATTGTGTCTGCGAGAAAGCGTCCTGCATACCGTGTCTCGATTGCATACCTTGCTCAAGCCAAAACAATCACCATCGCTTATTTGCTATCAATTTACGCCCCCTCTAAAAGGATGCTTTCAACACCTAGCTCAAACATCTTCCACCCCTATCAGTTATCCCTTCAGAACGTCAAAATCTCAGTACAAACAAACTGAAACGTCTCTGACATCGGTACATTAATCAAGTCGAGATAATATCGTTAGCGCGATCACGCAGACTCTAATTGGGGTCAACAGTCCGGTATCGACGCTGTGACTCATCGCTACGATAGACGCTGAGGGTTAGAGGGTTCAAGCATCCATCGACTGAATTTAAAGCCTGAGAAAGATTGTTTAGAGTCAGACGAACCAAGATGTTAAGGTTGGGAGAGCTTCCTTTTCTCACGTAAGTACAAACGAACCTAGATCCTACGGCTAGCAAGACTTCTTTTTCTTTTAAGTGTCGTAAAAGGAAACTAGGTTATTCTCGACGCCGACGAGCAAAACGAGCGATGAGAATATATAAGTATGTCAATGCAGACAATTGAATGTTGACTGGGCTATAAATATTTAATGAATAAATTAAATTAAATGAAGACTATAATTATCGCAATATTTGCTTACAAGAACGACGGTTAATAATAATCGTATCTGTTTATTCGAAGGACCAAGTACAGCAGTGGTCCTTGCATCGCTAAATACTTACATATCAATCTGCCTAGACTTTTCCCAACTATCCGTCGACTTCCAGTCTTACCGGATGCGAGCGGAGCGACTGCCTATCTGACCTCCAGAAACAGTTACCGGGTAACACAACACCCTTTGGTAAGACTGGTTGTCAGACTTTTGGGGCATTTGGCTACCCGTAATGACTGTTAAAGATCTACGAATGACAGTCAGTACCAACGGCTTAACATGCTTTCAGAGGCAGAGGGGTCTCGATATGTAATGAATGTCCCCCATCACTAAGATGTAGATTTAAATAATGCAACACGTTTTACAACAACACAGTTCCACGCATCACCCCTTCTCGAGATAACCTCACTACAGTACCTATAGTATTCGCAGGAGATATATTATCATTCATTATTTATACTGGGTTGCAAATTGAATTGCATTATTAATAAGACAGCCTTTAGGTCAATCAATGGCAGAAGCAACATCCAAATTAGTGATCATTGTGCTAAGTTAAAACATTTTTTTTTTTTAATAACAAGTTACCAAGTTATGGTGTTTATTAATTTTAATTTGTGATATTACGTACCCAGTTTGAATGCTATATCTGGGAAGCCAGTAAACACTGAGATGATGGCTAATATTTATGGGAGAAAAAGACTTACTGCGCCCACCCCTAATAAATTTGGATAAGGATAAGAGGATGAAAGTTTTGAGTGAGATGAGAATGTCGATGGCTATAAGAGTAGGGGACGACCAAAGCAATGATGGATGGACTGTGTGAATGATGATATGGTTACAAAAGTTTCTCTATTAGGCTAAAGACTAATAGAGAAGTATGGAAAAAAGACATACTGTGCCGACCCCAAATAAATTGGGATAGTGCTACGAAACCTCGGCCTCATTGGCTAGTAAAACAAAGTAAAAATACAGGTCAATTAAAAACGAATAACAGATAAAATCAAGCAATTTAAAATGGGTACGTGCCTATCAAACGCTATCGACAAATCCAAACGATAAGACAACCAAGCCTTTCTCCACTTTCATAAATACTTGGAACACTATCTACAGTACTTAGTACAGGAATTCCTTATATAGGAGCTGAATCTTCAATGCATCTGTGCATTTGACAAGATAAGTCTTCGCTTTGTCATATGCGTTAAACTGGCCATCGCAAATGCATAGTCGTTTGTCGAGGCTTTTAGGTGTCTAACGTAAATAAATATGACAGTTATAGTTTCATTTGTTTAAATATAAAGTCAATATTTATATTAGGGTTTATATTGGAAATGGAGTTGAGGACCCGCTCAGCCCGATATACAATATAATATTCGATATATTGTCAACTATTGTTATGTATGTTTTTCAACAGTTTTATAAAAACTATTTGTTAGAGAAGAAACTACCGTATGCCCAATGAGCTGTGGGCCAAAATAACCATCATGTGGAGCCCTGACACAGCTTAGAAGGCGTCGCGGCAGACCCCGTAGAAGATGGCAGGACGAGCTGGACCAAACAAACTACCAGTGGTCCACTTTAGCCCTGGATCGAAAGAGCTGGAGTCATGGGGAGAGGCCTTTGCCCAGCAGTGGGATGATGCACGCTAACAGTAACCAGTAGAGAAGAAACAGCTCAAAGAACACATTCTATTATCTACTTCGGTGTCTATAGGTAAATATGACAATATATGTGGTAATATGTGGTAATCACAAAATAATAAATTATTATGTTTATTCTGTAAATGGGCTTTACCAAACACTTTTACACCTTCCTTCCTCCTATCCTTCAAAATGTTAGATAAGCCTGACATACCATGTTGAACCTGCCTACCTATTTGTTGTGTTGTGGTTATGTGTGACTAAGGACCACAAAACAAGCTCTATTATTATGAATGCTATCTGTAACATTTACCATTATAATGCTGCGACCTTCGCTGCATGATGGCGGTGACGAATGCACGTGAAGTCATCTCGCAGTATTGTGTACCAATTGGTCCTTTGTGGCGGTAGTTTAGTACTATATTATCGCGCCCGTATGGATGGGCTATGGACGGCTTAAAGTTGCCAATTGAAATCGGATTAGACATGATGACTTTAAATGTGGAGCAGGCTTTAAACAACTATATTGAGTTATAACATTAGTTTGTTGCGGAGGAATGAGGAAAAATGTCGTAAGAAAAGTTTTATAGTATGAATATAAGAGTAGAGGAAGACCCCAAAATCGATGGATGGACTGTGAAAGATGATATGACTAGAAAGGGAGTGACTACCGAGATGACAACTTGTAATAAAGAAGGAAGTAAGGAAAAAACTTGGGGTAAGGGCAGGAGAATGATGATGATGATTGAGTTAAAACATTAGTTTTTCTTCTTAGTGTCTCAATGGCAATCTAAACGAACTCGGCCCAGAATTCGACTACGTGCTTGTATGCAAATTAAAGTTCGTTTAACCAAAACGCATTTTCGTGTATCAGATCTCTGACGCGAAATTCCCACCACAATAATATAAGCAAAAGAAAACAAAATAATCACGAATTCGCGTGTACAAAGAATCTATTGGACAGTCGCTCGCTTGGCAGTGAACAGTGATCTAAACACGCAAACAAAGCAGAAATAACGACATTGTTGCCAAAACTCACGCGCACAGCAGGAACGATACGCATTTTTCTTTTTTATTACGTCAGCTGAGAGATTTTCAAGCAAATTGATCGACGAAATCGTGAATATTGTTTACTTTAGTTAAAAAGTTGCTTAAAAAAATGTCAGTTGTTGATTTTCTTTTGCAAGTACTTAGTAGAAGTGACAATACTGCCACTTAATACCAGACTGGCAAACGAATATTTGCATGTTCGGGATCCACTTTAGACGTGAACCCACTTCTAAAATCAGGTTCTGAAGTTTGATAAATTATAATGGAACACAGTCCAATGCTTGGTTGAAAACTGAAAAGACAGTTTTTTTTTTTTTTTATTGACAATGGGCTCACCTCTTGACCTCAATCCAGCCTAGAGGCAGGGATGAGATCTACGGTGGAATGAGCTTGCCCAGAAGAAGCCTATTCACTCTCAGTGTCCTAGTAGTCTGACATTTTTGCAGAACTGGGTCTTTTTGGCGCAGTCGTAATGCACACTTTCCTGCTAATTTCTTACATTGGACTTTTTCATTTTTTATATGTTTTTATCTGATGTATGTACTGTGTCTTTTAGTCTGCGCTAAATGTGTTTTATTTCATTCTTTAAAAAAAAAACCTGACTGCATGATTCATCATAATTAGTCAAATGACATATAGATCCTGACGTAGGTGTCAAAGTATTCCGAATTTTCTCACTACCATAAACTATTTACTACACGAATAGTAAATAGTCTAAGAATATATTGCTTGTTCATAGCCCATAGGGTGAACGTTAACGCTCAGCTCACGCTTGACCGGTTTTCCTTTCAGCGGTGACGCGAGCTTGTGAACTTTAAAAGTGTTGGACCGTAAACACGGTGATGTAGGGTAGTCGGTGAAATATTAGAAACTTGATCAAAATCTTGACATCAGTGCAGACTAGCAAGTGAAATATCTTGCAGTATGTGGGTCACAATTTATTATTTAAAGGGATTCTGCGCAGTGTATTTCTTCTGCCTGTAGGCTTTGTTCTACTGCGTCAGTGTTTTTCCTCATCTATCTCAAACTCAATGCATTAAATTCAATTAGATAAACCAATTATATTACAGGCACTTTTCATTTACAGAAAAGATATAAATGAACTTTCAATTTGAACAATCGCGTCACTGCTAAGACAAAGTACTGGCAGAAACTAGAGAACTATGGGTGGTATCTTTAAAATTCATCTACCGTTAATCATTCATTGAAACGGTAATTAGGAAGCGCAGGTTAAGCAGAGAATCTTTACGGTCTAATACCGAATTCAAGCGGTGATCAACTGATAAACTTTTAAATCGGCGCAGGCTATTTAAATAGAAACTTTCAATGATATTGAAATCACTTGAGAAACGTGTGGAGATGCTTTATCCCTGCTTGACGCTTTCATTGAATGATATCTTCGCACATCGACAATAATCCTTTGCTGTATCTTAACGACAATGTCAATCTGCCTAGCCTTTTCCCAACTATGTTGGGGTCGGCTTCCAGTCTAACCGGAAGCAGCTGAATACCAGTATTTCACCTGGACCTTCACCTATCTGACTTCCGCAACCCCGACTCACTGGGTAACACGACACCCCTTAGACTGGTTGTCCAGACTTTCGAGCTTCTGACTACCCGTAACGACTGTCAAAGATCTTCGAATGACTGCCGGCACTAAAGGCTTAACGTGCTTACCCAAGCACGGAGGGGTCGCGATATGTAATGGATTGTCACTCATCCAGGAACTGCTGCAAGCGGGTGGCTCCGTTCCGCTCGCGGTGGAAACCGAGCTTTAGGAGCCGAGCAACAAGAAGAAAAGTCCGAATGAACGCTAAGCGAAAACGAAGTAATAGCGCGAGCAGGCGATGCCATGCGACGGAGTGGGTCGGGAACAAGAAATTTCACACGGATGAAGTCGCGGGCAGAACCTAGTTAGTTATAAAGGTTTATGAATGGAAAACAAACAAGCTGGCAAGCTGCACCTATGATCGAAGGACCAACATTTTCGTATGGACCAAAAGTTATTGCATAACAGAATAGCATTACAAGCTTATACTCGACCAAGCTACGAGCATGTAAAGACATATTTAAAAACACATTTTCAAACGATTACGCCATATTTCTTTACAGTTTCTTTACAATAACAACTATCACCTCAATACTTCATAAACGGCGGAACGAATGCTGCAAAAAAAAAAACATGAAAGTTACACCACAGATTGCAGTACAGACAGACGTGCTGTCTAATTGTATGCTTAGAGAAAGGGTGTCCAAATAATTGGCCTAGTATGTGAGCTAAGAATAGGAGGTCGGAGTACAATCGTTTACGTAGCGCCACTGACTTGGCAGACCGTGATTGAGGACAGAGTAATTTATAACATAACATCATGTCTGTATTCCTCGAAGGGTTAGGCAGGGGTGTGCCTATAGTACACCCACATTTCGCCTTTTAGGTTTAAGTCCCATGTAATAGGGATAGGAGGCGAGCCTATTGCCATCAACCGGGCATACATCCAGACTCCAGGCTGCTACTGAGAAATTCCAGATGGAAAACCCAACAACACTTTACCTGATTTGAATCAATCGTAAGTCATTTATTCAAATTAGATAAGACAGTCTACCAAAATGTACGCCCTTCACCCAAGACCTCATACTCAGCAGTAGTGCTTGCGACCGCTAAACCAACGTACTTATAATGTATTGTACTGAATTCCGACATACTTTTGTTTTACTGTATGAACCATCTACGCACACTATAGCTGTTGTGGCCTTATTGTTGTCTTCATGAATGAATTATCGGTATTTTCATTCATCAGCTTTCATTGATTTAACTCGAGCGGACGGGCAGACAAACGTTTATTATGTGATACAATTATTTCAAACGAGAGCCACGCAGTCTGTATTGTTTAACAGTTCGAAGGGCTGCAATGCCCTGATTCCCCAAAAGGTCATTTTAATCTCATTATAGACCACAAATTCGGGTCTCTTTCACCAAAATAAAAAATCACATCGCCTGCCTGAAGACCATGCTGAAATAGACAAAACAGAGTGCCTTAACACTTAGCAGGCCTTAGATGCTTATCAGTGGACCTGTACATCTGTCCAAGTCTAGATTACGCGACTCAGGTCCTACTTTTGCAGCATCAATGAAACCGTAGATACAAACATTCCACAGAACATGATCCCTACACCCGTGCCCTCCCTAGCAACTTTGCATCGCTCCTAATCTTTTGGTAAGCCTTAGCGAGCCTTAAGCTGATTATCAGTGTGGGATCCGTATCTCTAGGTATATCGCATTCTTACGTAACTTACCTGGCCAAGTCAGGTGCTACTTTTGCATCATCTATGAAACCGTAGATCCAAACATACCACAGAACATTATCCCTTCTCCAGTGCCCTCCCTAGCAACTAATCTCCTTGTGTTTCGGTATGTAAACGCTTATAAAAGAGTTTCATAATCAACTGACGTCATTTCCCTGCTGGTCACTGTATTTATATCTGCCCTGCGGCTATTACGGTGGTATGCGTGCCATCTGGTGTTTTGTGTGTAGGGTAACAAGCCACTTCACATTGAATGTTCGTGGTATTTGAGTTGTGCCTGCCTAGCACAGCATGAAATTGAAGAAAATTAGGATTGGCATGACCTGGATCTAAGATATGGAGATGCGAAGACTCGCTTGGGTCAGGATTAACATGCATGCGGCCGCTTTCTGATAAAATTCGAAGGACCACCACTTATGTGACCATTGAATTTGTGACATGAAATATAATAAATCTGTGGGGGATGTGAGTGCAGTTCAGGTGGTTAGCCGATATGCCTGACCCTTTGGTACGAAATAAGGATTTTAGAACTTTTTGCACGTACGATAGTATTGTTTCATTTCAATTTATGACTTTTTCTCTTCAAATCTTTTTGATCACATAATAACTTGTCCCTATCTCAACAATTACAAGAATAGATGCAACTTATCAGACTTTATCGTTAAATGTTTCACTACTAAATCCCTTTTAAAACGAAAGTCACCGATAAGATACGTAATGGCACTCCCAATATTATTGGGTCACTGTGTTGTTAAGTAAACATGGCTATTAACGAGCACCTTACACTACTACTACTTAAATTCCTGTGAAAATCTAGAACGATCTGCTGTCCAGGAGTGATGGAAACCTCATAGGTGCGATAGAAAAAGACGAGAAGAAAACATTTGTAACTATAGACCAACGGGAACCAACTAGGGATCCATGGGAACCAAGGACCGTTTTTTGGAAGTGTGATTGTGGGGGTGAGGAATGGTTTCAATAGGTAGTCAAGTAAACCTTTGGACTACTTTAAAGCTAGTGTCAAAATGTTTATTGAGTTGTGTAGACCACTATTCATTGCAAATACACAAATTAATAATGCCATGCTTTCCTATAATTTAGATACATGCGAGATCTATAATTAAATTGTAGGTTAACGCTGTGTATGTATGTAAATATTTACTTGGTAAGCCTAAAATAAGGTAATAGATAAGCACCATGACTATCCTTGTTTGATTACGTTAGACTTTTCTCAATAATTCGTGACAGCCGGACATAACACCAAATTACACTTAGAATTTATCCTTAATCTGCCTCCGTAGTGCCAACTGCACGTAAGATTACTATGCAGGAATGCCAACATTCGCGTGTGTACAGGAAATGACGCGATGCTTATGATGTGAGGACGTGGCGTGAGGATATTTCGTAATGTGTGTTGCACGATATCAAGTTGTTAAATATTTTATTAATTTGAAATCCTACATTCATATTTTATAAGTCGTTATGATTTTTAACGGTTGCGCAAAGTCAGTGGAGCGGAGAGTGCATTTAATGATAGGTGCCTACTTAACTTGCATAATCAGCCTATAATGTACTGCTGGAACACAGACCTCGTCTCTTCGAGAGGGAGTGAGTGGGCTGTAATCTATCATGCGGACCCAATGCGGGTTGGTAGATGTCACATGTCATCGAATGTTTGGTTTTACGACATGCCGGTTTCCTCATGATATTTTCACCTTCACCTTCCTTTTGAGAGTAGTAGTGATAAAATTACACGAAGTAAAGCGCCTGCCTGGGTTCGAACCCACGACCTATAACACGTAAGTGTTACCGTTACCGAGCCACCACTGCTCTGAAGTTGCATCAAGCACAAATTCTATTGGGCAAGCCTCATCAACCTGTGCATTAATAAAATATTATGTAGGAATTCGTCAGCCAGACATTGTTTTGGCATCACCAAGGACCATTCATTGTTTTGTTTAAGGAGGAGGCCCATGTTCGGCAGTAGACATACGTTTGAACAACCATGTGCATCAACGAAGACCATGGACAACACCAAAATGATAATTAAGGAATTGTTCCCAAATGATAAATGAAAATTTTCCGGTTTGAAGGCTATTTTATCCACAGGTAAGTTGATATGGATAAACCCCTAGCTAGATGATTGACACTTTTATTTTTGCTAGCATTTGTTGCATTAACGGCAGTTTCCCTTTTTTCCACCCACAGTTTATTTTCACTGCATTTTGTTTCCTCATTGTCTTACACATCGATAATCACGGTCAGCCCATAGCTCTAAAATAGATTTAACTATAAATTGTTATTATTAACCCACGTATTGAATCACGCGTTATATTTAAAGTTTGCAGTACTCATTATATTGGTATTGTTATTTCGGTGCGGTAACCACGGAGGTCGGCTCGTTTGGTTTAACAATTGCTTAATGTTTAATTAATACCTACCATTGAGTTATGGCAGCCAAAAGCTGGTGTTATTTATTTTTTTTAGTTTTGACTGGCTTTAATGGAACAGTAATTGAAATTGAGCTGCGATCAAGTCCCACGCAGTCATCGAAACTTGAATGCAATATTGAGAAAGGTGTTCCAAGTTCCAATGAAGAACTCCAAACATGTATCAAAGGACCCCATAATGTTTGGTCCTTTCTATAGGTAGGTACATGTTGGGCGTTGGAATTTTTAAACGTAGTTTTATTTTTTGTGTTTCATGCATTCATCATAATAACAGTCACGTATGATTTTTTTAGAGTCACAATTGGTGATACTTTATTCACATTACAATCTAGCCTATTAGCTAATATAATAAGTCATTTAAATGTAACTTAGGGCTGATTTTACCAATGTGAGATATCTTTTATATCTAAAATTAAACAATCGTCCAATAACATCTTTCTTGTTCACTTTTTGCTAAAGGGAAAAGAAGTGAAAAAGTGAATTAATTATAATGGACCAATAAGAACTGCACATACAATAGCTACTTAGTCGCCTGGTCTACGATAGAACAATGGAGCTAGAAAACTCGTGAGATCAATCAACGTAGTCCCCAATTGACTGTAGTAATGCCCTGGCTTGAGTGATCTCGTTGATTCATTCAAGAAGTAGATTGGTCAAAGGAAGCCGCTTTACGTGTAATTAATGTTTTGTGAACGAGGCGTTTTTGGCTAACACTTTTGAAATTGCACCAAGACTTGGTGTCATGACGCCAGAGCCACACCGACGCCGGACCGCAACTTTGTGTATGTGTAAACGAATGAATATCGCATTAACGCGGTGCCCACGCGGTTCCGGCGCATACACCATAATTATTCATTCGTATACACAAACTTGCTGCCCAGCGCCTGATGCAACTCCGGCGTCATGCGAACTACAAGTACCAGTAGCTTGCAATGACATGCAAGTACGCAAGTTAGTTTCTCTAGGTAAGTTGTAAGTCAGTTAAGATCTGTAAGCTTATTTTGGATAGCTTTCCCTTGGCCTCTTAAGTTGAATCTTAAAAGGTCAACACGATGCATTTTTTAACGGTTGTGGTACCGCCTTGTTTTCTATGAACACATCGACGTTTGATAGCGAATCATAAAGCAGAATTTTAATAAAAGCTAGTTTAAAAAATCCAAGGCGTGCGTGTATAACAGGCGGGGTATTTGCGTAACACGCATAAAATGACTATAATTGATCACAATAGATTTATTGTACACAATGTATTAGCAATATACTTCAAAACAACGATTTTGTATGGAATACGGACGCGGTCGTAAAGCTGAACGGATGCGTACGCATTCCATACAAAATCGATGTTTTCTATGGACAAAAGCTGAACAGAGCTGAATAAGTGTGAGTAGACCCTTGATCAGAATATTTTTTTGAAGTATATTGTTATTGTATTTTTTGTAAGTGTGTTACGCAATTATGGTGCAGATATGTACGAACGTAAACGAAGCAAAAGAAGTATGTAAGAATCGTAGCAGGTGACGTTCTGTAGTTTCTGCCTACCTTATGGGTAAAAAGCGATATTTAAGTATGGATGTATGTTACTTGTTTTTTTTTATATCATGGCTGACAACCATACCGCCCATGACAGTCACAAAGTTATCGCCACAGTGACAAGCACAGATATTCAAATTGATTATCACAATATCACCACAACAATGGGTAATTCATATGTACACGTCTTATCTGGGCACGCAGCGTGGAATATGAACTACGTTAATATGTATAATGTGATTTTATTATAACGACTGTCCGGATGAACGTGAGTGAATAGCTACTGTTTCATATGAGCGTTTGATGACCGTTAAAGACCATGCTCCCGCTCTTTCTTTCCTATTATAAAAAGTTCGCAAATATAGTTTTGTCACATATACAAACACCCAAATTAATGTTCCAGGTGGTGTGAGCCTTGTGAGCCAGGTGGTTGAGCTCACGCCTTCTTCCATGGGTGTAGGTAGAAACTACAGAACGCCACCTTTTACGATGCTCACATACTCCTTTTGCTTCGTTTACGCTCATAATTCCCCTCGATAAACGATCGGTCTTATATTCACTAAACAAAAAAGAACAATAATATTTAAAATATTACTACTAAAGAGTCACTATAAACTTTGTTCGACTGCTGAAAAAGAGCCAGAGCATATTCACTGTAACTAGACTCGAGGGAACCGCCGACCTCGCCAAACCTACTTCTGTTTACCACCACCAAAAACATTATAGGCTAAGGGCTGTTTATTTTTAGCCAAAAAAGAGTTCAGTGAACTGCGAATTTAACTTTAATAATGTGCCACAGAGGACGGAACAGCAAACACGACTTTGCAAAAACACACGTATTTCAATCCTCCTACCAAACAGAGAGGGTGTGTTCTTATGACCACACAATAAAAGCGAAGACTTGCGACTGGGGCCTAGTATACCCGATTCAGCGTCACCGACCCGAGCTTGATGGACGGAGCGCAAAGGGCGCCTTATGAAGTTTTCCCTTAAAAATCTACAGTCTTCAACACATCCTTACAGATTAACGATAAAATGCCAACACATAGCTGCCATACTAGAATGCATCTAGAACCTGCCACTCATTAAAGTGCCGTAAACTTACAGTCTTCCACGTTATATGAAACCTCCTTAAATGGACACACATCCACATTATACAGTCCACATGTCCACACGCAAAAAAATAAGCGAAATTCCTTATAAAAGCTGCCATTCAAAATGTTAATATGCGACCAAATTTAAAACGTGTTTGGCGGCTTTAGGAGTTTCATGCTGGGTTCTTTCGTCTAAACTCTAAAGAATATGGTACCTATCTTTTCTCGTGCTGTCAGTCTAAACAAGGCAATTTAAAGATTATAGCTAGATAGAGGGCAGAAGAATCGCGTAACGCTTTTTTAGCAAAAAAAAAACATCGATAACGAATCGATTGGCTTGATGATTAATAATGATATTTTGACAATAATTCTTAGGGGTCTTTCTCGGACCAAAGGACCATTTTCGTCAGTGGATATTAACAGTCCAATCTGGTGACGTAATATTAAACATTAAGACCGAAAGTATGTTTAAAATCGGTCGGGTTATAGGACTGTGACCAAAACGGTGACATCACGCCATTAAATATGGGGCACGGGCTGAGACCGGTTTCGTTTTTTATGGTTACGTACCAAGAGCGTTTGCAGGCAATGGTTCGGAAAGGCAAAGATTTTGATGTTGAGAGATAAACACGTAGTTTTATTGTAAAAGGTTTGGCAATGTAGCAATTTTGTGTGCAAAGAAATTGCAAACACCGCAGAAAATTGTGATAAAATCAATTATATCAGGTATTAAAATAAATCAAGGGTCTTACAATCAAGTGCCAAGTCAAGAGTCATCCAATTATAATGATGGTAGATCAGAAATATGATTCTTTCAATCACTGATTGGAAGCAATTTGTCATCTGTCGGAGTAATTGACCTATGTTGTGCTCGTTAACTAGGAAATTCATATTGCATTCTATTGTATAACTAGCGCTGATAAGCATCGTTTTATGTTACACGTTTCGCATTGGAAAAGGGAGAAGGATCGAACGTAAAGTGTTTCTTGAGCCATTATCGACTCTGATACGAAGTACACTTTCCACCATCGTCCTAAAAGTAAGTCAAATTGAACATTGCGGGCTACCTTGGCGCATCAGCCTTACCCAAGCCGTCTAAAAAACAGAATGCGAAAATCTTAACCAGATAAGAAACCGTCGACACAGACGTCAAAATTATGAGATCGTTGGTTAAAAATAATTGAATTCGTAAGTAGAGTCGCTTGCAGATAGATTCCACGTGAGAACGTGGATAAGTGCAGGAACGGTTCTGCAGATCGGGTCCGTTGTACTGATGAGGCTAGATCACCTACATATTGGAGATGTGACGCTAAGAACGGGATTTGGACACTGAGAATAACATTAGACGAATAAAATCGTAGCTCCGAAATAGACAGCGTTATAGAACTGTTTTTTCGGAAATGTGAAGAACAAGCAACCTTCTGTAGTGACATATACTATATCATCGCAAGATGAACAAATATTGCGTCTTGTCGACCAGAAATACAGCAACTGCTGCAATCATTTGCAATTCTAATCGTTTAATATTTAAACCTTCTTCTTTTCACCCTTTACAAAGCCTACAAAACGCCACGAATTACAAGCCAAGTCTGAAAGCTCCCTAACTCTTAGCTATCTCGTTATATCGGCGAAACCAATCTCTAACGGTGCCAGCTTTTAACGCGGATGCTAAATTGCCGATATTAGAAAGTCTAGAACCGAAGAAAAAATTGATTTACGATTTATTCCATAGATTATTTTACCGATAATATCGATATCTGATAAGTGTTACTACCTTTTTGTTTAATTAAAATGGCTGATGAGATTTAGGAGATAGTTCGTTTCAGTTCTTATACTTTGAAAAGGATCTTAATTCGGTATGCGACTCCGTAAGATCAGTTTACCAGATAAAATTACTGATCCGGAATGTGTGTGCATTCGTGTGCTGAATTTTAAGCTCAGGTATTTTTGGCTACAGTATTAGGATGATAAATCATTGCAAAAATAAAAGAAGAGAATAATTGATATTGATTACTACGTCCAAGACTACTATAGTCACATTGTGTGAGTTGGGTAAACAATACCAATGCCAGAATTTCTCCCACCACAGAACAAATCGAGAAAATTGTTCATCACAACAAACTCATCGAGATTATTATGACATAATTAACTTCTATCGCCAGTTCGTCGAACTTGGCGCGACGATATCACGCCTGCATCCGGCAAGAACCGGTAGAGTCCTTACTTGGCGATATAGCAAGCGTTAGTAGGAAGTACATACCTCTAATAACGCTGATAGGTCATTACCATCGGATAAGATAGTTTGTGACTCATGAAACTAGAAAGCTGACATTTTACGATCATAATTCCTGAGAAGACTCAGTTTCTAGAGCAGCATCAAAGCAATTTCGACAAAATTTGGTTGTTCTAAGAACTGCGAAAGATCAAAGTCGTTTAACAAAGCAAGAACATTTAGCATGCAAAATTAACGCGAATCCTAGCCACAAGTTAAGAACAAGAGGCATCTAAAGCATAGACCGCATATGCTTAAACAGGTTAATATAAAACAAACATCTATACTTGCTTTATATTTTATCAAGCAGACGGACAGCTTAGTAATTTACTATACGCTAAACAATGTCAAGGCGACACTGAGCACTTTTATCGACATGCACTAAGTGCACTACGCCTTGGTCGTGACCAGACAGAAACTGTTAGAAGACCGTAAAACTTGCCACATATGTACACCTACATAGTACATACATGCTCTGAAGTCCTGGTAGTCGTAAATAACTTTTTACGAACGTGGACTTTGCATTTTAAATAACTTATTAGTGAAGACTGTAAACATAATTTATTAGCATGCCAGCTAGTGGAATTATTAGCCAAAAGGTTGTTAGGAACAATAGAAACTATACAACATCAAATATAATTATTTTTAACTGAAAAACTGCGTTATGCCTCGTACTGTAAAATGACCTCACTGCATGAGGTAACCACTGCAAAACATGAAGTCGTTAGGAACTATTATAAGTAACACCCTTAAACAATGTGTAGTCTTTAATATTGAAAACTCGCTTCTGCCCGCGAAATCGTCCGCGTGAAATTTCTATAGTATATCCTATGACAGTCGGCACTACTGTAGCTACCCTTAGTGTAACAATTTTCGGAATCGGGTCAGCAGTTCCAAAGATTACCGCTACATTATAAACTCGCAAATTTTACTTGTTTATAATATAAGTATACAGCTATGAAATACGGAGAACGTGACAAATATTCTTAATGAGCCAGGTCTGTGATAGCATTACGTGGCACTAGCACCTAATGATGGCCGTTGCAGGCTGCAGTGACCTCATGATGAGGTAACCGCTGCGAAACGTGAGGTCGTTACCGCTACCGCTTTCTTGGAACAAAGGACCAGTTTAGAGAAGCTTTTCTCTAAGTTGAAGACAACAGGGGAAATACCATAATAATTTGTAGGACAGTCTGTTGATGTGCAGGCATAGAGAATAATATAGTCTTTGTGTGCAGGGCAGGTCCAGGTGACAGTTACCAAACAGGTGGTGCGCACATGGTTTAAGTTTCAGTTTTCGCCTAACATAGTCCTGCTATTTAGAGTATTGGTACGACTCTTGATTATTTAAGTTTAAAGTGATCCTTGAATGTATGAATAATAATGTTGACAGGGTCAAGTTCATTTATTACTTGTGAGTCTTCGGCGTCGATGACCTTAGTTATTATTCGTGCTTACTGCACGAATAATAACTAACTTCTCAAAGGAACCTGTCAAAACACTAGATATGGCAGATACAGCATACAGACAACCTTATTTTTAGCCTTAATACATTATAGAAAGATGACGTCAGCAAAGGCTTCGAGCTTGACGAGTGTGGCAATGTTTTAAATATAGAAAATGATTATATTTTGTTACATGGTAAACAAGTTTATAAAGCTGCTTAATTGGATTTAATATAGGCAATAACCTGTCTTATTGAAGTTATAATAAAGACCACTAAAAATCATAAAACTGTCAGGACCAAGAAAGGACCACGTTTGATTGGTCCTATACCACACTAAGCAAATATACCATAGATTTGTTGTCCAATAATATCAGCACCACGTGTTCGAAGGTACAACTACGTTTGGACGGGTGCCCATTTAAAAAATGTCGATATCCCTTGGTGCCACGGAAAGCACATTAAACCGCTGATCCCGGCGGTCATTCGTATACCTTTGACAGTCGTTACAGGTAGCAAGAATCTCAAAACTCTGACAACTAGTCATACCGAAGGGGTATCGTGTTACCCAGTAACTGGGTTGTTGAGGTCAGATAGGCAGTCGCTCCGTGTAAAATACTGGTATTCAGCTGCGCCCGGGAAGACTGGTACCCGACCCCAACATAGTTGTGAAAAGGCTAGGCAGATTTATTAGCTAAACTAAAAGGAAATTATTGGGAAATTTCTACTAATTAAAACGCCGAATGTCAGTACATGTATTTTGATTAAATTTTATACAACAGGAAATTAAACATGTGTTTGTTAAAAAACTGCATAGAGGAAGTTAGTGCTAAATAGTAACTATTTAGTATTTTTGGAGCTAAATTATTGATTTGTTTCAAATATGGCAGAGGAAAAGATAAAATCGCTGTGAAATGTTTACAACGGAAGGATTATAGAGCATACATATATTTCGAAGTATTTGTGCTGCTCAATCACGAATAGCCATTAGTATATCCGTTTCTTTAATTAATGACGGCATTTCATGACGGCACGGTTGGCGCAGTGGTTAAGCGATTGACTGCTGCGCTGCGTGTCGTGGGTTCGATTCCCGCACGGAACAAATATTTGTATGACCTACATGTATTTGTTCAGAGTCTGGGTGTTTTTCTATCTATAATATGTATGTATTTACAAAAAAAAATTGTATATAAGTAGTTTATCAGCCATCTTGCTACCATAACACAAGCATTAGGTTGCTTAGCTTGGGACAAATGGTGCTGTGTGAAATGTCCAGGGATATTTATTTATTTATTTATTTCTAGTTTTTATCATAATATTATCTGATAACATCGTGAAACATTATTTTCTGAAACTGTAAATTCGCCAATGATTCCCTAATGCTGCGGTACAAATTCTGCCAACTTTTGGATGAATAGCGTTTTCACAACGATTGAAACACAAAACACGGTCTCCCACAAAATTGCACAGATCGTGTAAACAACCGTTGCCATGGAGACGGTACCATGGATTATACAACGATGAGTTGGCAACGTAAGCTGTAATCTAGCCGGGCTAGACCGGCGCCCACGCAGCTAAACGAGCCGAGAGCGTAGGCGAGTAATTGTTAGGGATGATAGATTCGACGATCGGATGGATGTCAGTCATGATCAGGTAGGACTACATTTGCGTAATGTGAAGGTCAGAGTTGAAGTGGTTATATCCGTTTTTTTTTTTTAACTTGGATTGAAGATTGAGGATATTTTATGTCGATGGTGGAGAAATTTCAAAAGCGCTATGAATTATGGCGATTGAAGATGGTAAAATATTCAAAATTATAAAGTCAAGGGCAAGGCCATCGGCATGTTACAAACCAGAACGTGTATAAAATAAGATTCACGTAAGTGTCACTCACAAAGTGTAAGGAAGTGGTAAGGAAATTGAGATACCATAAGAACCTAAACAGGCGACATTCTAAGTCCTCAAAACAGACTCCACATTTCCCGTATCTGTCAACCCTACGTATAGGTACATGAACTAACTACATTCATAACTCGTCTCATTGTAACAGTTTGGGCACGGAACACCTTAGTTTGTTTCAATTCCCCTGACAGCTCAGGATGCCCAAGTTAACAAATCTGACAGCTGAAACAAATCAACCACGGAACTGTCTACACTCTACATGATATGATTCGTATAAACGAAGCAGAAGCAGATATTTACTCAAAACTCCATTAAAATGTTACGTACGATAATAATGGAAAGGATACACAATGCATTGTATGCGGAAAGTTTTGCAGGGAAGCAGGATGCTTCCTGAAGCAACTTTCATTCAGAAGCCTAGAAAACTTTTTCAGCAGCATAACGAGTCCCAACAACAAATCACAAATCTTCACAGAAACATGTATCACGACCCAAACAAGCAAGCAAGTTTCATTTAAGCCCACAATTACGCCACATTCCCAAATATAGCCATCCAATAAATACTGAACCTGTCTAAGATCACATTATACTTGCAAAGTCTCTCTAACCACAGTCCAACCCTTCCCCAGCTCGTCAGTAGACAGTTAATAATCAAGTTCCATTTACAACAGCACTCACAGGGTTAACCATATTCAATTAACTGGATCCGACGGACTAACAGTGCCTAAGGAGGAAACGTCTCTCCGTTATGACAGCCATGTGGCGAGTTAATAGGTGAGCATCGAGAATTTGTTATGAGGGCTCAATTTGTAGACTATGGCGTCAAGGCGGGGCTGACAGACTAACGGTAGTCGATAAAGGGTTTTGCTTTGAAGAAGTCATTTGACATAATTGGTGGAAGCTCAATAGCTCATGGATTTTTTGTTGCGGAAGTGCATGATTCTTTTTTACCCGTATTTCAATGGAGTAGAGTGAGAACAGCCATTAATTATTTGTGTTCATTTTGCATCTGTATGGAAGTGTTTTAGCGTCGTATGCTCGGTTCCTATTAATAAAAATGAATCATTTTGTTAACCAACGGTAGCATTTTTTATTGCCAAACTGGGGATATACATAGATTCATAAGCTAATTTTACCTGTGATAGCTACTTCCATATGGGAGGGTCTACTAAGCAAAGTTATGAGGTATTTTCTTCATTATTGGTAAAGACAGAGTCTTCATTTTAACCAATAACTGGTTTATCAAATCAAGCGACATCTTTCACATATAAATTGTATTACAGCCCTAAATAAAATAAGGAAGGTTGGCACGACAATGTTCCTTCAGTTGCCTGATTAAATAAAAGATCGCGCAGCAGTCTCGCAATTCCGAACATCACAAAAACTGACGCATCCATTTTGGGTCAAGCAAATACTCTTCAACTGGTTTACGAGACTTTATTTATTATTCCCACAGTTTTATGTTTGTGCTGAGTGCATTAATAACTGTTTTTCAGTTTTCACTGTCACAGGATTCACATTTCTGGGCGGATTCCAAATGCATTCGGCGAACACAATTAATTTGGAGCCACTTAAAAACCTACTGTTGTCCATGAGTCAAGACTGACGTCATGTTATGGTGTAATCACTGGTGGAGCAGCTGAGTTGTGAATGTGGGATGATATTAATAGGATTGTGTCAGGGACTCGGGGTACACGACGACGTGCTCGTAAAAAGCACAACTGTTCTGAACTTTGTTCCAATTACTTTATTACTTCGTCCGTGTGAATATTTTTGGTCCAAGCAGACCCACCGCGCCCCATCGCATCGCCCACCCACGGTATTACTTCGTTTTTGCTTAGTATTATTTTTCTTTTTGCTCGCATCCTAAGGGTCATAGGGTGACGTTAAATCACGCCTTAGCTTCCTCAAGAACTGGGCTATCCAATGCAAAAATAATATATCAAATCCGACTGGTAGTTCCAGAGATTAGCGCGTTCAAACAAAAAAAAACAAACTGAGATTATTATATTAGTATAGATTCAGTTCAGCGGAACTATAAAATATTACAGACATGAATAAGTAACGATGTAAAACGAGAATAAAATAATATTGACAGTATCGGAATGTGTGACTGAAACCAGCGGGCGCCTGACATCCGCTATTTTCAGTCTCGCGTTGTTTATCATAACAAATCGTTTCAGAGTTTGTGTTTGTTTATAATCACTGTAGTATGTAGTACACATTTTCACAACTACTACTATATCATTTATTTGACCGACTGAAATGTATGCCAAATGAATGTCATGTATTTGTGTGTAGGCAATTATCATCATCCACAGCCCGAGTTCACCCATTGCTGAGCCTCTCTTTTCTTGTGCCAATCCCCACGCTCCTGTGCCAGCCTCATCTAGGCTCTACCCACGATGATCATAGCCAAGGGACACCCTAATTTGTGACTAACAGTGCGGAAAACAAAACCATATTTAAAACCTCTCAACTTACCTTATTTTTCCACAAAAAAAAAACCCAATAAGCGCCATATTACGTTAAAAGCACAATCCTTACAACAGTTACAACACAAACAATAACAAGAAAGTTATCTACAGCATCAATTAAGCTCAATCTGTGTACACATGTAACCTTATCTGGAAGCAAATAGATGAAAAAAACTGTGCCGGAGATAACACACAGCTGATGGGGCAATGTGATACTGTTCCACCTAGATAATGGATGTCGTGACCTAGTAAACAATTTGTCGTATCTCTTAGATAGTAGTAGACAAGGCAAAAACTCATTTTTAGCTATCGGGGATGCTACTGGAAATAATTTTGGAAAATAGTTAAAACAACATAGGGACAAAAAAATCTTTTTTTGATCTCCAGTATTTGAAATATGGAGTACCTGTTTCTACTGTATACTACTGCATCTAACTTAATTTGTCTATATCTAAACTCTTTCGGTCTCAGTCTGTGTTGCCTTTCTTCTTGCCATAGGCCATACACATACCTAATTAGCCCTTAGTGTTCCCACTGCTGGGACACAGGCCTCCTCTCTGTGAGTGGTAATGGACCACAATCCACCACGCGGGCCCAGTGCGGGTCAGTAGATGTCACATGTCGCCGAGTTTTTGGTTCTAGGACAAGCCGGTTTCCTCACGATGTTTCCTTCATGACTATTTCACACAGTCCACTCTAAACTTATTCTTAGGCCTGCCTCTGTTTTCATCCATCCACAACCCTAATCTTATTAAATGCTCCTCTTAATAAAATAATGATTTGTGGAAAATGATTAGCTCTCATAGACTGACCACCCTAGATATCTAGATATTCAGAAATCAGAACACGCCATCGAAATAGAATTTCATTAATGTACAACCGGATGCTACACTCGATCATCCTCATTCACTATTTCAATAGCTACTAAACCACTTAACAGTGTTTTTTGTATAGTCTCCATCAACAGTTAGCTAAAGAGACGAGCATGTGAAGTGCCGAGTAATGTCGTATTACATACACACGATTATCATCATCGATAAGATTAACCATTTGAGATAGCACGAAGCACATCACTGTTACGAAATATTCGTATGAACCAGACAAAGTAACGGTATCGTCTGCGCGTTGTGAATTATTTGTGGGAAGGAGAAATATTATCTGCGTTAAGTTTATTCTGAGTTCCCTTGACATGTCAAGAGAAGCTAGGCTTTGAATGAATACTAAAAACTCTTCATAAACGAGAAGCTTGGAACAAAATAATATTGAGAATGATAAAATAAAAGCTGATAAAGATGCAGTTAACGGTCAGGGTCGTGTCCATTTAAGATACACCTGACAACTTCTCAAGAAACATAGCAACGTTGTTTTGGCAGACACGTGTTCAGCATTCAAATGTGATGATCTTGTCATTATAACGAAGCTGATAAATTCTGTTTGTTTGAATTTCAACCGTATTTTACATTCAGATCTCGAAATCTCAGTAACGCATCATAATTCCGAATAACAAAACGGCACGTGTATTTTTATAGCTAAACCCAGTTTGATTTAACTGCAAACGTCTGCTCCCAAAAATAGATCGAATTAAAACAGTTCTCACCAACATTTGATATCAGAATGTTATATACATAATTATAATTAAAGTTTCTTGTGTATGAAGAGTTAATATTTATAAAAACAAAGTAACTCCAACATAATTAGCGGCGATAATGATATCTACACTGTAAACAATGTCAAATGAGTCACGGCATGAAATATCTTTGAGTCTGTGTGTGGGAGAGATAACACACACATCGGCGAAGATATGAAAAGACTATTAGTAAAAATTTGTAGCTTCTGTGACCGGCGCGGCGGCGGGGTAATTGCGTAACACACTAACAATAGCAATGGCATTCATTTTGACAGTTCAACAACATTCATTGCGTAATTTACGTTGTTGAGCAGACAAATTTTTCGAACATATGAAACAATGGATTAGCAATATCTTTCAAAATTATTCAAATTGTGATTGATAGTGTGTTACGAAATTAGGGTGCGGGATGGACTTGACAAATAGTGTTTTTACCATTGAACTGTCACAATAGGCCTCAATTTTTGAAGTGCGATTGTTTTGTTGAACGTTTTCCGTCCTCTTGAAAATACGTTTTATTTCTGTTCGCACTGCGCTGACGATCTCAGAAACCGAAGTTCTCTTTTAGACAATACGCCACATTGCTCTTTGGCATATTAACAATTCCCTTTTGACCGATTACAAAATACTTTGACGATACGCTTGGAGAAATGTGAATTGAAATCGAGCCAAACGGGCCAATGTTACGATTATTGTGTAACAATAATAATCCTACTTTCCAGAAATAGGCCAAGAAACAAATTAACTGATAATGTATCGACACCGGTTTTGATATCACGTACGTTTCTAAAACCAGACATAACGTCTATTGGGGCACAATGAGCAGATATCTACACATTGTGTGTCCAACTCCTCAGCGAATTTTTATGACCTAATTTGGGGTCATTTGACCCGACAATATCGCTCATGATGCATTCCGTTCACGTCTTGCGGTTTTACACGCACCCTGTTCCGACATGTCCTCGTTGAGGCCATAAAATACAGTTACAGGCCTTATGGAGGGCCGTAATGTCACCACATTGAAAAAAAAGAAACATTCGATGGCATTACAAGTGGGCTGTAAATATGGGAACCAGAAATTAGAAGATTAACCAAGGCGTGAAATGTCGCTTTACATTGTAATGATATGACATTGCTTAGCGCCAAGTGCTTGGCGTTTATCCAGGTAAAAATAGACACGTGTATTCTCGTTGGTAAACGCGAGGAGACTAGCGAAGCATGCAGTGTCTCACAGTCCCAGTAAGACCGATTCCGCAGATTCTAGCGAGTTCATTTGCCTGACACCTTTCTTGGCAGCTGGCGCTAAACACGACCCAAACTTAGGTGTTGGTTTGGGCTCAAAATAACAGGACAAGTAAGTGCAAAATCAAATTCTCTCTCTTTCGCTCAAATCTTTGAAATACGAATTGTTTTCAGGATGAATGTCAAATTTAAAAAATAGCGTAGAGTCATCTTAACACCTCTCTTCCTTGATTTTGTATATATATATATGTATATAACCTATTTATATACATAGTTTTAAGTTTTTTATCATTGTCCCTCTCAACCAAAGCACCTGCCATCTAATCTCTTCACCACCCTTGGTTGACTGGTAGAGAATGCCTAAGGCATTAAGTCCGCCTTTGTACCTTTTTTGTGCGAAAAGTTTAAATAAATAAATGTCCTCGTTTTTAATTGTATATTTCTTTACTACCAAGATGTAGAACTACTCCGTTCGTAGCTCCGTTGGTAACAGGACTATTGTTTAGTACAATGATCTCAGTTAAGAGCCTGCGGTTAGCGATTGTCGTTGTAAAGATCTCTGCGGTCAGTGTGGGTTAACACAAAAGCGAAAGCAAGAGAGAAGGAAGTTGGAGTGAAATATTTCGACTTGGAAGACTTTGTGTCATAAATTAACGAGGAAAAGAGGGAATAAGATAAATGGGCTTTGATTATGGACAAATTATACAGTATCCTTGATAAAATCACTAAACTTAGCACAAAGTAAGGTGGTAACATTCTGAGGGATTCAAAATGGTTGCCTAAAATCAAGATCTATGTATTCAAAGGGTTGAGGATCAGCACATTTCGAATTTTCGTCAAAATGACTAAGTCTCCCCAAAAAGTACAACTTTCAAATTACAATACAGGAGACATTAATTGTTTGTTTGTTCAACAACAATCTCACTCACAATTAAGCGTATAGGTAAACTGTAGTTATGCCCCCAATGACGTCACTGTAATCAACACAATCATACCCGAGTATAATTCAGTAATTGCTAAGATTTTTATCGGCACAGAAATAAGTATGAGCTACATAGTTAATTGGAGCAATTGTTGCAGCCACTAATTATGTCAATGTTTTAGATGTTACGTGAATTATTTGAGGACAAATTGCTGTGCATTCACGAAGAAATATTGGAGCTAATTGACTTGGTTTTGGTTCAAGGACTTCATTGAGAATATAGATTTATGAGGGTTTCATGGCTGGGCGTTTAGTGCACCAAGTTATGACAACAAGACTTAAGATCTAGAGACATATAATGTTTATTAAAATGATGTCTTTATGATTAGATATTCTTAAAGAATAAGGTCTCTACTACGGTAAGAAAATAACATATCATCACGCCCGTATTCCCCGAAGGTGCACCTATAGTACACCCACATTTCGCCTGTAATACCCATGTAATAGGGGGAGCGCCCATTGCCATCAACCGAGCACAAATCCAGACCGCTGTTACTGAGAAATTTCAGATGAAAAACCCAATATCAATTTGGCCGACCCGAGATCGATCCCAGGAACTCATGCTCAGCTGTAGCGCTTGCGACCACCAAGAAGACCAACCAGATAAACCAACGAAAAATCAGTCATACGTATTTTCAATGAGTTGCTTTCTTTAACCATGTTTGTAGCCTGATTAACGATAATTAGTTAGTATCGAGAGCCTCAAACTCGTTGATCGTCGATCAATCATTAGCACCTAACCCAACTTGGCAATCAATAAACCGCAGTTAATAGTCTATTAACACATCAAATCTCAACACACATACCCGGACCTAAAGCCCATAGTCAGCCACCGATAACTTCCCGTAATTGCCTACTTAAGGTCCAAGGCGGCCTCAAGCGGGACTCGCGTCCATCGGAGGACCGCCAGCGCATCTAAATGACATGTTTAAACGAGTAGTAGTTGGCATAATCACTACGAAGGAACGCCATGGTAAGGAAGTATATGTTCACACTTTTTGAGTACCTTTGTGGTTATAGCCTCGTTGGGAATAAGCTGGGATTTAACAAGGGGATAGCCTTGCCTAAATGACCATGTTCCTTAGAGAGGATGAAGACATGAAGAATTTCACAGAGAAATTACAATAAGCGATTCACTAGGCAAGGCCCCGAATATGCGACGCTATTGGCTTCCAGTTTTCATGCTCTTTTATGCTGGAATGTCTTGAATATTAGATTCAAAAACTGAAGACTGACTGGACTTAGCACAGTTGCGGTGAAACATTGTGGGGTTTATTCATAAGCGTTGCTTAAAGTTAATTAATGATTAGCGGCTGTCTAACCATACATTTCTGACGTTTTAAACTTCTCTTAACTTTAAGCTTATGAATAAAGGTGTCAATGATTACACGAAGACAGATTTGCTCAAACACATCCGATTCGAATACAAAAACATCTAGGCTATCACTTCCCATTCCCACCTATTTCTGTCTCTTCCTACTACGCACACCGCATTAGCCACCATTAACAAAATAAACAGCAAGCACGCATAAGCGGCGCCGTATAAACAAGCTGTTAATTAATATAGTATTCAAAGCGCCGGCTGTAACGGAAGTTTTGTTTTATAAGCTAATGGTATTCGCTGATGGATTCTTACGAAACAATGGCGGATAAATAGGAAATTGGGAGTTGTGCAGTTACAAAATTCCGTCATTTGTAACTGAGCTAGTGATATGCATGGATCCTGCAATCTTAACAAGAATAACTTCAATTGGAAATGCTATGAGCCTTTGAGCACAAGATTTTTCTCACTATGAACAAAATTTTGCCCAGAAACTTTCATGGGTACAGAATTCGCAAAGTAAGCAATAATACAACATCTCAGTAGACCGGTTTCGCAGTACCGTTTGGTCAAAAGCTCGTATACTCAGAAATACACACTCGAAGCATTTCCGACTGTGAAAGTGTTACACAATTATGATGCAGGTGTGCTTGGCTATATCTAGCCAGCATTATTTCCGTTCTTCAACGGTTCATTATTGCAACAGGACATTTATTCACGAATTGAATATTTTCTTAGAATAATATTGGGCAAGTTTGGGAACCTTCACCGTTCACCTTTGGGAAAAATCTGAGCATTGAAGAACTTTTCTGTTGTGTGGCTAGACTTTTCACATGTCGTGGAACGTGGCATGGCATTGTGAATTACAACCCGTGACATTTTGGCCAATTAAACAGACAGAGTAAAAACACTAGTGGCCGAATTACAGCCCGTCATTCTCATTGAACTGACCTACACAGTAATTTAGACAATTACGTGAAATACCTAGGAACAGTTTTTCGTACTAAAGACTTTATCTCAATCTCAATGAAACTTAGTAAATACACGGTTGCGTCATTCGCTTAACCTGCAAGTCAAGTGGTTTTTATGAGGCTCGGGATGACGAGGTGTCATGCGGTGAATTTTAACAACATAACATCAAGACTGTATTCCCCGAGGGATTAGGCAGAGGTGCACCTAACGTACTTCCACATTTCGCCAGTTATGTTGAAGTCTCATGTAATATGGGGAGAGTCTTTTTGCTATCAACCGGGCAAGAATCCAGACTCCGGATTGCTATTGAACAGTTCCAGATTGAAAAACCCAATAGGACTTTGCCCGACCAAGGAATCGAGCCCAGGACCTCATGCTCAGCTGTAGCGCTTACGACCACAAGATCAACGAGGAAGGATAGAAAGAAAAAGGCAGAATCGAGGCAGTCAATTATAAATCCAACTTTATTGCAACGTCGTATCTAAGAGTCTTGAGGACGGTCAAGGGAAGTTTATACTTAAGATTATGAGACATATTTGCATCCGGATAAGATGTTAAGATGACTCATATGCAGTTTTTTGTCATTCGTAGATCTTTGACAGTGTTACGTATTGTCAGAACTTCAGAAGCCCAAAATTCTGACCACCAGTCTTACCAAGAGGTATCATGTTACCCAGTGACTGGGTTGTGGAGGTCAGAGAGACAGTCGCTCCATGTAAAATACTGGTATTAATCTGCATCCGGTTGGCAGTTCGACTGGACGCCGACCCCAACATAGTTGGGAAAACTTTTACGCAACGCTACGCAGTTTTTTTTTTATCGTTTTGAATGAATAAGTCAGTGTACTACAGACGAGATCCAATCTGGGCGATTACGGCATCACAGGGTATCAGAACGTTGTTAAAATCAACAGATGTCCGATTCATTTAATTAAATCATGGTCTCATAGATGACGCGATTACACCGGAACCAATGATCTAATAGACTCGGAAGACCGCGGAGGTCAAATATTACATGCCTAACATTACTCACAAATCATAATCTATGTGTAATAGAGTTGATATCATGACATTATTTCTATTTATGTAAATGACATGTTATTCTATACATTGACCCTTATCTGTAGATTTTCCAGCCAGCTTGATGCCTACTGAAACTTTCAGTTCGCCGATTAACCGGTTTCTATATCAATCATTTAGTGTGGAATGGTAGAACAGTGAGTGATATTTGTAAGGGAATTTGATTTTAGATCATTTTTAGGCTTCCGTATCTAAAGGGTGCCAACGGGAGCCTATTACTAAGGTTCCGCTATCCGTCCGTTAGTGACGGGGCATATTTTGACCCGTAATAGGTAGATACTTGAACTTTTCTCAGAGATTTCTAATTGTACGAAGTCTTTACAATGAGAGGTCAGCTAAAACTGGAATTGTATAGCTTGATGTGGCGTCGTGTGTACCACTCTAGCCGCTTTATCAATTTATAATAAAAATAAAATAAAGTAAAAAAATTAACCCCCATAACAGAAACGTGTTTTTTTTCGGCGTTTTTTGCTCAATAATTAAATATTGTAGAGTGGTACGGTACTTTTCGTGTGAGAGTCCGACTCGCACTTGTATCGTTCTATGGAGAAATGATGTTGCTTATTGACCAGGACCAAAAGAATAATACATCGTTTTTAGGAGAATGGAGACGTAAAATTTATGCTAGCGAGAGCAAAGCACTAAAACATACGATTTCGCCAGACAAAAGCGATATTAATAATCGTAAAACACAAAAAAACGCAGACGTGATTCGCGTCAGCCATCATGCATTTAGGTACAAATGGGGCATTTTATATTGGGCTATATTGGACAATCACAAAAAGTGTTGACGTGATGTCATCAGGAAACCGCGGCCATTGTGGGCCACTGCTTATCACGGTGATGTCACCGCGTAAAGGTCGAGGTTGGAATGAACTTGATTTTTTTAAATATATTTCTTTAATAGTCACTGGCTGTTACCATAAGGTTATTGACTGGAGTTTGCTGATAAGGTTATTTTGTAAGTTGCTTTTGATGATAAGAGTACTTACAAGAATCTATGGTACAAGTACCTACAACCAGCAATAAAAAATATGTTTTATTAACAAAATAGCCAAATATCTGATTAATTATGTAAAAATAACTGTTTGTTTCTGTGCAAAACTTTGTTTAGTACCTATTTGGACGACCTTTTAAGAAAGCTAAAACTAATTTTAAAAAAATGTTTATCATCCTCATGCATCTGGACTAGCAGCACTATAGGTCTTATTAAATCAAAAATAAGTTTAAATAAAACACAAAAGTAAGCATAACAAAGTATTCAAGGTTCTACCAGCAATGTCAGTTAAAAGTATTATATGGCATGGTGACATAAGCACTATGAAGGCTACATTATACTGCATTACTGATTACAGCATCATTGTGAACAGTTCCCTACTTTGTAACCAATAAGGGCCATTAATATAAACTGATACTATACATTCTTTTAGGTAATTTGTAGCTTAATACAATGTAGCAGAATAATAAACTCTATGTTTGATAGCGTAGTCAGTGAGATAGCGATTTGAAAAGCAATTATAAGAAATAATATTAATAGCACTTGTTGGTCTAGTGGATGCAAGTGCTACTGCTGAGCACGAGGTTCTGGGTTAGATTCCTGGGTTGGCCAATGTGTTATTGGGTTTTTTCATCTGGAATTTTTCAGTAGCAGCATCGAGTATGTATTTGTACTGGGTAGATGGCAATAGGCTTGTCTCTTGTTACATGGGACTTAAACATAACTGGTGAAATGTAGGTGTACCTCTGCCAAACCCTTCGAGGAATACGGACGTGACACATTGACATCATACAGACACAAATCCACACTCCCGAGCTGAGAAATTTCAGACACAATAACACTTTACCCGACCCGGGAATAGAACTCAGAAACTCATGCTCAGCAGTAGTGATTGCAACCACTCTACCAACTAGGCAGTCCAGTAATAAAATTATACATGAAATCAACAATTTAACCCTGAAAAGGTAACTTTTGATGTACAATGCTTTTTCTCAAATTTCCCCTTGATAAGTATTTATGATAAATAATAAAATATTATTACTTTTACACAGCCAATAATAGGGCCATTATCCTCATATTGTGCAAATATAACAGTATCTAATAATAATACTCAAATACAAGGAAGGATTTGACAAATAACTGTGACTGGAATTGGCATTGAAAACTATATTATATTTCCCTCTAATTTTGGTAAATTGGCAATAATTAGGCATTGGGTAATAACGGTTGAAATATCAACTGATCTTTTTCCTCTATGATTGTGGAGTCCTAGATCACCACAGTACATAAATTACCTAATGGATTATTTTACTGTTATATGTATATCCTATAGTTAATCTGTGAACAGCATTGTGGGCTGCAATATTATCTATAAGTTTTGTTTATTTCACATTTCTGTTTTATATTGTAGCTCTTTGTTGTTCCTTTTGAATAAAATAAATGCTTAGGTAAAGAATCTACACACATAATAGACATAGTTAAGATTTTGGAATGGTTCTATGTTGTGTGACTGGGTTTATACAGCTACGAGTATGAACTTCATACTTCGTGGATAGTGTGAAGTTGGACTCCAGACTTTAATGTAGCATTCAAATTATTTTTTGGATACTAACACTACTGTACTGTATCAATTCTCTTTGGTCTGAAATAAATGTTTAATTATTATTGTTTTAGGAGAAATGAAAAAAACCACAGAAAATGAGAAAGAAAGTTACTTGATTTTACCTTCACTTTTGAAACTATTGGTATCATATTAAATATTGTTGGACAATTATTTACAATATTTGCAAACATAATTATTATTAAAACCATATTGGAATCTAAATTAAAACTTTTATCAAACTTTTTGTCATGCATGACTATGATTTGTTGCTTTATTAATGTCACCAACATTATTAAAGCAATTAATCACAAACCAAATATCTTAGTAATTAGTCCAATTAGCAAATGTTCTGCTAATGAACTTATTACAAAATTAGCTAGAACATTATTAGATTCTAGTAAGTAGATGATTAGTGAGTAAAATAAAAAGTTTTCGTAGTACATGTACAAAATTGAAATTTTGAATGTTTCAAATTCTTGGCTTCATTATTTAATCACCTTATTTATGTGGGACTCAAACTCTTTAATGGTATTTTAACGGAGTTTACGAGTGAGTAAGTACTTCTAAAATATTTGTAGCCTCCCAAAACATTTCCTAGCAGTTTAAGACGACATTTAACTGTCCATAAAAGTGCAGCGACGTAGAAACGTGCCAAAGTTGTAAACAGTTTGCGTCTCACGACCTGCCTAGTGGCCAAAAGTGGGACAACCGGCACCGCGCCCAGGACCCCGCCCGCTCACCGCGAACGCATTCCAATAAGAAAAAGAACTTTTTTACTACACAAACACTTTACAAAAACAACAATAAGTTACTCAACACCTTTTTTACTCCCCTTTAGACAACTTCGCAACATCGACAAACCGACAGGAAACGCAAAAACATGCCGTTGGTATAGTCGTATGTTCGTAACTTCGTATGCCGATAGAAAACGGTATTACGGTAAACTAGTTTTCAATGAGAACTGCATAAAAATTACCTGTTGATCAACAAGATCCCATTAAACACTGCACCGGCGACTCCAGAGACCTGTAGATTTTGCACTCGATGATTTTCAGCACGTAAACACAACGGTCTCACAAAAGGGAGAACTGGTAAAAACACAACCACGAATCCACCTTTAGACGCACTGTATCACAATACACCTTTTGTGTCCGGTGATGAGTTTATTATATGAATAATTCGCACTCGGACTGTCTACAACAATTTTCATTCATCGCAAGGTGAAATCATTCGAGACGAGTGGCAGTTGGTGAAGAAACTACGAGCGCGGGCGGCAGGGAGCGCGCGCGTCATCCGCCATATTGGAGGATTACGTCATTTTGTCGTTACTTTTTTATAAGCACGACCTGAGTAAGCTTCGAAAACTAGTTTTTCTACCAAGTAACGGCTTATTGTACACTGTTTGCAACTCTTGCAAGTGTATCCGAACAAACCATTCGGTCATTTAGTTCATTCATTGTTCGTGCTGCCCGTTTAAGAAAAGTGTCCCTTATATAAGGGACACGATCATGTTGAAACTACTTTCGTTTTTTTTCTTGTAGCGACTCTACAACGAGGTACTTATTCTTTTTTTAAATAACTGTGTGAAAAATTGGTCTGGTGATTCATTACAGCTGCAGTTCTTTTGATTCTAAAAAGATCTTAAAACTAAGGTACAGTATGGTATGGATACTGGCAACTCGTTTTATTAGTGTCAAAACTGTCAAAATCACAGAACGTCAAAATTGATAAGGATTGTGGAGTATTTGTCATCGTTTTGTTGTTTTATTAAATTTGATTAATGTTAAATTAAGATATAGCGACAATAACCCATTATTTTGCTCAGATTTATAAGTACCTGAATTTGAGTACATTATTCACTTCAAAAAATGCAAGGTAATGGTAATAATCCTTTGATTTTTTCAATCGATCTCTTTGTTTTCGTTTTCCTAAAGGTATTACTCATTTACAGACACAAGGCCCGAATTATATGAGGAAGTAAAGCTGTACAGAAATGCTAGGGAACGTGAAAAGTAAGTAATGCATACCTTATCCTCCTCTTTATCTTTCCTTTAAGTTTCTCTGTCCTAAATATGATGGTTTGTCAAGTAACATTAGTCACTATGATTCTTAAACATAGTATTTTCTGATTTAATCACTATATCCACCGGATAATGTGCTGCTGGTCATATAATTCGCCCACGAGGCATTCCACCACCACCACCACCATACCACGGGACCATAGACATACTAGATATTTATCCAAACTTTTTTCTTTATTCCAGGCATGACAATATGGCAGAGTTATACGCTGTGGTCAGCACTCTGCAGCATCTAGAGAAGGCGTACATGAGGGACTGTGTGCGTGCACAAGAGTACACTGCAGCCTGCAGCCGGCTGCTGGTGCAGTACAAAGTGGCATTCAAACAAGTCCAGGCCGATGAGTTCCCTAATATTGAGGCTTTCGTTGCTAAGTATAGGGTGAGTTGTGTTCTTAAATACTCAATGTCAAATCATATGCATTTAGTAAAAAGCTGTTTTTTTGACATTACAAACAGACACATTAATTTTATTTATTTGTATAGATGATATGATTATATTCCTATGAGGCTAAGATGACCATTTCTGATTTTTGGCGGCTATGGGTTACAAGCGTGTGCTCATAAGTGGCTAATGCAGCCTACCCTGGCTGAGAAGTTATGTGTTAATAAATACTTCATCACCATCATCAGCCTATAGCTGTCCTTGCTGGACATAGGCCTCTCCTATTGCACGCCATTCAACTCTATAAATACTTAATACTGAACAATTCATTTCATTCCTCATCAAGTTATGTGGTAAGTTTTACTAAGACATGATGATTTCCAACCATGTCGGACACAGCAAAGTAGGAGAGAGGAAACGCACTAAGGAATTAGTTGATTTGAGAAATAATACAGAACCTATTGATTGCTTTATAATCTGACGAGGCCCTGTTGAATTGTGCAGGCAGAAAATAGTTATCAATCTCTCATCATTCTCCTGCCCTTATCCCAATTTATTTGGCAACATAAAATGGGGCAACATGTCTTTTTCTTCCATACTCCTGTATTAGCCGCCATCTCGACAGTCACCCCCTTTCTAACCATATCATCATTCACACAGTCCATCCATCGTTTCTTTGGTCTTCCCCTACTCTTATAGCCATCGACATTCATACTCAAAACTTTCCTCACGACATTTTCCTCATTCCTCCGTAACACATGCCCATACCATGACAACCGGTTTCCACACAACTTTTCAGTTACCGGGTTATCAATCTCTGTGAATGTAAATTATTGGTAAACAAATTTTTTTTATTGTTTATTAATCAAAAACATTTACAAATCATTGTTGAACAATTAAACATACCACACAAACCATCGCGGTTTTAACAGCGGTATGGCCAGACACGGCAACTCGGTGCAAATTAGGTATATAATTTATTTTTTTTCTCTAGATCGCGCTGCAATCTAAATTTACATTCTCACACACAGTATAAAAATGTTTTTATGGAGACTTGACGAGATATTTTTTTAAATGTAAGCATTATTTATAAACATACAATCATAGTGTATGAGTCACCAGATGATGATATGATGAAAGATGATATGGCTAGAAAGGGTGTGACTACAGAGATGATGACCAATAGAGAATTATGAAAGAGAAAGACTGCTGTAGTGCAGTGCAGCAGTCTTTTTCTTACCCCAAATAAATATTGGGATAAGGACAGGAGAATTAATGATGAGTCATCAGATAGATAAGTTGTAAATGTTATGTTGTGTCCCCAGCATGCAGCTATAGCATACAGCTTACTACTTCAAACTACTTGGTTGAAATCAGATTCAGAATGTAAGATCTGTGAATCCCATAGACCATCCATACTTTTTTTTTCCGTTAGCCTATTTTGAGGAGTAAGAATATGGGGGAGGCTTTTGTCCAGCTGTGGGCTGCTGGACAAAAGCCTCCCCCATATTCTTCCACCTTTACTGTGCTGTGCCTTCTCCGTCCAATAATATGATAAAATATGTGAAAGTAACCCTGTCTGTCTATTACCTTTTCACGCCTTAATGACATTTACATTTTTCTAGCTGGACTGTCCTGCAGCTCTGGAGAGGATAAGAGAGAACAAGCCGAACCTGATCAAGGATGACAAGGGCAACACCAACAAATATATTGCTGAGATTGTATCGGTAAGTTTTCTTACATTAATTAAATACATACATAAATAAACTCACACCTTCCCATGAGAGTAGGCTGAAACTACAGAACACCACCTGCTGCGATACTTCCTCCTTAGATACTCCTTTTCCTTCGTTTACGTATATACCTGGTCATATCCTGGTCATACACGCACGCCGGTGGCGAGTACTATGCACCTGACCTTTCTGAAGAACATCAATATGTCTTAGCGCGACCCCTCAAAGCGTTTCCACTCACATATGCCTTGTAAAACTTTTGTTACTCGCCTTTCATTCATCTTCTCAACATGACCAAACCATCTGAGCATACTTTTTCAATTTTTGTCACTAGGAACATCTTTTTTTTAACCGATATTTTCCTTCCCACACAGCTATTCATAACGCTGATGGACAAGCTGCGCCTCGAGTTCCGCGCCATGGATATGATTCAACCTGAGCTGCGAGACTTGCGTGACACTATGGACCGCCTTATCATGCTGCCTGAAGACTTTGAAGGCAAGACCAAGGTAAACACTCTTTTATATGGTGTTAATATTCTTCAAAAGTGAAGTCTGGTCTCGAGAGGGCGTGTGGGTTCTTATTTGACTTTCTATGTCCTAGCATAATAGAATAAAACTCCGAATAGAAAAAATTGTCAGATATTTACTAAGTAAGTAAAATCTGGTCGACCCATTAACCAATTCCATCTAGTTTTACACAAACGTCTGGTTGATACTTCCCGTGATCCAAGTGCTGGCCCTGACCTTTACCAGAGGCTAAGCTCTAAGCATTGCAATACAACGTGGCAATGCCGCCAGTCTCTTGGGTACTTTTTTGACGCCATATTTTAGTTTGTGAATAGTTTTAGTTAGGTTTTTATCCAGTCTATGTATTTTTATTTCTTTATTATTTAATAAAATATTTTAGAAAATAACTTATTTTAAATGTACTTATAAAAGGATTTTTTTAACTATAGGCTGTGAACCTGTAGAGCTTTGCTAATGCTTTTTCTAAGGTTCTACTTTTTAGTTATCTTAAAACACAGCTACACAATCTTGATCACGGGTCCTGTCATCACGGCTACTGTTAGCCTGCGTCATCCCATCCCACTGCTGCAACGCTGACTTCCAGCTATCCAGGGCTAAAGAGGACCACTGCTACATGGTCTGGGTCTTTTATTAATTTGTGTTTCGATATTATTCATTCCAGGTACAAGAATGGGTAGACAAGCTCTCGGAGATGTCAGCTTCAGACGAGCTGTCCGAGGGGCAGGTGCGGCAGCTGCTGTTCGACCTGGAGACCGCCTACGGAGCATTCAACAAGTTCCTGCACAAGGATTGAGGAGGATTGCTGTGAGGTAAGCTACGTTATTAAAATATGGACCACCTTTGCTTGGAGGTTCCTCATGCTTGTGCTTGTATTTCCTACCAGTATTGTCTATGGTTCTTCTGTAAATATTCATCCACCATTCTGCTGTCAAAACAACATAACATCACGCGGTCACGCCTACCTATAGTATACCCACACTTCGCCGGCAAAAAGTGAGAGGCGCGAGTACCAAGTGTCAACGGTCATTGCCGTTCTGTCAAGTCTCAGTCCGTTCGTCTGTCAGCGGGCAGTTGAAATTTTCTGAGTGTGTATTTCAATTGCCGCTCTAACAACAAATAAAAATAAAATAAAGTTAAAAATTTAAGGGGTCTTCACACAAGAAACGTGTTGTTTTCTGCGTTTTTTGCCTTGTTGTACGGAACCCTTCGTGTGCGAGTCTGACTTGCACTTGGCCGGTTTTTCCCTTTTTTTGTATTTAATAAACTTTTTCGTTATTTTTTTACACAAATGTACGTTTGTCTAGGATATAAATAACTTAATTGAACATCAATTGTGTCAATTTTAATTTTCCATATTTTTCGTTTCAGATGTGACCCGGCTCAAAAGCGTTGTGTATATTCACCCGTAGCTTGTTTATTTGATTATATAGAAACTTTTCTAATATACCCTCTATGTAAATTGTTGTCTCAAATGTACTATTTTAATACTTTATTCATGCATATCTAAGAAATGGGAAAAGAAATTATCTAAATATACTCATCACGTAATTCAGTATAAAAGATGGTGTCTGCTAAGTGCAACAAGTATCTTTTATCGCCTGAAAGACACTGACATGGGGGCGTTGTTGGTATGCAATTAAGCATTCTGTGAAATTGTCACAGAAATTGTATTGAAAAACCAAGATGGCGGCGTTACGTTAGCTCCGATTTTGCCCACGCGCTAATAGATCTTTGTACAGTCCTTCTACAGCTATTTTACCTCTGACAGCAGCAACCAACATCAACCTTATCGTAACGGGATTAAAGATCACTGTGATTTTGACAGTAACGCAAAAGTATATTTGACAGTAACGCAAATAACTTTGAAAGGACTGTACAGCTGTAAAAGTTTGTTTTAATGTGTCATGTCAATCATTATGAAACGAATAGAGTTGACGTCCGCCGGTTAGCTCTTATATTATGTTAATTCAAAATTGTTGTTATTTATATTAGGGTTCTACGACTTGACAAAACATCAACATTTCTTTATTATTATGTAGATTAATATGAATGAATTATACACACAAACCTTCTTTAAGCTAAAATTTAAAATAATAATATGTACATGTGAAAAAATAAGCAAAAGAATCATAGGGCATCAAAAAATACTTCCGCATCGCTGTCAACAGGCAAGAATTAGCATTGCAACGTTGTATGGCGATGCTAATTCTTTGGCCAAGAAACAGGCCAGCCCCCTGGTCACGTGAAGAGTCGACTAACCGCTTGGCGATATCTCGAAAAACCAAGTGGGCATTCAGACCCCATGGCCCTAGTGTTTCAACCCCAAACGGCTCGAACGTATAACTCCCAATCAGGTTGGAATATTTTCGCCGTTTGAGGTTTTCTGCACCAGCAGCAGCAGCTCCAGCACAGCCCACCGTGCTAGGAAGATGGGATCGCTCAATGATGTCGACACATGTTGCATCACAAACCAAACGTCTGCCTAACTTCCAGGGCATTATGGTCATTCCGTCTGGTCTCTTCCCTTCTTGAATAAATTCTCTAAATTATCGTGAAAACCGCATCCAAATCCATTGTGTCATTTTGAAAAACTAAATGATCATACTATAGACAGGCAGACACTAAAAGCTACTTTATTTTATATATTATTTATTGATGAAAGAATTTTTGTTCAGCCGGCATCAACCTGTTCAAAAACGCTAGTCGATAAAAATCCTAAATAATCCCGAATATTTTCACATTTAAGATCTCTTATGTTTTTTCTGCACCCTAATTGCGTAACACTCTTCAATCTGAATCATTTTGAGGTATATGGTTCATTGCTTCATATGTTCGAAAAATTTGTCTGCTCAGCAACGTAAATACCGCAATGAATGTTGTTGAACTGTCAAAATGAAACCCATTGGTACTGATAGTGTGTTAACGCAATTACCCCGCAGATATAATAAGAAATGTATGTTTTTATCAAGTTTTTATGATGAGCAACTTCTGTATCAAATGTTTGTTTGAAACTCACTGTGTTATAGATAATTTGATGTTGTTATATTTAAGCGAATTTATTACAAATAAATTTTATATTCCACACCATTTGTTGTTTGTCTTTCTGTGAATAACATGATTGGACGGATGTCAATGGGATTTTTGCTGTTGTACAGTTTAAACCTCTTTTCTGGATCAGTCTTCCATAAATAAGACGCATCTCTGTAGTAATTACAGCAAATATTATTTATTATTCTACTGATTGTTTTGCTGACATACGTAAATCTTTGACAGTCGTTACGGGTAGTCAGAATCCTAAAAGCCCACTGACCTGTATCATAAAACTACGCTGGACTAAATATACCATACGAAATGACAGTTGTTTTGTTGTTTGTGCCGATTCAGAGCGCCTGGCTCAAGCGTCTCAGGAATGATTCAATGATGTTGTCTTTGATGATTTAGGTCTAAATCGTGGAATAAGACAGGTTTGTGTATTTTGTGTTTACTACGAGATATTTAGAACATTTTTATCATTAAAGTATGCGCAATTTGTAAAACTCACTATCGAAAATATCAGTTCCACGGACACTCACGTTGCTATCAACGCCAAAATGGCGAAAATCAAATGTCTGTCGTTTTGTCATCGATAGTATGAAGTCCAGCGTACTTGTTTACTATAGGTGAGTGTAAAAGTCTGAAACCCAGTAACTGGGTTGTGGAGGTCTGATAGGCAGTCGCTCCATACAAAATACTAGGTGGTGGTGTTCAGCTGCATCCGCTTAGACAGGAAGGAAAAGACTAAAATCTATGATATGTATTACATAATTATATTATGTTTTGAGCAAAATATTAATATTTGTGACCGAATGCAGGCCGTATGCCAAACGTAAAATCTGTTTTTACTTATCAACAATTAATTGGCCAAAGATAACTCGGAAAGCATTCTACAAAAATTAACTACCAAGACACACTTAACTTTACCTAATCAAATTAATTTTAATGTTACAACTGTACTTGTTGTGCGAAATTAACCGTTATTCGCTAGGAAATAAAAACTATTTTCTGTTGTGATAATTTTGTTAGGCAAAAAAGGATTATTTTGTGGCTGTATTAAGTTGCCAGTAAAGGTCTAGTGTAGTCCAATTTCTTTTTAGAATAATTGATGAAATAAAAGTTTTTACATAAATGCCTTGACTTAAATCTAAATAATTAAAAAAAGTGACGATATTGCACCACCCTCTTTATTCTTCTAGTTTTTGTGATGAGTTTTAAATTCAGATTGTGTATCATTTTCCTCATTGCTCTATTACATTACCAAGAGGTAAGATATACCCCAAACGCCATATCAACATATGTAATTTTTTCTACGGTTTCCTAAAAGAGCGGAGGCCGCCACATATCGGCCGCAGTGGCGGCTGTCTTGAAAATGATGGCAGCGGGGTTCGAATGCACAGACGCCAGCACATCAAGCTATTATAGTCTGTAAAATTTCTTTAATAGATTTTCAACTTTATCTCTAAAGCGTTAAGGTTCAAGGTTGATTGGGAAAATGTGACTGTTTCGGGTAGCTTGACCTGCTGGCGTCTATACGATGTCAAAAAGCGCTCTCTAGGAAAACATATCAACTTGCTGCACGGGTCGATCGATTAGATTAAGCTACGCTTGCCGGGGTTGGTCCGTGGATGGGTGATCATTCTTACATATCAAGATTCCGTGCCTCGGAAAGCACGTTAAGCCGTTGGTCCCGGTTGTCATTCGTGGATCTTTGACAGTCGTTACGGGTCGTCAGAAGCCCGAAAGTCTGGACAACCAGTCTTACCAAGGGATTTCGTATTACCCAGTAAGGGCTGTGGAGGTCAGATAGGCTGTCGCTCCATGTAAAATACTGGTACTTAGCTGCATCCGGTTAGACTAAGAAGTTAGAAGCCGACTCCAACATAGTTAGGAAAAGGCTAGGCAGATGATGACGTGAACTCTACATAAATCTACCTATTAACATCTTCAAAGTAGACCCAATTAATAATATTCTTATGAAATATTTTTCCACCCAGTGCACAAACAATGTCTTTCAAAAAATTGACAAAAAATACTACCTGGTTTCTGAAGCATACAACATGGCGAAAAATCTCTTCAACCAGGGTCGCACCAATTATATCAGTTTGAAGAGCAAGTCCTTACGAACCATAGACACGTTCCTAGACCTCGTCTTCATTATGAACGATGAGATGTCCAAGGAGTTGAGGAGTGCTGTCCTGAAGTTCTACAAAGTGAAATATTTGCATGATTTCACGAATTATATTATTAGTATGGAAGAGGTATGTATTTATTTGAAGGTTTTATGTCTCACAAGTCTCAATTAAAGATCTAGGCAGGGTCTAGGTTTCTTTATGTGGTGGACTTTAGGTGACAAGAGAGCAGAACCGCATGATGATCATATATAGCATTCTGCTATGTTGTACGGATGCCAGCAGGTCAAGCTACCCGAAACTGTCTTTCTCAATCAACCTTGAACCTAATGCTTTAGGGATAAAGTTAAAAATCTATTAAAGAAATTTGACAGATTGTAGTAGCTTGATGTGCTGGCGTCTGTACGATCATCATCTGCGAACGCGAGACCGTAGGGGGTGGCCTCATCATCAGCCTATAGCAGTTCGCTGCTGGACGCCAATTGCACGCCATTCAGCTCGATTCTCGGCAACTCTTATCCAGCTGCTACCAGCCACCCTGCGAAGATCGTCGCTCCACCCAGCCTATGCAGTCCAAATTGCTTTGTTGAATTGAGAATCAAATCGGTGAGGATTCTTGAACCAAGGGCCATTCGGGTGATTGAATTATAGTGGTAATTAACGTGGATCTCTGAAGACCTGCAGCATAATCATAAGTCGTCTTCAGATGATAGAAATAGTGGAGCACTGCCTTAAGGACCCTATGGAGAAGCTGGAACAGATCCGCTCACAGTTTCACAGCGTCATCAAGAACTTCCAGGATGTGAGGAACTTCGATTCCGTCAACAAGTGTCATAAGGAACTACCTGATGAAGTCGCTGCAGCACACTGCTTATTACACCAAGCAGTTCTGTAAGTATACCTACTGATAAAAGAGAGGTTGAATCAATAAAATTAATAACTATTATAGAAGAAATGGAAAGACGGCAACACTAAGACTTGTGTTTTGGGGAATAACCGAGTCCTGTAACTGTTTTCGTCAGGCCGCCATTTTCATAAAAACATCTATGGATAAAATAAAAGTAAAATTGGCTTTTAATTTTAACTTGATTATTTTTCCTTGTATTTTTTCTTACTGGACGCACTTTAGCGTCATCTGACTATTTTCTGTTCAAGTTTCACATCAATTTAGACAGCGACAAATATAAGATTTAATTTTATTTTCTCTACAGTTTCAACGAAACGATGCAAGAAAGTTTGGTAACAATAGTCGAAATAAAGACAAGGCAGCATGCCCAAGACATGAATACCTCGCTATACAATGTGCAGGTTTGCATCAATAACTTCGTTCCCAAGTTCTTTGAGCAGCTAATGCTTGACGCTTACACCGAAAAGTGCGGATATCTGCGCGTCGTCAATGCCTCTATTGCAGATCTTGTCAAAGATAAATGGATAGGCAACGAAACTGTGTTCCCGGAGAAATGGAGCCCTCTAGTACGATTGTTGCAGGAGAAGTAAGTTTTCGTCTGGTTTTTACATCAATATTTCAACTTATTTGGTCAGCAAGCCAATCGAATGTAAATAAACTTCTTTTTCGTACTGATAGATTTAATAAGGTTTTGCAATTTTATTTTTTTTTATTACAGAACGAAACAGCCAATCAGTGCGCTAGAAGAGCCGTTACACTTAACTCTTTTTGCGGCAAACCTATCATCGCAGGACGTTGTTAGAACTTTATATAAGAAATAAATCTCGTGTAATCGAATAGTGTTTACACTTGTTATGTTGTTATGTTATTGTAAAATATTATTATAATAGGTATTAATGTTAGTCACCAAATGGAAGTAGGATTTATGACATATTATTCAGAACATGCTTATCGCAAAGGAATAAAGCACGTTTTGCTCGTGTAACTTTTATTTTAATTATTATGTGCCCTTGTCCGCATAAAAGGTTGATAACAAGGAAAATTAACGAATAGCATAATATTTACGAACCATTAGTAATGAACTCTTCGTGGTGATAGGCTGTATGACACCATTGCGTTTGTGTCGATGACAAGGGAACAAGAAAAAGAAAATAGTTTAGCATCTCCATCTGTCAAAAAAACGCGCGTATGTTGTTTGTTGTTGTCACTCGTTGTTTCATTATGTTTCGGTGATTTATGACCCAAAAAACCCTTGAAAACTCCCAAAATGACTAAATCAGTCCGTGATTTGCTCCAAAATGGGCGTTCATACGACGAAACAGATCGAATGCCTGACAAAATAACCATAAAGAACTTAGATATTTTCATGTACATGATTGCTATTATTGGTCATTTTGTGGACTTGGGTCTGGATATCAACATAGCTGTGAGGTATTCCATAGCCCTGAAGATGACCGAGTTCGGGTGGACGCTGGCGTTCATACTTGTACCTGCTTTTGTGAACACAGCAGTCTCCATAAGAATGTGAGTGTAATATCTTTGTTTACTCTAGTTTTAATTTAATAAATTCAGTCAACGCTTTGCTATCTATGACCTGAATCTTCCTCAAAGATTCCTCAATAGATAAACTTGCAAAAATTTTGTGATTATTGTCTGGTATTATGGTTATTATTAGACAGTTCATTGTACCCATTTTCCTTGATAAGATTCCTTTGTGTTAATTTTGTTTATTAGAATTATGTTTCGTTTGAGGATGATGAAACTATTAACTCAGTACTATTAGTAATTTGGTTGGGGTAAAGTATTGTTTATGCCTGTTGATTATCAATTATTTTTAAGTACAGAAAAATAAAATTCCGAATTCACTATTCACATTATTAAGGTCCACCGCCCAAGTCCTAAACATGGTTAAATAACTAAAGTCTGAACCTGTACTAGATCTAACAATCTTGTTCATAACAAAATATTTTAGAAAACAATATAAATCATTATTGCTACCGGTAGTTTTTCAAAATAAAATTTGTCAAAAATCTCTCAGAAGTCCAGTTTTTTGACAAGGAGTTCCACAACCTGTTCCCACCATTACCCTTTTTACTACCAGACGTACTACAGGGTACCATCTACACTTGGTTGATATCCCAACCAGTTGTACTCAGTGCTTATTATGCCGTATGCGCACAGCCAAACTGTGGAAGTCACTTCCGGTGATTGAGTTCTCTTCCACATTTAACTAATCTGCCTTTAAAGCAAAAGTTAACACGCATTTTCTGGGTTTACTCGTTCCAGCATATACCTCAAACATCACATTCCACAGGCATGATCATCATCAAGAGCAGGCCCATTCAGCAATAAAAAAAAACATCTTAAGTAATATTATAGGGGATTGAAGAATTTTATATGGAGCCTGGCATACCTACGGTCACGCCATTTACTTTTTTTCAAAATGGCGGCCACACATGAACCTATATAAATTGATAGCTGACATCAATGCAAACGGAAAATATAATAGGACCAAACCCCGTAAAGCGTCACGTTTCCGAGATATTTACATTCAAACTTGGTCATATGACACCTATATTTTTTTTAACTTGCATAAATAATCACTCTGAAAGTTTTAAGTAATCAAACATCTATGCAACAAGATGTAAGAAAGTTAAGAAAATATGGATGTCACATGATCAACTTTGAACGTTAATATCTCGGAAACATAACACATTACAATACAGGGTATGATCCTAATTGTTGTACAACTTTTAGAGAATATCACAAAAAACATAGAACTAATAAGTACTTCTCTCAACTCCAGGTATTCTCTAGATAAGCAGCAGGACTCGTTATCAAATGAGTTCACAAAACGCAAATGGCTCCGTATCTTCATCCTGGTATTACAGATGGCACCGATTCTGCGGTTTGCTGATGCTCTTATGTAAGGACAACTTTTTAATTATTTAAATAATAATGTGATGTTTATTATCAATGAAATATTTAGTTCATTGCATACAATATTTGCCAAAACACTGAGTAGTCAACTATTATTGTCTTAATTAAAATTATAAATTCATAGTTTTCCTCTTGGTATACTAATTTTGCAAAAACACCTACCAAGTTGTAAATGGAATGCTTAGTCTGAATGTTATACCATAATTATGATTTAATTAATCAATCTGCTAAGGAAAGTAATGCAAAAACTCTTTGGTAAGGTAGAGTATCTAGCATAGCAGTAAATAATTATGGCACATTGAATTTCAGAGGAAGTTCGATTTGTAGAGCATTTTTCTCTGTGATAGTCTATTTCAAAAGTTAATGTACTTTATTTACACCTAGGTACAAAACGCGCGGAATAAACCAATTTAAAATTAAAAATGGTCGTTTCGCACATAGTATTTATTTAGTTTTAGGACTTTATTCATAGGTAGGTACTATGAGGGATATTCATAAAGTACCAAAATGCTATAGGATCGAATATTGTATTTTCGATTAAAATCGTTTCAATTTACGTTACATTTACTTGGCGTGTTCGTGCTCTGTACTAAACAATCAATAACACTCATAAGTTTTGTGAATTCACCAGCTACGCAATAAAGTCCCGCCGCGCGGAACGCAAACACGACCAGGCATCCCAGCGGAAGTATTACAGGCTAATGTTGAAGGAGGACTCTGATGCTGCTCTGTTGAGGATCTTCGAGTGCTTCCTGGAGGCTGCGCCGCAGCAAGTGCTGCAGACCAGTCTGTTGTTGAGATCTAACCCGGATTTTACTGGTAAGGATGAAAAACCATGGTTTGATATGTTTCAATCTGTTTCCTTGAATTTTTATACATGCGAAAAATACTGCGTTAACCCAGCCGGGGGTACTATCAGATCTAATCGAGGAGGACAATAGTATTGCATTGTAGTGGTATGTTTATTTATAGAGTCATTACTACTAGGCCGAATTCGCTGAGCCAATTGCTCATCATCATCATCATCAAGTGGGATCATTACCAATGTTGGCGAAATGATCCCACTAATATTATGAACGTGAAAGTTTGTATGGATGGATGGATGTTTGTTACTCTTTCACGCAAAAACGGCTAAACTGATTTGGATGAAATTTGGCACACAGATGGTTTATAACCAGGATTAACATATAGGATACTTTTTATCCCGATATACCCACGGTATCGAAACTTATGCGGGTGAAACCGCGGGGGGCAGCTAGTGGTTAATAAAATTGACTTATTCAAGAGGAGATTGACTTGATATTTAGTAGTTCAGAGTTGTGATAGTGTGGTTTACTGGGATAAGTGATGTTTTTTATGTTTTCCAGAGTAGATTATTATTTGTGACACATTTGGCTAGTAATTCCCTTTCATATTTCATAATCAGCCTATAATGTTCCCAGGCCTCCTCTCTATGAGAGGGATTGGGCCATAATCCACCACGCGGGCTCAGTGCGCGTTGGTGGACGTCACATGTCTTCGAATTTTTGGTTTCTAAGACACGATGTCTTCCTTCATCGTTTTGAGAGCAGTGGTGATGAAATGAAATACACAAAGTATAGTGCCTGCCTGGGTTCGAACTCACGACCTACGAATCGTAAGCCGGGCCCGATACCACTGGGCCACCACTGCTCTCCCTTTCATATTTACGTTTTAGTTTTTTTTACCAAATTGTTACAGAAATTCCTGTATAAATTGTAGGTTATCTTTATAATATCATTGTATGGATCAGATTTATAATTATCGTTTTTGTAATTTATTACGGTTTCTTATACAGCGTAGTATGCCATTGGTAATCCGTGATTTAATATCTGTTTACTATTTGATAAGGTGCGGGTGGTACTGCTGCTTTTTAAAGTATTGATTACCTACCCTCCATAGTATTAGTGAGTTTATTTAGGAGAAGGTTAGTCAGTAGATCACAGAACATTTATACCCTCAGTAGATTTAGATCATTGCAAAACAATAGTTCAGTCAGCTAGATTTTTTTCCTGTAAAGCTTTCAGAGCCATTTCAAAGTTATAGTACCTACCTAGCAGTTCTTTTTGGAATGCGGGTGTTTTTAGGATTCCGTAGTCAACTAGGAACCCTTACAGTTTCGCCATGTCCGTCTGTCTGTCTGTCCGCGGCTTAGTTCAAAAACTATTGGTACTAGAAAGTTGTAATTTGGCATGAGTATACACGTTAATGACGCCGAAAAAGTGGTAAAATAAAATTTTGAAAAAAATAATTATTTAGGGTACCTCCCCTACACGTAAAGTGGGAATGATAATTTTATCATAGTGTGGGATATCGTTGGATAGGTCTTACAAAAATATTAGGGGTTTGGAAAGACCGTTTTTTGAATAAGTAAACCGTTCGTGACTTATCAAGATTTAAAGTACCAATTTTCGTTAGAGTCAAGTGTCCCCCCCCCCCCCCTCTACCAACAAAACAGTTGTAGTTAGAAATTCAAATGTCACGGCAGTAGTACCTATTATGTAACGAAGTTTAAAGGAAAAACATTACACTTAAGTGGGCTTTACAAGTTTACAAGTAATTAGTCGACCAATTGTATTTGACTCGAAAATTTCAAACAACTCCATAGAATTCCTCAATTATATTTTTTTGTGACGAGTGAGTAGTGTAGCTCTGTGTCCTGTATTTAAATTCAAAACACCGGCTATGACAAGTCTTATCCAAATCTCAAAAAAAAAAAATTAAAACTTTCTGTGCAAAATTGTCGGACCAGGTGAGGATTTGTATAGGAAGTCAAATTAGGTATAATGACCGGCACGAGTCGTGAGCACAGATGGGCAGTAGTGGGGGCAAGCTCGCGCATTGTACACTTTCGGCCAAATTTATTTAGTACCGCTTTTGCTCAAATTATTGATAGCTGTACTTACGCAAACTATAATTAAAATATTAGTGGTACTTGAAATTTTACTTTGATACAGTAATGTTGTAGGCCTTTGTGACTTACGGCCAGTTTCTTCATCAACACAATCAGTCCAAGTATTAACTTTTACTTGACCTTTACTGATACTACAGCAAATGTTTTCTTCGTTCAAGTAACTGATAAAATAGTGAAGAAACAAATTTAACCGTTACTTTGACTTAACAAATACGAATTAACAAAAATAAACTATTTCAAAATTAAAAACGTAAGTCATTTAAAGTGCACGAAAGTGTACAGTAGCCGAATGACACGTGAGAGTCCAATAGACGACGAGCATCGACAGACGAACCAATCGCGTGCAGCCTCGGTGCCCCCCGCCTTCTTCATTCCGCCAAAGAGACCGAAAAATGAACTACTGCGCAGGTGTCAGTTTGTGCTCACGACTCATGCCGGTTACTATAGCTAGTCATGTTTGGCTTTTAGTTAGAGCATGGTACGAAACTATCAGTCAGCGAATACGACCCGCACTTGGCTGTTACAAAAACTACGGAACCCTACACTGCGCGTGGCCCGACACACACTTGACCGGTTTTTTTTAATTTAGACAGGCATAAAAATGTTGTAAAGTGGTCAGTGATAGAGGTATGAAGTTCAGCAATAAATTAAATGATCTAGGCAGCTTCTTTCTCTAGTGGGTAGTGTATGTCCAGGTAGTATTCCATACAATGACAACGCATTATGATAACTGTTCCTATTTTTATGGTCTTGCGACGATTCTATTTCTTTAGGTTTAATATTTATATTTATGTCCCCCGTTATAGAATAATGTTTTTGTGAGAGTTTAATTAATCTAGGTAAGTACATACTAAGATGGTTTATGAAGCTATCAGTTTTTGTGTTTGAGGGGGAGCGGTAAGTACATATACAGTGACGTAGCGTGGGTATCGGCTGTCCGGGGCAGAAGACAATTTTGCCGCCCTCTTAATTAGGTATTACAATTTAATGTATAGGTACTATACATTATATACATTAATTCTAGAGAACGTTTCGGCAAGACCAGTCATCATTATTTTGCATTATACAGGTTAGATTTTAAATAAAAAAGTTTATCTGTTTTACAATCACGTTTATTACCCCGCAAGTCAGTTTAGACGGTGTTGCCATTCGCTACAAAATATCATTCAAAGAAAGGGGATTCCCCGAATTCGTCACAGAATAAGTAATGAAAAATTCCATCCTCTTTTCAATCGGTCCGAATTTATAGTTGCGTTAAAAATATGAAATGTTTTAAATAATTACAAAATATATTTTACTAGCTGCGCCCCGCGGTTTCACCCGCATAAGTTTCGATCTCGTGGGAATATCGGGATAAAAAGTATCCTATATGTTAATCCTGGTTATAAACCATCTGTGTGCTAAATTTCATCCAAATCCGTTCAGTAGTTTTTACGTGAAAGAGTAACAAACATCCATACATCCATACAAACTTTCACGTTTATAATATTAGTAGGATTATTTACTGTGAAATTTTGCCGCCCCCTAAAAAGTGCCGCTCGGGGCGGGACCCAGCCCCCACTACGCTACGCCACTGCGTTATTAAGAATGTCCAGTTGAAGGCAGGAGGGTTGTGATAACTTTGGTTTCAAGGGATTGTTTTACATACACAACTACCCCATTATTTGGGTTTAGCTGCCGTTTAGTACCATAGAACCCATAATTTTTTTGTTGCAGAATAGTTTTGTTAGCACTTACCCTACATTCCGTCAGTATAATATCTGCTACTGGAAAAGTTGACAAGTTGATTACAAAATCATCAAAAATACGATAAATGCTTTCTAAGTTTTGGGAAATAATAGTAAGGTCGCTTTTGTTAATACGCATGTGTCTGCCAAGCTCTTCGATAATATCTACATAATTATATCGGTTACAGTTAATAGTGTGTCATTCATTTAACGTTTTTGTGAGTAGAATAGACATTTCTTTAAGGTGTTTTGGTTATTTAGAGTAGTTGTGGAAGTTTATGTATTATTTTTGATAATTGGGCACATCATGGTAGTTTTCAGGTTAATGTAAGTGAATGTGTAGTTATGGTGTGTAGCATGTATGGCGGAGCGAGTGTGTGTGTTGTACAATTGAGGATGCGTGAGAGTGTAGACCCTTATGTGCTTAACAGAGCATATAATGGGTTTGGTTATGAATATTTCTCTTTCTTTCCCAGTCCACCAGCTCCTGTCAATAGCGTCATCCATCATTGGCATGGGATGGTGCCTGGCTGCGTACCAGCGAGCAGTGAGGTTCTACCAACAGGACAAAGACAATATGAGCTGGCCGGGCACTACGCTGCAGATCATCTGGCATTTCCTTGTTACGCGTGAGTATCTTCAGTCTTTTGGATTCAACTTCTGGACATGAGAGGTCATAGGGCGTGGTAATAAACAGCACAGTGGATTTAATAGCTAGTTAGTCTAATCAGTAACTGGCACTGCTTGCCTTAATCTGTTGGTTAAATAAGATTTCATGTATGTGATGTGTGGAATAAAATCTAATTTCTCTGAGGCACAGGGCAATGTAAGACTATTATTTTCATATCTGCTCCGCCCCTAAGATGATCCACTGACCGAAAATGGACTTCAGTTAGTATTGATAAACACTTCATTTTGGTCTAAGCAGACTATCTTAGGTTATTTACTAAATAGACCTGTACGGGTGTGAATTATATGTTTTTTAAAAACCCAAGTGTAATAAATTGTAACCTTTTCATTTCTTCTCTTTCCAGTGAGCCGCATAATCTCAATATCGGTGATCGCATACCTCTTCCCTCATTGGACGGTCCTAGCTTGCCTCATACATGTCCTAATAACAGCCACGCTCTTACAAATCTTCGACCGTTCGCCGTTCTGCTCTCAAAGCCGCGTTGCTGATGTCGCCTTCTCTTTCGCACTTGGAGCTGTTTACCTCTTCACTTATATCCTTCCTGTTGAAGGAAAAACTAGGTATAGATATGCTATATATTATAGTATATGTTTTATACAGAATATTACTTGTGGCGCTATATGGTATGAGTATGTGAGTGATGATATGAGAAGTTCGCTTTGTTTCTTCCCGGTTCTAGCATTTACTGTAGTTCCCTATGTCGTGGGTATAGTTATAATGGTGATATATTACAGGTTCTTCCATCCAAAGGTTAGTAAACGTGGGCTTAGTGTCACGTTCGTTAACGTTAGGGTGCCGGACGTTAGTTAGTGTTTAAGTTTGCGGGAGATACCTATATGAAAAACGCCTTGATATTATTTTTAATGTTACCATATTACAAATCAGCCTGTAGATGTCTTATGCTGAATATGAATAACTTACTGATCGCTTTAACGATCTTGCTGGTTTTAGGTGATTTGGTGGTATAATGTAGTTTTCGAGATTATTTTTATGTGATAGTAGACAAATGATGAGCAAATCGAATACCTACCATCACCAAACATAATAAAAGGCAAAGTTCTGAAACACTAACTGACCCATCAACGCGTAGCCCAAACCCTCGGACCTAGCCTAGACCTTGGAACAGCTGAAATTTTACACAGAGGTTCCTTTGCATAAGGCCGATTTTTCGAAATTTCCACAGGATAGGAAATACAGGGCGGATGAAGTCGCTGAGAAAGTGCTACTTTTAAATAATGCTGTAATAGTGAATGGTGCTGTATGTAACATTGTTGTTACGTACGCCATTCGCTGCTGTAACATGTAATATTTTTGTAACTGTGCCCACCTCACAAATTAGCACTCCATTTGTTTACTACTCCATGTAGAAAACATGACCTGAAAAATATTCTTATGGTAGGTAGCTTAGGTTTAAGTGGCGACAACTTCTGTTTATTATATTATAGTTACTGCACAGTACTCGCTATTGAACAATCTTTGTTGTTTTAAAGCATGATATTATTATCTTCTTCTTAAATGTCAAACTAGGTTTAAAAAAAAAGCAAGAAAAAAAAAAAAAAAAAAGGTTAAGAAAAAGTTGCTAAGTGCCAATAATGCAAGCTTAGCCGTGCTACACGTTCGGGTCAGCATGATTCGGCAGAGCGGGGCGGCAAAATATATATTCGGCCTGTGTCGAATTCTTATGTTCGGAAATTAGTCACCTACAACTAAACCCGGTATTCAAAAAGCCTTATGAAATATCTGATCATAGATTTGATAGAGTACACATTTGTGGACTACAATGTCTCCGCTGAGATTGGTCGCCATGGCCGAAATTTGGTCTGGACGACTATAATTTTTTATTAGTAAGTTTGGCTGGTGACCCCAACTCCACGTCCAAGCGCGTATTTTACGTACGGGTGGGAAAATCGATCATTTGATCCATCCCAGTAATTTGATGATCATTGCTTTTTGTTCGGTTGACCAGAAAGCAGCCAGCATAGCCATTTACAACAAAATTAACGACTTACAAGCATTCAACAGGTTGGCGTGTCGGACATGACTCATTTTCAGTTAGGGTCTGATTTGCCTTGCCGTCGACAGCAAATAACTGCCGGAAGAATGGCAGTCAATCAATCAATCAATCCGTTTATTTGTGAAACATAGGTGTTTACATAGGTGTTTACATAAATAGGTGCGCTATGTTTTGTCATATTATTAAGACATACAAATTTATAAGTGATACATTAGGTGTCATTACATTATGTGACTCAGAAAAAATAATATTTTAAATTAATTAAATACATGAACAAGAGAGATAAAAAAAGAACATCAAATACAATAAAATCAATAAATAGTCATAATAATTATTATCAGAGGATTAATGCATTATTATAATAATTGGTCATTCAAAAATTCGTCTACAGTATAATAACATTTGTCAATTAATAATTTAGTAAGAGCTTTTTTAAACTTATATAATGTCATGTTTTTTATGTCATCAGGAATTCTATTAAACACTTTAGGTGCCATACCAAAAAAACTTTTTCGCATCAATGCGGTCTTACATTTTTGATGACATAGTTTATTTACATATTGGGCACGTAATGGAGTTTTTCTAGTGGAAGTAATTTTTTCAAATAATTGTATGTTTCTTTTCACAAACAACGCAGTTTCTAAAATGTATAATGCTGGAAGGGTCAGTATTTTTAAAGACTTAAAATAGGGTCTACAGCTATCCGTTGTTTTTATATTACACATTGCTCTGACACATCTTTTCTGCATCCTAAATATAAGCTCACGGTCAGTCGACTGCCCCCAAAAAATTACGCCATATCGCAACACAGAAGCTACAAGTCCATGGTATGCTACCAGTAACGTATCTTTATTTACCTTTTTTGATAACTGAAAGAGTGCATAAGCAGATTTACTCAGGCGTTCACAAAGTTCTTCCATCATGGGTTTCCAAGTAAGCTTACTGTCGATGGTAATACCTAAAAACTTAACATTATTAACTTCTTCTATTTTATGGTTATTATAAGTTACACCAATATCTGGATGTGGTTGCCGTTGATGAAAGTGCATTACCTTAGTTTTGTTTAGATTAATTACGAGATTATTATTATTCATCCAACGGATTATATTAAGAAGGGATTTATTAATATCATTTTGATAAGTTGTTACATTATTACATTTTATAACAGCTGTGCTATCATCGGCAAATAGGATCATTTTGTGTCGTATTACTTTTGGCAAATCATTTATATATGTCAGAAATAATAACGGCCCCAGCACGCTACCTTGGGGCACGCCATATTTTACGTGTCTTGGTTTTGATTTATATATGGTCTGCATTTTAGTCTTATGACATATTCTAGATATTTCCGTGTATTGATATCTGTCACTAAGGTATGATTCAATTAGTTTCAGAACGTTGCCCCTTAAGCCATATCCGTGTAATTTTTGCAGTAATATCTTGTGATCCACATAGTCAAACGCCTTTGTCATATCAGTAAAGATTGCACATACTGGATTATTTTTATCTACTGATGTCATAATATTAGATAATAAATCATACAATGCCATATTAATAGTATGATTTTTACGAAATCCTTTTTGTTCATTGCAGAATAGGTTGAACTTTTCAAAGTACATATAAATTGAATTATAAATTACTTTTTCAAATAATTTTGAAAATACTGGGAGTTTTGCTATCGGCCTATAGTTTTTGATATCTGATTTGTCGTTTCTTTTAAAAAGAGGTTTAATGATAGCTTTTTTTAGATCTTTCGGAAATATGCCATCAGTGATGCATGAATTAATTAAGTTAAGTTAAGTTAATTAATTAAGTCGTCTGTTGGTTTAAACTGACATTTTACGGTTTTAGATTTGTGATTCGGCATTGAAGCTTATCGAATGGTTGCGAGTAGCTACACCTGCGGGGTAATTGCGTAACTAAAACACTATCAGTATCAATGGGTTTCATTTTGACAGTTCAACAACATTCATTGCATTATTTACGTTGTTCAGCAGACACATTTTTCGAATATATGGAGCAATGGATTTGCAATATCCTTCAAAATGATTCAGATTGATAGTGTGTTACGCAATTGCCCCGCTGATCAGGTTCCAAATACTAGGGGGTTGAATCTCCAGTGATCTTGCATTGCAGAAGATGCTGCTATGTTTAACTGCCAAGTAGGTATTAATGCTCAAAAACTAGAAAAATAATTACATAATATCTCAGTAGGTGCTCTTTTAAATGCAAAAGACTGTGTAGCAATAAGTATTTTACAATATTTTTCAGTATTTTCTTATGAATGTTTGAAATTAATGTGTTAAACATAATAAAATAAAATATTTTTGTTTGTTATGTACCTACCTAGTGTACCTAGTGTAGGTAGGTACACTAGGTACTTACTTAATTCTTATGAAAATTGTTAGTAGTTCCCAAACAATACTCGCCAAATTAATGTTTACAGTTTTACATAGAAACATATTTTTAATAAATAATTTTACATGAATTTGAAGTGTTTTTTTTTTAACAAGTCTAAAAACCACATACGAGTCGGACTCGCACACGAAGGTTTCCGTACCGCAAGGCAAAAAACGCTGAAAAAACATGTTTCTTGTATGGTCTTGGCCCTTTTTTAGCGTTATTTTATTTTTATTAGGTATTTGTTGTTATAGCACAGGCCTCCTCTCACTGAGGCCTGTGTCCCAGCAGTGGGAACATTATGCTTATGTTGTTATAGCGGCAATAGAAATACACACTGTGAAAAGGGCTTTGAAGGTGGCTTACCTACATGTCCGCCATTTTGTTTTTTTTCAAAATGGCGGCCATGCATCGTTGTAAACCTTTAAAAATAGTTGACATCAATGCAAACAGAAAACATAAGATTAAATCCCGTAAAGTGTCACGTTTCCGAGATGTTAACGTTCAAAGTTGATCATTTTAAACATTGTGAGTGATTATTTTAAACATCTGTGCAACAAGATGTGAGCAAGTTCAAAAAAATATTGATGACACATGATCAACTTTGAACGTTAATATCAAAGAGTACAGTATACTATATGAGTTAATATCTCGGAAACATGACACTTTACGGGGTTATGTTTTCTGTTTGCATTGATGTCGGTTACGGGCTATCGTGTTTTTCTGCAGGTATGGAACCCTAAAAAAGCATTGGGAAAACTCATTAAAACTTCAATATACAATAAACTTATTTATTACAATCACCAAATGAATGGCGCGCGTTCCCTCAGTATCCTTAATCCAAATCTATTCCATTCACTCTGGTTAATCCATAACTCTATAGCGGACTCCAGACAGGACATCACCGCAGCTCCCTTCCACACCGTACTGGCAGGATCAATGTCTTTTGGTGATGTCACTATTTCCAACTGCTCAGTCTTATAAGTATAAGGGATTTGTAAAGCTAAACGGTTCTGTAACCATAAGTTTAAGCCGTGGACTTTTACTCCTCCACCAACAATTAAAATATTGCTGTACATTTTTCGTTTCAACTCTTCGTTTGGACAGCGATCTATGCTTTGCAGTATTGCAGCATCCAAGGCTAGGACTTGTCCAGGTGCAAACGCAACAACATCTCCAGGACCACCTTCTAACGTATCAACAACTATGTCTTCATCAGGATTTGTTACAGGCTGAGCTTCATTCGCTGCCTCAAACTGCTGACTCTCATTGGCTGTGGGATCTGCTGTCTCACGTTTTCTACCAGTTTCTCTCAAAAACTCTGCATCAAAAGGATCTTCAGGGTCACTTGGTTGTCTGTTCTGTATCTTGGTGGATTTTGAACCAGTGATTTTGAGTAAATCTGTGTAGAACATAGATAAAGGTGATATTATGCATTCATCACCAACTTGCAGTGTGTATTTGTTGACGACATCTCCAGGATGATCAACAAGAAATGACTTTTCTTGAGGACCGCAGACATCTAAGTTTACATGACAAAAATTCTCATATAAATTCCTCATTAATATTACATCCCTAGGTATATTTTCATTCCAATTCTTATAAGGAAATGCACTTTTGTGGAACATCCAAGACAAAGCTTGGCATACATCCCCTGCTCCGTAATCCATTCGTAACCTTGTAGTCTTGTGGGATATGCCATCTTCAACACAAGATATTGCAGTTTTCTGGTCACCAATATCCACTACACATGCTGAACCGATCCCAGCTCCAAATGTGGCTCCCACACTCTCCTGAACAAAGAAACAGTGACCAAAACCCAAGTCCTTCAACAATAATGACATTAAATACTTCAAGTGACTTCTGGAGTACAGATCAGGTATTAGTAACACACACCGGTATTTAACCAGCTCTATTAACGGTATTCCCAGCTTATACTCTATGATAGAACTCCATATAGTGTACAAGTCATTCAGAACTGATGAAATAGACCCACCAACTTCACTATGGATGTTAAAATCACCTCTGCGGTATGGGAAGTGAATGTTGTATGGTAGTTCTGGGTCTATATCGAGTACTAGATCGCCGATCACGATGTCACATTGCACTTGGGGCCACGGATCGCCATCACTTTCGATTTCTGGCAATGAGCGACGATTGAAAGCTGCGATTTGTTGCGGTGGCGTCGCGTACCTCCGTGCCCCGTTTGACTGCACACAGGACTGTAACGTGTGAGATATCTGTAGGCGACATTCTTCCAATTCTTCAATCAATTCCTTAGTTTTTGGTACACTCGGTGGAATAAAGGAATCGCGGTATATTTTACCTCCGGGACGTCGCTTTCTTGCTATGCAGTGGAGTTGCTTCACTGGTACGAGGTCTGAAGCTCGTCCTATTCGCACGTAGAGCGATCCAGGGTGAATAACAATAATCCTATTGGACGGGAACTGCTGGAAATGCTCCGGACCCGGTTCGAATGATGGCATACTCATTTGTAGAGTTTTAGTTATCTTAGGCAGTTATATATTACATTGGTTAAACTACTGTGATATATAGCGTGCCGAAGTATTTAAAAATTTACGGGTATTTCAATATTTTTAAATTTTACGAAGAAAACTATAACTGTAAACATAACCTCTTTCGTTTTTGTGATTTTGATTTGACACTTGACTTGACAGTGACACACACAAACACAGAACACTATTACAGACTATTACTCTCCTAGCACACAAATCCTCCGCTAGTAACCAATATACTGTATAATCTATGGTAATAGTGTTCTGTGACACAATTACACAAATCACAATATTATAGCCGAAAGCGGTTTTGGAACGAATTTGCGTGATTTGTTCAGAAGCTTACAATAAAGTTTTTTGGGTCTTTCTGGAAGAGGTTAATTGTAATACTAGTTAAATAAAATGGGTATAGTACTGCATATTACATAGTATTGCATTTTTCCAATGATGAAAATAAAAATATTCACTGTATCCATCCCGGAAAATGTATCCGATACACAGAAGAACGAATGGAAATGAAAAAAGTGACTGCTATTCCTCTGGTGTCTGGTGGTGTCAACTGTCAAGTATTAAAGTCAAAATTGGCACAAATGTCATCCGCTATCTATCGTCGTGTCACGAAGTCGGAGAAAATAAACACTTTTCCCGAATTTTTAATTGGAAAACTCGACCGCGAAAATGGTGTCTCGGAGTTTAACTGAAGTGTTTGTATTGATGCGCAACAATGCTATACACAGCCGGCACATATTCGCTGACCAGGCAAGTACTTTCTTGTTATTGATTATGTTTTGTCCATTTCACTTGAATTTTAAATGATGCAATTACGAGCGTTTAGCAATTAATTAGGCCGAAATATTAGCGTGCAATATTAGCGTGTGGTTTCTGTTTATAGCGTCATTATTAAATAATAACGTTTTACGTAGCTTTGTCTGAAATATGTTGACAAAACCAAAACTATAAAATGTCTCATACGCCCTTCCAAGCTGTTCAAGTGGCTTCTTTAATATAATACATAAAAAGAACTTTATTTATAAAACAATCTGAATATTTTAAACCTTATAATGATACTTAAAATTATGAACATACATTTATTTTCAATAAATCAGATCAGTCTGAAACTAAACCAAACAACATAACTAAGAATTGCTTCATATTTTTTAGCATTCCCACACTGGACAGGTATGAAAGCATGTAAACCTTGGTGTCACACACATGTAATAAATTATTATTATTTTTCTAGAAACCAAACATAATATCTCAAATCAAAGTAATGTTTGCATTCCCAAATAAGCAGGAAGAATTGGAAGGGGATGGAGGACCGAGGAGGCCTTTGCCAAACGCAAACAGAAACTCAGAACTGATAGTGGACAAAATATGATATTCATAACAACTATCACTCTGAAAAAAGGCCATAAATAAATAAAAATACTTACTTATTTGACTTATAAATAAAAAAAAATAAAAATAATTCAGACTATTTAAATGTCCATATTTTTTGAGCATGTATGATGTATGTGTGTTTATGTGTAATGTGACGGCTTTTATAACAGCTATTAAAATATAACTTTTTCTTTATTCACCAGCGCAATGACTCTGAGCGACTCCGCCTCATGCGGAGTAACTCCCATGATATGGAGTCGGGATTGGAGATGAGGAATGACTCTCACGCGCCTCCGCCCTGGACGGATGCGCTTGAGGAAGCACACTATGTTATTACTAGGTTTGTATATAAGTAAATGTATTATTAAATATCAGTTACCTCAGCTTTTTATGTAATTGATAAACTAAAAGTATTAGTAAACTGACTGACCAACATTCTGTTTGATGGAGAGTGGTAACTACTCTCCTGATCTCCTCCCTAAGTATGCTCCAGAATTTTCCATATGGAGGCATCAATTTTCCATGTTAAAGTGTCTGTTGTGCTGTATTTTCGTTGGCAGTCATAATATACGTCTTTTACCTTGAAACAAAAAAACAGAATTCCTACTTGCCTACTGAAATACCTAAGTGTGGTGAGGTATTTTCACACACACAATTATTCATTTTCGTGTTTCTTATTATATTAAAATCTTTGCCCAGTGTTGGGGCATACAAGCAAACATCAAATAAATAAAAAAAATACTTAGTAAATATATCACCATAAGTTCTTATCAAATTCTTTAACATTACTTTACTGTTGATAATAATCTATTGTTTTTACGTTATTAAGTTAGATAATCATCTACGATCACTAATCAGTATAATAAGTGTATTGTGATGCAAATAGCTAATATCTAAAACCTCCACTACACAGAACGCTAGGCTAGGCGATAGCGATGACACTGTTAGCGTTAAAAAGGTTTTGCATGTCTATGTACGCGAAAGTCGCACTTATAGAGCCCGTTCAAAAGGTGTTGTAGGTAGGGCATTCAAACTCGGATAGTTATCAACTCCAGAGCTAATTACGATGTTGAGCAATCAAATCCGGAACTCCGGAGTTGACAGCTTTTTTAGAAATTAATAAAAAGGCCCCTTTATTTTAATCAATAAGTGTTTTATTTGTTAAGGAATCAGTGTTTTTGTTTAAAAAATTACTGTCTGACAGACAGCGTTATAATAGACAACTAATACGCATTATAAAATATTAAAACAATCAACAATCATAAAAAAATAAACATTTGTTTGGCAAGAATACTTAATTTTTTTTAATAAATAGAATCTTTTTGTTTAAAAATTTACTATCTGACATACAGACGTTATAATAGACAACTAATACGCCTTATAAAATATTAAAACAATTAACAATCATAAAAAATAAACATTTGTTGGAGTTACGAAACTCCGGAACTCCGGATTGAAAGCCCTAGTTGTAGGTGATGATCACACGTCAACTTCCCACTGTTAATACGTTTAAAAACAAATGCAGTAGGAAAATGCCATGTGATCCCGAAGTTACACAGTCAAATACATTGCTCATTAACACCGTGTGAACGTGGCGATATTGTGGCTATAATATTGCATTTATTGCACCTGAAAATAGTTAGATCGCGAGCTAGCTCTCGTCGCCGCCACTCGTGAAAGCTTCACAGACCAACTATCTGCGCCGCGCTGCTTTCTGTGTAACGATGCCACTATTATACATGCGCCCTTGGTGTTGGTTGCGGTCTTGTGGAATAGTATGATTTACAATGTTGAGAGTCGTACTAAATGCAAAGTTGTTAGTGAAGACTTTAAGCTGCGATCACGCACTTCACCGATTCAGGGTGATACACTTTTCAGAAAACCCCGAATCTGGCCTTGAACCCCGAAGTTGGACAAATATCCAACTTACAAAAGTCTTAAGTGGTTGCAAGCACTACAGTACTGCTGAGCATGAGGATCTGGGTTTGATTCCCAGGTTGGTTAAAGTGTTATTGGGTTTTTCCATCTGGAATTTCTCAGTACCAGCCTGGAGTGTGGATGTGTGTCCGGTTGATGGCCACAGGCTCGCACCCTATTATTACAATGGGACTTACTTAAAATATAACTGGTGAAATGTGGGTGTACACTGCACTATAGGTACACCTCTGCCTAATCTTTCGGGGATTACAGGCGTGATATTATGTTATGTTACAAAGGCCTCTTCTCATAAATACCAATTCTGTTTATATCATCATGTTTTTATTTCATGGAGCCACGATACAACGAACGTGAGCTCGCCCGCTGGGTACCTAAAAGATGGTCTATTCTGTAAAAATCTGACCGTGAAAATTTTGGTAAAGAGACTGTCATTATACTCATCATCATCACGCTAGGGATTTAGGGAACTTAGGAAATGACAGCTCACTTCAAACTCACCTCACCGATATTCTGTAAAAATCTCACCATGAAATATGTTTTCATGGTGAGATTTTTACAGAATAGACCATCACTACTGTTCACCCTTACTTTGTAGGTTGGATCCTTGCTTAAGCCTCCATGAAATCTTTTTTCTACTTTGCTAATTTGTACCTCAACTTTTCCTTAGGCTAAGAACAAAACTATCAGAGCTACAATCTCGCCACGAGAAGCAGATCCGGCGCCCGTCGCTGGACGACACGTCCGAACAGCAGCACATACAGCGGCTGACCGCGGAGATCGGCCGATACTTCACGCAGGCGCACTCGCATCTCACGACCATCAAAGCGCAGATAAGACATGGTATGATCTACTTAATGGAATACTAAATGCGTTCACTGACTGACAACGCATAGCCAAAACCACTAGGTTTATGCGCATGTAAGTTTACAACAAGATTTCCTTTTATAACTCAGGTGATAGTTTCCTTGGAGTTTCTTGACCGTTCTTCTCCATAGAGATCTACGTTTCGGAATAAGCAACTAGCATCAACTTTCTGACTGACCGATTCTTTGACAATTTCAAAAGTGCCTGAAAAGGGTTTAATTGAAATAAATGCTTTGAGTTTGAGCCCAAAAGAAGGATTTTTCAAAATTATTTTTTCTTTGTTCACGCCACTGATGCTGCGATTAACATGACCACATAACTTTCACGGGGCCCAAGCAATCGAAGAAGTATATACCATAGAAAAAGACAATACATTTCACTTTGCATTTTTTATTTTGCATTAGCATTTTGTTTTCATTAAACCATGCTTGCTCTCCCCAGAATTAAGCATGATAACAAACACATAGGAATTGGGCCACTATATCATGTTGGATCGCTTATCAGTAGGTATGTTTTAGGATCACTTGATAACTGGGACAACGATGTCTTTGTTATTATTATTTCCCTAAGTGCGGTCCGCTGAATGTTGACGCTTTAATTGGAACATGATCTAAATGAAAAAATTACAATGTTGCATTGCTTTTTTTTCCAGTATATGGAAATACATAGTAGTGTGTGTAGTATCTGTCTATCCTACTAATATTATAAACACGAACGTTTGTATGGATGGATGGATGTTTGTTACCCTTTCACGCCAAAACTATTGAATGGATTTGGATGAAATTTGGCACACATATCTTATAACCAGGATTAATACATAGGATACCTTTTATCCCGATATTCCCACGGGATTAAAACTTATGCGGGTGAAACCGCGGGTCGCAGCTAGTCTGTCTATAAATCCTCCACCCGGATCTCTCTTTAGAATTTTCTAACCGATAAACCAAATAACTTCTCGAGATGGCAGGCTAGTAAATCTCAACGTTATCAACTTCGCTAAAGCGATGTATTCTCCTAAAAACTAATTGAACTTTATCAATTTCCAGGTAACCCGACCGAACAGAAACTAGCGTCAAACGTGGTCCTCGCCTTAGTCACCATCCTCCAAGACTTGAGCGTCACATTCCGTACCGCACAATCCAACTACTTGAAATCTCTGACATCCCGCGAAGAACGATCCAACGCGTACTTTGAACTGCCTAACTTCGAAGAACTCAGCCTAGATGACAATGAACTCCTACCAGGTTTGTCTAGCAACCAAACAGACTTACTATTCTCCCTACCAAGTACGTCAGGAACTCAGAAATTTGATGACAATGATGATTTTACACGACCAGCCTTAAGTCAGAAACAGTTAATGTTGATACAAGAAGAAAACACAAGAGACGTTGCCGAAAGGGAAGAGGAAGTGAACAAAATAGTTCGGTCAATAGTCGATATGAACGATATATTCAAAGATTTAGCTCACATGGTGAATGAACAAGGTACAGTACTAGATAGAATAGATTACAACATTGAACAAACGCAAGTACAGGTCCACGAAGGGTACAAGCAGCTCCAGAAAGCGGAAAGATATCAACGATCGAACAGAAAGATGCACTGTATCCTCGTACTAGGTGTGACCATCATAGTTTTAGTAATCCTACTCATTATTATAAAGAGTTAGTTCAGGTAAAATAAGCAGAAACTGCCTTATTTTTCGTAGTCGAGTGGACGGACGGCTGGTCCGTGAATGTTACAGATTCCTTTGAAAGTTAGTTTGAAGTTCAAATTTCCAGATTCTAGAAATCTAGTTTTTAATGGAGTATATGGGAACTTCATCGACATGAAGGTCGTTTACATGATGTATTTTCTACAGCACATAATAATGGCGTAAACGTTACTGTAAGGGTAATTACATGCCGAAGATGCCTCACTGCGATAGCTCGCGGTCGCAGTTTGACTCGCTACCTCGATGTCACTTCCATGTAAAACAAATGCATGCTAAACATGCGACGAAGGATACACAGCGATACATCACGGGCTGCTTGGTTTACCTCGATGCCTGGCACGTGCGCCACAATTGCGACGATAAGTCCCTTTGAGGAGTGGCTGGAGAGGCTCCACGGCGCCCCCACTTTCCGCCTGATGCAGGTCCTCACCGGACACGGTTGTTTCGGGAGGTTCCTGTTCAGGGTAAAGCGGGAGGAAACCCCAGGGTGTCACCACTGTGTGGATCGCCCGGAGGACACGGTGGAGCATACGGTGGAGGTCTGCCCGGCTTGGGCGGAGCACCGCCGTGTCCTCGTGGCGGCGATCTCTCGCGTCCGGCCCTGGTCCAGGCCATGGTACGGAGCGAGAGTGCATGGGAAGCCGTCACCTCCTGCGAAGCAGTAATGCTCGCATAGGAAGAGGCGGAGCGCGTGAGGGAGAGGCAATCTCTGCGCCCTCACGCCCTTAGTCGCCGTAGGAGACGCCCTGGATGTCGGGAGTCAACAGCTGACTCCCGGCCACTGTAGGCGCGGGCTTGCGGGCGGTGTTGTGTTCCACGCGCGCCTCAAAGAGATGTCAGCACTAACTGACGGGGTCCGCTAGGGCCGATGCCTGCCAGGGCCGCGGGTTGTTCGAAAGAGATACTGTGGCCCCTGGCACAGGCAACTGAAGGAACACGGGTGGGTTTTAGTCAGTAAAAGTCTGACACGCCCTCCTGCTCCGCCCAGAACGGGGGAAGACATATGATGATTTCCCACCCAAAATAAAAAGGTATCGCAGTGAAGCATCTTCGGTATGTAATTACCGATTGATTTTCGTTGCTAGGTTGCTGCCATAGTTCTGTTGCTATCAAATTAAATGAATAAGTAACAAGAACATCACCGGGCTTCCTATGTCAGAATTACAGTTTAGAAAGTAAATATAATCTGTTGGAATGAAGTGCCTGACCAATCGCCCAGTTTGGGAAAGGCTGGTCAAGTCTCTCTGATATGTACACAGAGTATAGCAATAGACAAATCACTAAACAATAATAATAAGGACACCACACTTATTACATTCAGTAGAGTAAACGAAACAGATATATATTTTCTCTATCTCTTTCGCCTATGCAAACTTTTTGTATGGCCCCAGTTGCTAGCAAAACTGCTGTGCCCATACAGGTACGATTTCTTTGGACAATATTACCGGACTACATTCGGTAGTACCAGTTTACACGTGACTGGTATTTATACCATACTGAGCTACTATCTACGCTCTGATCAGTGAATTTGCCGTCAAATATAATATGTATGTTAGCTACTGCGATCGGATAACCAAAACACTGACACTACAACCAGACATATAACTTGATATGAGATTTAATTTATTTAATTAAAAAGGCTTTCAGACACTGGGTCAGTGCATCACAATAATATAGGTACATTTTGAATTCAAATACCCATAAAACAATTTCCTACAAACACAATAATCTCCCTAAATTTATTAAAAGATAATGAATCCCATTGATTTAATATCTCAATTAGGTAAATTATCTGTATATACGGCAAGCGACCATATTATGTAGGATAAGAATTTAGCCAGGTAACTATTTGGTGTAGTAATCTTTTTGGGTCCAGAAATCTAGAAACAAAGGTTGGCCTTTGTTCTCATAAGTAGCAGCTTACTTAAAATTAAAACATGGCGTAATAACAGCCGCGGTAAGGGCTGAACCCGCGTAAGAGCTCGTACTGGGCCTGCGTGGTGGATTATGGCCCACTCCCTCTCACAGAAAGACAAGGCCTGTGTCCTAGTCGGTTCGTGGATGGATGGCCATCCATTACATATCGAAACCCCTTTGTGCCTCGGAAAACACGTTAAGCTGTTGGTCCCGGCTGTCATTCGTGGATCTTTGACAGTCGTTACGGGTAGTCAGAAGACCGAAAGTCTGAGAATAACCAGTCTTACCAAGGGGTGTCGTGTTACCCAGTAACGGGGTTGTGGATGTCAGATGCTCAGTCGCTCCATGTAAAATGTAGGTATTCAGCTGCATCCGTTAAGACTGGAAGCCGACCTTAAAATTGTTGGGAAAAGGTTAGGCAGACTGACTGGTGTTGCTAGTGCTATCCATTTTCCATCGAGCTAGTTGCCCACCTTAAAAAATAATAAAATGACAGTATTTTCTGGGCCCAAGAGATTACTTCGTCATGCAAATACTTATTTGTTGTATAAACTAATGCACATATTCTAGTCTCTATGTCTTTATTGTAAGATTTGTAAGTATTCAGTAAGGCGTATTTATTGCAATTACAAGTTAAATGTGCGACTGAGTGGTAGATTGACCTTGAGCAGAAAAATAAAAAAGTTTAGACTATTTTTACTTAATTTATGCCTGTAGTCGTTATAGGCAAGAGCTATGGCGAACACCTGATGAGGCTCTTGTTAGTCAGTTGGGGCAACCGTTTGATATAGAAACTGTATTTTTGATGTGAAATGTCTTCGGCGGCGATTAGACGAGAATTGAGAGTGAAACTTTAAGGACCCATGACGTTTAGGCACTTTTCGTTACATGAGAGAGAAGATAGATACCTACTTATAGCTCTCTCTGTCTCTCACATAAAATGTCACTTATTCTTTTTTTAAGGGCCCATTTCTGGAGCTCTAACAGCTTGGATCCTGTTACTGATGTCTGAGGCTACTATTTGAAATCCTTATAATAGGATATATTAAACAATGAAATCTTTATGGAAACTAATTAATAAAATAATGTTAAAAGTCTTTACTTAGATATTTTTTCTGCTCAGGCAATATCGTTATAGGTATAAATGGTCGTTGGGTATAATTGTTATTGCATGATAGTGAGTGTGTGTGCCAATGTTGCCAAGTAAAGAGCAAAGTGTTTACATTATAGAGTACATGCGAATTTTAATTTATTGTTGTTCTAAAAGTTAGTTTTGTCGTCAAGAAAAAAAATTTTTTTTTTTTTGTAAAACATCAACTTGTTCTAATTTATGAGTAAGTAATTTATTTAATAAGTATTGTTTAAATTAATGAAAATTATGGTGAAAAATTAAATACATATTGAAATGAATAAATTATGAAGCGAAATAAAAAATGCTGTAAAATTCTTGAAAATGGAAGCTGCTAAGCTCCATCGCTTTTGAAAAAACGCATATAATTTCTTAAGATGTAAACTTTTGTATGTACCTAATGTATTTATTTACGACGTTGTGTAAATATTGTTTACTTATAAATGAAATCAAAGTGATAATATAACAAATTATTCAAACCATGTTTTTGTTTTATTCATGCGACTTCCACGGAATTGGTGCCTGAAGATGGACTGCGGCGCCGTCGCCGAGGCCGGCCTAGAAAGAAGAGGCGAGATGTCCGGAAAACCAATTTCTCGTAATTTAAAACGTTCAAAATCTAATCGCAATCTCATCTCAGCGACAATCAATGACAAAAAACTTGTCAATAATATAGGGAAACTAGAAGTATTTTTGACAGATTGAAACTGAGATTGACTGAACGTTCTCAAAATTACGGGAATTACCCCTTTGGACGCGTACAGTAGTCTAGTTCGATCGGCTGCTGGAAATCTGGGAGAATTTAGGGAAAGCGTCAGTGCCCTTGTGCATGGCAATTAGTCTAAAAAAATACCCTGACTACTATGAGTTATGACCCAATGTCTCAGTGGTTATCAGTATTATCTACTCATGAGCGCGGGTTCGATGCTCGGTTGAAGTCAATGGCCTATTGTCGTCACATGCTGGAGAATAGCCAATTTTCTTTATGTTCAAGTGTCTGCGAGCAGGTACTGGTGGTTCTTGGCATCAAACTATAGGAACCCTTTATATACCTCGAGGTTCGTCGACCACGATGCGAGTGTGTAATGTTCTATGATTAATTAATTATTTCTGTAAGTAACTTTCACAAACACTTTTACACGTCAATGAAATTTTAAAATAAACTAGATGAGGTCGGCGTTTCCTATCTGACTACTCTGAGAAGAAAGGCTGAAACAAACTCAGATATCAGTCTCTTTTGTAGTCCAGACAAAATCTTGGACAGATCATGTGAAGCCAGATATGGTCTTTTGAGGAAAGAACCACACAGAGTGAGTGGACCTGTCCAGTCAGTGCCCGCATTTGTCAGTAATTATGCAGCTCACCTCAGAACTCAAGGGAGTTCAACGTACAGTACGTCAACGTTCGGCAGAGTACAGGTTATTTTTTTGGGAACTTTGGAGGCTCACGTTTTGTTGTGACGAAAATCATAGGTGTAACGTGATAAGTCCCACTCTAATGAACTCTGCCTTTGCCATTAGGCCATGTTCACATTAATGTCCCACGAAACGTGTCTCCATAGAAACAGTGCGACGCTGTCGACTGTGACTGTGTGCCTACTAGATATAAGAAAGATTTTTTTATATTTCTATGGTTATGCCTTAGTGCCGCGTCCTACGACATAGTGGGCTATTGGCAACAATATAAATATGTAGTATAATTTATGAAAAAAATAATAGCACACAGCAATGCATTATTGCCCGCTGGATTAATGCATTGCTGTGTATCGCAGCTCACAGCCTTGCCAATTCATCGGACAGTTCCAGATATAGCAAGGATGCGCGTTAGGTACACAACGTGTGGGCGGCTTCCTTTGGGCACCGCTTCGCATACTAACCCATATTCATCTGACCTACTTACTCGCAGTTTGTCCGTTATGACGATTTGTGTCTTGGTGAACCGCAAACAAATATTAGTAGTATTTACTTAGCAAATACCTAGTTGACCCCAGCAGAGTTTTATAAAACATTAGCTGTTGGCCGCGACTTCGTTTAAGTTTACCTACTTTGTACACACTAAACTAAACTTTGTATTTCCATCATTTATGAATATGTACTTACAAAATCCAGGATTAAAAGAAGCCTGCCTTTCTCAACATCCCAGGCCAGTAGGTATGTCAAATTTCATGACGGTTCAGCGGTTTAGGCGTGAAAAGGTAACAGACTTTTGCCCGCGTGGATGTCGGAAAATAAGTTGTAACTACCTTAAGTGTTAGTCCAGATTATAAACTATCTTTGTGCCAAATTTCATCTAATGTTTACCTACGCGGCCCCCGCCAGTAAAGCTGAAGACGGCAAGATTTTTTTGAAGACATCTTCACCAATCATCGTCATGTTTCAGCCACATTACCCATAACCCTACTTAATTATACACCTAAACCTTCCTCATGAATCACTCCGTCCACTGGTGAAAACCGTATGAAAATCCATTCGGTACTTTTTGAGTTTATCGCGTTCAGACATATAAACGCAGCGTGGGACTTTGTTAAATACGCACTGATATTTAGGTGCTACCACATATTGTCACAATAGTATCACCCTCACCCTTTATAATAAAGGCTTGCGAGATTAAACACAATCAGTTCATTGACCTTTGACCCGGGAGTTGAACCCAGGATCAAGCGTATATGGAATGGAGCTAACCATTATGCTAACTTCTATTTGGACTAAGTAAATTTGTCTTTGTATAACTGAGTCAGTTGTGTTTTTAAATTGTTTATATAACCAGTGAGAGGTACATTTTATCTTTTACATTATTAAAACTTGTCATCATTCTCCTGCTCCTATCCCAATTTATTTGTGGTCGGCGCAACATGTCTTTCTTCCATTAAATCGTGATGTCGGTCGGCACTCCCTTTCTAACCACAATATTAAAACTTTATCTTCTGCCTAGGCTTTTCCCAAACTATGTTTGGGGTCCGCTTCCAGTCTAACCGGATGCAGCTGAAAACCGGTATTTTACATGGAGCGACGGCCTATCTAACCCTCACAACCTAGTTACTGGGTATTACGATACCCCTTGTTAAGACTGGTTGTCAGGACCCGTAACGACTGTCAGATGTCTATAAAATGACAGCCAGATTAACGTGCTTTCCGAGGCAGGGGCCGTCATGTAAAGACGGGCACCCAAAGACGACCAACCTCGACAAGGGTAGCTTAACCTAATCGATCGACCCGTGCCGCTGTTATTAGTTAGCCACAAGCCAATATTAAAACTTGTTTAATATAATATTAGGCTAAAGGAAGAAAGTAAACACAATACTCAATTGCACTAAAGAATTATAATTGTCAGTGATCTCATTTTACAGACATAACTCCATCAGTTGTTGAGATATTGAGCTGACGAGCTCAATCCACTGGAATGAACTGAGTCACACCTTCAGAAACAAACTGGCTAACATTCACAATAATAAAAATAGTATTTAATATGAGTAAGTTTAGTGATTCTATAAAAACAAGCATTGGGAAGTAAGAGAAGCAAATTCTACCTGATAAATTAAGTTGAACCAGGAGATTGTATCTTAAGAACTATATAATTATAGAGTTTACAATATAAATTTTGATATTATGCTCTCAGGTAATCTATCACAGTCATAATATATCTAAAATTCACTATCTACACATAGCCGAGTTCAGACAAAAAATGGAATTATAAAAAGCTAGAACCAAGTAGAATCCACTTTAGAGAGAGAAGAAAAACTCGTCAGCACAAACCTCATTACAATAATGCATTCAAACATTCAATTCACAACACAAAATACAATGCAAAATCAAAAATATGTTTTTCTTTTAATGACAACCAACACAAGTCCACTATGAGTCTCTGTGCTTACTGTAAAATTCGTCTACATATTTCTTATAGGCCGGTTGATTCGGCCACAGGTACGACGCTTGTTGATTTAGAGGACTGTGCGTGTTTGGCTCGGCTAATAGGCTCTGGATGGACAGTAGCACAGTGCGAACATCGTACAGTGCCGTCCACTTATCCTTCAGAATATCTAAACATATTAAACCACAGGTATCTACATTGGGGTGAAAGCACGGAGTGATGAACTTCACCATAGGCGGGGCGTATGGGTACGAGTTTGGGAACTCTAACGACAGTTTGTACTTGTGGCCTGCATACACAGTTTCCTGGGGGCCATTAATGGTGCCAATCCATTTGAAGAGGTTCTCACTCTCAGGGAATGCAGATATGCCTTTGTCAGCGCAACGCATCAACTCCATTAATTCTTTTTGCAGCCTGCCAACAAAGAGAAACATGAATTATTTGTTAATAAAGATAGAGAGAGATGTGAAACGCAATCATTGTCTTTTTGTTGTGAACCAGTTTGATTTTCAACGGTTTTGCGTGTCGTCATAGATGCTATGGACAAAGGTGGGACAAAGTCATGTTCTGTAAGCTTATGGATGATCTGGAGGTCAAAACGAAGTCAAAAGGTTCTTTTTAGTGAAGATACACGTCACTGACCACAGCAGACAATATTGCAAACTCAACGTTAATTTCGTGCCCATAAGCGAAACCGTTAGGCCTCCCATGAGTAATAGCAATTTGATTTCTAACTCTACGCGTTTTAAACGTATTTATTCATCTAACTAATCTGCGTACGCTCGGAACTAAATATGAAATAGGAGGTACAAGATTTAACAAAGCAATTACAATGTCGTTTTACTTACCGTTTGCTCACAGCATGATTATCTTTTAGTTTAATCGTGTCTTCATTTTGTTTAGCTGGATTTGACGACGACGCGTAATGTGGATTAATATTTTGAGCCATAATATGTGGAGCGAACAAAATCAGATGCCTCCAATTCTACTAAATTTCTGTTATGCGAAGACAACTTCCTGTATAATTTGAAAATGCTCAATTTTTATTGGATATTTTACACACATTTGACAGCTATACGTAATGGCGGCAATCAACCGAATCAACGTTGTAATCAGCGCCATCTACAATATTAGTTATCGACTTAACCGACTCATTCAATTGGATATCTATGGTCTAAATTTCTCAAAAAGTCTCGCAATCCCAAACAAATATTATATTTTACACAAATTATTAAAAAAAAAATATTATAACACTGAATTAAATATCAGTTTTCGTCCACAGGAATCTCCTAACAAACTTCACAACCATATACATCTACCATAACTCACATGCCAACCTATGCTGCATAAAAAAATCCAAGAATAAGAGCCTGCTGGAGCAGACTTTTATTACGGCTTGAGTTCCCAACAAACCAATGTATGTGCATTACAAAAAAATGTATCAGTCATTATTAATTTATCTTAAAATGAATTCATAGCTTTCCAAGTCAGATGCTCCAAATACCTAATAAGATTGCCTGCTTTGTTAGATTTACTTTCACTTTCTTTATTCATTTGAGCGTGAAATTGAAAATCAGTGACGGGATTATTTAATGAAAAGAAAAAGTTAACTTGACTATTCTATTTAAGATGTGGATATCAATAATTATGCTTAGTTTAGATTAAACTTTTGTGAGGAAATAATAGTACAACGTTGTTTACTGACGAAAATGGCTTTTAAAGTAAGTAAATCCATAATATAATTATTACGTTGTTTTTATTTAGCCGTGTAATATCTTTATTGCGCATTTTCATTAATCGGTACGTACATGTTTTTTTTTTTTTTGAAAATAAACGTGTAAGGCCGCGTGTCCACGGCAAGAAAAATCACCGGGTCTATGCCAGTCACACTCACACTAGTCGTGTGTAGTAGTGTACACTGCGTCGGCGCTGCACAAGACAAAAATCTTGTCTGGGTCAGACAAGATTTTGTCTGGCGCAGTCGAGTCGTGTGTAGAAACGACACGAATTCTTGCATAGACCCGGCGATTTTTCTTGCCGTGGACCCGCGGCCTTACCCTTACGTGTCGTAAGCGCAGATATAATTATATAAAGAATAAAGAATAACTACTCTTATGACATATAAGAGTAGTTATTCTTTATTCTTTGTGCTCGTAAGCTAACTTTTTTTTATAAATCTACTTTAGTGCGCAAACCACAAACAAACGGCAAACCTTACATATTTCATTCGTTCGAAATAATAGTATACCATTCCATTCATTCAAATATTGTCACTCAGTCACTCAGCTGACAGCTCAGTAGCGATGGGCCGAGTCGACTTTTTGGTAACTCGAGTAACTCGAGTTGACTCGCTTACCAACTCGAGTTGCAACTCGAGTTGACTCGATTCAGTCTGCCTTATGGCCCGTCGCGTCGCCGCTTCGTCCGTCCGAGTCAGCCCGACTCAACTCGGTGCATCGTTCCGCGGGGTGCTAGTTTGCTACGTTCACGGTTCGCCCGGTTCGCCGGGTTGGGTCCGGCGGGCTGCGACTAGCGATGGGCGACTCGAGTTATCTAACTCGAGTAACTCGGGACTAACCGTCTGATAAGAAATCAACAACGAGAACTATCTCTTTCACTCGCGGCTCGGACGTTCGGACTAGCGATGGGCGACTCGAGTTATCTAACTCGAGTAACTCGGGACTAACCGTCTGATAAGAAATCAACAACGAGAACTATCTCTTTCACTCGCGGCTCGGACGTTCGGACGTTCGGGCTGATTCGGGCTCGCTCGGAGTCGCTCGGTTCGGGCCTCGCGACTCGCGGGCTAGGCGGTTAGCCGCCAACCCACCGAACCGAACCGCTTGCCGGGCGCGCGCGCTGTCCGAGTCAACTCGGTTTGAAGATATATTGACTCGGGCTGACTCGCTTACGGTCTGGCCCGAGTTACTCGAGTTAGATAACTCGAGTCGCCCATCGCTAAGCTCAGCACTCACCGTCACCGTCAGTCTCAGTCTGTCACATTGTTGTCGTCGTAATTCGTAGCTGTACATAAATAAATATTTGCATTTGTGGTGTTTTTCTTCTAAAAAGAGTGCAATTGTTAATCTTTTTGTTCCTGAAAATATTACACTTGACAATTAAAAATGCCTTGTTTAGTAATCTTTGAAAACAACTATATAACGGAGCTGAAGTGCACAGATGTGTCATCTTTGAAACGTGATATTTCACAAAAACATGGTGTTCCGATAGAAGACCTACTTGCTACGCTCAACGGGAGGCCCGTGTCTGATAGTTACGACATCACAGCTTCTAACAATGTCGTTAGACTGGCTACTAAACTTGTCGGAGGGAAAGGCGGATTCGGTTCTATGTTACGTGCTATTGGAGCGCAAATAGAGAAAACGACCAACCGTGAAGCCTGCAGAGACCTCTCTGGGCGTCGATTACGTGACATCAATGAAGAGAAAAGGCTTAGGAAGTGGTTGGAAGGGCAAGAAGACAGGGAGAAAGAGGCAGTGGAGAGAAAACAGAAGAAACTTGAGAGACTTGTCGCAGAACCCAAGATCCAAGTGAACATGACTCCTGCTTATGAGAAGGAGCGTAAGGATCTACCTGAACGTGTGAACTCGGCTGTAGAGGCTGGCTGGCAGGCTGCTGGCTCATCAAGCACTCTGAAACGTAAGTCGGACAATGAAAAAACCAAACCAAAGAGAGCCAAGCTTTGGATTGATGCGGAGCTATCCGATTGCTCATCATTGAGCGAGGATGAAGAGGAGGAAGTAAAGACGACAAGTCCTGGACCCCTGGTGTCCACTGACAGTGGAAATGAGTCGGACAGGACTTCGGCTAGCAGTAAATAAGACAAATGACTGTGTTCATCTATAGACTTATAAATTTGTGGGTTTTTCTATTGTATTCATAAAATATAATATTTTAGTGTAATATTCCAGCAGGTTGAATTTATGTCAATCTGATATATTTTTAAAGTACATACTCATGTTGAATAATATGATTCATTTTAAGGATTTGCAACTTGATAATGAATATTGTAAAAAAATAAAATATTTTGTAACATATTTTGCATTTCTAGGCTCAGAAAAAAAACAGATAGCTTTACCATAAACATAAATATAATTTACACACAGCAGCATTCCCTAAATTTTGAATTAATAGCAATGTTTGGTTAAAACTTCCTTGAAGAAGAATTACTATGTGACTATTGTGATTTTTTAAATTTTGTTTCTGATTTGTTGATTTGTGTATTTAACTTAGGGATTTAATGAATAATTTGTATTAAATTAAGGTATTCTATAATTTGTAGTTTTAAATATATTTTAGCTTACTTAAATTTCGTTTTTTTATCCATTATAATAAGAAACTAGTGGAAACTAGGCAAGCTACCCAGCATAGTTTTCCGTAACGCCATTAGAGCTCATTAGATGTCGCTATTAGCTTGCTGGTTCATACTCATAGATGGCGCTGCTAGTAAATGCAACGTTGCAAATGAACGAAACCTTGCATAATAAGAATGAAAAAAATGATAGCAAATTTTACTCATAAATTTGCTATCATGAAGAAGGTACTTTTGGTACTTTACCTGCTGTGCAGGTCTTCCGTGTACTGATAATGTGGTACATAAATGTTCCTGTTTCATCTATAATTTGTTGGTTTTATTAATTTATCTTCTCTTCGTGGTGATTGACTACTACCAAAGACATTAAATTATTTATTGTACTTACCTATCTTAAATCTCTTTGACTACTACGAACAACTTTATCCTACCAGTGGGTATGAAGCTACCAGGACAGCTCTGTCATTCACAATAGTTTTTATTAGATAAATATTTAAAACTTATAGAGAAACGTGTGGACCGTGGTACTGCTGCTGTCTCTGCTGGCGCTGGCGGCTGCAAGACCTCAGGAGTTCGATGATGATGAGGATGATCACGACGGAGCCGATAATAGGAAAGGTATTTACGACGTAAAAATATGCTTCCTTTGTATTTTAATATATTCTTACCTACCTGCATTAGAGCAGTGGTGGCCCAGTGGAAACGGCTGCGACTTACGAGTTGTGGTCGTAGGTTCGAACCCAGACGGGGCCTTTAGCCGCTTAACTTTGTGTAAATAATTTCATCGCCACTGCATTGTTCTCAAAACGGTGAAGGAAACATCGTGAGGAAATCGACATGTTCTTGAACCAAAAATTCGAAGACATGGTGACATCTGCCAACCCGCACTGGGCCCGCATAGTGGACTACCTACACAGAGAGGAGGCCTGTGTTCTAGCTTTGGGATAATATGCCATCTGCACCCAGGGGTGCACACAGCAGGTTGAACCTTTAGGCTGACGTCCTACTAGAGAAAGAAATTTTGAAGAATTTTATCCCTTCGCTCACAGCTCCGCTTCCTCGCACAGCTCTAGTTGAAACCCAGCCTAACATTTGTGGCAAGATATTTTGCCTCTGACATTAGCAAGTTAACAGCAACTTTGGAGCCTAAAAAGGCCACTTTAAGCAATACTTCTAAAAGCTATTCATTTCCTGAATTCCCAGCAGATCATTAGCAATTCCACTAATTTTCGTTAAATGGTTACACATAATAGTTTAATCACCTATAACTCATTTCATATTAATCATATTTTGTGTAAACATTGGTGGACCATTTTACGAATTTCCATACAAAACTGTCAAACAGGTAAATTGCGTGATATGAATTGCACACAGATCATTATTTTAATCTAATGAATTGTCAGTTTCGGGTAGCTTGACCTGCTGGCGTCTGTACATACAAGGAATGTTTCAGAATGAAGACAGTACACGACAACTGTCATTCTGACAAGAACTTTATCCAATTGAGATAAAGTTTAATTTTCTTAGTAGTTTAGATCATTTTGAACAGTCGTGTCCGTCCCGATATTTTTGACGCTGACTGTACCTACTTGCCTACAGTGCCTACCCTTGAATATGAGGTCGCAATTAAGTCACCTACATTCGTCAAGGAGGTAGTTCTACCGGTCTAAGGGCTGATTTTTCCATCGCCAGATAATTTTTATTCGTGGAATAAATTTGACGTCTGACAGATTTTGTATGGAAAAACTGTAAAAAAATCAAAATTAGTCGTCGGATAAAATTATCTGGCGTTGGAAAAATCAGACCTTTTTTTTTTTTGAGGATGGGAAATCTTCAAATGACCCCTCCCGCTCTGGGTGGAGCGGAAGGGAGTGTCAGACTCTTACTGACTAAAACCCACCCGTGTTCCTTCCTTAGCCCTTTCTGTTCCAGGGCAGCGGTAACCCTTTCGGACGATCCTGCTACCCATCAGCCCTTACTCAACAATTTTTCCTTCGACATCTATACTAATCCGATGTGTAAAAAAAAACTTCGTTACATGCATCGAAATACTACAGGAATTTGTTTTTTTTTTCACGAATCGGATTTGAGTTTCATAGCTAGAGTTGTTTAGTATGACGGGAAGAATCGTCTCCTTACGGATGCAGCTGTGACTAAATCGCCTCCCTGTATAGAATGTATAGACGCCAGCAGGTCAAGCTACATGTTCTTGAACCAAAAATTCGAAGACATGTGAAACTGTCAAATTTTCCCAATCAACCTTGAACCTTAAAACTGTAGCGATAAAGTTGAAAATCTATTAAAGAAATTTGACAGAATGTCATTGTAGTAGCTTGATGTGCTGGCGTCTGTACATGTTTGTAGACAAAATGCCGGAAGAGCAGTACCCTAATTACTTAACACACTATCAATCTCAATCTGAATAATTTTGAAGGATATTGCAAATCCATTGCTTCACATGTTCGAAAAAATTGTCTGCTCAACAACATAAATAACGCAATGAATGTTGTTGACCTGTCAAAGTCAAAATGAAACCCATTGGTACTGATAATGTGTCACGCAATTACCCCGAACTTATACTTTTTTTAATTCTTTGTTTTTTGTTTGTTTCACAGAGGACCCGGCCCGTGTGCAAATAAAGGTGTACAGGGGGCCCACGAAACATGATGGATACGCCCCTTGGGGATTCTGGGTCAAACAGCCGTCGGACGAAGAATAATTCGTAGTTTTATACTAAAATATAATTATTTGACATAGCGGGTGAAATAATAATAGACAATTTTTTGTTTAAGAACTTTTTTAAGTTTATATTTAAATAGTTTAATTACTTATTACATAGATGGCGCTACTGTTTTCGTTTGTAAAACCAAAGATTATGAATTAATTTGTTATGTTTTCCTTAGCTGCCTGTAACAACGGTTTTCCTTGATTGGTAGCTAAATAATTTGTAATTAAGTAGGCAAGTAACTTTATTGTGGTATCGGTTAATAGATTTTACGGAAAATAAATGTTTTTGTTGTTAAACCATGTCCTGGGGGCCTAAAAAGGCCACTCCTCTAAAAGCTATTCATTTCCTGAATTCGCAGCAGATCATTAGCAATTTCTCTAATTTTCGTTAAATGGTTTTACATAATACTTTAATCACCAACAATTCATTTCATATAACAATCATATTTGGTGTAAACATTGGTGGACCATTTTACGAATTTCGATACCAAACTGTCAAACAGGTAAGTAAATTGCGTGATTTGAATTGCACACAGATCATATACCTAATGAATTGTCAGTTTGTGACCATTTTACGATTTTTAATATGATTCATATTGTTATCCTGGTCGTAAACAGTACGTAGTGACCTAAGCTCAGAGCAATAAAAAAATACCCTACATTACAAGTAGGAAGTCTGGATGCGACTATTCGCGCCAGTTTGAACACCACAATACAAGATTTCGTCTCGCATCCCGCTCGCTTCAGTTTTGTTTTTACACTAGCAAAGTAGGTAATATTTAGGTAAACGATCATCATCTGCCTAGCCTTTTCCCAACTATGTTGGTGTCGGTTTCCAGTCTAACCGGATGCAGCTGAATACCAGTATTTTACATGGAGCGACAGCTTATCTGACCTCCACAACCCAGTAACTGGGTAACACGATAGGTACCCCTTGGTAAGACTGGTTGTCAGACTTTTGGGAATCTAACTACCCATAACGACTGTCAAACATCTACGAATGGCAACTGGGACCAACGGCTTACCGTGCTTTCGTGATCTGTGCCATCCATTACTTATCAAGATAGTTATGTAATGTATGGTGAATTGGTCACCCATCCACGAACCGATCGCGGCAAGCGACTCTTAACCTTCGACCGATCCGTGCGGTTATTATTAGAACAAACGAAAGAAAATATTAAAAAAGGAAAATATGCAGATATGCTTCCAAAACTGGAAAATTCTTTGATCTTCTTTTACGCCCGACAGAGTGCGCAAATTAAGCATTTCGGTTTCAATTTATTTCTGGAATTCCAGCGTATTTTCGTTGCCTTTAGTATTAAAATGAAATGCCTGAAGTATTGCAGCAGCAGCCGGTATATTCTATGAAAACGTCACCGTGAAAACTTAGGTGAAGTGAGCTGTCATTCCTCACGTGACCTGTCAATGTGTCAGCTCACTTCACCTAAGTTTTCACGGTGAGATTTTAACAGAATAGATCAGCTAATGTCCATAGGCGGTGATCTCTAACCAGCCGCATCGGCTTGCATGCCTTCCAATAATATTTAAATTGCAAACCTGCGCGGTAATTGGGTAACACACTGGCAGAGCAATGGCTTTCATTTTGACAGTTCAACAACACTCATTGCGTTATTTACATTGTTGAGAAGACAAATTTTTCGAACATTATGAAGCAATGGATTACAAAATCCTTAAAAATGATTCAGATTAAGATTAATAGTGTGTTGCGCAATTAGGGTGCAGGACCAAACAGCATAATTTAATTAGTCAATTATTTTTATCGAATTATCTTTATCCTTATGGAACAATATTTTCCTTTAAAACCACCACAACCAACTTATTAGTGTAAAGGGTAATATAATAAATCTGAAGAGTTTGTTGGTTGTTTTGTTTGAACGCGCTAATCTCTGGAACTACCGCTGAACAAAAAGTGACATAATTATATGAACGTGGAGATCGCTTAGAATGCGATAGATAGGACTGGGGCTACCAGTCGGATTTCAAAAATCTTTTTGCCTTCTTCCAGCCCAATTCGTGAGGAAGGTTATAGGCTATTTAACATCACGCTACGGGCCTTAGGAGCCGAGCAAAAAGAAAAAAAGTCAGAAAGAACGGTAAGCGAAATCAAAGCGCGGGCGATGCGCCGAATCTTAATTTTATCGTATATTTTCATTTTATAGGGGTGGAAGAGGAGTTTGATTAGTAGGAGAAAATACGAAATTCACGCGAAGTCGCGGGGAAGTGCTAGTGAATTATAAACCCAAGCTAACAACGCGGATCAACTCTTAAATAACGCAATATACTCGTATTGTTTTCCTTGTAAGATAAGGAGTAGTAGGCTTATCTATTTGTATGTAGGTCCTAAAAGCTAAACATTTAAGATTACAAGGTACGCCTCGCGGTTTTACCCGCATAAGTCTCGATCCCGTGGGAATATCGGGATCAAAAGTATCCTATGTCCTAATCCAGCGCATGGTCTACCTATGTGCTAAATTTCATCCAAATCCGTTGAGCCATTTTAGCCTGAAAGCGTAGCAAATAAACATACAAAATCAAATCTTTTCTTCAAGTAAAATGTTAGCTTAGATCACAATAAGGTTAAAGGTAAAAAAGGTTACAGGTTAGTTGGTTGGGGTTAAAAGCTAGGGGTTTGAAGGATATTGCTATTTCATTGCTTCATATGTTCGAAAAATGTATCTGCTCAAAGTGCTCAACAACGTAAATAACGCATTGAATGTTGTTGAACTGTCAAAATGACAGCCATTCCTACTGTTAGTGTGTTACGCAACTGTCCCTATTTTTAGACCAGAACGCTTAATTATTTCTAATAAGCTAATTATACAAGTATGCTGGACTAAATGTACTAAACTAAATGTCAGTTGTTTTTGTGCCGATTCAAAGCGCCCCGCTCGAGCGTCTTAGGAACTAAAATTGACACATTGCCGCAAATTTTTGTTTTGTAAGTCACTGATGATTTAGGTCTAAATCGTAGAATAATACTTTTTTATGTATTTTGTGTTTACTACGAGATATATAGAACATTTTTATCATGAAAGTAAAACTTGTAAAATTCGCTAATAAAAATATTGGTTCCACGGATGCGCACGTTGCTGTCAGCGCCAAAAATGGCGGAAATCAAATGTCTTCATTTTGTCATCGATAGTAGTATGTCAACTTCTTTGATTCATCATTATTTTGACGTTTTAGGCCTTTTTATACGTCACATGCGATTGCATGGCGGCTCGATTTAGGAGTTCGGGAGTATATTATGCCATCAACTTACAAACATACTCGCGGATGTTACATGGCAACGCCATGTAGGCTGAAGTCTCTACAGTACCTACCCATTTTTTTTTCTGTCAAAGGGCATATATAAGCAACTTTGTCTCTGAATTGGGAACGTATCAAATCACTTTTTGAAGTACCTAATGGGTGAAGACCAAAGAAACGATGGATAGATTGTGGGAAAGATGATATCGCTAGAATGGGAGTGACAGCCGAGCTGACGACTAATAGAGCAGTAGGTATGGAAGAAAAATACATTTTGCGCCGACGCGGCCCCAAACAGATTGGGATAAGGGCAGGAGAACGATGAGGTGTTCACATCTTGTGTACCTACCTACCTATATTTTTTTAAGAAATCCTATTATAGGTAAGTACCTACCTATCTATTTTATTATTTTATTACAGATACCAGCGCCATCCAGTTACGAGAAATTGTCGAAAGCAGATGATGGTGGGTAAGTATCGCTGAAAACCAGCGCGTCACAGCATTATGCTGAGTGATGGCCGTTTTGTGTGGATGTGACGCATATAAAATCCCCCCTTCCGCCACGGTTACAGCAAAAATAAACGTATTTTCTTTATTTTTTTTCTTCCTGTTGTCCACTAACAAATGAAACAACAAAATTAATTCAATTAGTGTTAAATTCAATTAAATGGCTTAAGTAAATTCCCATCTAAAAACTAAGTAATACAAAAATAAAAAACTGGCCAAGTGCGAATCGGACTCACGCACCAAGGGTTCCGTACAAACTTTTAGTTAAGTAAATAGTCCGTTCATCGAATCGAGTTTCGAAGATTTTCCCAATAAAACAGCACAAACTTAACTTTGCCGTTGGAAAACTGTTGTCAAACTGTTGTACATCGACATAGCGCGCGGTTAGTTTACCAATTGCAAATAAGTTTGTAATCACAATAAAAGTACCTAATATTTTTTTTGTGATGCAACTAGAAATTTACGATTTTCGGATTTTTTCTTTAACTTGTGCTACATGAAATTGCTTCTTGCCAAATTTCATGATTCTAGGTCAACCTGAAGTACCCTATAGGGTGCGATTCCCTTGCGAGTGTCAAAATATGCGGCAAAAACGGAGCATAAAAGACCGTATGAACCTCGCCAAAAGATTCACGGGTGAAGCTCGACCTGAAGCACCTGGCCGCGTAGTCTTTATAAGATGCCCATCCATAGACAAATATTACCATGCTTACTCTAGGATGCATAACCGGTAGGCTCTTAAATCCTACCCTTTCCTACGGGCACGTCTTCCTTACAAAAACCGCGCCCCCCGGTCTACTTCTTGATATGCAATGGTCGCTGTAGCACCATGAACATGAGGCTACAGGAGCTAGTGCGAATCTTGGGGTTCATTCGATTAATCGAGTCTGGTCAAACCACGCTGGGATCGGTGTAATTCATTCATTCGAATTTTTAGAAGATCGATTCAAGAGTTTTTGACATTTCTTGTCGCTGAGATGAGATTGCGATTAGATTTTGAACGTTTTTAATTACGGGAACCTTCGGGGGCCTTCAGAAATTATCTTATCAATGCCAATGCCAAGCATCTTATGACACTGGCACTGTCGAGTGTCGCATTGGGTACGTATGTGTACATCTGTAATTGGCCTATTCCGTAAAAATCTCACCATAACAACTTAAGTGAAGTGAGCTGTTCTGTCCATGGACTTTAATTAAGCTTTATCAGAATTATAGTCGACTACTGTAATAAATAGATCGTTTGATCGCAGCATTTGGAGACTTGGGGTCAACTGAATTGACCATGCGTTAACAATCAATTGAATTCAATTTGAATCACTTATCGAAATATTCCATGAAATTTTAAGAACTGAGACACATTAAAATCATCACCTATCCTATATCTATCTGCCTAGTCTTTTCCAAACTTTGTCGGAGTCGGCTTTCAGTCTAACCGGACTTTACCGGACGCAGCTGAATACCAGTAGGTTTCAAAAGGAGCGACTGCTTATCTGGTGTGGGTCAGAATGACGGATGTATTGTTGCAGAAATAAATATGTTATATATGAAAGGAATGTACCAGCAATGTACTTGAATGTGAGTACTTCTTATCCTTAGACATAATAATATACACTCAGAGAAACCAAGCTGGCTTGGAGAGTTTATTATATGGTATATTGGTATATAGAGTTTATGGTATATTATGCCATCAACTTACAAACATACTCGCGGAGGTAACATGGCAACGCCATGTAGGCTGAAGTCTCACCAGTACCTACCCATTTCTTTTCTGTTAAACAAGCAACTTTATCTCTGAATTGAACGTATCGCCAAATCACTCAATCTCTCTCTTCTTATCTTGCTGCTTCATGGAGCATTGAACAAAACTCCATGTACGAGTAGTGCGGTCCTGATCCAATATTTCTATTGTATTGTTTGTAAAAGTTTACTAACATAGCTTTTTAAGGCATTGTCACTAACATTATATGGCTTATGTGTACTTGTATGTGTAGTCCGAAATAAAGAATATATTATTATTATAGTTAAATCACTTTTTGAAGTACCTAGTGGGTGAAGACCAAAGAAACGATGGATAGATTGTGGGAGTGACAGCCGAGCTGACGACTAATAGAGCAGTAGGTATGGAAGAAAAATACATTTTGCGCCGACGCGGCCCCAAACAGATTGGGATAAGGGCAGGAGAACGATGAGGTGTTCACATCTTGTGTACCTGTAATTTTTTAAGAAATCCGATTATAGGTAAGTACCTATCTATTTTATTACGGATGCCAGCGCCATCCAGTTACGAGAAATTGTCGAAAGCAGATGATGGATGGGTAAGTATCGCTGAAAACCAGCGCGTCACAGCATTATGCTGAGCGATGGCCGTTTTGTGTGGATGTGACGCATATACAAACGTACTTTCTTTATTTTTTTATTCCTATTGTCCACTAAGAAATGAAACAACAAAATTAAATCAATTAGTGTATGTAAACCATTTGTAAATTAAATTAAATGGCTTAGGTAAATTCCCATCTAAAAACTAATATAAAAATAAAAAACTGGCCAAGTGCGAGTCGGACTCGCGCAGCGAGGGTTCCGTACAAACTTTTAGTTAAGTAAATAGTTCGTTTATCGAATCGAGTTTTGAAGATTTTCCCAATAAATCAGTCCCCAAAAGTTTGTAATCGCAAAAGTAATATTTTTGTTGTGATGCAACTACAAATTTACGATTTTCGGATTTTTTCCTTAACTTGTGCTACATGACATTGCTTCTTGCCAAATTTCATGATTCTAGGTCAACAGGATTTGTCCTATAGGTTTTGATTCCTTGCGAATGTCAAAATATGCGGCAAAAACGGAGCATAAAAGGCCGTATCTTTTGATCGCGTTGACTTAGAAATTTGATTTTCACAGCTGCAAGGAGCGATAGACCTGAGTATTTGATATTAATTTCAACTTGATACTTCCACGCGTTCCTGAGAAAAAGGGTCTTGACAGACGGATGGACGGACAGACAGACGGACAACAAAGTGATCCTATAAGGGTTCCGTTTTTGGTAGGTGGTACCACAACTATCCTTAATACAAAACCATATCACTGAACGTATAAAACCACTTGTTAAAAGATTTACAAATACCTCCTACATTCTTGTTGGTCATGATCAAACCTTTTAGAACATACCAAGCATTGAGGACTTCGTTGGGACCCAGACTGTGTATGGATGCTTGATTCCAGTAGACGCATCCCAACTGGAGCCAGGGCTTGTAGGGGCTCAATCGCCTGTCGTGGGTGAGGGTCAGCCCCAACCCCTTGTGGGCCACGAGGTACGTGAAGTACACGTCTTCTAGGTTTATCATAGGCACTTGGTAAGCTTTCTTTAGTATCATCGGGATATAGCCCGCTGAAAAGAGTGTTTTTTTGGATTATGTATGACATACTTTTGAAATGAGTGAGCTCACACATTATTAACAGCTTTCAATGGAAACGTTTTTAATAATGAGTGAGCTCACTCAATTGCTAAAATTGCTCAATTGCTCACTTAATTGATTTGTTTGTTTGCTTGATTGTAATGACAATCAAGTGAAGTTACTGCGTCATTGTGTGTGTCAGAGGTGTCAAAATGAAACTGAAACTGGACTATCTTTTGACGCGGTAGTGTGAATCTAATGATATAAATCTTTGCTGATTATGTGAAAGATTGCAAGTAGCGGAGATGAGAATGAAGAAAAAGACTGGATAAAGTAAGGAATTAGTAAACTAGAGGACGTTTAAAAGTGACGCCAATTACGGAAAAGTTAAAAGGGTTGTCTTGGTATGGGCATGTGACTAGGAGGAAGAAACACAATCATGTAACTAAGAGTGATGAATATAAATGTTGATTGATGGAGAAGGAGAGGAAGTCAAAGAGAAGACGGATGGATTGTGTGAGGGATGATATAAAGAAAAGGAGCGAATGATAGAGTGATGACTGACAGGGGAGAGTGGAAGAAAAAAAAAAACGTGAGCGCCGACCCCAAGTAACATGGGACAAGGAGAGGATGATGATGTCTCTCACTGATGCGATATCAACATGTCGTGTAAGCGGTCTTACTCTCAATGAGGTACCCGGTACCGCTGAGGTACTTCAGTGATCCGTCTTTACGAAGTAACTTCTGCATGTACTGCTCTTTGTGCGTACTCCCCAGCGAATGCGAGTCGTTGAGGCTGTACCCTGAAATAGAAAGAAAAAACTTTTTTCATTTACGGATTTGGATGAAATTTGGCACATAGGTAGACCTTGACCTGAAGAAGGACACAGGCTTTTTCATCCTGTCCTCAAAAAAAAAAAAGGCTTTTTCATCCTGAATCGCAGACGAAGTCGCGGGCAAAAAGTAGTAATAAACAATAATGCTACTTTTCGACTGAAGAAACCGTAAACAGGTCTACTCCGAAGTAGTATCGGCCGAATGTTCGGCCGTTTCCTGCTACGAAGTTACTATTTGGTTCGGTCGGTTCCGACCTTACACTCCTACACTCTTTCGAATATTGACTATAGTCCCGACCCAACTGAGCCGATCCGAACTTTTTTCGCATTTTTCAATAATATTCGGTTCAGACACGTGTTGGTCCGATCCGAACATTCGCACTTTGCACTTCGGAGTAGACCCCCTGGATAGATGTCAGTATACTCGACTAGGCCAGTCTACTACAGTCTTGGGCTCAACGAAAAGGAAGACCGAAAAGTAGTCACCAATGAGTTGAGCATTGCCATACTGCTTCAGCACCTTTTCTAGTGTCCAGGGGTTCACCATCACGTCTTCCTCAGTCTTGAACATGAACTGCGCCTCGGGACATTGCTCCATGGTCCACTTAAGCATGAGCGCTGTCTTCAGGGTCTGGTTGAGGCGGTGGTCGAGAAAGTCGAAGACTAATAAGTCATCGAATGTTACGGCTTCTAAGCGGTTGAGGACCTGGGATTGTTATTGATAATAATTGATTGTAAGAAAGAAATGCAAAGTGTGTGCACCTATAGTTAAGTATAATAAAATAATGTTGGTAGGAAAGGAGTTCGATGCAATGAAAACTAAACAGAGGGTCGTGTTGTGAGTCTTCTTCCTGATTGGTTGTTCTATTCTCCCCTGCGTTGCCTGACCCTCAGGGAAAGACGTGAGTCTGGTGTATATATGCGTTTCGTACTAGAACATGAGCCAAAGGGCATGCTTTCTGGAATTAGCCACCTAACTTTTTTACTACCATACAAAATGATACTGGCAAATTGCAAAAATGTAAGCATAAGCATAGTATAATCAGGCAATACTGTTCCCATTGCTGGGACACAGGCCTCCACTCTGTGAGAGGCAGTGCGCTGTAATCCACCACGTGGGTCCAGCGCGGGTTTTTAGATGTCACATGTATTATAATTTTTGGCTCTAGTACATTCCGCTGTCCTAACGATGTTTTCCTTCATCGTTTTTTAAAGCAATGATGAAATTATTTACACAAAGTAAAAATGTAAGCTAAACTAAATTTTGGTGGCTATACTAGAGTTTTCACCTTAGGGAAGAACTATTGATCCGGCCTTATGGCAAAACCTTATGGCATTTTGTGCCCTCCGGCCAATATGTTTTCTACATATTGGCCGGAGGGCACAAAGGGGTGGATTTATTAACCTGTTCTCTGAACGAGTTCACAAAAATTACTTAACAGAATATTGTTTAATACTACGCTACCGATTTGGGGCAACCTGTAAATGATAGTTGTGTTGGTAATAATAAATAAATAAATGTTGCATAATACTAACTAACCATCTGTTTGGTCCTATTCCCATTCATTCCCATGACGAAGTACGTGGGCTGGAGCACTCCCCAGGTCTCGCGCACAGCCGCCCGGAGGTCTGTGCGGGATGAGGTGGAGGCCACCATGACCAGCACCAGCACATCCTTCAGGTTACCACAGAGTGCCGTTTTTGGTTCTATCAGCACTTGGCTGGAAATGGAGCAGATGATAACAGATCCTTATTGCAGATAGATAGATGCCAATTACAAGAACTAATAAAGAGTTGTGTAAGGTGTCACAAGAGGGAACAGTGGCTCAGTGGTGCCGGTCCCGACTTACCAGTTGTACGTGAGTTCGAACCCAGGCAGGCACTTTACTTTGAGAAACAAAGTAAACATCATCCCTGGGCAACCACTGCCCTAAGAGTGATCATCACTTACATTTTCTGCAAGTAATGCTCCAGGTTCCTGTTCATCTCGTACTCCAGAGACTGCTCTATGCTTGGCGGCTCTTGGGTCCCGTCGCTTATTGTCAAGGACCACCATATTGTCGGCCACATCACCACCAAAAACAATACCAGAGGTGGCAGCAGTAGAGCGCATCTGCGACGACCTGCAAACTTTTTTTTGAAGAAGTTCACCAGTGTGTGTCCAATTATTTCAAATAAACCAATTACAGGCACTATTGAATTGTCAAGGGGTCGGTCAGTCAGAAAGATGAAGTAAGTTGCCCCCCCCCCCCTCCCCCCTGTGAATGGTTTGATTGTAATAAATGCTTTGAGTTTGAGAATTGACTCAACGGACACTCTTTTAAATCAAAATATTGTTACAAATATTACTATTACAAAAAGTTAGTTAAACCTACAATCCTTTCACCCATAGTTCACGTCTGTCAGCAGCAACCCACTAAATAGCAACCTTATAATAATGAGAATAAAGATCACTGTGTTTGACAGTGATGAAAAATTCAGAGGAAAAATAACTGTGAAAGGACGGTACATAAAGCGATAATAATAAAGACTTACCGAAAGACTTGATATAGGAGAGCCATTTTGTTAAAATAATTATGATCATAGTTTTAGTAATTATATGCAATTTTGTTTTCGCAGAACTCAACCTCGCTAGTAACATCGAGGTTCGATTGGACGTCTGGTGTTGTCTGATTTCAAATGCGCCTGTACCTACACCGCACCCTGTACCCACACCGCACCCTGTACCTACACCGCACCCTGTGCAACGCGCTGGTTGCATTGCCGTTGCACAGGGTGCGGTGTAGTCTCTGTAACGTTGTAACATGTAAATTGTTTATATAAATTGTTAAGCCGGCTACATACATACCTACATACTCAATATCTTTATTGCTTTACCATAATGTGTACTTAAGTGGTAACTAGATCATTATGGATCCTGTAGGGCACAGCAAAAGCCTAGAAGAGAGGAAGCCCTGTTTTAGGAGATAATTAAGTTGCTTTTGTGGGAACAAGTTTAAGTTCACAATTATTATAATCAAAGTCAGGAGATTGTGAATAAGATACTAACATTTCGCTTGTCTATAATTTATGTATTGTTTTATCTGCTAAATGTACTTAAATAGTTTATATTATTTTTATATACCTGTACTTATGTACAATAATAATATGTATAGTAGAGCAATATGTATGTATGTGGTATGTATAATATTAGGGAGCTTCTGTATGTTGCATTGTATGTGAAACTATGGTAATGTAATTTTAATTTTCTTATTAAGTAGGTACCCGCTACTTTCTGCAGTAGTGTCAGCAGGAGACTGCTACCCAATCTATACATACAAATAAATAAAATTGAAGTGTCTGTTTGTAATAAAAATAACAGCTTTTTACTAAATGCATATTATATAATTCGTAATTTAGAAAAAAATGTCTGGATGTCTGTTTGCTCCGGCTAATCTCCGAAACTGTTTCACCGGCAGATACGCCGCGGCGGTTATTTTTATTTTAGAAAAAGACTTAAAAATAAAACCTATGAAATCCAATCTGTTTTGCGACATGACGCGAATGAAGCCGCGGGTACAGCTAGTCTTAAATAAATCCCTTGTTCCTATTTCTTTATGATCAGCCTTACAGTCCGCACATAGGCCTCTCCTATTGGACGCCATTCAACTCGATTTCGGCACTCCTATTGCATATAAGTACCTTGTTATTTTACGAAACATGAAGAGCGGCCAAAAACACACTTAAAACACAAGGCACATAAAAAAGCAATAAAGCACAATTTAAAACGCGTTGATTGAAAAAATTGAATTGCACAGACTTATATACAAACTAGCAGCGCCCCGCGGTTTCACCAGCATAAGTTCCGATGCCGTGGGAATATCGGGATTAAAAGTATCCTATGTGTTAATCCTGGATATAAATTATCTGTGTGCCAAATTTCATCCAAATCCGTTCAGTGGTTTTTGCCTATAAGAGTAAGAAACATCCATCCATGCATACAAACTTTCACGTTTATAATATTAGTAGGATAGTTTACCCTATTAATTACAAGTTTTAGTTCCTCTAGCTACCCTATTTTGTCCATACCGTGATATGATAAAATATAATATAATTTTAATTCAAGAATAACTCTATAGACAATATATAAATTTAAACTTGACGTCATCAGTGTCATCTGCATCTGCTCCATAGATACTCTATGTTCTTTTCCTCCACTTACACAATAGAGGCTCTTTCCAAAGAGAGTTCAATCAAAATCAAAAGACATATAATCAAATTAGGTTGAGAATCGGCACTTTTCGAACGTTAAAATTACATAAGACTGTCCCTCATAACGCCCGCTCTTCACCACTTCCTAGTGCTTTAGCTGGGAAGAAGTGGCGCAACAAACTCCTCAGCAGCACAGCTGTGTGATCAGTTAAAAAAACTCGAAACAATATCCCGTCAAGAGACGTAATACGATCTCTTTTCTCTTATTATCCTTACCTGACGTTTTTTTAAGTTATACAATCAGCCTATACTGTTCCCACTGCTGGGACACAGGCCTACTCTCTGTGAGAGGGAGTGGATCGTACCCGCCCCGCGGGCCCAGCGCGGGTGGGTAGAATTCACATGTCTTCGAATTTTTGGTTCTACAACATGCCAGTTTCCTTACGATGTTTCTCCGTCACCGTTTTGAGAGCAGTGGTGATGAAACAATTTCCATAAAGTAAAGCGCCTTGTTGGGCCTGGGTTCGAACCTACGACCTACAAATCGTAAGTCACGGCCGTTACCACTGGGTCACCGCTGCACTGCTCTTCAGTTATGTGATAGTCTGAAGATAGATAGTATTTTTTAACTGAACAGACAGCTGTGCTGCTGGGGAGTTTGTTGCGCCACTTCTTCTTCCCAGCGATAGCACTAGGAAGTGGTGAAGGGCGGGCGTTTTTGGGAGACTGTCTTTTGTAATTTTGACGTTCAAAAAGTGCTGATTCTCAGCCTAATTTTAATAAATATCTTTTGATTTTGTTTGAACCCGTCGAGTCTCCCATGGACCCCTGGGGGTCCACCTGGACAACTTTGGGAACTACTGCTTTAAATGCTCCTTTTTTATTGTCAAATATAATTCAACATAGTTAGGAAAAGGCTAAGTAGGTAGGAGTCTGACGTACGATTAACAAGAAATAGTATACAATTGCGAGCAGGCTATGAAACAGCCACATGTTACATGACAGGTAGTGTTACAAAATCTAGTGAGTTCTTCCCAAACGTTATTAATTCGGCTAAGCGTGTGTTTTCATAACATGAAGGAACATCGAAAACAAAAGATGAGCGGTAAGATGGCGCTTATATATATATAATATGTACATACAAACATATAAAAAGGAGGGGAAATTAATCATAGCATGGCATCACAAAATTCGTCCGCATTGCTGTCAGTAGGAAAAGTGCCCAAAAGGCTGGCAGCATTGAAACGTATGGCGATGCTGATTGGATGGGAAAAAATTGGCGAGCCCTCTGGTCACGTGAAGAGTTGAACCATCTTTTATTTTTTTTTTTTGCACGGAAATAACCACTTTTTGATGATGGAAGTCCCAGACCGGATATTTTAGTACTTCTCACACTTTAACCATTTTTTGTCCCTTTTAATGCACTAAGCTCATCTGATGTTAAGCAGTAATGCCTACCGTCACTATATTAATATTATATACTAGTTTGCGCCCAAGACCTCGTCCGCGTGAAATGCCTTGTTCCCCGACCCACCGCGTCGCTTCGCATCCCCTGAACACGCTTTCGCTTCGTTTTCGCTTAGCGTTCTTCCTGACTTGTATTCTTCTTGCTCAGCTTCTAAAGGTCATGGCGTGAGTTTCAATAGCCTAGCCTTTTTCAAGAATTGGGCTATGGGGTACTATAGGGCTATATGCAAAAATATCAAGCTGCGTTAAAAAACTTCTTTACAAAAACTATAAGCATAGATATATATTATGTATAATCACGAGCACAGAACATCGAGTCAGCAGCTGTACGTCGCGTCGTGACTGTGACAAGACTACACTTACCTACAAACTCAAAACTCAAACTCAACTCACGTGGGAACTTTATAGGCTGAGTATGTGCTTGTGTATGTATTTATTTTTTAATTCTTTTTCAGAATCGTATAGACAGTTGTCTCTTATTAATAAAAAACATTTGTTTTTAATCAACATTATTTGATGTACTCTACTGATTAAATTTCGTTAAGTGGACGTCTGACGATGTTAGTCAAACTATTATTAAGAAACGTTATTTACTTTCATAACTTGTTCTACGACCCCGTTCGCGTGTAAACTAGATGAATGTTTACATAACATCACGCCTGTATTCCCCGAAAGGGTAGGCAGAGGTGCACCTATAGTAAACCCACCTTTTGCTAGTTTAAGTCCCATCTAATAGGGGGCGACCCTATTGCCATCAACCTGACACAAAGCCAGACTCCGGGCTGCTACTGAGAAATTCATGTTCAGCAGTAGCGCCTGCGATCATTGACCAAAGAGGTAGATGAATAATCTTTCATTTTTTAAGGGGTTTGCACCCAACGGGTGTCACAAGGGTACTACTAAGCAGGGATGTTATGAAGCTCCGTAACCGTAACCGAAACTATTGGATATCTGAAATAAAAATATATCCGTAACCGTATCCGTTCCACAAGTTTCGAATAGTTTCGTATAAGAGCGGAGTCTAAAAAACAACATGTTTCGACAGATTTTTGTTTCACCGCTCGCGCGCCACGTGAATCTTGCAGTCTATAGTCTAGTTAGTTTGTTATTTTTAGTCTAGAAATAACAAATAAACTAGACTAGACTAGATAAAACCTATAAATCAAACCAAACTATTACTTACATACTATTTGTGTTTATATTTTACTTCAATCTCGTAACCTAAACTATCCGAAACTAACGAATAATCCGAAATAATTACATATCCGTAACCGTATCCGAAACCGATATAATTTTATTCCTATATCCATATCCGTATCCAGATCCGAAATAATCATATCTATAACATCTCTACTACTAAGTCATCTTACTAGTCAATATCTACAACCTATTCGCAAATGTTTACTTCTGATATACTCGTCTGTAGTTACTTTAAAAGAAAATTAAGTATAATATATAAAGTGTCTTTTGTATTCTTATATGTATATGTTTTTGGAGTGTGATACGTGACTTAGAAAAGTGTAACACCGAATATCACGTCCCCGTAAGTTTACGAATACGAAACACTTAACAACGAATGCACGCTACCACTAAAAACTGAACACCGCAGCCATGTGATCTCGAATAACTAAACCTCTCATCAAAGTATCTCAAGTCCTCGTAAAAAGTCTTTATTCATATAACAATCAACTAAATCAAACATTAAAAAAAAAACGTAAAAATAATCAGTTAACGTTTAAAATAGCACAAGTATGCAAGACCATCTAAAAATGTGGTTTAGTCCATTGTTTCCTTTTTTTCCAAATGTTTTTTAATTTTGTCTTCCCTATTTTCTTTTTTCTATGCTCTTTTGGTTTCTTGAGATTGTGAATTTAATTTTTCAACTATTAATTCTGTATGTTTTTGTTCCTTGTTTAATTCTTCAATGGTCTTATATAAATTCCATTTCTTTCTGCCCAATAGGGTGTTCCAGCGGTGGTGCCATGATTCCACCTCATTTTGTGTAATTGGAACAGTGGTCCCCATCGAGCTATTAACCGACCAGATGTTAGGCGGAAACAATGGAGGCACTTTTTGCAAGTTAAGTCTTTAATGTTTCGAGGTTTTGAGTAGTCCTTTTCTTATAAGTACCATCTGTACCATTGACGTAGTTGGGACCATTTCATATGCAGCACCTGACGTTAATCACGCTATGTGAACCCATGTATGGCGATGTATACCTACTTTGATCGTTACAGGCGGCGAAGCAAATATAAAGTAGGTATTGAATACTAGCCTTTTCCCGCAGCGTCTTTCATTTGCGCTTACTGTAAACTATCTTTGTGCCAAAGGAGATAATTTTTTTTTGGGCCCGCTGTATTGTAACGTCTATTAATCGTATTATACTTAAAAAAACGTAAACGATTTATAATTTTTCAAAATGGTTGATTTTTTTATTAAAATCTAACCGAAATCACGAAATCGTAATAAAAAGAAAATGTTTTGATAATTTACTCAATTGATTCAATTCCATTATGGTCTTCAATGGCATAAATAATGCACGTATTGAAGCGTTTTTAACGATTTTAAGAAAAAAACAAAATATTTACCTAATTACAGTTAGAAGTGGTAATCAAATCAGTTTCATTAAGAAAAAAATGTACCATTTACGCTGCAGCAGGTCTTCCTGTCTATCCCATTTTTTAGTTTGCTACTCGCGTTGGTAGTTTAAAAATCAATGTGAAACGGATTGTAGTTTTTTTTGCTTGTCAGTTTGACTCTAGTGATGTAACTCAGTCGTTAACGTTCAGGCACTCGATTGTCACAATTATGTAATTCAAAAACTAAGTTCCCAGTAGCTCCTTACGTTTGAAACGTACACACAAAGAACTTAAAGAAAATAATCATAGCAAAACCAAAATACAGCAACCATTAAATAGGAAGATTTGAGGCATAAGTCAGTGACATTCGTCTAAGATCGCCCTTGTACGAATTTGTAAAGAGCGTCTTCTCCATCTCACATTCCACTGTCAATCTGATAATCAATAAAAAAAAAAATTTAGGTCCTTTTCACAAAGTAATATTTTACAATACTGACATTATAACTTGTGGCGCCCTTCCTGAGCTAGGTTAATAAAAACCTGTGTTTCAGGCCATCCCCATACTAAGCGATCAGCTGATTATTTGTCCTTATATGTATAGTTATTTTTTTTAATAAATACAAATAAAAAATTACCAATTTAATAACTACATCATTGACGTACATCAATGACGATACGATGACGGTTTTACTGACAAATTACTCGTTATCAACTGACCGCACTAACCTAAGAATATCTGTGACTCTGTCGATCTATTTCCTGGTTTATTACCTACCTCCGGAAGATGGGTAGGCCTTTAGTGTGGGATGCAACTTGTGTCGATACTCTTGCGCCATCCCATCTTCCAGGCTCGGCGTGCTGTGCTGGTGCTGCTGCTGCGGCTGCGGAAAACCTCAAGCGGCGTAAATATAACCTTATTGGTAATTATGTTTTCGAGCCCTTTGGGGTTGAAACCCCGGGCCGTGGGGTCCGAGTGCTCATGGTCTTTTTAAGGAAATTTCAAAACGACTGGTTGACACTTCCCATGACCCAAGGGTTGGCTTTTACCTTGGACAGAGCTAAACATAGCCATACAACGTGGCAATGCCGCCAGTCTCTTGGGTACATTATCAGTCGACAGCGATGCGGATGAATTTTTCGACGCTATATTTTAGTTTGTGAATAGTTTTAGTTATAATTAATTTTAGAATAAAGTATGATAATTAACTATACAGTGGCAGTGTTGGTGATATTTTTCTAATCGCGACTACATCGAGTGGCACCTCGAGACAAAATGGACTCGAGATACAGTTAAATAAAATCCAGCCGCATCACTATCTGACATTGTCAGAAAGACAGGTGTCAAGTGACAACAACACTTCATTCATTTATTTTTTCCCGTTTCTTTCGAATTGCATGAAATGGATGTTTCTGTTTCCCTGTGTGTAATTGACGGATTACAATGAATATGGAATTTATAAGATGGTATATATTAGTATAGTATTTACTCCAGAAGGATGCTGGTTAATTGTTCAGTAAGATTTCAACGCAATGTGCAAAGACAATGTCCGAGACTTTTTTTTTTTTTTTTATATCTTTATTTAAAGAGCTTTGTCGTAGATCGACAATGTCGCTCTATACGTTCTCATATACATAAACAAAAACAAACAAAAAAAACATCAAACAAAAAACAAAGCGAAAACAACCAAATGAGCTTGAAATTGCAACAATCAACGTCTCAACCTCAAGCCCAAATTGACCAGCTTGTACAGCGCCATAGCTGCCCTCGACATCGGAACAGCTAAGGCGCTGTTACATCCACCCACCGTACGAATTTTGGGATATTTGTATAAGATTTCTATTCTAAGCGACTCGTTCCGGACACATTCCATCAATATATGATATAGATCTTCAGCTGTATTGCATTCTGTGCAATTTGGTGACTCAATTTTACCCATTAAATGAGCAAATTTATTAAGTGGAATGTGTCCGGAGCGTAGTCTCAACGCTGTGACCAAACTGAACCTATTCAAGCTGTTGCCAATCCAGGGACAATACAAAGGCTGTGGTTGTATGGTCTTATACCATATACCCACTTCTCTCGATCTTTCATCGAAGTATTCTTTCCATGCTGAGTAGCATCTATTTTTGACTAACGATACACACTCTGTGAAGAAAGGGAGAGATGGGGCTACGACGCCATCTAACGCAGCTTCTTTAGCTTGGGCGTCTGCTCTTTCGTTACCTTCAATTCCACAGTGTGAAGGTATCCACTGCAAGTAGACCGATTTTGACTGCGTTTGGAGTTCCCTCATGAGTTGAATAATCGTGTAGGCAATCGGGAATCCTCGACAACTCGAGGTACACCGAGCCAAATGTTGCAAAGCGCTTTTTGAGTCAGTAAAAACTACAAACCTATCGAAATTGATACTAAGTAAATGTGTTAAAGCCACTTTAATAGCGATTAATTCAACATGCATGATAGAGAGACCAAAGACAATCTTAATGCTATAATCTTGATTTAACTGTGGGTCGTAGAAGGCAGCTCCCGATCCATTAGTATCTTTGGAACCATCCGTGAAAATTGTATAGAAATTATGAAATTTTTCATTACACATGTTTTCAAAATTCTGTAATAATTCAATGGATTTATAATTTCTTTTAGCTTTATTAATTAGGTCCATATTAACAGCGATATATTGGGGCAAATTTATGTTACTAACCCACGTATCTAATGAGAACATTTCTAGTTTAGAACTAATTATCATTCGAGTATTCTTTAAACTATTATGCGTTTCAATCAATAAAGGACACTTTTTCCTTATCCATCGGTGATTAGAGAGACGTCGCGAGAGCTCCGACATCAAATCTATAGTCTTATCATCTTTTAAAGATTTGATTTTAAGCCACGATTTTCCACACAAATACTGTCTTCTGTTCTTAAGTGGAATTAGTGATAACTCACTTTCCATCACGTGGATAGGAGTTGATCTGATGAATCCCCCAATGATGCGCATCGCTCGGTTCTGAATCCGGTCTAACTTGATAAGGTGTGAATTAGCAGCATCCCCGTATAGAAAGGAAGCGTAATCGATTCGACTACGAATAATCGCTATATAAACTTTCCTCAAATGTTTAGGATGCACACCCCACCCCGAGCCTGCCAGCACTTGTAAAATCTTTAAATATTTTGAACATTTTTCATGTATTTCATTTAAATGTTTTCCCCACCTTAGTGCGCGATCCAACCACAACCCTAAGTATTTCACACATTCGACTCTCTGCAAATGAACTCCATTCACCTTCAAACAAATTTCTTCACGGAATGGTCTTTTTTTAAATATGCAAACTTTGCTTTTAGTGGGGGAAAGATCAAGACCGAGTTTTATTAACAGTGAACACATCATATTAAGGGCCGTTTGTAACTGATAAACAGAATCGTTAATGTTTTTGTTTGACGTAAATAGAACGAAGTCGTCAGCATATTGCATTATGTACACATTTTCAATTAATTTGCAGATATTTATGGATGCTATATTGAATAAAAGAGGGGATAATGGATCACCCTGTGCTAAGCCCCGCCCACAAGATCGAGTAATAATTTGGTTTTGTAAACGTATGCTAACATATCGTTCGCTTAAGAAATTCCAAATATATGAACAGAGTTTCTGGCCTATTTTATAATATTCCAATGTAGATAATAGCGATGATAAATCCACGTTATTATAGGCATTATCTACATCCAGGAAACAACCGACTGTAATCTCATTTTTAGTAAAACTAGATTGAATTTGACTAACTAAAAATCCTAAATTATCTATACACGATTTAGCTTTCCTAAAACCAAAAGTTTTGTCCGAAAATAACTGTTGTTTTTCAAAAAACCACTCCAGTCTCTTACATAAAATATTATGGAAAATTTTGCATATACAGGATAATAATGAAATAGGTCTTAAGGACGAAGGTAAATTTGGATCACGACCTGGTTTTGGTATGGGCACAACACTAATGTTACGCCACTGTGTGGGGACAAAGTTAGTTTTAAAAAAAATATTAAACAAGGCTAATAAAAATAATTTACCTCTAAGGGGTAGTTTTTTGATCATGGAGTAAGAAATTTCATCCGAACCTGTAGCCGTGTCTTTATTTTTAATACAGGTTTCCATCTCATGTAGGTATATTTCCATCTCCAAGACTGATTCGCATCGCTGAAACTGAGGTTCACTAGGTGTTACGAAATCGGGACATAAACTTTTTAAAAGACAATTTCCTTTTTCTACACTAATATGGACATTCTGCGTTCTATTTTTACCTTTAATCCACTTCATTTTCTGCCACATCTCAGAAGAAGAAGTGTTTTCGTCAACGGAGTCACACACCTTATGCCAACCCTCACGTTCAGCCCCGCGTATGAGTCTCTGTGATTCTTTGATGGAGTCAGAAAGTAAATCCAAATTATCTGGGGTGGGGTTGCGTCTAAACTGCGCTAGTCTTAGTCTACGAATCGCAACAGATCTTGACAGAGTAGCACTCCAATACGGTTTAGGAGTGAATTTACTTTCCGTCGCTTGACATAACTTAATATATGGAATACTGGAATCAGCTGCATCATTGAGTATATTTATAAAGGAATCGTACGCGACTTGTGGATAATTACAGTTATTAGGTAACAATATGTCACTAAATTTATTTTCAAGCTTTTCTGAGTATAGTTTCCAGTTAGCTGCTTTAAAGTTTCGTTTTTTAATTTTAGTAATATCTATTTGTAATTTAGCAGAAATTTTTATCATAACGTGATCGCTTCCTAATGACTCGTTCGTTGTATGCCACTGGAAATCAAGCGCCAGATCGGTTGACACAAACGATATGTCGGGTGACGTCTCCCTTAAGATACCCTGTACTAATTGAAAACGCGTAGTCGATCCGTCATTCAAGGAGATAAATCCGTATTCTAAGCTAGACTGATATAACTGATTGCCCCTTGTATCAATTTTATAGGACCAGTTTGTGTGATGACCGTTGAAGTCCCCCAAAATCAGTGTGTTTCTTAACGAAAATGAAAAAATATTATCCCAATCGCTTTGTTGAGTGCGAATATCACTGGGGCAATAAATACATACAACATATTTAATTTTACCACAGTTCCAAACTCTAATACAAACAATTTCTATGAGCGGGTTGATATTAATTTGGATACGTTCTGTTTTAATAGATTTATGAACTAATAGCATGGCTCCCCCTCCCTCAGACGAGCTATCCCTGTCCTGTCTAAATGCAGAATAATTGGAAATATTTAAATTAAACTCAGGGTCAAACCAGGTTTCAGTAATTGCCGCTATATGTATTTTCTCCTGGACCAGCAACTGCCTAAAAGAAGTCAATTTGTTCAAAAGGCTACGTGAATTCCACTGCATAATATTAAAATTAAGTACATTATTATTATACCTATCCATTGAAAAGTTCAACAATATTCTTAAAAATTGATACGTCTGACAATAGTGAGTATATATAACTAACAATCCAACTTATAAATGTTTTACCAATGTTTTTAATTTTGTCAACCAGATTTACCCTCTTCAAAAATAATATATCCTTTAGTTTTTGTATCAAAATCTCAAATGAAGCCAATTTTTCCGAATTACAGTTAGCCTCTTGAACACTAGTCTCGTCGTCGGACGAACTATTCTCGACGCAACCGTTCTTGAATAAATCCCGTTCACAGCTGCGTACGTTTCTCTGCTTACGAGAACGTTGTTTTTTTGAATTGTTTGATACAACCTCAGCATATGAAGTAAATCGCGATGTACTGGACGATAATGGTTGAGAACCCGGTTCTGCATTTGCATTGGTCTCGATTGCGTCACAACTGTCCCTAATGAGGGGCGTGGCGGGTGGTGCGGGCGGCAGCGGTGGGTGCGCGAGCGCGGGCGCAGGCGCTCCGGCTGAGCTACTGTGTTGACTCGAAGTAGTGGGGACGTACATTGAAGTAGCTTTGCGATAAGTAACATTAAATTCGGACATTAGTTCACGAATTCTTTTTTCTTTTAGATAGATCGGGCAAGACTTATTGAGCGCCATGTGTTTGTCGCCACAATTAACACACTTAAAAGATGTGGTTTCGCAGTTTTCGTGTGAACCTCCGCATTTAGGGCATATTGATTTATTAGCTGGACACAGTTTTTTCAAGTGGCCGAATCTCCAACACTTAGCGCATTGGGTAACCGGAAACGTGTATGAATCTACTTTGATTCTTAAATCACACAAATAAATAAATGCTGGTAGGTGAGACCCAATGAAACCTATTCTGACAGACTCGCTCGGCACCCAGCCGTCGTCGTTATTTGTGCTTCTTCGGTTGAGCCGTTTTAGTGAGAATATAGGAACGGAGCTATTTATATATTTTAGCATCTCATCTTCCGGCAAATCGATGTCAATGTCCTTAACAATTCCGTATGATATTCCCACTTCCCACGTTTTTTGACTATTCCAGCCGATCTCTTTAAGCCCTTTACACGAAATAAATTTCTCAGCATGTGTCTCTGTTCTAAAATTAACCAATAATTTGTAAGGATTCGCATATTTAATTTTCATCACCCCTTGAATATTAAATGATTTTAATAACTTTGCTAAGGCGAATTGTTTCGGAAACCTTTCTTTGCCCACAACACTTATTTGTATGTCCTCAGTAGATAATCTCTTGTTCCTCCTATAGTTCACCTCCGTCCACTCCTCGTCGTCCTCTTCACTAGCCTCTTCCCTCCTTCGCTTGTTGCTGCGTTCCGATTCCCCGTCACTCTCTGCGTCACTCGTCACCAGCTGCATGCTGTCTACGCCATAGTCCAGCTGTCCAGGTGGTATGGACTCGTCCCAACGACAATTGGGTTCCTCCGTGTCATCCTCAGGCGGGCCCGCCTCCTCCGTCATCGCTAACTACCACCGTTACGACACGTTATAAAACGACCACGACACCAAACCGCTTGTCGGCTCGCGACGGACAGAAACTTTCGCAAAAGATAACACGTGCGCTCCGTACGAGGATGCGACCGCGTCTGAATGTCCGAGACTGCTGCAGATGTGCGGTTACTTGTGTACGCATGGATTTTTCGCTTCTTTCAGTCAAACCATATAAATAGATGCAGTTTGAGTAAGTGCATATTGATTATGCAAGATAGTATTGAAACTGTTTATTAATTATGGAGATTTGGATTCAGGAATATTTACATTCCATGTTGATCTGCACAACAAACGCATACTTGCCTGTTGACTTTGCGGAAAAGAACATTATTTTGCAATGGGTGGCACACCAAATAGAAGAATAACAATATTATTTCTAATACGTTATTTTCTAAAGTTTCCTAGTCGGTGGTCAGCTGTGCGATTCTGTAACCATCTCACCGTGAAAACTTAGGTGAAGTGAGCGTGGAGTGAGCTGTCATTCCAAATAATGCTAGGGATCGGATTGACCCTACTGACAACTCACATCAAGCTCACTTCACTTGAGTTTTCACGGTGAGATTTTTACAGAATCGACCGGCAGATATAGATATTGACGAAAATACCTAATGTTTAGCGTGCAGTATTTCAGTATTTTTATCTTGGACACGGTATCAAGGTCGACCTGCGCCTTTTTTAGATGAATTACTATTATTTTAAATGTACTTCTAAGTCGTCTGTGTTGAAATTGATATACTTATAGCAATAAAAATGCTTTGTTACATATGTGATTTTTGATTTCATAAACCGTTCAATACACCATATATTCCTACTATTTATTACTAACCAGTGACTATTTTAATTTTTAGGTTTTTTTGATCATTTTTCTCAGTTTTCCCGTTAGATGAAGTATAATTATTATATATTAATTACTACCACTGTAATCTAGAGATCATAAAGAACAAATCAATATGCTTTTCATTCAATTTTGGTGGGCCTATTCGCCGAACAAAAAAAACTCGCCAGCCAAATCCGTTTAGCCGTTTTTGCGTGATTAACAAACATCCAAAAATATAAACGCGATTATATTAGTAGGATTTCTTTTTACTCACGATAATCCATTCACCGTACTATGACTCCATCGGATGAGTATTCATAACACTCAAAACTCCAATATTAGCTATCAATAGATAAAAACTTATCGGCGTTATCTCTAACTCGTCCCCTCAGAATACTTTTCTGTATTCTGAGCTCGTCCCTTCGAGCCTTTGCAGCATTTTAGCGGCTCGCCCCAGTGTGTATTAGATATCGCGCCACGACAGTCGCTATACTCCTAGTGTACTACATACTCATGTGCTAGCTATACTCAACTATTATGCTCATGCTGTTGCTCAAGATTATCATTCGGAAGGTGTTCGTCACCATCAAGTACTTTGGTGAGGAGTTTTTTTTAATTTAAAGTTGTTTTTTGTGAAGTGTTGTGAAAAGTTGTTCTAAGGTCCATCAGTTGCGGGACAGTTAAGATACCGCTCCATTTTTTTGTGTTTTTGGATTGTGAACCGACAGCCGACATAATGGTAAGTGATGACCAACGCCTAAGGACATCTAAAATAACAGACACATCGCAGATGCGTTGCCATCCCAAATTCCCAAAATTAATGATTTAACGAATATCTTTTAATACCTACAATTTTAAAGAGTGTTTAAAATAGTAATTTAGTAGAGTGTAGAATTTCTTGCCCGTTCTTTGCCATAGGTAGGTCAAAACTGGATCCCTGAAAAGCTATCATTATCACCATATAGTTTTCAGAAGGATGAATATTCTATATAATTATTATACGTAATAGACGTTTACTTGTGGCTAAGTAATAACAGCCGCACGGGTCGGTCCCAGGTTAAGCTAAGTTGCCGCGGTTGGTCCGTTGAGGGGTGAACATCTTCACATACCAAGACACATCCGTGGCTCAGAAAACATGTTAAGCCGTTGGTCTCGGCTATCATTCGTGGATCTTTGACAGTCGTTACGAGTAGTCAGAAGCCCGAAAGTCACAACCATGTTGACACCACCGTGACAACCAGTTCTATCAAGGGATGTCGTATTACCCAGTAACTGGGTTGTAGAGGTCTGATAGGCAGTCGCTCAATGTAAAATACTGGTATTCAGCTGCATCCGCTTAGACTGGAAGCCGACCCCAACATAGTTGGAAAAAGGCTAACTAGATGAGATGTTTTATTTATTAAATTAAAACATAAAGCGTAATACCTATTACGCCTTGGAATTGGCCGTAGAGTTTCTTGCTCGTTCTTCTCCATAGGAACCAACTCCGCTTTGGAATACGCAACTAGCTTCATATTTCGGTATATTCCCAGTCGCCCCCACATGGATTGCCACCAGGTGGCAATCGGGAATGAAATTCCCAGTTGACACCAGGTGCCGACTGGGAAGTTATTGCCCCCACCTCAAATCACTGTACACTGCGGCGTGGATCGCCAGCCCAGATTTTTTTAACTATTTATATTTTTAAGCGTTTTAGATACGAAATTTTAAGAACATGTAAGGTAATTTTATTGTTAAAACATGATTATTGAAAATATGTAATTTGAATATCTCTGACTGACTGATGATTAGCTTTTGAAAGGTAGTTTAATTATTGTAAATGCTTTCATTATCTGTGATACGAATTTACACCAAGTTTTTATGATTAAAAGCAACTACGATGAAGAAAATTTTGTTTGTATGTCCCTAATAATATCACTTATCTACTAATTAAAAGTCTGACCGCCAACCCGCTCATCGCGGCCGTAACACAGACGACCGTGAGGGGGATATACTCATACCTGTTTCTTACTGACCGACTCCTTGTAATTGAAAATTGAAGCTTTAACTTTCTCAACTAACTGGAACTGAATTACGCAGTCTTCGCACAACTTGACTGTCGTGCATCGAAGTAATTATTAGTTTTTACTATCTCGATCAATACTTTTCGGAAGTCGGTGTCCAAACGAAAATGCGGAACCTACGACACCGACTTCCGAAATTAACGTTATTTTTCACTTTGTATTGTTTTTTTTTGCAAGTCGGTTATTTTTTTTTGTATAAAAGTTTTTATTTTTCACTTTTTAGTTGTACATACCTACCCCACTCAAATTCATATGACACTACTTGCTATGTATATATCAGTCACAGGAAGCTATTAAAATATCATCATTATAACTAAGTGGGTATTATGCGGATGAAACCGCGGGGCGCAGTTAGTGTGTTATATATTTGGAATCGCCTCACGCCCTTTATTTTGGTACCCCACATGGTAATAGTACTTTTTAGAGTTCCGTACCTCAGAAGGAAATCGGAACCCTTATAAGATTACTTCGTTGTCCGTCTGTCCGTCTGCCTGTCTGACCGTCTGTCAAGACCCTCTTTCTCAGGAACGCGTGGAGTTATCAAGTTGAAATGAATACGAAGGTAAATATCATATCAAAGTTCTAAGTAAATGCAATCAAAAGATCCGGGCGTTTATGTTCCGTTTACGCCGCATATTTTGACACTCGCAATGGAATCAAAACATTATAGGGTACTTCCCGTTGACCTAGAATCATGAAATTTGGCAAGAAGCTATGTCAGCTATGTTGTGGAGTTTCTTGCCCGTTCTTCTCCATAGAGATCTACGTTTTTGGAATGGGCGACTAGCTTCAACTTTTTGACTAACTGACCGACTATTTAATTTTGACAATTCAAAAGTGCCTGTAAATGGTTTAATTGAAATAAATGATTTGAGTTTGAGTTTGAGTCATGTAGGACAAGTAACGGAAAAAATCTGAAAACCATAAATTTGAAAAACATACATACAAATTTGTACGGAACCCTCGGTGCGCGAGTCCGACTCGCAGTTGGCCGGTTTTTTTTCATGACATTACTTATTTTGATTTTATAAACCTATAACCTTCGCGCGACCTACACGAGTCGATAGACACCTCATTACCGTGTCTCAATCGATTGCAAAATAAAATTATCTATGTATCTCGTATACACCAAACATTATGAAATATATATAATATACTATGGAATATAGAAAATCTAATATAGATATGAAAATATCATACACACACACATAAATAAACACACAGACACAAAAACGCACACACAACACGTTACATAAATAATAACATAATTTAATTATAATGAAAACACTTTTAAGAATAAAATTTTAATTACCTGCATATTCTTACGCAATACATAAAATAACTAACACACCACACCTATATACACAAAACTAAATATATATGAGTATACATAATTATACATCCAATTAAGCACGTTTAATAATATTTAATTGTTTGAATTACCACTTAGCTCTCTTCCTCTCTCCTCAACTTTGCTGTGCCCGACAGGGTCCATATTGATCTTTTACCTTATATATACTCGTACCATCTATTTAACACATATGCAATGCAATAAAGATTTGAGTATTGAGTATATATTAAAATCCATCCAGCCGTTAGGATGCTTCGAGAGTAGAAATAATCCCACATACACATGGAAAACATAACCCTGTCTTTGCGGTCGCGCAGTCGGGTAAATGACTGAAAAGGCAAGTATTCAAACTAGGTTATGCCCGCGACTTCGTCCGCGTGAAATTTATCGTTTCCCCGATCCACCCCGTCGCAGTGCATCACCTGCCTGCGCTATTTCTTTGTTTTCGCTCAACGTTCTTTCTGATTTTTTTTCTTGTTGCTCGTCTCCTAAGAGTCCCAGCGTAATGTTAAATAGCTTATATCCTTCCTCAAGAATGAGGCTATCAGATGAAAAAAAAATCGATTTAAATCCGATTGGTAGTTCCAGAGATTAGCGCGTTCAAATAAACAGACTCTTTAGCTTTATTATGAGTGTAGGTATGCTGTGCCACAGCACAAGGAGCGTCTAGCATTTGTCATGAAATATAAATATTACTGTGTCAGTGTATATTTAAGTTAATCTAAAATACACGGAGTATAGGAAAAAGATTGTGTGGATACGGGGAACCATAATCCCATTTCCTGGGATGGTGATAAGAGCCGGCCGAATTTGACGCTTTGACGAAGTTTTTTTTTTACTATTTAAGGTTAATGGAAAGACCGTGAGATATGGTCGTAAAACGTTTTATTTCAACCCAAACAACACAGGAGAACAATATCTTATTATTAAACTTTTTAAACACGCTTCATATCACCAGAAGTTGGGTAGAGAGAGAGCACTGACAAGCTAATATCAAACTTAGAGTTACTTTTCGTGTCTGCTGTGTGACCGCGTTGTCCTTCTAAACTACGTAATGGATTTTGATGTGGTTGTCCTGGGGGGTAATAAGAATGCAACTAGCCTATACTATTTAAATAACTTCTGTACTTTGTATTTTTTTCTACTTGTCTCATTTGCTAAACGAACATGGCATAAGAGATAACATAACACAGTACACCCACATTGCGCCAGATATGTTAAAGTTCCATGTACTCACTGGCTACTTTCATTGTTATTGATGCTTAAACTCGTTCCCTTTTTTTCCGTGCGCCCTGTGGTTCATGGTTTGAACTCACGTAAATAACACGTATCTAATTGGCACCCTTTGGGAACGGAGCCCCAAAAACACAAATATTTGTGTCACAGTCTTAAAGAAAACCTTATAAGGAAAGCATTAAGAAATACTTTCATATAATGCTGATTTTTCAATCGACGAGAGAATTTTTATACGTGGAATAAAATTGACGTCTGACAGTTTTTGTATGGAAGAACTGTCAACAATTAAAAATAATTACTCCGCGTTGGAAAAATCAGCACTTAAACTAATTAGGGTATCAGCACTTTTTGAACGCAAAAAATATGGTAGCACTATATAACCGTTGCTATCATGACGCCATTATCTGACATAATTGTTGCTTACTACAATAACGTTGTTGTTAATATCTGTTACTGCGAAGTGATGCAACATAGGTACGTCATTTTTTATTATTATGAGAAGCCACCGAATTTGGTGACACACTCGTAATTGTACGCACGGCTACACATCAAGCTATACATAACCAGCGTAAGCTGACTTCTGATTGCGAGGTCAGCTAAAACTGGAAATGCTTGATGTGTCGCCGTATGTACTAGCTTTCGTTTTACACATAGTTCAACGATGTTTTGATAGATAATATAACATAATATCACGCCTGTAATCCCAAAGGGTTCGGCAGAGGTGTTGGTGTCTATAGAACATCCATATTTGCTAAATAAGTTTAAACCCCATTAAAAGGAAGGCGAGCTTATTGCTATAAACCGGGCGGGTGGGATACTCAAGTGACCAAAAGTGTTGATATTTTGAACTATTTATGTTATAAAGCAATGTTATTCACATTCGTTGCTCATCTGAAGTGTTGACATTTTGAACCGTTTATGTTTTAAGCTAATGTTATTCTGATTCATTGAAAAAATAAACTGTTGATTACATGGTGTTGATATTTTGATTGTTGATGTTTGGGTTTTTGAAGTTGAGTATCCCACCCCAACCGGGCTCAAATACAGACTCTGGACTGCTACTGAGCAGTTCCTGATGGACAAACCCATTACCACTTTGCTTGGCCTGAGAATGGAACCCAGGACCGCATGCTCAGCAGTAGAGCTTGCGCGCGACCATTAGGCCGACGAGGCAGTCGGACAATGTTTCGACTGGCAATAAATGACTCGGCAGAGATAGTCCGCTAGTTACCCCCCGACGTACGAATTGATGGTTGTGGGTTTAAGCTCACGTAGGCAACCACTTTACTTTGTGAAACTTAATTCATCACCATAGCTCACAAAATAGCGAAGAAAAAATTGTGAGGATAGCGGCAAGTGTTATAACCAAAGGATCATTTGTGGAGCTACACCTGCACATTAACGGAGCAACGAAATGACGACGTTATTAAAAAGATGGACGGGAGAGTGATATAATTAGGTTACTTTTCATCCCAAAATAAATCCACTGTTTCTATGTGATAGACCACGACAGTGAAATCCCTCTAATATTGCCTTAAAAAAAATTCCAGCTCGTCTAAAGTGCCTATGGTTGGTGCTGCCCGTGGTACTGGCGGTGTTGATGCTGTGGCCCACTGTCTGGTGGTTCGCAGCGGAGACCAGTCAGGCCCTACTGCCCCCACCGCCACCAGACCAGCTGCTGGACCACTACAGGAGAAACAGGAGTCTGCATCACTACTTGACACACATGTAAGTCAGACTGTCACTATCTAAAGTTGATATGTTATATCCGCGTAGTAACATCACGTTTGTTTTCAAGAAGGGATAAACAGACTAGAGGTGAACAGTACACCTGCAGTTCTCCAGTTTCGTCTGGTGTAATTGTAGGCGAGCCTATTGCACATACTCCAGGCTGTTACTGAGAATTTCTCGATTGGAGATACCTAAGAATGGAACCCAGGACTGTATCCAACTCAGCAGTCGCTTAATAAATTGTTCCTAAAAATTAAAAAAAGCTCGACTGCTACTTACAAACCAATTCAATTTCAGATTTGATGCCACCGCCTGCATTAGATTGCTTGAAAAGTGAACTTGTTTTGAACTTATTAGTTTCAGTCGGGTTTTTTATTTCTCCGAGTAGTTTTTCGGTTTGATATAAAACAAAAGCTAGCGTGTAACCAATGGCACTGCTTGTGTTAAGATCCATGCAAACGTTAGGATGCTTCGAGGTAAATAATCCCACATACGTAGGTAGATACGCGTGAAAAACATGATGTTTTCAATTCCAGCCAGGTGCTAATAGAGCCATCATCATCACCATGTGGGAGCCTGGATGAGGTGCCGGTCATCATCCTGGTGTCCAGCGCGCCACCCAGGTTCGAGCACCGGCAGGCGGTGCGTCAGACCTGGGCGAAGCACCAGCCCACCTACTTCGTGCTGGGGCTGTATGGAGATAATGTGGATGAGGAATTGGTGAGGCCATGTTTAATGACATAGTACTACCATAACATCATCACGACTGTATTCCCCGAATGGTTAGGCAGGGGTGTAGCTATAGTACACCCACATTTCACCTTTTATGTTTAAGTCCCATGTAATAGGGTGCGAGCCTGTTGCCATCAACCGGGCATACATCCACACTCCGGGCTGCTACTGAGAAATTCTAGATGGAAAAGTCCAAAAACTTTTCCCCGGCCCGAGAATCGAACTCAGGACCTCATTCAGAGCGCATTATTCTAGACTCTCGCTCTATCCTGTCTCCTGTTTGACATCGAGGGTTGTCGAAACTGATATTCTTTTCGACGCAGTCAAATATAAGAAGAATATAAGAATTCCTCGTTGTAGCGTGTTTCAATCTATGTACAGACGCCAGCACATCAAGCTACTACAATCTGTCAAATTTCTTTAATAGATTTTCAACTTTATCGCTATAGCATTACGTTCAAGGTTGATTGGGAAAATTTGACAGTTTCAGGTAGCTTGATGTGCTGGCGTCTGTACAGTCAGCCCAGAATTTGGCTACGAGCTTGGCAGCCTTAGTCGCGTCCATCAGCTCCTGTGTGCAGGCACCAGGACGCTTATCACCGATATCTGTCACCCGAAGCATGGTAACGCAGTGTTTGCTGCTCCCAAGTGCGCAAACGAGAAGTTATAATTAAACACAGTTTGGGATACGTCCAGCCCAGCTTTATTATCGTGGCGTCTTGCCAATGTGTGGGACGATTTTTTAGGCATTCGTTTGATAAAGTTATTTGAATATAAATTTTGTGTTTAAAAAATTGAATTGGCAATTGAATTAGATATTTAGTCGTTCATAGTAGAACAAAACGATCTCTATAGCCTTTCTTCGTATAATCTACAAGCAAATGTATTTACGATAATTCATTTTTAAACTCAGTGTTCATAATCACAGATACATTACATTTCATCGTTAATCAGTTATCTACTTTAGTGAAATGTATTCTAAATTGATTTTCGAGTGACCATTTTTTGGTTGTAATGGAATTTGAACTTTGTAAAGTATGACATTCAGTTTGTTATTCCATAACTTGAAAATTACCTTAAACTCCTGGCTCTAATATAGTCCAAATTACTTTTGCACTAATGGAATATCTATTTAACTCCAGGTAGACACCTACATAGAAGCAAAGCAGTACAGCGACCTGATAGTCTTCGAATTCCACGACCACTACCAGAATCTGACCCTGAAGACGGCGCTGATGATGAAGTGGAGCCTGCGCCAGTGTCCACAGGCGCAGTTCCTCTTCAAAACTGATGATGACGTGCTGGTCAACCCCTGGACGCTGCGGAAGGTTCTCAAGGAGAATGAAGATGCTCAATTACTTGGTAAGTGAAGGATTTTTATTTCGAGACTGTTGAAGCTTTTTTTTTTCATCTCTCATCCTATTAACGATCTTTTATACGTTAAACGTATTATCTCGAATTTGCCTGAGTCTGACACAATATTACGTTTATTATTTTAACACGTGCAACATTTTTTATCACTGGGATTCCCCGATGTTGCGGAGATGCAGCTCCACGCTGAGTTTTAATTGTATCTACTAACACTACATTTTAAGTAAAAATGTTACTAACCCTATTGACTTTGTCTAAACAAAAGTTTTCTGCTCTATCCTAATCGTATTTCTCCCTTTGGCCTGAAAATAATGTTAACTTGACTTGTACTTAATTCCAGGGTACAGTAAGAACGACACACATCTACACAGAGATGAGTACACGAAGTGGTTCATACCGCGGTGGCTGCTCTCACAAGACTTGGTGTCCAAGTATCTCAGCGGTACCGGGTACCTTATCAGTGGTAAGTCGTTTATAATCAGTCGTTCTAAAGTAATAAGTAGTTTGGTTGTATTTAGGCAGAACAAAGTAAGACTTCCTTGTTCTGCATGTCTTGAAAGAAGTGGGTAAAGGGCTACAAGGATATGTTGGCACGTGAATGACATTGACATGGGAGCGTTATTGGTAATCATTGTGTGACAGAAATTGTATTGACAAAACAAGATGGCGACGTTAGTTCCGATTTAGGTCACGTGCCACAATAGCCCTAAAGCGCTGTGATAGAGAGATGAGAGAGAGAAATATTTTTATTTTGCAAATATGGGTAAAAGTCATGATGGTACATAATATAAATACAGAAACAGCCATATTTTGCCAATTACAAGGCATGCAAAAGTACAGAGTTTACAATTAAAATAAATATTTACTATTCCATTAAATAACATATTTCTAGTTCATCATTCACTAATAATTATCAATGTTCAACTATTCAATTCATTCAATAAATAAAATAATTCTAATTCATCAGTCAATAATATAATTAATGTTACAATTTCTAATAAATACACTATATAAAATAGTCAAGCAATTTCTTTCCTCAATAAAAAATCTGCAACACTCTAATAAACTTTGTCTACTAAAAAGTTTTGAAAGTGATAAATGATAAATCATTTATTTTCTGTAAGTACTTACATAGGTTAACACAAACACTTTTACACGTCCTAATAATATTATAAAAGTTTGTGTGGATAGATGGATGTTTGTTACTCTTTCACGCCAACACTACTGAACGGATTTAGATGAAATTTGGCATACAGATAGCTTATAACCAGGATTAACACAGGATATACAACTCTATAACACAAAAAGTGTCCCGATATTTCCACGGGATCGAAACTTATGCGGGTGAAACCGCGGGGCGCAGCTAGTCAACCATATTTTAAAAACTAGACGATGTCGGCGTTACCTATCTGACTACTCTTTGACTTCAACTTTGTTAATAAGTGATTATACACAGAATCGAAACCGTCATTAAAAACGTGCGTGATGTATGCGTGATGAGATTATTAGTTTGCAGCTATTTTGAACTCAAATATTAACAAAAATTCTCTGATTCCAGGAGACTACCTAGGAAAAATCTTCAAGACAGCAGAACGAGTGCCCATGGTGAACCTAGAGGACGTGTACTTCACGTACCTAGTGGCCCACAAGGAGTTGGGGCTGACCCTCACCCACGACAGACGCCTGAGCCCCTACAAGCCTTGGCTGAAGCTATCCTGCCTCTACCGGGACCTGGCATCCATCCACAGCTTTTCTCCAGACGAAATGCTGACAGCATGGTCCATGATAGAGGGTTTAGGAAGGAGTAATGACAGCTGTTGGTTTTTCGACTCGTATTTGAAGGAGTACAGTGAATTGGCCTTGTTTTGATGATGAAAGGAATCCTTGATGGGTTCCGAATCTTAGAATAAATTCACTTGGTGAATAGGTGATCTCACCTAAATAAGAGATAGGAATTTAAAGACAGGTGTTAGGTGAGACTGAGGGTGCCAGCGGGTATTATTAATCATTTTCCAAATAATTGGAGATAGAATAAAAGGTGAGACTCAGGGTGATATCCCGGGTATTTAATTGAATCATTGCGAGTCATGAAGTCATTTTCGCCATTAATGTTGGTCTTGTGTTTTTCATTAAATGACAAACGATCTATTTATGTAAGAAGGTTTCTACATTGTATGTCTACACTAGCTAGACGAGCCAAAAACTAAAAGCAGGGGCAAACTAAGTGTGATTTAGAATCTGCTGTCTATCTATCTATCCTGAGAATTTGAGCTCTCTAGCATTATCCAGGCTGAAGCTATGTGGGTTTGAAAATACGATGAAACGCTTCGAGGATAGGTAGGTAGTGCCCCTGCTGTTTGTTTTTTGTCTCATCTTGGAGGGTTGATACAGAGTCTTACCTACTCAACTTACTTACTCAGTGTTGTACAGACGCCAGCACATCAAGCTACTCGAAACTGTAAAATTTTCCCAATAAATCTTGAACCTAATACTTTAGCGTTAAAGTTGAAAATCTATTAAAGAAATTTGACAGATCGTAGTAGCTGGATGGGCGTCTGTACTTGCCAGATACTGGTGTCATTTTGTCTGTAAGAGAGAGACGGAGCTATACATGATCGATAGCACCATCCTTTTTTTGCACTAGAATCATGATGGCATTAATACTTCGTCATACGGCCCCAGCGACTATGTGTAAATAGGTAATGTTACCGACATGGGTGATAAGAAATTGAAGGTAGGTGTTAGGTGCGACTGAGTGGAATGTAGCGGATATTTCATTGAATCATTGCCCAAATAGTCATGAAGTCACTTTCGCATTGAATGTTGGTCTTCTGTTTACATTTATGTTTACGCTAGCTTTTACCGGAACGTACTACCGGGATAAAAAGTATCGTCCGAACTAAGGTCATGGTCTATCTGTGTGCCAAATTTCATCCAAATCCGTTCAGCCGTTAAGGTGTGAAAAGGTAACAGACAGACAGGGTTACTCTGGCATTTATGATATAAGTAAGGAATGTGGATTATAGAGAGAATATTTTAATTTTGCTCAGGGGCGTAGGTATAATTTAAGAGTCCTATGTAGCCTGCAGTAAGCAGATAATTATGGAAAAAACTCGGGACCAAGTTAGTTGACTTTCTCGCTCAAGAAACGTACAAAAGGTTGTAGGTCCCGTGTACGAAATCCGAGCTAAAAGCCGACATAAAAGCGACTTAGTTTCTCGCTTTTTCGTCGGCGGAAGGTCAGGTCATCAGGTGCCTGTATACAGGGTGGCAGAGACATCGACGCACAACCTGTGACCGTGGATACTGTACAGACGCCAGCACATCAAGCTACTACAATCTGTGAAATTTCTTTAATAGATTTTCAATTTTACCGCTAAAGCATTAAGGCTTTTTTTTTTTTTTTTTTTTTTATTGCCAATGGGCTCACTCTTGACCTCAATCCAGCCCAGAGGCAGGGATGAGATCTACGGTGGAACGAGCTTGCCCAGAAGAAGCCTATTCACTCTCGCCCTGAAGAGATTAGGGTTGTATGAACTCGGGAATGCAGACGCAGGCAGACAATTCCACTCCTTTGCTGTGCGCATCAGAAAAGATGATGAGAAGCGCTTAGTGCGTATATAGGGTATATTAACCAAATAGGGGTGGTATCCCGGAGTGCGTCTGGACTCTCGATGGTAAAAAGGTGAAGGCGGGATGAGCTCATGTAGCTCTTGTGCACACTCCCCGAGGTACAGTCTGTAGAAGACGGACAGACAGGCAACACTTCGCCGGTGAGCCAAACTGTGAAGTTTTGCCTCCACCAGCTTTTTATCGCCAATGAGTCTCTTAGCTCTGCGCTCGACTGAGTCTAAAGTGGCAAGTTGGTATTTAGCTGACCCATCCCACAGGTGACTGCAGTACTCCATACACGATCGGACTTGTGCTTTGTAAAGGGTTAAAAGCTGACCCGGTGTGAAGTACCGCTTAACCTTGTTCAGGATGCCCAGCTTTTTGGCCGCCGTTTGTGCTTTAGACTCAATGTTTTCGCCGAAATTGAGATTTGCTGTCAATTTCATGCCTAGAAGCTCGAGGCTGTCCGTCACAGGTACAGCTGCACCCCGGAAAGTAGGAGCCAGATCAAAAGGGCTCCTTTTCGCGCTAAACAGACAAGCCTGTGTTTTGGTGGTGTTGAAACTGACCAGATTGTTGTCACCCCACTGGGAGACAAGACTTAAGGTCGCATTCATTCGGTCCACCAGGGCCTCTCTTAACGAACTGACTTCTTCCCCTCCAGCCCTTGCGCTGGACAGATATCTCTCTACGACGGTGCTGTCATCTGCATACCCAACAATACCTGGTATCAGTAGGTCATTGATGTGCAGCAGGAAAAGAGTCGCAGAGAGAACAGACCCCTGAGGAACGCCAGCATCAATCGCCATGAGGTCAGAGGAGCAGCCGTCAATGACTACTCTGATTGACCGTTTACTCAGGAAGTCAGATATCCAGCAACAAAAGCCAGCTGGGATTCCATAGGCTGGAAGCTTGCAGGCTCAAGGTTGATTGGGAAAATTTGACAGTTTCGGGTAGCTTGACCTGCTGGCGTCTGTACATGATTCTGAAAAGTTTCAAAGCATTTTCCGTCTGTTATAAAAAAAATGCCAGCCTTTATAATTATATACAAAAACAAAAGGACAAATAATGGATATAATTATATAAACGTGAATCCCTATTTCCCTTGGTCACGTGAGAACAACTTTACCGATTTCATCCATCTTTTTTTTTAAGTTTTCTAATACTTTGTAGAAGGTTCTTACGGAATAAAAAAATTAAGAAAGTTGCTTCACGCGGACGAAGTCGCGGGCAAAAGCTAGTATAATATAATTAGCTAAGTGAGATTCTATTAATTAAGTAATGAATGCTCAAGTATTTGGTCAAATGTGAATTTACTGAAGACGTGTGTTACGAAGATAAACAATATTTTTATGTAATAATGCGTGTCTTTAGAGTGGCCTTTAGGATTTTAGTATTTTACATGTTCGTGTACCTGATAATTTGTAAATATAGTGAAATAAGCTACAATTAAATAGTTACTATCGAATTATATTGTGCAGAATTTTCTACCTAGAACAAATTGTGTAATAATAAGTTGTGTAATAAAAATGTCTGCTTAAGTCTATGTTTATGTTCATCCATAGGAATACAAAAAATCTAAATTAATTTATAAAATAAGAATGAGAATCAGTAATTTCTGAACGTTAAAATGCCATAAGACATTCCAAAAAACGCTCGCCTTTCACCATTTCCTAGTGCTTTAGTTGGGAATAAACAGTGGTGCTACAAATTTCCCAGCAACACATCTATCTGTTAGAAGATATACTATAAATAATATCGTGAAAGTTGCTAACAAAGTGGAATAACAGGTGGTTGGAGCTCCCGCATCTTACCCTACTGTACAGCTCGCTATTGTAAATATGAAGGAAATTCTGTGCCGAAGATGCCTCACGATACCGCGCGGTCGCGGTTTAGCTCGCTACTTCGATGTCACCTCTCACATGCCGAAGGATATCTCACTGCGATGTAACGCAGGCTGCTTGGGGGTTTACCGCGATGCCTAGAATCAGTGGCGTGCATTGGTTTTCAGAATAGGTAGGCAGGAATTTAATTTCGTCGTATTAACTTGAACGAGTAAAGACCAATGACAATGTGCGTATGTGCGAATAGTACGGGAGCCGAGTAGGCCGTCTGGCGACTGCCTACTGCCGCGCGTGTTTGAATGAAGATTTTGTTTTTTGTTAGGTATGATAATTTAGTGAGTTTCTTAATTGTGGGGCACACACACTAAAATGTAATTGACAGGATTATGGGGATTTTTCGAGGTAGGCACTGGTTATATGCCTTTATGCAATGCATGCCACTGCCTGGAATGTGTGTGCGTGTTTGCGACAATCAATGTCAAAAACTTTTCAAAAACCGTGCTTGAAACGGTTATAAAATATGGGAATTGAAACCCTATGACACACAAAGCGGCCGCATTAAAAAAAAAATCTGCGATAAAAAAACAGCTTTTCCATACAAAAGTGCAAAATCTTCACAATCATATGGAACAGCTGCTCTATAAAAATTGCAACATGGCCATTCGCCAGGTTAAGAACCTCCAACCTGTTACAGGTTTGCAAACCTGTACCCCACTGCAATGCTATCAAGATACTCCAGCGGCGGCCAGATGAACGTGAGTCCTTGTCATCGATGCAGGTGTGGTAAGGAGTCTGATAAGAATTGATTGTGCTGGCCGCTTGTTAGCGGAGTCGTTTTTTACGGCATTCATGCGATACAGAGACGGATTTGTGTGTGGAAAAATGAATTAAATTCTGTCTAATATAGTAAGTAGACTTTAGGAATGCACTGGACGCGGGAAACACAGAACCGGTCGAAGTGGAGGTACTTGGGACAGGCCTATGCCTAGTGGACGGCTTTCAGCTGGAATGATGATGATCATATAGTATGTAGGAATAATATGTACTGAATACCTATTTCTTATTGGCCACCAAAGAAAAGGAAAATTAAATGAAATCGACAAAAAACTTGAAGTCTTATTAATAGCAATCAGTGATTTCTACCAGATAAAAAGTATTTCCTGAAAAACAAGCTGTGTCAAGACACTCTTATTTATGTCCAAGCTTTTTCTCTCGACTGTCTTGTTGGTATAATCGTCACAAGTGCCACTGCTGCACTGTTGAGAATGCGGTCCTGGGTTTAATCCTGGGTCGTACCATTTAAGAAATAGTCATTAGGAATTCTGCAATCTGCATTTGCACCTGGTTTTTGGCAAAAGACTTGTCATATTTGTCATAGGAAATAAACATAACTAGCGAAATATATTGTACTAGCAGTGCCCCGCGGTTTCACCCGCAAAAGTTTCGATCCCGTGGGAATATCGGGATTAAAAGGATCCTATGTGTTAATTCTGGTTATAAACCATGTGTGTCCCAAGTTTCATCCAAATCCGTTTAGTAGTTTTTGCGTGAAAGCGTAACAAACATCCATCCATCCATTCATACAAACTTTGGCGGCCTTATCGCTTTCAGACAACCTTGGACCTTTATTTTTAACTAAAATCGTCTACCGCTTCTGGACTTTATTTTTGTTAATCTTTGTCGAATCTACAAAATTGACAACTGAATCCATCTCTGTGATCCTAAACAAAGAATCAAAGCCTCCATTGATGTGTAACGTCGTATAAAACCCCATTGATTGTTGAACCTTCAGTTTGTGCACCATGGAAGTTAAACTGATAGTTGTGCTCATCGCTATGACCCTGATGGTCAACGTGGTCGTCGCTGGTGAGTTACCCTAGTTTAAGAAGACAGACATAGAGACAGGACAGAGGAGACAGACACACAGACGGGAGACAGGTGGTGATACCACTAAATAATTTGACGAAAGTCGTGATGGTGATTATCGCATGATATGGTTAAGATGCCGTCTGACGACGAATGACGTCATAGGGACATTTGTGGTGGTCTCGAACCAAGACGGCGGATCTAAAAGAATGCAGTCGCGGTGTCTAATTTTATAATTATAGATAATAATCACCACCGAAGCAGGCCTAAGAAACGCTGGCATGGTCTCGTTCCTGACCGATCGGCCGGAGAAGGCACAATATAAGGAAAATTGGAAAATTATGAGACCTTTGCCCAGCAGTGGGACAAGACAGGTTAACAAAAACAAAAGTGTTGTGTCCAGCGACACAAACTTAGACAATATTACAATTGTTATTACTTTGTAATAAGTGAACATTGAGAGTGCCCTAGTAGAATATGTAGGTGTATGTGGATATATGAGGCGTTTAAATATTCATCGAGATATGAATTGGTTAATGCTGAAAGAGTCAAGTTCAGCGGAAGAAGTCAACACTGAAGTAATCAATGATCGTAGATGAAAAAAACTACAGGGTGTCAGGGACATCGACGCGCAAACTGACACCATTCATTCAGCACATGATTCTGATAGCATAGAATTTTTTCGTCGATTAAAAAAAAAGTAATCTGCTGTTTCATTAAACAGAAAATTGCAATACCTACTCGGTTAAAATGCATGGAATATTTTTTTTTTTAATAACCACGATAACTTTCGATACAGGTGGGTTCAGAATCATGTACTGAATCCATGGTAACAGGTCGCGCATCGATGTCCCTGCCAGCCTGTAGGTATAGGAATCCAGGGATTTGATCGAAGTTTGGAATTAAGCTAGGATGTTAATCATAACAAATACAATTCTAACATACTAGCAACTTTTAGACTTCTTTTTCAACCACCCGTCACCGAAGGCCGAAGACATTGATGGCATTCGATACAAATGTGTCCCTGGACGCACCATTATAAAGGTCACCCAGAAGCGCCAGGAATTCGCGAGCCATGAGGAGTCCGACTCCGAGGAATATCGACTAAGAAAAAGATCAACTAGAAAGAAACATATGACGGTGCCATCGGAGGATGAATACTGCAGGATATGCGTGTGCTCAGCTGAAGGAAAACACGAGTATTGTAGCAATAGACCCGCGAAAAATATTAATGAATGCATGGTGTTGAGCGATATTTCAGGAAAAATGAACCTGGGTCTTCCTTACGAACATACCAGTAATCTGGCCAATAGGATCCGGCGAGGTTTGTGGCGATGGTGCAGGTGGCAATAAAAAGTATAGTTTTGATTGAATTATGTCAATTAAAACAGTGTACCGTGAAATCTTTCGCAGATTGGTTAAATAAGTACTTGGGAAGTAGTTGTAGGTAGAATTTTGATATATGTAATAGGAAACGTTGTAGAAATAGTTTCACGAATCATCTACAGTATTTTTATCAAGCGTCGCGCGCTTTACTTGCAATAAAAAAGTGTACAAAAACGTTATGATTGCGTGCGTGAAGACGACTAGCGTCAGCATATAACACGCAGATGCACACTGCATACACGCCCACACACACAATTCCGACTTCGCCATTACCTCGGACGGTACCGAGAGCTCCTGCGCTTACAAACACATTCACAGCATGTTTGTACACTAGATAACCAGGTAACCACAAGTAAAACGCGCATCGCTTCGTGAGATAAAAATACTATACTTTCATTTTCATATAAATAGAAGGTCACCAAAAACATATTAAAAGGGCAAATATATCTAATGTCCAGACATTTATCATTATTATTATATTGTAACTATATAATCATGCTACACGACGTCAAGCTAAAATAAAACGAAACAAACCTTCACCACAGATTACATTTGGCACAACGACGAGATCCCCTACAGCGCCAAAGCGAAGTGCTTCCGCGGCCATTCCTATTACACCAACAGTGCCACTGCCAACGACACCGACGTCGACGTCGGGACTGACGTGGACTCTCTCCTCGACTACAACAATGAGTTTACTTGCTACTACTGTGTCTGTTCTGTGTCTGGCGAATCCGTCGGATGCATCAACAGGGACGTTTCTTTCTGCAACTTCTTCCGAGTCATCAGATCAGAGAAGCATGTCAGAGACAGATATACGTCGCTCATGGAACAGGACAGACCTGCCTACTTCAGACAGCTGTCCTATCGCTTGAGGAGGACCATGGATAATGGCATCTATGACATGTTGGAAGCTGGTATGCTTCATCGATATTATTGGCACTTCAATGGGAATTTGGTTCTTATTGTTTCTAGGTTCTTCTTATTATTGTGGTATACTTGAATAAGTGTATATCTTGATTGTTTGGTTCTGTGAGTTTTGTTATAAGTGACTCGTGTTAAGTGGTTTATGATTACTGGTGTTGATAATTTGAGATTAATTTGAGGAACAATGAAACATACAACGACATAATGTATTGATGTAACAATCGATTTGAATTGAACCTCTTCGAAAATGGAAGAAGACTGGTTGGATGGATTTCCATTCTGCACATTCCATTGGTCATCTTCTGTGTGATAAATCTACGTCGCCTTTTGCAAGCCCACTTCACTGAATTGATTATCATGTTACCCCTTTCTCCTGACATTACAAAATGTTCACAAATAACGATTTGTCTGTTTAATTCCGAATAATGAAATAAAGATTGGTGCTTGCAGGAGGCGACACATTGTGCTGCAACCATCCTGATGGTCACCGGCGGCAGATCCACTACAAAGTACGAAATAAGCTGAGAACCATGATGAGGAGGATACCGAAGGAGAATCTGTTGGGGCAGAAGATGTCGATGAAAGGAGATTACGAGGACTTTATCGTGAACAACGATTAGAGAGAAACATTAAAGAACATGAATGTATCGTCTGCTGCTCTAAATGTTCAAACGTGGGAAATGAATTATAATTTAAAGTAATGAATGTGGGTCTCCAAAAATAACTACTTATTCTAAAACAATGAAGTGACAAACATTTGAATGAAAATGTCGAATATGGTCAACGCAGAGATTTAAAGAAATCTTCTGATATAATGAAAGATAGTAACGAATCTGAAACAAAGAATGTGAAAAAAACTGTCCATCGCGAAGGAAGATTTTTTAAAGAGAATATGGATTTGTCTTTAGATGTCTCAAACATTGAATTACCTAAAACAGACAACAACAACAACAGACAACAGTAGAATACATAATTAGTGTCTGTGTGATTTGTGTTGTGTGCTGAGTGATAGTGTACATTTTCACTTTTATAATTTTTTGTACCATTTTATTAAATGTCTTATAAGGAGTTTCAGAATTTCAATAATTTAATTTTGTCCTGTTTTTGCACATTTTACTATCGTTTTCAAACTGCACATTATTTAAGCCTTTATCAATCAGTGTAACTTAGCTATTTTAAATTCACAAGCTCTTTTTCACAACCTTTTACGACGCACATTTTAAGAGGTTTTATTTGCACTTGCACCAAAAGCACCTTTTTTGTTTGATTTAAATTATATTTTTTGTTTTTTATCTCTAAGATAGACAGATTTTGCTAGAAAATACCACTTATCTTGGACAAATCTATAAATTATAAGACGAGATAGGTTATGCTCTTAAAGGTATACATATTAAATCGTGTTCGAATGGAGACGATTTACTAAGAAAACTAGTAAGTACCATCATATTATAATGGTTGAGAATCACAAAATACTGAACAGATTGTAAAATTTTACAATAGAAAAAGCACTTCAAGATATAGTGTTTAATACAAACGAGTCCATATCTTCTGAACATATCCTATATTACTCGAGATAATATTAGTTCTCATCGTGATAGAAACGGGGAGGGATAGATAGATGTTCTGTAGGTTCGATTCCTACATAGTTCTAACTCCCAACTCGGTATACTGTGTACTAGTACCTACTACAACTTCTAGCTCAAAAACAAGCCAGAATCAAGAACTCGACTGTAAAGCTAGGTAAATATTATAGCAGTTGCCTATAAAAAGCTTAAAAACACTCATTTTGGCAGTCATAGGGAGTCCTATTGCCAACAGTAAGTAGTAGTAGTATTGCTGTTGGCAATAGGTATAATTTTGTATATCTTTGGTATAACAATACCAAAGATTTACAAAAAGTAGCTAATGTAGAAAAATATAACAACATAAACAAGAATTGGAGTGTTGTTGTTACTAGTATACAGGACTTCATCAAGAGTTAAAGGAAGACAGAAAGAAAAAGTTAATATATTTTGTAGGTCTAAAGGTAGTTTCGATCAAGTATAAAATGAAATTGAATTTTCAGTAAATTACGTTGGTAATGTACGAACTAAGAAGAAATGTGTGCCATTCATATCGACGTACAATAACTGCAATGACGGTAAGAAATAAAACCTATTGTTTTAATTTTTAACCCATTTTGTGAATTTCTAGTACATTGGAATGGTTTTTGATTCCGATTTAGATAAGAAAAGCAATTAAAAACTTTATGATCGCTAATGCAATTATAGGAAGCCACCGCCCATGTTAAAAAAAAACAAATTAAATATATTATAAACCTTCCGGATGTTTACTAAATGGAACCCGTATAAGTGAAAACCGTATCTTTAGTACACTGTGTGAACTAAGCAGGCAAACAGACATGAAAATATAATATGCAACTTTTTTGACAAAGATTTTCTTGTATTTTTCTAGAAAACATATGTACGGGTTGTAGCCAGTGCAAATGCGACATTAACGGGCAGTGGGAGTGCCAGGATGTAAAGGAATGTCTGGGTGATGATAATGAGAATTCTCTGGATAACAATATCCAAGAGGGTGATGATATCTTTGACAATGCTCTTCAAATGTTAGAATTGGGTGAGTGTTACTTTAGAGTTAACTTGAACCCCGTGGCCACTCTACACGGCCAAGCGACATGTGTCTTGCGATAGTCACTGTGAAGAAAACAAATGAAAGAAGTGGTTTAGCACAGGGGGCACACCACCAGCTCTTGTTGCAGGGCAGAAGTTGAAATGCACTGCTTTTTTGTACTTAGTCATAGAATAGGCTTGGTGGCTAAGTAATATCAGCCGAACAGGTCGATCGATCAGGTCAAGCAACGCTTGCCGTGGTTGGTCCGTGGATGGGTGACCGTCTTTACATACTAAGACCCCTCCGTGCCTCGGAAAGCACTTTAAGCCATTGGTCCCGGCTGTCATTCTTTGATCTTTCGTCGTTACGGGTCGTCAGAAGCCCGAAAATCTGACAACCAGTCTTACCAAGGGGATCGTATTACCTAGTAACTGGGTTGTGAACGTCAGATAGGCAGTCGCTCCATGTAAAATACTGGTATTCAGCTGCGTTCGGTTAGACTGGAAGCCGACCTCAGCATAGCTGGGAAAAGGCTAGGCAGATGATGATGAGTCATAGAACAAAAAAGCAGTGCAGGTAAATTTCTGCCCTGCTATAAGAACTGGGGGTAAGCCCCCAGGTAAGCACGGGTGGTTTTTAACGCAACGAGTTTTTATCTTGTGCTGGATTTTGAATTTTCGGTATTGAACCAAGCATTGAGAATTCAACAGCGTGCATCACAGCGCGTTAAAAAAATACACTATTGGATTTTCGGACTACACTAGGCGTTGAAAAACCAGTGACCGATAACAAATCACCCGTGGGTACGAGGGCTTAGCGATTGCCACGAGTCTCCGCGACGCGACTTTCGAAGCGACGGGCGGCAAATAGGACTTGCTTCGCAAATTGGACTACCTGAGGCCGAGAGCGGGGCCGAGGTGAACATTATATAGCATGCGCTTTGGCTTAGACATCTCCCGCCTCTATTCTGCACTTGTAGATTGACAGTTATGCGACCATGACAAGAATATTGCTTAAACATTTCATGTGCTGTAAGGTCTATTAAACTCAGCTTAAGATCAGAGACGAAAGAAGTCCGTTACGCAATTCTAGAGAAGAAGTCAGTCCCTTCTTCGTATCGGAATTACTAAAATATCAGTCATTCGGCAAGGTGGTAGTGTGGCTGCTTTGCTAATTTATGCCCTACATACATTTATATAAGTACCGAGGAAGACAGTAAGCTGCGTGTGACCCTTGGCTAACGAATTTGACTCCTTATGATCTGAAGGCCATAACATGGTTTGAGGTTAAACTAGTCTCTGATTTCTCACAATAAAAGTTTATCAAAGAGATTCAGACGGGTTTTTTCTGTAATATTTCTTTGTTACTACAATGCTATTGAGTCCTTTTACTGTTATTGTTATAGCCTGCATCATCCACTGCTGTGCAAAGGCCACTCCCCATAACTTCCAGCTCTTTCCATCCAGGGTTAAAGTAGACCACTGGTCGTTTGTTTTGTCCAGCTCGTCCCGCCATCTTCTACGGGGTCTGCCGCGACGCCTTCTAGCTGTGAATCCTTTTTTATGATATAATTGAATGTCTTAATTTTTATCAATAGATGAGCATACGAAGCACGTCAAGGTGTCGCAGAGCCCGTACGTGCCAGCTCCTCGTGGGAGATCAGAGCATGACGAACTACTAGGTACGGCTTGTTTATTGGCTTTACATAAGCTCTTGTATTCTTCACGCTTTCCATGCATGCTTCATTTACTTTATTCGTTCTATTTGCAATGCTTTTCTGCGGGGTAATTGCGTATCACACATAAAATGGCAATCGATCGCAATGCCTTTCATTTTGACAGCCATTGCTTCATAGGTTTAAAAATATGAAACATTCGTCTGCTCAACAACGTAAATAACGGCACGGCATGGCACGGCACGGTTGGCGCAGTGGTTAAGCGATTGACTGCTGCGCTGCGTGTCGCGGGTTCGATTCCCGCACGGAACAAATATTTGTATGACCTACATGTATTTGTTCCGAGTCTGGGTGTTTTTCTATCTATAATATGTATGTATTTACAAAAAAAAAAATGTATATAAGTAGTTTATCAGCCATCTTGTTACCATAACACAAGCATTAGGTTGCTTAGCTTGGGACAAATGGTGCTGTGTGAAATGTCCAGGGATATTATTTATTTATTTAAATAATGGAATTAACGTGACTAAATTGTCAAAATGAAAGGCATTGCAATCGATTGCCATATTAATGGATGTAACGGAATTACCCTGCGGATTTTCATTAGCAATTTAAATGTCATTTATAGCACTCTGTGATCTAAACCCGCACTTAAGTCACGGTTAGTCCATTTTTACACAGTAAAGCGTGACTTAAGTGCGTGTTTAGTACCCTCGCGTGCAATAATTGACTACTTGAGTCACACGTATCGGAATGTACTATTAATCTTCGTTGTAAAAATGCACTTTTTTTTGCACACCCATCTGGACTAAAGTGTTAACTTCTGAAATCTGTTTCCAGGTTATTTGGTAGCAATACCTCGACAAGAGCACTGATTCGCACGTTTTCTTAATACAGCACTATTGCACAATCTATTACTTAGTTTTATTTTTATTTCAAACCATGACACGGTCATCGAGGTAAGTGATATATTCAGTATACTGCAAAATAGTAACACATTTTAATCTCTGTCTAATTATTACAGCTTCGTTCCCTCAGGATATGAAGCTGAATGAATTTCTGGCAAATTTAACCTTATCATCACGGCCGAGAAGATCTATTAGTAGCAAAAATAATAAACATAGTAAAAGATCGGTTGTCGAACTAAGTAATACCAGCGAAAATTCTAATCACAATAATACAGTTAAACACTATGATGCCATTGATGAAATAAACGAAGGTATGTTGACAAATATTATTATTTTTTCTGTAGATAATAAACATTAATCAGACCATTAAAAAAAAACTACGCTCACTAACGCCCATTTTGTAAAAATCAATTATTAACTTTTTTACAATGTTATTTACATTTTAATTTTGCTTGTAGAGACTTTAAAGGACTCTAACCTAACCGGGACATTGGTTGCTAAGAAAATCGACATAAGGCCGCCAGTCACTGGTTCGAGACGATCGGGCTTCACAGATACTACCAGCAACGCACTTCAGATTGAATACAACCAACCCAAGGCATACAACCAAATAACTGACAATAAAATAGAACAAGAAACCAAATTTGATTCAAGCCACGAAAATTTAAAAATTGTGCTCGGTAATTACACGCAAAATACGAAGAACAACGATCTTTCAAACCTCGTAGTCAATGAATTGAAACAAGGCAGTGAGACTATTGGAGATGCCAGTGCTTCTCCAGTGTCAAACATCACTTTCACTCCAGAAAATGACACTTTGACTGCAATGGCCTTCATTGCTGGCAACCTATTAAATAAATTGTGGAACATGGAAAAAGATGCAACTGGGTCCTCAACAGAAACAGATGGATTAAAACATGAAAAGATTGCTGACTTACTAGAACTTTTCAAAGAGCCACTAAATATGAGGCAAGAAACGTTCCTGAAAAATGCTTTGGAACAGCTATCAAGTGCAATAGATAAGAATAAAGATGCTAAAAATATTTCAATCTGTGAGACTATTACTGAATCAGAGAAGTTGCTAAACAATGCTAATAGTACTAGCGATGAGGAAACTCCAGCTAAACTACCTTGTAGAAAGAATGCTAAGGATGAGAACGATAAACTACAAAAGCATAATGGAGAGATGAATATTAAACAAAAAAAGGCTAAAGTAGAGATGGAAATTAGCCAAAAAGAGGTTACAATAAAAGCAATAGATAAAATTCACAATGTGCTAGATTTAATAAAAAAGTTTGAAAATATACAAGGAAATCTTAGTGGATTGCAACATGGACCCAAATTAGTTTTTAATCACACACCTTCAAATAGTAAAAAGCATGATAGTTATACTGAATTAACCAAAGATGAGAAAAACTCTTTCAATATGTTCGGAAGTCTTTTAGAAAAAATAACAAAGCTAATTTTGCCAAAACGAAATAATAAGAAAATAGCAAACGGAATCAAGAGTCAAAACTTCCTAAAAGGTAATGATAACCTAAAGAAAAAGTTTAAGAAAATGTATAATGTTGATATAACTAATATGACTGTGTCAGCTAAAGATAAAATGATTCTGGACTACTTAACTCATGTCAATAGGAACCCAGATTGCTTACTGAACAATAAAAACCACGAAGTTGAAGCGATGGCAAGTGTCGAAGGGAATATCTTACTCAATTTGTCAGAATTTTTCAAATTAAAGTCGTTTAGTGATTTGATAAAACTACTAGAACCTGAGAAGGCCAATTTTCGGGTATCTCCAAATGAAGCAGAAAAACAAATAGTTGAAACCACTACGGAAGAAATAGAAGGAAACAAAATGTCATCTAGTATCCAAGCCGTTAATTCTTTTAAGCTTAATTCGACAAAGGAGAAACTTAAAGCACATTTGAAAACAATAATAGAAGATATAATAGAGATACAGAGTGCCAGAGGAGTAAGCGTGAAAGGCAACATTAAAGTAGCAGATGCGTTACCTTGTATCTATAACCTTTTAAAAGCTGACCCAACTGAAATTGTTAAAAAAGAAGAAAATATTGACCCAGTCAAAAAAATTGCAAACATATTTCAAGGATTAAAAAGGGAAATGAAAGTGGCCATGTCACGAAGAAATACTGGTGACATAATGACAGAGAGGCCTAAATCCGCTGTAGTATGGGAGCGCTTAGTTAAAAACTTAAATGATAAATTGCATTCAAAGACTCGTAGATCGTCAAAAAGTAAAATTCCTAAATCATATAACGCAATAAGGAAAATGATGGAAAGAATTGAAAATGGTAGTTCTACGTATAAGAACCAAGCGTTACTAATGAATGTTGCAGCCGCAGGAAAACTCATATTGCTTAAAGCACTAGAGCAAGACGTTCTGGCCAAAATGAACATATTAGGCGAAATAATGCTTTCCTTCGATAATCTAACTAAACTACCTACAGAACAATTTTCTGAACTGGAAGAATTTGTCGGAAATATGGAGATAGGACTAAAGTTGAGTGAAAAAGTAAATGAAAAAGTTAAACCGGACCTTAGAACATTATTTGTCCCTGAAATTAATTCAGGCGACAAAATGTTGAAAACTACACTGAAGAAGAAACCTATTCTGAGAGCCAGTGAACCTAGTGAAGAAAACGATGAGATAAAAATAACAAGGATACAGATCGTGAACCAGCTGATCAGAAATCGAATGGTGATGTTCCTAAAGCTGAAAGAGGATAGTGAAACTGATTTCAAGCACGATATGACTTATAATATAGCTCAACGAATTCTATATTATTTGGATACTGGCAATTATAAACTTGCTAATGAATTATTCAGGATTTTTGTATTGCAGAAACAAAATGATAAATATGTTGGTAAGCCTAATTGTTTTTTATTACTTTTTGGATTTTCATAATTAGGTATTGTGCTCATACTAGAACGTCTGACCACAGATGATTTTTTTGAACCTATAAAGCAACGGATTAGGAATGTCCTTCGAAACTCTCGGATTGTGATTGAAAGTGTGTTACGAAATCAGGATGCAGACCTGATCTTCTATTAACGTAGACTAGACACAGAGTTTATTTCATATCGCCTGTTCGTAACAGGACTCTCCTATAATAAATAGGCGCAAGAATATGAAAAATTAAAGTGCTAATATTTTTTTTTGTTTGTTTTCCAGTATCGTCTACACCTAAACTTATTGAAAAACCAATGCGCCGGATGGCACTGTACCAAAAGGAAGCTCCAGTGCTGCTCGAGGACCCAACTAAATTGAAAACAAAGCACATGAACTGGGTCACTCAAGACCACTTGATCAAACAGCTGCTGAACATAAAAAATATGGGATTGTAGAACATACATTTTTAGATACTTTTGTAATTTTCAATAAATGTTTTTATTAAATAATGTTGGATTTATTGCCTTTACCATCTCGGCTATTGCTAAACCCATCAGGGTTCATATTGATCTCAAGTCTTATAAGTTAACACCTATGTTTACATATTGGAATGAATTCTGTGTGGTACTATTTTGTGCAGAATTTGTTAACGCATATTACTAGTAATAACGTACAACTATGTAATACTTTGCGAAATTCCTACAAAATAATGATTACAGATAAGCCAGTAGGGATCCCTACTGGCTTATCTGTAATCATTTTTTTGGGTTGGCTTTGATATCGTTTGGCAGGATTTGGGGGGTAAAAGTGGTTAAAGCTGGTAGGGCTTGGGTCCCCGATTATAACGCTACCATTCTTATTACAAGGTAATGCATATTTTTCGAGAAATTAATGAAAAATGTTTCTAACCTCAAATTAGGTAAATAGCGAAAACGGAATGTTAAAATGGGCGATTGACAACCAAATCTGTTTCACATATTGTCTATTGTGCAAAATGATGTGAAAACGAACGCAAAACGGAACGTAAAAAAAAAAAAACTATGATATGTGTCACTGTCAATACTGTCATTCGTTTTGTTCATTCCGTTTCTCCTCGAGTTGCGTGAATGTGAAAAATGTATGAATGTTTTGTTTAATTTCTTTTTAGAACAACCTATAAATCCCCATGTTACTACTGATACCAGGAGAATTTGGATGCAAGAGCGAGCGAAGCGAGCTCTGGACTTGGGGCACCCCGACACCGGTTTTTTATAAACCACCCAGAAGTAGGAGCCCCGCGAAGCGGGGCTCCGTCGACCGGTCCTCCCTCCACTGTGCTACGTTAAGTGTTTTGAGGTTAGGTTACAATAATTGGTTTTTCTCAGGAATTGTGCATTGCCTTTTCATGGGAGTGGTGCCAGGGGGGAGGAGGTATCCCCCCCCTCCCCCACCACCCTTCCACCCCCCTCCGCCTGCCAAAGGATACTAAATTTTACCCAGCTGAAGAGTTTATTTACTTTTTGTTTGAACACGCTAATTTCTGGAACTACCAGTCAGATTTGAAAATTTCTAGGCCAAATAATAGACTATTTATCATCATCATCGCTAGGACACAGGAACCGAACAAATTGAAAAAAAAGTCAGAAAGAACGCTAAGCGGAAACAATAGCGCAGGCAGGCGATGCGATGCGACGCGGTGGGTCGGGGGAGCAAGATATTTCACGCGGGCGAAGTCGCGGACAGAAGCTAGTTGGAAATAAGTTAAAAAAAAGCTACTGCATTAAATAACGCACATTCATAAGATTTGACGGGTAGCATAATATGTAGATATTTACATCATCCATTTAGGGAGTCGTATGTCGTCATTCTAGGTCCAATGAGACCCGGTATGAGCCAGCGGAGGTTCGTTTGTACAGTCACGAGCAAAAGTATGTATACACTCGGCTTTATGCAAAAGCGATATACTCCTTTATTTTTGAATGAAATTTTATGTTGTTATGAACATCATTCATCATCATTCATTCATCATTCATTTCATCATTCATTTCATCATTCATCATTCATTTTATGTTGTTGTTATTTTATGTTGTTGTCATTTTCGAACCCATAAGTATATGTAATGTGTCGTATTTCAACGTTGCATTCGTTATTTCACGAAAAAATCGCGATTTAAAGTTGCCAAGTGTTGACATATTGGTGCTCGTGACTGTACGGGTTCAATCGGGGGCGCTTCCGAACTAAACGGTTAAATGTATACTTAATTATTTGACGTAAAATAAATACTGAACGAAATATGTGTAGCAAAATTAACAAAGTTAAGCTCAGTATGAAATCTTCACCAGAATTTTAGTAAAAAAAAAAAGAATTTTAGTCAGTCAAAGACAATTAGACTGTATATAGTCTAATTTGTCTTTGTCTAATAAAAAAAGTTACTCTTTAAAATGTGTACTTTATTATTTGTACTTTATAAAGTTTAATCTAATGTAATAAGAGATGTTGATTACTTTCTATTTTGAATGGATGTGTTTTAGTAGTTATAATATTGTTGAAGTGGTTGGTTTCATGGCCCTAGTGGTCGTAGTGTGTGCAGTTGGGTATGTAGTGACTCTTCTGGTCCTCGGTGTCGCTGATTTCCTTGACCTGGCTTTACGATCTGAGAATAAATATAAGTTTTTAAAGAATTTTGTTTTTTCGTTGCTTTTCGCTTGTCATGAAAGTTCGGTACTATAATCGACATTCATTCAGTCATTGGGCGCTAATTGTGTCTCAAAGTGGTATAATATACTCAGCAAACTAATTGCAAACAAGTGTCTACTACTGTTTGTTCGTGCAGGAATTGAAACTGGAATTGTTGCGCATAAGCTGAAGGCCAATTCTCATAATTTAAAATGTTCAAAATCTAGTCGCAGTCTCATCTCAGCGACAAACAAATGTCAAAAACTTGTCAAAATGTAGGGAAATTAGAAGTATTTTTTGACAGATTGAGACTGAGATCAGACTGTGAACGGTCTTGAAATTACGAAATTTATCCCCCCCAATTTATTAATTATTACCCCTTTGGTCTCTTACATATGGCACCAACTGTGCTGTTATAATTATTTTAAAGAAGTTTCGTACATAACAATATCTAACCTCGCCTAGAAGCTTTTCTTTTCTTTTTCTTGTCGTCAGCTTTACGTGTTGCGTTTGCCGTAGCGTTCTTCTGATTCTCTTTGATTCTCGGGTTCACCTTATGTCTTAGATATCGCGGTATTATATTCTTGATACGAGCCTGGAACTGATCTAAAACGGACCTTTTCATTCTAGCTTCAAGTTCCAAGTTCTTTTGCCATCTCCTCATGGTCTCCTCATATTCGCCGTATCTTTTCTCTGATATTTCATCCAACCTTTTTTTAGCAAGTTGTCTCACTATTTCTGATTTTGGTACCTTTCTGTGCAGAAGTTCTGTGATATCTTTCTTAGAAGTCTTTAGTAAGCTGCGTATGTGTTTGATGAATGAGCGTTTTTTCGTTTTGCGTACCTCAGCTGGATCTTTTGTGGCCGTAGATGGTCGAGGTCTGGTCGTAGTTTTCTTTATCTGTGCTCGGGGTGGTTTAGTTACTGCTGGCGTTGGTATTTGCTTGTAGTATTTGATTAACATAAGTATTTTGTTATGAATCCCAGTCAGTCCAGCGTCTATTCTATCTAAGGTGTCATCGTTTACTTTATCTAATGTATAATCCATTCTTCTGCTGTGCGAGAACTCAACTAGGCCGATAGCATCTTTAAGTTTACTTATATCCAAAGCTAAAGTACAATGCAATAGCTTCATTCTGTGAAGGCTTGCAAAAGGAGTGCTGCTTATGAGATTAGCTGTCACTTCGTGCCACTTAGTACCGATACTATTTAAATAAACTGTTAAATTATAATATGGGTCGTGTGCTCTTAACCCTGGCATTATAAGCTGATCTACGTAGTAAGATTTAATTACATGTTTCATTATATTTCTTGAGGCTGACGATAACGGGGATAAAGCGTTAGACTTTGGGATATCTTTGTCAATTACTTCGATGACTTGAACCAAACAATCCTTGTATGACAGACGATCACATCGACTAGTCCGCTGCTCCATGTTTCGTCTGTAAAATTGTTGTCTCCTGACCTTGTTTCTTTTTGGTTTTTCGATAAGTTGATTTCTGTAAACATATCGCTTCATCGCATGCATGAGACGTTTTAAATCTTCAGGTAGCTCCGAGTTTTTATATTTTTTAATTCCAGTTAAGTCTCTAATGACTTCGAAAATATCACTTTTTAGTTTTAACATATATCTTTCATACCTGTTTGGGTTAGCTCTCCGGAGATCTACATCTAAACCAGTCGCCATTGCAACGTTGTAGATAGAAAAGTATGTATTACTGGTAGCATTATCTTCTATTGGTATATCGTCAGGACGACTATTACTTTTGACATATTTTAGCAGATCCGTTTTGATTTTCTGCAAACTTTCTAATTCTGTTACCTTATCAGTAATGATTTTATTTAAAGGTATGAGGACATTTTCCTGTAAATCTGTAGGTTCTTCAGTTTGGTTCGTACTATTAGTATTCGTGGTGTTAACTATGATTGTCACAGTTGGCACCACGTTGGGCGTTGTGTTTTGCTCCTGGCCTGTAACATCTCTTTTCATGATGTGCAGAGCATTGTATTGTATTATGTCGTTTGAATTTTCGAAGATGCTAGGATCTTCATCTTTGTTGTAATTTGTATAATCTGAAAAATACATACCTAGATTAAGCTAGAGTTAATGCAGTGTTGTCGATAATTAATTAGGGAACGTCTTTACTAGTGTCATAATTATCTCTATATTTAGAATTAAAATGAAATGTACAAAAATAACAACTTATACCTAATTAATTAATAAAATAAAAATATAGTATCCTATGGTACCTAAAACAAATTAAAATATGGCGTCGAAAAATTCCTCACGTTGTATGGCATTGTAACATAAAATTAAATTTTAATTTAACACATGCTTCTCTTTTCTTCTTATGTTCTACTACTTTTTGGTGATTCTTTAATAGGGATTAACCATGTGTGTTGACTGTTAGTAAACTGTTTATATGTATAGTCAATTATATTTAAGACCTATACATATTCACAACGTTAGAGTTGATTTACGTAAGTTTTGAGTATGAATGTGGATGGCTATTAGAGTAGGAGAAAACCAAAGAAACGATGGATGAAGGGTGACTACCGATATGACGACGATAGAGAAGTATGGAAGAAAAAGACATGTCGCGCCCACCACAAATACATTGAGATAAGGGCAAGAGAATAATGATGAGAGTTGGTTTACCTTAGACAAGACGAAGACAGACAGATTACGACCAATACATTGAATTAATAACCTTTGAATTCATACCTTCGCTAACATTCACATTGGCAAGTTTTGCAGCTGTGTCAAGCAGATCAATCACTACTTCAGTAGCGCCTGCGACTGTAGATTCAGTTACCGTCACGACATCATCGTAATCTAGCATGAAGTTAATCACTTCCCCTAAGTGATCGTTAGAGCTACGATTAGTTGCATTTTCTTCATCCATAATCATGTAATCAACGCTGAAAGTTTGGTTATTAATTATATTGTCCAATTGTTCATTATAAGTTGTAGGGTCCACGGCAATGTTGCGCAGTACTTCCTCGAATGCTACATAATCAGTGTCTTCACTAGTGGTGGTCTCTGTATCTTCGGTGGTTGTAAGTCCTGATATAGTTGGAGCTGAAAAATGAGGTTGATTAAATGGAGGTTGACTTACACATATTTTAAAGATCACCAATACCAATCACCAAAAAGACCAGTACCAGAGTACAAATTGAACTGTAATATAACATCACTCCTATTTTCATCGAAGAGGTGTTTAGCACACAACATCAAGTCAACGAATTGCGACGGCGACGGCACGGTTGGCGCAGTGGTTAAGCGATTGACTGCTGCGTTGCGTGTCGCGGGTTCGATTCCCGCACGGAACAAATATTTGTATGACCTACATGTATTTGTTCTGAGTCTGGGAGTTTTCCTATCTATAATATGTATGTATTTACAAAAAAAAAAAAATTGTATATAAGTAGTTTATCAGCCATCTTGTTACCATAACACAAGCATTAGGTTGCTTAGCTTGGGAGTAATGGTGCTGTGTGAAATGTCCAGGGATATTATTATTATTAATTAAACATAACTGGTGAAATGTGGGTTTTCACCAGTTATGTTGAAATCAAATATTTTTGTGAATGTGAGGACTATCTGGGTCATTTCTTTTTTCCTTCTTAGTTAGTTTTAATCATGATCTGGCAGTTTGAGTAATTTACGCGGCCTACCCAAATGTGGCACCTTAACCAATGTTACCTAACCTTTGGTATTGTTCGTCGAATTGTTGAGCTCCACAGTTTTTGAGTTGAGCTGCACGGTTTTTGACGAATGCGTGCACTGATTGGACAGGTCCACTCAATCTGTGTGGTTCTTTCCTCAAAAGACCATTTCAGACACCAATCTACATGGTCTACACATGATCTGACCAAGATTATGTCTGGACTTTAAAAGAGACTGTGACCTATGAGTTTGTTTCGGCCTTTCTTCTCAGAGTAGCCAAATAAGAAACACCGAACTCATCTAGTTTAATAAAAAATATGATTGACGTGTAAAAGTGTTTGTATGTACAAACGTACTAACTGAAAATAAATCATTTAAAATTTAATCCCATATAATAGGGGGCGAGACTATGTATTTCAATCAATCTCAATCGGGCCGCAACAGAAAAATTGATGGAAAAACTCCAATTCCATTCCATTCTATTTGCCAGACCCGGGCTTCGAACCCAAGAAGGTCAGCAGCCGCGCTTACGATAACTAGACTAACGAAACAGCGAAAAGACAGGCTTATTATAGTTATTAAGAACCATGTGCTCATTACCAGTTACTGTAGTAGCAATATCGGAAGCTGGTTCATCGTCGTCCACAATTACGGTGAAATCAGTCGTTGATGTAATGTCCCTTGGTTGTCCCTTTGTAATCTTCTTTATGTTCAAGGGTTTGACTCCATATAACCATTCAGACAGCTGCTCTAAGCTTATAGTACTGCCAGCATCTTTAGGATTATCGGTTACTGAACGCTTTGATTTCCTTAGATGCGTATCTGCAATTATAGGTAAAGAAGAATATAATTCAAATATTTCATCGTTAGACTGGAAGCCGACGCTAACACGGTTGGAAAAAAGCTACGCATATGATGATATACAGTTATGTCGGCTATCGAAAATAACAGTAGAGATTACATATTGAGATGTCATAGTGTTTAGTCTGTGTCTGGTGAAGGTTGCGGTAATCTACTGGATGTGAGAAGCACAGAGGGCCTAGACAAGTGGCAGTCGCTTTCAATGCTTTTCGTATTTCGACAACGACTTCAACAGGATTGACATTTAATAAACGTTTCGGTTGCTTATGTCAATCCAGTACATTTTTATCATCATTATCACTGATCTATATGATGGTATATCATTTTAGCTAGGCCCTCAGCACCGATCTATGTCGTCACTTCGCCTTGGGGGAGACATATTTCCAGCAGTAGACTTATTTCAGCTGATGATGATAATGACACTTACTATCTATTAAAGCCTCCATGATCATAACGAGGACCCGGTGATCAACGTGGAGAGGAGGATTCTGGCTGTTGCACGGTTGCATGGTGGTACAGTTCCACTTGCCTTCAGGGCTGCAGGTACAGGTCTTGCAGTCGAGGCACACGTTGTCTGTGAAGGCACACAAGAACACTTAAGAACTTACAGAGTACAAATTGGCATTTCAGATTGCATAATATTGAATCGATTGAATTGTTTTTAAAATGGTTTAATTGGTCAGCCTGCCTCGTTGACCTAGTGCTCACAAGCGCTGCTGCTGAGTATGAGATCCAGGGTCCGATTTCCAGGTCGGGCAAAGTGTTATTGGATTTTTCTATCAGGGATCTTTCAGTAGCAGCTCGCAGTCTGGATTTGTATCCGCTTGTTGGTAACAGGCTCGCCCCCTAAGACATCAATAGGACTTAAACCTAATTGGTGTTCTATACAGGGTGGCAGCAACATCGATGCGCAAACTGTAACCATGACTTCACATGATTCTAGACCCCCTAGAGGAGAAATTTTTCGTCGGTTATCTAAAAAAATAATATTAGGGAATCAGAATCATGTACTGGATCCATGGTAACATGTTGCACGTCGATGTCCGGGCCACCCTTTACCTGGATTACAGACGTGATGTTATGTTATGTAATTAGTCAGACATTACAAATTAATGTGATGCATCTGCTTGAGAACAACTAGTAATCAAATATTTGTAAACATATAGATTATTGTGAAATGCAACAGTTCTAAATAGTTGTGTATTGACATCGTTGTTGTGTCCCCAATGTTTTGTTGCAAATTCCACAACTTGTTGTCAATCGCGTGGTATGTGAAACCAGCACATGTGTGTTCTCAGCCTGCACTGGAAACATCCGTGCGTACTCGACGCTTGTTGAAAAAAAACAAAATGTGTACAAATTGTGGCTAGGCGAAGTAAAACATAACATCCAAAGGAAATAGCGCACTGAACATAAACATGCAAGGATGTAATATAATACCTACCTCAAGGAACATTCATAATATCTAGCTCAACTACTGGGCCCTATCTCTCATAGGGTCTTAGCATTTCTGAGCGATGGCCGTCTTGCGCGGATGTGATGCATATTTTCCCCCAACTTGTTATTTTTTTTTGTGTTTGTGTTCTTTCTCTGTGTCATGTTTAGCGCAAATAAACGTATTTTCTTTCTTTTATCTTTCTATACTTCGAAACCTTATTTTGACAAGTTTTTCAGAAGTAAAACTAATGTTTTGGGACCAGATCGCTGTAATTTCTGGCGAAGCTTTTCCTCCTTCTGCTATTCGTTTCGACAGTACGGCCCGGTACGTGGCCATGTTTATTGCGGCATCAGAGGCGTTGTTCAGATCGTCAAGGGTGCAGGTGAATGGACTTTTGGGACACCCTAGTAAATGGGGCATAGTCTGTCGTTCAGGAGCACCGCACTCACACTGGATGTTAGATGAAAGAAAAAAGCCCCATTTTGCCAGATTATATTTGCGGCCTACTTGGGTACGGAAACGATTCCGTGCTTTCTAAATAGGCCACTGCAAATTGCGACCGGGAGGCTCTGCTGTGGCTTTGGGGCTTTACGAAGTCGTGGTGGATACCTTTCTCCCCACAATTTACTTCACACTTTAGGTGCCCAAAGAGGTCATCTGTGAAAGTATGGCAATAGAAAAGATTCGCGATTTCAAGAATTTCTTCTTAAAGAACATTAAAAAATACTAAAAAGTTTAAAAGCTTACCTTTATTGCAGTTCGTATACCGGGAGACGTAAGGTATGCACTCCATGTTTTTCGATAACCCTGTAACAGAAACGAATGAAAGTAGTATTACTAACTCTGTGAGTCAAAAATCTACCTAGCTGTTCACAACTATATTGGGGGCGGCTCCTACTGTAACCGGATGCAGTACTTTACATGGAGCAACTGCCTGTGTGACTTCCACAGCCCAGTTACAGGGTAACACAATATGCCTTGGTAAAGTCTGTCAACCAGTCGTTGACAGACTTTTGAGCTTCAGGCTACCTGTAACAACAATCAAAGATCTACGAATGACATTCGGGACCAATGGCTTAACGTGCTTTACGCGGCAAGCGTAGCCTTTGATTTATTTAAACTTTTCGCACAAAAAGGTGCAAAGGCGGTCTTAATGCTTTAGGCATTCTCTACCAGTCAACCAAGGTGGTGAAGAGATTAGATGGCAGGTGCTTTGGTTGAGAGGGACAATGATAAAAAAAAATCTATTAAAACTAGGTACAAAAATACATAAATAGGTTATATACACGTACAGTCGGCAAAAGAGATAAGTAACCAGGGCATCGGATATAGTTGAAGTTTAGTAAGAAACCGATGGATATTTTTGAATGAAATTTAATTTGATAAATAAACTGTTTGTTTTCTATTAATGAAATTAAATTTCATTCGAAAACATCCATCGGTTTCTTGACAAACTTCAACTTATCCGACGGCCCTGGTTACTTATCTCCTTTGGTGACCGTACATACTATTTAATATAATACGAGTATATACTTATAATATCTATGTCTAAATTCAAGTGAGAGGTGTTGAGTTGACTCAACACTATTTGTTTTGAAAATAACTCTGCAATCGAACTGTTCCATTGACCCGTGTATCTGTTTTTGTTTGACCACGAGTCCCTCTAAACTCGAGCTACTGATAGGAGCCCTTGTTATGTATAATAATAGTACGTTGTAATAATAATATTAATGTTTAAATGAGCTCTTGTTATAATATCAATGTTTGATATTACTTATTGAAAATATTTAAGAATTTTAATTGCATGGGAGATTAACAGATAAATAAAATCAGTAGCTTAAAATATACATAGTCCTGTGTCAATAACAAATCACCACAAATCATCATTCTCCTGCCCTCATCCCAATTTATTTGGAATCGGCGCAACAAGTACTTATCTTCCATACTTCTCTATTAGTCGTCATCTCGGCCGTCACCCCTTTCTAACCATATCATCAACAAATCTTCACAAATGAAGTATACGAATAAATAAACACGAGGGCGTAAGCAATGAAGCAACATTATATTAGATATGTACATAACATACTATTTCTGAGGGCAGTGTTAGAACTAAACCAAGACAAAAGAGTGCTAGTGCTGATGATGATCGTGAAATAACGAATGCAAAGTTGAAAATTGAAATACGACACATTACATAGGTAAACCTTTGGATTCGAAAATGCTATGTTCGTAACAACATAAAATTTAATTAAAAAATAAAGGAGTAAATCGCTTTTGAATAAAGCCGAGTGTGTACATACTTTTGCTCGTGACTGTACATGATTCTGCTTTCGCCGGTTATAAAAAAAAAATGCTGTTCCATACATTTTGACCGCGTAGGTTTTTGTTTTGATAACTTACGAAACATTTTATGGTTATAGTTTGCACGTCAATGTCCAATTTCACGCGTAGGTAAAAACCTTATTCAACATGAAAAGAAGTTAGGGTAGACGTTTTCTTGAGTGGAGACCGCGAAGCGGCAAACGTAAGGTAGGACGCCCTCAGGCTAAGTAGAACGACAATCTTCGCAGTGTGCCCGGTAGCAGCTGGATGAAAGTTGCCGAGAATCGACTTGAATGGCATGCAATTGAAGCGCCTATGTTCAGCAGTGGCTTGCTGTAAGCTGATGATGATGAACCAGTGCTGGACTTTCTTTGATAATACCGTAGTCCGCACTCCTGAGTCGTAAAAATAAAACTTCCATGTCTTACCTTTGCCCACCAAGTCGAATATCAAATCATCAACTTCTTTCTTCTTGGCAGCATCCTCAATTCCGCCCGGATCCTTTTCATCCTTGGGGAGTATAGAATCAGCTTCTGCATAGTAGTCACACCTTGCCTGGTCGAGGGTCAAGCAGTCCTTCTCAAAGCAGAGGTTACATCCGTCAGATCTTCGGAAGATATTTTGGGAGTAGAAGAATTCTGAGTTGCATGATATTTGTGCTGAAAGAGAACGAGGTTGAAGTTAATGATACTGTTGGCGGCAATGATATTAATAAATTAGGATATATTGATATAGGCAACAAGATTAGTAAACTAACTGGGCGCGCTGCTTCTCTCAGAGAGAATGACCGAGTCCCAGCCGTGGGAACATTATAGGGCGATTATGCTAAACACACGATTATGCAAAGCACAGAGAAAAAGTAATGATAAACATATATAACATCACGGCTTGTTTTCCCGAAGAGTTAGACAGAAGAACCATATTTCGCCAGTTATGTTTAAGTTCCATGTAATGGGGGCAAGCCCCAGACTCCGGGCTGCTGCTGAGAAAAATCATGTAAGTACTACTTGATTACCTACCTACTTGATTTGTGTTAAAAATTGTGGTTGCAGTTACGCATGCAGTGCAACGATAAAAAGTGCCAAGTTGCCTTGGCAATAGAATCAACAATAACACGAAAATCCAGTTATAAAGGTTTCACTGCTAAACGGTGAGGTGTTTGCAAATTACCTAGTGAAATGAGAAGCACACACGTACACGGATACAATTCAATGGCGAGGCGGTGCAAAAAGAAAAAAATAATCAACATTGTTTTGTGCGATAAAAGTGTTAACTTAGCACTGTTTATACATGTTCAATGTTTTGGTTAACACATATACTTAATAGCATAACCAACCTATAATGTTTCCACTGCTGGGAAACAGGCCTCCTCTCTGTGAGAGGGAGTGGGCTGTAATCCACCACCCCTGGGACCCCCCCCCCCTACCCCCTGGGTGTTGGTAGCCCGTTTCGAGTGGGTTACACATAAATGGTAAATATAATAAACAAGAATAGTTTTTACACTGTTAGGTACTAAGTATAAAAAAAAACTTGGTGTTTTATAATAAAATAAATAAAGCTGTGATCGACCTTTTTTTGCCAACATGACATTATTTAGTATATATTAGCTGTCATTTTGGTCTAGCAAATTCGGCTTAATTGCCAAAAAGGAAAAAAAGGAGAATATTTCGTATGGGGTTAAATATAATGACCCCCATAAAATGCTTTGATACCTTAGTTCTTGCACTTCAAATTGTATTCGAACACCAAATGTAGTAAATGATCACTAAATCTTGGAGAGCAAATTAATCCGCTGTCTGACTTTTAGGGACCACGTTTCTACTCTTGCAAAAGAATCATTCAGACGTTTGGGATTTGTTTTACGAAATGTTCGTGATTTTCGCAATCCAAATATTGTTAGGCTTTTGTACACCGCTCTTGTTCGAAGCAAACTCGAGTCCAGTGCCTGTATCTGGCACCCCTATAACGCGACCCAAACCCTAATGCTGGAAAAGGTACAGAAAACTTTCCTCAGATGCCTCTTCCAAAGGATATACCATTTCTTTCCCTACATATGTACCCTACCAACTATCTCTTAGGGATGTTGGGCTTTAACTCGTTGGAGGTGAGAAGAGGCCTTGATCAACTCACTGTAGCCTGTAAGACCTTACGGGGACGTATCGACTGCCCAGAGCTCCATGGTCTTTTCTGCCGACTATTTGTGCCCGACAAATACATTGGACACCGTCAGAGCCGCCGGCACAATCTGTTTGCGCAACTCCCAGCGAAAACTGTAGCCAGAGCCGAATCCCCGGTCTGTCGTACTCTAAAGGTGCTGAATGCCCTTCTGGCTGCCAACCCTGAATGTGATGTGTTTGCAGATGAATGGAATAAAATTATGCGTATATGTCTGGTGTTCTGTGAGATAATGTATGCAAGGGAGTCCACTGTGCCATGTTAGTTTTAAGTTATATTATTGTCAACGTCATGTCTCTATGTTAATTAATGTAATTGGTGTTGTACCGTTTTAATTAACTATAAATAAATAAATAAAAAATAAATAAATAAAAATGCGCTATTTCTGCCTAAATAAATCACTATGATTGCCATAAAATGTAGGTTTATTACCAAATAAAGTAATAATATGATGCCATATTAAGTTATGTCTCCGGCTTGCTGCAAATTAGATAGACGAGATTAATTTAAAAAAAAAATGGTTAGGTTAGGTTAAAACTGTGACCTCCTACGCACGAGCCGAGCGAGCGAAGCGAGCGGTGCCGCCGCAGCGCCAGAAACGACTAGGTTGTATAGAAAAAAAATTTTTGCAGGCTGTCGAGAACCGAACATGATTTATTTGGAGTCATTTTGCTTAAATAGGATAGCGAGATTTTAAAACTTTGGTTATAAATTTACATTAAAATGCGGGTTTAATTTTGGTGATCATTTACTATTTTTGTCTGTTAAATGTTACTATATCTGGTGGTAAGTTAAACTTATGACATTTTGTATTGTGATAGTTAGTGATTATGTGACATTCACAGTTATGAAAGCCATATTATCATTCGTACAAAACAAACAAAGACAATTCAGGCTGCATTGATTCATCAATAAGAAAAAACATTGTTACATGCTACAAGGATCATGTGGCGCTTGAATGACGCTACCAGGGCGGCGCTGTTGGTAAACAATTGTGCAATATTGTTTTGTAAATATGGCCGCCGATTATGTCCACGTGCCAAAAGATCCTAGTGCAGCACTGCATTGGTTGACGCAACTCTCAGCTTTTTTAAAGGTTAAAAGAGGACTAACGATTGACATGTGCAGCAACGTCAGCGTCAGCGCATTTTTTTAAAATTATATGAAAACGGTCATCAACAGGTAGTTGTGAATTGCTCCGACTGCGTTAGTGTATATTACACCCGCATCGGGACGCATTGCATCGCATCGAAACATTAAAATGCAATGGCGCGGCCCGACTAAATTAAATCTATTTATAACTAACTGCACCCCGCGGTTTCACCGGCATAAGTTTTGATCCCGTGGGAATATCGGGATAAAAAGGATTCTATATTATAATCCTGTTTATAAACCATCTGTGTGCCAAATTTCATCCAAATCCGTTTAGCAGTTTTTGCGTGAAAGAGTAACAAACATCCATCCATCCATACAAACTTTCGCGTTTATAATATTATTAGGATTAGGATAGGATATTAGGATAATAAAGCTGAAGAGTTTTTTTGTTTGTTTGTATCTCTGGAACTACCAGTCGGATTTGGAAAAATCTTTTTGCATTTGGTAGCGCAATTCTCGTGAAAGGTTAACACTATGACCCTAAGAAGACGAGATTAAAAAGAACACTAAGCAAAAACGAAGTAATAGTAATAGCGCGGGCGAGGGGATGCGACGCGGTGGCTCGGGGACCGAAATTCACGCGGACGAAGTCGCGGGCAGAAGCTATAGCAGATTCATACAGCGAAAGTAATATAGAAGGCTGGCAGGAGGACTCGTGCAATGTGTTGCCACGCGGCATGGCCCGCCCGGATGTGCGTGTTTGTGTTAGATCATAGCTAGACAGGACTTAACATACAGAACAACGCGACGTATGACATAATGAAGAAAACAAACAAGTGACGTATACAAAGGGAAGTCTTACCGGACAGGCCGAGGATTAGGATCGCGCACGCCCAGCCCAGCATCGCCGTCAACAATGATTGCTGGCCGTGTCGTAACGTTACCGCTGTTTACTGCACCTATTGTTCTCCGGTTGGGGAACGGACTTGGGGCAGAGAGAGATTTTTATAAGCTTTCACTACTGCTCGTCAATGATTATGATTACGATCGAATTTTAAACAAGTTCCGATTATATCACGAGCAATGGCTTGGCACGCGACGATGTTAACAGACCGGACGGCATGTCTTTATTTCCATGGAAGGTGGGTGGGTCTTTAGTGTACGATACAACGTGCATCGATACTCTTGCACTATCCTATCTTCCTGGCTCGGCGAGCTGTGCTGGTGCTGCTGCTGCGGAACCTCAACCTCAACCGGCCAAAGCATAATTACCTTATCCGGGGTCCGAGTGTTCATGGTTTGTTCAACGAAATCTAACGGCTGGTTGACACTTCCCGTGACCGTGGCTACTTTTACTTTGGCCAGAGTCTAAGCATTGCAATACAACATGGCAATGCCGCAAGTCTAAGCATTGCAATACAACATGGCAATGCCGCTAGTCTAAGCATTGCAATACAACATGGCAATGCCGCTAGTCTAAGCATTGCAATACAACATGGCAATGCCGCTAGTCTAAGCATTGCAATACAACATGGCAATGCCGCTAGTCTAAGCATTGCACTCCTTTTGCATTCCTTTACTGTTTTGAGAGTAGTGGTGATGAAATAATTTGCACAAAGTAATGCGCCTGTCTGGGTTCGAACCTGCGACCTACAACACGTATATTGCGGCCGTTACCACTGGGCCACCGCTGCTCTATAAATACCTAATTAATATACTTAAAAAAATATATCGACTTCCCTAAATCCGTCACTGAATGAAAAAAGTGAAATGCTCTCCAGTGTTTACAAACACGGTGCTTGCACGTACGCTGTTGCGGTATAGACTCCTGCGCATATTCGTGCTCGCGGCGGCGACGATGCTGCTGGCGGTTCTGTTGCACCTCCTTATCTTCCACCTGCTGACTGCCAGTGGTGAGCATTTGAACCAGCTACGTATTTAACAAAAATAATCCTAGTTACCGATGCTACATTTTTGGGAACGGTTTTGGACATCCAATTTTTCGGGATCCACGGGGTCGTTTTTTGGGAACTAAAAGGTGAAAATTTGAAGACCCAATTGTGGACTGCTTTTAAGGGTACTAAAAAGTGGTAATGGTGTTTATGTTACTTAGACTAAATGGCTTTCCTTGCACAGTGTGTTTTTGAACAGTTCTGCTTACATCGCATTGCAAATGTTTTTAGGTATTTTTTTAATAATTCATCCTTGATGTTGAAAAAAGTGAAACTACCTACATATCTAAGTGTTTTCAGCCGTCAGATAAATATTAGTGTGAACATATCCCCTCCTACAAACGTGTTTGATAACACTTGTGTGGCTTTAAGTTCAGCTCGTAAGGAGCTTTGTGTTGCTTGTGCATTGTGCATTTAGAACCATTTCCTGTCAAGAGTTGACAGCAGTCACGGACAGCAGCGGTGGCCCAGTGGAATCTTACGAGTGGTAGGTCAAGGGTTTGAACCCAGGCGGGCGCTTTACTTTGTGTAAATAATTTCATCACCACTGCTCTCAAAACGGTGAAGGAAAACATCGTGAGGAAACCGGCATGTCCTAGAACCAAAAATGCGAAGACAAGTGACATCTACTAACCGGCACGGGCCCGCAGGGTAGACACAGAATACAGGTCACTCTCTTTCGAAGAGATGAGGCCTGAGTCCCAGCTGTGGGAACATGTTAGGTTGATTCTTTAAGGTCAGCAGCAGGTTAATGATGAAGATGATGGTACCCATCTATGCAATACTTGTTCCATGAGTAGTATAGATACCTGATACGATTTGGAATGGACAGCTTCCACTTCTTGACTGACCGACCCCTTGACATTTCGAAAGGGCCTGTGATTGGTTTAATTGAGGAATATGACAAATTTTATCGTTTCGTTTACGAAAGACGGCAATGTCAACTGCCTAGCTTTCCCCAACTATATTGGGCTCGGCTTCCAGTCTAACCGGATGCAGATGAATACTAGGAAGTCGTCGATTTTCTGTCTCTGATTGTGTCGTTCTGTGATGAACATATTTTATTTTTGTTAAGTACATAGCTTATATTGTATTCCACTGCTGGATAAAGGCCTGCCATGTTTCCTTCCAAATCTCCCAATTTTTTTGCGATTGCCTTCCATGTTGGCCCCGCAAACATGATTTGAGCGTCACACCACCTTTGCCACGGTCTTAATATAAAAATAATTGAATACGGAACAAATCTAGACATGATGTACTAATAGCCGACATAACTTATGAACGCGGTTCGTGACGTTTAAATGTCAAAAATGTATGGTTAAACAGTTGCTAATCACTATTTAATTTTGAGCAACGTTTATAAATAAAGGGGTTAATTATTATGTGCTTATCTAAAGAAGAAGAGTATTACATTGAAATGTATAATCACTAACACGACCGCTACTCTGCACCTAGACAAAGTGAAATTCTATCAGCGATAATGATGGTCGAAAGTTAAAAACGTATGAGGCTACCGAAGCTACCGAATAAGTAATGTCAATTCAGTAGAAAGACGTCGTAGACATACATAGGTCGTCATCTGCCGAGCCTTTTCCCAACTATGTTAGGGTCGGCTTCCAGTCTCACCAGATGCAGCAATACCAGTATTTTACATGAGGCGACTGCCTATCTGACCTCCACAACCTGTTACTGGGTAATACGATACCCCCTGATAAGACTGGTTGTCAGACTTTCGGGTTTCTAACTACCCGTAACAACATAATTGAAGTATCATGTAATGTCATAATTGAAGTTATAGCAAATCAAATGCTTCGTAATTCAAGGCCTGACAGGTAACTGGAACATAAAACCGGAATCACTCATGGCTGAGAAAAAGAAGACAATCCATAAATCTGCCTTTTTTTTTTTTTTTTTGTGGATGGGAAATCATCAAATGACTCCTCAGCTCTGGGTGGAGCGGAAGGGAGTGTCAGACTTTTACTGACTAAAAACCACCTGTGTCCGTCCTTTGCCCTTTCTGTTCCAGGGCAGCGGTTAACCTTTCGGAAAATCCCGCCGCCCCGGCAGGCTTCGGCCCTGTCGGGCCCCGTCCTCTGCTGACATCTCTTTGAGGCGCGCGTGGAACACAACGCGCCGTCCGGCACGGGCCTGGTCCTGATCGGACGGTGAGCTACCCATTACTCACCGCCCGCAGGCCCGCGCCTACGGTGGCCGGGAGTCGTCACGCGGCTCCCGACGCCCGGAGCGTCTCCCGCGGCGGCTGAGGCGTGAGGTGTTCTCCCTCAGCCTCCCCGCCACCTCCTTCGCTAGCATGACTGCTTCGCAGAAGGAGGTGACTGCCTCCCACTCCCTCTCGCCCCGGACCATGGCTTGCACCAAGGCCGGGCGCGAGAGGTCGCCCCGGACCATGGCTTGCACCAAGGCCGGGCGCGAGAGGTCGCCGCCGTTGCCGATCGCCTCTACGAGGACACGGCGGGGCATCCATAAATCTGCCTAGCTTAGGGAATTGGCTACCTAGGGCTAGGCTAGTCTAACCGGATATATGTAATTATAGTAGTATTTTACATGAAGCGACTGTCTATCTGTCTTCCACAACCCAGTTACTGGGCAACATGATACCACTTAGTAAGACAGCTGGTCAGATTTTCAGGCTGCTGACGACTCGTAAGGACTGTCAAAGATCTACGAATGACAGCCGGGAATAACTGGATAATGTAGTTTCCGAGCCACGGAGGGGACTCGGTTTGTAAAGCTGGCCATGCATCCACGGAACGACCGCGGAAAGAGCAGCTTGACCTGATCAATCAACCCGTGCGGCTATTTCTTAGCCACGAGCTCCTCTAAATAATGGACAAACAAATGAACAAAATGAGAAGATTGAAATGGCGGTCAGCAGTATAGTCTGTCTAAAGAATGATGAAAACTAATTAATTCTCGTTAATCGTCGGCGGTGAATCAACTACTCGTAGCTTCATGATTCATACGAAATTCACGTATTTCATTGATATTACAAGTGTTATGTTTGCAACAGTCAGAGTGGTTGAATATTTTACGTGAGGCGACAACCGGACACGAACCTGACACATTCATCATTCTCCTGCCCTTATCCCAAATTATTTGGGGTCGGCGCAACATGTCTTTTTCTTCCATACTCCTCTATTAGCCGCCATCTCGACAGTCACCCCCTTTCTAGCCATATCATCATTCACACAGTCCATCCATCGTTTCTTTGGTCGTCCCCTACTCTTATAGCCATCGACATTCATACTCAAAACTTTCCTCACGACATTTTCCTCATTCCTCCGTAATACATGCCCATACCATGACAATCGGTTTCCACACAACTTTTCAATTACCGGTGCCACTTTCAAACTTCCTCTTATATACTCATTTCTTATTCTATCCATTCGTGTAACACCACACATCCCTCTCAGCATTCTCATCTCAGCTGCATGCAATTGCCTTTCATTCATCCCTTTTGTGGCCCAACATTCTGATCCATACAAGACAGCAGGTCTAACCATGGTTTTGTATATCTTCCCCTTAAGTTTAAGGGGAATGCGGGAGTCGCAGATTGTTCCCGTGACCTGCCGCCATTTCATCCATCCAGTGTTAATTCTGTGCTTAACCGTCCGATCTACTTCGCCATCGCTTTGCACGAGTGAACCGAGATACCGAAAGTCGGAGCAGACTGGGAGAAGCGCGCCATCAAGCGCTATGGCTCTAGAGTTGGAGAGACCGCCGAAATCGCAGAACATATGTTCGGTTTTGGTTCTGCTGATTTTCAAGCCAACATCCTCCAGCTTCTGTTGCCATTTCTCCAATCTGCTCTGGATCTCGGATCCATCTTCACCGACAAGAACAATGTCATCGGCAAACAGCATGCACCAGGGGGCCTCTTCCTGTATGTCCGCCGTCAGAGCGTCCATAATCAACAGGAAGAGGTAAGGACTTAAAGCCGATCCCTGGTGCAAGCCTACAGCCACACTGAACTCGTCGGTATTGCCAGCAGCCGATCGGACGTAGGTACGAGATCGATTGTACATAGCACGAATTAACTCTACATACTTCCCAGGCAAACCTTTCTCTTTCAAGGCCCACCACAGAACATCCCGAGGTACCCTATCATACGCTTTCTCCAGATCAATGAACACCATCTGCAAGTTCTTATGTGCACGTCTGTACTTCTCGCACAACTGGCGGAGTGCAAAAGTGGCGTCCATTGTTCCTCGACCTGGCATAAACCCAAACTGGTTTGGGGTAATCTCACTCTCCTCTCGCAGTCTTTTCTCTATTACTTTCTCCCATACCTTCATACTATGTGACATGAGCTTTATCCCTCGATAGTTGTTGCAGTCCTGTACATCACCTTTATTCTTGAAGATGGGCACTAGCGAACTATTGCACCATTCTTGTGGGATCCCACCTTCATGCAACAACTTATTGAAGAATAAAGTCAGCCACATACATCCATCTTCTTTTAAACACTTCCATACTTCTACTGGTATATCATCTGGGCCCATAGCCTTCCCATTCTTCATACCTTGAACTGCCTTTCTTACTTCATCCATGCTAATTTCCCTCACCAAACCCATATTTACTTGTACCTCTTTAAGCACACCATCCCATTTATTCTCTTCGTTCATTAGCTTTTCAAAATAAACCTTCCATCGTTCTTTTATTTCGTCATCTTTATACAGAACCTTGCCGACGTCGTCTTTCATACATTTAATGTGAAGAATATCTCTCGTTCTCCTTTCTCTTGCTTTTGTAATCCGGTAGAGCTCCTTCTGGCCTCTAGGGCTGTCCAGTGAGTCATACAACTTCTCCTGCGCCTTAGCCCTCGAAACTGCTACAGCCTTTTTTGCCTTTCTCTTCCATTCTTTATAAATCTCCTTCTTATCTTCTTTCAAACTATCATTCCCGTTTTCTACACCCTGCCATTCTTTAAACGCAATTTTCTTTTCTTTTAGCATCTTTTGCACGTCTTCGTTCCACCACCATGTATCCTTTTCTATCATACCTTTCCCTTTCGATTCTCCAAACGCATCTTTTGCTACTCTCCTTATACAATCTGCCATCTCTTTCCAACATTCATTCACAGATTTTCCTTCCATATCCTTCATGTCAGTCATTTTCTCTACCACTTGATTCTTAAACATACTGGCGCATTCCTCTTTTTCTATCATACGCCATCTAGTTTTGGGTGGGGGCCGTTCCTTGTTCCTACTGAACGAGACATTGACTTTTACCTCCATTATCATTAGTCTATGTTGTGAAACTAGGTCCTCACCTGGGAGCACTTTACAATTTTTTACAGTTTTAAGGCTGTTTCGTCTTACTAGGAGGTAGTCGATTTGAGTTGCGTGGCGGCCACTTTTATAACTTATTAGATGCTCATTTCGTTTCTCGAACCACGTATTTGTTATTGCCAGGTCGAAGGCCGAGGCAGCTTGCAGCAGTGCCTCGCCATCAGTGTTACGGTCTCCATACCCCCAACCGCCATGCGCTCTCTCATACCCATCCTTCTGTCTTCCTACATGCCCGTTAAAATCACCCCCCACATACACTTCTTCACTATCTTGCACATCCATCATCACACAATCGAAGTCCTTCCAGAACTTCTCTTTTACACAATCCTCACACCCTGACTGGGGTGCATACACACTAACTATATTAACCACCAAACTCTCCACAATCACTTTAACAGCTATCACTCTATCACTCACTCTTTTAACATCCACTACACATTCTTTCAACTGACTATCCAAAACTATACCTACACCATTCCGCTTGCCATCGCTTCCACAGTAATAAAACTTATATCCTTCTCCTATCTCTCTAGCCTTCGCACCCTTCCACTTCGTCTCCTGCAGGCACGCAATGTTCAGTCGTCGTCTTTTTAAAACATCTGCTAGTTCCCTTCCTCTTCCAGTCATAGTACCTACATTCCAGCTCGCACACCTCAATCTAACTTCTCTCACACTCCGAGCTTGCGTCTTACGTTGCACCCGCCCGTTCTGGTGCAACAACCCTTGTCCATTTCCCACAGAAGCCGGGTGCTGCCCCTGCGCGTCGCCTGTGGGGTACGCCCTAGCCCTATCGCGCATCATATCTTTTCTAATCATGTTGCTATAGGTTTTGGCAAAGTTTAACAGTCGGCCGCCAGCCTGACACCAACCCTCCTTGGGAATGCTTTTGTTGGTGGTTTACCCGCCACCGCGCGGAATTAAATGGATATCCCGCCATTTATCGGTCGTCAGAGCCTCGTTGGTTAGCAGCGGATACAATTGAAACTGAGTCATTATGCACATTTTTGTGTATTGTATTGATTATTCAACAGCCTGAAATGTGAACCAGTGTGTCATGTAATTAAAATAAAACGCAAGGGGATTGAAGAATGAAGGAATTTTAATATGGAACCGGGCATACCGACTGTCGCGCTACTTTGTTTTTTTTTCAAAATGGTGGCCACTCATGAAACCTATATAAATCGATAGCTGACATCAATGTAAACAGAAAACATGAACAATTTTAAACCCAAACCCTGTAAAGCGTCACGTTTCCGAGATATTAACGTTCAAAGTTGATCACGTGACCTCCATGTTTTTTTTGAATTGCCTAAATCTTGTGTTGCATAGATATTTGAAATAATCACTCTGAGAGTTTAAAGTAATGAAACATCTATTTACTGGCTGAAATTCGCTGAAAGCGGTGCTTGCTAGGGCACGAACGCGTGACGAAAACGTAACGGAAATTCGAACGATCTTTGCATCGAAAATACAACTTCTGTCTTCTTGGCCGCGTACTTTATTACTGAAGGTCGTGTCCCTAAAGGGCCTTCGTGGTTTTATGCACGAGGTTCTTCCACTTCGTTCAGTTCTCGGCTTCTCTCAGGGCGGTAAATTAGTCCGACCAGCGGTTAGGTAACCGGCCGCTAGGTCTTTTCTCTACCTTGCCCATGACCACCAATTTTCTAGATTATCTGACTCCCAACGGGCAATGCGACCAAAGTAACCGAGAATCCTTTAGTAACAGATCGTGGATAGTCTATCTCTTATGCATAGTTGTTCGAGAATATATTTGTTCGTTCTCTTGGCGGTACAAGGTTTGCGGAGCATGTTTCGCCAACATCACATCCCAAAAGCTTCTATCTTTTTCCGTTCTATAGCCCGAATCGTCCATGAATCTGAGCCGTAAAGGAATATCGAGAAAACCATAGTGTCCAGACTAGTCTTATCTTGGTGAAATTGCTAGTTGCGCGGTAAACTCTGCTTGAGCGATGCATTTTGCGTGACGTCAGTGTGATACGTAGTTCGCATGAGGCGATGTAGATGTCGCCACATATTTACTCCGCGTGTTCGGGCTAGGCCCATCATCATCATCATAATCAGCCTATCATGTTCCCCTACGGGGACACAGGGCTCCTCTCTGTGAGAGGGAGAAGGCCATAATCCACCACGTGGGCCCGATGCGGGTTGGTAGATGTCACATGTCTTTGATTTTTAGGGTTCCGTACCTCGAAAGGAAAAAAACGTAACCCTTATCGGATCACTTTGCTGTCCGGCCGTCTGTCTGTCAAGACCCTTTTTCTCAAGAAAGCGTGGAGGTATCAAGCTGGAATTTATATCAAATCGACTCTGGTCTACTGACCCTTAGAGCTGTGAAAAAATCAAACTTCTAATTCAACGCAATCAAAAGATACAGCCGTTTATGCCGCCAATTTCCGCAAAAGTTCGACACTCCTCGCAAGGGAATCAAAACCTACAGGGTACTTCCCGTGAACTCAGAATCTTGAAATTTGGTACGAAGCAACGTCTTATAGTACCGATAAAGGGAAAATTGCGGAAACCGTAAATTTTTAGCTACATCATAATAAAAATATTTTTAATAATTTTAAATTGAACGGAACCCTCGGTGCGCGAGTTCGACTCGCACTTGTTTTCTAGGACATGTCGATGTTTTCCTTCACCTCCGCTGCTCCACTAGTCCCACAGAGATATCATTAAGGATATAAATACAAACTTGAGGGAAGCTGCATCTGCTTGCTATTGACTAAGAAGGAACGTAGACCCGAAAAATCTAACCTTCTACCTTCGAAAGTTTGGAGATTAGTCCTAATAAATATTAATAAACTCTAGTTTTAATTCGAGACATTCTGCTACAATTTAGCAGCAACTGTATTTTTACTCGAAGGCCCAGAAAAAGGGCAATGTAAATGTATGTATGGTAATGTATTCATAATGTGTTTTTACAAAAAAAAAAAAATCAATGCCTTTACAACTGTCCAACTGGTAGAACCAGTCCATCTATTGCCTATTAATCCAAACCAGATAAAACTGTTACAGATGCCCCTCCCCGCGACGGCAAGAACACAGAGAACAAGACCAAGAACAGCAAGGATACTGAGTACAGGATCACGCACATAGATACGTGCCCCGATGTCGGCTTCTTCTTCCAGAGGGAGGCGACTGCGAACTCCTTGACACCTGATGCCTGCTTCCTCTGCTTCTGCCAGGGAGATCACACCGCTGTGTGCTGGAGAAGGGACAACAGACGATGTAATACGGAGAGCTTCCATTACCACGGGAATGGGAAGAGGTTCGTGTTTACATAGCATTATGCTTTTATTTCCTGGGTTGTGGAGTCAGACGGGCAGTGCTCCATGTACTATACTGGTATCAGCTGCAGCTGTATCTAGTTGGACTGGAAGCCGACCCCAACATAGTTGGAAGAAAGGCTAGGCAGATGATGATGCTTTTATTTCCTAAAGGGGTAGAACATAACATCACGCCCTTATTCCTCGAAGGGTTGGGCAGAGGTGCATCCAAATCAAAAGTCATTTATATAAATTAGGCTGAGAATCAGCACTTTTCGAACGTCAAAATTACAAAAGACAGTCCCCCAAAAGCGCCCGCCCGCCCTTCACCACTTCCTAGTGCTATCGCTGGGAAGAGGAAGTGGCGCAACAAACTCCCCAGCAGCACAGCTGTCTGTTCAGTTAAAAAATACTTGATTGTATACAATACTAGGTACCTATGTATGTTCGGTAATTAACATTACAAGACCAGAACATAAAATTAAATTATTTGCCATATGTCAGCTAGCCACGCCAATATACCAACAAACATAATAAAACTTTAAAAACTATACGTATTCAAGCTAAAAAGTAATTAATTAAAATTAAAATGTAAATAAAAAACTTACTTCCCAAATAAAAGCCTCCAGGCATAAAGGGCGTCAGAGGACACGGTGGAGCATACGGTGGCGGTCTGCCCTGCTTGGGCGGAGCCCCGCCGTGTCCTCGTAGAGGCGATCGGCAACGGCGACCTCTCGGCGACCTCTCGCGTCCGGCCCTGGTTCAAGCCATGGTCCGGGGCGAGAGGGAGTGGGAGGCAGTCACCTCCTTCTGCGAAGCAGTCATGCTAGCGAAGGAGGTGGCTGAGAGGCTGAGGGAGAACACCTCACGCCTCAGCCACCGCGGGAGACGCTCCGGGCGTCGGGAGCCGCGTGACGACTCCCGGCCACCGTAGGCGCGGGCCTGCGGGCGGTGAGTAATGGGTAGCTCGCCGTCCGATCAGGACCAGGCCCGTGCCGGACGGCGCGTTGTGTTCCACACGCGCCTCAAAGAGATGTCAGCAGAGGACGGGGCCCGATAGGGCCGAAGCCTGCCGGAGCGGCGGGATCATCCGAAAGGTTTACCGCTGCCCTGGAACAGAAAGGGCTAAGGAAGGAACACGGGTGGGTTTTAGTCAGTAAGAGTCTGACACTCCCTTCCGCTCCACCCAGAGTGGGAGGGGGGTCATTTGATGATTTCCCAACCACAAAAAAAAAAAGGCAAAAAGGGCGTGACAGCTTACATATTTATGCGTTACTGGGTTCTGTTTATCTATAGTACACTCACATTTCGCCAGTTATGTTTAAGTCCCATGACATAGGGGGCGATTGGCGAGCCTGTCGCCATCACCTGGGCACTAGCCCAGACTCCGGGCTGCTACTGAGAGAGTCCTGATTGAAAAACCCAATAACACTTTATCCGACCTGGGAATATATGGGGTAGAAGTACTTTAATTATTTATTTATCTTTAATTCAGGCACATTACCGATTACTTGGTAAGTATTAAACCTAGATTTCGCCATTTTTTTGTATATAGGGGCGAACTTATTGTTATTTATTAGGCACATATCCTGGCTGGTACTTGGAAATTCAATGTTTTGATCTATTTACACAGAGATTCTATGAGTTATCTAGATAAACTAATAACTGAGCATTATATAAAGTATTTATTGTACTTTCTCCAACAGGGACAAGCGCAGTCCCGGGTTCACAGACATTTTCTTCCGTGATGCATCAAGAGACAGTACGTATACCGATGTATTGCATGGATTCCTAATATCAATATCCATTATCCAAAGACTTGTCTTTTACGTAATATATAATTGTTAATTTACTTACAGTTTTCAACAGAAACACGAAGACACAGTGCAAGCCATACGAGTCGAGCTTCAGTGATGACTGTCCCCCAGGTGTGTTCTTTAACTATTTTGTATATGTGGGTAAAAAAACACAGTCTGTCCCAGGTAAATGGATGAGTCCCAGTCGCACGGAGTTGTTTCTTGGACGTAATGCTACGTGTTCGTAGCTCATTGCTACGCCGTAGCTCGGTGCGTAGATAGATTCAAGCTTGCTTGGTGACTGACAGATTTCTTTTTTTGTAAAAAAAAAGAATAGATAGTGTAAGTGATAAAGTAAAACATGTAAGATTTTTTAAAAAAATTCCGATAGTTCAAAATATATTAAAGAGATAAAATTTGTTTGTTTGTATGTAGGGGGTAATCTCCGGAACTACCAGTCCGATTTGGTAAATTCCTTTTGCATTTGATAGCCCATGTTAACCCGTCTTGAGGAAGGTTAGGCTATGTAACATCACGCTACGCTACTTTACGCGGACGAAGTCGCGGGCAGAAGCTAGTTGTTCTAATAAATACGCACACAACAACTTGAAATAAAGATCCATAGCGTAAACACAACCCCGCCTCAATTTTTACGCGCTCTCGTGTCTTTTCGGTACGAGAGGAGGCCTTTTCCCTGCAGTAGAACTATAATAGAATGGTATTATTATTGTGAGGTATTTCTGCTCGTGGCTGGACATACATTGTGGTTTTCCAGCGGACTGGTGCACCGGCTGTACGGTGTGTGACTGCGACGCCAATGGGCGCTGGGACTGCCACCTCCTGAGTTTCTGTCCTGAAGGTAAGATGATCATGGTGCGATCACCATTCTCCTGCCCTTATCCCAATTTATTTGGAGTCAGCGTAACATATATATCTTTTGCTTCCATACTTCTCTATTAGTCATTTCGGTAGTCACCCCCTTTCTAACCATAATCATCATTCACCCAGCCCATCCATCGCTTCTTTGGACTTCTCCAACTCTCATAGCTATAGACATTCAGACTGAAAACTTTCCTCATGAAATTTTCCTCGTTCCTCCGTATCACATGCCATTGTGATATGTGACTTTATAATTATATCTAAATAACTTGAGTTTGTGACGTGCGCTTTGATCATTTCTTGGTATCACCCTAGACAAGCACCTCAACTTTAAAACACACATCACTCTTCTGACTGGCCGTGTCCGCAAGTTGATTTATTTTTTTAAAACTCTTAGACACGTTGCAAAACGTTCATCTTATACGGTCAGTATATTTTGCAATGTGTCAGTCTGTAATCTCATATTGTATTACAAGTTGGGGTGGTGCTGCTAAATCAATTCTCAAGCCTCTTGAGGTAGCAAAACGTTTTTATTCGGCTCTAAATTTTATTAATAATTATGTAACAGTCTATGCAATACTTTGTCCTATTTTTCGGGAAATGAGTGCTGATTGTCCTTAATACAGGCTACTAAGTAACCTAGCTAGGACATCAAATCGTTAAATTGTTTTGTTACCTACTCATCTCAGTTGTAAACTATTCCTAAATTGTCATCCTATTTTTGTAACAAACTGTACCACTTTTTTATGAAATTAATTATTATTATTTCTACCGTGACGACATTATCGTGGACGTCCACGTCCACGTCACGCCATTACGATATCACAGGGATAAAATGTATGGAAATAAATGAAGAAGTTTTTAAATTTCCGTCCACGATATATGTATATCGTTATAACTTGTACATATTTCCTTACATTCTGAGGACGTGGACGTCTACGATAATGTCGTCACGTTAGAAATTATGAAAGCGCACAATGGTAAAAAAAAAAACACTAAAATGTTGCAATTAGGTAGGTAGTTAATAAGACGCTTTATTACATTTCGCATAACAATTAATATGTCATGATCATCAATAACACGTACATAACAAAACAAAAATATTTTCAGACAAAAAGAAATCAACAAAACACAATGGTAAACTCCCAGAATCCTGGAAACCATTTATGGATAAAAAGCAAGAGAAATTAATCAATTCCTCGTCTATCAGCGCGCCTCAGGCACGACCCAATTCAATTAAAAAATATAAAATCCCTAAAAAGGCTGATACAAAAGCAAAACCTGAAATAAAACGTGAAGGCAAGAAGAAGGCGCCACCACCGAGGCGCATCGTCCAGAAAAGAGTACCACTAAAGCCGGGCATGAAACCCGACCCTGGAAAGATGAAAACTCCGATCAAATATAAAAAGGTAGAGCCAAAAAAAAAGAACTCAACGAAAGAAATGATCATCAAAAAAGACATAGCAACACGTAAGCCAATTAAAATTAATAAATCTAATAGAGGCAGTTTGGAAATGGAGTTGGCACATAAATTGATGAAGAAAGTTATGCAAAGCCTGAAAAAGACAGTCGCCGCTAGTGTCAAAAACATGTCTGAAATAGCCAAGCAAAATGCTAATAATGTAAGAAATATGAAAGCCAAAGCAAAACTCAGCCAATCGAAAAACAAACCGAAAAACGTGAGTAAGAGACAGATTAAAAAACCTAATATGAAGCCACCTTACAAGAAAAAGACGGCAGGCATGAAGAAGCCTATATACAGGGCGAAAGGGAAGCCGTCAAAGAAAATTGGCGCAAAGATGTATATCAGGCACAAACGAGATGTCACAGTGCCTGGAAATATTGAAATACCTGCCAGTGTCACCTATGGTACGTTAAACTCACAAGTAAAGTAGGTTCTTACAGCCTTACCGTTGTAAGAACCTACTTTACTTGAGGCTTTTCTTAAATCTTTTATCTTATAAGGGTAGAGGAACGAACAAACGATTTAGCGATAACAAGTAACATCTCGTCTGTTATTATTTGCCATGCATCTGTCCACCCATAAAATTTTTAGACCCTTTCCTGATAATAACATTGTACATTGTTATTATTGTACATATGTTTGAGGTAGGCTGTCTATTTTTCAGGAAGTTCTGCAGAGTCGACAAATACGACAGTGGCATTGACCGTTATACCAGTGACCAGCAAACCGATGACTAGCATGCCAGTGACCACCGTATCAGTGACCAGCGTATCAGTGACCAGCATACCAGAGACCAGTATACCAGCAACCAGCAACCCAATTGTACCCGATGGTAGCAACTTCTCAGACGCTCTTATAGGAATCAGCACCCTTCCTGACAATAAATATTACAAATATACTTTCGCCAGTGAAGAACCTAGAACTAAACTGAATGTATCAATCGAGGATACAGTAACAAAACAATTTAATAAAACAGAAACCATATTTAACCTTCTTGGAGTACACTTCAGTTCCATTATAGCGACAGAAAAAAAGCACGTTGAAAACAAAGAACTAATTAAAAGTAATCACTCTAAAGAAATTAATCCCGAAGAAAATGGATTGAAATATTCAAAATGGATGAATCTTAAAATTTTAAAGGAGAAAAGAATTACCTCCGAGCCGATTAAACATAAAAAGCTCATGAAATTAATGCCACATACAAACAAAACTATTCACCTTGATGATAAAAATAGGAGCCATGGGAAGAAGCTTCAAAGAAAAATCAATTATCGAAAAAAAAACACGGTGAAGCTACTTAATCATTCTAAATGTAGGTTCGATAACTGTAAGATGAACAATAGTATTAATATAAACATGCCAAATAAAAACTATCGTGATATGCATGGTTATATACCAAAGATACTAATCAATCACAACAAAAATAGCACCACTTACCCTCAGAGAAAAAGGAAGCCCGGGGTTTTAAAATATTTGAAGAGGATTTTTAACAAAATATTTAAAGGCAGGAAAATGCCCGACCAAATGAGCAAACACCAACTAATAAAGACTTTATGTGAAAACTTCGGGCCATGTGTGAAAGTAAATAGAAAAGACAGAGTTCTTTTGAACTCGAAACTTTCTGATTTAGACAGAGAAACTACAAGAATTCTTAAAACTGTCAAAATCATCAAGGGTTTATTGAAATTACTGGTATTACCCGAAAATGTTAATAGTAACTTTTCGAAACAGGAACATTTCCGAAATGATATACAGAAATTGAACAACATTCTGAAAGGTGTTTATTCTCAAAATGGTCAGGTGAAATTGACAGCGACGCAGCTAACTCAAATAGAATATATAAAGAGAAGCACACAAGATTTCATACAGTCAGTTAGTAAGTTCGCATCGCTGCTCAATCAAATAATTGCTATACTTACAAAACAAGATACACACCGCTTTAGCAACAAGGCAAAACACCATTTCATGAACAAAAATCTATCAAAAGATGATCCTTTTCGAAGCTTGAAAAATCTGCTTTTAAGATACAATTTAGTTCAAAATACATTTATGAAACAAATGTATGAGCAATTACACAATTTTGAGTATAAGATTAATGAGAAACCGAAGGTGAGTGAAAGTAAGGATTTGAATAATAGTGTAACAATAGAGAATATCTCAAGGAATATCATTCACAACCTCAGGAAACTGAAGCACCTGGCTCAAACGGGGAGCTATAGTGGGAGGGAGAGGGCGAGGACCAAGAGGGATACCAGCAGAGATGACGATGCCATAGAGTATCTGCTGTTGTTGATGGAGTATTTAATAAAACAGAATCATCCTCTGGACGCTGAACCAGGTAACATCTTTGATTTTATAAGTTGTAATTTATGCTTTATTAAAACAGCGATTTGGTGAGAAATGAACTTTAAGTTAAATATGTATATCACACCATATTGAGATAACAATATTGCGAGCACAGGTTTGAGCAGTCAGTATTTTAATTTATTATTATAACGATACTTTTTTTTTCCACTACTAACCTCGACCATTCGGTATAACACACTTAAATGTTTTTTTTATGTCTTACATTTTTGATGAAAAAATTAAAGAATTTTCTTTTATTTTTCAGTTAACGATGGTATAGATTTACTAATTGAAGCTATCAAAAATGCACCAGATATTAAACCGATCAGGAAAAAAGTACTAGAATACACACCGGCCCTTTATTCGGACACTACCACGACCACCACTTCTCGTAGTATTTCTAGCACTGCTACTTCTGAAGATACAAAAAGTGAAGACGATAGTCCTTCTGAAAGTGACAAGACGTCTTCCAGCGAGGATAGTAGCAAAACCAAGCTAGAAGAAAATGAAAGTAAACTGAAGGAAAATAAAGATTTTGTAGTAACAGTCGCGGATGATGACAATGAATTCGAAGATAAATTGCAATTCGATCGGAGAGCAGAACCCAACAAGATGGATGAAATCACTGAATTGGCTTTCTTTAGTAAACTTGGAGGAGCAGAGGACAACATAATGCTGGACACGGAAAGTGTATTTGAAACTACGACTGTTAGAAATACTATAATGCCTTTAGAAATGGAAACAAGTGATAAATTAGATAGTCGCGATGATCTTAATCTGGAAAAGACACTTACTATAGAAAGTAATAATTTAGGTAAGTCAATAGATTATAGTGAAGGTGGCGGCAAAAAGATTGAAGTGTTCACTGGAGACATGGATGAAGAAACTATCATACAAAGTACAGTCACAATAGAACCAGATATACCTACTACTACGAGCACAGAATTTCTAACTCAGGCTGTTCAAGCCCAGATCTCCAAAGCAAAAATAAGATATAAAAACCTTGAATCGTTCGACAATGACAGCGGTGACAAGAGATCTAAACTAAAATGGATAGAAGAAAACTTCGGGAAAGAAACTGAAAAAGGGTTCACTGACTTTGAAGAAAATAACTCTACGCTAGTTATTACACCTGTAACAGCTAAAGCTATAACAGCGAAAACTTTAGATAAAATAGACGTTATTGGTTTAACTAGAGTAAAAGGTGAAGTTAGTGAAAAAGCTGATGAGAAAGAAACAGATGAAACAGAAAAGAAAACTGCGGCCAAGTTGAGTGCTGAAGAAGTAATGTTTCGGAAGCAAATGGAACTTTTAAATTCGCTCGATTATGGTACTGAGCGAGCTGAAGTATTTGAGTCAGATTCGAAGGATAGTAATATTGAGGAACGATACACAGGGGACAGCTTTCCTTCATATTTCGTTTAGTTCATCATTATGAACTGAAGCTGTTTCGATTTGTTGTTTAACTGTAGAATATGGTTTGGTACGTTATTTTGACTGATATGTTACTTTCATTATTTTAATGGGTATTTATGTACCCATCTCATCATTCTCCTACCCTTATCCTAATTTACTTGGGGTCGGCGCAGCACATGTATGTACTCACCTACGCTTCCCAATTCTTGAGCTATAAGTTTTGTAATTTCGATCTAAGACTAATATTACTTGTTTGAAGTTATTACTGAGCTGATTGACATATTTTATCCAGGGTACAAAATATATTTATATCAGCCATATTTTCATAATTTTAAGGATGCACTTCGGTTTGTGCACAGTAACAAACATGAATTGCTTCTATTTTCTGTCTGTTTAGTTTGAATTCGTTGTTTTACAATATTAGATATATAAATAATTTAGGAGTTAGGTTCTTTACCTCATAGATGTATTGAGTCATCTTCTTTTCAAAATCTTTGTCAAGAAGTCTTGGTCTGTGTCTTGATGTGTGAATGCATGGCAAACTTGTAACGACTGTGTTCTGTCGTAGAGCTTGTGTCATTTTTTATGATGTTTTCTTCTTTGTACATACATAAATCATAAAATTGGTTAGCTCGCGGTATGGAGAAAGTTTGGTTCTGGAGTGGCGACCGCGTACCGGTAAACGAAACATATGATGGCCTCCCATAAGATGGACCGATGACCTGGTGAGGGCCGCAGGAATCAGCTGGATGCGAGAAGCATAGAACCCGTCGAAGGTCGCGGTGGCGATGCTTGGGGGAGGGCTCTGTCCAGCAGTGGACGTCTGATGATGGTGGAAGATTTTGGAACTAAAGACCCTTTTCCTAATGCTTCCAATACTCCATCTTTCCAAGCATTTAACCAAGCGTTACCTAGGATGGGCTGTTATTATTTACTTTATACTCCAAGTGAAGACGTGTGTTGGTGAATTTCATCAGGTTTTCAGATTATATATTCAAATATCTCTATACTGCCTCGTTAGTAGCAAGCACTACTGCTGAGCATGAGGTCCTGGGTTCGATTTCCAGGTCGGGTAAAGTAATAAGGGTAAGGGTTTTCCATTAGGAATTTCTCAGTAGCAGCCTGGAGTCTGGATTTGTGCTCGGTTGATGGCAATAGGCTCGTCCCCTAAAACGAGGGTGTACTTTGTATTCCCTAAAGGGTTACGAGCACCTCTGCCTAACCCTTCGGGGAATACAGGCGTGATGTTATGTGTATTTTCAAATATTACCTTACATCTTGCTATGCTGAACTTCGGGCAATCCCAATATTCCTGCCTTTAGTTTTATGAACACGATTATAATGCATCAAATTACTACTTTCGGCCTTTAGGAGTTAAGAAAATTAACATTTTGTGCATTTGTGTAATGATGAAAATGTGTAATATAGGTAATTATTTATTTCATTCATTATTCACGTTCTACGGTTAAACAGCGGTCAGATTTAAGTGATAATAACTTATATTTATGCAATATAAATAGCAATTTGTTTTAATTGTACATACACTCGATTATTCGACTTTACTCTAGTTCAATAAATTATTAACAATGTTTTGGAATCATTTTATTTAACCCTTAGAAATGGCGATGCACACTATGACTAGACGCAACGACAGGTTAGGGAACACACAGCACTGCGTCTAGGCGCAGCGACAAGACGCAGATGCAAACAACAACTCTGCGTCTTGTTGCGTCTAATTGTCAAGTCAATTTTACTCTATGTCACAGGATATGTCAGTTTGTATGTAGGATCGGATTCCGAAAATTATTTTAGGGAAGCTACAGTATTGTCAAGCAAGTGTCATAGGATAATTTTATGTTAAAACAAGAAATTTCACGCCGACGAAGTCGCGGTCAGAAACTAGTGATTTATATTATTTTGAAGTAACGTCTCTGACACTTCGAATTAAGAACTTCAGGAGTTTCTTGTCCGTTCTTTCATCAACTTTCTGGCTAACCAACCGACTCGTTGACAATTCAAAACCGCCTGTAAATGGTTAAATTGCAATAAATGTTTAGTTTCAGTTTGAACCTTCGTTTTAGTTAAGAAGAGTGTTAACTCAATTACCCACCTAATGCACCGGCGGGTGCACGGGGCCGGCTCCTCGTGTCGCAACCGTTCCGGTCTGCTGCCGGCGCGCCGACGACGGCCCGACCTTCCGTTTTCGCCGCGTCTAATTGTTCGACGGCTTATCTCTAGTTCTGAAACATCCGTTAGTACTGATAGTGATACTGTTTTTACCGGGTTTCGTAAAGGTACAAGACAAATTAGAGCAAGATTGAAGATTAACATTGAAATTCAATTGGAGTTTCTTAGCCCGCTTGTTCTTTTCTTAGTTGAATGAATAATAAATTGTTCAAAATTGTAAAAAAAGTCAGATGTCATGTGAATCATCAAGCGATTTTGAATCATGTCAACAATTACAAAACAACCAGTAGTAACTGTCAAGTTGACCTGCCCTGCAGACGGTTATGTGAGGTAATGGGACTATTTTCTACGTCAATGACTAGTCTATCAGTCTGCGGGTACAACCTGTTTTTTGTTTTGTTTTCTTCACAAAACTTGATTTAATTTTTGGCTCGGACTTCATTATAATAAACTAGAACGAATGATTCGAGATTATTTAGACGTTTCAACACTCTGTTAAGATTTCTAATCGAGTAGCTACAGTATCAGTCGATCTTTCAAAACAATAAAGATACTGTGCAGAACCTAAATCTAACCAAACCAATAATTTAAATGTAAAATAACTCTATCTGTCTATCTGTACCTTTTCACGCCTTAATAGCTGAACGGATTTGTAAGAAAGAAACACGGATAGACCATTGACCTGGGTTAGGGCATAAGATACTTTTTATCCCGGTAGTACATTCCCGTGTGATAATTTCCAATCTCCACGCGGGTGAAGCTGCGGGTAAAAAGAAATAAAACAGCCTTACAAATGTTTTGAAATATTAAGCGAATCCTTCTTTCATAAAGTGTTTCCGTGGTTCTACAAGGTAACATATTGGGACCTCTACTAAGAGTTGTGAAACAAGATGCATTAAAGATATATCCTATATCACGTATTCCAACGTGCTTGGTCAAAAGGTCTGTATAATGTGCATTACACAAATAATTGTCTCATTGGCGGTTTGTGGTCGTCATTATAAATATCTACAATGCGGTCTAATATTCGGTTACCGCGGAACGTGAGACGATGCTCATATTTTGTGAGAAACTATGTATTTTGTAAATTATCTGTGTGTACGACAATTATTTATTTGTGCTAGTTGTTATGTGGTTACATTATAAATTGCTGGAGATAAAAAGCTGGAGATATTATTCTTATTGCAAATCTGTTTGCTGGTTGTTCAAATATTTCTGTCAATTTTTGTGTCTTGTGATACTCACTTGAGCAGTTATAATCGCTCGTATGAGCTGTATAGAAATACGCTTATTCAGCACAGACAGGCACACGATATTTGTAAAGTAGAAAAAAAATACATGAATTGTTTTTATTCCAATAACGAGATGGACGTAGGTACCTAGTATTGTATACAATCAAGTATTTTTTAACTGAACAGACAGCTGTGCGGGCGGGCGTTTTTGGGGGACTGTCTTTTGTAATTTTGACGTTAAACAAGTGCTGATTCTCAGTCTAATTTGAATAAATGACTTTTGATTTAGATTTTTTGATTTTGGAGTTAAAGATGACTTTCACTACAAACGAATAATAACCTATAGGAACCTAAAAAAATTCTTCTTTACAGAACTAAGTCAATATTACATTAAACTAAACCAGATTTATAGAATGAGTCCTCTAAGTATCTCCTGACATGGTCAGAGCATGTAGGTCACAGACCATTTACTGGAACGCAAAAAAAGTAGCATTAATGTTGTTTAGCGCAACTTGTTATCAGTCCATGCATCTGAGGCGGCCTTGTCGCATGTTTATGTAATAAGTAATGACTGCTTGACTCTGCTGGTGCTCGTGATATATTGTGCGAAGGCTTAGTTTTATATTTAAATACTGGTTTAAATATGGGTATGAATATTGGCTTGACTTTCCAAAGATTGGCAATGGAACCAGCGTTTGGAATAACGTTGAAGGTCACGTGATTTCGCTGAATAGAAAAATAGAACTGCCGGTTGATTCTGTAAAAATCTTACCGTGAAAACTCAAGTGAAGTGAGCTTGATGTTAGTTGTCAGGGGTGTCAATTCCTAGCATTATTTGGAATGACAGCTCATTCCACGCTCACTTCACCTAAGTTTTCACGGTGAGATGGTTACAGAATCGCACTGCTGGTGTTGACGCTGGGGGGAGGCCTATGCTATGCTTAGTGGACATTTTACGGCTGAAGTTATGATGAGTAGAGTATTGATTTGATTATTGTTATAAGATAATGAGTGGGTCTTACAAAATATCGGCTGCCCTTGGTTTATTTCAGAGTCTACATGTGCATATAAAGTGCTAGTATGGACGAAAATGCTCACTGAAGAGGTAGTTTTGCACCATCATCATTTTAGCCGAAAGAAGTCCACTGCTAGACATAGGTTTGTGGCTTGTGGGTATGTGGCCACAGCGTCACACATCGACCTGTCCTGTTCTTCTCGCATCCAGCGGATTCTCACGACCTTCATTATGTTAGGTGGAATGCTGGTTCCATCGCCAATATTTTTCATCTAATCTCTGGAAAGTCAAGATATAAAAACCCCCCCCACCCACCAATACCAACCACCCACCAATATGTTTTTGAAACCTATTCAAAAACATATTTCAAAGTGATAGGACCCTTTATATTAATGTCGCAATTCTTAATAGTCGAAGTTCCTCGTTAACAATATGGTACTGCCGGCAGAGGATTATCTTTGCCCGCCGGTGAATTCGCAACGCACCTACCAGGTAACGATACTATCATCACTGCGAAGGACCCACTACACATTGCCACACATTTCCCTTCACACTCGATTATAAATCTAATTGCGCACATCCCTGCCTTGTCTTTGATACAATGTTGCCAGCGCTATTACTTTGTTTTCGCTAGATTGATGGCGATTGAAGGGATTACAATAACAGGTAGCAGCGCCCTTATATAACTGCTGGAATATAACTTACTTGGGAATCTATCAAATGCTGGGTATGAAACTCCTCGTTTCACACTGGCATCTGGCTTTTCCACCATTAAGAAAAAAGGTTGCCCACCAAAGAGGCTGAATCAAGTTCTTCTAACTGAACAGAGAGCTGTGCTGCTGCGGAGTATGTTGCACCAATTCTTCCCAGCTAAAGCACTAGGAAGGGAGACTGTCTAATGTAATTTTGATGTTCAAAAAGTTTGAATAAATTAGGTACTTTTGATTTTCAAATGGAACAAAAGCTGGCTTAGACAAAAAAAACAAAACTTTTTTCACATGTTAACGAAGTTTGCATCCAAAACCCCGGTTCTAAATGCGTTACATCAACGTAATGTTCTTCCTGTGCACAATAGGCGGCGCAGTCCAGTGACCAGCCTTCGACAGCAAGTATGGCGAGTAATGTTCGAACATATTGAGCTAGTGTCACCTGATGTGGAGTCATCGAGAAGTGCAGTGCGTAATATTTAAGAAAAGACGTCATCGTCAAAGTCAAAGTCATATAAGGCCCTTTTGGACATAACATTTTACAAAAAAAAAAATTGAATTGATTCTAGGGACCCCTTCCAAAAGGTTTTGGATGGAGAAGAATAGGCACCCTTACTCACCTTCCTGCTCATGTACACTTACATTACTTGGGGTAGACGCAACACGTTTTTTTCTTCTATTCAGCCAGCAACCCCTTCCATTCTGTTCCCCTGTCAGCCGTCATTCTATCATTCACTCACTGCTCTTTCATATTATCCCCCACACAATCCATCCGTCTTTTCTTTGGTCTTCCTCTTCTTCTCCATCCATGAGAGCATTTATATACATCAGTGTACGGGTAAGATACATTTAAATGATAGACTGATAGAATGATTGAATTTGTGTATTGAAATAACACCCAAAACTGATAACTGATCGACTCGCGGCGAATGAGTCTTTTGTGGTTAGCCCAAACGGTGATATACGACTGCTGATCGTTGACCTAAAATGGTATACCTATTTTATTCTTTCGCTGCGCGTCGATGTCAGCATAAAATTGATACATATGCTATTGTGCGGGCTTGCTCGTACAATCAGTCTTTTAAATACATGCGTTTCGTACAGGGTTTAAATGTAATTACTCGTACCATTGTTTTTTTTCCCATAACTTACTCAGAATGAATATCTACGGGCGTATAGGGTGGCAGGGTCATGGACGCACAACTGAAACCATATACCTACTCAGCGCATGATTCTAGACCGGAGCTAAAAATTTCTTCATAGCGAAGAAATTTTTAGTCGGTTATCACAAAAAATGGTGTTTCATAGAAAAGTGTAATTACCTACGCGGTCAAAATGTATGGAAAAGCAATTTTTTTCAACAGACGAAAAATTTCAACGCTGAGGCTCGTTCAGAATCATACATAACACGTATCGTGGTAACAGGTTGCGCGTCGATATCTGTATAAAAGTAATTAAGCACAAGCAAAGGTGGGTTAATAGAAGCATTGTAGGTAAAGTTAATTTGTTCAAGTCAATTCAAATACGCTTATGTCTGTAGGTACTTATAAAGAAGTTGTTACATCAGTATCATTTTACCTACCAGTCTCTAAAATTACATAAATTAAAGCTACGTCACATAACACGACGTAGTCTCATAATATTTTTCCGGTTTAACAAATTACATGAACAATATTTCGCTCCCCGCCATATTGCGGGCGACCTTTCGCGCGCTGCAACTGACATTTCACCGCGTTTTGGCGCCAACCGCGCGCGGCTCTTCATACAGCCTAGTTCGTTTTTTAAAACTTTATTTTTATTTATTGATGACTGTGAATCGATTGTGATTTCTTTATTGAAAAATATTTGTTTGTTTTTTTTAATTTTGTGATTGTATCGAATGAGTTACCATAAACTAAAGTGAGAGTTTTTGAACAAAGTGTCGTGATTTTTTAAAGTATTTTCGCCGGTTACACTCAGGTAGGTTCAATTGAAAGTTTTTTTTAATTCGGTTGCGAGTAGCTGACTTTATGATTTTTGAGTTTCGCTGATATTTCCAGAGACCATGTTTTGATATGTTTTATGTAACAGTATGTTTTTAACCATTATACGGTTAACGTAATACGCTCTCGTTATGCAAATTCTTATCAAGTCCAGAGTTAAGTCATCGTTATTAAAAACTGGACCAAATTATATTTTGTAATATGTTATTTAAAGAAGTGTCCGCGATTCCGCGACATCTCTTTTAGAAATATTAATGATAAAGTATATTATCTAGGTACCTAGATAATATATTTGATGTATGCGGTAAATAATAGGTAATCGTTTTAATTACGTATACAGCAGCTCTGAAAGTGTATTTAACAAAAAAGCGGAGGGCCTTACACTTGAGCAGTGGTGGCCCAGTAGTAGCGGCGCCGACTTACGAATTGTAGGACGTGGGTTCGAACCCAGGCAGGCGCTCTATTTTGTTTAATTCATTTCATCACCACTGCTCTCGAAACGGTGAGGGAAAACATCGTGAGTAAACCTGAAATATATAATATATCGTAGAACCAAAAGTTCGAAGACATGTGACACCTACCAACCCACTGGGCCCGCGTGGTGGATTACGCCCTACTCCACAGAGAGGAGGCCTGTGTCCCAGCAGTAGGAACATCATAGGCAGACTAAGCTATGCTTACACTTTCAATCCTTCGGCGTAGGTTACTTTCTTCATCACCAGAATATCCAGTCTCTACCAGCACACTGCTGTACATTGGTTGGGGGTTGGCCTCATCCACCATAACACCTCATCTTCCACTAAGGTTTAACTTAAGACAACACTTATGTATGTTAAAGTTCTTTGTTAACAACTGTCAGACCCAAGTACTCAAGTATTTCGTACATTCTAACTGGCTGTGTAATGTTTAAAAGCACAAGTACATGGAGCAATGCCGCATTGCCTTTAGTTGCGACAGTATCAACAAGAGGTCGATTAAATTGTTTAATTTACTACTACAGTTTGACCTATTGCATTATCTTCGAAGATGAATGAAGGGTTACCTATACGTTTAGAGGGTCGAGCACCTGAAGTCCATTTTCTGGTTTAAACTAAGTATGAGCCGTTTAATCGGCTTTGATTTCTGTCCATCGGTCTTAACCACAATTTTCTCCTTCAGCTCATCAATTTATCTAATTGGTGACCGATATGCCTTTGTTTTGAACGTGGCTAACATTGCAACCTGTGTCGATCGTCTGCTCAAACTGTAAGAAGCTTTTGATAAACCATCGGATCGGATCATAGGCACTTCTAAGTTCACTGAATATGGAAGAACGAGCTTAAGCCCGCGACTTCGTCCGCTCGAATTTGTTGGTCCACGACCCACCGCGTCGCATCGCATCGCTTGCCCGCGCTATCACTTCGTTTTAGCTTAGCGCTTTTTCTAACTTTTTTGCTTTCTGCTCGACTCCTAAGAGTCCTAGCGTGATGTTAAATAGCCTTAGCCTTCTCAAGCATTAGGCTTACTGAAAGAAAAATATTATTTCAAATCCGACTGGTAGTTCCAGAGATAAGCGCGTTCAAACGAACAAACGAGAACTGTTGAGCTTTATTACTAGTATAGTATACAGATAGATAGATATAGATTAGCGAAGTTGTAGAATCAGAAAAATGGCCCATAGCTTGAAATCAAGAAGATGGCAGTTTAATCTGTGTGACAAACATTATTATTTACATTATACAAGCAATACACTTTACTGTCTAGCCTTTTCCTAACTATGTTGGGGTCGGCTTCCAGTCTTACCGGATGCAGCTGATTACCAGTATTTTACATAGAGTGTCTGCCTATCTGACCTCCACACTCCAGTAACTGGGTAACACGAAACCCCTTGGTAATACTGGTTGTCAGACATTCGGGCTTCTGACGACCCGTAAGGACTGTCAAAGATCCACGAATGACAGCCGGACCAACGGCTTAAACGGCTTATGTAAAGATGGTCACCCATCCACGGACCAACCGCGGCAAGTGTAGCTTAACCTGATCGATCGACCCGTGCGGCTGTTTTTGTTTAGCCACAAGCCCCTCACGACTAACAGAGAAGTATGGAAGAAAAAGACATGTTGCGCCGACCACAAATTAATTGGGATAAGGGCAGGAGCATGATGATGACAAGCGCCACTTTGCATTTTCTTAAAACAGTCATGTGTTGATCAAGATTACGATAACTCCACTGATTCTGGGTCAATTGCCTCCCAGTGCGAATCATTGCTGTCACAAATAAAAGTTGTTTCACAAGAATAACTTGTTCAGTTTCACATCGTTCGTTCGTTTCTGTTGTTGACAATATTTATACAACGTATATCATCACGATATGTTACAAAGTGAAGGGTTTTAGGGACATTTAAATAATAAATATCGCAGCGCTGACATTCTGATAGGGTCCGCTGTGATGTCACGGAGAGGAAGTGGGCCGTAACCCACCACGCGGGCCCAGTATTAGATTTGCATACCTGAAACTTTGTTATTATAAGCACCATAAACACTACAAGTGTGACCACTAATTTGCGGTAGACTGTGACCAACATGAAAGAAACCACTTTTTATGTTTCCATGCCTCACGTAGGGCGAAAATCCGATTTCTTTTACCTTTTCATGACTTATACGCACTTGACCGCTATTTTTTAACAAAATATTGAACGTGTTCAAACTTCCATTACTCCTACAATCAATTCACCAAAGATTTCTATGTCGCAAGCTGCAGTTCCAGCGATTTCTATCTCATTGTAGCGTTTCTTGTGCCGGTCTGTAGGTACAGTTGAAATATTTGCATTTTATTGCCGTTTCGCACGGTATACGACTGTTTCTAAATGTTTGTACTGCTGCTGTTTTGTCGCAGTTTGTCATGTCGTACAGAATGAGCTAATGAACAATTCAATCATAAATTATTGTTTCGTAAAGGGGGGGCTTACGTTATGGAATAGTGTCGTGAAACAGCGGCTTGACTGTTCTCTTTCAGGCTATCCTACTACAAGTATTATTATACACGCGAAAGTTTGTGAGGATGGATGTTTGTTACTCTGTCACGCAAAAACTACTGAACGGATTTGGATAAAATTTAGCACACAGATAGTTTATAACCAGAATTAACATATAGGATACTTTTATTCCCATATTTCCACGGGATCGAATCTTATGCGGGTGAAACCGTAGGGCGCTGCTAGTAGCACTATAATTTCTCCCGCGCAGAAGGCTAATCTCAGTTGAGATTGGCCGCCATGGCCGAAATCCGTCTGGAGGACCAGAAATAAACTAAGAAACGCCGGTTTTTAAAAAGCTGATAAATTCAACTAACACGTCTTATCTCATGTTAATTGCTCAGATAGGCTTGCTTAAATAATTGTAATAATTTCTCTATGACAGCGTGTTAGTTAAAATATTATACAGAAATAAAATATTTATCGGCCTTTTGAATATTGTTCTGGAAATAATTACAAAAACACTGCAATATTGTAAAAAACCGATGCAATAATTTCTAAATAATATCGAAAACCTTTATTTTTACAATTGTTTGTCAATCCATGTAGCTTTTCGTGTTTGATAGATTACCATTTTTAAACAGTCACAACGTACATACACTCACGCCGCTTCTCATGGCGGTAAGCAGAGACTACAGAACACGGTGGTATACTGTGTAAAAATGTTTCTGCATAAAAATTTGCAAAAGGAGTATGTAAGGATCGTGGTAGGTGTGCTTTGATCCTTAAGTTTCGAACAAAACATACTTTCATCTAAAGGTCGATTTGGACCTAACGAGCGAATGCATATTCTATCCAACTTCACCAAATTCTTTTTGTGTAAATAAGGACAGAACATTCCTTGAGAGGGGCTTGTGGCTAAGTAATAACCGCCGCACGGGTCGATCGATCAGGTTAAGCTACGCTTGCCGCGGTTGGTCCGTGGATGGGTGACTATTTTCACATACCAAGTCCCCTCCGCGCCTCGGAAAGCACGTTAAGCCGTTGGTCCCGGCTGTCATTCGTGGATCTTTGACAGTCGTTACGGGTCGTCAGTAGCCCGAAAGTCTGACAACCAGTCTTACCAAGGGGTATCGTATTACCCAGTAACTGGGTTGTGGAGGTCAGATAGGCAGTCGCTTCATGTAAAATACTGGTATTCAGCTGCATCCGGTTAGACTGGAAGCCGACCCCAACATAGTTGGGAAAAGGCTAGGCAGATGAGATGAAGGACAGAACATTCCTTCGAAGATTCTCTTCTTACTAAAATGTCAAGAATATCAACAAAAAAATGCTTTAGAATTGCTTCACCCTAAGAAAAAACACTGGCATGTAACTTTTAAAAAGTATTTCTAAAGATTGTCGTGGATGGTAAACATTTCTTCAGACATTTTACAACATTTTTGAGACGCAAGCGAAGTCTGGCCATACCTTCAGACCCTTTAGAACATTTTTGAGATGAAAGCATTTTCTGGGATCTGCTCAAGTCCTGTGAAGTCACACCACTTTGCAGCCAAAACAAATCACTCGATAATCGTGTCCTATTGCATACAAGGTTTTATAGTTAACTTTCTTAAGGCAACTAACAATACCTTTCGTTTCCAATAAGGCAGATATGAGTGGAAACCTTATTGGTGAAATATCACCAATAAGGTTTTTCTGAGGAACACCTCAGAAAGGTCAGGTGCGTAGTACTCGCAACCGGCGTGCGTGTATGACCAGATAATTTAATGAACGTAAACCAGGTGGCGTTCTGTAGTTTCTGCCTACACCCATTCGAAGACCGCGTGAGTAGATGTATTTGTCCTCACATAACCATTTAGATTCACAATAAACATTACATTAATCATTATTTTCGTTCAATTAACATCCTCTAGAATTAATACCTACATACATAATGCGATTACCTCCGTTCACCAAACCGTAATGATTGACTTAAATTGGGATCATGGCCGTCCAGACACTGAACACCATACAAATACATGAGCTATGGTTGTGGAGCAGAGGTTAATAGACAAGCTACTGCACTATTTAAACGAGGTAAATCCTTGAATGTAATATATGTTTAATCGTAGTAGAACTTTACTTGAAAGGGCTCGTCGGGAGTTGTAGTATTGACGTACAATAAACAAAGTTAGCGGGTGACCATTTTGCATCCTTTATTAGGTAATAAGGTTGAAAGGTGATCGAATCAGAAATGCGGAAGAGATCCGCAGGAAAACCCAAGCTACTTACATACCCACCGACTTAGCCCGAAGGTAAGGCCCACTGGTAACGGCTACGAGTTGTAGGAGTTGTGGGTCGTAGCGAACCTAGTCAGGCGCTTTAAGTACTGTGTATAAATTACGTCATCACCAATGCTCTAGAAAAAAGCTAAACTACACGGAAAACAGAAAACCGGCATGTCCTACAACCAAAACTTCGAAGACATATATCGCAGTCCACTGCTGGACATAGGCCTCTCCCAGGCTGCGCCACAACATCCTGTCCTCCGCCTTGCTTATCCAGTCTGTCTCAGCCACCTTTTTAATGTCGTCGATACGTCTAGCTGGGGGGCGTCCCACACTGCGTTTGCCGATAGGCGGTCTCCACTCCAGGACTCGTCTGTTCTGTCCTTCGAAAAACATGCCCAGCCCACTACCACTTCAGCTTACTTAATCTGCAAGCTATGTCGGTTCTTTTCCAGATAATTTCATTTCTGATTTTATCCTTCAAAGAAACTCCGAGCATAGCCCGCTCCATAGCGCGCTGAGCGACCTTGAATTCGTGGACCAGCCCGACCGTCAGGCTACCACAAAAGATCCAATCCATCATCAGTTAAATCAAGTAGCATTGTGGTCAGTTGTACCACAATAATATTGTGGTCTCGTGACCATGTGGTCGCGATTCGAGAGTCGATAGGAAAGGTCAAGGAGGGTGTCGAAATGTTTGTCTTGGTGAAACAATAGTGGGCGAGGAGCCGGTGATCATGATTATTAAACTTCAGTAGGCATTTTACTGAGCGTGATTTAATATATTGGTATGCAATTTTTTGCGAGTTCAGATGAGGCAACCATTAAAAGCTCTTGGTAATAATGTGTGACTTTTATGCAATTGTTATTTTTTTACTGACCATTATTTTTCAATGTATAAAACATCTACATATTATGTTATTTTTCTTAATTAATTAGTTGTTACTTGCTTACTTATTATTTTAATTTATCGATAAATAAATCAAAGTCTTTACATATTGGGATGAGGTTTAGATGAAAATTCATATTTTTCGAACCAATTTAGAACCTGCCTTGCAATGAAAAGAGCTATTAACCATTAACCTACCTACTATCTGTTCCAAATGTACATATATAAAAAACCCCTTTCAGGCTAAATATTAATTATTTATTTATTTTCTCACTACATTCATAGGCTCAAAGAAAAATGTTGTTGGAGACTGGGTGCCTAACCTAAGTCGAGCCTGTATTATATATAGGCCACCAGGTCTCCGTCTCAAGTACATAATTATGGTCTCTCGTAAACTTAAACTAGGCAAACATTTTTTTTTTTTTTTTTTAAACTTTGCCCCCCCACATTAGGAATTTCTCCTGTGTCGTGGGATAATTTGCTTTTGACTTATAGTTAATTAAGTAATTTTATGTATTTACTAACATTATGGACTGCAAGGTCTGCAATAAAAGTTTATTATTATTATTATAGAAAGGAGTGTTTGTGAGAGGTGAGTGGGTGTGTGAGTGTGCGGGTGTGTGATTGTGTGGGTGGATGGAAAGGTTGGTGCGTGTTAAATTGATTGTTGAGTGCCAATTTATAAACATATATATAAAATATTAAAAAAAATAACAAATATGAAATGATATCTTTAAGGTGATTTTAAATTAGAATTTCGGGTTTAAGCATTCAAATAATCAAAACATAGCTTGATTTGTAAGTGGCGCTACGAATTGGCATCCACGGGTACGTTTTCTGATCCATTTAATTATTTATTTATATTAGAACAGACCATACCTACTTGTATTTTGTGCTGTCAGCCTCGCTACCAAACTTGCCGATTTGTTCATCTTTTCGCTGTATAAGGTCAAATTAATTTAGCCAGCGAAACTCCGCAGGCAGTATACTATAGGTAGGTTTCGATATCTGTACACGATATAACAAAAAAAACCAGACATAATATAGTGTTGTTACTAAAAATCAGTTTTTTTTTTGTGTTAACTTCATGGGCATAATGGGTATCGGTATCCAAGCATGATCTAACAACAGTAAACGAGTTCCTCAATTCGTACTTGAAGTAACTACACTAACAGTGGACCCCAAAAAAATATCATTGCATCTGAAAATATAAGGGAGAGAGAGCAGCATTAGAAATGATCTTCCCTTTCTAATGCTTCCAATTTGATTTCGCAAGGAACTTTGAAAGTAAAAACTAAACAAAAACACTTACCTGATGATTATTGAACCAAAGATTTCTTTCAGGTCAAGAGCTACAAACTGGTTTCGACAATAACAACCACTTCTAAACAATCTGCTCGTCAATCAACGAACAAATTCAAGGCGTTTCTTTAATATTGACATTCAAATATGCAAACATGCATCTCTCGGTATTTTGATAGCAATTATTTGTGATATTAAACCACACTGACCATGAGTTCGAAACGAATGAAGAAATATCATTAGATTATTATTTATTTTTGTGTAGATACTGTCTAGGAATGACAGACTTATGGAAATATAAAAGTAGGTGTGCTAGTTTGATAGAAGGAAATATTTAACCGGTCCTCTAAAAACGTATTCACCTTCTAATGATGTCCTTACGGTTTTTTTAAATTAATGACGCACTAAAAACTTTTTGGGCTTCTAATGATGTGCACTTTTTAAATAATTGAGCCTCTTTTTAATTTTTTTGCCTTTTTTGTCAGCTGGTCGCAGTAGCTAAGCTAGGTTACCCCAACCAAAGGGTTTAGGTTAGAACTGGGACCACCCGCGGCCCCGGCTGCTAAAATATACATACAGACAGCTTCTAAAATATCGGGACAAAAAAAAAACAGGATGACTAAGAAAATTAATCGTTTTCTGAATTTCATGTTATTTAATTCTCAGTATTTGTCTTCATCGTAAAGCACCTCTTATGTTTAGTGTCATAGTTGCCGCGCATCGATCGGCGAGCTCTACGTCCAAGTTAGTCGCTGTCACTTGGCTATTTAGCATTTTTACGACCTCAAAATACGAATTATTTGAGGTTCACAAAAAGAGGCACAATCATTATATTAGAGTATTCAATAATATTTTTAGGGTAGCAAATTGGGAATTATATGAAGTTGGATTAAATTCATGCCATTGGTAGATAGTGCTGGTTGTTGATACAAATAATATGAGGCGTAACTTGTTCCAAATGTGCCATCCATTGCCAGTGACTTCCTATGGGTGTAAATAAAAATTGTGTAAAATTCAAGATGCGTGCACTGACCGGACAGGTCCACTCAATCTGTGTGGTTGTTTCCTCAAAATACCATCTCAGACATAATCTTGGTCTTCACATGATCTGACCAAGATTATGTCTGGACTTTAAAAGAGACTGTGACCTCTGAGTTTGTTTCGGGTTTTCTTCTCTCAGAGTAGTCAGACAGGAAATGCCGACCTCATCTAGTTTTTAAAATATGATTGACATGTAAAAATGTCTGTAGAAACCTACTTACAGAAATAAAATCATTTAACATTAAGAGTTGCTCAGGTGGCCTAGAAATTATAATAGTGTTATAAATTTCCCAATTTAGCGTTCTTTACATACATTATATAAATCAGGTAGTCTAGATAATATTATAACATTTTATATGTTGCACGTCCAAAAATGTTTCCAGTCCAGTTCACGCATTATAGCATACTTAGGGAATACTTTACATTATGTATTGTGAAATACGTATGTAAGGAGCAGCAGGTGGTGGTCTGTAGTTTGTGCCTACCATGGGAAACAGGCGTGAGTTTGTTTAATGTGTATATCATATGCTTGTCCTTGGTAACCTTCTGTCACAGATTATCTGTATCTGTAGTAAAATCTCTGTAAGTATCACTGACATTGGCAGAAACTACAAACCGTCATCTATAACGATCCTTACATACTCCTTTTGCTTCGTTTACGTTCATACATCTGGTCATACACGCACGCCGCCTGCGAGTACTACGCACCTGACCGTTCTGAAGAACATCACCAATAAGGTCACTATACGTCCTTCTAGGGCCCCGGTCCCGGTGTTTCCACCCTCATCAGTCTTGTAAATGCCACTAATTCGTACTCACATCTCTAACTCTAATCTTATATTGGTTTGATTCACAATTCAAATGTGAGAGGAATAACGAATAAGCCCTTCTAATAAGATGCTCTTGCGCATTCAGTGTGGTGCATTAACAGCCCAAGATGGTAGCAAATTGTGCTTTTAGCCTTGATTGAAAGAAGAAAGAAAGATTGCGGTAAACATGACGCACAAAAGAACAAATAAAGAAAAAAAAGTATAAAATAAAAAACAAAAAAAATTAAAATAAAAAAACCCGACTGCGTAAAAAGTGAACCAAACTACGTACATAATAAAAAAAACTGAAAAGAAAAAAACAAGCACTTAGATGTCCGGTGGTCTAGAATTCTATAATATTATCTTATTGAATGAATACTATTGAAGAAAATAAAATTTATTCTAATAATAGAACATAACAACTAAACAGTCGGGATCCATTATTCGACAGCAAATCTAATTTTTCAATGGATGCCGACAATTAAATGTAATTAATTGTTGCAATTTAATTTAAATTCTTTTTGACGGCACGGTTGGCGCATTGGTTAAGCGATTGACTGCTGCGCTGCATGTCGCGGGTTCGATTCGCGCACGGAACAAATATTTGTATGACCTACAATTAGTTGTTCCGGGTCTGGCTGTTTATGTGAGTTTATATGTCTGTAAACGCACCCACGACACAGGAGAAATTCCTAGTGTGGAGCAACGTTTTAAAACAAAAAAAAAATGTAATAGAAACAAACAGGAATATAAAAAAAAAACTTGATTGCTTTGCCCTTTTCACAAGAATCTAGATATGAACGTCCCAGCGTCCCTTCAATTCATGTACGTAATTATAAATATGCAGATATTCCAATTACTGCAAATATATCCAACAATTAGTTACTGTACAATATAGAGCGGGTTTCCTTGCAAGTGAGCGGTGGTTGAAGAATGGAGGTTTCGCAACCGATGTCCTTACAGATCGTGAGAAACTGGTTCGTTTCAATTATTTACTTTATATAGGTATAGGTATATTATATATCTCGAACTGGAAGTTAGGAGATCGTCTGGTTTGCAAGATACTGCGTGAAAATGTAGTCGGTACAAAGAATATTACCAAGTTATTTCACCATTACAAAATTGGTACTTATTATTTCCCGGATAAGTTACATATTTTGTGAAGTTATTCCAGAAAAGTTACACCCGGTAAATATTAAATAACATATTTTTCCGTATCGGCACGAGTCGAACTATTTACCATGAGAAAAGCGCTGCAGCTCTTGCGGTGGTGAAAAAATCAGTAAGGTGGTAACGGGTTTACACAGAGTGTATCGAGGCTATGTAACCCACAAACTACTATGTTTTATATTTATGTTTAGGAGTAAGTATATTTAAAGTAAAATATCCTACTAATATAATAAACGCGAAAGTTTGTGAGGATGGATGGATGTTTGTTACTCTTTCACGCAAACACTACTGGACGGATTTGAATGAAATTTGGCACACAGATAGTTTATAACCAGGATTAACACATAAAATAATATTTATCCCGATATTCAAACGGAATCGAGACTTGTGCGGGTGAAACCGCAGGATGTTGGTTGTATTAAAATAATAAATATTTAAAGAGTTACATTAAAAGTTTCACAACTCTAAGCTCAAATATCTTGAAAAAATACACCAGTTCACGTATGAACTCGAGGTCTTCACACTATCACGAATTTGACCTATTTTTCAAGGTTACATAATTAATAACAAAATAATTCCATTCTTTGTAATATTATTGTAGATCCATTCTGTTTGTTGCTCCTTGACTGCACCTGCGGACGGAAAGTGAAGGGTGTTGGTATTGATATCATGGGTGTTCGAGTAACTATAATATTATTATTGTAAGTAGGTATATCTGTGATTGGTTTGTGTAATATATACCGTGTGAATGGTCGGTCCAGTCATCTAGTGCCATTCAAGCACTGTTTTACCTAATGTCTGTTTTATATAATCTACTGTAGAGGTAATTTAGAATAGTTTAAGTTATGATGAGGCTGACATACCACTGTGGATAAAAGCCTCTAATAAAAACAAGAATAAAAAATATATATACCTATAATATACACTTTTATGAAATTAATGTGTAATATAACAGAACCCTCTACCTCGTTGGTCGCAAGCGCTACTACTGAGCATGAGGTCCACGGTTTGATTCCCAGGTCGGACAAAGTGTTTTTGGGTTATTACGGGGGACTTCAGCATAACTGGCGAAATGTGAGTGTACTATATGGACACATTTATAATATCCGATAAAAAGGTTCAAGGCTGGGGTCGAGAATCATGTGCTTAATTAATGGTTGCAGTTTGCGCGTCTATGCCACCCTGTATACAAGAGTCGAGAGTAAATAGTGTATTTTTCAAATCTTTGAAACGCAATTTCCCCAAAACAGCGTTTTTGAGAGAATACGGTGTTAAAAATCATGCGATGCGATATAGGCTAACAAAAACAGACTTTCCTCGGATACATCGAACTGCTCACAAATAATTTACTTACCTAAATTTTAAAATAAATTATTCATAAAAACACTATTATTCCAAAAATAGCACATTTTGGAAATAATTTGACCAACTGACACCAATCCCGAACATTACAATAAAAGTCATTATGATACAACATTTGGAAACTATTATATTAATGCTAATCTCCCGTGACTGACAGGCCGTTGTGGGTTAAAACTAACGTTAGGCAATAGGAAAATAACTTTTATGCCAATAACGAGTCGCGTCTGGTATTTTTCACAGCATACTTAGAATATTCATTCAGGGGGCTCATGGTTAAGTAATAACACACTAACAGTAGGAATAGCTTTCATTTTGACAGTTCAACAACATTTACGTTGTTGAGCAGACGAATTTTTCGAACATAATTATGAAGCAATGGATTAGCAAAATCCTTCAAAATGATTCAGATTGATAGTGCGTTACGCAATTAAGGTGCTGGATAAGCTGCGCTCGCCGCCGTCGATGCGTGATCCATCCATTACATACCATGGATCCCTGCATGTCTCTGAAAGCACGACAACCCGTTGGTCCCGGCTACCATTGTAGATCTTTGACAGTCGTTACGGGTCCTCAGAAGCCCGAAATTCTGTCAACCAGTCTTACCAAGGTGTATCGTGTTACCCAAAAATGGGTTGTGGAGGTCAGATAGGCAGTCGCTCTATGTAAATTACAGCTGCAATTCAGCTGTATTCGGTGAGACTGGAAGCTGACCCCACCATAGTTGGAAAAAGGCTAGGCAGACGCTGTGATCAACTTTAATCAGTAACAGTTACTTTTCCATTATCTTTGTATCTTAATATAATATCATATCTCAAAGTATTTTATTTTTATCCTTCAGTTAGATAGACTACTTAAATGTGCGTGTATTAAAAAATGAAGCGGTAAAGGACATTCAGGAATTCAATGATATAATCTTATTTCGCAAAAATAACTTTCATTTTTAATTAAATTCATTCAGCGAATAGCGACATGCGGAACAAAATAAAATTCTTTAATAATGACCTGGTTTTTCCGTATACAAATGATCACTTCCTACAATGTTAAGGTTCAGGCAGGGACATCTTATGTATCAATGATCTTGTGAATGCAGTAAACCATTTCCGAATTGTTTCAAAATTCCCGGTTGAACTCAGTCTAGAAATTCTCGTTGGGAATGAGCTGAAGGTCCAGCACCCACTTGCGTAACACACCTTTAATCACAATCTGAATCATTTTGAAGTATATTGCTAATCCATTGCTTCAAATGTTCCAAAAATTTGTCTTCTCAACAACGTAAATAACGCAATGAATGTTGTTGAACTGTCAAAATGACACCCATTGCTACTGATAGTGTGTCCCCATCCCCAGACGTCTATTTTATTCTAAGTGTTTATTAAATAATTTGTCATAAAATCCGCTTCGAGATCTTGCTAAGAGCACTCCGAAATAGATAATCCTACAAAATACAGGGTTCAATTAAATTAGCTAGCGAAACTCCGCAGACGAGATGGGTATCGATATCTAAACACGTTAAAACAAAAAAAAGAAGTTAATTCTAATAAGAAATTAATTTATATTTGTTTCCATATATTTCCAAAACCTCTAAGTAGCATGTTGTACGTCTATATACGTCAGACGCGTGCGCTTGCGCATCTGCTTTGAACGTTATTATGTAAAGTCACACAATAGACGTCGTTATGTTATGCATTCTTACAATATACTTATTGTGCGGTTAATTGCAACATTATAACGAGGTGTAGGGGATTAAAGTTTTTGTAATGCTGGTGTAAGGACATTCAATAATATCTTCTACGATACATATGTATACTATACTAATAATAAAGCTGAAGAGTTTATTTGTTTGAACGCTCTAAGCTCTGGAATTACCGTTCGGATTTGAAAAATTATTTTTTCATTTGATATTCCAATTCTTGAGGAATATTATTGTCTTTCTAACATCATGCTAGAACCCTTAAGAGCCGAGCATAAAGATAAAAAATCAGAAAGACCGCAAAGCAAAGTCAAAGTAAAAGCGCTGGCGGGCGATGTGATGCGATGCGGCGGATCGGGGGAACAATACATTTTACCCGGACGAAGCTGCGGGCAGAAGGTTTAGGAAAGTGAACCTTTATCTTTCGGTACTCACACAAATAAGACAACAACGAATGATGCCATACGTTATGTACCTACATGTGAATATGACAGACGTTATTATCTAAATTATTTTCTTCCTTTGTTACAGATGGCTAAACAAGAATGCATCACCATGGGAGGAAGAAAATGAGGCACTTTATAATAAGTGCTGTGCTCCTGCTGAGTTGTCCAGCATACTCCCACTCTAAGTCCATCGTCTCCACCCAGAAACCCGACAAATATGGAGATGACAACCTCGATAATAGTATCATTGACTTCGATGAGGAGTACACCCTCAAATACAACAAGAAGTACGGGACGATCCCATGGAACTCAAATGAATACTTCAACAAAGAAACAAATAGATATACCATAGTTAAGGATCTTGATAAGAAACTAGATAGCGATAGAAATAAAACCGAAGCCAAATTAGAAGCAACATCAACCATAGACTATAGTGTCATACCTTTAGAACTGATAAGTACAACTGAAAATACTCTTATAAGTATACTAGAAAGTACTGAGGAACCTGACTTGACAGTTATCCCACTGTCAACTACAAGAAGAACACCTAAAGTAGAAATCAAACAAACGGTAACTCTACCGACTTCTACACAAGAGATTGATACTACGACATATTATAGTGACGATGAAAGCACAACGGAAGTGCCAATTACAGAAAAATATACAAGTAAAAATACTGAAACCACCGAAGTGGACACATCTATAACATATGATACTACAACTGAGATTTCATTCGAGACCCAGAGCACTTTATTGCCTTTGACGAACGCAACTGAAGTAAACTTTGAGAAATCTACTATAGTACCATCAAATACCACAAGTCGGGAGAACATCAGTAGAGTAGACTTAAGTGCAGATGGAGGAGACTCAGATTCTGACGTGCCAATCTTCACAGAGCTAGACACAGAAGATCACGAAGAGGTACCAGAAGATTACTACGATTCTAAAGATGTAGTGCCAACGACTGCTCCGAAGACAGATGCTTTGTCAGTGATCTTCGGATTGGCAGGCAGTGTGGTGGGTAGTGTGGTGGAAACTGTGGCTGAACGAGTGGTGCCCAAGGGGATAGTGGACTTGTTCAGAAGGATGCAGAGACAGAGCGAGATGCTGGAGGCTGAGAGGCTTCGGAGTCGAGAGGAGAATGGCGGGATTGGTAAGCTGATTTTTTTTTAAATTCTCTATTAAAAATGACAAGGTTCTTAGTAATTAATAAAAATCTACCCTATAAGACTAATAAGCAATTTTAATCGATTAATATTTAACGTGATAATTACTTTAAAACTTAGAATATTGTTGATTGTACTTTACTCAAGCCCGTTTCATATTCTTAGAGTCTGATACAATAATAATATAAACACTTTGTTCATGGTGTTATATGTGTGTCATTGTCACTCTTATTTCTACAATAACGCGAAGAATTTATGATTTTGATTTTAACATAAATAGACTTTCCACCTTAATCGTTGTGTTAAGTTGTGAAAATATAAAAAAAAAATATGATTACATTGACATTATTCATAATACTCTTTAACTTTACACTGTAAGTATTAGTTAAGGGGTGAATGTGCAATCAAAGGCGTGTTTGCCGACACGTCTCAGTTTGATGATAATCGAACTAAGTAGTTATAAGCACTAGACAGTGTAGTAGTAACCAGTCTTGCCAAGAGGTATCGAGCGACCCAGTAACTGGGTTTTGGAGGTCAGATATGCAGTCGCGTCATGTAAAATATTGGTATTCAGCTGCATCCGGTTAAACTGGTAGCCGACCCCCTGTGTTTACATTACTACTATCGACACATCACTTAACTCAACGTGATATGTGGTCGATTAGAGTATAATAAGGTTTTAAAAATAGCCACTCACAACACAGCTGGGAAAAGACTAGGCAAATTAGTATAGTAGTATAATAAATTCATGAGATCATCCACTGAGTTCAAACGGCCCTCCACCTATCTCTACTTATACAAGACGCTTGTACGCTCACAGCTCGAATATGCGGTTCCTGTCTGGAACCCGTTTTACAAAAAATATATAGATATGATCGAGAAAGTCCAGCGTAAATTTCTTCGAGCCATGTACTATAAAAGGTGTTTGTCATATTCACAATTGCTAAGCAAATATAACATGTTAACATTAGAATCTAGACGTAAGTACCTAGGAGCCAACATACTACATGGTATTGTTCATAATCACTTTGATGTTATGTGGTCCCCGCACTGTAAATAAGCGTAGTGTCCGTGCGGGTACATTGTTCGCTGTTAATACCTGTCGGACTAATTCAGGATTGCGTTGCCCTGTTCGTCGTATAGTGGAGTCTTATAATCGCAACTTCATTGATATTGATATTTTTGTATGTTCCAAATCGAAATTTAAGTCTAATGTTTTTAAAAAAATATCTAATGATAATAAGAAATAGTGTGAGTCCTTTATTCTAAATTTAATTATTGTATTGTACTGTCAAATCCTTTTTTTTTCCTGTCTTCATTCTTATTTGTGATAATAAGGAACAATCCCTTAACCTTATCCAAATATTAATTTATATACATACTAGCTGCGCCCCGCGGTTTCACCCGCGTAAGTTTCGATCCCGTGGGAATATCGGGATAAAAAGTATCCTATGTGTTAATCCTGGTTATAAACTATCTGTGTGCCAAATTTCATCCAAATCCGTTCAGTAGTTTTTGCGTGAAAGAGTAACAAACATCCATACATCCATACAAACTTTCGCATTTATAATATTAGTAGGATATATGTATATAAATTAATATTTGGATAAGGTTATGTATATTATATTTTGTTTTTAATCATTAATTTATTATATTGTTTTAATAATTAATTTGTCTATATATCTGAGGAATGCTAATCTAGTGGCACTTTTTACCTTATCCTAATTGTGTTAATATGCGGATAATGTAGTGGGCTGCAATATTGTTAATACTACTTATGTGTCTAATTGTTATTTGTAAACATTTTATATTGTAGCTGTTTATTGTCCCATAATAAAATAAAAAAAATAAAATAAAGGCCTGATGTCTGCAACTCCACGTCTACACACGTATGGTTATAAACACTAATAGGTAATTTGAACTACCTACTAGTATAATAATGGAAGGAAATTCGTGATAGTGTGTGCAATTTCGTAAATAGTTTATGGCTTTTCGGACAGCAGCAATGTCATTTCAACTAAGCTCTTGCAAGAACCATTTTATTTACAGCGTTTATGGTACGCCCGTAATGGTGTTGCACTTTACAAAATTTTTATGTTTTCCCATACGGGGTCATCTGATCACGGACCGAGATATAAAATAGAGTTGCATCACCGTCACACGAAACCGTAAAACCAACTGTTATCTCTGATCTTGAAGTACACGAAAAACTGACTAGGTATACAAATTAGATGTTTGTCTTAACGTCCGTCTCGCGTAATTTGTGAAATACTCGTTTTCATTACCTCTTTGGTGTATTTATCGCAACTAAACCAGTACTTTTACACAGACTATTCTCTGAACGTTATTATATAGTTAACCTGATTTCGAACCCAGGGCAGTATTCAATAAATAAAAACCTTTAATGCAGATCACATGATCGATAAGAAACACAATATTAAATTGTGAATACGAAAAAAAAATACAATAAAAGTATAACACCCCTACGTATCACAAAGTCCTAAAAGCAAATGCTCGTAATAGCATAACGACACTTTAGCAATATGTCCTATTAGCAAATCGTCCAACGAGCAAAATGGTCCTAAAAACAAAAGAAAGGAAATAGTACTCATACACTACACTGTCATATTTTTTAAAGGAATAATTTTATGTATAATCTTCTCGAGACTCTAATAAGATTTTTGAAACGGATAGGTATTTAAGTATATTATTTTATTAGAACTTGTAAAATGAGCGAGTATTTGACACTTCTGAGTTTACATTATTATTATCGACACTGACACACTACATGACGTGATATTAATATGTAGTCGATTAAAGTATAATAAGGTTTTAAAAATAGCCACTCAGACAGCGACAGTACCCCACGCTCCCCGTGCAGGGGAGTGAACGATCATCGAGGGCTGGTGGTAGGTCTACCGCCGCCCGCCTCACGCTCAGGGCACCGCGCCACGTCTCATCAACGTGACTTGTGAGGACTCACATAGTGTGAAAGTCTCGAGAAGAGCTTACTATAGAAATGATCCTATGAAGTAAGGTCTTAATTTACACTAGGAAAATCGAGGAGGGTCATTCAGCCGCGGAGAATCTTGACACCGCGATGTAGAAAAACGCGTCATCGGCACAACGCCATCTAGTAGCACGTTTTAGAAGTAAAGTCAACTTGGCCATGAGACAGATAACCACCATGAGGCCATGATAACCGCGTGCGTGGTATTATTAGAATTGAATGTTTTCTAGAATAATGCTATTAACTTTTTTAATGTTTATTATTAGTTTATTTATGTATCATAATAAGATTTTAGTATGTAATTATAGGTGTAATAACTTTTTTAAAGTAATTTTAATGAGTAATAAAGGTTCTCAACCGTAATTCGGTGGAATTAAAATCTGATGACTATTAAATTAATTATTAAAACAACTGAAAATAGAAATTAAGACAAAGGACGTAGGTACGGTAACTGCATTTTCAAGCACTATACTATTGGGTTAGTCAAAATGACGATGAAGATAAGAATCGTACCTAGTAATACTAACCTAAATATAGGTACAACACTAGCTTCTGCTTGCGACTTCGTCCGCGTGATATTTCTTATTTTAACATAGAATAGGATAGAATAGAATACTCTTTATTATTTACACCATAATTATAAATACACAAATAAATAATAAAATATAATGTAAGCTTCCCATTACTGAAATAATTTTCGGAATCGGGTCAGTAGCTCCGAAGATTAGATCCTACTTAAAAACTCACAAATTTTACCTCTTCATAATATTACTAGCTTCTGCCCGCGGCTTCCTCCGCGAGAATTTCAGTCCCCGACCCATCGCGTCGCATCCCATCGCTCCCCCGTGCAAGTAACTATTTAGTAATCTGTGCCCGTGCTACTACTTCGTTGTCACTTAGTGTTACTTCTGTTTTTTTTTTTTCATTTTGCTCGGTTCCTAAGGGTCGTGGCGTGATGTTAGATAGCCTATAACCTTCCTCAAGAATTGGGCTAATAAACGCAATAAGAGGTCAGTGAGATTTTTTTTTTAAATCTGACTGCTGGTTCCGGAGATTACCCCTACATACGTACAAACAAACTTTTACCTCTTTATAATATTAGTATAGATTAGTACATATAGAAAACCTAAACCGAACTTAAATAAACATGACAATATTCATAATCGGCGCGGCGGCGTTTCAAAACCACAACCTGACCTGACCTACCTACATAATACCAGTAATCGCAGCTCTCTCCCATAATGTACCCATCTACAATAAATTGTGCATTGTAGTAGGTACCTACTGTACCAGATGCAAACGACACTCAGTACCGCATAGCAACATGGCCAGACAACAGGTCACATATTTAATTTAATTTAAGGGAAAATTTTTAGTCAGCATCATAATCAGCTGTTCCCACTGCTGGGACACAGGCCTCCTCTCTTCGAGAGGGAGTTGGCTGTATAATCTACCACGCGGGCCCAGTGCGGGTTGATAGATGTTACATATCTTTGAATTTTTGGTTTTAGAAAATGCCGGTTTCCTCACGATGTTTTCCTTCGCCGTTTTGAGAGCAGTGGTGATGAAATTATTTACACAAAGTAAAGCGCCTGCTTGGGTTCGAACGCGCAACGTACAACTCGTAAGTCGGAGCCGTTACCACTGGGCACCCCTGCTCTCACTGGGCCACCCCTGCTCTCACTGGGCCTCTCCTGCTCTCACTGGGCACCCCTGCTCTCACTGGGCCACCCCTGCTCTCACTGGGCACCCCTGCTCTCACTGGGCACCCCTGCTCTCACTGGGCCACCCCTGCTCTCACTGGGCACCCCTGCTCTCACTGGGCCAACCCTGCTCTCACTGGGCACCCCTGCTCTCACTGGGCACCCCTGCTCTCACTGGGGCACCCCTGCTCTCACTGGGCCACCCCTGCTCTCACTGGGCACCCCTGCTCTCACTGGGCACCCCTGCTCTCACTGGGCCACCCCTGCTCTCACTGGGCACCCCTGCTCTCACTGGGCCAACCCTGCTCTCACTGGGCACCCCTGCTCTCACTGGGCACCCCTGCTCTCACTGGGCCACCCCTGCTCTCACTGGGCACCCCTGCTCTCACTGGGCCACCCCTGCTCTCACTGGGCACCCCTGCTCTCACTGGGCCACCCCTGCTCTCACTGGGCACCCCTGCTCTCACTGGGCACCCCTGCTCTCACTGGGCACCCCTGCTCTCACTGGGCACCCCTGCTCTCACTGGGCCACCCCTGCTCTCACTGGGCACCCCCTGCTCTCACTGGGCACCCCTGCTCTCACTGGGCACCCCTGCTCTCACTGGGCCACCCCTGCTCTCACTGGGCACCCCTGCTCTCACTGGGCACCCCTGCTCTCACTGGGCACCCCTGCTCTCACTGGGCCACCCCTGCTCTCACTGGGCCACCACTGCTCCAAAATTCTTACTGCTCCTCTAAAAACTCAAACTCATAGCATTTATTTCAATTACACCATTTACAAGCACTTTTGAACTGTCAAGGAGTCAGTCAGTCAGAAAATATGGAGCAAGTTGCCTATTCCAAAGCGTAGTAACGGGCAGGAAACTCCACGGACACTCTACGTATGACAAAGTAAGCACAAAACATCACCAAACATGACTCTTTACAGTTTGTGGTGACTTATAATCACCACTTGGGAGTGTGCACTACATAATCAGCCAATAATACAGCGAAGTGCTAGGAATAATCAATAAAGTGCCTGTAATTGGTTTATCCTACTTCCTACTAATATCTATTATAAACATGAAAGTTAGTGAGGATGGATGGATGGATGTTTGTTACTCTTTCACGCAAAAACTACTGAACGGATTGTGATGAAACTTTACAGTATTAATATAGCTTATACATCAGAAGAACACATCGGATACTGTTTATCCCGATATTCCCACGGGATCGACACTTATGCGGGTGAAACCGCGGGGTGCTGCTAGTTTGAAATAAATGCTTTGAGTTTTTTTTAATTTGAGCTAAGAAACTCTTGAACAAAAAGAAATGCTTCTAGACTTAGATTCAACGAGTGATATTGTTAAAAAGTAGATTGAGCGTGACACAGCTATTGCATCAGCATCGTGTTTTGTTAATGTTTTGGAGCAAAATGTCGAAAATCACGTTCCCTTGAAAAGAACAAACTGTTATAGTTATGTTTCGTAACATTTTGAAGGAGACGGAGGAAATTATTGTAATGTTATTCGTGTTTTATGCGTTTTGGTTCCGATAATAACTATTTAACATTCATATTTATGCTAGTTGAACTAAGATCAAGGGTAAAACCGGGGCGTTCGTTAAGTTTGACCCTGCATTTAATTTAAAGGTCATAGGATAGGTATAAGCTTGTAAAATCATAAAAGCAGAAGCTTGTAAAATAACTTCCATGCGGAATTTTATTGTTGTTAGTGTCGACATCTGCTTTTTAATCTTTAACCCAAGGAGCTGGACCACATTGTTTTATTTAGGTACTGCTGCACCCTGCGGTTTTACCGCATAAGTTTAGATCCCGTGGGAATATCGGGATAAAAAGTATCCTATGTGTTAATCCTGGTTATAAACTATCTGTGTGCTAAATTTCATCCAAATCCGTTAAGTAGTTTTGGCGTGAAAGAGTAACAAACATCCATCCATCCGTACAACCTTTCGCGTTTCATATTAGTAGGATAAATAAAGCCATTGTTAAATGTGGACTACATTTGGCAACGCTTTTTTTACACCCTTGGCCACTTTTGTTGGGACAACAATAACATAGACACAATGGTGTTTCTTATCCGTGGTTCATCATTAGATTACTTTTTCATTGTTTCAATAAAAGGTTGACTGTCAAATTCTTTCTAACCGACTTCTAAAAAAGGAGGAGGATATATTTTTTATGTATTTTCGGGCATAACTCCGTCATAGATCGATTTGTGCGGGGTAGAAGTATAAAAATAACTTTAATTTCAGAAGTCGGTGTCAAAAAACGAATACCTATGCGGAACCAACGACACCGACTTCCGAAATTAAAGTGATTTTTAATTTTTTTTTGTAAAAAAGTTTTTTTTTTACAATTTTGTATTATTACGTTTGCGCATTAGCTAAAAAAAAACAGCCAAAATAAAAAACGACATGGCACAACAAAATCGATTTTAAAAATCAAATGGCTTTTGTCTAGTGTAATTAATGCACCTAATTTTAAAATTCACCTGACCATTTTCTTTCCCAGGTAATTTCGGACGCGGCCTCCTGAAATCCATCTCCTCCGGCATCAGCAAGCCGTTCAGCCAGCTGATGGCCGGCGCCCGCGACATCGGCTCGCTGGACAACGACCGGGGGTTCGTGTCCAGCCTGGCCTCCGGAGTCACCAGCGTGGCTAACGTGGCTAACTCTGTCGTGGACTCGTTTAAGGACCGGGTTCAGGCGATTTATCCAGGTATGTTTCTTTTATGTAGTACTAGCTGTGCCCCGCGGTTTCACCCGCATAGGTTTCGATCCCGTGGGAATATCAGGATAAAAAGTATCCCCTGTGTTAATCCTGGTTATAAACTACCTGTGTGCCAAATTTCATCCAAGTCTGTCTGGTTTTTGCGTGAAAGAGTAACAAACATCCATCCATCCAAACAATTTTTCGCGTTTATAATATTAGTAGGATTCTAAGAAAACTGACACATGGTCAGGGCCTGTATCTTATTTTTAGCGGGGTAATATAGTGTTCAAGGCAGGTTCACTACTGTAGTTTACAGTTGGTACAAAATCACAATGGTATTTCACTTTTCGTGTAGTATCGAACTGCTATACCTAGACATGATAGCCCCTAAAGTTCGAAAGTATGACCCAGCTTTAAAAACCTCAGGTTTCCCTGCGCTAAGATTGAGCTGACTTGCCTTGCTTGTTCTTGTAGAGAACCACTTCAATGTAGCTTCTAGCCAGACATAAGTATTCAAATTCTAAATTATTTTAACAAAGCTAAATAAAATGTGTCTCCATCTTCACTACTTTTGTACAAAATGGCAAAAAGAACCTAATTAAACCTAACCTAAGACCTAACCACCCTTCACGTGGCTACTTTTTTTATTTTAACAAACCTGAGATCAAATTGTCTAGATTAGTATTTACATTCATCTCCTCGTCCCCAGGCACAGTGTGGTGTGGCGACGGGCGCTCCGCCACGGCGCGCTCCAGTGACCTGGGCCTGTTCTTCTTCACGGACACCTGCTGCCGGCAGCATGACGCCTGCAAGCTGTACATCAGGGCCGGGGAGACCAAGTACGGGCTCACTAACACTGGACTGTTTACCAGGTGAGATTAGATGTTTGTTTTTTACGATAGCAAGCCGAAAATAACTGGAATTCTTTTGGTGGTTATGGTTATCAGTGAAAAAAGTTGATGTCAAGAATTTGACAGCAGATCTAGCCATAAGCTTTGGTTGCTCCCTCTCACCGAGAGGAAGGCTGCGTCCCACAGCATTGGGGACATTACAGGCTGATTATGGATGCTTTGGTTTCCTAGCGGTTCCATCATACTCTGTCATTTTCAGCAGTATTTGATATGAAAGTGTCAAAAAACGCTCTGTTTTTGGACAGCTATTATCGTGTGCCCGTTCACCGCTTTTATAGCAAACCAAGATTTTTTTTTTTTTTATAAAAGAGATAAAAAAATAGAGATAAAAGTGTAACACCGATAAAATATCTATGAAGATTTTTTATGTTACGCTTATGTAAACAAAATTCCACACAAAACCTGTATTGTCAAATAACACCTCCTTAATGATCCATTGTGTCAACTGTCCCATCGATGCTGTAACCATAATTTTAGCCACAAAATATCACGTAGTTACGGAACCCATGGCATTAGGCGCCATAATGGTTTTATTAACATAATGCGGCGATTTGGGCAAATAGAGTGTGCATTGCTTAATATCTTTGACAGTCGTTACGGGTGTCAGAAGCCCAAGATTCTGACAACCAGTTTTACCAAGGGGAATCGTGTTACCCAGTAACTAGGTTATGGAGGTCAGATAGGCAGTCGCTCCGTGTAAAATACTGGTATTTAACTGCATCTGTTGAGCCGGGAAGCCGATCCCAGCATAGTTGGGAAAAGGCAAGGTAGATTGATTCATTGCTTAACTTTGTTGAAGAAGTGCAAAGGGTAATGACCAGTATTGGCAATCTTACCTGCTACTGTTTGATTATCTAAGTTCCGTTCTATTGTCAATAACGAATTGTTTCGTATAACAATCGTAACATTAGTTATACCGTAACACCTTCCTAGCTTGTTATTCGAAAATACGAGTAGTCTAGAGGCAATTTCACACCCGCCTCCGGGTCGCGAACTGCAGTGGCCTATTTGGAAAGCACTGAATTTATTACATACACAAGTAGGCCACTGCAAACATAATCTGGCAAAATGGCATTATCCATTCATCCAATATCCAGTGGTGACCCAGTCTTCGGCTTATGAGTTGTAGGTCGTAGGATCGAACCCAGACAGGCGTTTTACTTTGTGTAGTTTATTTCATCACCACTGCTCTCAAAACGGCGAAGGAAAACATCGTCAGGAAATCGGCATGTCCATCAGCATCAGCATCAAAATTGAAGACATGTATGACATCTACTTACCAAACCACGCTCCCTGTCACCGAGACGAGGCCTGTGTCCCAGCAGTGGGAAGATTATAGGCTAATTATGCTTATGCAAGATCCAGTGCGAGTGCGGTGCTGCTGAACAGACCCTGTCCCATCTGCTAGTGTCCCAAATAATCGTTCATCTGCACCCTTGACGATCTGAACAACGCCTCTGACGACGCAATAAGCAATAAGCGTAGCCACCTACTGAGCCCAAACCACAGTTTATAATAATACATAGGTGTCCGTCGAAACGAAAATAAAAAGAAGCAGTAAATGCTTAGTTCTAACTTTTTTGTTTGCTAGGCAAATGAAATAAATGCTTAAGATTATACTTTGGTATATAAAGACAAGATTTTTCGGTCATATTACTTTTTATTTAACAGACATTAAGTCAACAAAAGAAACATTTATTTCAACGTCATTCAGTAATAAATTGGCAATAAAGATGAAAGAAGTTTCAATTTATTGCAAGAAATTTAAAGCACTTTTAATTTCTTGCAATAAATCGAGACTTCATTTCTTTTGCAGTTTGTCTGTCGGTGCATACTAAAGATGAAACAAAATCACCATTACACCACTCCTGCGCATTCGAGTTAAAACAACCGAGTAATTGCCGCGAAGCGAAAGATTTCATTGTAGTTTTCTTTTTATTGAATAGTCGACATAGATGAAACCTAGTTATTAGACCGTAGGAAATTCACAATGATAGAAAGTTGGTAGGTACCTATGTACCGTAAAAGTCGCGGTATGAAATTGTAGGCAAGGTCTTGTCCAAGAAATATTGACTTTAGTTCTGCCTCATCATCTGCCTGCATTTTCTCAACTCTGTTGCGGTCAGCTTCCAGTCTAACCGGATGCAGCTTCAGCTGATCAATGTTTACTTCCACCTGTCTGCTAATATAAATTTTCGCACACAAGCACCCAATACCGAATGCATTGCAAACCTCTGGGATAAAGTTGAAGTTCCTTACGAAATAGGTACAGCGATTCCTTTACCTACATGTTTCATAAACACTAACGTAACATAACATCACGCCTGTAATACCCGAAGGGCTAGGTACACCTTTATACTACACCCACATTTCGCCAATGACTTATGTTTAGGTCCTATGTCATGGCGGCGCGTCTGTTGCCTTCAACCGAGTATAAACCCAGACTCCGGGCTTAAAGATTCCAGATGAAAAAACCCAATAACAGTTTGCCCGATCCGGGAATCGAACCCAGGCAGAATCTCATGCTCAGCAGTAGCGTATGCGACCACTAGCCCTACGAGGCAGTCTTAAAGATATTACCTAAGCCTTGAATTCAAGATGTTTGACTTGTTGTATGAGATGAAAGTCCCCAACGACGAGTGGATAACTAAGTAACACTGCAGAATATAGTAGAACTATTAAGAAATATTGACAATATACACATACACACAGAGATTTAGTAACATATGACCTTATCGGGATTACTAAATGTTTGCTAAACTAAGCATGTTAGCTGGCTGTTAAAAACTAATATTATTTTTATTCAAATCCATCGACACGACTCGATAAACATAGTTCTTACCAGATTCTTCTGTGTTTGCTAACCTTCTATTTCTTCTAATTATTACTTCACTGTCAGTCGGTACCTAACAGTTCACTGCTTGTCAAGAGCCTCCCAATGACCAATTTAATCTAACAAAACTCAGACGTTAAGTATTGCTATACGACGTGCCGCTACAATGGCGACATTAATTTAACACACGGGTAGGTCTAGTGGCCAGTAGGTAATCATAAAAGTATGTCAACATAAAATAATTCGTAATTTGTGTTCTGGTTCTATTCATTGCCGGCTTAAAACAGTTGAAACATGTCCTGGGACTCGCCAAGTTTCATTGTCTAGGCGCTTTTCTTATTAGCTAGGTGTTGATTCTGGTCAATTGCGTTGAAGCGAATGAGAATACGACCCCTTGACAATTCAAAAGTGCCTGTAGTAATTGTTTTATTTGAAATAACTGCTTTGAGCTTGAATTACTAAGGCATGCTTTAAATAAACGTACCTGTTTTAGTATCCAGCCTGATAGCAGTTGAAAGTTTTTATTTTACTAGCTTCTGCTCGCGACTTCACTGGTATAGTTGACTACAACGCGATATTCGAAGGAATTAGAAATACCCTTTGGCACTCTGCGATAGTGTAACTTTCAGCCAGTGAAAGAATTTTCGAAATCGGATCAAAAAATCCCCCTTTATAATATTACTGTAGATTCAGTTCACCCTCATTCTATGTATTTATCTTTCTCTCTCTTCTGAGAATTTTGTATCTCTTACTTTACCTTCTCAAGTAAAGTAAAAGATACAAAATGCTCAGTGGGTGCAGTATTTCTTTCCGAGGAAGCCGCAGACAATTGGTTAGTGGGTCACGTTGAACGCGTTCACGCTCCGCTGGCGCTTGCGCATGTTCAAGGGCACTACTGATGAGAACTCGTATGTTATAGTATAGTAGTAGAACAGTTGCGTGCGTTGCGTGCTCGCGTGTTAGCTACCAGGAAGGTATGCAGACGTGGTGGTGAATGAACTGTGAGAGGTGATTAGACTTTCTTGGGTCTATGATCTTTGATTATGGAATGTTCATTCAACATGACATACTAGGATTTGGCGTATGCAATCTGTATGGACATGGTGCCTAGTGTCTGTCTGAAACCTAGTAACTTTTCAACGTTAGCACACAGGCCATCGAACCTGACTAATGACTATCGTCCACAGATATAAGTTTCTATGCTATCGCCTATAACATGTGGAGACGCGAATACGACCATAAATGAAAATACTGGCAATTTTTTATTGGTATATTGGCGTGGCTAGCTGACATATGGCAAATAATTTAATTTAAAGTTCTGTGTCTAGTAATGTTAATGACTTTGCATAGTTACTGTTGTATAGAGACTAGTTTTTTTTTAACTGAACAGACAGCTGTGCTGCTGGGGAGATTGTTGGGCCAATTCTTTCTTCTTAAAAAAAATTTGGTTCTAAGACATGCCTGTTTTCTGAATATATGCTACTATTTTCTGCCAGCGTGAAGTTTCTTGTTCTCCAACCCACTCTGTCGCCTCAAATCGCCTGCCGGAAAGATTTTTTCAAATCCGACTGGTAGTTTCAGAGATTAGCACGTTCAAACTAACAAACTCTTCAACTTTATTATTAGTGTAGATAGATATCGTTTATTTTACCTGAGCTGCCTACTGTATTGTTGTGTTTGCCTAATATAGGGGCAATGACTTCAGCCGTAGTTTCCCGGAACCACCAACGTAACATTACGTCATGTCGGCTAACGGCTTGTTCTCTGTAATTATTGGTATTGACCTGGGAAATGCTGCATCTAGCTAATTACAACACAAATCATACCAACACTAGAAACTTCCTAATGCTTATCAAATATGAACCAATGGAGCGGACACTGTTAATATCAGCTTCCTACTTTAACTACTTGCCAAGTTCTACATACATCTGTCTTGGACCTTATGTGGTGTTACATAGGGGTTATGTTAACGTGTGTTAGGTTGTGTTTAACATTGTAGACAACGTTGTGGTTGAGTGGGCAATATTGCCCAACAGTGGTGTCGACAAAGATGATTATATTGAGTCGATCGATTGATTGGAAGAATATTGGCAATCATGTGCGACACACAAGGATTTCTGTAGCATTTTTGTTAGCCATAAGGAGATGAACTTTTATTATTTATTTATCCTCACACTGGAACGCCATACGGTAATTACACCAATGGAGCACAAAAATCACCTCATGTGGTGCTTTCCATTCATCCTGTGCGCGGTGGACATCGAACGACTGGCGATATAATATACAGGTGGCAGGGAAATCGACGTGCAACCTTTACCATGGATTCAGTTCATGATTCTGAACCAAGTTGCGTCGAAATTTTTCGTTGGTTAAAAAAAAAAAAATTTGCTGTTCCATACATTATGACCGCGTAGGGTTGCACTTTTTTGACCGCGTAGGGTTGCACTTTTTTATGAAACAGCTGATTTCTTTTTTATATTGTCTGTTCGAGTCCCACTCGTTGCACCATCGACATACTGTTGGAACGCACTTAGCAAGAGCATTTTAGCATAGAACGTGGGGTTAACGTGGAGCCCACATTGCTAATCTGTACTAATGTATACTAATAATTACGCTGAAGAGTTTGTTTGTTTGTTTGAACGCGCTAATCTCTGGAACTACCAGTTGCATTTGGTAGCCCAATTCTTGACGAAGGCAACATAGCATCACGCTAGGACTCTTAGGAGCCAAGCCAAAACTTTACGTTTACTTTTAAAGTTGTTCTTTTTATATATTGCATGTGGTGTTTACCTCTTAATATTGTACATCTAGTAAAAAATTTTTGTGCTCTTTTTATTTTGTATTGATGTAACAATTGTTGGTGAACCAATAAAATAAAATAAAATAAAAAATAAAAACAAAAAAAGCCAAAAAGACCGGTTAGCGAAAACGAAATGACAGCGCGGGCCGGTGATGCGATGCGAAGAGGTGGTCCGGTTAAGTAGTCACGACCTCTCTGTCTATCTGTTACCCTTCACTAACAAATCGATACCCTATTTAATAGGGAAAGGCTATTACAGTATCAATGAATTCCTAGATGACATATGACATTGTAACTTATGATTGATTTTTATTACTTTGACATTTATTATTTATGATCTATTGTACTTGAATTCTTAATTGACCGTTAATGTTTTTATTTACTTTTCTAAATGTATTTAGTGAATTTTATTTTAATTGCAATTGTAGTAATGTTATTTTATAATTTTTCAACACAATGTGCCTACATATATTGTTATGAAATAAATTACTTAACAGACCATGCACATGCTGGTTAGAATACTTTTATCCCGGTACCCGTGAGATAATTTTCGAGCTCCACACGGGCGAAGTCGCGGGCAAGCTAATAAATCTATAAATATATGGATTAGGTAATGTCAGTATTGTGATATTCGTAGGCTAGGCAATAATGTAGGAAGAATTTGACCTAAAGCCTATAGCATTGCATTATGTAGTAACAAGATACGACTGGTTGCTTAGCACTTGCTGTTCTCGCTAACCGGTTGGGTTAGCAACTGGTTGCTAATTGATTGTTACAACTGTGCGTTTTCATTATCAGCAGTTGCTTATTCGTAGATGCAGAAAAATGTTTGTGATAATAATATTATGCAATATTGAGGGGCCCGTGGCTAAATAATAATAATAATAATAAAGTTTATTTCTCTCATAAAGGTACATTGTTACAGTAGTTTGTATATACAATTTTGCCTCATCTATCAATAATAACAGTCACACGGGTCGAGCGAAGGTACGCTACGCTTACCGCGGCCGCGGTCGGTTGATGCATGATCAGCACTGCTGGGACACAGACCTCCTCTCTGTGAGAGAGAGTGGGCCGTATCCAACACGCGGGACCAGTGCCCAACCCGACCACCAAGACCACCAGACCACCTGGTCTGGTGGTCTTGGTGGTCGGGTTGGTTCGTTGATGGGTGACCATGTATTATTTATTACACATCGAGACTCCAAGGGCTTCGGTTTCCTCGGAACGCTTTTGGACCCGGCTGTTATTCGTTGATCTTTAATAATCGTTAGTCAGAACCCTAAAAGTCTGACAACCGGTTTTTTTACGCCTAAATCACTGACAGGTTCCCTGGGACCTGGAAAGGGACATAGACTTATTTTCGACCTGGATATTTATAATGAATAAATGTTGAAATACAAAATACACGCAAACGAAGTCACGGGCTACAGTGAGGTTTCAATCATTCGTCTCAAGTATTTATGTAAACTATTATACACTAACACGCTTAATTATACAATCACACTTCCCGAGGCGTCGCATCAGACGGCATCGTATGATTAAGTTAGTTCGTAACGAGCCTGCGCTTGCGCAATCTTGTGTCACGTCTGACGGAAGTTAAATAACAGATAATTGTCAAACAGTTACTTGTGGCTTTTGAACTGGAGAAGAGTTGCTTGAATGGAACGGTTGGTCGTGGAGTCGTGGTAGTTGAATGGTTTACGTTTGTTAGTGATCCATTAGATACGGCTTTATTTCATTTTGGGTTGTCTCATAAAGTTAATCTGTCCAGCCGTTTCCCAACTATGTTAGGGTCAGCTTCCAGTTTAACCGGATGCAGCTGAACATCAGTATGATACTTGAAGTGACTACTGGGTCTGGAGATACTGGGTAATACAATAGTCCTTGATGAGACTGGTTGTCAGGCTTTTGGGCTACTGACGACCCGTAACGACTGCCACAGATCCACGAATGACAGCCGGGATCAACGGCTGAACGTGCTTTCCGAGGCACGGAGGGTCTTGAATAGTCTTGATATGTAAAGATGGTCACACATCCACGGACCAACCGCGGCAAGCATAGCTGAACGTGATCAATCGACCCGTGAAAACCTTCTGAAAACCGTATCGGAGGAAGTGATAACTTTTCAAGGACGCAATCTTGATTCGTTCGTTGTTACGGCCAAATACTGCTAGATGTTCAGAGTGAGCTATGAGAAGCCTCAGATACATCATCGTCGTATTTAGTAAGTAATAGTTATTAGCGGACGCTATTCCCGGTTTATCTTGTTGGGTACAGTCATCTTAGGTCTTTTCAAAGGTGTTTCTAATTGTTGTTATTTCAAGTTCAACTTTATTTCAGTACCAATCAAGTTGATTTCAGAGTGACTAACTAACACTATTAAAAAAGTTACAAAAATGTTTGAAGTTGTAGCATAAACTTTATTGTGTTATTTTTCCAAATATTCATATTTGTTTACATGTTTTACAAATAAATCGCGATCTGTGAAATAATGAAAATACGCGTTTCCCCGCATTTTTTTGCAATTCGCTTAATTTATGCAAAATTCCAAAACCGGCGTAATCATGCGGGATTCCAAATTGCAGTATTGTAACCCTAATTGCGTATCCATTCTTATTGAAATGTTACCCAATTATCTCTGCCTACTTCAAGTCGCTGGTACAACATGGGGCTTATTGAATGGAAAAGGTTGGAACCTTTCCACCTTTTGCATTCTTGTCTCTCTCTGGCCTGGAGGCTTTTGCCGATTGGCCAACCGACATACGATATACAGGTGAAATTGGAAACTGGTGACCAATCGAAATAGGACGTGGAGTGGACGAAGTGGAGGTGTTACATAATCATTATAAATGGTCATTTCCCAAATCTAAATTCTTAAAAAAATCTTATAACCCGCTTTGGATATTGTAAACTAAGTTATTGTTAACTAAGTTATTGTAAACTAAGTTCTTGTAAACTAAGTTATTGTAAACTGAGTTATTGCCTTCAAGTAGGTATCGTATATCTAATTTAATTTTTCTGTAAAATTATGAAAACTAATTTAGCGCGCGCCCGATAAGCAATCCATTCATCGCAGAGTTCACAACATGAAGCAAGTTGGCAACCCGTTGAACTAGCGGGTATTTACCTAATTTTGACCGTTCCTACGAAAAAAAGGGCGCGCGCCGAACGTTGCCAAATCACCTACGGGCACGTTGTGCATCCCTTTCCTGGATGACATGGTGTAAATTTACTTTATAACACATTGAATTAGATATTTTAATTTGTCGCACCTATTCAATTTGAACGCCAAATGCGAGACTGAAAACCACATTTTTTATGTTTGTAGTTGACTAAGAGGCTAATAAATAAATATATTATTATGTAGACTGCAAAAGTTATTCTAATCTGAATAATATGTATAGGGAATTATCTATTTATGTAGTAATTGGTATTACGTTAGAGGTACAAGCCCGTGGAGCAGTAAACGGCACTAAACATCTGCATGATTAGATAAGCGATTGCGCAAGTGATCGGCGCGCGGAGAAAGTTAACTAAGTACCTACTGCACGCTTGTTAGTACAGCGAGAGGTATCTGTGAGCTGATTGACACATTGGGGTAGGCAGAGCTAATTGAAGATAAGCTGTATTTTCATTATTTTAATATTGATTCGAATGGTTGTCGTGTGAATACCCTAGCGTTCGATTGACTGAATTTCGAAGCGAGTTATACTCGTACCTACAGAAAATCACTGCTGCGAATGGCAAGATTAAATTAATCTTGGTGCTATTTTGTTGGTCGTCCAGAGCGATTTCCTCTTTCCAAATTGCTCTTTATATAATTGCCCTTCAATCCAATAGGCTAGATGCCTAAAAAAATCTAATTAGTCCGTCAGTTAGATTATCAAAAAATATTGGACCCGTATTTTTTCTTTTGTCAATTATATAAAAAATGATGAAGATATTGCCCGTTGAAGTTCCGCGTGACGTCACACCTTGCTACACTTTTTAGCATGGCGTGACGTCACGACCTTCCCAAATTTAGACGCGCTTTATCTTTGTCATTTTTAAATACGTGTCCATTCTTTATTGATAATCTAACTGACGGAATAAATATAATAATTATTTTTTTACCCAGGCATCCACCCTATTGTTGTCCGTAAGAAATTTGTTTTTAACGATAAGACCGCCGATTGTAGGTACAATTTTAGTGTGCTTAACTACTTAAGTTGTATCCTGTTATTATCGTCCTCTCTAAGTACAATAACGAATAAGTATTATCCATTGATTTTACCTATCTATACCTAAATGAATTTCCGCCATTTACGTCCAGAGTCCGGATTTCCTAACGATGTTTTCCTGTAGGTACCTATCGTAAATCAGAGGTAGAAAGTATACAGGATTGACTTTGATACATTTACATAATAAACTCATAACGGATGTTGTTATATAATTAAATATCGGATATTATAGATACCCTGGCCTGCTAGTCATCGCGCTGCAATAAATCGCGATGTGTAGTGGTAACGGCCCCGACTTATTGTAGGTCGTGGGTTCGAACCCAGGCGGGCGCCCACTCCCTCTCACAGAGGGGGCCTGTGTCCCAGCAGTGGGGACATTATAAGCTGATTATGATGTTAAGATGGCAGATAATTATATAATCACCTAGATTTAGACCAAACTTCTGTACCTAGATTAAAAGTAAAAATTATTATACATATAAAGCTGCATCATCACGATGACACACCGTGATGAAGCACTCAGTAACTGATTATGCACGCTGACTTAAAGTTGAAAGTGTAATTAATTTGAAGTGGTAAGCGGTGGTAATGGTGGAGTGTAGCCAATCATTTTGTTTATTTATTTAGCACATAAACAAACAGAGGTAGACGCCTATAACGTTCCCACTGCTGGGACACAGGCCTCCTCTTTCCCCACCAGGCGGACCCAGTGCGGGTCGGTGGAGGTAGACGCAATGCTATCGATTTACTTTATTATACAGACGCCTTCTGGCTTCCTATTTTCATAATACGATGATAATTTTCTTTTCTTTTGGCTGCCTAGTTTTTGCGTAAAAACAAAGTAGCTGTACTAAAATTGCACAGCGAATATGTTGATGTAACTTGATAATCACTGTCTGTAAAATAGTTCATGACAGGCATAATGGAGAATAGCATGACAATCATGATACCTAACTCTTTCTTTTTTAGGAGTGATATGAGTATTACTCATTAGTATTACAAGATAAATCTTGTTTTATTGTCAGTAATTGTGACTGCGGTTTCCAGTGCACCGGCAAAGTTTGGTTGTTATTAAATAACTATGTTTTATCCCTCTTCTCACCAGGTCCCACTGCAGCTGCGACACCAAGTTCCGCGAGTGTCTCCGCAAGACGAACTCTCTGGTGTCGGCGCAGATCGGCGTTACCTACTTCAACATCCTCGGGCCGCAGTGCTTCCGCAACACGCACCCCATCGTCAAGTGCGTCAGGAAGACTAGGTGAGCTGTCAACATTACTTTTAATATTATATTAAGGACTGTCTGGGTGTATTAGAGCTGTGTTTTTTTGGTGTACTGCTACATTGATCTTCCCGCATCCCGCGTGGGGTGCGGGACGTCGATTGTTTTAATGATTAGGACGTGAGTTGGCCTAAGGTTGAGCACCTCCATGCAAGCCAGTTGACACAACGTCTCGCTTCCCGCGCGGGGTTTTATTTAGTTTTGCCAGAGTTAAGTGTTTAGTTAGGTCACCAACATAAGAAAAAAAAAAAATCTAAATCAAGATTTTTTTCTCAACTTAGGATTTTGTACTCATTGTCACACAAGACCTTCATTTGTCTCACATCTACACGAAGTGTACAATCTTTTTCTTTTTATGCATTTTCTGATAATTAATACGAAGCATGCTAAAACTATGACATGAGTATTTTAAAGCTAATGACATAACATGAATCGAAAGTTAGTGTTTTGATTAATTATTATTTTTAGAAAGTAGGTATACTGTATTAAGGTTGGTCACGCATTCAACTTTTACTCTGTGTGACGATATTCTGCTAGAAAAAAATGACAGCGTGATTTTACAAAAATTAGGCAATAATTTCTTGTATTTTTTCCCCATAGGATAACAGGCCAGAAATGCGAGGAATACGAGTTGGACTACTCAAAACCCAGGATGTGGCAGTGGTTTGACAGCGAGACCTTCTGAAGACTTCTTAATAACAGAAGCTGACAGCAACACGTGCTGGTGAAGAGACTGCCATGTTATGAGAAACATTTGTGATAATTATGTAGTCTGGGATGCGACTGGCCTAAACAGCCAAGTGGAATGTTGGAATTATTAGGTTCAAATAGGCACATAATAGGCACTTTTGAACGTCAAAATTTTCAAGAAAATAGAATTAATTCTAACTAGAATAGATTCTAGTTGTACAAGTTTGGTTTACGTAAAATAGTGACCGCAATCGCAATTCGCAAACCGTACTTTGCTAAGTAAAGTAGGTAAGCTTTTCATACGAATTTGAGATTTATTTGCTTATGTTCATATTCGTATGAACCGTTTGCTCATATTCGCCAATATTTACAAATATGAACATTAAAAGCACAAAAAGAAAGAAAGAAAAATGGGTTTATTTGTCACAGAAACAAGTGCATACAAAAATATAAGTTAACACGAATAATAAAGAAAACTAAATACTTCATAGAACAGACATAGTCAACAGCTGCACGTCGTGACTGTGTCCAGAAGACTTCCACTCAGCACGATGCTGTGCCCAGACCCACAGCACACCGCTGATTTTTACTGGTCACCCAAAAATCATCAGAATAAGGGTCATATTTGTATAAATCGCTTACGTAGCACAATGCGGTCTTTGAATCTTGCCTGTACAAACTTTCCGGAGATTACCGGACCATGTGGTAAATATTGCCCCGCCGTTTGTCTTGCCCATAAGAAAATACAAATGAAGAGTGCAAATTCACCTAAGTTTTTAGGTATTACGATTTCTGTCGTCATATACAGCCCATATCAGAAAGGTGTGGTACTTTTTTCGCGATTACGATGTTGGTTCCATGGAGACAGTTGTTCAGTTTGATGGTCTATACCACATCCTAAAATACGACCACGTATTTCTGATACAACATTTTGGTTTTGAACGAATTATAAAGAAAAATTGATTTAGGTGAGTAGGTAACTCTTGCAGTTACTGTAATATAGAATTAAGTTGTAATACCTATATTTATTGCCTAAGAGACAATATCCCATCCGTACAGAGAAAGATTATACTCAATAAGATAGATTTAAACATTTTTTGTAATAAAATAGATAATAATAATTTTGGAAATACTTTTGTTTTTTTTTTCACATCGTGGATGTGTGACCATCGGCCATGATGATGCCGAGACGCCTGCGTATCTCGGACAGCAGGGTAACTTTTGACTGTGACAGTCGTTACAGGTAGCTATATAGAAGCCCAAAAGGCGGACACCAGTCTTACCAAGGGATATCGTGTTGTCCAGTAACTGGATTGTGGATTGTGGAGGTCGGATAGGCAGTCGCTACATGTAAAATACTGGTATTCAGCTGCATCCGGTTAGACTGGAAGCCAACCACAACATAGTTGGAAAAAAGCTAGGCAGATTTTGATTTGTTTATATTATTTTTACTTTCCAATAGAAAAAATACCAAGGATTTTCTTAGGTTTGTAAATAAAACAACAATTTATTTTTATATAAAAAAACATCAGAATATATTTCGAAATTACATTTAACAACGGATAAACAATAATTAATTACTGCACAATAATTCTAAAATAATGTAAATAAAACATGAAAGTTTTTGCTCATTTTTTGAGCTATACAAGCTGTTAAATTGATATTATTTTGTGCGTAAAACGTTTTCTGAAAATTGTGTAAATCGGATATGTAATAATTAATAATATTATTATATTTCAAAATGATATTCCGATGAGACAGTCAATTGGCGATTTATATATTATGATTATTTCAGTAATGTATATTATTTTAAAGTATTTTCTATAGAATGCGCGGTACACGGTTTTTTAAGCATTTGTTTCGTCTATTTGTACCTAAATTTTTTGGGAGATGAGTTAAATTGATCTGTTCCTATTACACATCCAATGTTATGTTGCATTCAATTGTCATCGCCTACTCTCTATGAGAAGAGGCCTTTGCGGAAGAGGCTTTGTTGCCTGTGGGACAGTAATGAACTGGTATTATTATTTATGTAGGTATTTTTTTTTTTCATAATAATTTACTTGCAAATAGACAAAATCCACAAGATTTTTACAATGTACATTTTTTCCAAAAAGGTACCTAATTTCTTAAAAAATGACTGATTACCTACTACCAGTAAAAGATTAAATTGCTGTACCTATTGATAAATGTTGTTTAATAATAATACACTGATAATTATTATTATCTGATATTGTAAAAATAATTGTAACTTATAATTTTTATAAAAAAAGTTTTGGTGTTTCATCAAAAAGTCTTTAAATCATCGTATCTGGCTTTACCATTTCAGATATTTTTCTCCAAATATTTTTACAACATCAGATCATGACATCTAATACAGGGTGGCAGGGAAACGCTTCCGAAAACGAAGACAGGTGATAGGGCTACTGATTCTCGATACGATACCATCAAAAAATTTGAAAAAAAAATGAACAATTTTACCTATTTTTTTTAGCATTTTTCGTACACTATGCTGTGAGAACAGTTAAATTAAACCATTATTTGCTATTAAACACATTTTTTTTCTTTACAACTCTAACAAGCAATGTATTCGTAAATAAATATCATCTGACGCTTGCGCGTGACCTCAAGTTCAAAGTGCGCGCGCGCTCGCCGACAGCTGTGCGGCTGACGACCCCAAGTCCACGTGACGCGCGATGCGACGCGCCGCCAAAATAAATAGGAAGAAACATTACAGAGGCGTCAACAGTTTTAAATTGAAGCAATGTGTCGTGTATTTAATAAGTTTTGTATGTAAGTCGATAATCGATAGTGAATGAAATAAAGTAAAAGATCGCGTGTACAGTTTGAAGCAACTAGCGCGCGTGATTCAATTGAATTTGAACTTTATGTCAATGCAATTAGAGTGACACGACGCGCGCTCATTTATTACAATAACTGTATCCTTCATTTAGTAAGTAAACCCAATCAATTTAAAGTGGATAATCAAATTAATTTAATCTAATAAACCCGTTAAATCTTATTTTAAAGTTAGAAAATGAAAACAGTTTGTACCTAATAAAGCATAAGTATCTACAATTTCCTAACAATTAAAATTAATTGTTTTCTGATTTCATAATTATTCTTTTAACATTTTCTCCTCTGTAATTTGACTAATTTGTTGATCTTTGCACATCAAAAGACACCGCTATCTGACTCCTCGTCGCCGCGCCGACGGCAGCGCGCGGCGGTGCCTTTTGTCGGCCGGCATCGCATGCAGGCGGCATGTTTGATCTTCATAGTACTTCTTCACTATTCTAGTTACTTAGTTAGTTCCTTTCCGACTCGGTTCGTGAGCGAACGTGCGTTAATCGATCGATAGCCATTGAATCGTATTAATACTGTTTTGTTAGTTTTGTGTTTAGTTATTATTGTTACGTTTTTAGTGCTGTTTTATTGTTTTTTAGTAATATTTTTTTGTTGTTTTTAACAATGCCTGAGACATACGTGTACAGTGCTCGTGAATACGGCAACATGTTGATGTGTTTAGGAGAAGCCCGTGGCGCGCGTCTCACTGAGCTTTTTGATGACTGCTGGATCGGAAAGCTAGGGCCGCACGCCTGGCCAGCTCGTTCACCCGACTTAACACATTTGGACTTCTTTTTGTGGGGGTATGTGAAAGAAAGAGTGTTTGATCGGGAATGTGACAGTGCTGATTGAATGCGGGGCAGAATAGTGAGCGTGTTTAATAAACTACGTGCAGAAGTGTTGAGGATCCTACACTAATGCCTCGTGTTCACGGCTCGACACAGGGACGGGCCTAGCTATGTATTGAAATGTATGGAGCGCAGTTCGAGCCAAACCTCATAAGATCGCAAAAACAGGTACGTAAAATGCCTCTGTCAACTTTAATGTTTAAAAGTGGGCTACGAATGCGATTAAAATTCAAAATTTTGTGAAGTGTTGTAGGGGTAGGGATTTTGAAAGTGGTGCCGTGTTTGAAAATTTCGTATAAATCCCGTAACGGCCGTACGGAGCGCTCGGCGCACGCGACGCGAGAAGCGCGGTGGCGTGGCGCGACGTTGCATTGCGTGTCAGTGACCTCACGTTTTGTACGGTTTCCATTGCGTGTTTGCGAAATATGAAGTCTTGAAAATAATCAATTTCAGGCGAAAGGTTAGTGGTATCCGTTTGCATAAAGGTTGTATATAATCTACGTTCTGGCTTCGGAAGCGTTCTCCTAACACCCTGTATATTATTTAATAACATAATGATATAAAATCGAGAATAATATTTAAACACACATAAAATGACGTATTCACATGGAGACATCGATACTATAATAATAATATATTTTACTATTTAAATATAAAATTCTAAAGTAAGCTACGCCTACTAAAAATCTATGAAATATCTATGGGCCTATCAAATATATAGATATATTGCTTAACGTGGTCCGATGGGATTATTATAATTAGGCGTGAACCTATTTTAGGTTAATAAGATCTACTACGAATTATAAAGATCATGGAATTTCGATTAAACGGATAACCGACACCGCCATGCCAAACTTTTATGTTTTCCTTTATTCAAACTCAAAGCAATTATTTTAACTAAACCAGTTCCAGGAACTTTTGAATTGTCAAGAAGTCGGTCAGTCAGAAAGATAGCTAGTTTCCCATTCCAAAGCGTAGATCCCTATGGAGAAGAACGGGCAAGAAACTCCACATACACTCTTTTAAATCAAGATATTACAAAATCGTGGGTACATTATTGTTGTATGTAATGCAATGCAATGCAAACTTTGGAATTGTCTTGTCTGTTCATACCCATTACCCTTAAAGTTCTTGTAAAGTTATGTCACAATTATGATAAGGTAATCTGTTTATAAAATAAATAATCAGTAGGTAAACTTGACATTAGGCAAGATTTCGCCATCAAATCTGTCTTTGCATGAGTTTATCTCCGTATTTTGTCTTCAAATCTTTTATTATTTTAGAAAACCACAGTTGGTATCTAGTAATTGCAAAATGAATAATCTTATATCGACATTGATGTGTCCAGATTTCCTCAAACGAAATTCCATGGCCCACATTCGTTCGACCCACGACTTGGGCTAAGAACGTCACTAAAGTGTCATTCCCGCACAAGTGTGAACAATATCGCAAAGCAAGCGAGGGAAAGAGAAAGGAAACAGCAGTAGAATTAGCTCCACACTCCATTAATAGTCAAATTAATGTTTCATTTACGTCGCTCTTCAACCATTCGCTTGAAAGTGAAAACTGCCGTAACTGAGTTACGATTTTATACGCTGTAATTTTGCTGCGTAAGCCCAGGTCCGCACGGGTGATTCTTCCCACGGCGTTTTTTTCGTACACAGCGTTGGCAACGCACTGCTTAGCGCCGAGAGTTGAAAGTCCAGTGCTCGATATTTTAACGGCCTTGGGTACGGGGACTCAAAGGTCGTAACTTGACATAGCGCTTTTTTAGACAAACTGCTAATAAAATTACCTTCTTCCCAGTCGTTGAAGCTAAGGTAACCAAAGAAGCTTATCCTCTAATAAATATTTTTATAGAAACGTCAAACGGTACGATTCTTCTAATTCGCGATACCTTATTGTCGTTTCCCTGGATACAACTTTGTCGCTTATATATGTATGAGTCAGTTATATGTAGTACCGATTATAATCCGATGATACTGGTAGCTAGTTATTATTTTATACAGCTATAACGAAATACTTGAATGTCAAATTGAAAATGAATACATTCCTCATTACAAATTGATTCGCGTCTGTAGGCGTCGTTTTAAGAACATTCTCACCACATTTTTAACCCAATAATGGATGAAAAGTAGGCTTTTTATGTAAGTGCTCTTTTAGAAATTATTTGTATAAATCGTTATTCTAAAAAACGCGAAGGAATCTGTAATAACAATTGCGTGATAAAAAAAAAACTAGCAAATATTTCTGGTTCAGTTAATAACATAACAAGACACCTGTAATCCCCGAGGAGTCAGGGAGGGGTGTACCTGTAGTACATGTACACCACATTTTAGCCAGTTATGTTGAAGTCCCATGTGATGCTCGCTGTTGCTATCAAACAGGCACAGATCCAGACTCCAGACTAGTTCTGAGAACTTCTGTTGTGTTTCAGTTAATTGTCGTAAAAAATCTATTTTTCGCATGTTGATGGGTTCATTTACAGCTGATGAAGTTTATAAAAATGTAGATACGTTAGTTACATAAATAGTCCATATTTAGTAACCTAGCTTCTAAGAACAACTAAACTCTACTGCTGATGGTCTAGGATGGGCCAGGATAGTCCAAGGGTGAGGCGAAATTGGTGTTTTTTTTTGGACCCTGGGGTTAAAAATATGTCTTAAGCTAAACGATTAGAAGCATTAAAAACTTCCACGTTAAATTTCATTTTGTTCGTTTTGGTTAGTTGATCGACTGAAGTTCCTAAGATTAATTTTAATAATCTGACTTTTTGAAGCACGAGAATAAAAATACTTATGTTTTATGATCATGTAGGTTTATGATAGAAACATAATAATTATTTTACAAATCTGTGTAATCTTGAAAAACCTAGATATGATTATTACCAGTCGATCACATAACCAAAACCCAAAAAATACTAAAAATTACAATACTGAATTACAATTTAACATCAAGTAGAGAAGTTAAAAATACATCTAAATTACTTTAACGGCTAATAATTCAATAATACTAATATAATATTATAATATAATATTACCTAGCTCGCGCCAACTATGAAATTAATACGATACTAATAAAATAAGGCAAACAGGTTTGACGGAGGGATCAAATAATTATGTTATTCCGAACATCAGGCACTCAAATTGAAATTATTTCCTTTAACATAACATCGCTAAATCTAAGGCATTTGAACTGGAGACGATATCTTGCAGAATATATTGACTACGAGTGTTATTTGTTTGTGTTTATAGTTTGCGCAATTATAATGTGCTTTGTGCATGTGAACCTTCTTTGCGCATGTGTCATTTATTTTTGCACGTGTGCTTGCATTGTGCATCTAATCTAAATCTACACAAATCACTTATTATTTTGCAAACATGGGTAATTAGCGCATAGATGTTTTTTTTTATAATAGTCGTCCATATTCTACCCTCACATCGGCATGTAAATATTTACACAAATGCAGCACGCATTTACCCATGTGCCCTTTATTTCTACATGTGTGCTTACTTTGAGCATGTGTTCTTTATTTGTGCATGTGCAGGTAATTAGCGTGTGTATGCGTAATTTTTGCATCTATTCAAATTGATTGTGTGTTTGATTCACTTGATGTTATTCGTGTACTTCTATTCTAATTATTATTGGAAGTTATTTTGTCTCCAGTGTACATGCTCTAAGTTCTAAGGCGACGTTCTAAGGGAAAACAAAAACACTATGCGGGTTTGCTAATAATTGGTAAACTACCGCCCTAACAATTTTGAGGAACATACATTTTATTTGTTTATTTTCTTCATAATATTCTTTTGGCAATCTATTTTTTGGATGGACTCGTGTTTTTTGTTCTTTCTCTTGTTTCATGTTTCTGAGTTCTCATTCATTTCGAATGATATTCTATTACAATTCTTAATTTTTTTTGGTGATACTTAGTCTCAGCCATCATATCCGATATCTTATTCTTTATCTCCGGTCAGATGTTCAGAAGGTCATGCTATTTCATTCGCAGTTCCGGAATATTACTAACCACAAGGGTGAATCTGCACTTAAGTCCTAGTTTAATAATCTGAGGGGCAATTTCCATATTTTATATTGTCGCTGAAATGAGATTGCGTCTAGATTTTGAACGTTTTTAATTACGGGGATTGGTAATATACCTACACACATCTGACCAAAGCTCAAGAATCCCTTCTTAATCTAATGTCTAAAGACAATTCCATTCCCCGAGATGTGCGCGGAGCAAAACAACCAGCTTCCATCGTCCCAGCTTCACAGCATCTATGTATAAGCTACGCTAAGCTATACGTACTAGCCCTGTTTGTCAGCTGATGACTAAATCAATGACGTCACTCTACTTCTACCTAGCTATGTACTCTCCACGATATAAACAAACGATAGCCTTAATTAATTCGTTACGCCAAATTTTGCAGCGGTGGACCCAAATATTTGTTGATATATTTTATGCAGTTTATGTGAATTATGAAAGTGAATACGACATCTGAATATTAGGTGTACGATCAAGGTAGAAAAGTTACGACACACATGAAAGAAATATATGAAGCGGTAAAAAGTCGTAAGTGCTCTTACGAATTTTTTTTGGTCATACTTATAGTAATAATAGAAAAAAAGTGAAACAATAATAATATTAGATAATAAATCGTTCATATTCTGGTGATTGGACGACAGACGTAGATTTTTATTTTACTTGGGTTACGTATAAAATGTTAAATAGTTTGGCTAATAATAATAATAAATTACTGTTTTATGGTTACATTATATAGATAAGTTACATATTTTCATAATGGAATGGGTTACACTTAGTGGAAGATTACACAATGCGTTTCGGGATTTACATAATTTTTACATTTAATTACGATCACTATAATGTCTGATTCATTGAATAAATTTACAGCGAATATTCATTCTTATATTTATGACTAGATGTACAATATCACATAAAACATAAATTATTATTATAAATTAAAATTATACCGTAACTTTTTAATTAAGTATACATAAATTGTAATTTAAATATTTATGCTACATACCTACGGTTTGCATTAAAACAATAATTTAAGTTTTTCCATGTAACATAACATATATAGAATTATTTTATTTGCAATAATCCAAAATCACACATAATTATTTATTTAGATATAAAATGACATACACTATACGGAGTACAAACATTAATTTTAGGAGACACACTGGGATCACAATTATATATTTTATTTCTAATCATTCGTTAGCTAATACTCAATAAGCCTGTCTAACCTACTTTGAATAATACCATCGTTTACAAATATCTATACGATATTTTTAAAATTCTTTCTCAATTTTATTCTTGAACTGAAATTCTGAAACCATTCTACGGAGTAACGGGCGTTTGGCTTAGATGGTGAGGTTTTAAAAAAATAGTATTAATATTATTAAATGCCCCTTTTTATACGCATACTAGTTAACTGTATTATTAGAATTATAAAAAAACAAGCTTTCGCATTACTTGAAAATACAGATACGATGAAATTGAAGTTAACGCCATCTATCTTCGCAATACCAAAAACGCCCGTCGTACACTTCAAAACATTTATATCGTTTATCTTTACTACCATATTTAAATTCAGTCCTCCAACATTTATATTTTGTTTACAAATTCATTAATCCATGTAAATAATATTTATTTGTTTACCGCCGATCCGTCAACTTCCCGAAAGTTTATCTATTTTTACCCATTTTTCTGTATAGCATAGCAAGTTTAATTTAATTTAGTTAAGTCAGAAGCTCTAGAAGTATTAGGAGAGTGTACAAGTACCCTTTTATTTATAGAACAATTAAACCAATTAGGATATAAATATTTATATTGGTTTTATTATTCTAGTTTAAATATTATTTCAACTAAACCTCATCAGATGGCGTTGTAATTTAACGCCATCTATCGACGAAAAGATTAAATACAAATATTCTAAAGGACTCACAGAATATTATGGTGTAGGGATTCTCGCTACAAGGGGTGCTATGGGGTAGAGAATAGTTTAACAGACATAGACGAGTGGTGAACTAGGTTGCACTAGATTTAAGTGTGAACTTTTAACTTTATTATTTGCTTAGTAAAATTGAATCGGAAGAATAATGTTTTTTACAGACAAAAGTAAAAGGTTAAAACTTTTAATGAGAAATACCGGTTAACTTATTGAAGATTAATTAACAAATAAGCATATTTAATTAAGTGACGAAAATTCAAGGGTATCGATAAAATAAAGAAAAAAAAAATACAATTCAAAAACATATTTAAAAAAAGTAAAGTAGGAATATTTGTAAAAACCAATCAACAGTTCACACTATTACCCACACAATCTACTTCACTTCTACAAACTGCCACGTATTCACGTGTAGGTGGCAGCACAGTCGAAGAACGGGAAGCATGCGACGGACTCGGCGCCCGAGTGCTAGAGGACGTGCAGGTTCTCGCAGGACTTGGACTTGGAGTCCCGCGCCCATACGCGGCCTAGGAGACCTCGGACCTGAAGAGGAGAAAGAAAAAACGTTAGTTTTTTTGCACTTTTATTACCTACTTAACCTTCTAATTTTATGTTAGACAAGCTGAAGGTGCTCCTAAAGTCCCATTTACATGATGCAAGCTTCTTGCTTCTGTCATACCATAACATTGACAAGCACACGGTTGTTCAAACACTGTTAAAACGGTGCTACCTTTATTCTTGCTTCAGCACCGTATAATGTCCGTGGTGGCCGCACTTAACGGCCGTAGTGATGGCTGTCATTAAAATGATGACAGCGACAGAGATTTAAATCGTTAGATTCGCCAAATCACGTCAAAAGATAGTCGCGTTTCTGTTGCGTTTTGACACCGTGATTTGACAGTGACTTGATTGTCATGGAAGCGCTTTTATTAATAATGTGTGAGCTCACTCTTCTCAGTATGGATACTTTTTTGCGTGACTAAGTACGGTGAGAGCAAGTCTATATGCGATTTAAATCTTTGGGCAGCGGGTTTGACTTGATGTCAAATGACAGATTTTTATGACCGCCGTTATAATATGACGGAACCGTTTTTCTATGAAACCAAAGCCTCATTTAGGCTGTATGGTAAGTGTTTACAGAAGACTATAGACATCGCAGCTGCGTTGCTACTCCAGGGACAACACAGCAACGGTGTTTGCATACGCATCTTCAAACTGTTTTTTCCTCTTTTACATCTTACTAGCCGTTCCGTAGCCCGGCATCGCCTGCCCACGCTATTACTTCGTTTCTGCTCAGTGTTGTTTCTGACTTTTTAGCGTGATTGTGATTCTAAGTAGCCTGTAGCCTTCCTCAAGAGTTGGGCTATTAAAAATCAAAAATATGTTTTCCAATCCGACTGGTAGTTTCAGAGATTAGCGCGATCAAACCAACAAACTCTTCAGCTTTATAATTAGTACAGATTTGCCTTCTTATATTGATCTGCTATACCAATATTAATTTATACTGATTACATTATTTCACTCCACAATTCACTTCAAATAAATAAACTTATTAACTAACTATTAACTTCCTTATTTTCGTGCCAAGATATGCATCCAGACAGATGGGCCAGTGTCGTCACACAGTGTCGTCACACAGTGGGTGCCAAATAGTTTCACCGCAAAAAAAATAAGAAGATGTACAATTTTACATGACACATTTTAGCGGTTCACACTGTCTTTCAGAAGGCAGTTGTCCATAGGTGGTGGTAATGGTAACCCAGGCTTTTGAATGCAACATTTTCAACTTCTATTTCTATGTAGTTAACCTTCAGATAACGCTTCGGGAATCTTCGAAAAAACGACCGTGTGATGATGATTTATCTAATATAGAGCTATTACAACCATGGCCGTACTTGCAATTTTGTATTACCATGATTACAAAATTATGTATTCCCAACTCTATACAATTCTAAAAAACTTTACAAAACTGTTGAGTGACAAATGATGATCTGCGACCGGAGTAGAACCATAGTAAGCCGACATAGAGAACACTATATACAAACGCGCAATGATAGATGCATTGCAACAAAGCGCGATGTTCGTATTAATTCGGAAACACGAAGATTATCGAGGCGCATACCTTTTCTTGTTTAACTGTATTTATAGACCAGGGTCGATAATTTTTAAAACCAAAAAAAATAATAGTAGGATGAAACCCATTAGAAAAGGAGGGGAATATCATAAAAATGAAAGGAAAAATAATTTACGGGCGATCTGAGGTCGGGAAGGGGATGGGGGTGAGCTTTTAAGGGTAAAAAACGGTTTTTCTCGATTTCCGGCAAAACTAAAAGTCCTATCGAAAAAAGTCAAATGGCAAAGTTGTAGGTAATAAAAAGATCTAAAACTTTTGCATTAACACTTTTTTCACATAACTTCAAAATTTATATGAAAAATTAAAAAAACCAAGTTTTTGGTTTTTTATTTTTATCTTTTACAAAAATCTTTTTTTTTTAACGAAATTTGGTGAAAACTTACCTTTTTATGTTCCAAATACGCTGTAATTTATTTGATTAAAAATATTTATTATTTCACCTTATTTTGAATTAATATCGAAAAAGCACCCTCATTTTCAATCAAAAATTCACCCGTCAAAATATCAGCTTTTTTCAAAAAGTTGGTATGTTTTCTGTTCGTTGAAATCTCTATTTTCCGATGGTGAAAAAAAAATATATGTTACTATAGTAAATCTTCTCAGAAAATGCAAAAAATCGAAAAAAACTCGAATTCGAAAACTGATAATCTGAAAAGACAAAATCGAATTATTAATGCCTTCACTATTTTATCGTGAGTATACACCCCCATGAAAAAAAAATATTAAAGAAATAAATGTCAAAATGTATAAAAAATTTATTAAAATCTATAATAAATGTATAAATATATAAAAAATGTATAGTAAATATATTTTTAATAACTAACTTTTGGCTGATTTTCATGTATATTTCATATATTTCAAATATATTTCAGATATATTCAAAATATATTTTTTTTATATTTTTAGCTATGTTTTTTATGTCTTTTAAGATATATTTTGAATGTATCTAAAATATATGAAATATACATGAAAATCAGCCAAAAGTTAGTTATTAAAAATATATTTACTATACATATTTTTATATATTTATACATTTATTATAGATTTTTTATATATTTTTTATACATTTTGACATTTATTTCTTTAATATTTTTTTTTCATGGGGGTGTATACTCACGATAAAATAGTGAAGGCATTAATAATTCGATTTTGTCTTTTCAGATTATCAGTTTTCGAATTCGAGTTTTGTTCGTTTTATTGCATTTTCTGAGAAGATTTACTATAGTAACATATATTTTTTTTTTCACCATCGGAAAATAGAGATTTCAACGAACAGAAAACATACCAACTTTTTGAAAAAAGCGGATATTTTGACGGGTGAATTTTCGATTGAAAATGAGGGTGCTTTTTCGATATTAATTCAAAATAAGGTGAAATAATAAATATTTTTAATCAAATAAATTACAGCGTATTTGGGACATAAAAAGGTAAGTTTTCACCAAATTTCGTTAAAAAAAAAAGATTTTTGTAAAAGATAAAAATAAAAAACCAAAGACTTGGTTTTTTTAATTTTTCATATAAATTTTGAGGTTATGTGAAAAAAGTGTTAATGCAAAAGTTTTGGATCTTTTTATTACCTACAACTTTGCCATTTGACTTTTTTCGATAGGACTTTTAGTTTTGCCGGAAATCGAGAAAAACCGTTTTTTACCCTTAAAAGCTCACCCCCATCCCCTTCCCGACCTCAGATCGCCCGTAAATTATTTTTCCTTTCATTTTTATAATATTCCCGTCCTTTTCTAATGGGTTTCATCCTACTATTATTTTTTTTCACTTTTTATTATTTTTAAAGGCTTCTACCCTGGTCTATTAGTCGTACCTTGACGCTAGCAGAGAGTCTGGTCCGCTTGCGCGGTGTGCTGTTGGCGGAAACGGAGGGGGGCGGCGCTGGAGGCGCGGGCGGGGCACTCTCCAGCGGGGAGCGTGCGCGGGCTCGGTTCTTCCGAGACGTACTGCGCTTTCTGGAACACACATTATTTGAATTCAGGAATTGTCGGAAGTGTCGGGAGTGTTAACGAGGGTATCGGCGAAAGTGTCACGAGTGTCAACGAGAATGTCACAAGTGGTGACGAACGTCACCAGTCAAAATGTGTGTGTGTGCTCACTAGTGTGACATGTCTCACCTCACTCTCTCCGCGTGCTGCTGCTTCAGTCTGATCTGAGTGAGCAGTCCCACTTGCAGCTCGTCCACGTAGTGGTTAATGTGTGTGTGTGTGTGCTTAATAATGTAACATGTCTCACCTCACTCTCTCCGCGTGCTGCTGCTTCAGTCTGATCTGAGTGAGCAGTCCCACTAGCAGCTCGTCTACGTAGTGGTTAATGTGTGTGTGTGTGCTCACTAGTGTAACATGTCCCACCTCACTCTCTCCGCGTGCTGCTGCTTCAGTCTGATCTGAGTGAGCAGTCCCACTAGCAGCTCGTCCACGTTGTGATTGATGTGTGTGTGTGTGCTCACTAGTGTAACATGTCTCACCTCACTCTCTACGCGTGCTGCTGCTTCAGTCTATTCCGAGTGAGCAGTCCCACTAGCAGCTCGTCCACGTAGTGGTTAATGTGTGTGTGTATGCTCACTGGTGTAACATGTCCCACCTCACTCTCTCCACCTGCTGCTGCTTCAGTCTGTTCTGAGTGAGCAGTCCCACTAGCAGCTCGTCGATGTAGTGGTTAATGTGTGTGTGTGTGTGTGCTTACTAGTGTAACATGTCCCACCTCACTCTCTCCGCGTGCTGCTGCTTCAGTCTGTTCTGAGTGAGCAGTCCCACTAGCAGCTCGTCGATGTAGTGGTTAATGTGTGTGTGTGTGTGCTTACTAGTGTAACATGTCCCACCTCACTCTCTCCACCTGCTGCTGCTTCAGTCTGTTCTGAGTGAGCAGTCCCACTAGCAGCTCGTCGATGTAGTGGTTAATGTGTGTGTGTGTGTGTGCTTACTAGTGTAACATGTCCCACCTCACTCTCTCCGCGTGCTGCTGCTTAAGTCTGATCTGAGTGAGCAGTCCCACTAGCAGCTCGTCCACGTTGTGGTTGATGCCCACAGATGTCTCTATGAACTTGCACTCGTAAGAGGTCGCTAGATTCTTGCCCTCTGAAAGATTTAAAGATTTATTTCCAAAAACATGACTACCTACTTATTGTTTTATTTGTGATTGCAGTGGTGTCTTGCACTGAGCTCAAGGCTTGAGACCATAACTTTGGTATGAAAGGATTGTAACAGGTGGCATTCTGTACTTTCTGCCTACCCCTATGGGAAAAAGGCTTGAGTTTATGTATGTATGTATAATTATAGGTCTCGCAGCAACCTAGACAACATAGATGTATCATCACTATGTATCTTAAGGGCAACGGCCTGCCTCTCCCTTTTTTACACAACTTTATCTTTTGCTAGTGCCAGCACATATTTTCACATTGAGTACCTATGTAGACGAGGAATAAATTTACTCAGTTCAAGCGGAGTGTATTCATTCATGGTTTTAGTAAAACTATCATTCCGTTAATTACGAGCTCACAAACGTTCAAAGTATCTACTTCAAAGCTTCAATTCCATGTACGACCATTTGAAGCACTACATTCATCTATTCGTTCCACCGTAATACCGGGTATTGGAGCCGCCGTAATTTCGTGTATTCCGGTAACACACAGAATAATACGGGCCCCAATAATTAGAATTTGAATCTGATTTAAATTGACGTTGATCCAGTCAAGCGGTTAATAAAGACAAATTCAAAGGGAAATGAAACAGTGCGTCACTGAACCAAATGGTGGCTTGTTGTGATGGAAGGAAGTGAGCTTGAACCCTTTTCAATGTGTAATGAACCGAGATATTGAGAAAGTGTTGAATTCGCTTCATTAAGATTTGTTTCTGATTTAGCTTCATTTTTGCCCGAGGCACCGTACCTACTTTTATTGGCATCATTTTTAAATTTTTTTGCAAAACTTAACATAAAAACAGAGAAAAATATCCTCAGTAGCTATAGGTAAGGTAATTCAATACTTATCCTATTAAACATTATGATTTGGCACAGGTATGTACCTACTACCACACAAATAGGTAAGTAATTCATATAAATAAATCGAGTTTGTAAGAACAAATCAAGATTAGGGAAGTAACGACAATTATTGTTAGGAATCCAATAAAGATTGCTGTCAAACGATTACAAACAAAATTGACAATTTGATTAAAGAACTTCATAAAACTGAGTCTTATCTACCCAATCTATAACTTTTATGTTCGGAAACCACTTCCCATTAAACAGTCCCCAAAAAGGTCAAAGACAAATGAATTTACTTTGAACGCCTGTCAAAATCCTATTGGCAATTAAAATGTTATCGTATTATTCATCCTAGCTTATTTTCCAGGCGTTCAAACAAAATTAAAATGGTTATTTTGCGATGACGTATTTATCATTTGGGGTACACGAGCGTTAAAAGCCAGTAACAATATACGAAACATGAAATTTAATTACTGCACATCACAGATGGAAAATATCGAGCTTTTCAATAACATCAAAAGCTCCTGATAAATTATTGTTGGCAACATGTAGCGTATCGTTGTTAGCGCCGTCTGTCGTTGCTAATTGGTATGTACAGTCAACGAAAGAGATAAGTATGCAGGGTCGTCGGATATAGTTGAAGTTTAGTAAGACACTGATGGATGTTTTCGAATGAAATTTAGTTTGATAAATAAACTGTTTGTTTTCTATTATTTAAATAAAATCAATCCGTTTTTTACTAAATTTCAACTATATCCCAGGACCCTGCATACTTATCTGTTGGCTGTACACAAATCGTCGAGAATTTAATTAAATTCGTAAAATTTGTGCTAACGACTCTAATTGGCAAGATCTGGCACATCATGAGGTTGTTTCGGTCATTTCGCAAAAATGTAATGGTTTTAATTGTTTGAGCAGCGTTGTTACCGCTTCGTTAATTATATTTTTAAGTATCTAATGTTTGGGTTGAAAAAAATAGAAAATTGCAGAATCTGAATATAATTCGAAATGTTTATAGGCCCTAATTATATTTACACGCAAATAAAATTTTAAAAGTACTTAATAGACAGCCTGTTTTGGTTGTTTATTGCACATAATGATATTCTATAAATCACGTTGCAATAGTTCTGTAGAGGTATGATGAACAGGCCAGGATGTAAAGTTCACTCACCCTCTATAGAAATCTCTCGGGTGTCGAGTCTGGTGGGTAACTGCCTAATTGATGTGATGTACAATAAAGAGAACCTTGCCCATTATTTGTCATTTTCTAAGAACCACTTACCATCAGTAGGAACAGCTCTAGACCTGGCCAGGTCAGCCTTGTTCCCCACTAGAATGACGGCTCTTCGTGAGGTGTGTCCAGCAGCCCACAGGATCTGCAGTCTCCGCTCGGCTTCCATGAAGCTGCCTCGGTCTGCTGTCGAGTAGACCACGCAGTAGCCGTGGGCACAGCCTTCAGTCTGGAAGTTGGGATTTATTCATATAACGTTGGGGCACCAATTTTAAAGTGAATAAAGATATCACAGACTTTTAAGTGAGTTATCAGTATCACGACAAGTACAGTCACCAAAAGAGATAAGTAACCAGGGTCGTCGGATATAGACTTCAACTATATCCGACGTGAATGTTTACAAATAAAAAAGTTAAAAATAAAATTCAACCAAATTTTTTTTATCTTAATGAATCTCATGAATTCATAAAAACAACCTAAATTAGAAATCATCTATCATCAAAAATGTCAGCACAATAGGTATACAATAAGAATAACAAAGTTACCAATAATAATATCTGATGTCCAATAATATGAATAATAATTATGATTAATGTCCAATAACATGAAATAATAAAAAAAAAATTAATGTCCAATAATAATTCATAATTAAAAAACAACTAAAATTAAAATAAACGTCTATCGCCAAAAATAAAATCGTGTTACAAAAATAAAAACATTAAAATAATCCAAAAATGTCAACTAAATTCATTCATTCATTTATGTTCATTAGTGATTTTACCACACTTATATTGAGTCATATATTCATCAACGGAATAGTGGCATTTTTCCAATAAGAAGTCTTCAAGTTTCTGTTTAAATAGGGTGGTTTTATATAATATAAATTACTAGCTTCATCTTTCTGACTGACCGACCCTTTGACAATTCAAAAGTGCCTGTAATTGGTTTAGGTGAATTAAATAATATAATAATAATATCCCTGGACATTTCACACAGCACCATTTGTCCCAAGCTAAGCAACCTAATGCTTGTGTTATGGTAACAAGATGGCTGATAAACTACTTATATACAATTTTTTTTTTTGTAAATACATACATATTATAGATAGAAAAACACCCAGACTCGGAACAAATACATGTAGGTCATACAAATATTTGTTCCGTGCGGGAATCGAACCCGCGACACGCAGCGCAGCAGTCAATCGCTTAACTACTGCGCCAACCGTGCCGTCAAAATGATTTGAGTTTGAGTTATTATTTGAGGTCTGTAGGTAGGCCCGGGGTTTGAGCGGGCCGGGGCTGCCTTGAGGCGGCTCCTGCCCAATCTAGAGGGACCAAACGCCTTCTGCCGGAGGCTCTATACGGGGGTCGTGCGGTCTATGGCCATTTACGGGGCACCGGTGTGGGCGCGTTCCATGAGGCGGCGACCAGCCCGCCGGTTAAACGCGTCCCAAAGGGTCATGGCCGTCCGGCTAATCCGAGGGTACCGCCCGGTCTCCGCTGAGGCGGCGAGCCTCTGGAGGCAAAAGTCCTCGCCCACATATGGGAGTGGCGAGAGAAGTCAAAACACCGGGGCGTAACTACGCTGCCGCGAGAAATCAGGGTACAGCGGACAGAGCTCCGGCGGATCTCATGACGACATGAAGAGTGCGATTATCGCAACCCAGTGCTGGGCACGCCACAATTGCGGCGACAAGTCCCCTCTTTGAGTAGTGGCTGGAGAGGCACCACGGCGCCCTCACCTTCCGCCTGACGCAGGTCCTCACCGGACATGGTTGTTTCGGGAGGTTTCTGTTCAGGATAAGGCGGGAGGAAACGCCAGGGTGTCACCACTGTGTGGATCGCCCGGAGGACACGGTGGAGCATACGGTGGACATACATTTTCCTATTTGTTAAGTACGACGGACGAAGCGCCAGAACTTGTCCTCTTACGCCATAATAGTCCATTTTAGCAAGCAACAGTGTATGATTTACAGTATCAAATGCAGAAGTTTAGTCTAAGAAGATACCAGCTACCTTCAGTTTTCGATTCAATTTATCAACCACGTCACCAACCAAAGTTCTAATAGCTTCTGCAGTTCCAACCCCTTTTTGATAACCAAATTGTCTTTTATTTAAAACTTTATTTAAATTGAGATGAATAAACGATTTTAATTAATTTTTCAAAGATATTTGACAGTGTTGGTAAAACGGGGATAGGCCGATAGTTTTTTGAATCCGTCTGTGAACCTTTTTTATGTAAGGGAATAACTTTCGATATCTTGAGCTGCTCAGGGAAAATACTGTCATCAAAACACTTATTGAAAAAGTCGGATAAAGGTAACGCAAGTACTAAAATACCTATATGTTGCTTTATAACACCTGTAGGCATGTCATCATATCCACTTGAAGGCTTATTTAGCACTGCCCCTACAATTTTTATTATTTCTTCAGGAGTCACGGACGTCAAACACATTTCATTATTTACCCTATCAGTAGACTCATTTAAATAGAAAAGTGAATTCTCCCGCATTATCCAAGGAATGGTTAACATGATTAAATTGTTCAGCGAATACATTAGCAACTTCCTTGGGGTCATCAATACTTTTATCATTTAATTTCACCATAAGCTTTTTTTATTCCTAGCTTTTATTAACTCTATAAAGTACAGTCCCTGATGTCCTTGGATGTAATAGGTGACTTTGGTGTAAACCAAAGGAATGTATGTATTATCAATCCGTCTAGCAAACAAGATGCGTTCATTAGAAACCCCAAGTATAAGTTCGAGATGATTTATATCATACAGCATACCAACTTTAAAAGTTACCTCTGTAAGCTAGCCGTTTCGCCAATAAAAAGTGACCTCTGTAAGCTAGCCGCTTCGCCAATAAAAAGCTAATTACCATCCTGAATTAATTGCTATGATAATTATAAAAGTTAAAGCAACATAACATAACATCACGCGTGTATTCCCCGAAGGGTTAGGCAGAAGTGTACCTATAGTACACCAACATTTCGTCACTTAAGTGTAAGTTCCATGTAATAGAGGGCGAGTCTATTGCCATCAACCGGGCACAAGTCCAGGTACCAGGCACCAGGCACCAGGCACCAGGCACCAGGTGCCAGGCTGCTCCTGAGACACAGATGGAAAAACCCAATATCACTTCTCCCGACCGGGAATCGAACATAGGAAAAAAGTACTTACAATAATACTGTCAGGCGGCGCATCCAGGAAGGTGATCTCGGACTCCTCGCCGGCCAGCAGCACGCACACGGAGCGCTCGCCCGACTCGTCATCTGTAACATCATGCTCTATGTTGGGGGAGGCGGTCTGTCTCTGGCATTCTGCTCAGCTAGCTCACAGAAGGAAGAGATATGGTCTATAACTCACTACATGACCCTCACAAAATGAAAGTCATTACCTACTACTGTTAGTGTGTTATTACTGTATTTAACAAGGCAACAAAACATATATTTCACAAAGCGAAAAATATAATAAGTATCTATTGCTCAGTCATGTCCAACTCACCGATACTAGTGTCATACGCGTGCAGGTATTCTGACGTCATGAACTGCCCCACCAGACTGGACTTGCCAACACCCGGCGCGCCCAGCACTAACACTCGATACGAACTGAGGCCAGCTGACGAGTCCCTGAACAAAATGAGAAAGATTGTAGAGCTGAGGATATGATGTTATAGATAGTTGTAATGGGGGGGCCTATGTCCAGCGGTGGACTGCTATAGGCTGGTGATAATGATGAGATAGCTAGAGGGAGAGTCTTCGAGACCAAGTAGGTAAGGCTGTTTCTTCTTCATGTTGCTCGCAGTATTTCAAATTTTGCTGGCTCAAAACTTTGCCACTTCCACAACGAAAGTACAGTTTCTTGAAATCGACAGCGTCCCCACCAGGAAACCTGGCTGACGCCCGTTGCAAACTGTAGTAGTAGGTATATATACTCTTACTCACTATCTGCCACCAATGGCGCATCTCCCTGCAGGAGTAACCTTTTGTGGTCCACATGGTAGTGCCTGAACCGTCTCCGGGCCCAAGTGGGAAGATGTTCCTCCAACCTCATAATGTAAGGCTCCAACCTCGTGTAATAATGGGCTGCTTTTAGTTATTGTGAAACTGTTTAGTTAGGTACTCTGTTTTTTCACTTTAGGGTGTTATAATAAGCTATGGTTTCCTAGAAAAGCGGTGACCGCACGTATCGGTCGCAGTGATTTAAATCGCTATATAGCGCATCAAAAGATAGTCGTGTTTCTGTTTCGTTTTGACACCTATGACGCAGTGACTGGACTTGATTTTCATGGAAACGCTATATAATGTGTGAGCTCACTCTTCTAGTATGGACACTTTTTCGCGTTGTTTTGTCCGCGAAAAGGTTGAATATTATGTCACGGAGACGTACTACTGGGATAAAAAGTATCCTATATCCTAACCCAGGTCATGGTCTACCCGTGTGCCAAATTTCATCGAAATCCATTCAGCCTGTCCAGACACAGAGAGCTACTTTCCCATTTAATATTAGAATGGATTGTATGTAAAGCTAAAGTCTTACCTAGAAGACGCCAGCGAACAGGGTGCTGAGGCTCTGGTAACAGCTTCTGTGCTAGATGCACTGGAGGCCACTGAGGTGTTGGAGCGGGAGCGACGAGACCGCAGTGAGTCACCGCGGTTCACCACGCCTTTACCTGAACGGGGATAAAACTGGTTAGAAACTGGTAGTCTACTTCAAACTTTAAGTCAGTCGGTGTGCTAGAATGAAGAATCATTGGTGTTTTGGACTCATCATCATTCTCCTGATCTCATCCCAATTTATTTAGGGTCGGCGCAACATGTCTTTTTCTTCCATACTGCTCTATGAGTCGTCATCTCGCTAGTCCCCCCTTTCTAACCATATCATCAATCACACAGTCCATACAACGTTTATTTATACTCTTATAGCTATCTTTATCCTTCAACTTTTCAGTTACCTGTGCCACAAATCACAGCGGTGCAACATGTCAGCGCATCGCAAAAATCAGTGTCGTCACATAGGGACTGCGGGATCTGTTCCGTACCTTTCACACATCTGACCTGAGTTTCTGCTTGAAAACTTAAACAAAGCATAAAGTTTTCACTCATCTGTCACATCAAAATTTTCCGATTTTTCAATTTGAATAATTATTGAGTCTCAAAAAGTCGCAAAGAATGTGCGCAATATGGATAGAGTTATGGAACTATGGAGAAGTGTCTTGACGCTGCGTGAGCGCGCGTGATCCATCGCTGTTCGATGGCCACCGCGCACAGGATGGATTGAAAGCAGCACATGAAGTGATTTTTTGCTACGTTCGTGTATTTGTTGTATGTTGTTCCAGTGGGAGGATAAATAAATCGATATCTATACTAATTATAAAGATGAAAAGTTTGTTTGTTTGAACGCGCTAATGTCTGGAACTACTAGTTGGATATGAAAAATTATTTTTGCATTTGTTAGCACAATTGTTAAGGAAGGCTATAGGCGGTTTAACATCTCACAACACCACAAGACTTTTAGGACTCAAGCAAAACGAAAAAATTAGAAAGAGCGGTAAGCGAAAATCAAGTAATCGCGCGGGTAGGCGATGCGATGCGACGGGGTGGGTCGGGGGAACAAGTTTCACGCGGACAAAGTCGCGGGCTAGGGGAGCTAGTAAATAAATAAATCAATTACATTTTGCGCAGACCTACTTTTAACGGTAATATTTACACGTTTCTCCGCGAGAGGTTCTAATCGTGTTCCAATCAGCGCTCTGATTACATGACACTCGGCTCTCAATATAATCAATTTACCTCGGTAATGTGTGTCAAAGGATGCCTCTTAATAGCACATCATATTATGTAGGTGTAGGTTGTATACATAGTACATGTTATAAGCCTCTTATAGACAGATACTTTATTTTAATCGGAGTTGACGCCGAAATCACAAGAGAGTTTTGCAAAAAACATGCATATGTGTTAATGGTCATGAAATTGCATATTTTTTACTTTCTGCTGTTATATCGATTTCGATCGACATCTAACAGTGTTCAACCAAATACTTATGCCAAGACTGCAGGATTAATACGTGCATTTGTGACCGACAAATTCCTACTAGCCGTTGCTTTGTTTTAATACTCGTATTTGTATCATCAAGTGAAAGAGCCAACATGGTATCCGATACACAACACCCTTTCAACGATAACATCCTCTTGTCACAAAGGCTGATAAGCCGCAACAGCTTTTTAAAGTGTGTCCTTACTGACCAACGGTCTAAGGAAAGGCTTAAAGTTGTTGCGAGATGGTGCTTCCCTACCCAACCTATTTGTTCCAACTGCTGAAAATTTCGCCCCTGGACCTGAGTTGCCTTGGTTTACCTGGAAGTCTTTAAATAGACTTCGGGCTCAAGTAGGCCATAACAAAGAAAACCTGCTCAGCTGGAAAATCACAGATGACTCTGCCCGGGAATGTCGTGCTGTCCTGCAAGTAATGCGGCACTATACATATGTATATAGTGTCCAGCTTGTCCTGTAGTCTACGCTACAGGAGGTGATGGACGCTACTAAAGGTGCCTAGCTCGTAGCCAAATTCTGGGCTGACTGTATAAAGATTGCCACCGACACGCTAAGAAGATTGTTTCATTTAAGGCTCCTTTGTTATACGGGACCATAGATACTGGGACATAGACACACAACAAAGACAGCTCGCCCAGTCACACTTAACATGACGACCTTGTGTTTTGGAGAATTTCTATGTTTACTGCTATAAACTGTAACTGCTTTTCTAAATTTTTATATTTTTTTTATGATATACAAGAGTGTCCGTGGAGTTTCTTGCCCGTTCTTCTCCATATGTACCTACTACGCTTTGGAATGGGCAACTAGCTGCAGGTTTCTGACTGAACAACTCCTTGATTATTTGTTTATTTGAAATAGATGCTTTGAGTTTGAGTTTTCTTTTGTAAACCAATCATACACATGAAGACGATGCGGTAACCTTCCACGGACGATTAACTGTGTTCCGCATTAATTGAAAAGAGGAAGTAAAGGATAGCTATTACTTTCATGGTAAAATTGGGGTGGGTAATGAGGCTCTTGTCTTGTAACCTATGGGGAGGGAAAGTAATTCCGGGCAGTGAAAGTAACGGTTATGTTAGAAGTTTTCAAGAGGTCAGGGAAAACTGTGCGTGTACCTACGGTTTTATGACGATGTTTAATCATTAAAGTCAATTCAAATCCTTATTTCCAATTGAATTTATATCCACTCAAGCGTATATCAACTTTATAATACTGTAATTTAAGCTGATTTTAGAACGACTAGTACTATTAAAAAAAGCATAAACATGTTTGAAGTTGTAATACTAACTGAACTTTATGTGTGGATATTAAAGTTGTTATTTCAAGTACACATATTGGTTTATATGTTTGGGAACTAAACCGCGAGCGCAGTATAGGTGAGGTTATAAAGGAGAGGCTACGACTGGGACTGGACTCGGCTGGGTGGCTAAGTAATACCAGTCGCAAGGGTCTATCTTCCAGGTTAGCAATGCTTAACATCGTGTGGAAACCGGCATGTCCTAGAACCAAAAATTCGAAGATATGTGACATGTACCAACCTGCACTGGGCCCACGTGGTAGATACAGCCCACGCTCTCTCAAGGAAAGGAGGCCTGTGTCCCAGCAGTGGGAACAATATAGGCTGATTGTGCTATACACATACAAGAAGAGAAAAGAACAGACAAATACGTACAAAAGTGATATTTATCTCTGTGTGTTAAATTCATCGTATTGATGATTTTATCTTAGAACGCTCTTCTATAAACATGTTATAGGTAGGTACCCTCTTTATAATCAACTACAAGAAATTCAAGAACGTGTCTACATTTCGAGTTGAATTATCTCTTAAGTCTACACTAAAACAAAATTTAGTCTTGGGATTAATCAGGCTTAGTATAAACTAAATATATATTTGAGAATTTCTAGTGTTGGCTTAGGTCTGAGCTGGATGTAAGACTGTTTTGATATCCTTTGACTCAGGCTAAGGTTTGTCTATCAACGGGAATAATTGTGAATCCTTTGGGGTATTGCTTGTACTCGTAGGTGTATGCAAAGCGATTGAGTCGTGTGCTTTGGTACATAAGTTTGAAATGAAATTAAATGTTTATTTCTGTAAGTAGATCTTTTAAGACACTTTGACAATTCAATATTTTAAAATTAGATGGCGCCGGCATGTCCTAGCTGACTGATCCCTGAGAAGAAATGCCGAAACAAACTCAGGAGTCATGGTTTCTTTTAAAGTTCAAACATTATATGATTAGGATTTATTTGAGTCTAACAATGCAGGGTCATGTCTGGAAGGGCCTTTTGAAGAAAGTATTTTTATTTGCTGTCGATCGGTTGACAAACTTTCAAAAGTCCAGACTTAAGGTTAGCCAACGTGTAATGGAGCGCAATATTCTAGGCGCATATTGACAGACCATGTTCGCAACACCACACTGCGCTCCAAAACACAGATTACTGACGTTGCTCATAGCCGCTAAGCTGAAGTGGGACTGTGCCAGGTCTGCCGTATGCCCAATGAGCTGTGAGCCAAAATAACCATCACGTGGACACAGCTAGACGGCGTCGCGGCAGACCTCATAGAAGATGGCGAGACGAGCTGGACAAAACAAACGACCAGTGGTCCACTTTAGCCCTGGATCGCAAGAGCTGGAAGTCATGGGGAGAGGCGTTTGCCCAGCAGTGGCATGATGCCGCTGCATGATGCAGGCTAACAGTAACAGGGAATCGGCACTTTGGTCGATGGACTAGGTGATGTCTAGTATTCGTTTGAGATATATTAGTGTTTCTTACAAATATGACTAAATAGGTTCGGTATTGATGTGGCGCTTGTAAAATTGTCTAAAGAATCATTGCACCTATAGTATGTATGTCAAGAACTTAAAGAAGAGTAGTTCGTGGTAGTGCCCACAGATGAGTAAGTTACATTGTAGTTCATGCAGGCTCTTCAAAGTCAAAGTTAAATCATTTATTTCAAGTAGGCTATTAAATGGCGTTTTTAAACGTCAAAAAGAGACCAGACACGTTTCATACTTTGTTTATTACTTTTTAGGGCAGTATTTACTTATATTATTCGTGCTTGTACATGATTATACTAAAAAAAAAATAGTTATGGGAACACTCGCAGAGGTTTGTTGCCCAATAGGTAATACTTGATCCCAATATTATGTTGAGCTGATCTCCTTTACAAGAACATAGAATTGATTCTAGGTGCCCCTTCTAAAAGGTAGGTTTTAATGTACCATCTAAAACTACAATTTTAGACACCAAGGAATCCAAATACAGATTTCTTCTAAGAAATATATGTGTAGGTTAGATAATCTTTTATTTTATGCTAGACTCCTGCTTGCACGAAAAAAATACTAAAATTATAAATTACTAGCTGCGCCCCACGGTTTCACCCGCATAAGTTTCTATCCCGTGAATCCTGGTTATAAACCATATGAGTGCCAAATTTCATCCAAATCAGTTCAGTAGTTTTTGCGCGAAAGAGTAACGAACATCCATCCATTCATCCATACAAACTTTGACGTTTATAATAGTAGTAGGAAAATCAATATTACCAGTAATACTAAAATGCCTCAGTCTGTAGTACTCCTCCTCGACCCCGGTGTTCGGCATAGACGCCACGCGGGCCCTCTGCTGCGGTAGACCCAGGAGTTGTCTCTCCCCAGTCCTGGAGCGACCTGCCTTGACGGACTGTGATCTTGAGTGGTGCGGACTGCCGTACCTGAGGACGAAGAGCATTCATTGAATAACAAATTTGCGTTAACAAAAAACCAAAAGTCATTTATTGAAACCAGGCGGAGAATCAGCACTTTTTGAACGTCAAAATGATAAGACAGTCCCGCAAAACGCCCGGCCTCTACAATTTCCTAGTACTTTAGTTCCGAAGAAGAAGTGGCGCAACAAATCCGCAGCAACATCACAAAAAACCTTAAATTAAAGTAATTAGCCTTATCTCAGCTGGCACACGCCAATATACCAATAAAAACGGGTAACAACGTCCCTGTTGCAGCTGCAGATAGTTTGACCAGCCCGCACTGGGCTCACGAGCTGGTGGCTCACTTTCTTTAGAGGAGGATTAGCAATACCTACGTAATAGAAAATCATTCTCTGATAGACAGCGCACAGCCTTAACAGCTTGTTCTAGCAGCATGATACTTTCCACAAGAGTTTCTTGTACCTAAGGTGAAAGTGGCAGGATTTTTGGAAATTCTCCCCCTAAAGGGAATGAAAGTTTTATAGAAGTTCGTTGTTTTTACCGATGGGGTATCTCATCGGGCACACGGCTTGTTATAAGATAAGCCTGTATTTATTATAGTAATTTAATACGGATTCGCGACCTTATCTCGTAGTCAGTTCATGATGTTCCCTTCAAAATGGTTGAGCTGAATGGTGCTAATCCAAGCGTCATGTTCGTGAACTGACTGGTCATCTCTTTGCTGCCATGGATTATTTTAATTTAATAGTTTAACGCTCTGCATCGTTCTCACATGCATAATTTCTATCATGAATGATGTAACCGATACTTTGTAACCATATTATTTTGATTTAAAAGAGTTTCCATGGAGTTTCTTGCCCGTTCTTCTCCATAGGTACCTCTACGCTTGCCTGGAATGGGCAACTAGCTTCATTTTTCTGACTGACCGACCCCTTGACAATTCAAAAGTGCCTGTAATTGGTTTAATTGAAATAAATACTTTGAGTTGAGTTTGATGAGTGGAAAGAGTCATTACTAGTTGAGTAACTCAGGAATTTCCACCAACCCACTCCTTCGCACAGAGAGGAGGCTTGAGTCCCAGCAGTGGGAACATTAAAGGCTGATTACCTATATACTAATCCAGGAATTTGCACAGTTCCTCCATGGACTCAACCCAAGAGCTAATGTATACCATTAGCTGAGCATCCAGGCGCGCTCTGACCAAATAAACACCGTGACACAAAATAAACAAAATGCAAAATGGCGAGCATCGGGAAAATGAATGATGATGATGATGTTGATGTGTTGACACGCTTCAATAATCCCTAATCACTATGCGTAGCTTGGTTCCACAAGCTGAGCAGCTTTCGATAACAATCACCTTGTAGTGAACAGCAATATCTATACTAATCTATGTGTATACTAATAGTAAAGCTGAAGAGTTTGTGTTGGGTGTCGAGCTCCAGGTGTGCTGCTGGTGGTCTTGACTTGTTAATAACACTACTACGATATTACAATGACTGTATTTTTGGATGCTGATTACAAAAAAATAATATGGAGACGACCGATTGTGTGCGCACGCTCAAGGTGTCGGCGAATGAGTGGCAGGGGTGGAGAAGCTCGAGATAGCGGTGTGGTATGTGGCCCGAGATGACGTTAGGAACAGTTTGTTTCTTTGTTTATTTGTTTGGAGGCCCTAAGCTCTGGAACTTCTGGAGCAGTCGGATTCACGCACACTGGTCCACTTGCAGGACCAAGTGCGGAGACCAAACCCATAACATAGAACAGTCGGATTTGAAAAAAATAGTTTTAAATTTGACAGCCCAGTGCTTGAGGAAGGCTATTTAACATCACGCTATGACTCTCTGGAGCCGAGCAAAAAGAAAAAAATTCAGGAAAAACGGTAAGCGAAAAAGAATTAATAGCACGGATGGTCAGGAAAACAAAACATCACATGCGGAAAAATCTAGACTGTATATATATATTTATATATATGTATATAAAGCTGGGCCGGTGTAATCATATATATATATATATACTCGTAAGATAGACCAATTTAACGGATTTCTATCGCTAACAGTGAATGGCATGTGATTACACCGGCCCAGCTTTGTAGCTGATTTAGTTAATTAATGATGGTATAGTCAAGTTAAGTGGGATAGGGAACGAAGGAAAATTCAAGGGTAAATGGATTCGGCCATTTACGAGTACCCTTTCCCATTAACTGTTTCCTCATGGCCTAGAAGTAGCCACCGCTTTCAAAGCGTTTCCTGTTTCTCCAATGACTTTCAACAAGATTGACATATGCTTTTCAGTAGCAAGGTAAATCCATAATACATTTTTGACTTTTCCGTCTTAGTTATCACTGATAGGATGTCACTTTGTCAAGACCCAAGAGGGCCAAAGTTCCAAGTCCATCATATTCCACCATAGTGCACCCAAGTTGAACCAAGTAGACTTCAACTTCTGCACATAAGTGAGAAAAAGGTCAGCCTCCAAATTTTTATATATTTTTCAATTGACTAGATTAACTATAATAGCGATCCCCTTTATACCCTACAAGTTTATGGCCACGGCTTTGCCCCTGTGGAAGTCGGAAAGTATCCCGCGGGCACGTACTACCGGGATATTAAGTATCTTATGACCTAACCCAGGTCATTCTCAGAATGTAGTTTATATAGCATGATGTTAGTGTTTTTGTAAGTTCTATACATTCCACTACTACATACCTAATAGGTGTACAAATATTCAGGTAAGGTAATTGCTTGTGCCAAATTTCATCCAAATCCGTTCAGCCGTTTAGGCGTGGAAAGGTAAAACAGATAGAGTAACTTTCGCATTTATAATATTAGTAAGTATATAGTTGTTCCTCAATTAACATTACTACACTAGGCATTGACTATACCTATTGTACTAAACGGCTGAACGGATTTGAATGAAATTATTAATAACAACCCCGTTTGTAACCAGAAAAGCTGCAAAAATGGAGGTTCTCACACAAAGCCGATAAAGTTTAAATAAATTGTCACATCCCACATCTGCTCATCGATCACTGTACAATTTCGGTTACAGTGTTTAATCCCGTGTCAAAGATTAACGCGTGTCCATTTGTCCGTCATCGGGCCCATCCATAATATCCGCCCTTAAGCACCTTTTGTGATTAGATGACACACAACAGAAATATTGATAAAGGCCTATTACATTTAGTATTAGATTTCCCCGCGGCATCACCCCCGTAGAGGTTGGAAATTATCCCATGGAATCGTACTATCGGGATAAAAAAGTATCCTATGTTTTAAATAAGGTCATGGTCAACCCCTGTGCTAAATTTCATCCAAATCCGTTCAGCCGTCAAGGCGTGAAAATGTAACGGACGTACTTAGTTGTAATTACTTTTTTTGTGTTGTGATTTAGTTTAGTATGGATAGCATCATTTTAGCACTAGAAGATAATATGAAAGAGTTCTTCCATGAAAGTACTCCGCCATTTGTGGTAGAATAACATATTGTCTCTGTGTTATCCCCAAGGGATCTCCAAATCTTCGCTTGACTTCAAGTGAGATAGGGGCAGGTTAGCAAACGCATTGGTGACTGCAGTTTGTTGGCGTCGGCAAATTTCCTTCAAGAAAATGAGAGAAAACTGCCTGTGTTTTAGCGGTGTTAGAGCACGTAAGAATATTATGTGAAGTAGGCCTTCTGTTTCCATCTACTTAGTGGTTTATTTCTCATAAGAGGATTATGAAATGTATACCACTTAGCTGTTTAACGTGTCTACATTAAATCCTTTATTGTTTCAGGAATAATAGATTGCGAGTTCATTACTCTTATTTTTTTTGCACAGGGATTTTATCGAAAACATCAAAGATTAAAAGTTCAATAGGAAGATAATTATTTTGTATGTTATGCATTTTTCTTGTACTATACTATACCACAGTTTTTAGAGAGTGCCTTTTTCAATTAATGTACTTTCTAAGTTTATTTGTTTATTCAGCGGTGAAGGTAAACTTCGTGATGTCTATGTGTTAACCGGTTGGGTTAAGGCGTGAACAGGTAACAGGCAGACGTCAGAAAAGGTAAAACAAATGCAAATTAATAGACACGCACGCACATGCCGAAGGATACCTCACTGCGATATATCGCGGGCTGCTTGGGGGTTTACCTCGATGCCTGGCATGTGCGCGTGTGTCTATTAGCATGCATTTGTTTTACATGGAGGTGACATCGAGGTAGCGAGCTAAACCGCGACCGCGAGGTATCGCAGTGAAGCATCTTCGGCATGTTATTATTTCACACTGCGTCTTACATCTAAACGATCTTTTTAATAACAGAAGCACAATTTAAAGCTCCTCGCCTCTCTACGGTATTGATCAGTCAATAAACAGATACGAATCACTGAATAATTCTTATAATAAAAGCTACTAAAAATAGCTTAAACCTTACTTCCAACCGATCTTTGCAACATCAGAACCACAATCTAAAGCTCTTCGCCTCAGCAACAACGGACCTCTGGAAACAATTTCAATTTCCCCAGAGCCTCCTTTCCAATAAGCTACTAATAACCAGTGGTAACCGCGGCAATTACCGTCGGAGAGCTTCGCTGAACAACGCAAGTTTTAATTGTTGTCAGTCGGTGGAGGTGACGTGTTATCGAGGGGGAATTGATTAGGGACGACCGTCTCGCTGATATAGGGGGAAAGTTGTAATGAGGACATTAAAGTTTTGAAGAAATAGAAATAAACTAGCTTCGCCCGCGTGAATTTCGGAAATTATCCCGCGGGAACGTGTTACTCCATATAACATCAGCTATATACCAGTCTGAGTCCCGTCAAACCGTTGGTCCAGCATTTTCGGAGATTAACGGGAACAAAGAGACGGACAAAAAATAAAAATTAATTTTGTAAGTACCGCATATACTTTTCCATAAGCATTTAGTAAAAAGCTGTTATTTTAACATTACAAACAGACATCAATTTTATTTATTTACTAGCTGACCCGGCAAACGTTCTTTTGCCATATACATTATTTCTAGGATATATATATATATATATATATTTTTGTATGCAAAATAGATGTTGGCCGATTCTCAGACCTACCCAATATGCACACAAAATTTCATACAAATTAGTCCAGCCGTTTCAGAGGAGTTTGGTCACAAACATTGTGACACGAGAATTTTATATATTAAAAGATATAGATGTTGTGCACTTTGATGGATTCGTTATCTTTGAGTTAAATTTAATATAAATTCTTAATGACAACGGGTCTAGAAGCATAAAGCACAAGCACAAAAGTTCCTACATAAGTGAGCACAAAGGAAGCATTTTTGAGAATTAATTCCCTAAAGGAATAATTAAATAGTGGATGAAACTTTGTGTGGAAGTTCGTCGTTTTCGCCGATGGGAAATCTCATCAGACACACGCCTCGTATCAACATGGCGCTTCCAATGATACCTTGTTCGTAAAAATGACTAGTAGTTTAGGAGTTATGAGTGAACAGATGAACATACATACATAGCCAGTTAAAATTATAACCCTACAAAGCCAAATGCCGTAGTCGGGTAAAAACAGAACAATGTCACACGTAATTATCGGGAGCGGAAATGAGAATTCACTGCTTCGTACAGAATGTTCTATGATAACACAAGCGTCAAAATAGAATAAGTCAAAACTAATAAGCGTGATATTGGGAAGTGAAGTAAAACTTGCCTGCCTACTGATAACCGTGAAGTAAAGTTTCACTCATCCATCCAACAGATCCAGCCAACAAACATCGCAACTTATTCGAAGGCCATCGATCGACTGCGTAGTTCCGCATTGTACCCTAAACTTTAGGGTACAACCTATTGTGTTCATACATATTAAACAGAGACCTTAAGGTCAGAACTGACTGGTGACACTCGATGCGGCATCATGCTAAATGTTGCACGTACTAAATGTTGGCTAGTTTGTTTGTAGTAGGTATATCAATATACAGACCTACAGAAGATCGCTGGGAAGACCTGGATGAGACTAGCACAGACCAGAGGAAGCATGGCATATAAGGGTGGACGACTATTCAGCAGTGGGTGGAACAAAGCTGTCAATGATGATATCAATATAAACATAGTGGGCTTCGGACGGGAGGCCGTTTTGTGACTCCTGGGCTCACGACATCTGAAGCCAGTCAGTACTGAACTAAGTATCTTTAAAGGTATCCAGGAAAGGCCCGTGACTGAACTGTCAACAGAACTGAATCGCAGTCCATAATGTGAAATTACGCCTTTATTGAGATTTTTTTAAAGAAGTAAGAGAGAAAGAGTTACCGTGGAGTTTCCCGGCTCTTCTCCATAGGAAACGACCAATTGGAACCCGTGCACCTAGCTTCTGACGTTTCATAAGTGCCAATGCCCAGGTTTACGTGAAATAAAATATTTCGATTTTGATGAAAGGCGTAATTTTCTCATGGAGGTAGGTAGAAACGACAAAACGTCCCTATAACCATGATTGCTGCACGAAACTTTTGTTTAAAAACAAAATGTAGCTATAAACGTTTTAACTTTGACTTAGTTTTCCACTATTTTAGAAATATGTTAAACGGAAATTCAACACATTTTTCCTGTTTCACACAGTTTCACAGCCCGTTCCGGTCATCAATCAGTGTGTGGTGGAGGAGTGGCGGCGATAAACAACGCTTATCACTGTATCGCGACCACCGAGTACATACACGACCCAGTAGATGAGTTACGAGGACAGGCCTGTCGAAAAAATATTGATGTACCTATATATATTCATATTTTTCATTCGATATTTTTCGGCGATATTTAATATTTCGTAATTTTGATATAAAATACTGAGTATTGAACACGTATCAAAACGATATGTTTTACACATATTATTAAAAAAAAGTTAGACCCTCCCCACTTGCCTCTCACTGCTGAGTCGACTTTGTACTTTATAGACTTACTCGTTGTGTCGAAAACTTCTTCTTTTTTAGAAGACGATAAAAATACCAATAATCTTACAAACATCCATGTTAATTCCCATTCCAAACCACATGTTGTTCAGGTTGATTATTTAACTATTGGTTGACTTCGTGGACAGTGAAAGTGTATACATTCTCATCTCCGCTGCATGCTATCTTTTTTCATTCATCCAGCCCCAGCAGACCAGATCCAGCAGTATGATCTCTACTACAGGCCTTATCACGGACTTATAGATATCTCCTTTAACTTGACGGGCATCCCTGGCTCGCAAGCGATATCGATATATTTTACAAATATCGATACATTTCCGACATCCAACACTTAAGTTTTTTGTTGTCACTACATTATTGCGGGTAGTTTGAACTAGGTGTTGGCGGTGTGTAGTTCCAGTCGCCTCATTCGGGAATGTAACCAGGGACAAGAAAGTCGGTTTTCAATGGAGGTCAACCGAAAATAGATTTTTTTCGATCAAAAACGTAAGCGAGATTCGGCCTGATTTGCATCTTTGGCCGAAAACAGAAAACAAAATTCGACCGGACTCTAGTTTTCATTGCTTTTATTTTAATAATAAAGCTTTAGTCTTTACAATTCATAGAGTATTAAATGCGATGGGCTTAGTTGATCGATGGACTGAGGTCGAGTTAATTACCCTAATACCACGCTGACCTAGATAGTTTTAATGTCGAACCATTATTTTAATTAGACCTTTCACGGAATCTTATAAAGTGTCGAGAACTTTATTTATTTAAAGAAAGAAAAGACAAATAAGACGCACATAACACATAAACTAATACAAAGTAGCCAAAAGCCTCATCATATTTATTTGGGGTCGGCGCAACATATGTATCTTCCATACTTCTCTATTAGTGGAATAAGAGTAGGAGAAGACCAAAGAAACGATGGATGGATTGTGTGAATGATGATATGGTTAGAAAGCGGGTGTTCCACAAACGATGGGACACTTAACATCATGTCCTGCGTGTCCTGTCAGCTGCACGTTACAGGACGCTAGTGATGGTGCCAAAAAAGTAGCCGAATTCTGGGTCGAATCCATTTAGATTACCATCGACTCGCTAGGAAGAAGAAACCCCTATCTTCTTCCGTGACTAACGAGATGACTACGAATAGAGAAGTATGGAAGAAAAAGGTATGTTGCGCCGACCACAAATAAATTGGGATGATGATTTTTTTTTTTTGGGATGTAATTTTTTTTTTTTTTGATTGGGGCAGGAGAATGTTGATGATGATCATGATGACTGCTCTATTAGTCGTCATCTCAGTAGCCACCCCCTTTCTAACCATATCATCTTTCACACAGTCCATCCATCGTTTCTTTGGTCTTCCCCTACTCTTATAGCCATCCACATTCATACAGAAAACTTTCCTCACGACAAAAGAAAAAGACAAATACAAACATAGTTTAAAAGTTAAACAATGTTATGTATTGCTTCATGTCAGGGCAGGGCGAGAAGCGACCAAGTTAACAATTTTTAAATCGGTCACCGATTTATTCTACCCTAATAGGAAAAAAGGTCACAATAAAAACGGGCGGAAAATATCGTAAACGGGTCGTCGCCGCGCCGCGCCGGTCCGGTCAGCAACGATCCGGAACGGACCGGAACATCTCGGAGACCCGATAATGGGAAAATAATAGCTGATATCAAGACTTGACCCCAATCGCGGGGTTTTTAATAACTATTGATTCGGGGTTCGATTCTCAGTCGGGTCATTATTCTTGTTGATTGGAAATGTGATAAGGTTTTCACGAAAAAATTGAGGCGTTTTTTTTTTAATTGGGGAAGTTTCAGATCTTCTCGAAGAAAGGAGTTTGAATAACTTAATAATTAGAATGGTTGCCTTCAAGTTAAACAGTGTTTTCAGGAAGTAAGCGGGGGCTTGTGCGGCACAGGACTATTTATAAGTAATCTAAGAACACACATATTCATTGAACCACACGTATTCCTCATGATGGTTTCTCTCACCGATGTGTGATATCCAGGATAAACTTTGAAAGTACACATGAAGTGAAAAAGTCACATTGGTAGTAGTTTGGATTTGAACAACCGCGTGCATGAGAGGCGGCCTGGATCACTGGGCACACTAATAATATTCTTAAAACTCAAAGCATTTATTTTAAATGAACCAATTATAGGCACTTTTGATTGTCTAGGGGTCGGCCAGTCAGAAAGATGAAACTAATAGCCCATTCCAAAGCGTAGTGTACCTACCTATGGAGAAGAACGGCCAAGAAACTCCACGGACACTCTTTTAAACCATAATAAAATTGTTACAAAATATTGGTTACATCATTCATGTTGAAATACATGTGAAAACGATGTAGCATAGAGCAACACGGTCTGCCGGTGGCCCGTGTTGCTCTATGCGATGTAGAAAACCGCGTTAAAAGCGTCCGTACTAAAAACGATAAAAAAAACACAATTCAGAAATTAAAATAAGGCTTGGCGGTTAAGAGACGACCACACTCTCCTCTCTCCTCTCAACATAATCAGCCTATAATGTTCCCACTGCTGGGACACAGGCCTTCACTCGGTGAGAGAGAGTGGGCTGTAATCCACCACGCGGGCCTAGTGCGGGTTGGCAGATGTCACATGTTTTCGAACTTTTGATTCTAGAACATGCCGGTTTCCTCGCGATGTTTTCCTTCACCGTTTTGAGAGCAGTGATGATGAAATAATTTACACAAAGTAAAGCGAGTGTCTGGGTTCGAACCTACGACCTACAACTCGTAAGTTGCGGCCGTTACCACTTGGCCTTCTCCCCTCCCCCTTAAAACTTAGATTTACTATAAACTCACTCATCTTTCAGGTCCGGAACTGGGTACACCGTTGACATATCATCTACTATGATCCTGAAGCGAATCGAAGGCATTTTGTCACTTCACCTAGTCTATTATTTTCACTTATAACCTCAAAAACATTGGAGCTGATTTAAAATCTAGCCATTTGTTAAGTAAAAGTAAAGTTCATCCAGAAAGAATGACACCAACATTTTTTTACAGCACACATTTTTTACTTTTCAATTTATTTTCAAAAGTTGCACAAAATGTTAACTTGAAAGACCAATATTTTTTTACTTCATGACCCACTTTTTAAGTCCAAAAGCCACCAAAATAAACGGTTTCGTAGGTTTCATACCAAGTAAAGCCGCACATTTATCTTTTCACATCACTTCCCTCTGTTTTCCAACAGTCGTTAAAGTATTAAGAGGAAACGCGTTCACGTGGTCGTTGTGTTTATTCCATGCTATCGTATTCCTCTGTTTTCTCCCTGGTTAATGATACAAGACCAAATACTTTTTTACGATACAATGTATCGACCACTGGCATGTGCCTATGTTTTGATTTTTAACGAAATATGTAGGGTGGCAGGGACATCGACGTGCAAACTGTAACCATTATTTCAGCACAAGATTGTAGATTTATAGATTTTTAGTAGGTTATAAAAAAATCTGCAGTTTCCTAAAAAAGTGCAATACCTACGCGGTCAAAATGTATGGAACAGCAAATTTAAAATAAAAATAACCGACGAAAAATTTCAACGCATGGGGTTCAGACTTATGTACTGAATTCATGGTATGAATCGATGTCCCTGCCTTGTAGAAAATTAAAAAAAAAATCAGGTCAAAAAACAAAACATAGAGCAATAAGTATTTTAGTGTGGAATGAACGCTAACGACCACATGATCGCGTTTATTTTTAAGTGGCTTAGTATTTATAACGGTTTAAATACATCACAAACAACACGCTCACTCATCTTGAATGCGGTATCTTCTATAAAAGCCAGCGGAAGCAATCCTCGACTCCACACAATTCATATAGCTTCAGCCAAGTGAGGCGTCGGCAGGTTATCGCGGAGGATACAATTTCCGAGCCCCGGCGGTTGAGGAGGATGCGCCGGTGTGCCCTCGAGATGAGTCGACGGGGTTTATAGAATATAATTGCTGTGTAAAAAAAGATATTTTGCCTCATTTTATGTTTGTATTTATAGAATTTTACAGTAGTACTGCGTTGTTTTCAAGTTTATCGTGTATTTGGAAGAGCGGCGGTGGCCCAGTGGCAACGGCCGTGACTTACGAGTTGTAGGTCGTAGGTTAGACGGGTGTCTTACTTTGTGTAAATTATTTCATCACCACTGCTATAAAAAGGTGAAAGAAAACATTGTGACGAAACCGGCATATCCTACAAACAAAAATTCGAAGACATGTGACATCTACCAAGCCGCATTGTCCCTCTCACAGAGAGGAGGTTTGTGTCCCAGCAGTGGGAACGTTATAGGCTGATTATGCTATTATTATACAATAAAATTATAATTATTGTTTCCGGTCCCAGACCCGCACAGACTAGCGCGCAGTATATCTTTTTCTTTAAATTAAAATAGTCATTAAAACTACTCAAATATTGTTTTAATTATTCTAACTCCTAACCCAGAACTGCCATTATTTTCCCACATAAACCCGTAATTATTTTCTCCAGTAACAACAACATTTCACGTTACTCTAGTAGTTAAAACGTCGGAAGCAATACGTTTTATAACACAAAGCGCAGCACGCGGGAGAGGATAGTGTTTCCGCTCATCCGGGCCTGGTATTCCTGCCTATAGAAACAGATGCAGAAGTTTCACTTTACGCAAACATTAAAGAAAGAAAAAAATGACACTAATGACCAGTAAGTAAGAATATTTACAAAAGAAGTAGGAAAAAAGCTTGTAATACAAAGAAAGAAATAAAAATTTTTCATTCTGAAGTTCTGCACAAACAAAACGAAAATATAAAAATAAAATACACACATACAAAGTAGCCAAAAGCCTCGTATTCAACAAATAAAAGTTAGAAAATTTTGTCCATTGCTTATTCATAGGCGAACTAAACAATTTACGGCGCGGTTTTTATGTTATCGCATTGGTGCAGCTAATGTAAGACCATGATCGGCAAATATGACCCTCGATCTGATGAAGACTGTAGAAACTGTTAAACAAGGTAGGTCCCTCAAGTGTTGCAACTTCAAAACTGCCTAAATTCAGCAATGGACAATATTAGGCTAAGTTGATTGAGAACCTAAGTGTATACGAAGAATAAAGGACAGCCTAAATAATATATTTATGCTCCTTATTTTTTCAGAACTATTTACCGAGTGTACTCTCTGCATGTATCTGTACTGTGGCACATAATCCCCGGAGATGAGTTAGCCCGGTATTTGAGATTTAATGGCATTTCAAATGTGGTGAATATGCACGTTTCTTTTCATTTAACATTTATGAGGGGCGAGGAGGGCGTTAAGTACTAGTTAGGGATACCGGCTCTCTGCGTCAGTTTCATTACATACGATAAAGGAGTTAAAAAACAATGTTATTGATAACACAAGCCGAAGCATAAGCCGATTTATTCTGTAAAATTCTCACCGTGAAAACGTAGGTGAAGTGAGCTTGAAGTGAGCTCTCTTTCCATCTGAAAACATTGCTAACAGCTCACTTCCAGCTCAGTTCACCGCCACCGGCAAAACACCAGCGTTAAAATCTTAAAAATACCGGAGATTTTAATACCACAAAATCTAGTCAGTGTAGCTGTTTCTGCGCTCTTCTAGAAAATTTAGTTTAGCACTAAGTACTGGGTTTTGCAGGAACTTCTCAGTAACAGTCCGGAGTTTGCAAGTTAGCGGTGTGATACTCCCGTGACTCGGAAAGCACGTAAAGCCGCTGGTCCTGCGCATGATCTCTCTCAGGTCGTGTCAGATTGCCGTCCCATTGGATGAGAGTGAGGGAAGAGAGAGTGCACCTTCGTCTGCGCACACACTTGTACACTATAATATCTCCCGCGCCCAAGGCTAGTGTCCGAAATACGGCGTGGAGGACTATTAATAGGTTTTCATATAGGGCAGCCGTACCATCGTAATTAAGGCTGTCACTAATTCGCCATTCAATCGTGGCGACAAGGTAAAAAGTCTCTTCCACCACAGAACACAAAAACAAAAAGAACGCACCAATAAAGCATCCCATTCACACCGCCACCCAATTAAGAGCCCCCACTCACCGACAATTGAATATAACAGCCGCGGAGCATTTGCAAAGAGATGGCAACATTTAAAAAAGTTGCGTCGCCGGCCCGAGGCACGGCCAAAGCGAATTACCTTCACAAAAGAAAAAAGAAAGCCTTTTATCTTATAAAAATTGAATGTCACAAAGGACGCTTTTACGCGGGAAAGTCGGGCTTCTTGAAGTTACGAGCGAAGTTGAAGACTGGAAGTCGAATTGTGATAATCTGTGGTTTCTTTTGTTTATTAGGTGATTTTAGTGATTGGTGTTAATTCGAAGTGATTAGCTGTGTTAAATGTTATTGGTTGGTCACACGCGAAGTGTTTACTTTGTTCAGTCGAAATGTTTTGTATCTAATTAGTTGGAGACATTTAAGCGGGGAAATTATCATATACAACTACTGTTTATTAGGTAAAATGTTAGTTTAGTAAAGTTACAGTCTATGGTCTTGTTACATTATTGTTAAAGAAATAAACAGTTAAGGTTTTTGTGTTGTGAATTGTGTTGTAAACATTAATATTAAATTAAATCATATATTAAAACTAGCTGTGACCGTGACGTCGTTTACGTGCATGTAGGAAAACAAATTGGATTTCATATGTTTTAATTTTTTAGCGAACTCATTATTTTTCTTAAATAAAAATAGCCTAAGTTAGTATTCTTTATAACATCAGCTATTTTCTAATGAAGGTTCAACCATTTCGGAGATTAGCCGGAACAAACAGACAGAGAGACAGACAAAATATTTAAAAATTGTTTTTTTGTTATAGTATATACACAGTATATAGTATAGCTCCTGTATATACAATATATATATATTTTCTAATATTTTCCTCCTTATACTTTCATATGCGTTTAGTAAAAAGCTGTTATTTTGACATTACAAATAGACACTTCAATTTTATTTATTTGTATAGATAAAATAAAATACCGCAGTCGAAACCAAAGGCACAGCTAGTAATATTTTAAAGAAGCCTGTCTGTGGCTAAGCTTCCATAGAATTATCGCATTAAAAGTATATCTTGCAAAGAGTTTTTCGTAGAATTATTTTAATTTTATTACAGTTAAGTTTTAGTGTAATCTTTACTATGATCTTTAGAGATTTTCATACCAACTTCCGAAATACGAAAGAAGAGGTTCATAATAGCAGACGCCATTTGTTTTATTCTTTTGTGTATACTTATACCCCCGATAGATCCAATTTGTCGATTCCAATTGAAATTACGTACTTACTTTAATTTTATAAACATTGTAAAAGCCAATTATTTTTTAAAAGAGTAGGTAACCGTGGAGTTTCTTGCCGTTTCTTCTCCATTGGAAACGAGCAGTTGGAACCGTGCACCTTGCTTTTGACATTTCATAAGTGCCCATGTAGGTTTATGCGAAATAAAATATTTTGTTTGTTTATTTTTTTCATTAAGATAAGCTTGGTACGATGATATGACTAAAAGAGTCACAGAAGATGGAAAAAGGCACCACGGACGACTAGCAATAACTTAGTTACGAAAAATAAAAAAATGACACGATAGCGAGCAACACAACAGAAGAGACAACCCACACCCGTACGGTCCCGTACGTATGGTGTGGCGCAGAAATAGTAAGAGAGCTGATCGCAAATAAATTGGGATAATAGCCAGGAGAAAGATGAAGGAGAAACTTGGTACGAGTACGTTTCCAATTCAGTCCTATTTCAATTGTGTACTATCCTATCCTATAGCATATTAATAGCGAAAACACACGTACGTTCCATACAGTTGTAACCCTACCCCGCTACCATTACGGCCCATTAGCTAGAACAAACGATGCACCTCGTACATCAAACAAATCTTACAGACTGTAGAGTGTACCTATCCTGGTTCGAATCATTTCTAACAGACGGTTTTCAATTTTGCGTTCCTAAAAATATTATTGAACACTCTAAAATAATGATTGCGCCTCTTTTTGTGAACCTTAAGTAATAACTATTTTGCGTTCCTAAAAATACCATTGATACTACTGATTGCGCCTATTTTTGTGAATCTCAAATACTAAATAGCCAAGTATCGTAACTGCGATCAAGTTGGACGTAGAGCTCGCCGACCAATTGCGCGGCAACAGGGGTGATTTACGATGAAGACAGGATGTTACAAATGTTTGAGTCATTCTAGTTTTTTGGCCCAATATTTTAGGCGCTCACTGTACAACCCTGTAATTTAAGTAAAATCAGGTTGTCCGAAGCCCACCTCTAACTGTCATGGCCGGAAATAGGCTCATTTCCTTATTGTTTCCATGCTGTTGTAGCGGTCTGTAGGAAAATTACGAATAGCTCATTATTTTATAGAAGGGACGTAGAAGTATTCCTAGGTAAACAAAGAAAATATCGATAACCTGAAAAGAGGTTTGACATCTTATTACGTCGAGTAGCTTACTCGACAATCAGAAACGGAGGGTTAAAAACTGTGTATATAATCCGGTGCAAATTGTTTTCCTACACGCGACCCATATCGCTAATCTCTGTGGTCATATGACACATAAAAACAAATAGCCGCCACGTGCTTTTTGTTAAGGGGGAAGCGCCAGTATTGCACGTGAATTTATTTATTTTTTCTTTCATATGGGTACTTAATTCTATTGAACGACTCTTTCATGAAATATGAATCAGTAGGTTTATATGAACTCAGAGGGCTGTATTGATGATTTTAATGATTATAATTCTGTAAATACATACTTGTTACGCTCGCGAATCATATTTATTGTTCAACATACAACCTGACACTGACGTGAAAATTGCAAAAACGTAAAATTTGAATTTCGCGGGCTACCTAGCGCACGGGGGGTGCGCTAGGTAGCCCGCAGCAATTAACCAAGATCCACAATACAACATTAAATAACCATTAATCGAAGAATTTTATAAATAAACCACTTTCAAATAATGTTACTTTATGCCTTAGCTTTAAAATAGTGTTATATTAATATCTTCTGCTATCTTCACAACTAGAACCTAGTTCATGGTTATACGGCGTGCTGCTTTAATGGCGCCATTAATTTAACACACGTTTACGGTTTCGCGCTTTCGTTTTATGACCTTATTTTAATTTCATTAAAAGTTATTATTTATTTATTTAAATTTTCTAAAATACCATCTTGGAGCAACCTGTACTTAAAGAACACAGCGCAGCGCAGGGGTCATTTGCCGGGGTCATGGATAATTAAAATTAATACGAATAACGTGGTGTTCTGTGAGAGAATGTATACAAGGGAGTCTACTGTTCCATGTTAGTTTTAAGTTATATTTTTGTCAACGAAATTATTGTCTCTATGTTGATTAATGTCATTGGTGTTGTACCGTTTTAATTAACTATAACTAAATAAATAAACGTGCAAAGAGTACGTGAATTGAAGGAAGGAGAGAGAGCCCTATTTCGGCGAGGGGCGCAGGCGGTAGTTATCAAATCATGAATTATTTTATGTTGTTATAATTTTTATAATTACTGGCCACTAGCTCTACCCGTGTGTTAAATTAATGTCACTAGTGTAGCGGCACGTCGTCGTACAGAACAACTTGGAAAGATTATACATAGAAAAAAATACATCTTACCTCTTATCAAACTCATGTAGGTCCTCCGAGGTGAACTGGCTGGTGACATCCAACAGCTGCTGTATGTGGTCACTGCACACCCTACTCTTGCGCCGGTCCTCTCCATCGCGCACGAGGATGGTGGCGCAGCCACCGTAGTCCAGGGACAGTGAGGGCTGCTGCACTACGATGGTGGTCCTGCCAGCCGGGATGGTGCTGTTTGCTGAGTCCAAGGGGTTGGCAGTCACGTGGACTTGGGCGGCTGGGGAGAAGAAGAGTTGGTGAGAGTTTATTTTGAAAATATTGTATCTATCGTGTTGCGAGAATGGAGATATGTATACACTTTTGGGAAAGCATTTATCTACAATTTCTTTCCTGACTAAGTACGTTTTTCTAACGAACAATAGGGATAGTCGGCTTCGTAATTGCTTTAAAAAATTGACTAAAACTCGCAGTAAATGGACACTTCACACTTCTAACTGACATGCAAAAATACACCTTGACGTTTTATGACGTGCAAGTGACATGCAACGTTAGTGATAAAGCAATACGGTCGACTATCACTATACAATATTCAATATCTCTGGGCTATGAGATTTTAACAAACTAATGAAGTGATTCTCTTGCCCTTGTTCCAATTTATTTGGGTTGGCGCAACATGTCGTTTTCTTCCCTGCTTACTTCTCTATTAGCTATTCGTCATCTCGATCACGTCGTCATCGTCACTCCCCTTCAGCCATGTTATCTTTCCCACGGTTGATAATCTTTGATCTCTCCCTACTTGTATAGCCATTATGAAATATCACAGAAAAACCGGTGATCTGTTTGATCGAATGTTTTCATAGGTCAACTAGTTGCAAGTCAGTTTTAAGATAGGTCCTATGTCATTTTAAACGCCAGTCAAAACAACCAGAAACTCCTTACTATAGTGAATCAAAGACACTATAGAGGCATGAGGAACAGAGTGCAAAGTTTACTCATCCTCCATAGAAAAGAGAGGATCCTCCGACCAGATGGGTGTTGTGTCTGGCGGGCAACTGCCCGATGATTCATGTCCGGCCGTTGTATATATTCTAGTTGCGCGATAAACTCTGCTTGCGAGATGCAAGATTTTGCGTGACGTCAGTATGACGCGTAGTTCGCATGTGGCGTTGTAGATATCGCTACAATACCTTATGAAAAAATATTTTTAAACATGAAACATAAACTGCTAAACATAATGAGATGCAGATCTTGATAAGGCATCCATCTAACTTTACGTTCAGCTAATCGCCTGTGTTTACGAGCTGTAAGCACGGCACGGTTATCTGCTTAACTATTTAGTATACTAATGCATCTGTAGGTATAGTTAGAAACCAAGTTGGATTGAAACTAGGGCTTTATTTATTTTTATTTTTTTAATATTAAGTTATGGATCTATGGTCTGATAATAAAGATTTATTATTATTATTAATAATAAACGGCCTGCTATTGGTTGGACATATAGGTCTTCTTTTGTGGCTGGATACTTAGATGACCAATAAATAATAACAAGGGATAACACATAAAAAAGCCAATTGGAAAGAGTAACGATGTCTCTAACCCCACGTTTGCACTAAATCATAAAACATGTGCTCTACGTGGTTGTGTGTACTGTTTTCGTTTACTTATAGTTTACGAGAAAAAAAAAAAAGTATTTAAAACTTGGCAAAAATTACAAAATGGTGGACATAATACGTACGAACGAACAAAACAAAATACGACATGTCTGAAAATCAATAGATACTTATAAACTCGACATGTTTTTGACAACGAGAATGACAAAATAATGTTCAAAACGAGTATCTCTTAGACCTACATAATGTGTAGCGGGGTAAGGAAGCAGGAAAACTATTGTTGCGCGCCACAATTAATGCCTGATACATGGTGACATTAGTTACCACTAGCGCCATCTAGTATCGAGTGGCAAAACTAATAGTCACTAGCGCCATCTAGAAATTTCGATAGAGGTCAGTCGGGGCTGGTATGTACTCGAACATTCTAGATGTTTCTACAATAGAAGGTTCTAGAACAATCTGCTGCGCTATAATAAGGCCGCCAATAGCCGCGATCGACACAGTGTTCGATAAGCGATACAGGCGAATACGTCGAAAGCGATCTTCAAGTGCGACTTAGATGTAATTGTGTTTTATGATTAGTGTGTTTGAGTTTTTATTAGTGTTAATTAATTAAAGTGTAATTTTTGGTAATTTATATCGGCAGTTTATATTGTCACGAACCCGAAGCTCGCTATCAACACTATCAATAGGTACAGTTTGGGACAATGACAGAAACTGAGACGATTTTACCGCCGCGGGAGGCTGTAATAAAGATGTCAGTTGAAACAAAATAAATGGTCTTCTGTCTACCTGTGTCAATTGGAACAAAACACGTGTATTGTGTTACCAACAAAAGACGTAGGGAGACAGCACCCAACTACAACGTCTTTTTACACCATCTATTTGCCCTTTGAATGTGTGAGTTCTCGTACTCAATAGTCAATTGCCAATAAAAAAACGGTCAAGTGCAAGTCGGACCAGCACACGAAGGGTTCCGTACCACCTTACGATATTTTCCATTATTAAGATCGAGCAAAAAACGCCGAAAAAACGTGTCTTGTATGGGGAAGCCCTTTCATTTTTAACTTTTTTTATTTTTAGTATTTGTTGTTATAGCAGCGGGCGTTAAAACTATAACTCTGTGAAATTTACAAGTGTATAAATATTACGGTTCAAAAGAGACAGCTCTGTGATAGACGGAGGGACAGCGGAGCCTCAGTAATGAGGTCCCGTTGGCGCCTTTTGGGTACGAAATCCTAAAAATGTGAAACAATGAAAAGGTAACGCGTTTTCGGGGTAGCAATTTTCGGAGTTTAAAAGCTTCCAAAGTATGATAACCTTAAAATGGTACCTTAGTTCGAATGAGTGTCGATGTTTAAGAGTTGTTGAGCGATGTTGAGCTCCTTAAGTTTTGAGTTGAGCTGCACGATTTCTGACAAATGCGTGCACTGACTAGACAAATCCTCTTAATCTGTGTGGTTCTTTCCTCAAAAGAGCATTTCAGACATCGATCTTCATGGTCTTCACATGATCTGATAAAGATTATGTCTGGGCTTTAAAAGAGACTCTGGATTCTGAGTTTGTTTCGGCCTTTCTTCTCAGAGTAGTCAGACAGGAAACGCCGACTTCATCTAGTTATTAAAATATGATTGACATGTAAAAGTGTTTGTGCAAACCTACTTACATAAATAAATCATTTATCATAAAAATGATAAAATGTTGTTGACTGTACAAGAACAAATAATAATTTTCTTACATACCTGTAGATTGCCGTCTCGAAGACGGCGGCGGCACAGAATGCTGGTGTGCAGACGACCGTCTTCTCGACGTCGTGAACACCTCCGTGCCTTCCAACTGCCTCCTCAGCTTCGCCACCTCATCTTTATAATACTCCTTCTCTATCTTCTGTTTATTTTTCACCCTGGGCTCACTCTGTCTCCTTTTCACAGGATCAGGTTCAAACTTGAAATGCGTCTCGTACTTCGCCTGATTCGCCTTTGGACTTTTTGGAGTGTCCATCTTTGGGTCGTAAGGAATTTGGATCGACGTGGACGCTACACTGGTCTGACTGACTTGCGTTTGTGTTCTGTTTCTTGGTTTCTCTTGGCGTCTAGGATCAGGCATTGGAACGTCAAAGACGAAACGACCTGGTCCTGGTCTGGGGGAGTCTATGACGTCAGTAGCTGATTGAGGTTTGGTGTACGCTGGGGAATCGATATCACAGCTGTTTGAAGGCCTGTGGTAGTGAGGAGGTGCTGTACTGGGGGGGTGGGTAGGCACGTTGGGGTCATCGATGAGGGAGGGCTCGGACAGGTCGGGGGCGTCGGGCTCCGCGTCCATGGAGTCGTCGGTGCCGGTGACCGAGGTGAGCGCGGTGGCCGCTGAGTCGGTGCTCGTGTTGATCGTCTTGTCTGATGTGGTGCTGCTGCCCATGACGACCACCTGGAACAATTAGCAGGGTTTTAGAAGACAGAAAAATAGTTTAAGAAGAGAAAGGAAATATTCAATATAACGCAATGGTTTCTGTATACAATTCAATTAGACAAAGAGTAAATCTAAACGTGACGCGAATTAATAACATTGATTGACCTCAAATTAAATTGAATGAATTGCCCATCGGGAAGTATATCTATGGTTGGTAGAAAATGCCGCCTTAAGTACATATGTCTTTGTGCAGTATTTTTATTTATTTTTGTACGAGTAACGAATGTAGGTTACATTAAAATACAGGTAGATAGGAGTGAGCCATGTACATTCTGCCTGGAAATAGGCACTCAACATTTATGAAAATTGTTATGAAGCCGAGTATCTAAAAATAAAATTACAAATTAAAATGTCACAGTTACAATTATTACAATTGATTGTACATACATTAATAATAATTAATATTTCAAAACGTCAAATTAAAATATTACTTTAGAATAAAATTTAAAAAAAAATGCATATAAGGTCCATAATATGTTAAAAATAGTATTAATTATACACATTGCTGATTAAAAAGTTTTGTCCATTAAAAAATCATTTATCGAATAATAACATCTTTCTATTAGGAAGGCCACTAATTTCTTTAAATTTTTTAATTGTATCATGTTTCATTACATCTGGCAATTTATTGTATATGGTAGGACCCATATATGTAACAAATAACACTTTTCCTCATTAACGCTATTTTGCAGGGCTCGATTTGTAATAAATGGTTATCTAGGTTCTGACATCGTGGAAAATAGGTTTTTATTGGTCTTTACAAACATGGCCATTTCCAGAATATACAATTATGGAAATGTGTGCAATAAATAAATATAGCGTATCTAAACTAATATTATAAAGATATTTAATTTTTTGTTTGTATGTTTGTTTTTACGCGTTCACGCTTAAGCGGCTGAACACATTTGGATGAAATGATTGACACATGGGTAGACCATGACATAGATAAGAACTTAGGATACTTTTTATCGTGATATTCTCAAAACCGCGGGGCGCAGCTTGTATTCAATACAGTCACTGTTTTTCCCAGGCACAGAGGAAAACAGAAAAATTGCTTTTCTTTATAAGTAAAACAAAATCAGCATACAGCAATTATAGCTGTTTATATTCCGTACCGACGCAAAACGAAGTACTAAATACAGTGCCTACTTATGTATGGCAGACATAATTATGGTAGTTACCGACCACTAACATTCAGTATACCTACAGGCGCGCCCTCGGTGAGCAATCGATAGCTTACTTTCGCATAGCTGATGTAAGTACGATATTGTAATTACTATTAATGGAACAGTGGAAGCACATAATAGTTCGCCGGTTACCAAGTGTACAAACACGCTGTGAATGTGTGTGTAAGCGCAGGAGCTCTCGCTACCGTCCGAGACGATGGTGAAGTTGGAAGTGTGCGTGTGTGTGTGTGTGCTATGTGCAGACGCTATTCGTCTTCACGCATACGTAGATGGGTGTCCTCCGCGGCGCGGAAAGTACGTTATGCCGCTGGTCCCGGCTGTCATTCGTCTACCTTTGGCAGTCCTTGCGGGTAGTCAGAAACACAAAGGTCTGACAACCAGACTTACCAAGGGGTTTCGTGCTATCCAGTAACTTTTTATTTTAATTCGATGGTCTTAGTTTATCATTTTGTGACTTCAAGTGACAGCTATGTCAACCGAACCCAGCAATGCATAAATATGTAAGCTGTCACGCCCTTTATGCCTGGAGGCTTTTATTTGGGTAGTAAGTATTTTTATTTACATTTTAATTTTAACTTATTTTTTTAAATTATTTTTTAGCTTGAGTACTACGTATAGTTTTTATTATATTTGTTGGTAGGTATATTGGCGTGGCTAGCTGACATAATTATGGCAAATAATTTAATTTTATGTTCTAGTCTTGTAATGTTAATAACCGAACATAGGTACCTAGTATTGTATACAATCAAGTCATTTTTTTAAATTGAACAGACAGCTGTGCTGCTGGGGAGTTTGTGGCGCCACTTCTTCTTCCCAGCGATAGCACTAGAAAGTGGTGAAGGGCGGGCGTTTTTGGGGACTGTCTTTTGTAATTTTGACGTTCAAAAAGTGCTGATTCTCAGCCTGATTTGAATAAATGACTTTTGATTTTGATTTTGAACTGGGTTGTGGAGGTCAAATTGGAACGGAGCAAAAAGAAAAAAAACTAAACGAAAATGAAGTACTTAATAGCAAGGGCAGGCGATGCAATGCAACACAAACAAATGTGTCAGGGGAACAAGAAGTTTCACACAGACGTTGCCGGCAGAAGCAAGTCCTCAAAACACGTCAGCACACCGTTTTCCGAAGGTTTATAAATATGTACAGAATGCTTCATAATAATCCTAACGAAACGCGGTAGGTATCGCATGTTGCGAACGAATCTAACTCCGAAACTATTTGATGAGCGGGACGTCCTAAATATACGTAGGGCTGCCGAGGAGTGGACATTATATTCTAGTAAAGGTTTTTAAATTGTGGGTTTAGTTGGGCGATGTTATAGTTAGTTTGGGGAACGCCTATGTCCAGCAGTGGGCCGGTTTTGGCTGAAATGAGGATGATGGTGATGATGATGGTGATGGTGATGGTGATGGTGATGGTGATGGTGATGGTGATGGTGATGGTGCCATAGTATTAGGATAATCAGCCTATACTTTTCCCACTGCTGGGATACAGACCTCTTCTCGGTGAGAGGGAGTGGGCTGTCATCGACCACCCGGGCCCAATGTGGGCTGTTTGTCTTCGATTTTTTTGGTTCTAGGATATGCCGGTTTCCTCACGAAATTTATTCAGTTATTATAATAAACGACTTTATTTGCTTCTCTCGCCAGCCCTGTGAACACATCGGGCGCAAGCGGGTGTACATGCAAACTTTGTCAGTGGAAGTTGTAGCGCTACCTAATTGGCAAACCTTAATGAACGTGGTTTCCTTCAAGCTACTGAATTACAGCGAGCTCCCTTTGTTATGCTCCGTGTAAGGATTAAAAAGTTCGAAAATTTTCACTTTTTTGCATAATATCATAAAAAAATAGACATAATAGTATAGACACAATGAATAGACACAATGACAGATAGAATAGACACAATGACAGATAGAACAGACAATCAACAATCTGCAATTTTGTCTATTCTTCGGTCTACAAAACCCGTTTCTATGGTGGTCATGCTACGCGAGCCGGGCGGGTTGGTAGATGTCACATGTCTTCGAATTATTGGTTCTAGAACATGCCGGTTTCCTCACCCCCAACATACCCCCTACTCTACTTACACAATATACTTATACATTGTAAAATCTATTATCATCTTAGTCCCCTATTCTACCTTTTATAGTAGGTTGTGGGTGCTGAACTAACAAAGTAGTTCAGCAGTATTCAGTTAAGTGTCAACGTGTCGTTATCCGTGAAGGCTATTTGAATGTCACCAAATTGTTACACAAAAGAATATTAAGCAAGTACTTAAATATTTAAACACCCTCATTTTTTAAAATTCCCAATAAGCAGTAGATAATTCAGGGGCCACTGATCTGCTACAGAGAGCAGGCGCCACTCGAGAGCGTCGATTACATAAGGATTAAGTCCGGGATCGCTCCAGCAGCCATCGATTGGGCAGTTTATTTGCCACGACGCGGGGACGACACGATTTGAATTTAACCTATCAAGCGTTGACCAATAATGAGACAATATTAATTATTTACTGTTGGGAGAACCTCTGGAGTCTTATGTCCGTCGTCTTGAATAAGAATTTGAGATAAATTTCAAGTTATGGAACAACGAACTGAATGTCATACTTAACAAAGTTCGAATTCCATAGCAACCAAAAACGTATTAGGTCCTTTTTGTTACAAATGGTCACTCAAAAATTTACTTTGAATACATTTCACTAAAGTAGATAACTGACTAAGTGGCGAATGTAAATTTTCTAATAATCTAACTGTATAGATTCATCCATCTTGTGCTTAACAATCCAACAATTTCTTCCACCTTACATTATGCTGAACCGAGGTCCTTTTGCTGTAATGCTAATACACGCATTTTTCTTATAACTTTCAATCTTTTACTACTTTAATATATTTTACCAATTCTCTATACCTACCATTACAATATTGTTATTCTGCGAATCGTTCAGCATCAGCAAGTAAAGGCACCTCAACTAAAACCCGTTGTCTCTCACAGAATAATAAACTGTCCGACATGATACGATGCTGCGGAGGTTGTATTTATGTGAGTTTATAGTCCACCGGTGATGACAGGATGTTTCAGCGATTATTTTATCATTCTATTGAGAGTTAAAATAAAAGGGGCTCGTGGCTACATATGAAAGTTTTTGTTATTAAGGAAACTTTGCTTATTTTAAATTATTATTAAAGGTTGGCTGCGAACAAGTCTATGGTCGAAGGCACGGCTGGATGAAAAGTGTTTCAGGCTTCCTGTATACAATGTTTTACTGACGTTACATACAGAATCTTCATGTGTTTTTTTATTTCTCCGAAGCGAAATGTCCTACAGCAACGTAGCAATCCTTGGCGATAAAGGCAACCTAGCATAACATCACGCCTGTGAGCCCCAAAGGGTTTGACAGAGGTGTACCCTATAGTAAACTCTCATTTCCCCAGTTATATTTAGGTTCAGTCCCATGTAATAGGGTGCGAGCCTATTGCCATCCACCGGACCCAAATCCAGACTCCGGGCTGCTACTGAGAAATTCCAGATTAAAAAATCCAATAACTTTTTGCCCGACCTGGAAATGGAACCCAGGACCTCATGCTCAGCAGTAGCGCTTGCGACAACTAGACCAACGTGCAGGTAACGAGATGTAGGACAGCCGGTCGATTCTGTAAAAATCTCACCGTGAAAACTCAAGTGAAGTGAGCTTGATGCGAGTTGTCAATAGTGTAAATCCCTAGCATTATTTGGAATGACAGCTCACTCCACGCTCACTTCACCTGAGTTTTCACGGTGAAATGGTTACAGAATCGCACTGCTGGTCCCGAATAAACTGTTAACCTACCTACAAACGATTTCTCTCCATTTCATTTCTTTAAAGTAGCAAAGTCCAAAATTAATTGACTTACTTGTTAAATATAACTTAACTTCTCCCAACCTTTTCACGTCCACCTCAGAGAAAAGTTACGTCAAAAAATTGAGGTGAAATAATTTTAAACATTTCAATGAATATTTTTTCGCAAATTGGCGTTTTTTCTTGAGATTTCGGTGTCCATCGGAGCGGCGAATGTACCTCGCTGACTTTTTTATTACTTATTTAAGATAAACTTTGAGTTTACTTTTTAAATGAAACTTGATTTTCTTGGGAGATTTATAAAAATGCTAATTTTGAAGATTCGTCAGTTGGGAGACAGAGATTATAGGTAATTATGATTAATTGTTTTCTTAACTTTTTTTCGGCTGAAAATTTTATTGCGTATTTTCTTGCCATGGGTATTCTGTTTTATTGACTTGGAGGGGCTTGTGGCTAAGTAATAACAGCCGCACGGGTCGATTGATCCGGTTAAGCTACACTTGCCGCGGTTGTTCCATGGACCCATCTGTGCTTCGGAAAGCACGTTATGCCGTTGGTCCCGGCTGTCATTCGTGGATCTTTGACAGTCGTTACGGGTCGTCAGTCGTAAGGGGTGTCGTATTACCCAGTAACTGGGTTGTGGAGGTTAGATAGGCAGTCGCTCCATGTCAAATACAGGTATTCAGCTGCATCCGGTTAGACAGGAAGCCGACCCCAACATAATTGGGAAAAGGCAGACAGATGATGAGGTATTCTGTTTTTTTATTAAAAACTAAGGTAAGACCAGCTGGTCTATTTTGTAAAGATGCCACCGTGAAAACTTTAGTGAAGTGAGCTGTCATTCCATGATTGACACCGTTAACAGCTTCTTTCATCTAAGTTTTCACTGTGAGATTTTTACAGAATAGATCGGCAATTGACAAACCTTTTGGATTTCCCTAATAGATAAGGGTGCTGATGCCTACAGCCATATTATACCCACTACGGGTATAATATGGCTGTAGGCATCAGCACCCTTATTATGTAACACACTATCAATCTCAATCTGAATCATTTTGAAGGATATTGCTAATCCATTGCTTCATATATTTCTAAAATGTGTCTGCTCAACAACGTAAATAACGCAATGAATGTTGTTGAACTGTCAAAATGAGACCCATTGCTACTGATTGGTTACACAACTACCCCGCAGGAAAAACCGACTTTTCCTAGAATAGACACTATATCAAAGGGTAAGACACTATAAAGGTAACAACAGCCATAGATAATCGGTCCAGAAAGAAAGAAAGAAAGGAAAAGAGTTTATTGCGACTCGTACAAGCTGTTCATGAGTTATAAATGGTGTAACTAATTTGACTTTGTGTTATTTATACACTTAGATTATCTTCGCACTCGCTCGGAAGGTCGGAAATAAACATCATAAACACTGAAACTGAACGTACCTTTTCTAAATGTCACGTTATTTTAAAACAAGAAGCGACGTGGTTTTGGTAAATTTAACTAATTTAAACCGGTGAGTAGAAATGTATTTAACGCTAAAGCTGGTGGCAGAAAACAGAATGGCGTCCAATTGGAGGGGCTTATCTTCAGCAGTGGACTGCTGTGGGCTGATGACGATAACGTGGGAACAAGCCCATTGGGTGGAATTTTGAAAACTTAAAACGATATATATTTACAGGGTCAAATTAAATTAGCTAGCGACACTCTGCAGACTTAATGGGTATCGATATAGAATAGAAACACAAAAAAAATGGTTCGGTCATCAACCGCCTATTATTTAGTAACTTGATATATCACTTTAAAAAAACAGTTTTTTTTTGTATAAACTTCACGTGATGGGTCGTTAGCTAAACACGATAAAAACAAAAGAGAAGAGATTTTCTGAACTCATACTTCAACTGAAAACACTACCAGCGGATATTGACACCAAAGAACGAAAACCAAGCCTTTTTTGTTTTTATCATGCTCTTTACGTCTGTGGAGTTTCACTAGCTAATTTAATTTGATCCTGTATATTCACTTCCATTGCAAGTCAAGTGCAACACGTCACACTCATAGTTACAGATAAGTACATACTGTTCATTAGCATATCGGTAACAAACCTATAAAATTTTCCTCTACCAAAAACCGCTCAACACGCCGAAAGAAGTGGTCTCTTCAAAAATCGAGACACATTTAATGGTTACTTTATTTTATTTCTAATGCCTAGATCGTGAGAAATCTCCACTGGGATTTTTTCGCATACAATTTATTATTTTCCTGAGCTCTATGTATTTATAAGGAAAGAGGCAACTTAGAACACAATAATAATAAGAAAATTTCTTCAAGCTATCCTTAAACACAACCCACACTTCATATCCCAGATAGGTACCGCAAACCTTGTCAGAATGAATTACATATATATTTTAATTTCTTTCTCCTAACCTTTGTTCAAACGTGTCAGACATTTTGTAGAGGCTTTGAACTCTTCTCAATCTCCTTGAGTGCCCTTGACCGCCATTTTGAAATCATTCAAAAATACGCGGGAATTTTTTTTTTGGAGAATGAATGGGATCATCGTGTGAAGTGTTAGGTTAAAAGTGAGTGACAGTATTTTAAAGTAGAGAAAGATTTATTTGAAAAATGCTAATGCCCGAGATAAATTATAAATGTTTTTTTACTTCTGTAAGTAGGTTTGTACTACAAATAATACACAAGCAATCATATTCAAATAACCTGGCAAGTTGGACTCGTATACGAAGGGTTCCGTACCATAATTCAAAAAACACCGAAAAACAAGGTTTCTTGAATGGTAAACACGTATTTTGTAAAAGATAAAGGGGCTCTCCCTTTTAATTTTTATTTTATTTACTTTTTGTTATAGTGGCAAATAAAAATACATACACACTCTGTGAAAATTTCAACTGTATACCTATTACAGTTCATGAGATACAGCCCGCTGACAGACAGACGGACGGACTTACAGCGGAGGCTTAGTAATTCCGTTCCCTTGGCACTCTTTGGGTACGCAACTTTTCCTCTCCGACTACTCTGAGAAGAAAGGCCGAAACACATTCAGAGATCAGTCTCTTTTAAAGTCCAGACATAATCTTAATCATGTGAGGATCATGTGTCTGAAATGATCTTTTGAGGAAAGACCCACACAGATTTGAGTGGACCAGTCCAGTCAATGCACGCATTTGTCAGTAATCGCGTAGCTCAACTCAGAACTTAAGAAGCTCAACGACTCAACGAACAATACCAACGAAAGGACATTTGGGTAGGTCGCATAAAAATGAGTGCATTCTATTCACATATGTAGCTGCCTATACAGTGAGAGTGATTGAAAATCCCACCCGCTCACCCGCTCTTTGAAAGGAGTTAGAGATCTGTTTGCGACAAATTCAACCCCAAATTTCATTAAAGAATTACTCTTTTTTTATGAAAAAAAAAATGTCTATTGTGAGTTTACTTCACTCTGTGTAAAATCTTTTGAAAAACCTAAGACAATAAATAAAATTACTGACAAATATTAGCTATGCATAGAGTATTTTAGAACTATCAAATAAATCCTAGCATCGAAATAAAAAGTAAAACAACCTAAATAGTAGTGACAGCTCGACTATGGATTTTTCAAATCTTTGACAAGCTGTAGTGACTAAACTGTTGGATATACAGGGTGGCAGGGATATCAACGCACAACCTGTAACCATGGAGTCAGTCCACGATTCTGAAACCCCTTGGGGTCTAGAACCATGAGTTGAGTTCATGGTTACAGTTTACGCGTTGATGTCCCGCGTTGGTGTCCTGGTATATTTGATTTTAGTATGCAGACTAGGAATGAGACATACACTGACATTAATTTATTGTCGTATTGTCGTCTCCAATCTACTCGCACATCCCAAAGATAATGGGAATGTTATTTTCAGGTGGGATTCATTTTAAAATAACCCCCAAAAGCTAGTTCGTGAGTTCAACTCTTACTCGATTTACATATTATCTAGTACACTACCTGAATTTAAATTAAAACTTTAAGATGCTTGAATAAAGTGACTTTAAATGCACAACTTATTCCGAGCCATTTATTAAATCTGCATAAAAAATGTTCTGCCTAATAGAATTTCAGGAATATTAGGTACACTAGTTTCTACGCGCGACTTCGTCCGCGTGAAATTTCTTGCTCCCCCGCCCCGCCCCGTCGCGTCGCATCGCATCGCCCGTACACGCTATTTCTTCGTTTTCGCTTAGCGTTCTTTTTGTTGGCTCGGCTTCTGAGGGACTATAGTCTATTTAAAATCACGTCAAGGCGCACGCTGGGGGCGTGATTTTCAATAGCCAAAAGCCAAGCCACGAATTTGGCTATCAAACGCAAAAAGATTTTTCAATTCCGCCTCGTAGTTCCAGAGATGAGCGTGTTCAAAAAACAAACTCTTCAGCTTTATTATTAGTATAGATATGTCGAGTGATTTACACTATGTCTGCATGACTTTCAGCGATTTTCAGCGTAATACCTATAGTAAATTGAGCCTCCAATTGAACTGAGCTGGTTCCAACGAAATCCTCTCCAAATTGAGTATCGGAGCTCGGTCATTAATCTAGAGTGTACGAGTATGTGTGTGTTGAGCATACAATATACAGCATCGTTTTTACCCGACTACTGTAAAATAAAACGAAAGGGTTATGAATCTCACAAGTTTTGTGCACATAAATAAATCATTTATTTTTGACCAAATACTTGTACACATTTTTTTTAAATCGCGTGACTGTTTGTCGTCAGGATTAGCGCTCGTTTTAAAAAATTTGTTATCAACAATCTGTTGAAACATATACATACGTAAGTACAGATTCTTTAACCGGCGGTAAGAATATTATCATTAATTCTTGTCGCATGTTGCGACAATTTCATTAAGCAGTTCAGTTTCTAATTAAAGAAAGACAGAAAATACGTTTATTTGCGGTAAACATGACGCAAAAAAGAACATAAAACACAAAAAAATAAGAAATAGTTGGGGGAAACCTGCATCGCATCCACGTAAAACGGCTATCGCTCAGCATTATGCTGTGAATCGACTCTTTAGTGTTCGATATACTTGAAAAGTGGAGGGGCCAAATACTTATTGGTTTGTACTATGGAGCGGGCTATGCTCGGAGTTTCTATGAAGGATAAAATCAGAAATGAAATTATGCAGAAAAGAACCGGAGTTACAGATATGGCTTGCAGAGTAAGTAAGCTGAAGTGGCAGTGAGCCGGATATGTTTGTTGAAAGATCGATGGTCGGTGGAGCACACGAGTCCAGACCATCACTGGAGACCTGGAGTGGAGACCGCGTATCGGCAACCGTAGTGTGGGAAGGCCCCGAGCTAGATGGACCGACGACCTTACAAAGGTGGCTGGGACAAGCTGGATGCGGAAGGCGGAGGACAGGGTGTTATGGCGCAGCCTGGGAGAGGCCTATATCCAGCAGTGGACTGTGATAGGCTGAGTTGATTGAGTTGTTTGGTTGTTGTTGTTGATTGGTGATTGGCAGGAGATGTCAAATTTTAAACTTTACAGGAAAGATGTGGAAATTCAAGAGGATAAAATCTTATTAAATGGTAAATTTTCAGGAAATTCAAAATTTGAGTTAACCAGCAAAACTTTAAGTAAACAGCGAAACTTTCCTTTCATCCTAAACAAGCGTTTAAACGTAATCTTCAAACTTAGTTCTGAAGACGAGTTCCGCATTAACAAATAGGAATTACGATTGGTAAGTTTCACGATCCGTTTTTGGTTGCTTATAAGATGCCCCATTTTAGATAAAATAGAAGCAACAAATAATAATAATAATATAATATCCCTGGACATTTCACACAGCACCATTTGTCCCAAGCTAAGCAACCTAATGCTTGTGTTATGGAACAAGATGGCTGATAAACTACTTATATACAATTTTTTTTTGTAAATACATACATATTATAGATAGAAAAACACCCAGACTCGGAACAAATACATGTAGGTCATACAAATATTTGTTCCGTGCGGGAATCGAACCCGCGACACGCAGCGCAGCAGTCAAATGGTACAGTGAACATCTTTTATTGTTGCTTCAACTTATGGTCATCATCATCATCATCATTTCAGCCGAAAGACGTCCACTGCTGGACATAGGCCTCCCCCAAGGCACCTCCACTTCGACCGGTTCTGTGCTTCTCGCATCCAACGGGTTCCTGCTTAACTTATGGTATACCACCAAAATCAAAAGTAATTTATTCAAACTAGGCTGAATCAGCATCCTATTGAACGTCAAAATTACATAAGACAGTCCCCACAGAAACGCCTTTACCACGTCCTAGAGCTTTAGCTGACAAGTAGAAATGAAAGTCAGTTGCTTTCTTAGTAACGTCTCCATAGCAAGATGGTATATGTTATATGGCGGGAACTGTATAAGCCCACTGACAATTTGACCGAGCTATCTGAGAGCCTTTCACCTGGACACGCGTTACCGTGGCCGACTTGGAAATCATAGACCTCGAACCCAAGTCGGCCGGAGCAAAGATCATCTCCACAAATGAGGATTCACGGACGGCTCACATCACAAGTGCGTATACGGCACCTCCCCACTGACAATGGCCCACCTTCCATCCTGCGCCGCATGCCCTGTCACCTGCGCACTTGATGATCTTATGATTGCGTCAGTGAGCGGAGTTTTGGGCCAAAAATATTTAAACTTTTTGCCATCCATGCCATGCTTAGAAAAATACCATCTTTCTTTAACTCGCTAGCTCGCTACTGTCACAGCGCTGCCGCGCGTTTGTATCGCTGCAAAAACTCTCCGCGTGTAATGGCTCTTATCACACATTCATTATTAAGGACAGATATAAATAAGTTAGCAATTCAAACAAACTTTCTATTAACCATCAAGACATGTAAATCTCGAGGGCTTGAAGATAACACAGCTGCTCACTTCCGCTAACCGAGAATTACAACTTAATTCTGCGTGGATTATATCTTGCTTTAGGCTATAAATAGAATTTGGAGAGGATTCTAATGTTCGCTTAAACTTGACGGGATTATGCCACAAATATAAACATCTTTAAGAATTCTACTGCTATTATATTTCTATTCTATTCCTCTTTGGTTTTAATGATTTTAAGGAGCTGAAAATCATTAAACCTTTGTAACCTCTTTATTAAAATCCTTGGCTCAATGTTTATGCTATGGTGTGGGAAATACCTACTTGAATGTTGATCCTGACCGGTCAAAGTAATTATATATTCTTACCACATAATCAGCCTGTATGGGAACATGACAGGCTGATTATGTGGTAAGAATATACCGAGTAACTGCTGGGACACAGGCCTCCTCTCTTCGTGAGGGAGTGGGCTGTAATCTACCACGCGGACCCAGTGCGTGTTGCTGGATGTCACATGTCTTCGAATGTTTGGTTCTAGGACATGCCGGTTTCCTCACGATGTTTTCGTTCACCGTTTTGAGAACAGCGGTGATAAAATTATTGACACCAAGTAAAGCCTGCCTGGGTCGAGTCCACCACCTTCGTATCCACTTGGAACTCGTCACCAACTCGTAAGTCGGGGCCGTTACCACTGAGCCACCACTCCTTAATGGTGAAGAACCGTGGAAAGTGCGTCTTATCGATGCGACTAGATGAAGAATGGTCGTTTGCGTCTGCGACTAGTCGTTACAATAAACGTCGTTCAGGAAGCGATCATTTTCATCGAGTGTTTAGGTCGTGTTGTTCATCTTGTGAGCCAATACTGTGCCTCTATTTGCACTTGCCTTTATGTTTAACATGTTAAGGCAAAGCGCATCCGACTGTCGTCGGGTGTGCGCATGCTCCGTGCGTCTGTGCGACAATTTTCATATATCGGCCGCAAACTGTCGTTGCGTCTAGTCGCAGTCGCATGTCGAATAGTGTACGCAATGTCTTACATAGTTCGTACCAATACGACAAAAGAATAACAGCTGACAGTGCCAATTCTTATTCAACTTTTTGTTAAGGCGTTAACGCAAAAAAATCATATCCCAATACGTCTTGACAGCGGATATATGAGATGAGACTAACCCATTATGTCACATTTTGTCACATTCTGTCTCTCGCAATAAAACTGTCAACTTATCGATAGCTTTCTGTATGTGTGTCAAGTGATTCGAATTACTCACGAATGAACAAAACGTGTCAGTGGAATCGTTCACTCCATTTGCCAATCATCCGTTCGTTCACGTGAATGACATTCTGTTTAGAGTTCAACTGTTTTATATACAGCGTGTAGTGAAAATCATTTAGATATATTATCTTGTTTTTTTTGGTGGATGTTTTAATCAGAATAAATTCTAAGAATTGAGGTAATATTTTCGTAATTATGACTGAAGGATTATGGTACTTATATTGAGTTGGTCCAAGGAAGGCAAAGAAGGAAAGTTTTGTGGAAAAATATTGAAGCTCGTGTAACAGATACAGGTAAATGTTTACTAATAAAACAGTACTCTTAAGTAATTAATCAAGTCTCGGTATCGGAAATTACCACAATAACACAAGTACCTACACACACACCCACACACCCCCACACACCCACACAGACTTACACACACCCTATTTTATCAAGAGTCATGGACTGTTACCCCGCGACAGATGTTGTTCTATCCAAATTTTAATAATTCAGACATAAATAAATTGTAAAATAATGACAAATCCGAATTTTTCAATTTTCCGGACAATTTTTAAAAATTTTCTTTCCCTACTAACCTAGTTGGGACTATTATTAAATTTCAAAACAAAAATACTCAAACTGGTCCAGCCGGTTTTAAGAGATACGCTTACCAACGTACAGCATTTCATTTATGTGGATAAAATGAACACAGAAAAAAAGTAATGACTGAACGTCTTAAAAACCTCTTAACATTTAACATTTTATTACCTTAATTCTTGAATTTTAATATACATAATAAAGAACCATAAAAATTATCTCCGCGCGTAATATACAAGATAAGAGAGATGAGGACCAACTTTTGATTACAAGTCTTTTATTTCCCAAGTTTTCTCGGTCACTCCCTTGTCATCTGTGAGCGATTTATACGAGGGTGGTAGGGCCATCATGACGCGCGTCCTGTTTCCATGGATTCAGTACATGATGCTGAATCCCCAGAGTTGAAATTTTTTGTGGGTAATTAAAAAAAACACTGTACGGTTAGACCATTGTCCCTATTTTTATGTTTTTTTTCTACTTACTTATCTGTTTATACATACCTACATATTGTGTGTGTACATAAACGGTTAAATAAATTAAAAAAATGTTGTTCCATACATTTTGACCGCGTATGTATTGCAATTTTCTATTTAACAACAGATATTTTTTTTGATAACCGACGAAAATTCAGGCCGCGTATCACTCAGTTTCCCTCAGTCTCCTACGCAATTTTTAATGTAATAACTCTACAAGTTAACGAATTTCGGACATTTTCCTTTACTTGCTTTGAGACTGCTTCTTGTCAAATGTAATGGCTCTAGGTCAACGGGAAGTACCCTATAGCTTTTGATTTATTTGCGAGTAACTAAATATGTCGCATAAATGGCCGTATTTTTTATTGCGGTGATTTAGAAACTTGATTTTTAGAGCTTCAAAAAGATCGACGTACGTATTTGATATTAATTTAACTTGATACGTTCAAGCGTTCCTAAGCAAAAGGGTCTTGACAGACTGACAGACAAGCGGACGGACAAAGAAGTATTATACTCTTTGGAAGTGATTCTATAAGTGCTCTTATACACGAGCGGCAAGCTTCAACGGCAGAGGCAACGCAGCCGTCGATGCGATGTGTAAAAAACTTTTTCCATACGTTATCTTGTTTGGTCTTCGTTACAATTAAACTTGTTGTTCGAAAAGCATAACGTGATAAGTACCTAATGTAAATACCATCACAAAAGTTGTTAAGTACAGTATAAACAAGGTAATACCCCATCGTAAGTTCCCGTAATCTGTTGCTACAATCACTGGTTTCTTGCCATTATTTCGCCGTAATATTTTAACTTTACGGCGAAAGTAAACTCATAAAATTACCGTAAAACTCAGTAAAATACGGCTTCTTAAATATTTTCATAGAAATTTTCCCTTTAAAATGTTGGTGAGAGTGTCAAAAGATTGTGATGGCTTCATAAAGACGAAGTGTTTTTTCGTTTTATAGACGAGATCAGTATTTTGTGGAGTTAGTAAAAAGAATTTCGAATTTACATAATATTTTAAGTTCATTTTACGATGAAGGTATTTTATACTAAAATGCTGAAACTTTAAAATTATTTTAGCTTTACACGTACCTATTAGTCACTTTGGCGAGGTATACTAGGGGTCGTATTTAATAGTCACTTTGGGTAGGTATACTAGGGGTCGTATTTAATAGTCACTTTGGGTAGGTATACTAGGGGTCGTATTTAATAGTTACTTTGGCGAGGTATACTAGGGGTCGTATTTAATAGTCACTTTGGCGAGGTATACTAGGGGTCGTATTTAATAGTCACTTTGGCGAGGTATACTAGGGGTCGTATTTAATAGTCACTTTGGCGAGGTATACTAGGGGTCGTATTTAATAGTCACTTTGGCGAGGTATACTAGGGGTCGTATTTAATAGTCACTTTGGCGAGGTATACTAGGGGTCGTATTTAATAGTCACTTTGGCGAGGTATACTAGGGGTCGTATTTAATAGTCACTTTGGCGAGGTATACTAGGGATCGTATTTAATAGTCACTTTGGGTAGGTATACTAGGGGTCGTATTTAATAGTCACTTTGGGTAGGTATACTAGGGGTCGTATTTAATAGTCACTTTGGCGAGGTATACTAGGGGTCGTATTTAATAGTCACTTTGGCGAGGTATACTAGGGGTCGTATTTAATAGTCACTTTGGCGAGGTATACTAGGGGTCGAATTTAATAGTCACTTTGGCGAGGTATACTAGGGGTCGTATTTAATAGTCACTTTGGCGAGGTATACTAGGGGTCGTATTTAATAGTCACTTTGGCGAGGTATACTAGGGGTCGTATTTAATAGTCACTTTGGCGAGGTATACTAGGGGTCGTATTTAATAGTCACTTTGGCGAGGTATACTAGGGGTCGTATTTAATAGTCACTTTGGCGAGGTATACTAGGGGTCGTATTTAATAGTCACTTTGGCGAGGTATACTAGGGGTCGTATTTAATAGTCACTTTGGCGAGGTATACTAGGGTTCGTATTTAATAGTTATTTAATAGTCACTTTGGCGAGGTATACTAGGGGTCGTATTTTATAGTCAATAGCTGACCCGGCAAACGTTGTTTTGCCATATAAATTATTTCTAGCTGCCCGGCGCTACTTCGTTCGCGTGGTTTGCTACCCCCTGCCCTACTCCTACCCTACTCCTACACTACTCAAACCCTACTCCTACGCTACTCCTACCCTACTCCTACACTACTTCTACCCTACTCCTACACTACTCCTACCCTACTCCTACACTACTCCTAACCTACTCCTACCCTACTCCTAACCTACTCCTACCCTACTCCTACCCTACTCCTACCCTACTCCTACCCTACTCCTACCCTACTCCTACCCTACTTCTACCCTACTCCTACACTATTCAAAACCCTTAATTTAATACGTGCTTCAATTCGAGTGGACCCGAGTCTAGCGTACCGAAGGGACGATCGTCAAATGTTTGACAGGAAAGTAGGTAGAACAGTTTATATGGGAAAATGAAATTGCAATTAAATAATATTGCGATCATAAATTGAGATGTAAGCTATCCTATCTTTCAAGTTGGATCAAACTGCACATGTTGTGCGAATTTTATTATAATCGGTTAAGTGGTTTAGGAGTCCATTGAGGACAAACATTGTGACACGAGATTTATATATATTAAGATTGGGCGAGGTATAGGTACTAGGGGTCGGATTTATTCATACTAAGGGCTGATTTTTCCAAACCTAGATAATTTTAACCGAAGAATAATTTTGAATATTCAACAGTTCTTCCACACAAAATCTGTCAGACGTCAATTTTATTCCACGAATAAAAAATATATGTCGATTGAAAAATCAGACATTAGAAACCTATGTTGCTCAAATAAGCAAAGCAGAATGACAAAATCAAACTCAAAGCATTTATTTAATTTAAACAATTTACAGGCACTCTTGAATGGCCAAGAAATCGAACATTCAGAAAGATGGACCTAGTTGCCCATTCCAAACCGCAGTTTGAACCTTTGGAGAAGAATGGGTAAGAAACTCCACTCTTTTTTAAATTATACTGTTGTAGAATATGAGTTTCATCATTAATGTTGAATTTGTAATTATATAAATAAGAACGATGTAAGAATACGTAAAACAACGACCATGACGGATGTTAAAGCTCCCGCAGACAGGAGCGACACGACAAACTCTAGTAGAAAAATTTCTATGAAAAAGTTCGTAGAAATTGTTCTACCATAATCTCGTAGCACTGTCGCGCCGCGCCTGTCTGCAAAAGCCGTGTGTGTGTGCTGTAAAAGCAAAAAGAAACAACTCAAACATAGATTAATCCTACTAATATTAAAACGTGAAAGTTTGTATGGATGGATGCATGGATGTTTGTTACTCTTTCACGCAAAAACTACTCAACGGATTTGGATGAAATTTGGCACACAGATATTTTGTAACCAGGATTAACACAGAGTATACTTTTTATCCTGATATTCCCACGGGATCGAAACTTATGCGGGTGAAACCGCGGGGCACAGCTAGTAATTAATATAATCCAACGACTGAATGACTTCTAATATTCCACGACAAAATAATTGAATTTTCACACCCAAATCCACGCGGCGAAATATACCACATCAAAAACTTGGAAAAATCAAATTACCAACATGATATAACGCGGGTAACTTCAGATCTCTTATGAAGCGATACTCCAAACTTTCTTCTGTAATACTTACTTTAACTAACTTATTCCCCCTTCACACCCCCTCGCTCCCCTGAGACTCCTTCCTCAGGAGTCGTCTCACGCGGCTTACTGTTCACCAAGTCATTTGTGTCAACGTTTTTACCTGACACTAATGTGTTCTTATTATGTTACGAGAAAAAGCGATTTTCTTGAATGTTTCCGAAGAATATTGGCCACTGACAGGGTTTTACTTACATTTACAACACTAGCCACATTGCCATTACCATAATTTAATGTTCCTGCCACGACGACCTCCTATCAGCTCAATAGAAATGGTGATATTTTTTTATAAATAAGCATCACCTTTGTGTAGTTACAAAGGTGATGCTTATTTACAAGCTTTTATTTAACTTGCACTGTTCGCATGGATGTTTGTATTGTCCATCAAGATTTGCAAACAATGTTTCGACCATTTGTTGTTCTTTTCTTTTCTTCTTGTCTGTTTATATATGTATGTATGTGTGTGTGTATGTGGGTTAAATCCTACTTCCTACTAATATTATAAACGAGAAAGTTTGTATGGATGGATGGATGGATGTTTGTTACTCTTTCACGCAAAAACTACTGAACGGATTTTGATGAAACATTACAGTAATATAGCTTATACATCAATACTTTTATCCCGATATTCCCGCAGGATTGACACTAATACGGGTGAAATCACGGGGCCCTGCTAGTAAATAATAAATTAATGATAACTCAGTATTGATCTTTGATAAATCTGAAAATTCTAAGACGGACACCCATCATTCAAGCTATTTATTTCTGCCCAAGTTAAAAAGCCGTTATTTATTTTTTAAAAATCTCTTGGTCTTAATTATGAGCGTGTTTTTGGCTAGGTATTGGGGAACAAATTGGTCTTATTCTTTTTTTTTAAAGGCATTGTCCATGAGAAACAGAATTCATAATCGACTGACCACGCAAATAGTTCGCGGTCGCTTTGATTGACGTTTTAATCAACTCCGCAACTCAACTTGATTGACCTTTGGGAAGCACAAATAACCACGTACACTTCGAAAGGTTAAAAAATATGTGATGACGATAAAATCGCTAACGCTTATGACTCGCACCCTCTCCCAGACACGAGACAAGTAAATCGTAGGCAATTTGCCGCGTGATCCTAACTACGGAACACCGATCTTCAGCGGCACATCCCTTATGATACATTCTTGACTTTTACATACTTTCACATACATTATGAGTAAATAGGCGCTTATTTATTACATTATCTTATGAGGCAAAACGTTTCGAGTGAGAAATGGTTCGGTGGTGTGCGGTTCTTGTTAAAACCGGTCATAGATTCGAGACCTGTATGGAGAAAATATTACTTTGTGTGTTTGTGTGTGTGTTAGATTGTTTATGTACGTAAGTATGCGAGAGTTTGTAAGGTACCTTACAAACTATAATAATAAAATAATAAAAATCCCCTTTTTTTGTTTATGTATTTCAAAAAAGGAGGCAATCTATCTTGTAACGGTATTTTTTCATTTAAGTATATTTTTTTTTTACTATTCAATACTCAATTCTTTATTGCATTCCACAATGTAGGCTTAGGTGGTAAATATTTGCCAAAAGACACAATCATGGATCCTGTCGGGCACAGCAGAAGGAAGATATGTGGAGAAGAGGACTTATCTTTTACGTATCTTATAATCTAACTTATTCTTAACATACTTTTAGAACAATAATTAATTTATAATAATAATAAATTAACATTTTGCTTATTATAATATACTTAAGTGTTTCAAGAATTTATTATTTAAATATTTGTTGACAGTATAATAAATAACATTTGCTTATTAATAGCTTTTTTAATTTGTTCGTGTATAGATGGAGTTTTTTTTCTTTTCTTATATTAGGGTAGCATATTGTAAATTTTGATTGACAAACGATAACTAGAGGGGTTGTTGAATGTATTTTTAAGCGGGATGTTGGTATGTTGAGACGTGTTTCAGAAATAACTTAAAATCGTACTGATTCAGACAAGCGGTCTAGTCGCCTGGATTTAGTTTTAAATGGAATGCTGAAACAAACTGCTACTGCCGTTGAAAAGGTCTACTCTTAAGTAGTCAGATAATCAATTTGCGGTGCCAATCTTATTAATGCGACCTTTTAGTTTTTTGCAAGAGAAGGGACGAGGCGGCGTCTAACAGGGCTTCAGTGTAAGTAACTGCCCTGGTCTGCAAATGATTGCAGTCTGAGAAAAGTCTGCGGTAACAATGAAATGAGCGGTCACAGTTTTTTTCCAGACTAGTTTGTCTAACTATTTAATTTGATTGAGTCCTTAAAAAAAGCCCTTCTTGTCAGATGTCGGGCCGCGCTGTGAAATATTTTTTGATTTTTGAATTAAATAATCTATAATATCATAAACTTGAATGGCCGCAGGAATCCGTTGAATGCAGGAAGCACATATCTGGTGGAAGTGGCAGTGCGTGGGGGAGGCCTTTGTCCAGCAGTGGGCGTCTTTCGGTTGAAATGATGATGATGATGATAAACATGTAATGTTGTTCGTTGGTAATAAATAGTGCATCGTTTGAGCACGGCTAGACTGATTTGAGTATGTTTTGTTTTAAAATGTTTGAGTATAATAGTCTGAATCAGGTTTTTAAGGAAAGAAAAATTTAAAAGGTTTCCCCGATAATCTTCAAATCTGGAAAATACTGAACGTCCTTTTTTGTATGAATTATTAAAATTTGGATAGGAAAAGCTAAGGCAGGTCAGCTAGTAATTTAAAAAAATCGAATTAGAAATTCATAAATACCAACAAGTACGGTGGAAGCCAAGCTGACGTCACCCAGGGTACATCGGATGTATAGTCGAATAAGCTATTTGGTATACAGGCAACTTTTGAATAGTGTTGAGAGTGTGCTCGCTCAGCAGCCAATTATTTTATATAACTCTCATAAGTAAGCTATCAGAGGGGTAATTCTCGTAATTTTAAGAACGTTCACAGTCTGATCTAAATCTCAATTTGACAAAAATACCTTAATTTCGCTACATTATTGACAAATTTCTGACATTGATTGTCGCTGAGATGAGACTGCGCCTAGATTTTGAGCGTTTTTACAAGCTTTTATTTAGTTTCACCTGATAATTACGAGAATTGACCTTCAGCTTAAAAAGCGTCAGTGTATTGGAATCCGAATATTTTTAGCCAACTATAAATTTGCGTATCACCACACCACCACAACCACCACCATCGCCAGTAGGGAGCAATTAATATTTACATTTGACGTGAATTCGTAGTCTCGCAACCATATTTAACTTACCTACTTGCAAGAGGTAACCGGGGTTACTCACAGTTTGCAGTATTTTTAAATTACATTATTTTCCGGATACACTGAAGCAATCACACGAGCTGGCGTCTTGTGTAAACTCGCGGTATTTCATCTGTGACTGTGTCGACTGGTCCCATATCAATTAATATCTCAAACACGGTATGTGTGTGCCCATGATTTCTCTTTCACTCTGCTCTCTTCGATGATATTCTACGTAGTATTTACTAAGCATTTTTAAAGATATCGGTATCCAAATAATGTGAAAGAGATACGTACATAAATCATCTGTGACATCATAGGCTCCATCATTGTATATTTCACCTTTAACTTGTTTATTAATTATTTTGCATGATACAACATTTTGTACAGTTAAACATGTGGACAGTATATCAATACCAGACCGTAACAGCTTTATACCATGTTTATGGCAAATAAAGACTTATCTTATCTCAAACGCCTTCTTCCCGTAGGGGTGGGCAGAAACTACAGAACGCCGCCCGCTGCGGTCCTTACATACTTCTTTTGCCTCGTTTACGTCCATACGTCTGATCATACACGCACACCGAAAAAGATAGATCTTTCTCAAAAAAAAAAAAAAACATAGAATGTAGACATTTTAGTTTTGATCTTGGTTTCAACCATTTTTTTTGTAAAAAACTTTTCTATTGGTATTGTATTTTGTGCGAGCTCTAGGTGGCAGGATTGAACCAGGAATTTACAAGTGTGCCCTTTACACATATTTATTTTCTGTGATGTATATAAACATCGCCAACTAGTGAGATCCGTGAAAAAAATACCGTAGGAAACCTTAGTGAACTGAGGTGATCAGTGCTTTGTTCTGTCACGAGTTCTGATCGTGAACTGAGGTGATCAGTGGTTTGTTCTGTCACGAGTTCTGATCAGTCAGTCTGTATTTAGTCACGAGCATAAATGTAAAATATACTATAACACTTCACGCAAAATTCAAAACGGTTTAGTAGAGATTAGATATTTTATGGTGTTACGAACATCATGATCATCATTTCAGCCGAAAGACGTCCACTGCTGTACATAGGCCTCACCCAAGCACCACCACTTCGACCGTTCCGTGCTTTTCGTCCAGCCAGCGGAATCCTGCGGCCTTCACAAGATCATCAGTCTTTTTTGTGGGAGGCCTTCCAACTCTACATCTTCCGCTACGCGGGTGCCACTTCTTCTGTGAGCAACGATAACTGTTCTGTTACGAACATACTACATTTATGAAATAGGTATTTTCCCAAAGTTGTACTTATTATTCCACGAGAAAGACGCCTTTGAGTTGTGAACGAGAGTGTTTCACGAAATAAATAAATCCAGCTTCCTCTAGTTTTCTCAGAAAACACAAGCATTACGTTATTCCTTTTACATAAATCCCACAAAAACCCTTTTACGTAATATATTATCGCGCACCGGATACTCAGTAAATATAGCTCAAATAGCTAATCCTACTAACGGGGGTTCGATTCCCTTCCGCTCGAGCAAGGCCGGTAACCTGTATATCTATCCAAACTTACTTACTAATATTAGAAATGCGAAAGTAACTCTGTCTGTCCTTTATCTTTACCTTTCAAGCCTTAATGGCTAAACGGATTTCCCCAAAATTTGGCACACAGGTAGACTATGACCTAGGTTTGGACATAGGATACTTTTTATCCAGGTAGAACGTTCTCGTGGGATGACGAGATGATGATGATGAGGGACTCTGGGGTCAGGATGGGGGAACTCCACGCGGGCGATGCTACAGGATTGTATCAATATAAATAGTACCTACAAAACAAAGACAGTTTTCGTGTGTGTCTGTGTGTAGTGAGAGATAGTAGACTAATCCAGTTTGATGCGGTTTTACAATTTAAAGAATTTATTGTGGATTAATTTTTAACTTAGCTAGATATAATACAAACATTTTGATAATATGTTTAGCCGTGCGAAGCAGGGTCGGTCGCTAGTCTATAATAATAAACAGTATGATACAAAGTCACTTTTCATGTCCGTCTGTGTGTGCGCTTAGTTCTTCTAAACTACACACTGGATGTTGCTGATGCTGCTGTTATAAGAAGTAACTTAAAATAATTTTATTTTAGATAAATAATATGGTTCCTAGAAAAATAATGAAAACCCAAGAAATCTAATTTGTTATCCAACATGCTCGAATGAAATCGCGGGCACAGCTGGTGTATGTATATAATACATTGTTATTTAACTTAGATATAGCATTTCCAACTACCTATGTTATAACATCATATATGCTTTGACGTGATGTCGTCACATCAGTAGATCGCTCCCGGGGCGGGTCGCTCGTTCAATATTATAGGTATTATCTTAAAATATTACCTTGGCTTTTTCATAAATTGAGGAATATTACACGTGTGTGTGTGGGGGGGGCGGTGGTGTACTGGTCTTTGTTTACCGATTAGAGGGCTTTTCCCTAAGTTTGTGTCCTCGAAAGATATTTCATTATATTGAGACAAAAGAGAGGCGTTATTTCTTGGAGGATATTGAACTATATGTCTCGTTGGTCTAGTGGTCGCAAGCACTGCAGAGCATGAGGTGGTGGGTTCGATTCCAAAGTGTTAATGGGTTTCCATCAGAAATTTCTCAGTAACAGGCCGGAGTCTGGATTTGTGTCCGATTGATGGCAATAGGCTCGCCCCTATTATATGGGACTTAACCATATCTGACCAATACTAAAGTATAGATCCTACACGTCAGTAATATAAAATATTTTTCTTTCTTTCTTTCTTTCTTTCAGTAGCTTTACATCATCATCATTTCAGCCAAAAGGCGTCCACTGCTGGACATAGTCCTCCCCCAAGCACCTCCACTTCGACCGTTTCTATGCTTCTCGCATCCTGCGGATCCTTCACCACGTCATCGGTCCACCGGCCTGTTCTCTCTCTGTCTCTCTCCGTATCTATTCCCTCTCTCTGTATCTGTTCTGCGAGCAAAAAAAAAAAAATATTTCCAAAAATATTTAGAAGAAATGCTTCCCTATTTTTTTTTTCATTTCAATAGAAATTGTGAGCAACTAGTGAGCCCAAGTGCCTGTGGAGCAGGACCAGCATTAAGCCAAGCATTTTTATCTACGCCATACTCATCCAACTTATAATATGTTTGTCTACATACTGTGCGTTTAATGCATGTTTTAAATTTCTTTTCATTTAGTTGAAGAATATCGAGTGGTACTTTATTATAACATTTTACACAGTAAACCATAAAAGAAGTTTTTACTTTAGACAATCTGAAGCGCGGTTGATCTAGTTTGTTCCTATTCCTAGTGTTAAAATTATGCCTGTCACTTATCTTACTAAAAAGATGTAGATTTTTTCGACTGGACATATATATATTTCGTCATATATAGTTTTCGTATATTATATATTGACAAGGAACCGTCATGATGTTATTTTTTTCAGCAGTTCCCTTAGAGATTCGCGTCTGCTGAGATTGTAGATGGCTCTGACAGCCCTCTTTTGCAGAATGAAGATAGAATCAATATCTGCAGCTCGTCCCCACAGCAAAATACCGTAAGACATGATGCTATGGAAGTAACAAATATACCAATCTCGCGGTATTCACGTCTGTTAATTGACGGATTTTCCATGCAGCGTAAGCGGCTGAACTTAGCCGCCCTGCAAGTGATGTTAGGTGAGGACCCCACTGCAGCTTTGAGTCAAGCGTGATCCCCAAGAAAACCGTATTTTCGACCAATTCAAGTATCTCCCTATTCAATACAACGTGACATAAACTACTTCTAACATTCGGTAAAGCGAATCTAATGCATTTAGTTTTTTTCTCATTTAATACTAAATTATTTACAGTAAACCAATTATGGACCATAATCATAGCGTTATTTACGTCGTCAAACTCCTGTGCCCGTCTGCTTACTTTAAAAATGAGTGATGTGTCATCAGCAAATAACACCATTTGTGTTCGGGTTTTTAGTGAATGAGGTAAATCATTTATATATACTAAAAATAGGAAAGGCCCCAATATTGAGCCCTGCGGTACACCCATTTTGACTTTTAAACCCAAAGGAAAGATCGCGTTTTTATACCAACTTTTAATATCAAAATGTCATTAAGTTTGACCTTTGTTTTGACCCAATACTATTATCAGTAAATAGAGTGTATTTATTCTATTAATAGACCTTCGACCAGCACTCACAATATTATTGATTGACCCAACGGCAACGCTTTGATTATTCGACGCGACTAATAGAGCGTGAACTATTAAACGAGCGGTTAACTGAATTTCATGAATTTATTATGTGTTCAAGCTAGTAAATATTTATGTACGGCTGCATTTAGTAATAAAAATATATGGAAAAAGTTTCGAAAAGGATTCGTAGACCGAGCGTAGCATTTTTGTTGCTACGGCGTAGCTCTAGTTGCATATCCGTAGCACGCGCGTAGACAATACAAAAGACTTGTCATTTATTTAGTTCAGCAAAAACTCATGATACTATTATTTTTGAGGTGTACAATAACTGGCTACCAATCGTCGGGCAGTAGCACACCAGATGCAAACCTGTCTGTTCGGAGGATCATCCCTTTTCTATAGAGTATGAGTGAACTTTACACCCCATTCCTCATACCTCTATAATATAATAAGGTTAAGTGGTGAAAAAGTTGAAGTAAGACATGCTTTAGTACCTAATTAATATACACTGCACTTAATAAAACTATTGTACCTACTTAATAAAAAAAGTGAGCAGAGAGCAGTGGTGGTCCAGTGGTAAAGGCCGCGACGCATGATGTAGGTCGTAGGTTCGAACCCAGGCAGGCGTTTTACTTCGTGTTAATTATTTCATCACCACTGCTCTTAAAACGGTGAAGGAAAACATCGTGAGGAAGCCGGCATGTCCTAGAACCCAAAATTCTAAGACATGTGACCGCGTACCAACTCGCACTGAGCCCGCGTGGTGAATTACGGCCCACTCCCTCTCACCAAGAGGAGGCCCGTGTCGCAGCAGTGGGACCATTATAGGCTGATTACGTATATACCCCTTAAACCAAGACACAGGTGAGTGGCAGAAATAAGTATGGTGGCAGGAGTTATTCAAGCAAGCCCTCCACGAAAACAAATAAAACCACAATGGACGCCTAAAAACGACATTCCCAAAATACCCTTCAATACGTTTACAAATGACAATATATTTACCTTCCCCACATCCTCAGCTCCACAATGCACAGAACGATTGTTAGCTCACCACTCAAGCAATAGTAATTGTATGTAAAGTGAAGTGAAAACCCCGCTCTTTGTGGCAGTAGGGTCAGTGTGTGATGTGTGTTAGTGATGTGACCCACCTGACCGACGGGTAAAAATATACCGGGATCGATAACACGTACGTATGATACAATGTTACGGGGAACGTGATGTGATTTATAAAATGGAATTTAGTTGACACAAAATAAATGTGTAGCGTTGAGAGAAACTTAAAAAAAAAAACTTGATGACGAATAGGGTTTTACATTTATTTAAACAAATTTCCAGCAGGAACATTATAACACAAGAACCAGTTAATGAAGTATTACTTTGTAATAAAAATATGTATGTTTAGGTTAAGGTATTTATCTGTGGCCCTACGTCGCGTCGCCTGAAATAAATGAATAGATGAAATAAAATTATAGTTTGATTATACAGCGAGTCCCTAACAGGAACAAACGGCAACGTGGCAGGCTCAGCAGAAGATGGCTGGACGACCTTGACTTTTATGTTATAGATTGGCAACAAAGTAGATAAGTGGAAGGAGGGAAGTGCTAGGGAGGGAAGTGGGACACAAACGAAAAAGTGGGAAAAAGTGGTGTTGTAGCACAAATTAGGAGAGATCTAGGTGACGATAATTAAATTGAAATATAACTAAAGAGACACTTGATAAATGTTAAAGGTACGGACTAGCGAGCGACATACGGTATTGAACCCACCTGTTGCAACATTACCGTACACCCTCTTCAAACAAAAGCAAGTATATTGAGCTTTGGTGAAAGTTAAAAATGAATAAGTCAAAATGGCATCCACCACGCCCCGTCTGTATACTAATATTATGAAGAGGTATTTGTGACTTTGCATCTAGCGGGAAATCTGACACGATGCCGAAAATTCTTTCACTAAAGGGAAGTTATAGTATTGTCGAGTGTCATATGATATTGTATGTTGAAATAAGAAACACGCCACGGACCAACCGCGGCAAGAGTAGCTGAACCTGATCGATCGGCCAGTGCGGCTGTTATTACTCAGCCTAATATTCCTCCCACATACTCAAACACTTCACTCATTAAAATATTCCACCCCTGCCGTGCATTACAAAGTATATCCACTACGCTAACACTGCCGCCCCGATACGCCCTACAAGCTTCCCTTACTTAGTTAGCACACTGCACCAACTTCATAAGTTGTAAACTTGGGATTTGTAACATTGTATCTTGATTTAAAGGTCAAATGACCTGGCAACTATGTAAGTTGACTTACAGTAGCTAAGTTTGAGATTAAGGGGATGTAGCTGCATCCATCTTTATGTCATAAACTTAGATGCTCAGATTCTGATTTGATGAAATATCTCCAAGACTGCTGACTTCCTCGTTGGGCTTGTGGTCGAAAGTGTGACTGCTGAGCAAAGGGTTGCAGGTTCATCCTTGGCGTCGGCTTAAGTGTTGCTGGGTCTTACTGGAGTAGCCTGGAGTCTGGACTAGTACCCAGTATAGCTAACTATTACATGGAACCTAATTATAACTGACCATTATATAAAGGAAGACTTCCTACTAATATTTATTATGAACGTGAAAGTTTGTATGGATGGATGGTTTGTGTTACTCTTTCACGCAAAAACTACTGAACAGATTTGGATGTTTGGCACACATAGGGTTTATACCCAGGATTAACACATAGCATACTTTTTATCCCGATATTCGGATCGACACTTATGCGGGTTGAAACCGCGGGGCGCAGCTAGTAATATATAAATATATCAATATTTTGTGGGTACAATACAGGTGTGATGTTATAATAATAATATTCTTTATTTCACACAACAACTGATCCAATGACATTAAAAAACAAGACTACAAGAGAAACTAAGACTACTAGACTAGTACACGACTAACACTAGTAGTATTAGTAGACTAGTTATGTCTAAGTTATCTCATTCATATTTTACCAGAATGGCCAATTCTCGTAATTATAAACTTTCAAAATCTAGTCACAATCTCATCTCAGCGACAATCAAAACTTGCCAAAATGTAGAGGTATTTTTGACAGATTGATACTGAGATTGTGAACGTTCTTAAAAACACGAGAATTGCCCTTCAGGTGTGCCAGGACTACCCTCTTGAATAAAATGTTATTGCGCTTATTATTTATTTAAAATAAGACCTACTGTAAAACTAAGATAAGGTGAACCTCACCTGAGTCACCTGTCTTCATTTATCATGCTTCATATTTTTCATGTGGATTTAGCTCGGCCCGACAAAAATCACAAAATTCCCTCACTTATTCATACGGTACATACATATTCATAGGCCATGGTCTACCCATGTGCTAAATGTCATCCAAATCCGTTCAGCCGTTTTAGTGTGAAAGCGTAATAAACAAACATACAAAAAAACAAATCTTTTCTCTTTATAATATTAGTTTAGATTACCACCTATACCAATTCATTGTCGCCCACTAATTAACTGGAACCTCTTCCATCACTAGGACATTCGATTATTCATGTTATCCAGGTCATCGAGGGTACCCATGTCAGGTCTATAATCCAGATTGATAGATGAGCTCCTACATGGGCTTATATCGGTAAGACAGATGCTATGTTCCGTGCTAGAATCAATCAATCAACTCTGCCGACCACAGAACACTAAACTTCGGCCTAAGATGTTCTAATAATCACCTGATAGATTGGTGATCGTTGTGATGCTACTAATCTTCTTCGAGAAGGAAGACAAGTAAGGTAACTTTACAACGAGAAGTCAATATATTGTACTAGGCAGGTTTCGTGGTACGTTTCCAGCTATCATCGTTTTACATGTTGTACAGACTAGCCCATCAAGCTACTACAATCGGACACATTTCTTTATTAGATTTTCAACTTTATCGATAGAACATTATGTTCAAGATTGATTGGGAAAATTTGACAGTTTCGGGTAGCTTGACCTGCTGGCGTCTGTACTTAGTCTTGTGTTTTTGTCCTGAAATAACCTTTTTTTATAATAACTGGGTTGTGGAGGTCAGATCCCTAACTGACTTCCATGTCGGTCACTCTATTTAAAACGCAGTATAAGCTAATAATGTATATTTTTTTGGTTATTTTTTTATTGGATGCTGATGGGGTTGCCCCGATACTGCAGCGCATCAGGGATGTTTGCTGAAGCTCACGTGGACTGTTCCTACACGGTGATGCGGAAACGGGGCGCATCCTTGGTCCGTAGGGTGCGGGGCAGCGCCAACAGCATCCTATCTATGATAGCTAGCAGGCTTGACTGTGAGATTGTGAACCACTGCTGCAAGGTTTCGGCTGGGCCTGTCACCTTGCAGCAATGATGTCACAAGCTGATTGGTTTTTTTTGGTTTTGTTTTTGTCTTTGTAAGTGTATTCCTAACATAGTTTGTAAGTAGGTACATTGTTACTAACATCATGAGTCTTGTTGCTCGAAATAAACGATTAAATTAAATTAATTATGTACACACAGTAAAATATGACATAATTACAATTTGAGTACAAAGGTACAACTGCTTATTTCTTAAGAAACTCTTTCTGCTTGTTTTGTTGTTGTATTATTATTATAATTTTATTTAAAACACTAATTTGCATGCCATTTTAAAATTATATATTTTTTCTTTCATATAATGTAAAATACGCTAATTAATAGTGCCGTGCTTTCCTATAATTAAGATACATGCGAGATCTATATTACGACACAGATTGTGGATTGATGCTGTTTATTGTATTTATAGTTGTCGCGTTTTGGCGTGGCTATAGCGGTTCCCTTTCCCTAATATAGAGCAGCATAACTGAGAGCAGTTGGAACCAAAAAAATAAATATTGTAACGGAACGGGAATCAACAGGTGGAGGCTACAGTATGGATGGTTTTTCGTTATAGGAACATGTTGAAGTTCACGAGATAAACATAGAAAGTAGGTACATAACTATGAAGTGAAAAAGTTACATTGGTACTTGCCTGGTTTATTTTTTTTTACGGAGAAAGGTAAAGATTTATTGATCAACTATACTAGATTACATGGCAAATTAATCCTACTAATATTATAAACGCGAAAGTTTGTGAGATTAAATGGAGGGATGTTTGTTACTCTTTCACGCAAAATCTACTGAACGGATTTTGATGAAACTTTACAGTAATATTTATCCATCAAAATAACATATTGGGTACTTTTAGGGTTCCGTACTCCGTACCAAAAACGGAAGCCTTATAGGATCACTTCGTTGTCCGTCTGTCTGTCTGTCCGTCCGTCTGTCAAGACCCTTTTTCTCAGGAACGCGTGGGGGTATCAAGTTTTGAAATTAATTGGAATTAATATCAAATACTGAGGTCTGTGGTCCCTTGCAGCAGTGAAAAAACCAAACTTCTAAGTCGATGCGATCAAAAGATAATTATGGCCTTTTAAGCTCCGTTTTTGCCGCATATTTTGACACTCGCAAGGGAATCAAAACCTATAGGGACCTAGAATCATGAAATTTGACATGAAGCAATTTCATGTAGCACAAGTAAAGGAAAAATCCGAAAAGCGTAAATTTGTAGTTGCATCACAAAAAAAAAAAAAAAATTGCGATTACAAACTAATTTGCAGTTGGTAAACTAACTGCGACCTATGTCGATGTATGGGGACAACAGTTTTCAAACGGCAAAGCTAAGTTTGTACGATTTGGGGACTGATTTATTGGGTAAATCTTCGAAACTGGATTCGATGAACGAACTATTTACTTAACTAAGTTTGTACGGATCCCTCGGTGCGCGAGTCCGACTCCCACTAGGTCAGTTTTTTATCCCGATACTCCCACGGGATCGACACTTATGCGGGTGAAACCGCAGGGCGCTGCTGGTATAATATAAAGCACAAGCACAAAGTTTCCCGCGTGTATGAGACTGGGTCATCACAACATGCACGCATATGTACACGATGACATTACATGACACTATTCAAGCTCCGAAGAGGTTCAGTAACTACGCTAATCTTTTAAAATCACCAATAAACAAAATATAAATCTTTGTGCCTTCTAAATATAACAAAGCAATGTTGCAAACCGTCGATTCCTCAGTATTTGAAACGGCAGCGAGCGCTACCTTTTACTTCGTCAGATATTTCTTGTATAGGTTGCAATTTTGCTGACAATACATTGGTAGGTGTACTGCCGGGTGTATATTTCGCATAGGAATGGAACAAAACTGCTGATTCAATGCAGTGCAATTCTCTTGCATCTATCTACTCGTAGTACTTAGTGTATATACGTGTGGGTGGCGTTTGGGGAGCTTCGCTTGCTACGTTGGTCTGTAGATGGGGGTCACCCATTTACACATTGACGAGATTTTGTCTTTCGGAGAGCTCGCTAAACCATTTATCCCCACCATGGCTTTTTTAACAATTTTATTTTGCAAACAATCATATAATCATAATTTTTCCAGCACTGTCCAGTTTGAAGAGCATACCTATTTGAGACATTGTAAGCTGTAGGATACCTGTGGCGGCCTCTACATCGCCACTACGCATCACACTGACGTCACGCACATTCCTGCACCGCGCAAGCAGACTTTATCAATTGTCGGGCAGTTGCCCATCAGACACGACACCCGTCTAGTCGGTGGATCCTCCCTTTTCTATGGAAGATGAGTGAACTTTACACCCTGTTCCTCATACCTTTATATACCTTTTGTGAAGCAATCTCATCAGTAAAAGAGCAGACTCAATAAACTTTAACATCCATACATAAACGATAAATCGTACACTTTTTACTACTAACTCCTTAACGAGTACTGTCCAATAAGCAGTATATTATTCTTTTATCCCTGAACATTATTCCTTTTGAGTCCCGAATTACGTTTTAGTCGACTTAACTGAACACACGAAAACATATCAAGCTAGGTAACCAATATAAGCTCACCTCTCAGTGTATGGAATGTGTAAAAAATCTCTATCGGATCCAAAACAGGTACACGGGTACTGCAACATTGTCAAAAACTTATCATTATCATCATTTCAGCGTGGAATCACCCACTGCTGGGTAAAGGTCACCCCTTTCTTCTACCATAACCATACTTCCTGGTTCCCTTTGTTCCACATCCAGGCGTTTCCCGTGACTTTGAAAATATCGTCAACCCAACGCGCTTTTGGACGTGTATATATTCTTTGGCCCTGGTTTCTTTGGCCTGACCTTGGCCACCAAACATTTATAAAGCATCTTGAGAGAAAAAAAAATAAAGAAAATACATTTTTTTTTTAAATATCATAATAAAATTACCCCAATTTCATTAATGTTTTTGCAAATTTTCTACAGAGATCATAAGTCATGACAAGCTTTAAATACCCGCAACAAAACGGCCGCCGGGCCCCCATGACATTACCAGATAAAATTCCCAGTTAAAAAAATAATTAAAATGACCACAATAATGTAAGCAAACCCTGTCCGATCCGTAAGAGCGTTGTTACGGATCGGACCGGTTTTTTTACATATTGTATAATGTGAGTTCACTTTATACTGGAGAGGTACCTACAGCTTGTTATATCATCGTGTGTACTTATAAAAGATTTTGTTCGGGTATTGAGTAAATCTTTGACATAATCCGGTTCAGAAGACTGCTAGTAGAGGGTAGTTGTGTCGTAAAAATGGGATCTTTGTTGTAAGCTTTGTACCTAGATCGGATGGTCAAGGGGTTAGGTTAGGATTTGTAAAGGTCATGTTTTTATACTTGTCGTTTTATACATTTAGGGCAGATTTACACGATGACTTTTATGTGCTGCGCAAAAACGAATGTTTTTCAACCCAACAATGCAACTCGTGGAAAATGCGTTCAAGTCATGGCGATAGTGACTGTCCCGCATGATAGTTGAGTTAAAGGAAGGTATGTAAGTCAGAAAATACGGGTTAGTGGACCTGCGACAAACGGAAATACCGTCAGCAATAAAATTGCGTGTCTGTAAGCACGTTTCTGCATTACCACTTCAGGCAATACGTACGTTCAGGCGGTATGTTTGTCATATCTCACCAACTTCTAAATTCAGTAAAACGTCATTAAAATATCAACGCATAAAATAAAGTTAGTTCTTCCTCCTTACCTGACGTCATAATTTCTCGGAATCTTTAAATCGTCGCCATTCGTCCGAACTCGTCCGAATTCGTCCGGATCTAGTCGTAAAAGTTTTTACGAGCGCCACGACAACTGCAATTACCTTGTGGTATTTGATTCAAAGTATTTCCGCAAAATATACAGGTGTAGGAGTTGAGACAATATTTTGTAGCTACAGAGAGATTGAAGATTCAACAGCGTGATTGGAGAATGTTCCCGTGCTTAAGTGTTGAATGGTCGGCACTTCGTGGCGAACGAGATATGCACAATACAGTTATTGTTTTCAAGGTTAGCAGTGATAAAGATATTAGTTGCTCTCAGATGTTTCTGAAAAAATCATTCAGATTTCACTTTATACCAATAACTTGGTGTAAAATGTTACGCTTTGTGAACTCATAGATGTTTCGATTTGTTGGCGATTTCCTATTTTGTTTAGTACCTGTTAATTGTTGACACCCCTGCAGTGTCCACTAATTAAATACCTTTTAATACTGAGAAACATTGTAAAACCCAATTTATTTCTATAAGAGTAACCGTGGAATTTCTTGCCGGCTCTTCTTCATAGGAAATGATCTATTGGAACTGAGCACCTAGCTTCTGACATTTCGTAAGTGCCCATGTAGATGTACACTAATTAGTATTATAAAGAGAAAATATTTGATTTTTTGTATGTTTGTTTGTTACGCTTTCACGCTTAAACAGCTGAACGGATTTAAGTGAAATTTGGCACATGAATAGACCATTACCTGGTCCTGGTCCATATTCCCGCCTTGCCGGATCGAGACTTCTGCGTGTGAAACTGAGGGCGCAGAAAGTGTGAAATAGTTTTTGTTATTTCTGAGAAAACTTTTAAGAATCACCTGTCTGTGGGGCAAGCTGCAAAACATTATTATGTACATGTTCTAACAACTTTGTAACAAACAATAAACTTTCTGTTCATTCTTACATTGTAGCATAATACTACGTCACTCGTCCTTGCGTTTTTCGTAGAGTACAAATGAAAATAATAGTAAACAATTTCGTTTATTGCTTCGATTTTTCCAAACACTTATGAAATTACTTCCGATTCCTGGTTTTGATGGGAACCTGGTACCATCCTACCTTCTTTTGTACCTCATGGTATGAAATTTTTATGATTGAATCGGAAAAATACCAACACAGCATAATATATCCAACTCAAATTTCTATGGAGAAATACTTATCTGACTACAAATCTTTTGTGACCTTTATTTTTTGTGTTTCTATATATATAAAAAACAAAGACGGTTTTGTTACAACACTTATAACTCGAGATCGGCTGGATCAATTTTCATGGTTTTTGTTTCGTTGGATTTGTCTCCGCCCTGAATAGCAGAATACATTTTAAAAACAATGAAAAGTTGACGAATACATAATTATGAAAATGAAGGAGGGAGGGTAGGAGTGGGTAGGAGTGGGGTAGGAGTAGGGTAGGAGTAGGGTAGGAGTAGGGTAGGAGTAGGGTAGGAGTAGGGTAGTAGTAGGGTAGTAGTAGGGTAGGAGTAGGGTAGGAGTAGGGTAGGAGAAGGGTAGGAGTAGGGTAGGAGTAGGGTAGTAGTAGGGTAGGAGTAGGGTAGGAGTAGGGTAGGAGAAGGGTATTTTTATTTTATTTTATTTATTTAAGGATTACCAACGAGATACATTACAATTATCTTAAACCATTATATAACTTGTATTATTATACATTATCCTGTAATGCACACTCAATTACAGGTAACCACAGCTTACACATTATCGAGTACACATGCTCTGAATACATAATTAAATTATAAAATATATTAAAAAAAAAGAAACAATAACAATAACGTGCTAATAAGTGATTTACATGCTTTAAAAGATTAAAGATTAATACATTAAAAATTACATTTATAAAATACAAAAATACAATTATTTTTTTTAGATAGGAATAAAAAGCATACGTAGTTTAAAATTAAATAAGAATGATTTTTTTAAAATTATTAGAATGATAGATCAAATGTCCTCCAAACGAAAGTGCTTGTATAGTTTACGTTTAAAAGTGTTAAGACTGTCATGATTTATATCTATTTCAGCTTTGCGGCATATACAATTGTACAATTTGGTAGTCCTCGTAAGGGGTAGGAGTAGGGTAGGGTAGGAGTAGGGTAGGAGTAGGGTAGGGTAGGAGTAGGGTAGGAGTAGGGTAGGAGTAGGGTAGGAGTAGGGTAGGAGTAGGGTAGGAGTAGGGTAGGAGTAGGGTAGGAGTAGGGTAGGAGTAGGGTAGGAGTAGGGTAGGAGTAGGGTAGGAGTAGGGTAGGAGTAGGGTAGGAGTAGGGTAGGAGTAGGGTAGGAGTAGGGTAGGAGTAGGGTAGGAGTAGGGTAGGAGTAGGGTAGGAGTAGGGTAGGAGTAGGGTAGGAGTAGGGTAGGAGTAGGGTAGGAGTAGGGTAGGAGTAGGGTAGGAGTAGGGTAGGAGTAGGGTAGGAGTAGGGTAGGAGTAGGGTAGGAGTAGGGTAGGAGTAGGGTAGGAGTAGGGTAGGAGTAGGGTAGGAGTAGGTTAGGAGTAGGGTAGGAGTAGTGTAGGAGTTGGGTAGGGTAAGGTAGGACACCACGCGAACGAAGTAGCGCCGGGCAGCTAGAAATAATTTATATGGCAAAACAACGTTTGCCGGGTCAGCTAGTTATAGATAAATCAAAAGATTTTTTATGACTATTGGTAAAACAATGATTTCGGTTGACTTTGCAAGGCAGAAATATTTTCTTTTCATGTTCTTTAGATGGTAAAATCTCGTGGCGTAAATTTAGGGGCTCGTGGCTAAATGAGAACAGCCGCACGAGTCTATCGAAGGTTAAGCTACGCTTGCCGTGGTTGGTTCGTGGATGGGTGATTCATCCATTACATATTGAGTTGACTCGAAAAGCACGTTAAACTGTTGGTCCCGGCTGTCATTTTTAGATCTTTGCCAGTCTGACGGGTAGTCAGAAGCCCAGAAGTAAACAACCAGTCATAGGCAGTCATTTCAAATAAAATACTGCTATTCGGCTGCGTCCGCGTCCAGCGTAAAGGACAAGCGTCGTTTCGTACTTCTACGACGACTTTTAACAGGATTGACATGAGTTTTACAGGCTGGTTTGGTTTGTTAGTCCCATACATTTTTGACTTTTCCAGCATTGTTATCGCTGATAGAATGTCATTTTCACTCCTCTTCTGATCGGTTGAAGTGGAGGTGTTTGGGGGAGGCCTATGCCCAGCGGTTCTGTTTTTAAGTAAAGCTGAAGTAGAATTTGACAAGTTCTCAAACCAGACGCCGTTCTATTTTTAAGTAAAGCTGAAGTAGAATTTGACAAGTTCTCAAACCGAAGCTGCTCTGTTTTTCGCCTAGATCATCTAGTTTTGGCTGTCGTGTTAGCAGCTAAGGGAAAACAAAAGAATATTCAGAAAGATTTATTTCTATCAATGGGGATGAGGTTGTGATTGGGGCTTCATGCTGATCCCGGATGACATATTGCTTATTGACTGCCAGGAGGCATTACCTATAGTGAAGGATTTTATTGTCAATGTTGAGGTTTCCTTCTTAGGGTTCCGTACCCAAAGGGTGTCAACGGGACCCTGTTAGTTTTTCACAGATTGTGTACTACGTTAACCGCTATTACAACAAATAAAGTTAAGTTGAAAATGAAAGGGGTCACCATACAAGAAACTACTTTTTTTAACCGACTTCAAAAAAGGTTCTCAATCCGACTGTATTTTTTTTATGTTTGTTACCTCAGAACTCCATTATTTATAAGCCGATTTGCAATTATATTTTTTTATTTTAGTTTTTAAACCAAAATTACTGGTAAAAATTAAAACTTAAAAGTGAAAAATAACACAGCGAGTAAACAGTTATGTTTTTTTTGTTTAGTTTTGTAATTCTGGTTTCTTTATGAGAGAATTGATTCTAATTTAATGTTAGTAAAGTGCAGAGTTAAAAAATATTTATTTTGTTCAGAAAGAGGTGGTGTGATGACCTGGACGCGTACTGTGAGGGCTAGTTTTAGGTGGCGAGGGAAAGCGTTCCTGGAAGGACTTTTGGGAGGCCTTTTCCCAGCAGTGGGAAAGTTAAAAATTAATTTAAAAAAGTGCATTGGTTATTAGAAGCGCAAAAAGTTTTTGGAGATTCATTTAAAAAAGGGTCCATCATCAGCAGGTCAATAAGTTTTTAGAGGATGAGTTATATACTTCCCTGCCAAAATCAAAACCAAAAGTCATTTATTCAAATTAAGGCTGAGAATCAGCACTTTTTGAACGTCAAAATTACAAAAGACAGCCCCCCAAAAACGCCCGCCCTTCACCACTTCCTAGCGCTATCGTTGGGAAGAAGAAGTGGCGCAACAAACTCCCCAGTAGCACAGCTGTTTGTTCAGTTAAAAAATACTGGATTGTATACGATACTTGGTAGCTATGTTCGGTAATTAACATTACAAGACCTGTATTCAATCAATGTTACTTCTTCACACATCTTTTCCTCCAAGTGAGCTCAGACATGCTCTCCTAGGATTATTATTAAACTATTCCCCCAGAGGGCATAAAAAAACACAGGCATAGTTCATAATGCTACAATCAATTTTTTTTATGTGCGTGGTCCGTTCGGTAATTCGGTTTAAGTTTGCACCTACAAGAAAACTAATAGCAATCCGTGGCAAATGCTGGATTTAATTACGATACGCAAAACAAGAAAGGAAATCCACTCTGAAAAATCAATCTTAGACGTCGTTAAACCAACCGCGAATCAATTATAATCAGCCGAGTATTTATCGAAAATAATTACATACACAATAGGTAGGTGCGATTAGTCGCAAGTGTGGAGCTAATCGTTATTTGAGATGTTCTGACCTGGGCGTTTGAAGGAATTTGGAGAGCGTGTGTCCATTGTTGCACGGCATGACGTATACCTATACCTAGGTATTGTCTTGTCTGATGAGTAAGGAAAAGAAAGAAAGAAGATACACTTATTTAGCACAAACTAAAAGACACACAATACATCAGATAAAAACAAATAAAAAATCATTTAAAAAGTGTACAGTCCGATGTAATGTGTGTCCGAGTGAAGTTTGGGCTGCATTAATTTATCTTCCTAACTTTTTCCCGAGTATGTTGGGGTCGGTATCTAGTGTAACCGGATGCAGCTGCATATCTGTATTTTACATGGAGCCAGAGGGAGGTCAGAAAGGCAGTCTTCTGACCTCCGCAACTCAGTTACTGAATAATACGGCTGACAGTAACTGTCAGTAAAAGCCTGGCACGCCCTCCTAGCTCCACCCAGAGCGGGAGGTATTTGATGAAATCTCACCCAAAAAAAAAGGTAATCACGGACTGACCTCAGCAACCGTAGCTTAACCTTCGATTGACCCGTCCGGCTGTTACTACATATTTAGCCACAAGTACGACAATTTGGGGTATCTGAAAGTACGACAATTTGGGGTAAAGGTCTTGACAAACAGAACACAAAAGGTTCGGCATCGTAGACATTTTGCACGGCCAAGTGCATCTTTTATATTTTCTCATTTTGTATCCAACAATGGAAACTCCCTCGTAAGCTTACCCCGTGTCTTAATTTTAAGACAAAGTACACACCGGCCGGTCCTTTACAACTTAATAGAGCATGTTGTATGTTAATAGAGTCATTGTGGCCTTATTGTGTCACAAGCATTATGAGGGCAGTGGTTGTGGTCAGGGGACTCAAGGAGGCTGGAAGGTGAGAGAATGAGATATTCGTGGGTTGGCATAAGTTGGTATTGTGCTAGCGGACATATGGCAAATTCTGTGTTTCGTAACGTTAAATTACTTTATTGTATAGAATCAAGTTCTTCTAGCTCAACGGTCAGCTGAGCAGCTGACCGTTCAGTTGCTTTCAAGCCACCTGCCGGGCAGTGAGATTGTTGAGCCAGTTCTAATACTTTAGCTGGGAAGAAGTGGCGCAACAAAAGTGTGAAGTGGTGAAGGGGGGCATTTTGGGGGATTGTCTTATGTTATTTTGACGTTCAAAAAGTGCCGATTCTCAGCCTAGTTTGAATAAATGAATTTTAGTATGTGTTTTTTTAGATTGATGAGAGATAAATATAATAAGGCGGAAAAATAGACACAGTACAAGAACGATATCTTTACGTAAAACTAGTGACCCGCCCCTGCTTCGCGCAGGTTTTACGACTTGACAAAACATCGAGATTCTTTATTATACATACATATTATGTCAGTTTAATATTAATGAATTATTCACATAAATCTTGTGGAATAAATTACCTAAATTATGGGGAAAACCGTATCAAAATCCATTGTATAATTTAGAAGAAAGCAGTCACACAGACAGACACGAAAAGCAACTTTAATTTATACTATTTATATGTGTAAAGATTATTAGATATGTGTGCATGTTTCATCATAATGTTTTTCTGCAGCGTAAGTGTGTCGAGTCTAATAGTATTTATTGTTTAAAGTGATCCTATTCAGAAAGCCATGCCAAAACAATTATTTTTTCCAGAACAGCACCCTACTTAACCACACACGATCAATCACAATCTAAATGTTTTTGAAGGATATTACTAATCCATTACTTCATATGTTCGAAAAATGTGTCTACTCAACAGCGTAAACGACGCAATGAATGCTGTTGAACTGTCGAAATTAATGCCATTGCTACTATTAGTGTGTTGCGCACTTACCCTGCAGTTTCACAAATACGTACTGTAGGTGCATATACCTACAGTGCGTATTTGTGAAACTACGGGGTGAGCTTTATGAATAATTATTTACTTCAATAGTTTTGTGGCATAATCAGCCTATAATGTTCCCACTGCTGGGACACAGGCCTTCTCTCTGTGAGAGGGAGTGGGCCATCATCCTCCACGCGGACCCAATGCGGGTTGGTAAATGTCACATATCTTCGATTTTTTCGGTTCAAGGACATGCCGGTTTCCTCACGATGTTTTCCTTCATCGTTTTGGGAGCAGTGGTGATGAAATAATTTAAACAAAGTAAAGCACCTATCTGGGTTTGCAACTTTTGTGGAATTCATCAAAAATAAGGTTTGTTTACTTCATCATTGATCTACGAAAAATCCTTATAAATAAAATAAAAATCCAATATGAAAGATAAAATACCGCAGTTTACTTATTTCCCTTACAGACTTAATGCCAACTTAATAACGCGTAGTGGCTTCAACAGTATTAACTTTGAACTTTCGTTTATCACACAAAGCCTCTCCAATATATTTCAATGTCATATTTAAAGCCTTCATAATGTAGAGGCTTGTAAAATGAGAAACTTAAGTAAGTCAAGGGTGAGAGGATTTTTTTTTTATCTTCGGGTTTTACATATTAATATTGCAGGGTCAACATGGCCAGTCATCGCACGGGACGACGAGGTTTGGAACGAAAAAGGAGAGAGGCTTTCGCCCAGTAGTGGTATACAATATACACGGAAAAAGCACCTTCTACTTTAGTTCTGATAAAAGCACCTTCTACTTTAGTTCTGATAAAAGCACCTTCTACTTTAGTTCTGATAAAAAAAAATCATGATCTGCCTAGCCTTTTCCCAACTACGTTGGGGTTGGCTTTCAGTCTAACCAGATGCAGCTGAATACAAGTATTTTACATGGAGCGACTGCCTGACGGCGGCTGCTTTCACAACCTAGTTTCTGGGTGATACGGACTGGTTGTCAGACTTTCTGTTTTGGTAAAATAACGAGTATTCTATTATAAAGATTATTTCAAATGGGTCACACTATTACGTCCTGGAAGGCATACGTTACATTACAAGTCACCCTGTATGTATAGATACAGTTGTGTTATTTTGTATTCACGTAAGTATTCATGGTGAGATTTTCCATGAATACTTACGTGAAGTGAGCTGTCAATAGTCCCCAGCATCTGGTGGAATAATATCTCACTTTACGCTCACATCACTTATGTTTTCACGGTAAGATCTTATAATTAAAATGTATGAATTAATTTGTATGTATTGTATTATAATGTATAACGCCATTCAAAAGAATGACACTTCATTTATCTCTGCGTCTATTTTAAATTACCTTAATTTTTTCAGATTTGAGACAACCACCGAAATGAGAAAAAGGAAACAACAAAGAAAAAATTAAAAAAATTGACATTTAAATTTTATCGGCAAGCATCAGGTACATCATAAATAAATATCGACTAGCAACAATTGATTCAACGACAAACTACAAAATGTTCCGCTAAAACAATAAATCGTGTACCTCACAGTGTTGCCCCGAGCTGTCGGAGCCGCTTGCTCTAAGTAAAACTTTGTGCCAACATAACAAAACATTAGATTAGTTTGTTGCGCGTTCAATTAGTTACTACGTTGAGCTGGGACTTACCTAAATGATTTTGTAGATTGAAAAGTTGGTTTTTGTTTATGAATTTAAAGGTGTTATAGAGCTATGAGGAACAAGGGTGAAGTGTGTGAAGTTCACTCATCTTCCATAGAAGAGGGAGGACCCTTTGACCAGACGATGTCGTGTCTCGTGCCCGACTATTTATGTTGTATATATATTATTATTATGCTAGTTACGCGGTAAACACTGCTTGCACGATTCAGGATTTTGCGTGACGTCAGTGAGCTGCGTAGTTCGTGACGTCAGTGAGCTGCGTAGTTCGTGACGTCAGTGAGCTGCGTAGTTCGCATGCGGTGTAGATGCCACCACAGTGTTATTGAGAATAAAAGAAGAAAGCTTTCTAGTTTTCTAACTTTTCACAGATTTAAGGAAACTGAAATAAACCGAGTTTAGCCCAATTCTAGAGAAAGGCTATCAGAGGGGCAAGTCTGGTAAATTTAAGAACGTTCACAGTCTGATCTCAGTCTCAATCTGTCAAAAAATACTTCTAATTTCCCTACATTTTGACAAGTTTTTGACATTTGTTTGTCGCCGAGATGAGACTGCGACTAGATTTTGAACGTTTTAAACTACGAGAATTGGGCCTTCAGGTATTTGTCATCATGCTACAACCGTTAAGAGTCGAGTGAGGCGGGGAAAACCGCGGGGCACAGCTAGTGATAAATCCATCTTACAATTCCGATCACTTTACAAGAGCCATAATCTTCAATACATAAATTACTTCTCCCAGGATATTCTCATACCCCCCCTTACCCCCACCGCTGGAGGATGTTCTTTTAATTAGAGCCACTAACTTATAGCCCGTCAAGCTACAGCATGACGGCGCGGCGCTCAGAACTGTACAATTACCATGGAAATATGAGAAAAAATTATTTGATATTAACACCGGCTTTGTTACGAAGTAAATAACGTAACCCCATAGGCGCCTAATTATCGGTCGATAATATCGAATGCGTTATTGCATCGTACTGACGTCACGCAAAATCATCACGCAAGAACAGTTTACCGCGCAATAGCATATATATGTACAACGTCCCGACATCAATCGTTTGGCAGCTGCCCACCAGACACGACACACGTCTGGTCGGAGGATCCTCCCTTTTCTATGGAGGATGGGTGAACTTTACACCCTGTTCCTCATACCACTATAATAACTAAAAGTACACATTGTGGAATGCAAATAAAGTATTGAAGCAGTATTCACTACTGAAACTGAATCAATAAAGATTCGTGGCTAACTACCGAGAAATTGTAGCCACTTAAGGACCAATACTACCTACCTGCGAATTGACACAATTTACAACCACACATCACTACAACCACCATTAATAAAACTAGCAGAAATTAGGACAGGGTGGCAATTAATCGTTAGGTCCCCCCCCCCCCTTCCCCCCTCGATAGATTTATAGCAGAGGGGGGTCTCGTTAAGGACGTAACTTTGTCCTTGAGCAGCTTGTTTATGATAGCCGGTGGGTTACGGGTTATCTGGTAGGTTAAGGGGTCAGTGTTTCCGTAATAGTAGAAGCTAGGAACGGATTTTGTTGTCCTGGGTTAAGGGCCCATTCGGCAATAAGGTCAGTGGTGTCACCGTGGTCAGGTGAAGTCAGGTGCGGATTTGTGCTGGAGTCGGTTTTAAATGTGAGTGGCAAGGTGGGCCGTTTTTGGGGAGATTTTCAGAGTGATAGCGTTTTTAAACTTTTCGGAGAGTATCGTCAATTGCACTTCAGTGTTTACAATTTGCCAGCGCCTTTATGTCGTATCTGTAAGGGCGATTTTTATACTGCAAGTGTTTACTCGTGTGTGGTTGCCGGTACAATATTGATGCTCGTTCATAAAGCAAAGTTGCGACATTACATCGATAGGCAACATGGGTAAGCAGAGGTACATATATTATATAGAACACCCACATTTCACTAATTATGTTTAAGTCCTAATCTATTCACACTTAGTACTTATCCAGGCACAAATCTAGACTCAGGACAGTTACTGAGAATTTAAAATCAAAGTTGCAAACACAAAGGACAATTACAAGGCTTCTTCTACAGACTAGCGTTAAGTGTATTTATTTATTCATATCCACAAGTATTTTCGCTCCACTCACAGAATAACTGAAATAGTCAGCTTCAGGCGAACTCTAAGTGCTTTCCTAGTGTCAAAGACTCTCACTGTAGTGAGTGAAGTGCAATGAGATTAAAATTGTGTTAAAAACGCCTTTATGCTGGAAAAACGTGACCCGGAAAAGTTATACTGAAGCCTGGACTGGATTTTTTATCGACTTTACCTACACCAGAGTGCTTTCAATTTGACGCTTTTGTCTTTTTAACCGAGTTCAAAAAAAGCAGGAGGTTATCAATTCCGTTGATTTTTTTTTTTTAAATGTTTGTTACCTCAGAACTCCGTCATTTATAAGCCGATTTGCAAAATTCTTTTATATTTGAAAGGATATACTTTCAGATTGGTCCTATAGACATTTCATCAAAACCAGTTCAGTATTTTGGTTTTTGATCCAACATTACTGGTAAAAAATCGAGTAAACGAAATTGCGTAAAAAAATGTTTTAGTCACTTGTCTGTTTGCTAGTAGAGTTAGAAACTAAAAACAAGTTGGCGAGCAACGAGGAGCGAGTGCGCGACCGCAATGAGCGATTACTCGCTGGTCCGCGTATGTACCAAGCATGAGTCTCTCAGCGAGTGTTCCGCCGGCCAAGCGAGCTCTGGCCGCTGCCACAAACGAGTACTCGCTGGTCGACGGTGAAGCAGGTGCCTCAAGCTGTCGAATTTTAATGATCCGTGATTTTTATTGCAAGTTCAAACCCTTTATTGAAAATGGATTAAAATCGAGACTAGCCGAGGAGTTTCTTAAACAGTGTGGTATTGAAAACGTCTATGACAGCAATATACTGCTATAGGATGATGATTCAATTTTCTTTCTCTTTTGAACGTCATAGTTACAAAAACAGCCTTTACAATGCTTCCGTGTCATTGTACCTAGTCCCAGTAATTCCTAGCTTCAAGGAAATAAGTCGCTCAACGAATTCCCAAGCTCGCCTCCGAAACGAAACATTTATTTTGATTACCTATCTCAACCGTAATTTTATTACACCTACCCTAAAGGTGCACAATAAAACAATTACTAACAATCACCGAACATTTACTACCCTCAATAACAATAGTTTACGACGCTACCACGCTTCACGATTCGTAAACTGGGGACCGACAGAGATATAAAGTAGATGGTTTACGTTTGACGACAGATATAAGATGTTTAATTTCTTTTATATAGAACTGAAGATATTAAAGAAAAGGGTGCTTTCGTTTTCAATTAAGTTACTTTTATTGTGTTACTTTCTTGTGATAAAATGGCAATTCGGAGCACAGTGTTGACTTGTTCGACTTAATAAAATTGATGTAGCAAAAGAAAGAAGGAAAATAATAATAAAAAGAAAATGACCAGTCCATTTGTAACAAAACAAATGTAATACTAATAAGATGTTTAATTTCTTTTATATAGAACTGAAGATATTAAAGAAAAAGGTGCTTTCGTTTTCAATTAAGTTACTTTTATTGTGTTACTTTCTTGTGATAAAATGGCAATTCGGAGCACAGTGTTGACTTGTTCGACATAATAAAATTGATGTAGCAAAAGAAAGAAGGAAAATAAAAATAATAATAAAAAGAAAATGACCAGTCCATTTGAAACAAAACAAATGTAAAAATAAATATAATACTAAAATATAATATAATATACATAAGTAGAAAATTTAACATAGCTGTTTGAACAGTGGTCCCCAAACAAGGCGGCGCCTATATCTTGGGGACCTGTTTGATCACATGGTCGGGGCAGTAGCTAAGTGTTTGTAGGGTTTTATTACTGGAAGAAACAAACTAAGTAAGGATTACAGATATTAGTTTCCAATTTACGTGTTTTTGCTTGTGATATTTTATTTTGTGTTATAAACGGACTTACGAAATGTAGGGCTTAAAATATATCCAATCTTACTGACTTACATTGTATTCCCTAAAGGGAACAACTGCATGCTTACTGCCCATCACTTTAAAAGTAAGAACACAAATACAACACAAAGTAAAGAATAAAAAAAGCATAAAAGCTGATTGCATTGGACATGCAAACGAAGAAGTACGCGTACCATAGTATAAAGAAGCTACGAAACAGCTACACTGTTTCTACGAATATCGTAGCTCGTAGCGCTACGAACCGAAAACCGTAGCCGGCCGTAACCCGCTGGCCATTAGTGCTACGGTTTGTTACGAAAACAACAACTATCGAGTTTGTAGAATGACTGTTTTAACTTTTGAGCTTTCTTTACATAAATATTACATATAAACTGTGAACAATGGAAATATGTAGATAAATAATAAATAAATAAATAAGCAGCAACTATGCAGAGATATATTCTTAATTAGTTAATTTAGAACTTACTTAGAACAACTTATTTCTATGGTTAAGCTACGCTTGCCGCGGTTATTCCGTGGATAAGTAGGTGACCATGTTTATATACCGAGAACCCTTCGTACCGCGGAAAACACGTTTAACCGTTGGTTTTGGCTGTCATTCGTGGATGTTTGACATTCGTTGCGGGTCGTCAGAAGCCCGAAAGTCTGACAGCCAGTCTTACCAAGGGGCATCGTATTACCCAGTAACTGGGTTGTGGAGGTCAGGTAGGCAGTCGCTCCATGTAAAATACTGGTATTCAGCTGACTGGAACAGCTGAGGTAGACTGGAAGCCGACCCCAACATAGCCCAACTGATGATGAAAGATGAATTATTTCTAAGTAACCATTATAATCTGAGTGCTTGACAAAGGCCTCTCCCAAGTCTATCCAGCTACGCTAGAAGATAAACCAAAAAAATCGAAATAATCAAAAATTAGTAAAACACATTTTACAGTCTAAACAACTCCTATTAACACCCTACTTTAGTCACTCCACCGACCCCATTATTACTAATCGTACGCAATTCTAAAGTCAAACCATTTCCTAACACAAAAACTCAACAGCACTACCTCACTGCCACTAAACTAAAGACCACAACAGCAACACATTAATCATTCCACACAAAGACACCGAAACATTAACACGTAAACATTAATAACAACAGACACAAAGCTCTCATAAGTACGCAACAACATTTCAAAGGGGAACGCACACCACAGACTTTTTGAGCGATCAATTCTACGACTAAAAAAATCTGTGAAGTTTTTAGCGCCATGTGCCAGACAACATATTATTCGTGCTCAGTTTTTTGTCCATTAAAAGGGACAACAGTAATAAAGGAAATACAATCACAAAAAGAATCCAAACCACACAGTTTCGTGCGCCACGCCGTAGACTCGATTGCACAAAAACTCTGTTCTCTGAAATGTGTAGGCCTACCGTAACTCTCTCCCACCGTAAGCTGCCGTACTTGATTGGATGTAACTTCAGGTCTACCTCATTAACATGTGTTCATGCTATGCGCACACGGTGATTAGAGCGAATGCTATTATTATACTCGAAGGAAGTTAAACTAAACACTCACCCTTTTAATTCCGCATGCGGCCTGGGGGTCTACTCCGAAGTGCAAAGTGCGAATGTTCGGATCGGACCGACACATGGCCGAACCGAATATTATTGAAAAATGCGAAAAATGTTCGGATCGGCTCAGTTGGGTCGGGACCATAGTCAATATTCGAAAGAGAGTGTAAGAGTGTAGGGTCGGGACCGACCGAACCAAATATTAACTTCGTAGCAGGAAACGGCCGAACGTTCGGCCGATACTACTTCGGAGTAGACCCCCAGCCCATACTGTCGCAGATGCACCTGTTCAGCACTTCAATTGCGTAAAACACTTACAAGCACCACCCGAAGTGTTTTGAAGGAAATTCATAAGTCATTGCTTCATATAAAATATATATATATATATGTTTGAAAAAGCTCGGCTGCTGGACAACGTAAGAATTATTTTATTTAATAGTCAAAATGAATTGGCATTGCCATTGTAAGCGTGTTACGCAATCAGGCTTGGTTTGGTCTCTCTATGATCGCAGTGAGCAAACAATCAGCCGACTAAAAGTCGCTAGTGCACGCTAGCCCTAACTTGGGACACGGTGACATCGCTACTCTAGCGCACAGTACCGTGTGACAGCTATCATTGTGTTAATACCGCCGAGTTACGCTGTTTTGTAGCAACATAACGTTTGGTTATACAACGTAAGGTACCTGTCCCACCGCCCCCGCCGAGGAGGAAGCGACTAGCTACCAACGGTTTTCTGATCAAAGAAACATACAAAAGATTGCTAGTTCCGTGTAAGTAAAAGAGATAGATGTATTAATAGTCGATCGCTGTTCACACTGCCAGCGAGTACTCGTTTGTCGCGGCGACAAGAGTTATCAAAGAGAGTACTCGCCCAGCGACGGTCGCTTGACGGCAGAACACTCACTGAGAGACTCTCACTTGGTACGTACACATAATCATCATCTTCCACAGCCCGACTTCACCCACTGCTGAGCACAGACCTATATCTTCTTGTGCCAATTCCCACGCTCCTGTGCCAGCCTCATCCAGGTTCTACCCGCGTTGGTGATAATATCGTCCGCCCATCTCACCGCCGGACGACCATTATCTGCATTCGCGATTTATTTGCCAAAAATGTAAACAAATATGAGCTTATGGAAACATAACTTTAATTCCTACACAATAAAGTTCAGTTTACGCTACAACTTCAAACCTTTTAAGAACTTTTTCTATAGTACTAGTCACTCTGAAATCAACCTAATTATCATTAAAATGAAGTTGATATATGTTTAACTTGAAATAACATCAATTCTAAATATTAGTTTGAATAGACTTTACATACGCATAAGCGAGTAATAGCTCGTTGCCGTCGCGCACTCATTGCTCCTTGCTCGCCAACTTGTAGTTACTAGCTCTACTCGCCGGCGCTAGGACAGGTGCCTCATGCTGTATTGTAGCAATGTAACGTAGAGTTGTACCGCGTAATGCTGACAAAGTGGTGTAGAGTGAAGAAGTAAATTGTTACTTTTGTACACCATTTAGTTCGTTATTGATGGTTTGTTATTGAGAGTTTGTGAAGAAGATTACAATTGATATAGTTTACTGGTATAGACTTAATAGTTTAATTCTGTTGGCCAAGTGAAGCTACTTCGAGGGTTGGCAGTGAAGTTTTTGAACAAAGGAACTTTCCGCCATTATTTTTCTCAAACCCCGAAACGCGTTTGATTTCGTGATTGTTATTGTTTTCGAATAAGAAATGAGTATATAAGAGGAAGTCTGAAAGTGGCACCGGTAACTGAAAAGTTGTGTGGAAATCGGTTGTCATGGTATGGGCATGTGTTACGGAGGAATTAGGATAATGTCGTGAGGAGAGTTTTGAATATGAATGTCGATGGCTATAAGAGTAGGGGAAGATCAAAGAAACGATGGATGGACTGTGTGAATGATGATATGGTTAGAAAGAGGGTGAATGTCGAGATGGCGGCTAATAGGAGTATGGAAGAAAAAGACATGTTGCGCCGACCACAAATAAATTGGGATAAGGGCAGGAGCATGATGATATTATTTTCGGATTAATATAATTTATGATGTATTTATAATAATAATAATATCCCTGGACATTTCACACAGCACCATTTGTCCCAAGCTAAGCAACCTAATGCTTGTGTTATGGTAACAAGATGGCTGATAAACTACTTACATACAATTTTTTTTTTGTAAATACATACATATTATAGATAGAAAAACACCCAGACTCGGAACAAATACATGTAGGTCATACATATTTGTTCCGTGCGGGAATCGAACCCGCGACACGCAGCGTAGCAGTCAATCGCTTAACCACTGCGCCAACCGTGCCGTCTATTATAAATAGCTATATAAATAGCTAATACGCGTTTTAAACACCCTCCGTATATAAATAGTTAAGAATTCTGCTTTTTTGTATTGTGTCGAGATTCAATGGTGGAATTTCCTAATGTTTATGAAAATAAGTAATTTATAAAACATTAAGGAAACATTTATTTATTTAAGATTCATGCACATTACAGAATTTAATCCCAAGGCGTTGTACAGCGCAATAAAAAAATATAAAAAAAAATCATGAATGAAATAAATAAAAGAAAGCAAAAATATGATTTTTCAATGTACAGATATTTTTTATTCGTGGAATAAAATTGACGCCTGACAGTTTATGTATGGAAGAACTTAAAAAAAAAAATTAAACGAAAAAAGTATTTTATCAATTTTATTAGGAGGTGCCTTGAACACGAAAGTGGGATTTAATAAGAACATTGATCATAACGAGTTGTTAACTTAACGAATTGTTAAGTCCGTATAATTGAGTCGGAGTATTTACATAAACGTCGGCAAACTCAATTACTCGTCCAACTGTATGGAAGATATTAAATCCGAAGCTTTGAACAGATCTAAAGATTCTTAGTTCTCCATTTTACTATTTAAAGTACGGTATAGGTGTAGGTAGATTAAAGTCTTTTAATATCTTCATCAGTTTTCAAATTATTTCCTTTATTAAGTCAGGACATTAATCCCTTTTCAAGTTACGGCACTAAGCAGACTATTGCCTAGAAATATATATTTAATTACTTGATAACAAAGATTAACATTTACACCTTTGACCTATGTATGTATAATTATTATTATCTATTGAACTGCCAACCTGTCACTGTCACATGTTTTATGATTATTGTACATAGTAAATTAACTGACTATACGAGTATGTCACTATTCTTAAAACTTATGTTAAGTCAGTTTTTCTAATAGTAATTGTAAGATTTATTTTGTTTATATTTTAAAATGATTTTTATCTTTTTGTTTGTAAAAACATATTTAAAAATGTAATTTATAAGTATTTACATGAAATAAAGGAAATTGTAAGAACTCATGCCACCTGTAATAAAGGTTTATCCTAGTACAGGCAGCATACTTCGTAATACCTAAGTAAGTAAGTTTCTAAGATTTATACTGTATTTTACCAATTGTATACTGTATTTATGTACTAGCTGTACTGTACTGTACTAGCTGCGCCCCGCGGTTTCAATCCTGTGGGAATATCGGGATAAAAAATAGCCTACGTGTTAATCCAGGGTGTCAGCTACGTCCATACCAAATTACATCAAAATTGGTCCAGCCGTTTGAGCGTGAAGAAGTAAACACATACACACACTCACAAACTTTCACCTTTATAATATTAGTGTGATTGTATTATTATTGGGTCTGACCACCGGATTATTCCAGTCTGAAAAAAGATGGCACTATCGGTCCTGTACAGTATCCGTCTGTCCCTTGTACAAGACTCATGATAGCATTTAAATGCGTCGGCGCATCACATATGCGCGTGATCGACGGAGGGGAGGGCGTGCGTCGTCGGGGTACCGAACACGGTACGCGACGGCCGCTGCGAGCCCTCCACGCCACTCAGCTCACAGACGCGCTCGACCACGCATTTCATTGTTTCTTTTTATAGTTGATATTTAAAATATGGTAGGTATTACACCTATTTTAATACAGTACACTACTTCTTTCATTGTAAGTCCCGATTGAGCCCATTCATTGATCCGGCTCGAAGGCATATGTGATGCGCTGACAAATGTTATAATACGGCACTGACATGTAAAGAAGATGGCTGTATCTTATTTTACGGTATTGACATTTCGAAGCAATATAAAATGGTAGAGCAGATTTTATCGAGAAATAAGCAGACAAAAACAGCCCTGGTGACGAATATATTTTGCATGTGACTCTACTACCTACTAATAATTGGACCCTTGCTTGAACACACCTTGACACCTTGATGGAATACAATCTTATCATGTAATGTTATTCAAACTACAAAAAGGTAATTATACCATCCGTAAATAAGGTCATAAGTACATAAAACTCCTGATATAATTTCATACGAATAAAAAGCTCCTCGTAATTTTCCATAGAACATTCGTCAATAAATATTATATAATATATCCCATTTTGTTCAATACGAGCACAATTTTCTATAGCCATGAATACCCAACTAAACGTATTGCGATTGAATCAAAATATTTGGCTAATACAAATATTTGGCTCATACACATACGGTGTTATTTCATTTCGATCGGTTCGCCTTTCAGTTGAAGATTTTTATAAATAAATCTTGCATTCATACCTTCTTGACATGTGTACTTGAGTCATATTACGGGAAGTGAGCATCAGAAATACGTTTCTAATGCTCACTTTCCGTAATCTGATTGAGTTTTGAAGTAGTCTGGTACCATCATTTAGATCCGATGACCATTTAATGGTATCATAAAGTTAATTAGCTGAATGGCGAGATCAGTTTACTTTAATGCTCTGCACCACAATTGCGTATTATTATACTCTTTCAAAAGCCAAAGGAATTTTGAAAGTAATTTCTAATCTGCTTTATGTTTGAAAAGTTCGTCTGCTCGACGACGTAAATAATGCAAGGAATCTTGTCGAATTGTCAAACCAATGTCATTGCAATTGTTAGTGTGTTACGCAGTTCCCCTCTGGTAAAACTGAGGCATATCCCGGATGAAATTAGTTTGCTAGCTTGTATGAAGGGGTTCGAATGGTCCCAAATTATCGTACAACTTTTTAATATAGATGACATACGTAGTCTTGTCGCCACAGTTTAAACAGTTCTATAATTAGGTACTCATTCTTTTCCATATAAAGTTACATTTTACCTCAGACGACACCATTTTGTACAGACAGACAGTAAATTGGTACTCCTTTACATGTCTTGTCTCACCGCTCATTTGATTTGACATCAAACGAGTACCTACGTACTCAAATATTTAATTTGAGATGTAGGTACGTTTTCTCATCTCAGTTGCTATGCCTCGAAATTGGTTTCATTCGAGTCACATTACCACTAGAGTAGCATTATCTATTTCTATACATACCAAATTATTATACAAGTTGCTGTTCGTGTCTGTGTGCGTGACGGCATAATTGATCTTCTAGAATGTAGACTATAGGTACAACAGATTTTCATGCGGTTCACTATCTAATCTTCTACCAGCGACTTCGCGCGCGTGGGTGTCGGAAATTATCCCACGGGAACGTGCGACCGGGACAAAAAATAGCCTATGTCCTTCTCCAGTCATCTACCTCCTTGCCAAATTGATCCTCTCGATATCCGTTCAGTGGTTTAGGCGTGAAAGGATAACATACAGACAAACAGACTTGCACATAATAAAGAAATCTCGATTGTTTGTCAAGTTGTGAGAACCGTGCGAAGCAGGGCGGTTCGCTAGTGAATTATAATTAAAACCAGAAACAATTCTCAAAAGTTCTAAACAGCGTACAATTCTGTCATCTAAGTTCATCGTGGTATGAACACAGCGCACATAACCTCATGTTCAGCTGACGCGTCCACTCTCTGCGAGTAACCGCGAATAGAACAAAACGCGCCTTGAGTACGCGTTCAAATTGTCGTGTCACTACATAAGAGATGACAGAAGTCACAACAAGTCTAATCATGTTATTTTCTGGAAATAACCAAATTAGACTTGATGACGTTTTAGCGTGAAAGCGTAACAAACAAACCTGTAAAAAATTAAATCTTTGCTCTTTATGATCATTAGATTAGATTTAATTAGATAGAAACATCCCATTGGATCAAATCTCTTATTAGTAAAACGGCTGTCACGTAACCCATCCCTTTTGTGATTGATTCACTAAAAAAATATCACTATCTAATAAGTAAAGTTTAAATAGAATTGTTTTTCAAATACGATAATTCTGTGGTAGACCTTCTGTCTTTCATTCTACGTTGGTAATGCTTTCATTCAGGACAGTCATAACGGAATTAATTGGCTTAGGTTCTCTTGTTGGTTAGGTTCTCTTGTTGGTCAGGGCTCTGCGCCTGTGTGGCATTGTCATATCTTTAGCAGTGGATGATGTATTTTGCTGCAGTTACGAGCAGCCTAGCGGATGTGACAACGAAGGATTATTGTACTGCGGGATGAGAGAACAGGGAAGCGGTTCCTAAAAGCTGTTTAATTTTGAAACCGACATATTTTTTTGTGATTCTGATTGCTTCGTTGGCCTAGCGGACGCAAGCGCTATTGCTGAGGATGAGGCCCTGGGGTCGATTCACAGGTCTTGCAAACTGTTATTGGTCCAGACTCTGGGCTGTAACTGAAAATTTCCAGATGGAAAAACACAATAACACTTTGCCCAAACCGGGAATCGAACCCAGGACCTCATGCTCAGCAGTAGCGCTTGCGACCAATACACCAACGAGGCAATTTTTAATTATTTGCAGGCGAATCGATGCCCAATTAGTTTAATTAAGGGACACCTCCCTTATTGATTGTACAGACGCCAGCCTGCAGGTCTAGCTACCCGAAACTGTCAAATTTACCGAATCAACCTTGGACATAATACTTTAGCGATAAAGTTGAAAATCTATTAAAGAATTTTGACAGATTGTAGTAGCTCGATGTGCTGGCGTCTGTATATAACATTATTTAACCTACACAAATCCATCAAAAAGTTTTCACTAAAAACCGTTTGCCTAATAAAAACATCCAGCTTAACTTGATAGCTTTAGCAATAAAACAAGTACTACTTAAGTGAAGTAATCACTTGGTGTGGAACTTGAAGGCGGTGGCTAACCTTTGCAGGGAACTTTAGTGTGAAGCAATAAAAATAAACTATAAAATCTGTACTTAAAGTTAGTGTACTTAGTTATGCTATACATACAAATGTATGTATCTTGAAACTGAATTTTTCCTGAGGGTTCGCCCGTACAAAAACCTTTATACTATATTTGAATGAAGAATAAGATCATTTTAGAGTTAGGGAACAACAAACTGAGTGTCTATATATATACTATATACTTAACAAAGTTCAAATTCCATTGCAACCGAAAATCTTTTAGGACCTTTCTGTTACAAATGGTCATTCAAAAATCAACTTGGAATACATTGCTCTAAAGTAGTTATCTGATTAAGTCGCGATAGGATGTAACTTATCCGAGATTATGAACACTGCTATAGCGGTCTTCTATTACCTAGCACGAGTTATACTCAACGCGTACCTTATCCGTCATCGTCCGAAGTATGCCCGTACGTCGTCGGCCGAAAACGTGCGTTCAAACCAATAAAAGAAAGTGAGTCCGTACATTACGTGTGAATGATAGCGTGACGTCGTAAGTCTGAACCCAGGCAGACACTTACTTTGTGGATTTTATTTCATCACCACTGCTCTAAAAACGGTAAAGGAAAACATCGTGAGGTATCCTAGAATTAAAAATTCGAAGATATGTGACATCCTTACCAACCCGCACTGGGCCAACGTGGTGGATTACGGCCCACTCCCTCTCACACAGAGGAGGCCTGTGTCCCAGCAGTGGGAACATTATAGGCTGATTATGTTGATGATCATTACTGACGAAGATAGAATTCTAACTTCACCGACAACCCCAACGGTCGACAAGACATTAAAACTTTAGCTTTAGGTTATTTTTATCCTGAACAACCCGTACTTGAGTACGCGCTAGGGGTATAAAATGATACATAAATACTTACCTACGACTAGCGTACTCTCTCCAGAGCACTAGACGCGCAATTTATTCGTCTGTACTGAGCTTTATTGTCTTAAAATACGATGCTTTTGCCCTTAATCGGTGAACTCTGAACTTAATTCTTATGTTTATAGCTGATAGTAATCGGATAAGCAGAGTTGTTAGTTGTTTTGAAAAGGTATTATGACAAAAACGGGAAGAGCACCAATTATATATTATTAATGTAGTTGTTTGAGGGGCTCGTGGCTAGATGATAACAGACACGTGGCTCGGTCGAAGGTTAAGCTACGCTTGCCGCGGTCGGTGCATGGATATCGAGGCCCCTCCATGCCTCGAAAAGCACGTTAAGGCGTTGTTCCCAAGCCGAACAACTAGCTAGGTTTTTTTTAATAATATTATTATAAATATTTCTAGCTAGGTTTTTTTTAATAATATTATTATAAATATTTTGACTATGACTATTTTCGACTGTCCGAAATCTGATATTTTGCGAATATGGTATTTTGAGAATCTGGTATTCTGAGATCGAGCCATCTAAAGTGCTTCCCAACGCACGGATGGACTCGATGTTTCAAGGATGGTCTTACTACTAGTGTTAGTCTTGCGTTAGTTGTAATATTTTCCCATATGGCCCTCTCTTTTGTAGGTCCATCCCTGCCATTTTTCCCTGTTTTTGGCAGTCTTCATCCAGCTTTTCGCAGCAACTTCAATAATGTCACCATTCAATATTGTCATTTTTATCTCTTTGTACCTTATAATGTGACCGGCCGATGTCATCAATATATCAGAGCGTAACTCTATAGCTTAGGAAACCCTTTCAGAAGCGTTTACAGGATAATTGAATTGACAGTATTTCAATGGACTGGTGAGGGTTCTCTGTGAACGGTTAGCTCTGTCCAAATGGGAACGTTTACAATTCGATTTAGACCTAGCAACAAAACAGTGTTTTGAAAATTGATTACAGCAATTAACCCTCCTAACCTTACTCCAACTATGTTGGGGTCGGCTTCCAGTCTAACCGGATGCAGCTGAGTAGCAGTATTTTACATCGAGCAACTACCTTTGATCTGAACTCCACAACCCAGTTACTGGGTAAGACTGGTTGTCAGAGTTTTTGAGCTTCCTCCTACTCGTAACGACTATCAAAGATCTATAAATGACAGCAAAGATTCACGTGCTACCTGAGACTCGGAGGGGACTTCGACATGTAATGGACAGTCACCCATCCAAGAACCGACCGCAGCACGCGTAAGTAAACCTTCGATCGAACCGTGCGAATGTTATTATGTTGCCAAGAGTTACCCCTCCAGCAATATTGATCGTTAATTAATATTTATTTCAAAATTGTTGAACGAAATGTTCAATATTTTAATTTAATAAGAGTATCTTATATTGAACTAGCTTTAGCCCGCGGCTTCACACGCATGCTGCTCGGGAACTATCTCACTGGAACGTACCTACAGCCGGGATAAAGATTTACTTTCACATTTATAATATTAGTATAAATGAAGTCCCAATACCACAACGGTTAACCTATCCATGCCATGATGTGAAGGAAAACATCGTGAAGAAACTTGGATTTATAGTTAATATAAGTGTGAAATCGCCAACACGTCTTGAGCAAGCGTAAGCGTGATGATCCATGCTCGTGTCTTCTCTGAGAGGGTTTAGTCCATGTTCGACCCCCACAATCTCTACCCCCGACCATGTTCAACCCCTAAATGTTGTCCATATTCAACCCCCAGGGGTTGAACATGGATTTCAATACATTGGTAATCTTTTCTTTGTCCATGAGAGAGGCCTTTGTGTGGTCAGTGGGACAATAATAGCCTGTTATTATTATTATTATTATGCCAGAAATAAATAAGTTTCAAGTTTGATAATAATTCTACTGCGTATCTTGTTTGTGTAGGTAGAATAAAGATCCTCAGATATCTGTGATATCAATATTTGTGTATAGCACACATTATATGTTGATATTATAGATATCTATTATTAGCGTCTATTTTCCGAACATACAAATAGTATAGGTAGCTAATGTCAGGGTTACAGTACGCGTAGGCGCCGATATTATCTTTAATTGGATTTGTTACTAATGTCTGTTGTTGCCAGTTTACTCAAATTACAGCACTTGTAGTCAAACGGTTATGATATTATATTATATTTTGGATACCTATTTTATGATAAATATTTATACAATATTCCTTGATTATGGAGTTTACGACAAAGAGTACGTATTCTTTCATGCAAGAAAAATATAGAAAAGAAACATGCGGGGTAATTGCGTAACACATTTACTGTAGCGACATCTACATCGCCACATGCGAAATACGCAGCATACTAACGTCATGCAAAATCCTGCATGGCGCAAGCAGAGTTTACCGCGCGACTTCCATTTAGCCCAACACCGATCCCAACATCAATAGTCTGGACGGACTCTTTTTTTATAGAGGGTGAGTGAATTTTACATCCTGTTCCTCAAACCTCTATATTAAAATGGCAATTAAATTCATTTTGACAGTTCAATCACATTCATTGCGTCATTCACGGTGTCAAGCAGACGAATTTTTCAAACATATGAAGCAATGGATTAGCAATTTCCTAAGTTTACGTTCATACATCTGGTCATACACGCTCGCTGGTTGCGATCCATCACATCTCCAATTAGTTATATGATAATGGACATTAATAAAATCTTTCAACCATAAATCATCAATCTTAATCAACAAACGAAACTAAATGAAAACACTTTCTTATTAAATAAATACCAATTTTAGTTGAATAAATTCAATTAATATTGGCACTCCTCTCGGAGGCGTTGCGACCCGCACTCCAATCAATTTTAATGGTATAAAACAATAAGTTTTATTGAAGTGTTATCCTAATAAGTTAACTTAAACTAAAGTCATTTGTTTTAAGTAAGTATTTACTCAAGCCTATTGATTTTAACCGGTTATAAAACCGGTCTCCGGGTGGCTACTGAGAAATTCTTACTGAAAAAACCGAACACCACTTGACCGACTTGGGAATCAAACTCCGGACCCCACGCTCAGCAGTTGTGTTTGCGACCACTAGACCTGGGATTACATGGGACTTAAACATAACTGGCAAAATGTGGATACTGTACTAGGTACACCTCTGCCCAACCCGTCGGGGATTGCAGGCGTGATGTTACCACAGAAATGTCTATATTTTGACATGTCGCCATATTACGCACCCGTGCGAAGCAAGGGCGGGTTACTAGTTTATCTACTATATAAAAATAAGTCGGGTTTTCCTTCCTGACGCTATAACTCCAGAACGCACGAACCGATTTCCACGGTTTTGCATTCGTTGGAAAGGTCTCGGAGGTCTCGGGTTCCGTGAGGTTTATAGCAAAGAAAATTCAGGAAAAATAGGAGTAGGGTCTAGGGTAGGAGTAGGGCAGGAGTAGGGTAGGAGTAGGGTAGGAGTAGGGTAGGAGTAGGGTAGGAGTAGGGTAGGAGTAGGGTAGGAGTAGGGTAGGACTAGGGTGGGAGTAGGGTGGGAATAGGGTAGGAGTAGGGTAGGAGTAGGTTAGGAGAAGTGTAGGAGTAAGGTAGGAGTAGTGTAGGAGTAGGGTAGGAGTAGTGTAGGAGTAGTGTAGGAGTAGGGTAGGAGTAGTGTAGGAGTAGTGTAGGAGTAGGGTAGAAGTAGGGTAGGAGTAGTGTAAGAGTAGGGTAGAAGTAGGGTAGGAGTAGTGTAGGAGTAAGGGTAGGGGGTAGCACACCACGCGAACGAAGTAGCGCCGGGCAGCTAGAAATAATTTATATGGCAAAACAACGTTTGCCGGGTCAGCTAGTGCATAATAAAATTATTTTCAAGTTTAAAAATGAAAATTTAATCAGCCACAGAACAACACAGGTCGTACACATAATTCAACGCTGGTTTGAAACAACACAGTTTCCAGCGAACAATAAATATTCATCCAGTTTAAAGTTTCCATTTTGTAAGAAAACTAATATAACTTTAATAAAACTTGCTTCGATACCGAAGCGTTTGTTTACAACTTGGTATTCAATTGAACACGAACCTCTTCAATTTAAGTACTTATTGAACTAGGAAAATTGTGGGAATGGATTTCTAATCAAGAAGTTGTTTTTCAATTATCTTAGAAGCGAATTGGTTATTTTTACGAGCAACTCGCATCAACGGTCAACGCCCGCCTTCGACGTGTCTTCGGCAGCCGTCGACAACGTGTCGCTCGTGTATTTCGGGCACATTGTCGACGACGGCTGCAGTCGCCTCTGCCGTTGACGCGGGTCGCTCGTGTGTATGCGCACTTATTACTTCTAAGCCAACCTGCAATATCGTCGACCACGCGAGATAGTGCGCATACGTAAGCCTGCAAATAAAGCGGCTTTGGATAACAGACATCATCATCCTCCTGCCTACTTAATTTGTGGTTTGTGTGTCTATTTGTGGACATGTCTTTTTTATGCTGCACGTAATGTTTCTAGTCATGTCGTAAACCTTTATGAGTCCACCGGGATTATATCTACGATTGTTAACAGATAGGAGCAATCTGTGGAGGCCGGGAATCCGCGAATGACCCCTGCGCTACAGTTCTTTGAATACAGGTTGCTACAAGATGCTATTGTAGAAAATATTGAAAATAAAAATAATAACGCTTAATGAAATTAAAATATGGTCATAAAACGAAAACGCGAAACCTTAAACGTGTTTTAAATGAATGTCGCCATTGAAGCGGCACGCTGTACAAAGCCGATGTAGTGTAGAATGAAACTAACAACATACAAATGAATCAATGCTCATCTACTACAAGTACAAAGACAGCTGGAACTCTCGGTCATTACCATAATGAATATCCGATCCTTGGAATTTCGACGCAGACTACGTACAAATGTTTTAATAAATAAGTTTCGCTCTGTAGTGGAGGTATTAATATTAATTTCTAGAGTTTATTAGTAATTCAGGTACAGATGGCTACACTGGATCTAGTACTAAGTATTACTTAGTTATCGTACTGTGAGAGCTTGTATGTTTGGATGTTTGTTAGCCCAGGTGACGGGCGATGGCGCGGCGGTGATTTTTTTCGCACACTGGATTTTCTACAGTCTGCCTGGCGCCGAGAGTTGAAAATCCAACAACGTGTTTTTGTGATGCGCGATGTGGTTTGTTGGATTCTCAATGCTCGGCTCAACATCGAGAGTTTAAAATCCAGTTCACGTTAAAATACCGTCGTGATATTTTTACGACAGTGCGAACTTGGGTTTACTCAATCACGCAAAAACGGCTAAACAAATTTGGATCAAATTTGACACACAGGGAGTCAACAGCCTGGATTAACATACAGGATCCTTTTAGTCTCGGATCCTTTTACATTCACGCGGGCGAAGCAGCGGGTAAAAGCTACTATTTTATAAATCTACTAGCGAACCCGGCAGACGTCGTCCTGCCCGGAAAAGCAGCGCCACCTACCGGGTCCAATTGTGTTTTCAAACCATTCAGGAACCCATTGAAATATACACACAAAATTTCATCCAAATCAGTCCAGCCGCTTAGGAGGAGTTAGGTGACAAACACACGTACAGAATAATTATATATATTAATTACTAGCTGACCCGGCAAACGTTGTTTTGCCATATAAACTATTTCTAGCTGCCCGGTGCTACTTTCGTTCGCGTGGTAGCCTACCCCCTACCCTATTCCTACACTAGTCCTAACCTACTCCTACCCTACTCCTACCCTACTCCTATCCTACTCCTACACTACTCCTACACTCCTACCCTACTCCTACCCCCTACCCTACTCCTACCCTACACTTCTCCTACCCTACTCCTACCCTACTCCTACCCTACTCCTACACTACTCCTACCCTACTCCTACCCTACTTCTACCCTACTTCTACCCTACTCCTAACCTACTCTTACCCTACTCCTACCCTCACCTACTCCTACGCTACTCCTTTTTCCATATTTTCTGACCGTTTAAACCTTCCCTGGACTACGACAAACATTTCAAAACCAAAATCAGCCAAATCGGCCCAGCCGTTCTCGAGCTTTAGCGAGACAAACGAACAGCAATTGATTTTTATATACATACATACATAGATTGGTTGACTCACAGAAAACGCAAAATAAAATACTTGCACACAAATTTCATTGTATACCTATCAACGCATGACCTAAACCACTGAACTGTCTAAAGATGAGTGATGAGTGTGATGCATTTGGGACGAAAAACAGTAAAAATGTGTGAGTTTTACGATACGGATTGAAGATTCAATGTATGTCTGGCTAAAATTTTCAACACGGCATGACCATTTCTTTAAAAAAGACATACATACATAACCTTACGCCTTGTTCCCATGGGTGTAGGCAGAAACTACAGAACGCCACCTGCTACGATCCTGACATACTCCTTTCGCTTCGTTTACATTCATACATGAGAGGGGCAGTTGATCGAGCCGTGCGGCTGTTATTACTTAGCCATCACAAGCCCCTCGTCGATGTTCAAGTTCTCAAATTGTAAGTATGTTAGGTACTTTAGATTTGTAAAATGACCGCACTTTCCTTTTGGGTACACACTCGTATTGAAACGATGGATGGACTGAGTGAATGATGATTTATGGTTAGAAAGGGGGGGACTGGCGAGATGGCGGCTAATATTATGAAAGAAAAAGTATGGAAGAAAAAAACATGTTGCACCGACCGCAAATTAGTTGGGATAAGGGCAGGAGAATGATGACTCGTAATGAAACTTGTGGGTGATTTCAATAAATAAATTATACAATTCAGAACACCTAGATTATATACATACTTTGGGCCGAACGTTTCCGCCAACATGAAACACTTGAATGTCCAACCACTATTATAGTATTCAACAACTTCTCTATAATATAAAAACCCAATAGGTCTAGATATCAATCGGCTAGGTCGTGTGTACCCGCCCGTGTCGTGTCCAGCTGAATGGAAAGCCTATAAGCCCCCGCCCCCTACCCCCTTAGTCTACAAGTGGGCTATTTGTGATTCATCGGTATTTTATATACAGGGTGGCAGGGACATCGACGCGCACCTGTTACCATAAATTCAGCACATGATTCTGAAACGTTGAAATTTTTCGTCGGTTATAAAAAAATATATTAGCTGTTCATACATGTTGATCGCATAGGTATCCGCACCTTTCAATAAAACGGCTGTTTCTTTTTTTTATAACCGACGTAATATTTCTACACTAGGTTGTTAAGAATCATGTGCTGAATTCATGGTTTTCATTTGTGTGTCGATGTTTCTGCCACCATATATAAAGTTTTTTGGAACGAAGTTTTTTAACGGAGCTTGCGGTAGGATTAAACTTGGAGAAATCGTGACGTACCTAACGAAAAAGCGTTATGTCCCCTCCATGTGACTTTTTATTAAATATAATAGAAAAAAGAATAGAAAGAGACAGAGAGATAGTTTTCATGGTTTTCGAGGGAAATGAAGCCAATCACGAGGTCAAAATGACAATCAAGATAGCGGCTGCAAACATTTTTAAATTTTTCGTCATGGGTATCGTTTAAATGGTTTACGAGGGTGCTGAAGCCGTGAGGTCAAAATAAAAATCAAACATGACAACTGCTAAAAATATGAAAATTTTCGCCATAGGTGTCGTTTTCAAGGGCGATAGTAAAGTTAAAATAAAAATCCAAGATGGCCGCTGCAATAATTTTCAAATTTCTCATCCTTTTGATATTTTCACAGCCGCCATCTCCGATTTTTATTTTGAACTTCGTTCCTGGCGGTGTTTGTAGTACTTATATTATGTTTGCGCTTTTAGGGCTTTATTAAATCTGTCATTGAAATTGCCGAAGTTAAAGATAGTAATTTCCTTTTATAGCAGCTCATAAAATTGCTTTTCAGTATCGTCGGTACCCTTATTGAATTCACAACACTATGGATTTATGTGCGGTAACAATAGAGGGTCTTTCAAAGAAATTGGCGACGTGATGGGTATATCTGCGTTTAGTAGCAATAAAATCCACGAAGTCTATAATCTAGCTGTTCTGAATTGTATAATTTATTTATTGAAATCACCCACAAGTTTCAATACGAGTCATCATTCATCATTCTCCTAATTGGGAGTCAAATTCACACAGCCTATATGACAAATAGTATGTTTTAACTATCATAAAGGCACACACACACACACCCCCTCACACACACACGCACACACCCCCACACACTCACCACACACACACCACACACGCATGCACACACACACATAAAGAGAAGTCATACCAGTATCTCTAACTTTTCATTCATTGTGTACTTATTTGTAATTACTTAAAATAGTTTAGTTATCTAGCTACTTAAAAATATGTTGATCCGAGGGAGGAGCAGAACCACCCAATACAAGCATTTACTACATGCTTCCTGGGAGGTTCTAGCCACAGAATAATATTGTACAAGAAAGTTACAGAAATAAACTATTTTAATTTTTTAATTTAATGGAGCTGGGGTAAAACAACACATTGCAAGATTTACAGACGGCGATCAACGTTTGTTACTCTATGATTAAAGTCAAAATTAAAGTACAGCGCCTGTCCCGTTCGAACCTACGACCTACAACTCGTAAATCGCGGTCGTTTCCAATGGGCCACGATTGCTCTTACTTGTTTTAATACTTGTACTAGGTGTAAATAACAAGACGACATAACAGGAAAACTTAATTATTTACATAATATAAGTCAATAGTAGAATATTCACCAAGGGAATAAAACAGTGTATTATGTCACGGGCGCTATAATGAATCCCAGGGCTATAATGACTTGCTTTAGGTTAGGTTTGCATGACATAAATTTTCATTTCATTTGAAATTATAAAGAAGGTGGTTTGTTTTTTTTATTTTTTTGTCCCCGCTATATCTTATGGTCTAGACTCATCGTACTGTTTGCAAGCTGTTATTTAACACAAAAGTGTGATTCAACAGCTGGCAACATCGATCGGAAACTACGTAATTGCTGATATATTATGCAGTGTACGACGAGTACACTGCATAATTTATCAGCAATTACTTAGTTTCCAATAGAAAACTTTATTTTGTACGAAATGATTTAAGAATAAATCTTATTGTTTTATTATTTTGAATTCTAACTCTTTTGCATAAAGCTTAGAGTTCACTGGATTGCTGTATGACACAGTTTTCTTTATTCACAAAAAAAAAACTAATAAATCGACAAATAATATAAAAAATAATTCTCTACGCGCGAAAATTATCAATGAATTTGTAGCGACGTTTGAGTGAAAAAAAAGAAGAGATTTTTATTTTATTATTTGTGAAAAAAAAAACGAAATTTCTGTACAGGCTTTTACTCCGTTCACCTTTTATACCCTGTTTTTCTCCAGACGGTAGAAAAAGTCAGCCCGTATTCCCAGGTTTTTCAAACGAAAACGTTAGAAGATTAATGTTACCTATTTAAAGTTCAAGGCTGATCTATTTACCGCAGTCGTCACATGTTTTAATGTTCTTTTTGTATGTTCTAATTCGTATGTTCCCCGCGGGTGTTTACACGTCTGTGTGGAATGATTACTAGCTTTTAATTTGTTAAATATATCGGCATACATTCGAAACACCATTTAATTATTCATTTGTTAGCTGGAGCAGTGGTGGCCCAGTGGTAATGACCGCGACTCACGAGATCACGGGTCTTAGGTTCGAACCCTTTTTTTTTTTTTGGATGGGAAATCATCACATGACCCCTCCCGCTCTGGGTGGAGCGGAAGGGAGTGTCAGACTCTTACTGACTAAAACCCACCCGTGTTCCTTCCTTAGCCCTTTCTGTTCCAGGGCAGCGGTAACCCTTTCGGACGATCCCGCCGCACTGGCAGGCTTCGGCCCTATCGGGCCCCATCCTCAGGTTCGAACCCTGACAGGCGCTTTGCTTTGTTTAAATTATTTCATCACCACTGCTCTCAAAACGGTGAAGGAAAACGTCGTGAGTAAACCGGCATGTCTTAGAAGTCATATTGTGACATGCGTGGAGGATTGCGGCCCACTCCCTCTCGCCGAGAGGAGGCCTGTGTCCCAGCAGTGGGAACATTATAGGCTGATTATGTGTACGAAACAGTAATAATATTTTTGTTCAGTTTTTATAAAAACTGAAACTATGAGAAATGGGGATTTTTAAATGAGGCCTGCGTTCATTGGGAGAAAAATAACGCTTTACATTTTGTATTAAATAACAGACATAATGAAATAAATCAACAACGTTTGGCAGTAACTCAATTAAAAAACAAAAGTGTCGTGACGGTCAAAATGTTACAGATTTTTCAGTGGTGATGGTGGTGTGGTGGTGGTGTGATGTATTTGCAGTGTATGTGATCTCTCATTCGCCTGGCTACCAAGTGTGACGTGCGATAAGGAACTTCGTTCCGGGTTCATTATAAACTAGTTTCTGCCCGCGACTTCGTTTGCGTGAAAGTCCCCCACCGCATAGCATCGCTCGTCGCGTCGCATCGCCTGCCCGTGCTTTTACTTCGATGTCGCTGAGCGTTCTTTCTCACTTTTTTCTTTTTACTCGGATTCTAAGTGTCCTAGCGCATGATATATATAGCCTTCCTCAAGAACTGGGCTATAAAATGCAAAAATATTTTTTTTTTGTCGGATAAAAAAATAATATTAATATTTATATTTATATTTTTGTTCGAACAAAAATACAAGCGAACTCTTTAGTTTGATTTAGATTTAAAAGTTTTACTTGATGAACCTGGTTTTTATAAACGTTCTGTATTATTTTGACGATTGATAATGTTACGGCTGATATTTTTATGCACTTACTAGCTGCGCCCCGCGGTTTCACCCGCATAAGTTTCGATCCCGTGGGAATATCGGGATAAAAAGTATCCTATATGTTAATCCTGGTTATAAACCATCTGTGTGCCAAAATTCATCCAAATCCGTTCAGTAGTTTTTGCGTGAAAGAGTAACAAACATCCATACATCCATACAAACTTTCACGTTTATAATATTAGTAGGATATTCTCTACATAACCTAACTCTAGTCACTCACCATTTTATTTTCCATGTTGCATCCATCATTATAGAAACCTTCACAACACTCTCATAGCACAGTTTGTTCACAACACTCTCATAGCACAGTTTGTTCCATTCCACTTATCGTAAAACCACTTCTAATTCATTAAAAGTTCCATTTAAACAAACTTTTATTCAATTTAAATCGTCCCCCGAAGACCGCCGAACTTTGCCGAAGTTGAAGTTCTATTTTCAAATTGGGCTATATAATTGGTCGGTCAACTCGGTACTTTTCGAAACACACTGATTGGATTTTGTTCATTATCAATAAAGGACACAAACGAAACAGATTTCTTATTATTTGTTAAGTCTCTTTGTAAACTTTTAATATAAAAAGTTTTAACGATACAATCAAATTGTTAACGTAAACTTTTACAACTTTGGTAACAATCACAATCAATAAATGTCATTTAAATGTCACTAAACTCACTAAAACTTTTATTCCACTCACGAAAGAAAACCGAAACTCCTTTGTAAGTCCAAATTAGAATCATTAAAACAAGAAAGTCGAAAACTTTTTGCTTGACGCGATTAAAAAAGAAAATTCAGAAACGTTCGAGAACTCGTTTGAATCGAGCGTTTAGTGACAATAGTTCAGAGGGGAGGTGCGGCCCGGCCGCGGCGGTCGCTCCGAGTGGCTGACCGGTGGTCACTTTTCACCCTTGCGTTTTGGGGCGCCGCTTGTGGAGTGAGCGATGAGCGGTAGCGGGTATGAGATATGCTTTTGTAAGAATTTTAGTAGCAGAAAAGTTTTTATAGTTTCATATTTGTACTTATACATTTTATTCGTGATTTATAACAAAATTATGAGCTTTGAGAAGCCAGCATATTCTACGAAAACAGCAAATAAAAAACGTTTAAAATGGAGATAAACTATTATGATGTATGTCTTAAGTAAGTACTTATATATTTTATTCATACACTTGCCGCGGTAGGTCCTTGGATGGGTGACCATCTTTACATAACGAGACCCCTTCGTGGCTCGGAAATGTCGTGTAGCGACAAGAGAAGCTTAACTTTGACTTTAAATTAAACTAAAGTTAAAGGTACTTAATTAAATTAAAGAAAGGGAAGTAGAAATCAATTAGAGATATATTTACAAGATAATATATGTACGAAAGATGGAGATGGACTGAAGAGTGATGTGTGGTAGTGTGGGTGAGGGAGGATGAAGATGCGTGATAGGTAACTGAGGCGGAGCTGAAGATGGAGCTGAAGAGGTAGACCGACGCGAGCCAGGTGATAGGTGCAGGTGAGGGCAGGTACTGGTGCGTGTCCGGCCCGGAGGATACCCGCAGGGGGCCCACGCAGCACGAGAGGACGCAACACGGCAGCAGGAGGGAGCAGGCACGGCGGGGACGCTGACGCTGACGCTGTAAGCCGTTGGTCCCGGCTGTCATTCGTAGATCGTTGACAGTCGTTACGGGTAGTCAGACAGCCAATCAGTCTTGCCGAGGGGTATCGTGTTACCCAGTAACTGGGATGTGGAGGCTAGATAGGCAGTCGCTTTACGTAAAATACAGCTGCATCCGGTAAGCCTTGAAGCCGAATGCAAAAATAGTTGGGAAAAGACTAGGCAGATGATTGAACGGTCGCCACCTCTCCTCCCTTGCACCCCGTGCGTCACCAACAGGCACACTCGAAGTCGTGTGGTTCTGTTTGTCCTCAGAACAATAATGCTGATTGGTGGGTCAACGTCTCCGCGTGACGTCACCAGCGCCCGAGTGTACGTACTGCGCGCGCCTTGAAGATGATTGGTCCGCTGATTTGATGGTATAAGGAGATAGGGTTTCGGTACGAGGCTTGATTGTTTAGTTAGGGCGTCGTAAGGTTGTGAGTGTTCGTGTATTATTTGGGGTTCAAGGTTGGTAGTGGTGGCGCTACAGGTCGCGGTTTTGATCACGCCATGTGGCTGTGTTTTTTAACCAACACAAAGGAGGAGGAGGTTATGCGCTGGATGCGTATCAAAATACGCATCGAGCGCATAACGTCCTCATTCTTGTTTGCGAGAAACATAATAAAGGGATGTAATTAAACCTTCCTCTAATAAAAAATCTAGGCACATTAATTGAATTGTTTTTTTTTGCGATATATAAATATTCTTGACCGTTCATCGTAATATGCGTTGCCCTTGACTAAATACTCGTATATCCCTCGTTCTACCAGTCATACCGTGTAATGTGCGACCGCACGATAATAGCGAAAGTTCTAACAACAACTAGGTCATCGATCAGACCTAGATTTTACCCACCATGACTACTTATTAGGATATTACATGCGAGGCTCGTAAACTATCGTTGAACTCAAAATGAACCATGTTTTTTAGCCATTTCAGTGAGGTAATGTGTGGGTAAATAGGTGGGCGTAGGCTAACAACACAATCATCGTCAGGCTAGAAACTAATAGTTTGAACATTAAGGCGGGTATCACATGTCATATCCGTCGCGAAACCACAGCAGCGAAACCACAGCAGTTCCGCCATGACTTATCCTTTGTATGACAAAACTGAAGCAAAACTGCCTGTTCTAACGCACAGATTTTATTCCCGCGTGATTTCGCCGATCTGTTCGGAAGTCAGTTACACCTAAGCGCTCAGTCCGCTATTTTGTCGCCGCGTTTGTTTCGCACTTATGTGTCACGTCTGTGGCTGTCGACAAGTTATAAAGCGAACTGTATTCATGTAAATGAAGCTATAGATGCACTAAATCCTGCAGTGCTAAAACCCCTATTTTAATTATTATGTGTCTTAGTATGTTTAATAAATGATAAAAATAACACTTCAGTTCACACTGGGAACACACGGGCTGCAGGACATCAGACACGGAATACAAAAACCGATTAACCAATGACGCGAACTATTCAACCCGTATGGACAAATATTCCATTATTGTGCCTTCATACTTTTTTCAGTAATGGAGTTTTTTTTTCAACAAACCAAAATAGAATGAAGATAACCTAACAATGACGCACGGAAACCAATTTCCGTTCGTCATTGTTAGGTGACCACTGAAAATCAGCACTGTGCTGTGGGTAGCCCTCCTGCATCCTGCTGAGTGGAAGCCTTCTTGTCACAGTCACGACGTGCAGCTGCCGACTATTTCTACTAAGATATATTTTGTTTTTTATAATTTTTCTTTATTATTTGAGTTTTTTTTTTTTTTATATGCACGTGTTTCTGTGACCAATTTCTTTATATATCTTTTATGAGTTCCAGATATCAGTTAAAACTGCTCTTAAATCTTATGTTAGCTGTTATGACTTGTTAACCAAAATAACAGCAGACTCTATCCGAAATAACTTCTACCAAATCACTTGACAGGATTAAATAAGCTCGATGAATCCTGTGAAAACAACATTGTTACATTGTTACTCGCTACCTACATGTTTATCACCCCTGCCAGGTGTTTAAATTAAGAGCCGTCTGGCTGCTATGAGCAGTTCTGTTGTCTGCGATATCAAACCACGTCTAGCTGCATATGTGCGAGATATCTGTCGCAGTCTTATGTAACCAGCATATGGGTACATTGTTAGGGGTTATTGCTGCATTCAAGTTAAGGAAGATAATAATAAAGTTTCAACTTTGCCTTGACAGTTAATTATTCGCTAAATACCTAAGCATAGCGACACATTTCATTGTACAGTAAAATATACAGGATGGCAGGGTCATCGGCGCGCAACTGGCCCCACGGCGTTAAAATTTATAATCGGTTATTTAAAAAAAAATTGCTGTTCCATACATTTTGACCACGTAGGTACCTATCGCAGTTTTCTATGAAATAGCAGATATTTTGTTTGATAAAAGTCGATAAATTTCTACCCTAGGGGGTCTAGAATCATGTGCTTATGGTTACAGTTTGCGCGTCAATGTCCCTGCCATCCTGTATAACACACGCTGAATTTTCGTATCGTAATTTTCAGCAGGTGTGGTGTGTCACTACTCTAATCAAAATCAAAAGTTATTTATTCAAACTAGGCTGAACGTCAACATTACATAAGACAGTCCCCAAAAAAACGCCTGGCCTACACCACTTCCTAGTGCTATCGCTGGGAAGAAGAAGTGGCGCAACAAACTCCCCAGCAGCACAGCTGTCTGTTCAGTTAGAAGAACTTGATTATAAACAATAGTAGGGAAAGTAATTTACATTACGAAACACAAAACATTAAATGAAATCAATGCTATATGTACCTATGTCAGCTAGCACACGCCAATATACAAATAAAACATTGAAAGCTGACTATACGCATGCATAAATAAAAATAAAAACGTAAACAGTAGTAAATAATAGCTTCCAGGCACAAAGGGCGTGTCCGCTTACATGTGCATTGCAACAACTCGGTCGGTCTAAATTCAAGCGCAGCGTAGCCTAAAATTTGAAAATAAGCTGTAAATATACTAGTTTTGAAGGCCGTGTTGTTTTTGGTTTTACAAATAAACGGAATGTAAAGTTTTCCATGTGCTGAGAGCGAAATCACTGGGACAATTCACTTTTGGACAAAGTATCTTTAGACAAAGTATCTTTTAAAAATGGAGTCGGTAAGAATAAGATCACTTCGTTGTCCGTCTGTCTGTCCGTCCATCTGTCAAGTCCTTTTTTCTCAGGAACGCGTAGAGTTATCAAGTTGAAATTAATATCAAATACTGAGGAAATGAATATCAAATACGGAGCCTAGAGGAAAACACGAGCTAAATGATTAAAAAAAAAAAATTAAATAATTTCTTAACTCAAAAGGCATATTATTCCATTAATGAATATCTAGAAGATCATGCAAGATACGTGGATAAATATTTGCGGTAATAATTAGTTATATAATTTGTGATTATGTTTGTCAGCTGTAATTTAAACTTTACTAGTACCTAATACGAGTACATAAGAAATATTATTATGTTTGTAACATTTTAAATGTTCTAAACAAATTTTGTATGCAATATTGTTAAGTTTGATAGAGGATAGTTAACTCTGTTACTCGTAGCTTGTCATTTAATTTTTACCAAAAAATGTAATATTTAATTGTAACTTCGCATGCTTTTGCGTAATTTCCCTACTTGATATTTGTACGCCGTTCACGGCAACCCATAGAGATCTCTGTAACTATTCTATTTGAAACACCTATTTTTACACCTATGTTTTACAAATAAATACTTTGACTTTGACTACTCAGGGCTCCAATTTGAAGCAGTGAAAAAATCAAAGTTCTAAGTAAGCGCAATCAAAAGATCCGGGCGTTTATGTTCCGTATATGCCGCATATTTTGACACTCGCAAGGGAATCAAACCTATAGGGTACTTCCCGTTGACCTGCAATCATGAAATGTGGCAAGAAGCAATGTCATGTAGCACAAGTAAAGGAAACAATCCGAAAACCGTTTTGTAGTTACGTACCTACTTTGTACGGAACCCTCGTTGCGCGAGTCCGACTCGCACTTGACTGGTTTTTTATTTTATCTTTGAAACAGGTTAAGTTATTTTTGAAACCGCAATAACCGAGACATTCACGTTTCCCTCCCAGTGTTAACGACCTGCACCCTAATTACGTCCCACACGATCAAGCATAATCTTTGAGTTTGTATGTTGCTGTAATCTTCGGAACTCCTGATCCGATTGCAAAAACTCTTTCACTAATGGGAAGCTACAGTATTGCCGAGGATATACATAATTTATTATTTTATGTTAAAACAAGTTTCACGCGGACGAAATCGCGGTTAGAAACTAGTGATAAATTAATGCGGTACGTGCCTAATTACGTGTAACACACAAATATTCGATACGTGATATAATCGCAAGGAGGTCAAGGGAGGGACCTACGTACCTAACCACTGGCGTGCTAGCCAAACCTGCCTGGGATATCTTCATTAACCTCATACCTGAAACAAAAAATAAACAATGGTTAGTATACGTTACATTATATTTTATTTACATAATATAAAAAGCGAACAGTCTTAAAATAATAATACTTAGGGCTGATTTCATCCAATGCCAGATAATTTTATCGGATTTTGAATTTTTGATCATTCTTCCATACAAAAATTGTCAGATGTCAATTTTATTCCACGAATAAAAATTATCTGTTGATTGAAAAATCAACCCTTGCAAGTATATAAAAAGGAGGGGAAATAATCAAAGGCCATCAAAAAATTCGTCCGCATCGCTGTCAACAGGAAACGTGCCCAAAAGGCTGGCCGCATTTCCACGTTATATGTATTCGATTAGTTTAAGTCAATTTTTAATTGACATCTATAACATGAAGTTATAATACTCTTAATTCCCGAAGGGTTAGGCAAGGGTGTACCTATAGTACACCCACATTTCGTCAGTTAGGTATGATTATGTCCCATGTAATAGGGGGCACCTATTGCCATCAATCGTACATCTGAGAAATTCCTGACGAAAAACCCAGTAACACTTTGCCCGACCTGGGAATCAAACTCAGGACCTAATGCTCAGCAGTAGCGCTAGCGACCACTAGACCAATGAGGCAGAGACATAAAGTAATACAGTAGTAGTTAATGTAGTACTCGTAGTCAATCGATACAACTTGCCATTTCACAATGAAATTAAAATGTTTTGTAATCATTTATTTTTATGTATGTGAATACACCGAAAATGGATTACTTTATTTCGGCCGAAAACGGTATTCGGCCCGATTAACATTTTCGACCGAAACTCGAACACGAAAAAAAAAAATTTCGATTGGTTTTCATTGGTAAACGGAAAGAAATGCAGTAAGTGTCATAATTTAACAGTTCATTTAAATGATACGCAACTTTGTACTTTTCTCAAAGACATAATTATTAATAATCAAACGAGAAAATGCATGTTTTTCAGCGTTTTCTTAATGATTTTACTTTTATTTGTTGTTACTATGGATATTTTCTGATATTATTATCGGATATTATTATTCAATATAAATACATTCGCATTACATTCGTTTTATATATTTTTATTAACATTATTCAATTGAATTGAAAAAAAATATTTGCGGTCGAAAATATATTGTTTGAACGCGTAAATTGCCGTAACCGAAAACAAAATTCGGTCGGTCTTTCGTTTTTGGCCGACAAACAAGCTGAACGCCCATTTATAATACAAGAGACAACGCAGATGCATGGCGATCAACAACGAAGACAAAGCAGAAATGTACGATAATCCAGAGAACCAAACGACAAATTCTCGGAACTTCAGGACACAGAGAGCGCTGGATATCGCATACCTAAACCAGCCTAGACCTCTGTCAATTCAAAAACATTCCTCAATACCCCACCCATTGTCACGAGCGCCAATGAACGGACAAATATGCACAGAAAATATATATACCACCCAGTGTGCAGCCTCTCCATTGTTCTACTGCCTATATTCTGGGCTAAAATACCGTCTTACAATACTCTGTGGCCGTAAAGCCGGGGCTTGTATACCGCTGGGTTTAATACCGGCGTCAACTTCAATAGCTGTGTTATTGACGATATGAGTTTGCGGGGAGCGTTTAATAATAGATTGTCTAGATAATATGAGAAAAAGAATAAGGGTTTTTTTATGTGAGACGGTGAGATTAATTTCGAAATATGTGTGTGTTATTTTAGAATAGACCTATGTTTAGTACCTACTAACTTGGCCGTCTTAACACCAAAGTGAACACAGCTGTCTTGTCTCGTGTGTAGACTGTCCAAGACCAATATTATTGTATGCAATAAGAACTTCCGACACCGACTGACTGTCGTTTGTTTTTCATACAATGTCACAGTCGGTAGCCGGCTGTTCTCTTTCCTGAGTGACTAAAAAGTTTCAAAGTCAACCATGTAATCAATTGATTCTCAATTAAGCTAATATTTCCGACTATAGGCTGATAAAAAATCAATAATTCTGCCTGCCTCTTACCAACTGTTAAGGTCGGCTGCCATTCTAACCGGATGCCGCTGAATGCCAGTATTTTGCGTGGACTGCCTATGTGATCTCCACAGCGAAGTTGCTGGGTAACTTGATACCCTTTGGTACGACTGGTTGCCAGACTTTCAGGCTTCTGGTGACCTGTAAAGGCTATCAAAGATCTACGAAAGACAACCGGGACCAACGGCTAAACGTGCTTTCCCAGGCACGGAGTGTTCTTGATATGGATGTTCACCCATCCACGTTCCGACCATGGTAAGCATAGCTTGCCCTTCGATCGACCCGTGTGGCTGTTATTTAATAACATCCGCATAGCAGGCGCAGGGAGAGTAGTTCTCAGAACTCAGTTTGAACATAATAATGTATTGAACAAGTCACATGGCTCCTTGCCCGGATTTGCCCCCACGACCTCAAAGATCGTTAGAACATTTCTTTTTTCCGCTTTTTTTTTTGCATTTTTTTTGGATGAGACTCGACTGGCTACGTTAGAACGTGTTTCTACATCTATTTAAAGGTTATAATTACCTAACCCGTATTGAGATCACCTAGCTCTATAATACTCAAATTAGTTTTTTCATGGAACCAGGTTATTATTAACTTAAAACTATGTTTGATTTATTTTATTATGATGATTTATTTAAATATTGTGTCTGCTAGCAAGTTAATACAAAGACGTCTATTCTAGATTTTTTGTCTAAAATTTAAGAATATTTTTTACTAGCTACTGCCCGTGACTTCCTCCGTGGACAATGTCTTGCTCCCCCGACCCGCCCCGTCGCATCGCATCGCCCGCCCGCGCTTTTACTTACTTCGTTTTCGCTTAGCGTTCTTTCTGAGTGTTTTTCTTTATTCTCGACTCCTCAGGGTCCCACCATGATGTTAAATAGCCTATAGCCGTCCTCAAGAACTTGCCTATCAAATGCAAAATGTATTTTTCAAATCCGACTAGCTTGCTCGCGTTCTAAACAACCAACAAACTCCTCAGCTTTATTATTAGTATAGATTTAATTTCACTATTTTCGGCTCGATCTCGGCCTATTCTGTTAAAATCCACACCAAAAAATATTTAGTGAAGTGAGTGGTCAATAGTGGAAATTATACCTTGCATCAGTTGAAATAGTTCATCTAAGTAGTTTTCACGGAGAGATTTTTATAGAATAGATATGCTGTAGTATAATCAGCCTATATTGTTCCCACAGCTGGGACACAGGCCTCCTCTCTTCGAGAGGGAGTGGGCTATAGTCCACCACGCGGGCCCAGTGCGGGTTGGTAGATGTCACATGTCTTGGAATTTTCGATTCTTGGACATGCCGGTTTCCTCATGTTGTTTTCCTTCACCGCGATAGGCTGTACTAGTAGTATATAATACTAAATTTCGGCTGTACAGTCAACTGTATGTCAGTGCTTACATTAAAGGCGAAGTGTGGGGGTAAGTACTGCCTAATCCTTCGGGGAAAAACAGTCGTTATGTTATGTTAGATCCAAAAAAAAGTAAATAATCCACACGGCATTGACCTCACAATACATAATCCTTCGTTTATCTATTAGTCTAGTTTACTATCGGTAAAAAAATGCCTTATCCGGTAGATCGTCCTCATCCTCAGACCCTGACATTCGCTCCGCATCAGGTCATTGAGCACATTGCCAACCACTCGCGAAGGTAACGCCATCAGTCGTGTTGTGGGGAACTACGAGCGATGTCCTTTATTTAGATCTTGATATTATATAAATATGTATTTATGGTGGTCGCCTTGATAATTATGTTTAATGTAGACAAAATTAAATAATAAATATGTATAATTTGTGAGTTTGTTTGTAGAGGTTTATCTTCGGAACTACTGATCCGATTCCGAAAAACTTTTCAAGAATGGGACGCTACAGTATAATTGTCGAGTGTCACAGGATATACTTTATGCCGAAACAAGAAATTTTACGCTGATGAAGCCGCGGGCAGAAGCTCGATTGATATACATATATGGTTGGTTGGTCCTTGGCAACTCTGGACAGCGAGAGGCGGAAAGAGAGTAGGGACGCCTTCCCAGCAGTGGGACAATAACGGCAAAAAAAATTCAAGCTGTTGTGTTGCATCCTCGTGATATTTCAGGAGGCTGTTATGAAAGACATAAATAATCAAATAAAATTACGATCCTTGGTGGGATACATACTTGTTTTTTTTAGTTATTTAAGTGTGATAGTATTTCAGAATACACCACTTCCAAAGAACAGAATAGCGTTATGGTATCGTATAAGCGGCCGCGTTTTTATGTGTGTGTAAAAGGGCAGTTACAGAGCGGTCTCACACAGGCCGCGTTTTAAAATGCGTGTCTCACACATGCCGATTTCCAAATTTATTTATGAAGCCAATCTGCATATTAACGTGTTGTACAGTCACTAGCACTAATATGTCAACACTTGGCAACTTTCAATTGCGATTTTTTCGTGAAATAACGAATACAACGTTGAAATACGACACATTACATAATCCTATGGGTTCAAAAATGCTATGTTCGTAACAACATAAAATTTCATTCAAAAATAAGCAGTCACGAGCAAAAGTGTGTGTGTGAATAAAATCATCGTCAGAAAGTTTCCACTGGCTGTCCTTCTACCCTTCTTAGAAGAACTATAAAACGACTGTCATCTGTTGGGATTTCAGATTTAATTATTGTAAAGTTTTTATAACAATAATGTTATATTAGTTTATTGAAGTGTCAGGAAGACATGCACTTTTAAATTGATTATTTTTAATGTTTTTAACGACTTATTCATTCATAAATAATCTTGTCATATGAATTTATTAGTAACTAGCTTTTGCCCGGGACTTCGTCCGCGTAAAATGTCTTGATACCCCGTCGCATAGCCTATAGCCGTAATCAACAATTGGGGTATCATATGCAAAAGATTTTTTCAAATCCGACTGGTTTCAGTGTCAGAGATTAGCGCGTTGAAACATACAAACTCATTAGCATTATTATTAGTAGGTATAGATAGATTTATTAGTTTGTCAAAGTATTTTAGTTGATTTGTTTATTCTTTTTCGTCACCAATTTGATTAAAACCCCCACAATGAATGTGCAAATTGACATGGTTATCGCCCCGTCCGCCGTCGTGGACAGCCATTGTGGAGCATATCGATTAATATATAAAAATGTGGTGGGACACCGAGCGAAGTTGCAAATGGAAATTGTACTGCTGTGAATAATAAAAGTTTTAAGTTTGTTACTTTACGTGTTTTATTCCTGGCCGAAAATATACATCCTGGTTTTTATTATATCTTTTAGAAACACCGCGTTTTTTCAAAGTAGTCATTTGCTTTGTGTATGTTGTGCGGGCTTTGCACAGCCTACACAGGTGACTATAGCCGCTGGCGAGTTGGCTAGGCCACAGATGACTAAAATCGGCGATCGCCTGCCGCATGAAGGTCGGCATTTTGATACAAAATGAACTAGTTACCTGCGGTTTTTATCGACTTGTGTTAATGGGGTGGTGAATCGGCTTGTGAGGCGATTTAGTCGCACGGCGAAAATCAGCCTAGTGTAAGTCCACCAGATGCACGACACCGGCGACTCGCAAATTACTAGATCTTGTGATTTGCGGTTAACTTGCATCTCTCAAAATGAATCCACAAAATTAGGTTGTACTCGGGACAAAAAAGTCTCAGATCGTTAAATAGACAAGGTAAAATCGGCCTTATAGCCTTTTTCCAACTACGTCGAGGTCGACTTCTAGTATAACCTGAGTATTGTGATGGAACACCTGTCTATCTTACCTGCAGGACACACTTACTGGATATCACGGTAAGACTTGGGCTTCTGACTACTGTAACGACAGACAAATATCTGCGAATGACAGCCGGTACGGCTCCGTGCTTCCCAAGCCACGGAGGGGTCTCGATATGTTATGGATGGTCACCCATCCACGGTTCGGCCTCGGCAAGCGTAGCGACCCGTGGGGCTGTTATTACTTCGCGCTCTTAAAAAATAAGAGACCCTTATTCAATTGTAATAAAAAGATAAATATTTTACAAAAGGTATTCCATTTAGCAAAACTAATAGAGCTACTAAAAATGCAACGCACACAATAGAAACAACTTCAGCCAGTGATTCAATAAACACATTTCAATGAACAGTGAGTGAACACGTATTTTATTAAAACTTCTTTCACATCAAACAATTTCACGAACGAATGGAAACATTTTTTAAATTTTCCTCTATTAGTCTGTTGTTGTGCTTTTTTATAAAAATGGCGCGAGTCGCGTAATCGTCCGCCATTTTAATTACAAGCATGGCTGCCTGCCTCCATTACTTTATGTTTTCAAAGTAGAGCTTAGAAATTATATTGTGAGACTGATATTAATTCTATAGTTAATTCCATAACATACAAATAATTGGAAGTTTCCGTACGTGATCGAATCAGAAATGAAGAGAGCCGCAGCAGAACCAAGGTACCCGACATAGCTCGAATAATGTGGCAGTGCGCAGGGCACATTGCTCGCAGATTAGATAGCCGATGGGGCCGAAAAGTTCTAGAGTGGTGACCGTGTATCGGAAGATGTAGCGTTGGAAGGCCTCCCACAAGGTGTACGATGACCTGGTGAACGTAGGAATCTAAAATGACGACGATAGAAATAATAAAGTTGAGAATCATCCTACATGCCTCTCTAATCTCAATGATTTCCTATAAATAAAAATGAATCGATTTGCTTACCAATGGTAGCATTTTTATTGCTAAACTGGGCATATAAATAAATTCATAAGCAGATAATATTTTACCGGTGTTAGCTACTTCCATATGGGAGGGTCTACTATATAAAGCTATGAGGTCTTTGTTTCGTAAATTATAGGATTCGGCCATGAGTCCGTCAAGGAAGATACTGTCCCGTCCGAAAGTAGTTGATTCATTAAAACAAGTGCCAAATTCAATATTTTGGACCGGCAAAACACAACGCGTGTAGCGACAGCGGTCAAATCGGGCTGTCATTCATTCTTAGTTCGGAAACTGAACTAATCTTAAGTCGGTATACCCTGACCATTAAGTAAACCGTAAACACACACAATACATTGATTGATACACGTGCGGTATTATAATGTCTGTAGGAAGCCACAAATAAGATAAGGCAGTTTATATAAGTGATTATTTTATTACGCATCTTAAAGTTAACTTTTACGTAATCTGGAATACGTACCTTCTAAGACAGCTGTCAATAAAACGGTTAACCTAGTGGACAGGGTATAAGTGATAAAGTAAACACCCGTAACTTCAGCCGAAATTGCGGACTTCGTGCTTAAGGAGTAGACCCCCTTTTTTTTTTTTTTTTTTTGGATGGGATATCATCAAGTGACCCCTCCCGCTCTGGGTGGAGCGGAAGGGAGCCTTCCTTAGCCCTTTCTGTTCCAGGGCAGCGGTAACCGGATGTCTTTAAACAGACTCCGGACCCAGGTTGGCCGAAGCAAGGAAAACCTGTTCAGGTGGAGATTCATAGACGACTCTGCCTTGGAGTTTAAATGTGGTGCTGTTTCACAAACGATGGAACACTTAATATAATGTCCTACGTGTCCTGTCAGCTGCACGTTACAGGAACTGATGGACGCTGGTGATGGCGCCAAACAAGTGGCCGAATTCTGGGCCGAGTGCATTTAGATTGCCATCGACACACTAAGAAGATGAAGAAGTAGGTACCTACTTGACAACTCGAATGTAAAAGAACACCCGGCCTTATTAGATAATGATCGTAGGATTTAAAACACAATTATCTCGAACCCAATGATTTTTTTTTCTACTCAATTAGGAATAAAGTTAAATATTATTCTTATTCGTTCCTCCATTCTTTTGGTTAATGTTGTGAAGTGGAAAGGATATAACATGCACGAAAAAACATTTTCAATGGTGTCGGGAAACGAATAAACACAGAAAATGTTTGCACATTTTTTACCGACTTAAAAAAGGAAGAGGTTCCATTACGCTACGACTCTTAGGAGTATAGCTAAAAGAAAAAAGAGAAGATCACCTACAGAAAAAATAATATTATTTAAAAGTGACGATTTGCCTGTTTTGGTCGAGCAAATTCGTGCGCATTGACTAATAAACCCAAAAATAACCAATACGCCATTAAAACAAAAACAACTGCAAAAAGGTCAATAAAAAATAAATATGATTACAACCTTGTGCTCGACCGAGGGATCAACGAATTGGTACATTGAACTTGACCGTATGATAGTACCATAATACAATGTATGGGTTGATCAAAACGTAATTTTCGATATAAATTGACGGGTTAGTAAAATAAGTTGTAAGGTCATTGGGTCAACGGCAGGAGGGGTTCATATCGTCCTCGACAGCCGGTGAAACGTCGAGGCGAGCCTCCTTGCCGGATTGCCGCCATGGGATCTCGAGGCCAAAGTCCTCGCCCACATATGAGAGTGGCGAGAGGAGGCAAGACGTAGTACGTAGGAGGCGAGACGAGGGCGTAACTCGCTGCCGCGAGAAATCACGGTACAGCGGACCGGTCTCCGGCGGGATCTCATAGCGGCATGGAGAGTGCGATTGTCGCAACCCAGTGCTGGGCACGCCATAATTGCGGCGATAAGTCCCCTCTTTGAGGAGTGGCTGGAGAGGCGAAGGTGAAGGGCGGGCGTTTTTGGGGGACTGTCTTTTGTAATTTTGACGTTCAAAAGTGCTGATTCTCAGCCTAATTTGAATAAATGACTTTTGATTTTGATTTTGAGGCACCACGGCGCCCTCACCTTCCGCCTGATGCAGGTCCTCACCGGACATGGTTATTTCGGGAGGTTCCTGTTCAGGATAAAGCGGGAGGAAACGCCAGGGTGTCACCACTGTGTGAATCGCCCGGAGGACACGGTGGAGCATACGGTGGAGGTCTGCCCGGCTTGGGCGGAGCATCGCCGTGTCCTCGTGGCGGCGATCAGCGGCGGCGATCTCTCGCGTCGGGCCCTGGTCCAGGCCATGGTACGGAGCGAGCAGTAATGCTCGCGAAGGAGGAGGCGGAGCGCGTGAGGGAGAGGCAATCACTGCGCCCTCACGCCCCTAGTCACCGCAGGAGATGCCCTGGACGGGAGTCAACAGCCGACTCCCGGCCACCGTAGGCGCGGGCTCGCGGGCGGCAAGCAATGGGCAGCTCGCCACCCGGTAAAGACCAGGCCCGGGTCGACGGCGCGTTGTGTTCCACGCGCGCCTCAAAGAGATGTCAGCACGAACTGACGGGGTCCGCTAGGGCCGATGCCTGCCAGGGCCTTGGGTTGTTCGAAAGAGATACCGTGGCCCCTGGCACAGGCAACTGAAGGAACACGGGTGGGTTTTAGTCAGTAAAAGTCTGACACGCCCTTCCGCTCAGCCCAGAGCGGGAGAGGTCATTTGATGATTTCCCATCCAAAAAAAAAAAGGTCATTGGGTTCAACAGCAGCAATGGATGATGCAGAAAACAAATCTACTGATTCGTATGGATACTCTATAAGCCAGCTGACCTAAGATGTCAATTTTCATCGATGCATTTGAATGTGAATTCGGACAGATTTCGTATGTAAATGTAGCCACGGATAGTGTAGTGTTGTGAGGAGGGACCATTTTAGGGTTCCGTAACCGAAGGATGCCAACGGGACCTTATTACTCGTCTACATCGTCCTAGTTGGCTATCGGTCGAATATTATTATTTTATTTATAATATAAATATTATACTTTTTATTATTATAATTTTAGAACAATAAATATATTTACTTATACAATATTTTTTTCTCTATATATCTTTTGAACCGTTATAGGAAGTCACTAAAAATTTTCACAGAGTGTGTACTACTATGGCTGCTAAAACAACAAATGAAAATTAAATAAAGCTTAAAATCGTTAATTTTAAGCTTTATTTAATTTTAAACCCATACCTGAATCGTGTTAAAGAAATAAATGTAGCGTTAAATATTGTAATTCAAATAAATGATTTGAGTTTGAGTTTTAACCAATTGTTAAAAATAGTTAGGTACTAATGGTAAATTTTTTGCAAAATGTGTTTTTGATCAATTGTTAGTTTATCTAATGGTTATTTTTTTAAACTAATAGTGAATTATTTGGCCATTAGCAATGATAAAAAATAGATCAATAGATAAACTAAAAATTAATAAAAAAAACACATTTTGCTAAAATTTAAGCATTACTTACTATTTTTAATAATTAGATGAGTTAGCTACGGATAAAAAAGCGACTGTTTGACATTGTATGTACATACATATGTAGGAGGTTATAATGCGGGTTCTACCAGTAGACTTGTTTCTATAATTATTATTTCCTTAATTTTTACGTTCCATTTTGTAGTCAAACTAGCTAGTGATGTATTATTGACCGACAACAGGACATGTTGTATATTTCTAAGTGACATTGGAAACTTAGGTAGGTATATAATTATGTCTTAGAGCTGATTTTTCCAACGCCAGATAGTTTTATCCGAGGAATCATTTAGAATTTTTGACAGTTATTTCATACAAAATCTGTCAGACGTCAATTTTATTCCACGACTAAAAATTATCTGTCGATTGAAAAATTAGCGCTAAAATTGGTAAATCTATCGGAAAATTAAAAAGAAACTGAATTTACACATAACGTAACATCACGTCTGTAATCTCCAAAGGATTGTGCACCTAGGTCATCATCATCCGCGTAGCCTCGTCCCTACTATGTTGGGGTTGGCTTCCAGTCGGATGCAGCTGAATAGCAGTATTTTACATGGCACGACTGGCCCGGCACGATACCCCTTGGCAAGACTGGTTGTCAGACTTTCTTCGGCTTCTAACTATCCGTAACGACTGTCAAAGATCTACAAATGACAGCCGGGATCTCTGAGGCATGGAGGGTCTCGGTATGTGATGGATGGTCAGTTGCTCACCCATCCACGGACCAACCTCGGCCACCTTGAGGATCGACCCATGCCTCTGTTATTATTAGCCCTATGTACCTACCTAATATTTTCCTCATAGATCCGTGATATATTCAAGATTCTTCGTATGCATGCATAAACACAGCACACGTTTCTGTTTCCCTCACAATCCATTATTAGGAAGCCATTATTAGCATAATGTTAATGCTAATAGGTAGTTCGGAGAAAACCTCGCTACACCTCCTTGTAATTATTTAAATGATAGTATAGATGTCCTAGAAATATAAGGTCATGTAAAATTGTAGGCCAGTTTTATTGAGATCGATTTTTAAAGCATAAATCTATAATGTTCCCACTGCTGGGACACAGGCTTCCTCTCTGTGAGAGGGAGTGTCTTGTGTCGTCAAGTCCTTTTATGTGTGTCCTTTTGTATGTTTTTTAGGTGAAACTACGTACTTAATATATTATGTAAATAAACCTATGCATATTTTGTACCTACTACCGTTTTTAACCCACCACAAAATATTGGTTTTGAAATTATTAATTATACACAAAATATTTATTTTTAACTTTGTAGTGTTTCTCTTGGAAGGCAGTCGATTTTTTTATATGTTAAAAATGGTTTTGCATAAAAAGTGTTAAATAATAATACCTACGTACAAATTGGCGATTGTACCAAACGACATAGAGATAGGCAGGTAATTGAAATAAACTGACAAAAACAACAATTATAATTATGACAACCGCCCTCAGACTTCCTGAATAACTAGAAACATCCTATTTCAAACAGTCTGTAGGAAATAATGTCCCAACAAGGAACAGTAAAATAAAAATAAAAACTAATTGTTATTAGCTGAACAGTGAGCTAATTGAAGGATATCAATGATTGCTGCATTACGGGAAGGATAGAAACCGCTCCGTGTGTGCACACAGCGACCTTAGCAACAATTCATAAAAACTGTTACAAGTATCTGCCACTAATAATTTTTAGATTAGTAAATATAGACTCGACTTAACACACTATCAGTAGTGTAGTGGTTTCATTTTGACCGCTCAAAATATTCATTGCTTTATTTGTGTGGTTCAGTTCTCACATTTTTCGAACATTTTGAAGCAATGGATTAGCAATATCCTTCAAAATGATTCAGATTGAGATAAATAGTGTTACGCAATTAGGGAGCTGGTTCCTGTGCTGCACCGAGGGCACGTTATTCACCCCAAGCCCTTGTAGTGTATAACCTGCAAAACAATTGACGGTTGCCGATGCTTTTCCAACTTTGTTTTTATAAAACTGAATGTCATCGGTACCCTATGAACCTGGTACACAGCAATTTATGGGGATGGCATGGTGGACGTGTTCTTAAACAAGCTCTACCACAACTTAAAAACAGAATGCCATGATAATATTGTTACGATAAGACTGTTATATTTAACTGGGTCAGTTATATAATAGACTCACACAAGACCATCTTGAACTAGACCTTGCTGCGTAACTACAGTATGCCAATTACGACCCAATCGGCAAAAACGCGTAGTGACCTTCAGTTTATATGCAGTTGATTGTAAACCATATTCTTTATTAAAATAGAGTTTATTTCTGCTTGTCCTAGACGACGTGGCCAGATGGAAGGAAATTAAAAGTAAGTGATATGATATGACGCGTGATTGACAATAATACCTACAAAGACAAAGACATTTATTCGTTCGATAATATGGTAGGTACAGACGCCAGCACATCAAGCTACTACAATCTGTCAAATTTCTTTATTCGATTTTCAACTTTATCACTAAAGCATTAGGTTCAAGGTTGATTGGAATTTGACAGTTTCAGGTAGCTTGATGGGCTGGCGTCTGTACAAAGTTGGTTGGTATATATGGAAAAGTTCAGGACACATCCGCCGCTAACAGCGGTATACGAATATTTACAATAGAATTAGGTACATGTGGGTATAAGACATAAGGTCTTATATATACTACTTATAATCTTATAAACAATACAAAACACTTATATGGACATTTTTACTCTATAATACATTATAAAATAAAGACACAATAATAACAACATTAATATTATACACCTAAATAAATCTACTTTATTATTATAAAAATATTATCTACCCTTATAATCAAAAAAATATTTTAATGTGTAAAAATTATCTTCAAGAAGTAATTTTTTTTGTTTTATATTGTTTAAATATCAAACCCATCACTTCTCTGAAGTTTCATCAGGTAATTTTATTTGACCCTGTTTACTAGACGCGGCCTTTACCCTGCAGTAGGTTAGTACATGCTATTAATGTTGTCATTGAATGCATTAACTATCTCATTATAATATTGATTATTGCTATCAGTTCACAGATAATGATAACAGTAGACAATAAGAACGGGTCTTGACCGTCACCTTCTAGCGAGCCGGCCGCATTACGTAAACATAATTATAATAATTTTAATGATATGCAGTGTTTAATTATGCGTGTTTGTATCAGTTTGGATCACAATAAGTCACGTTTCTAAGTTTTGTTAGTTAACCTAGTACAGTTTTGCATTTTTAAGTGTTTCACGCCTTACAATGTGTAGATAACAATACGACACTAAATGAAACCACTGTCAATACTACTGTAAAAGAGCATTTTTGAACATCTAGTGTTACTTTAGACCCTTGTTTATTTGGTTGGTGATTTGATGATGTTTCCTTTTTTTTTATTTCTGCCTTCCTATTCATTATTGTAAATTTACTTTTAACGACATTATTGTGCGCTCGTAAACATTTTATGTAAATTTAGTTTCTCAGTAAGTGGATTATTGTTAATTTTTAATGAAAATAATAAAGTTCTTAAACCATAAAATAAATCCCAGCATAGAAATTAAGAAAGTGTTTTTTTCAAAATTTTATATTTAGCCTGACTATGGGTTTTGCCAATCTTTGACCAGCTATGGTGACTAAAGTATTGTACATTATACGTATTTGATTGAATTTTCGCCTGCGGACTGAAAACGTCTTTAGATATACGCAGTTTAATTTATTATCGTATTGTCGTCTCCACCTTGTATAGGCTCGCTCCCTGCTACATAGGACTTAATCAATTCAAAACTGACGACATATGAGTGTAACTATTACAAACCTCTGATTTCTCCTTCGGGGAATATAGATGTGTTATAAAGTATATTCAGTCATTTCATTACAGGAATGTACTGTGTATAACGACCGGTCAAATTTTGTGACCGATATTTTTGTCAGTCGTGAAAAAAAATACTAATATACAGAAAACAGTACACCTGCAGTTACGGCACAAAGTTAAGATGATATATCCAACATTCTAGCTTTGACTACAAATGTATCTCTAGTGCAAATAGAGCAGAACAAGCAATGTCGTTTTGTCATCAATACACAAATCAAATTAAAAGTGAAATATAAATTTCCCCTGACACCCCAAATGGATATAACATACGGTGGATGGAAAATCAAGTTTCAAGTGATTTTCTAAACTTAAGTTCCGCATTTGACACAATAGACCATAAATTACTTCTTGAAAAAATTGCAATTACGATGTAAGAGGTAACGCCTTGCTACTATTCTTTTCTTATTTAAAAAACAGGAAAATGTTTGTTGAAATTGACAAAATATAAGAAAATGGCTATAAAAATTCATGCAAATCAACAACGGTACAAATCACAACAGGCGTCCCGCAGGCATCCATCTTGGGACCTATCTTAATTACATAATTTATTAATGATTTAATTCATTATATGAATTTAATTTTACCGGACATTGAAATAGTAATTTTCGCTGACGACACAAATGCAAAATGTGTGGTTCACTGAGAACAAATTAATTATGAATACTTCTAAAACCATGATAATGTTATTCAAAACGAAATCGCGTAATAAAGATGATAATATGGAGATTGTATTGAATGAAGACAAAATTGAGCTCGTCGATGAAGTAAAATTTTAGGCATACCAATTGACAAATTGCTAAATTAGAAACCAGAACTAAAGGCAATGCATGCATCTTTATCATCCGCATGTTACGCTTTGAGAGCTCTGAGCATCGAAATCACTGTAGAAAAACTGAAAATGGTATATTTGCGTTAGTCAAATCAAAAATTAGATATAGCATACTTCCCTGGGAAAACACTACACCCTTTGTACTTAATACGACCTCAAAATTGCTAACACTATGTTCAATAAACCACCAAAACTTAGATGGACGCGGTACGGTGATGAACGAAATAGATTACATTGCAACGAACAAACCGTTCAACGTACTCAGTAACTTCAAACACCCAAGCGATCACAGATAATCAGAATAAAAATAAATACTACCATAAAAAACCAAACACGGTCTAACTTCACATTGAGACCACAGGAAAATATCAACTTGAAAATATACACAGAAGAACTAGCCAAGTATGAGGAACCTAAGAAGAAATCAGTGCAACAGTATTACGATAGAATAGAGAAAACTATCTTGCAAAGCTGCAATCTCGCTAATTTGCCAAAAGGAAGTACACGTAAACAAACAATTATTACAGACGAAATCATAAAACTCAAACAAGAAAAACATAACTTAAGAAATAAACAAAATAAAACCAGACAAGAAAAAAACCAGCTTAGCAAACTCTACAAAGTTATACATAAGTAACTCTAGAGTTATTCTAGAGAAACCAGGAATTAATTTCAAAATCGAAAGAGGAGTAAAACAAGGAGACCCACTCTCTCCTAAAATATTTATAGCCGTGCTGGAACAAATATTTAGAGCGATGAAATGGGAAAACAAAGGTCTGAATATACATGGAAAATACCTGACACATCTAAGATTTGCCGACGATATAGTATTACTCTCAAAAGACCCAAATGAAATTCAGTCTATGATAGAGTCACTATTCGAAGAGAGCAAAACAGTTGGGCTAGAAGTTAACCAAACCAAAACAAAACTGATGACAAACAAACACAAAACACCAGTCATATGTTCATCTGCCAACCTAGAATACGTCGAGGAATACATCTACCTAGGGCATCTCGTTACATTTAGAGATTGTACCGACAAAGAAATAGAGAGAAGAATCAAATACACCTGGAATAAATACTGGACACTAAAATAAATATCTAAGAGCAAGCTACCGACTAAATTAAAAACTAAAACTATGGAAACATGCTTACTCCTTACACTCACATACGCTTGTCAGACATGGCCCCTTACAAAACGAAATATAGAAAAAATTAAAATATGCCAAAGAGGAATGAAGCGAAGCTACATGAACCTCAAGCTAAAAGATAAAGTGAAAAACAGTAGAGTCAGAAGGAAGACCAAGGCAAAGGAAGCGGCCAAGAAAGTACTGGGCTTAAAATGGAAGTGGGCTGGACACGTACAACGAATAACAGACGACAGATGGACAAAAATCAAACACAAAACGCAGATCAGGTAGACCACACAAAAGATTGAGCGACGATATTGCAAAGATAGATGGCAGAACATGGAGCAGAATTGCCAGAGATAGAACAGCTTGGAAACGGTTGGAGGAGGCTTTCTTTTACCGCTGTCGATAGCGGTCCTTGTACACCGTAGTAATAATTAAATTTAAATTAATATAGTTTTATTTAATAATGTTAAATAAGTATTAGATACATAAGGAATAAGTGCGCAAGGAAAAAATAAAGCTATTTTAATTTATTTTTTTATTTATTTTATACCTTCATGAATTTGAAACAATAATTATAACAACGAGAGATAAGGGAAGGGACCCATAGAAAAGGTACGATCAATCCAAAGTTCAATGTTGTGAAACACAGTCAACGATACTAATCAGCAAAATTATTTAACAGGTTGCCAGATCTGAACTAGTTCTTTTAAAACTACACTTAAATGTTTCCTATTTAACAAAACAAATTAAATAACCCAAAAACAAATAACATTGATTTTACAAAATTAATAAAATAACTTAAATTTAGTGAATCCAATAATCAGACAGGGACTAAAATTTTCAAATGCATGAAGAAATTTAATGTCTATTATATTGTATACACGTACACTTGCATTTTGTTTTTTCAAATATTTTAGGTACCTACCTGTGTCAACATTTCCGATTAGAAAACGAAACAAAAAGAACATTCCAAACATTCAAAAATAAATTAGAACGATAAACTGCCCCCTAATTGCGTAACACACGATCAATCGGAATCGGTTTCATTTTGACAGTTCAACAACATTCATTGCGTTATTTAGGTACGTTCTTGAGCAGACACATGACACATTTTTTGAACATATGAAGCAATGGATTACTTCAAAATGATTCAGATTGAGATTGATTGTGTGTTACGCAATTGGGGTGCCGTTCCTCTGAACCGCACGCTACGAAATTATATTTCAGTGCGGTTAGTGGAAGTGCTCAAGTGCTGTTCGCGGAAGTGCTGTTTAAATTAGTGCTCTAAGAGCACTACGAAAATCAATTTTCAAGGGTAAAACGTTAAAAACAAAACCAGGTTAATACATACTGTCTGCACTCGACATATTGATATTTAATTACTCGGGAACGTTTCCAATCAAACACAAAATCACAGTTACGCACTCGTATATTTTAATAAATACTCGTTAATCTTAGGGAAAATCATAAAACTGGTGTATTGACTATAGGTAACATCCATGTGGTTCCATAGCGGATCCTCGACCTTCACTGATTCTAACACGTTCGGGAGTTTTGACATCAACCACTCCACATCTTTTGTGTCCACTAACCCGTCATTCTTCCCATAAATGCACAAAATTGGTACTGTTGTCGCACTGAGGTTGTATTGCGGAGGCTGTTCACTTCCGTATAACACTAGGTTCTGCTCCTTTCCATAGTTAAACTTCTCGAATCTCCTACTCTTCATGCTCTGTCCGTACCGTGCCATGTTGTGCACGGACGTTCCCGCAGGAAAGTGCCCGAAGAGTACCCTCGTAGTCTCGTTGCTGATGGACCCTGAGTGTTTCAAGTCTACGTGGTCGAACTCGTCGATGATTATCTCACACAGCATCTCAGTAAAATCTGACAGCTGGCAGAAGAATGCGGCGAACTCCTGACTAAACGAGCCCTTTGATAACACTTCTTGCACGCCGTTCATTGACAACGCACCTTCCATTCTCTCGAAGGTCTGTGTCAGAGTTCTAAATATCCTCGATTTTGTGTTTCTATGTCTGGCTGCTGGCGCCAAGGAAATCACTAGTTGGGCTTTGTCACAGTATCCTGGCTTTTCAGAACACATCACTAAGAACGTCCCGGTCCCTTGAGAGAAGCCGATGTAGTTCAGCTTCTCATATCCCGTATAATCCAGGACATAGTCGATCATCGCTGGCACATCGTAGATCCCGATCTCTTCGATGTAGAATTTCCAGTAAGCAGCATCTTTGTCAGGGTTCAGGTGAACGTGTCCTCGCGAGTAGTAGTTCCCTCTGACGTTGCCCAGCCAGAGGTCGTAGCACGCATCAGAGATGAGGTAGGCGAGTCCAGCATTTGGGCCGGAATCTATCCAGGAATCGGAGCTCTGCAGTAATCCATGCATCAGCAACACTGGGGGTGACCTCTTCTTCTGATGACAGTTCCTTGCCTTCGCTATCCTGAACATGGTGAGGATATATCCATCGTCCGTGATAACTTTATGTTCTTCAGAAATATATCCATATTTCTCTGTTAATTCCGTGAAGTTCATGAGGGAGTCTTGGTGATACCCCAGGGAGGTCTTCGTCTCCCTACGTATGGGCAGCCATGGCGTCCGCACGACGTAACCGACCGCGACTACTGCCAAGGATATCAGCAGGACGTTAAACGTGTTGAACCGTTTCGAAGACATGCTATCAACTGAGCACCTCCGCGAATCAACTAATCTATATAGTACAAAAGCCTGAATGTGACGCGTGTCTGTGTGTTTGTGGACTGTTTTTTTCAAAATGTGAAGAATCACTGGGATTAATTTTAATGGAATATTATTTTGTTTTGTTTGTGATTTTGCGGATAACTGAGGACCGTTTTTTTTTGTTGAACTTCGTACATTGACATTCGCATCATGCTGAGCTTTTTGTCCTCATATAGGACTTTTATTTTTTTTTTCTTTTTATTGCTTATTTTTCATATCATTTTTATTTTGATTTATGACAGTGTTTAGTTTAGTTTGTGATTTTCTTGTACGAGTCACAATAAATAATTTTTCTTACTTTCTTTAATAGAATAAAATAGGCTATATTCGTTAGTTAAAACTACCAAGTCGCTGGCACAACTATGTATTTATCAAAGAAGAGAAAAACCAAGGCCATTAAAAAAAAAAGAATTCATTATATTTTTTACCAGCGTCTTAAATAGCAAAATAACCAGTATCAGTTTTATTAATGAAGTGCTAATGTTGCTATGCAGTTTTGAGTTTTGATCATTTAATTAAATACATTTTTGATAAAGTCAACCAAAACGTCCAAAACTGAAGTAGGTAATCCCTAATGATATTATTGATGATATTATTGCTACAGATTAGGTACGTGTTAATAAAAGCGACTTAGAAACATTTCAAACACATTCAGCAGAAACTACACAAGTTAATAATATCTTCGAATCTAATATACACGTTTTTTTATGTACCTAAATAAAAATAATTGAAATGAAAAATGAAGAATAAAAACGAAATGTTACTTTATCTAGTTATTCATTTGGACTTAAACACTTGGTGTGTTGGTGTTATTGGGGTTTTCCATCAGGAATCTCTCAGTAGCAGCCCGGAGCCTGGATGTATGCCCGATTGATGGCGATAGAACTGGCGACATGTGGGTGTGCTATAGCTACACATCTGCCTAACTCAAACTTTTATTTATTTGGAAGTAATTTTAGTTGCTTGACTGATAAAAAATATAAAAGTCTCAAGCATCGTCGCGCTCTAAACTAGTTAATATAAAATAGTCACAACTACGTCAGTCGGCTTTGTGCTATTTATTTGTAACTGAACTGACGATGCCCTGCGACTTCACCTGTTATTAATTAAAATAATTATTGTTTGTATGTGCTTAATGTATGTTATTATTTCTATAAGTAAATAATTTGAGTGCGTCAATTGCCTTAAGTTTACTTGTCCGAAGAACGTTAGCCCGAATGATCGTGCCAATGACCTGCGGGGTAGTTTCGTAACACACAAAAAATAACAATTGAACGCAATTTCTTTCATTTTGACAGTTCAGCCACGTTCATTGCGTTATTTATGTTATTGAGCAGGCGATGTTTTCAAACTTATAAAGCAATGGATTAGGAATAGCCTTGGATTGTGATTGAAAGCGTGCTACGCAATTCGGGTGCTGTTGGTCGAAAGAGCGACTGACCGAAAAACATTTGCCCGAAAGAACGAATGCCTGAAAATTGTTTGACGAAAAATAAGCTTGCTTGAAAAATCCGAAAACCGTAAATTTGTAGTTACATTACAAAAAAATCATAATATTAAAACTTTTTACATACCTACAAAGTAAATGCGAGTGGGACTCGCGCTCGGGCTCCCCTTGGAGCACGTCCCACTCGCATTTGATCGGTTTTTTTTAGAGTTGGCTTGGCTCTACATTAGATCTGAGGGGCAATTCTCGTAATTTTAAGAACGTTCACAGTCTGATCTCAGTCTAAATCTGTCAAAAAATCCTCAAATTTTCCTACATTTTGACAAGTTTTTGACATTTGTTTGTCGCTGAGATGAGATTGCGACTAGATTTTGAACGTTTTAAATTACGAGAATTGGCCTTCTGATAACTTTTTATCAGTTAAAGCGTTATGTAAGTCTCGACAACCTACTTTACATGAAATGTTTTTGATGGGTAACATACTCGTATTCATCGTTTAGAACCCTCTCCGCGCGAGTTCAACTCGCACTTGACCGGTTTTTTTCTTTCCTTTGTCCATCTCAGTACTAAGACCTCTTTTGATGTTCCAAGATAATTAGATTAGACATTTTTGGATGCACTTGATCATCGCTTTTTTGGCTTATGATCGATCCATAAAAAGAAACACGTACTTTTAAACAGCGCACCTATTTACATCAATGTATTGGACATAATACTCAAAAAACGTATGACGCAGAATGTGTGCCTGGCAGGTTTTTTTTTAATGTAGGTACCTAATTAGCGAAACATATACCTAACGTTCTTATACCTAACCAATTAAGCAATATTCAGGTTTTGATAAGTAAAAACAGTGAGTCCGATGCGATTTCATATTCTGTTTGTAATGTCAGCTGATCCTTTTAAATAAGGACAAACGATTTCGTACAACAATATTATACGCCAAAAAATTATATAAAACGATTTTTAACAAGGTATCTATTTATTCAAGTTTTAATACTCAATAATCTTTATTGCTTTACCATCATGTGTACTTAGGTGGTAACTATATAATTTGAATCATTATGGACCCCTGTAGGGCACAGCAAAAGGGTTATTAAATCTTTATCATGCACAAGTAAAAAATACTGTACAAATGCGGACTTGATGTCTGAGGCATTTTCTACCAGACAACCTTAGGGTGATGCAGAGACAAGACATGGCAGGTACAATACAAGGAATTAATAACTTGAAAAATAATAAATAGTAATACATAGGAATACAAGGAATTAAAACTATTTTCAAAAACAAAATATGAATGCAAACTCGTATTAAACAAATATTTGTCAAAACTGACTCATCAAAAAACTGAGGATCTTCTTTTAGGCCATCTACCTTAAAATGTAATGCTTTTTATTTAAAACATTTTTCATACAAGTAGCACTTACACATACTCCCCCCTCTCACGCGCACACCCACTCACCACTCACGCACACGCATACATACACACACCCCTACTCCCCCCCCCCCCCACACACACACAAACACACTTACTCCACACACACAAAATTGTAAATGAGAATAGGTAATATAAGGAAATATTTTGTTTCGTTTTATTTTTGTATTTTTGTTTTTACTTGTTTTTTTTTTATTTCTCTTTTTAACTAACCATTTTAACTAACATGTAAAGAAATACTTTGTTAAGTGCCAATGAGTTACAAATATTGGCTTGTGACTTTGCTGCGGGGGGACACTGATCTCTAAGATACAGGGTCACCCCTAGTTTGGAGATCAGGGTTTCAATGTATTGTGCTTAGCATAGCCACTCAGTTGTATAACATTGCTTTAGAATGTACTTAGGCTTTTCTTCAATAAACATTTTTTATTTTTTTTATTTATTATAGATTTAGGGTATCCTAGTATGGACGCCAGTCTCTCACAAAGGATCATATTTTATGCATTTTTGTCAAAACGCTATATTTCTTGTGCTTGTTATAGCTATGTGAACCTTTGTGAAGAGAGAAGAAATAAAGATTATTATTATTATTATAGATACATACCTACAAAATAAACTTTTTCAGGAGAAATAAAAATAAAAGCCATAAACACAACAATTATAACAGTTTTAACCCTTAATAAGTCTAAAAAACTGTGTTTAGACTTATTAAGTGTTAAAACTGTGAAGTAAGTCTAAAAACAGTTTTTTAGACTTATTCATTGTTAAAATGGTTATTATTGTTGTGTTTATTGCTTTTATTATTGTTTTCTGTAGGTACTGATTTACCTACAATCCTACACTACTCAACAACGTCTCTCACGTCAAGGATGCCCGTGTTTTTTTTTAAATTAAAATGGCTCCCGAATATATGAAAAAAGGGAACTTCCCGGGTTACATTGAATGAATCAACTTAACTACTTGGTAAGAGAATAAAGACATCCATCCAATTTCAAACTACTTACAAAAGATATTGATATCTGATTAATTACTAATGAGGTACGTAACACGACGTCCACAAACACAAATTAATTCATTATTACCTATAAAAACGAATGACTCATTTACATTTGGAAGTGGACTGTGACAACATTGACAACCGAATGTAGTCAGGATTATTTTATCAACACAAAAATAATCTAGACTTTGTGTTCTTTCTTTTGGGAATGATGACCGGTCGGCCAATGACATTTGAAGAATGTTTCAAGTTCGCAATGGCTCTTTTAAAAGTATTTAAGTAACATTTGTTTTTGTTAAAGCCGAGGAAATTATTTGAGAGAAATGGAATGGGGCTTTCTTTGTCTTAGAGAACAGTTATAAAGCAGATTCTAACTTATTTTAATAGTTTTAATAATATAAAACCATCACAAAGCGGGAACTGCAAAAGAACATGTACATCCTGCGTTCATCAAGGATTTTATAAACGAAAGACGCAGACTTCGCAGAGTTTGGCACACTAGTCACTACCCTAGAGACAAAACCGCCTTCAATAAAGCCACAGAACAACTAAAGACACTAATCAAAGAAGTGGAAAACGAGAACCTACAATCATATCTCGCAAAACTTACCCATACTAGTGACACAAACTACTCACTGTGGAAGGCAAACAAAAACCTAAAGCGCCCCAAGCAACAAATTACACCAGTAAGAACCCCAACGGGGTCTTGGGCCCGCTCCGACAGTGAAAAAGCTAACACCTATGCTAATCACCTACATAAATAATACATAATACAGCAACAATCCACATCTGGACAATGAAATGGAGAAATATCTCAGGTCACCTATTCAGAGGTGCCCACCACTAAAGCACGTGACACCAAAGGAATTAAGGCGGGAAATCCTAAAGCTCCAGGAAGGCAAATGCCCTGGATTGGACTGGACGACCATATTGACGCTACTCTCTTGAAATACCTTCCAAAAAAAGGATCACTGCTCATAGTCACTATCTTTAACGCTTGCTTAAGATTGTCCTTCTACCCAAGCCAGTTGAAAACAGCTCAGGTAATAATGATAGTGAAACCGGGTAAACCAGCTCAAGAAGTGTCTTCATACAGACCTATAAGTCTCCTTCCGATAATTGGAAAATTACTGGAAAAGGTCATACTAAATAGACTGCGAGAACATTTAGCAGAGATAATACCCTCGCACCAGTTCGGATTTAGAGAGGGCCACGGAACCATTGAGCAGGTGCACTGGAAAACAAACAATATTGCTGCGCAGTCTTCCTAGACATTAGCCAAGCTTACAACAAAGTGTAGTAACAATAATAATGGGCTACTTTACAAAATCTAAAAAATGCTTCCGCACTCTTTCTTTCTTCTGATCAAATCCTATCTTGAAAATAGATGCTACGAAGTAAGATATAATTCTGAAACATCCCAAATGCACGAAATTAAGTTATGAGTTCCACAGGGTAGTATACTGGGACCAGTCCTTTATTTAATATTTAAAGCAGATCTACCCACCTATGAAAATACCACTACAGCAACATACGCAGATGACACTGCAATTCTTTCGAACCATGAAAACCCTGATTCCGCATCTGAAAGGCTCCAATCACATCTGACTCTCATCGAAGCATGGTTCCTGCAGTGGCGTATAAAAGCCAATAAAGATAAGTTAGTTCAAGAAACTTTCACACTTAGAAGGAAAATTATAAAGTTTCACAGGTGGGCAGGCCCACCTGTGAAACTTTATAATAAAGATATCCCACAATCATCAGATGACGCCAAATACTTAGGTATACATTTCGATCGTCGACTCACTTGGCGCAAACACATATGGACAAAAAGGAAACAGACAGCAAACTCCGCAGCATGTACAGTCACGACCACCAATATGTCAACACTTGGCAACTTTCAGTTGCGATTTTTTCGTGAAATAACGAATGCAACGTTAAAATACGACACATTACATAAACCTACGGAACCCCGAAAATGCTATGTTCGTAACAACATAAAATTTCATAAAAAATTAAAGGAGTAAATCGCTTTTGAATAAAGCCGAGTGTATACATACTTTTGCTCGTGACTGTACTGGCTCATTGGTCGTAAGTCACCGCTGACAGATGCCAGTAAAATGGCTACCTATAAAGCTATACTAAAACCTATATGGACTTACGGCATACAACTCTGGGGTACTGCCAGCCATAGTAATATTGAAATACTTGAAAGGTTTCAAAGCAAAACTATGAGAGCCTTGTTCAATATTCCACCACACATAAGCAGTAAATATGTGAATCTAGATTTCGATCTTGAAATTGAGTCAAACAGCAATAATTATCAAGCTAGACTGGCCCGACATATCAATGAATTGGCCGCCGAACTGCAGGGAGTGGGCAGCCTAAAATTCTCTCGCCTCAAGAGAAATAGTATACCTGAACTAGCGACTAGATTCGCAGACAAAAGATGAGGATTGTGCACCACTGGGTGCACGTCTCTGCTGAAGACACATTGGCTGATAAAAAACTGACAGCATATTAGATTATTGTTTGGTACAGATTGCTAAGTAGCAGGATACATAAAAAATAATAATATAAGATGGTGCTATTAGTTAGACAAAGCGAATGATAATCCAAACTATTTAGTGGCACAAATCATCAGGGCATTGCACTTTGTTCAAATATTATAGGTACCTGTATCAACATTTCCGATTCGAAATGGAAACAAAAACAACATTCCAAACATTCAAAAATAAATTAGAAAATCAAGGTTAAAACGTTAATAACAAAACCAGTTTAATACGTTCTTTCTGTACTTGACATATTGATATTTAATTACTCCGTTTCCAATCAAACACAAAATCACAGCTACGCACTCGTATATTTTAATAAATACTCGTTAATCTTAGGGAATATCCTATCACTGGTGTATTGACTATAGGTAACATCCATGTGGTTCCATAGCGGATCCTCGACCTTCACTGATTCTAACACATTCGGGAGTTTCGAAATCAACCACTCCACATCTTTTGTGTCCACTAACCCGTCATTCTTCCCAGAAATGCACAAAATTGGTACTATAGTCGCGCTGAGGTTGTATTGCGGAGGCTGTTCACTTCCGTATAACACTAGGTTCTGCTTCTTTCCATAGTTAAACTTCTCGAATCTCTTACTCTTCGTGCTCTGTCCGTACCGTGCCATGTTGTGCACGGACGTTCCCGCAGGAAAGTGCCCGAAGAGTACCCTCGTAGTCTCGTTACTGATGGACCCCGAGTGTGGCGAATCTACATGGTCGAACTCGTCGATGATTATCTGACACAGCATCTCAGTAAAATCTGATAGCTGGCAGAAGAATGCGGCGAACTCCTGACTAAACGAGCCCTTCGATAACACTTCTTGCACGCCGTTCATTGATAACGCACCTTCCATTCTCTCGAAGGTCTGTGCCAGAGTTCTAAATATCCTCGATTTTGTGTTTGTATGTCTGGCTGCTGGCGCTAAGAAGATCACTAGTTGGGCTTTGTCACAGTATCCTGGCTTTTCAGAACACATCACTAAAAACGTCCCGGTCCCTTGAGAGTAGCCGATGTAGTTCAGCTTCTCATATCCCGTATAATCCAGGACATAGTCGATCATCGCTGGCACATCGTAGATCCCGATCTCTTCGATGTAGAATTTCCAGTAAGCAGCATTTTTGTCAGGGTTCAGGTGAACGTGTCCTCGCGAGTAGTAGTTCCCTCTGACGTTGCCCAGCCAGAGGTCGTAGCACGCATCAGAGATGAGGTAGGCAAGTCCAGCATTTGGGCCGGAATCTATCCAGGAATCGGAGCTCTGCAGTAATCCATGCATCAGCAACACGGGGGGTGACCTCTTCTTCTGATGACATTTCCTTGCCTTCGCTATCCTGAACATGGTGAGGATATATCCATCGTCCGTGATAACTTTATGTTCTTCGGAAATATATCCATATTTCTCTGTTAGTTCCGTGAAATTCATGAGGGAGTCTTGGTGATACCCCAGGGAGGTTTTCGTCTCCCTGCGTATGGGCAGCCATGGCGTTCGCACGACGTAACCGACCGCGACTACTACCAAGGACATCAGCAGGACGTTAAACGTATTGAATCGTTTCGAATACATGCTATCGACTGAGCACCTCCGCGAATCAACTAATCTATATAGTAGGTACGGAATCCTACGGACCGTTAGTTCGGAAACCTGAATGTGATGCGTGTCTGTGTGTTTGTGGACTTTTTTTTCAAAATGTGAATTTTTTTTTTTTTTAAAGGTACACCAACAGCTTCTGTATACAAAATATTAAATAACAGTATACATATAACAGTCATGTTCTTATACAGTTACCAATAACAGGTGAACCAACATTCTCAAATACAGTGAAAACCTAAAGTATAAAAAATAAGAAAAAAAAATCTTTTGTGATTTTGGCGGATAACGGTGGGCCGTCTTTTGTTTTTCTGGTTGAACTTTGTATTGACATTCACATCATGCTGGAATGGACATTGCTCTGCGCCCATACATTGTTCGCCCTGAAACCAAGAGCGTCGGAAAATTATGTGTCGTATTGTCGATCATTAGTAAACTCCTATAAGATCTTATTTGTATAGCGGACTAGCTGCAGAATAGATATATTTCAAAAAAAGTATCATATTTTGAGGTTATAATCGAACCATAACAACTAATATGACGGCACGGTTGGCGCAGTGGTTAAGCGATTGACTGCTGCGCTGCGTGTCGCGGGTTCGATTCCCGCACGGAACAAATATATGTATGACCTACATGTATTTGTAAAATTGTATATAAGTAGTTTATCAGCCATCTTGTTACCATAACACAAGCATTAGGTTGCTTAGCTTGGGACGAATGGTGCTGTGTGAAATGTCCAGGGGATTTATTCATTTATTTTATTTGTTCCGAGTCTGTGTGTTTTTCTATCTATAATATGTATGTATTTACAAAAAAAAAAAAATAGTATATAAGTAGTTTATCAGCCATCTTGTTACCATTACACAAGCATTAGGTTGCTTAGCTTGGGACAAATGGTGCTGTGTGATATGTCCAGGGATATTATTATTATTAATATTAGGTATAGTTTTTCATAGCTCCAAGTAATTTTTAAGAAACTAAAAAACAATAACATAATTACATTTTTAGTTATTTTTCGTACCTACCTAGATAATTAGCTATCTATGCAGTTTATTTCTAAAGCATAAGTGTATGTAATTACAACGTTTAAATGCATAGAATCTAATTAACATAGGTGCCTGTATTCTTAGCATTGATTTTGGATTGAGATAAAATGTTTGTGTGTAATAATGTAAAAATAATGTTGTCTCCTTAGATGATAGTGGTGATATAGCGCGATAGATAGATGGCGTTAGTGTGCATTGATAAATGGCTGAGCGCTTTTGAGTGAATGTTCTAGTGATTCGGATTAAAAAATATTCACAATTTCATTAAAAATTCGATCGTTCGATTGCAATCGATTGGGCATCCCTAATCTTTTTCGATACGACTTGACGTTTGGCGAAGATGGCGGCGATTAATGTTATTATTCGCGTTAAATACTTATAGAATGTTCATTTTGGCATGCAGCTAGTCCGTGTTACAAAAGTATTTGCAACTAATATAATAGAATAGACAATTAATTATCGTGTATGTCCGATATTTCTTGTGCACAGGGCGATTCCGGACAATGTCCTTTGCTTATGATTTTGTTTAGTTTGGTTTGTGATTTTTCTGTACGAGTCATAATAAATACTTTTTCTTACTTTCAGGCTGATTTTTCCCAATGCCAGATAATTTTATTCGAGGAATTTTTGACAGTTCTTCCATACAATTTTATTTCACGAATAAAAATTATTTGCCGATTGAAAAATTTGCCCTTAGTAGAATAACGCTATACCCGCTAGTTAAAACTACCAAGTCACAACTATTTGTTTATCAAAGAAAAGAAAAACCAAGGTCATCTTTAAAAAACAAATTAAAATTCATGATATTTTTTACCAGCGTCTTAAATAGCAAAATAACCAGTACCAGTTATAATAATGAATTGCTAATGTTGCCCTGCAGTTTTATTGGGTATTTAAGTTTGATTGGGTGTTTTTTTTTGTGTGTGTGTGTGCTTTGTTTTTTTAGATGTGTCATAGAGTATTATTTTACCGAACTATATTTCGCCTATTTACAAAATAAATTTTTGCTATTGGCCGAAGCTTCTTTTGAAATTTTTACTTTAGCCAAATGATTTATTTGCCATAATTTTCACTACACTGAAACAACATTGTACGGAATATTATTTGGTAACAAATATACAGCCGGTTACTTGGTAGCATTTTCAATATTAAATTAAAATACTGTCATAAAAAGTCAACATGTTGTGCTACAAAATTTTGTGACAGAAACGAATCGCTGCAAAACCGACTTCACGCAGTTTTGTCTGCCCTACCCTAGAGTTTAAATTAAGCCCGCGTAGGCGCGGAGGGGTGGGGCCGCCCGTGAGCTGAGGAGCAGGTGGTTTGTAGGCCCGCCGCTGCGGCTGAGGCTGGGTGAGAGTTAAAACCACCTGGGACGATAAGCTCGCGTGGGGCCACCCAAACCCAGCAGCGCTGGAGCCGTGACAGAAACAATGCTTGCTGCATGTTGCATGCCTGCTTGTTTGCTTGCATGTTGCATGCCTGCTTGCATGTTACTTGCTTGCTTGCATGCTGCATGTCTGCTTGCACGCTGCATGCCTGCTTGCATGCTGCATGCTTGCTTGCACGGTGCAAGCTTGCTTGCATGCTGCAAATCCCCTGTATTATTGATGAATCACTTCGGTTAGGTTAGGTTAGAACTGTGACTATTAAAGAGCGAAAGCGAGCAAGCTAAGCGAGCGTGCCGCGGCAGCGGCCGCCTAGTACCAGATCATCTCTATTGTTGGTGAATCATTTGGGTTAGGTTAGGTTAGAATTGTGACTAGGGAAACAAAATATTTTTATACGAAACAAAATATTTATATAAACAATCATAGTTTTAAATGAGAACCAATACACTGTAAAAAATCGTGTATGCCCCGTGGTCCCTCCCGTAGTCCCTGGAAGGGACCACGGGGAATTTCGGTTTAGGCGCATTAGGGCTAATTCTCATTTTGGCAACCGACTCGCTAATGGACTACTTCTCATTCTTTACCCGTGGTCCCTTCGAGAAATACAATGCTGCCGAATTAAAATGGTAGTTTCTACCGTAGTGGGTACTTCATCATATTATAGTTTTTTCTTTAAAATTATTTTATTTATCTTTTCTTCTTTCGCTATACTCGTATACTTTCTTCGTTTCGGTTTTGTTGGCTCACCGTTCATTGTTTTTTCAATTTCAGTTGAATTTATTTTACTTTCTTTAATTCATTCATTGACAATATTATAAAAACCCTGAGTTTTTTTTCCGATAATTATATTTATACGAGTATGATGATGCCAAGATTCGGCGTGATTTTGGGTTCCTGGTAAATTTTTTTCATGTAGTTCTTGAACATTCAAGGAGGAGTTTGATTTTCACATTCAACGTAATTTATTCCCAACCATTCTATTTTTTTTTTTTTACTATCACCAGTAAAATTCTTCATAGTTCAAATAACTTAGTGCAAAAATACATTTAATGTCTTTTACAAAATCTGGGTCGTTTATGTACAAATTTTGTAGTCCCTCAGTTTCTATAAGTCTATATATAATTTGGCCAAAGTGAAAGTTACAACCTTTTATCAATACATTATCAAAATTTTGTCGAATACTCAAAATTGCTGCTTTTTCAAAATCAGTAATACAATAGTTTGGTTCTAAGTGAATCTCGTTTTCAGAAGCCTATTCTAGCAATAGTTCAAACAATTTATCGTGCGATTTCTTGTCTTTATGTGTACATAGAGCAAAAACTATAGGAAAAGTTTTCTGTTCATTTATAGATAAACAACCATGGATCGTATACAACATGTCCCGGAATTAACGGACACCACCAGACACCCCAATTAGAATATTATATTATAAGCATAATACATACACTGATTTTTATTATTATGTAAAAAACATTGTTTTTTTAATAAATTAGTTATACTGACTGTGCGAGAAAATTATGGTCACATTACAAATCTACGCATGCATACAGTCGCACTCGTATAAGGGTCTAGCTTAGTGGGTATTTCATCCATTTTGGTTTGTTTTGACTGTACAGCGGAAGTGTGACAGTAATTTACGTAGTTTTAATTATTTTTGGGATAAAATATTGCCTAAAAAATACAGAAATCGATTCAGTAAACGATTCTGAACAAACTACTTTCATAATGTGAATTAATACAGTTACACATTGTATAGTTGCAAGAATATAGATGGCACAATTTTAAACGTTCCATCTAAAATTTAGTAGGCAGACTCACTGAGCAATTTTATTAATTTGCGAGTAGAGAACAACATTCTCCTCTTTTTATCATCGTATTCTATGTCTTTTATCAAGAAAATGTCATCATTAATTTTGATCAAATCCGCTAATTTCTTACATAATATATGTTTTATACTTTCTACTTGTTTTCTTTATTAGTTGCTATCTGATGTATGTATCTGATGTATTGTGTGTCTTTTGGTATGTGCAAAATAAATGTATTTTTCTTTCTTTCTTTCTATGATCTAATAATTTACACGTAGTTGCACAGTAGGTATATAGTAAAACAAGCAGTATGATACCTAATTAATATATTTATAAGAAATATACACAAGGTTATTAGCTGTAAACAATCTGTGCAATTATGAGTAGGAAAACGCATCTGTCATTAGTTTTTTAATTCTACCTCCTCATACTAAACATAATATCATACTTCTTTGTGACGAGCAATTATGTGTTTATTTGTCTTGCTATTCAGTTTTACAAGGCGTTTTTATTTCGGAATTCTATTAATCGGTATTTTAATAATCGGAATTAGTATTTTTGATGTTTCAAATTATCATTAAGTCGAACTTTTTGTTATTCGATCTATTGAAACTCGGTATTTTGAGAATAGTGATTATAAACGTTAGGAATTATAAAAATAGGAGTAATGATAAGTCGGAGTTGTTATATTCGGAATTTTGAGCCATTCGGAATGATGAAAATCGGTATTTTGAAATTCGTATTTGTGACTGACGCAATAAAGTTTTTCATATTTATGTAGTGTACCCAACCGGCACACGTCGGTCGTCCTGCCCGGTTAAGTCATCATACAAACAGCAGCGCCACCTACCGGGTCCTATTGTGTTTTCAAACCATCCAGGAACACATTACACTATACACACAAAATTTCATCGTTTAGAAGTTAGGTGACAAACACGTGCAGAAGAATTATATACAGGGTGGCAGGGACATCGACGCGCAAACTGTAACCATGGATTCAGCACATGAGTTTAGACCCCATAGCGTCGAAATTTTTCGTCACTATGGGGAGGATTCGTAGATTATTGTTCATATTAAGTGGTTTTTTAATTCGGCATCACCCACTCATGACGTTAAAAACAAACAATGAAAATTAACATAAAATGTAGTCAAAATTAAAGAGAGAAAAACAAACAAATGTGTTGCCTTTTAGGGTTCCTTATACAAAAGTGCCAACGGGACTCTATTACTAAGGCTCTGCTGTCCGTCCGTCTGTCTGTCACAAGACCTTATCTTTTGAACCGTAATAGGCAGACACTTTTTTCACAGTGTGTACTACTATGGCCACAAATGAAATTACAAATAAAAAACGCGTCCTCATACAAGATATCATCATTTTTTATTTAAATATGTACTGTTAAATATTGTACGCTGGTTCGGAATCCTTCGTGTGCGAGTCCGACTCGCACTTGGCCGCTTCTCTAACTGAAACTTTTATTTCCGGATTAATTAACAATGCAAGTCTCAACGTGAGACCAATGTCAATGTGAGTAATGTATTAAACCAGACATCATCTGCACACTGCGTGCTGCAATTAAGTCAGGGTTAATCGCAACACACAGTTAGCAGATGATCCTTCCATCTTTACCTGATTTAGCCTGTTTAGTATAATCAGCCTATAACGTTCCCACTGCTGGGACATAGGCCTCCTCTCTGTGAGAGGGAGTGGGCTGTAATCCACCACGAGGACCCAGTGCGGGTTGGTACATGTCACATGTCTTCGAATTTTTGGTTTTAGGACATGCCGGTTTCCCCACGATGTTTTCTTTCACCGTTTTGAGAGCAGTGGTGATGAAATAGTTTACACAAAGTAAAGCTAAGGTACTAGGTTAGGTTTCCAAGTCGTGCTATGGTATTGGGTATTTGGGTAGCAACCTGGAAGCTGGGATTAAAGGTGTGCTGGATAAGCTGGCCCCATTTTACATGGTACTTAAATAGCAAATGGAAGGTGTAATTTACACGTACGTGTACGTGTACTCCCGGAAGTACCTATAGGTAGAGGTGCGTCATAATATAATATGTTTCGAAAGATTTGTAGATAAAAATTCCGCCTTTTACTGCATAATTATGAAACCTGAAATTAATTTAAACTATTAATATGCAACTCTTATGCTTCCTAAGATTTAGTATGCAAATATATTTTTTATTTTTTCTAATTCTAAACTAAAATAATATCACTTATTTGTTTAAGTAGACAGATATATTATATACGGAAGGAGATATTTTTATAACTTTATCAATAGTGCTAGTCACTCTGAGATATTAGTTAATATTATAAAGCGGTAATATACATATTTGTGAGTTTGTATGTAGGGGGTAATCTTCGGAATTACTGAACTGATTCCGAAAATCCTTTAACTAATGGGAAGCTACCGTATTGCCGAGTGCCATCTATTATGATGATTAAACTTGGGAGAAGTGAGCGTGGAGTGAGCTGTCATTCCAACTAATGCTAGGGTTTCACACTATTGACAGCTCACTCTAAGCTCACTTCACCTAAATTTTCACGGTGAGATTTTTGCAGAATCGACCGGCAGGATTAGGATATAGGATATCTATCATCTATACTTTTTATACCGATATTCCCACGGGATCGAGACTTTAAATGCGGGTGAAACCGCAGGGCGCAGCTTGTAGGATATATTTTATGTTAAAACAAGCAATTTCATGCAGACGAAGTTGTATGGGATTTAGCTACCTGCACAGAGGTAGCAGACTCATCAGCACACTTGTGGTAGCAGACTCATCACCACACTTGTGGTAGCAGACTCATCACCACACTTGTGGGTTGGATTGGCGATCACAGTATGTAACTACATATGTACTATGGCGAAGAAGTATAGGGACAGTAGGTACACTCACATTCTGCCAATAAAGTTATAAGGTCAACCGAAATCATACACAGGTTGAGGCTTCCGCATGGAGGAGTGAATATATTTTGACTTCTCGGCATTCAAATTGCTATGGTCTCTAACTTGTTCAGAAGAATAGAAACAGACACCGTGTCGAAGAATAGAAACAGACACCGTGTCGAAGGCCTTAGCTAAATCGAGAAACAATATTTACTTAAAAGCTGATTTCAATAAATTATCATTTGGTGCGATCGCAAACCAGTTTTACGAATGCGTCTAATTTAAATTGTGACAGACATACGAGTATTCAGAGCGAGTTTATTATTATAGCCAAATCTATTAATATACCAAGGCTTCCTTCCCTGCCCTTGCATTCAAATTATCGTGACAGTTTTGTACAAAAGATCAGTATCACATACTTAAAAGATTAGTAGTAGGCATGATACCAGCTCGGTGCGGGTCAAAATCAAAATCAAAATCAAAAGTCATTTATTCAAATTAGGCTGAGAATCAGCACTTTTTGAACGTCAAAATTACAAAAGACAGTCCCCCAAAAACGCCCGCCCTTAACCACTTCCTAGTGCTATCGCTGGGAAGAAGAAGTGGCGCAACAAACTCCCCAGCAGCACAGCTGTCTGTTCGATTAAAAAAAATACTTGATGTATACAATACTAGGTGCTTATGTTCGGTAATTAACATTACAAAACCAGAACATACAATTTAATTATTTGCCATAATATGTCAGCTAGCCACGCCAATATACCAACAAATATAATAAAAACTATACGTACTCAAGCTAAAAAATAATTAATTAAAATGTAAATAAAAAAAAACTTACTACCCAAATAAAAGCCTCCAGGCATAAAGGGCGTGACAGCTTACACATTTATGCATTGCTGGGTTCTAAGACCTGGCAGTAAGCTAATTCTGGAGAAGGAACATAAACATTGTCTTGCGTTAAACTAGGGTGACCAACTATTCTTATCGTCTAAGTAGTCGTTGATGGAATAGTATGCCTTTGAACAAAGGTTGGATTTTAGTTGAGCTTTAAACGCATTAAAAGGCAAGTCTAGAAAAGAAGAGGGTATCTTGTTATAAAAGGTTATACCAAGCCCAACAAATGAGTTATGAACCTTATAAAGCCGGTGAAAGGGGGCACGTAGTTTGTCCTTATTTCTAGTGTTAACACTGTGAATATCACTATTTTTAGTGTACAAGTGTAAATTTTGCCTAATATATAAAATGTTGGCAAGGATGAATTGTGATGCAACCGTGAGAATACCAATATCTTTAAAGAAATCTCTTAGAGAAACTCTGGCACCTAGCTGGTAAATTGCTCGAACAGCTATATGAGGTCCCCACTGAAGTTTGGCATCTACTGTTAGTCCTAGAAAAATTGCCGAGCCTACAGTTTCAAGCACCTCTTTATCTAAGACGATGTTGGGTCCTAGGTTTCTAACATTCGGTAAGGCGAACTTTACACATTTGGTTTTCTTGGCATTGAGAACTAAGTTATTTGACGTAAACCAATCTGTAACTATTGAGAGTGCACTGTTTACGTCGTCAAAATCTTGTCTATTCCTGTCTACTTTAAAAATAAGAGAGGTATCATCTGCAAACAGTACAACATCACAGATGCCCGTCAAATGGAATGGTAAATCATTAATGTAAACTAAGAACAAGAATGGACCCAGTATTGAGCCTTGCGGAACACCTAACTGAACTGGTAGCCCGGATGACTTCACACCATTAACATCTACACATTGGACCCTATTATGTAAATACGAAATAATTACGTTGAGAGCTTCGTTTTGGACACCGTAATGACGTAATTTACGCAAAAGCGTGTCATGGTGCACGCAATCAAAGGCTTTGGAGAGATCACAGAAAACTCCAATAGCATTCTGTGATTTCTCCCATGCATCAAATATGTGTCTCAACAGAGCAACACCCGCATCTGTAGTTGAACGACCTTTTGTAAAGCCATATTGCTCATTATGGAGGAGGCTATTTAAATTAAAATGTCTTAGCAGCTGCTTGAGTATTAACTTTTCAAATATTTTGCTAAATGCAGGTAAGATAGAAATAGGCCTGAAATTGCCAACGTCATTCTTATTACCTGATTTAAATAATGGTATGACTTTACTACTCTTCATGAGGTCAGGAAAAGTTCCTAAATCAACACATTTATTAAAATTAACAGCTAGATAGGGGGCTACGATGTCTATTATATTACTTATAAGTTTAGTGGAGATGCCCCAATAATCACCGGTGTTTTTAGACTTAAGTGTATTAAAAACATTAACTACATCACGCGGGGTTACATGTTCGAAACTAAATAAGGGACTACATTTAGGTACACTACTGTGCAAAAGGTTTTCAGCTTTAGACGAGGACGAATTTAAGGAGCGAGTCGTAGTTATCGGTATGTTGGCAAAAAACTCATTAAATGCCTCAGCTACGTCAGCTGCTTTGTTAACTAATTTGTTGTCGACCATAATCTCAAGTAGTTTTTCTTGTTTAACCGATTTTCCCGTTTCATTATTAATAATTTTCCAAGTGGTTTTTACTTTATTAGTAGAATTTTTTATTGTATCGCCTAAAAATTTTGATTTAGCAAAAGCACTAATCTTTTTGAATAATTTTGAGTAAGTTTTGACATACTCTAGGAAGGAAGTATCAAACCTGTATTTTTTCAAACCATATAACTCGTATAGTCTCGCTCTACTTTTATAAATACCGGGAGTAGCCCATTGGTTAAAGCCAACAGAGGATCCATTAATGTTAATAGTTTTGGTCTTGAAAGTGGATTGGTACTCTTTTTGCACAACATCAAAAAGGGCACCATAAATTTCATTAGGATTCTCGTATTCTACTATCGATCGATCGGTCAGAGGCCGCTTGTCTTATACGGAAGATCAATGGACCACCTTGATAGCATTGACCGCCATGCTTGCTCACTGTTACTTAATTTGACTTCTCTATAAGTACAGGTTATTTCTTAGTAGAAGCCTGGGATCTGTGGGTCTACTGCCTAAGCACGAAATCCGTAGTTTCAGCCGAAGTTACGGACACTACGTATTCCGTATCAGCTACGGATTTGTTGGGAGCCCAAAGTAAGAACGAATGACAACAAGTTTTGGCAGTAAGTGGTCCTTACTCCCGAAAAAGTTAATTAATCGGGACTAGGGTTCATTTTGAAGTATCGAACTACTTGCAGACGGGCCTCTAACATCGTCGACGGACTTAGAGAGTTGGTCCCCTGGATTTGTGATTGCAAATGAATGAGATAATTGAAGTCGTGCACAAAGCACACAACACCCCTTCAAGTCATGCACAAAGCACACAACACCCCTTCAAGGCTGGTTTACATTGATCCAGTAATGTTTATGCAGCATTAGCAGTAACACTGGATATAGTCACGGGAGGCAGTCACTCCATGTAATATACTGGTATTCAGCTGCATCCGGATAGACTGGAAGCCGAACCCAACATAGTTAGGAAAACTCAGGCGGATGATGATGATGACCAGTAACACTGGATCGAATTTAAATGATTATACATGAAATGTATTTCTGTAAATTGGTTTTAAAAAAAAACTTTTACAGGAATAATTTATGTTTTAAAAGTAGTGGAAATTGGTGTTTCCTTACCGAAAAAAACCCTATTCTCAATCAGCACCACATACTGGATGCAAGTCTGGATTGAAAAGAGTAAAAGTTTATCCAGCATGGATCCAGTATTACTATTTTCAAACGCTGGATTTAATTATTAGATCAATGTAAATCAGCCACAAGACCCGATGAAAGGATAATCCAGCTTATAATGTTCCCACTGCTGGGACACAGGCATCCTCTCTATGGGAGGGAGTGGGCCATAATCCACCACGCGGGCCCAGTGCGGGTTGGTGGATGTAACATGTCTTCTTGGTGGCTCTAAGACATGCCGGTTTCCTCACGATGTTTTCCTTCACCGTTTTGAGAGCAGTGGTGATCAAATTGCATACACAAACTAAAGTGCCTGCCTAGGTTCGAACTCACGAACAACAACTCGTATGTCGGGGCCGGTACCACTGGGCCACCACCATAGATTATACAGTAGCCACCACGGCTCAAGATGAAAGAATAAAATCAATTAGATCTTAATTGAAACTTGATATATTCGAATAAAATTCTTACTTTATTTGTATAGGATATCCAATTTATGTAGCATTTTAATTTATATAAAATAATTTATCTATTGTTAATAAAGAATATCTATTGTTAATAGCGACAAGACAATGTTATTAAATGTACATTTAACAAGACGAGCATTCCATTTAGCAGTTTAATTAAGGACTCGGTATCGAGACGATATCAACAAGTAATATCCCGGCGTCCCGAGCCAGCAGCGTCATATAATATCCCGGCGTTCCGAGCCAGCAGCGTCATATAATATCCCGGCGTCCCGAGCCAGCAGCGTCATATAAATGACACGCTGTACGAAACTTCAGTAGGACCAACAAAACTACAACTCGAAGAAGCAGAAGGGTTTTTTGTCTTTCACACGCTGTCTACATCTCTCTATCTATTCTCCTATCGCTGGTATGCTGGAAGAGATTTCTTATGAAAAAACATCACCTTTGTACCTATTTTTCTGTTCTGTGTGTGTACATAAATTGTAAAATACATAAATAAATAAAATAATCATCATCAATCATTTTTTTATTTCTAACCACTATTTCTGGAATTTTATTTATGGCTTGCCGTTTGATTAGCGTCATGGTGAGGTGAAAACAAAACTCACTCAAAAGTCTCACGCTTGGAGTCACTCGTTCAGCTTGCAGAGAGCGGTCGACCTAGTAATAGACTTTCTGACTAAAGTTCTTTGATTTTTTAAGTAAAAAAAAAAAATGTTTTGACTGATTGTATTATCGAGATTACATGTATTGTGTCCATTTTGGTATTAACAAAAATGGAAATATGCAACCACAACCTCGCAAGGTGGGGGGGCTATGGACGGTGCGGCAGCAGGGTGCGGATGTGTAGCTGTGGCTCAAATTATGTCCCACCTCCTATCCTCTCCTCTGTGCCTCAAAAAATGCAGCCATAGTGATCTCTGCGCTAACACCGACGTTCCCATGGAAGTGACGAAGTGTTGGGCCATCGAACTTTAGTACACTCTCGTGCCATAGACACGACGTAGAAGAAGAATGCACAAAATAAAATAATTTCATTTAGTTTTTTCAGGCGCAGTTCGTATTTGTATTTCTGCATCATCTGCACAGTGACGTCTATAGAAGAGCTACGCTCAGCCGAGTGACCCAGTTAGCGCGATCGATGCGGAGTCAACGACCGCGTCTGATTGATCATCACTTTGGGAAACGCAGGAATGTTGCCGGTAATTGCGAGATAATTGCTGTAGGTTTAAAATTTTATGCAATTATGAGGTTTTATTTGGGATTTAGAGTAGAGTGAATTGTAAACGTCATGTTTATAAACATTAGGTCTCAACACCTAATGTTTATAAACAGGACGTTTACAATTCGGTAGTCCTACGGTACGGTTCTAAATACATCACGCCTGTTCCCCAAAGGGGTCGACAGAAGCGTATAGTACCTACACCCACATTTCACCAGTCTCATGACATAAAATGGGGCGAGCTCATTGCCATGAACCGGGAACAAATCCAGCATACGGCTGCTACATAGGAAATCCTAATTGAAACACCTAATAACAATTTAACCGCTCTATCCCATCAAACCTATGGACCTCATAAGCTCAGTCGCGTTTTCAGCCACTAGACCAACGTCGCCCTCAATCACAGCCTCCTCCATTATTACCTACTTGATAGGTACTCTACTGTCATATTAATCACACTACCCACACGTAAGAGCGGTTTTCATCCACGAAAAGGTCAGCCTGTCTCCTCAAGATGTCGTTAAAGGTGACTAAGGGATTATGTCGAGGGGACGTCGAGATAAGAGCCACACTGTAGCTGCCCTCACAAACCCCATACGCTCATATATAGTGAGTTGAGCGCTTTAAGTTTTGAGTTGAGCTAAACGATTACTGACAAATGCGTTCACTGACTGGACAGGTCCACTCAAATCTGTGTGGTTCTTTCCTCAAAAGACCATTTCAGACAATCTACATGGTCCTCACATGATCTGACCAAGATTATGTCTGTACTTTAAAAAACCCCTGAGATCTAGCTTTTTTTTAAATATGACGTATAAAATTGATACTGATATTCTAATTAAAGAATAATGGTACTTATAATCTGCCTGCCTTTTCCCAACTATTTATGGGTCGGCTTCCAGTCTACCCGGATGCAGCGGAATACCAGTATTTTACACGGAGCGACTGCCTATTTGACCTCCACAACTCAATTACTGGGTAAGACGAAACCCCTTGGTAGGTTGTCAGACTTTCGGGCTTCTGACGACCCGTAACGACTGTCAAAGATCCACGAATGACAGCCGCACCAACGCTTAAAGTGCTTTCCGAGGCGCGGAGGGGTCTTGGTGTGTAAAGATGGGCACACATCCACGGATCAACCGCGGCAAGCGTAGCTTAACCTGATCGATCGACCCGTGCAGCTGTTATTACTTAGCGACAAGCTCCTAATTTTAAGAAATTGGTACTGTTTTAATATTCTACAACCAAAACGATTCGTTTCCGTGTTTTCCGCATCAGCAATGCTGTAGGAGATGTTAGATGTACTATGGAATCTATACTAGGCTAACGAGTGAACGACAATTTATTGGAACCGGAAATTAGTTGATAAGAATACTTACTTTATTTTGCCAGAAACATGGTTACAGGGTGTTACATTACATTATACGTTGTAGCAACGTTGTTACGTTACATTATGCATTGTAGGGAAACTAATCACTTAGTTCTCCTACAATTCTGACTGAGAAGAATATTGTTTATTGAAAGATACATATCTAAACGACTTTTAACTAATATTATAAAGAGAAAAAAATTGATTTTATGTATGTTTGTTTATGTACCGTATTTTAGATAAGCGTGTTATTATAGTGTGCGTTTACAGACCCTCAGATATTTGAGTCAGTAATGGAAGATGTTCTAGCAAAACTTGGAACTTGTAAAAAATCGCTAGTTATCTGTGGTGACTTCAATATTAATATCTTAGACAATAGTTCAAATAGCAGTCGATTATTAAGTCTCTTTAAATAATTTAATTTGACAAAAGTGTTTTCAGAACCAACCCGCATATCTATAAATTCTGCTACATGTATTGATAATGTTTTTTGTTGCTGCGAATACTTAGATAAAGTCATAGTAAACTATCTCCCTTCCTGATCACAGCGGTCAAACCGTTGTGTTCAAGGCCAATACACAAGTACAAAAAAATCTGATATGAACTAGACAAACAACACCAAGCCATCTAAATAGATTTAATAATAACTTAATTAGTAAGTTACGTGTCAGGTGCCAGGCCATGTTAAAAAAAATGTAAATGAATTATATGAGAGGTTCTTTTCGGTAGTACGCACCGAGTATAAGAAAACCAAAACTATAGGCCCAAGTTTTTTATTCAGTGACTGGGCAACTAAGGGTATTAGTAATAAAATTAGGGAAAAATTGTTTGAGCTGTATGGCCTTAAACTTTATATTAACTCTGAAACTTTTAAAAATATCTGCAAGGTAGCTAAAGCCTTGTAACAAGATCAAGCAACTACAGTACTAACTAGTAACAAGATCAAATCAGCCGATAATAAAATAAAGACGGTTTGGAAAATTATCAATGACGAAACTTACCGGAATAAAAGACATAATAATGATTTCACAATAGAGACTTCGCATGGTCTCATAAGCACAAAGAAGTTGCTCAAGAATTTGTAAATTTCTTTACCAGTATTCCACATACAACTACTGAAATCATATTATATTCCTCGCCTTTGTGTCTATTGATTTATTAAGAGCAAACACATCACATCCGGCCAGATTGAATTGAAGCTTTCAAGCAAATCAAGATCAAACTAACCGAAGATCTATGGGGAATGTCTATCCGTACTTAGCCTTAATATTTAATTTGTGTGTGAATCAAGGAGTCTTCCCGGATATAATGAAATACAGCAGGGTGATACCACTTTTCAAATCGGGGGACAGTATTATGTTAAAAATAAATAAAGACCCGTATCCTTGTTACCGGTTTTCAGCAGGGTGTTTGAAAAGGTGATGCTGAACCAAATGCTCAATCATTTTAACACCAATAAAATATTACACGACCAACAGGTATGGTTTCACCAAGGGACGTTGTACAAGTGATGCCGGTGTCACCTTATTAAAACACATTTTTACGGTGTCGGAAGAGTCCCAAGACACCATTGGAATTTTTTGTGACTTCTCCAAGGCTTTTGATTGCGTCGACCACGAAACCTTACTTTTAAAACTTGAGCATTACGGACTTGGAAAACTTGCACTCAGTTTAGTAAAATCTTCTTTAAATGATAGACAATTAACAGCAACTTCAAATAAATGGTGTCAATTCACTCGGTTTACCAGTAAAAATGGGTGTACCACAAGGCTCGATATTAAGTCCTTTCCTCTTTTTAGTATATATTAATGATCAACCCCTAAAATGAACCCCCATAATAAACGTGCATCAAATCTTGACAACGTAAATAACGCCCTACTGCAGCTACCTATCCAAAATTGGTTCACTGCTAATAATTTAGTAAAACAATGAAGTGCATAAGATTTTCTTTACCAAATGTCAAAAGTAGTCATTGTGAGATAGAATTGAATCAAGATAAACTAAAATTCGTCGATAAAACTGTTTTCTGGGGATCAGGCTCGACACAAGGCTTCAATGGGGTTCTCATTTAACATCCCTTGCAGGGCGACTGAGTTCAGCCGCGTATGCTGTGAGAAAAATCCGTCAATTTACCGATGTTGATACCGCGAGACTAGTCTATTTTAGTTACTTTCATAGTAATTATGTCGTACGGTATTTTACTATGAGGACTACTATAACTACCTACAACTACTATTTTTATTCTGCAGAAAAGAGCCATCAGAGCCATATATAGCATCCGCAGGCGTGACTCGCTAAGGGAACTGTTTAAAGATATATATAACATACCTTGTCAATATATCTATGAAAACATTATGTACGCAAGGAAAAATCTACATTTTTTTTTGTAAAAGAGGTGAAAGACACAATTATATCACTAGAAATAGGGAGAAATTGGTTCAACCATGTTTCAGGCTCGCTAAAGTAGACTCATCTTTTATGGGGTACTGTTTAAAATTTTACAATAAAATACCTCCCCACATAATTGAACAGATATTAATAATTTAATCTTGTATAAAACGCACACTATGCAGCCAGGCATATTATAAATTGGGGGATTACATCGCTGATAAAAATGCTTGTCTAAACGCTGGTCCTGCTCCATAAGGACGCATAAATAAATTGATTAGCATTTGAAAATATTGTTGGACCTGCTGAACATTTTAAAATATGTAACAAACCTTATTTTAATCCACCAACGCCACCCATCATAAAAGAGAGACACCACAACATGCCGCTAATCGACGCTAGATGGCGCTGTCGCAATACGTCACGTTTCTGAATCGCGGTGTCGAGAGTCTCCGAGAGTCAATGACCTCCGGTGGTATATTTGTTTTTTTGAAGACTGAACTAGTGGTGCATCCGTGAATTACGTCCTACTTGGAATAATTACACGGGACTCCGCTACAAAGTTAGCCTAAGCTATAGACTTATTGTCTTTTTTTGGTTTAGAGGACACCTTATCCCCTCCTTCGTCCCTTCTGGGAAAAGGTTGTGTGGGTTCGTCCTATACATATTCAGTACTAAACTACCATTGTGTGAACAATAAATTCTTGCCTAACTAACTGGACTTCTTTGTGCCGGAAACGGTGACGACATACGCTACAAACTGGCGACCAACGGTGGGCCCGACAAGGATCAACAGAAGTACGTCACCCGTGCAGGCAGAATAACGACGTCAGCTGTGAAGACCTCACCTAAAGCGATGTCAGTCAACCTGTCCGACGCCCAGTTCCAAACCTTACTGGAGAAGATCTCACCGTCTAGGCAAGGATCCTTCACGACGTGCACCGCCCAATATGACGGGACCAAGAACTCTGAAGTTCTAGAAGCGTTCCTGGCAGCGGTTACAATTTTCAAACAAATTGAAAATATTACGGATGCTGATGCCCTTACCAGTATTCCGCTACTGATGAAAACTGATCCAGATAAAACCAAAGCCATCCTTGAGAGGCCAGTCCCTAAAAACGTTAAACAGCTAGTATCATTCCTGCAAATGTGTTCCTGGTATCGTCGGTTTATTGAAAACTTTTCAGGGATAACTCAACCACTAACTAAGCATACGAAAAAAAAGGCAGGTTGGGAATGGAATACGGAACAAGAAGATGCATATAACAAACTGAAATACCGGCTTACAACTGCGCCTGTCCTAAAACAAGCAGACGGAACAAAGCCCTATATCTTGAAGACAGATGCCAGTGGTTTTGCACTCGGAGCAGTTCTCGTCCAGGAGGAGAAGGAAGAAGAGCACCCCGTGGAATACGCGAGTAGATTACTTACGGCTGCTGAAAGAAATTATTCCACAACCGAGCGAGAAGCGCTAGCCGTAGTATGGGCCTTAGACAAATTTCGAGCGTACATAGACGGCTCACCGATTACTGTTATCACAGATCATCAAGCGTTGAAGTGGCTCATGAATTTAAAGTCACCAACAGGCCGATTGGCTAGATGGGCCTTGCAATTACAGTCATTTGACGTAAATGTTCTTTACCAACCCGGTAGAATGAACACTGTGGCGGACGCACTGTCCAGGCCCCCGTGTTGTGAAGAAACCTGTGACATATGTCTACTTACCATAGACATGCCCAGAAGAAGTACTAAAGAAGTACGAGAAGAACAGATGAAAGACGAAAAGATTAAGAAAATAATAGAGGCTCTTGAGGAAACACAAACGGTGGAGGATGCCACCTATTGGAGTAACAAAGGCTATCTAATGAACAATGGCATGTTGTACCGCCTCCACCCTGATTCTGAAGTGGATGACGCTCAATTATTGGTACCCGAGCATGAATGGAGAAATGTTCTTAGTGCCTACCACGATGACCCTCTTGCCGGCCACTATGGTGCTGAAAAGACCTACAGGAAGATCGCAAATAGATATTATTGGAGTGGAATGCGTAAATACGTTACGAGTTACGTACAAAATTGTTTAGAGTGCCAAAGATACAAGCCCTCAAATCAGAAGCCTGCGGGTTTACTTCAGACTACTACTCTAAGTCAACGATTCGAAGTAGTATCCTTTGACCTATTTGGGCCCCTCCCACAAACTGAAGACGGGAAGACATGGATACTAATTGCCCAAGATATAGCTACGCGGTGGGTGGAATTATTTGCCTTGGCCACCGCTTCAGCAGAAAACTGTGCTACAATACTAATAAACGAAGTTTTCCTAAGATATGGAGTCCCAAGGAGACTGATAAGTGACAACGGAACTCAGTTTGTCAGTGCGGTGATGCAACAAGTGACGTATAGCTTAAACATAAAACATCAGTATACCCCACTCTATCACCCTGAAAGTAATCCTGTGGAACGCAGAAATAGAGAATTAAAAACTCAACTGGCTATAATGGTACAAGGAGTGGAGCATAACCGATGGGTAGAGCTACTTCCTGCCATTCGATTCGCCATGAATAGCACTAACTGTAGCACAACGGGACAAACCCCTGCATACCTGACATTCGGGAGAGAATTGAGATCACCAAGGGATAACGAGGTTGATTTCAGAAATATACTCATTTCCGAGAACATCATACCTGAAATAACCCCAAAACTCAAAACGCTGGCAGATAGCTTACTGAAAGCGAGAGAAGTTCAAGAGATGAAAGAAGAAGCTCGCAAAGAATATGTTGACCGACAGAGACGCACCCATCCTCAATACCGACCAGGAGATCTGGTTCTTGTCAACATACACCCGATCAGCAGAGGAAATCAGGGAGTGACAGCTAAATTTGCGCCCCGAAGAGATGGCCCTTATATTATAGTGCAGCAGCACGGTCCTGCTTCCTATAAGGTAGCCCCACCAAACACTCCTGAGATCCCGATAGGACTATATCACACGTCCGCCCTAACACCTTACAAAGGAGAAAATTCCACCGAAGTTCCTGAGCCAATACACCCGCTCAGAAGAAGGGGACGACCTGCGAAGAAGACGATAACGCAGACGACACTCCCCGCCAGTAAAAGAGGCCGTGGATGTCCTAGAAAGCAACACCACTCCAGTTCTTCTCGCCGAGACGACTTCGAGAACTGAGGGGGAGATTGTAACAAACCTTATTTTAATCCACCAACGCCACCCATCATAAAAGAGAGACACCACAACATGCCGCTAATCGACGCTAGATGGCGCTGTCGCAATACGTCACGTTTCTGAATCGCGGTGTCGAGAGTCTCCGAGAGTCAATGACCTCCGGTGGTATATTTGTTTTTTTGAAGACTGAACTAGTTGTGCATCCGTGAATTACGTCCTACTTGGAATAATTACACGGGACTCCGCTACAAAGTTAGCCTAAGCTATAGACTTATTGTCTTTTTTTGGTTTAGAGGACACCTTATCCCCTCCTTCGTCCCTTCTGGGAAAAGGTTGTGTGGGTTCGTCCTATATATATTCAGTGCTGTACTACCATTGTGTGAAATAAATTCTTGCCTAACTAACTGGACTTCTTTGTGCCGGAAACGGTGACGACATACGCTACAAATACTATTTTTGCATTATATAAATTCAATCTCCTAGTATTGTATAATTGTATAGCACATGTGTGAATACTACTATAAAGCTACCATTTACTGGGTACGTCTTTCGTTGACTTGAATGTGCCCTGGGCGGCTGAGAGTATGTCATGCTCATTCAAATGTCTTGTTGATGGTGGCGCAAGTGTTGGATCATTTAGCTCCCTTCAAAATGGTTGAGCTGAATGGTGCGTGAATCCATGCGTCATGTTCGTGAAACGACGCCGTCAGTAGGGACTGGTCATCTCTTTGCTGCCATGGCTTATTTTAATTTAATTTAATATATGAATTGTTTTTTAAATTTTTTTAAACTTTTCGTTACGGACGCTTTTAACGTTCTGCATCGTTCTCACATGCATAATTTCTAACATTAATGATGTAACCATATTATTTTGATTTAAAAGAGTGTCCATGGAGTTTCTTGCCCGTTCTTCTCCATAGGTACCTACTACGTTTTGGAATGGGCAACTAGCTTCATTTTTCTGACTGACCGACCCGTTGACAATTCGAAAGTGCCTGTAATTGGTCTATTTGAAATAAATATTTTGAGTTTGAGTTTGTAACGCTTTCTCGTCAAAACAGCTGCACGGATTTGGATGAAATTTGGTACATGTGTAGACCATGATCTAGATTAGGAGATGCAATACTTTTTGTGTGTTATTCCCACCGGATCGACTCTTATGCGAGCAAAACCGCATGGTGCACCTAGTTAATGATCACTACATAAATTGAAAATGTATAATTGCTGGTTTTGTTCACGACGATATTTTCCTGACAACTGTAACTTACATTTTGAATTGACCAAAATACTAAGGTCAGGAGTGGGTTCACGTCAACCCGTAGTTCAATGCACGGAATCACAACACAGACTCCCTCCATTTGGATGTTACCGCTTCACGACGCAAAACCCAACTACCCTTCCACCGCTTTTCAACTGTTTCATCTACAGCTCGACACGCTGATCTCACTGGTATTGATTCCCGTGACAGCTGAGCCGAGGACCAGACGTAGACAGTCACTTGACCCACTTACTGAACGAGGCATGACCTGCCGTGACCTCTGCCAAGGATCGGGGACTACACGTGGCGGTGTGACTATACGCGTTATAATTGTATATGAAATAGTTTATAAGAAGTTTGGGAGTTTAGTTGTGCTCGGGTAATGTGTCTAAACTTTGAGGTGGGTTTTTCTTTTTCATTTGTTAATGTAAGCGGGTCAAATCCGGACAAGTACCAATGTGACGATCTAATTTAATTTGTACTTTTTAAGTTTATGTTGGAATCTTGGGTATCACTGACACCGGCAAAGAAAATATTGTGAAGAAACTTGGACGTATAGTTAATGTGTCTAAAATCGCCAACCCGTCTTAAGCAATCGTGGTGATCAATGCTCGTGCCTTCTCTGTATGAGAAGAGGCGTTTGCCCCGCAGTGGGACAATGATAGGCTGGTATTGGTAGTAAAAGCGAAGACAAGCTACAAGGGAGCAGATATTACCATGATACAATGATTGGCTAGTCAGTATGAACCGCAACGTTGACGTGAATTGTTTGGTTCCGTTATTGCCTCCACGAAGGCGTATGCCAGAGAAGTTGTTTTTTTATCATAAATATGGCAAAATTAAAAAGAGTTTTATGATTTTTTTTTCTTAAGTTTTATCTATCAATCAATCTGACTGTCCTTTTACTAACCATGTTGGGGTCGGCTTCCAGTCTAACCGGTTGCAGCTGAATACCAGTATTTTATATGGAGCGACTCCCTATCTGACCTCCAGGATTTGTTTTTACGTTTCGTTGTCTAATTTAAATTGCCTATGCCTTTCCCTCTATATTTTTTATTGCCCTAAGTTGTCATAAACGCAATCAAACATTCGCGAAAGAGCTCTTCAGTGATACACAGAAGGGCTCTTACGCGGGCAATTAAAACAGCTCTTTATAGTCCAGTGACAACTGCCGAATACGATACTGGAGCAATAATTACAAGTGAGCAATCCAAAGCGACACATAGTACCTACCGACGATTGCTAAGGCGTGTTACACACTTGTTTGTGTCAGCATGATTACGCATTGCCGGGTGGCAAAATATATAATCAATCCGAACATGATTGTATAATATACCCCATAATGTTCCCACGGCTGGGACACAGGCCTCCTCTCTGTGAGAGGGAGTTTCGTTGAGTACGCGGGCCCAGTGCGGGTTGGTAGATGGCACATGTCTTCGAATTTTTGGTTCTAGGACATGCCAGTTTCCTCACAATATATTCCTTCACCATTTCGAGACTTCACTATTGATGAAATAATTGACACAAAGTAAAGCGCCTGTCAGGGTTCAAACCTGCGAGCTACAACTCGTAGGTCGCGGTCGCTGCCACTCACCCACCACACTCACCCCACCCTAAAATATTTTTTCACACACATCTAATATCCAGCTTTACTATTCGAAAGTCGTAACAAAGACAGTAAAATAACCTGAAGAAAAGGCATAGAATATATAAAAAGGTTGTAACGAAAATGTATCAATCTCAGGCCCTACGAACATGTTTAGTTGTGCAGCCCGCACTAATCGACTGGCGCCTCATTTGTGCGGAATGCTTCACTAGTTCTAAACGATTTGGGTTACAAATAGTTTTGAATCCACACCACACATACGTTAGTATGTACCTACCTACTTTCAAACTACAAGGTCTACCGTTTTAGGGTTTCTTTATGCAATGTACAACATTTTCACACATGACGCTTAGAAGCGATGGCTTTGGCTTTTATTATTTTGATTAAAAACTACTGAAAGTTCCACACATTCAAACCAAGTGTGGCACCATTCAGCTATAACATAACAAATAATAATAAATTGAGCGCTCAACGCACTTTCAGCGCCACAAATTATACAAGTTAGTACTGCCATATCTAGACACTGCGCGGCGATTCCACGCTCTGTGATCTATTGTGTAACTATTATTAGCTAACGCAAAGCTAATTAAAACAATTGAAAACGCATCTCATTTCAACGTAATAAAATGCATTGCCATAATTTTATTGCCGTTTCTCGATACGGGTGATAAAGTAAAACTACTAAACAATGCCACTATTTGATTAAAAACACTATCGCACAACAGTTTATTCCTTATAAAGCGATCGTTTCAAAGCGAATAAAAATGAAGATGAGGCAACCGGATAAATGGCGAGAGAATGAGATAGAACGGGGGTAAATGTCAGGGAAGTGGTAGAATAAAAAAGCGGCCGTGTGCGAGTCGGATTCGCACACGAAAGGTTCCGTCTCACCGTACAATATTTAACAATATTTGCTATACACGCCGAAAAAGAAACACGTTTCTTGTATCAGTAACAAAAAAATATTAAATTATTATCTTTTGTTAAAGCGGCCATGGTATATATATTATATATTCTGTGAAAATTTCAAATAACTACCTATTGCGGTTCAAAAGATACATCCCTGGAATTTAGGCCCGTTGGCACCCTTTGGGTACATAATCAGCCTATAATGTTCCCACTGCTGGGACACAGGCCTCCTCTCGGTGAGAGGGAGTAGGCCATAATCACCACGCGGGCCCAGTGCGGGTTAGTAGATGTCACATGTCTTCGATTTTTTTGGTTCTACGACATGCCGGTTACCTCACGATGATTTCCTTAACCGTTTTGAGAACAGTGGTGATGAAATAAATTACACAAAGTAACGCATCTGACCGGGTTCGAACCCACAACCTACAACTCGTAAGTCAGGGCCGTTACCACTGGGCCACCACACCACTGCTCAAGTATCCGCTTGTTACGGTTCAAAAGATACCGCCCTGCGACAGACGGACTGACAGCGGAGTCTTAGTAATAAATCAAAATCAAAATCAAAAGTCATTTATTCAAATTAGGCTGAGAATCAGCACTTTTTGAACGTCAAAATTACAAAAGACAGTCCCCCAAAAACGCCCGCCCTTCACCACTTCCTAGTGCTATCGCTGGGAAGAAGAAGTGGCGCAACAAACTCCCCAGCAGCACAGCTGTCTGTTCAATTTAAAAAAATACTAGGGTTCCGTTGGCACCCTTTGGGCACGGAACCCTAATAAATGATAATTAGGTGACGATATAAAACCGCAGTATTACTACCTTTTAATAGATGCTTTCATCATATTTATGGTTATTTCATTGGGTGCTGCCTTTCATTCGAGGATTCGTTAGGTTTTTATTGCTTTTTGATGTAATAAAGATTATTTCCAGTAAATGTCAGCCGTGAAATTTATTTTACGTGTTGGTTGATATCTTTTTCAGGTTCGGGTGTTTCGAAGGACGGGGCGGTAATACGATACCTGCTCTAATATTTAATGTTGGTCTACATTCTGAAATAGATTCGTTAATTGATTGTAGGGATTGTGAAAAAATAACCTGAAAAAGGGTCGGTGCCGATTTATTTGCCGTTATAGGGCTTTAAATCTATACCTCTACTAATAATAAAGCTGAAGGGTTTGTTTGTTTGTTTGAATGCGCTAATCTCTGGACCCACCAGGATTAGAATTTTTTCCTTTGATAGCCTTATTCTTGAGGAACATCACGTTAAGACCCTAAGGAGCCGAGCAAAAAGAAAGAGCAGAAAGCAGAACGCTAAGCAAATACGAAGTAATGGCGCGGGTGGGCTGACGACACGGCGCGGGTGGGCAGACGACACGACGCGGGTGCGACGACACGACGCGGGTGGGCAGACGACAGGACGCGGGTGGGCAGACGACACGGCGCGGGTGGGCAGACACTGTTACCACCGCAGGCAAAACCTGGATCGCTGGCACAGGAGCGTGGGGCACATGAAAAGAGAGCCCTATGCTTAGCAGTGGGTGAACTCGGGCTGAGGATGATGATGACGATGGCAATAGGCTCGCCCTCTGTTACATGGGACTTACACATAACTGGTGAAATGTGGGTGTACTATTGGTAAATCTCTGCCTCACCCTTTGATAATTACAGCCGTGATGTTGTGTTTTACCACAGATTAAACACAAACGTGTGCCCGCCCGGAACAATCGCACCAACACCCCAACAACAACACAGAACAAATTCCCGACTCGCTTCTATTGTATTTATTTATTTAAGGACAACCAACAAAGTATACAGCATAATACATGCTAAAGATTCCATATTTTTTACATTTTATAGTGTAGCCTTAATTAAAGGCTGCCACGGCATGCACTAAACCTAGAAGGAGAAAATGCAGTAACAAAACAGGTTTTACATGTAAGCTAGATAGGTTGATTGTTACATAAATGTAGATACATGATACTTTCGATAAAACCCAACATACAAATACAAATGAAAGCTTACTAATTTTTACCTAAAATATTAAACACTTTGTTCGACGCCAAGTGATAATAGACAAGTTTTTCAAATCTTTATGGAAATGAAAAAGACTAAAATATTTTTGTACAAAGTATTGATAAGCATTCTGCTAATCAGAGCATGACACGAGGTTCAAAGTGACGCAGACAGGTCACTTGACCCACTTCGAGTAATGGTGACAGTTCCGACCTGCGATGAACTCTACGACATAGGGCCGCGTTCACACCAGCTTCGAGCGATGCGACTTGCGTCAAGCGCCGTAACAAGTATGTGTTTACAGAATTATAATCATTAAAATCATCAATACATATACAACCCTCTATAACCCTATTAATTGATATTTCTAGAAATAGTCATTCCATAGGATTATAATTATGAACTGTTGAGACTGCTCGCTGTTGGCTGCTGCTGCTCTTTATCCCTTTTTGTTAGATATATCTGGAAACAGACATCCTATTAGACCCCCTATCCTATTTTGTTCAACATACAAACTGACACTGACCTGCAAATTGATTTTTTTTTTTAAACTTGATTTCCTTGTGCTACCCTGGCGCTTCGTGTATATCACTTCTCTTCCTAAAAACATGAATAAATTCAACCAAGTGGCGTAAGCCTTATAGATCAGCGAGGTGACAGAGGCGATGAATGGAAAAGGTCAGTTCCGCTTTGATTATGAGGTCGTGGAGAAAGGTGAAATGTCTTTATGTACTTACTTGTTACTTTATAAGAACCTGTGACCTTTTAAAAGGGGTTAAAACTTGAAAGCTCGTAAGTATAGGTGGCAGCACAGTTCAACGTCTACAAATCGCCATTGTTTTGTTTATGTTTACTTTTGTGTAGATCACAAATTAAATGAAAACTAGATAAACATGAATGAAACTTCGAGTGTAGAGCCAAGGAAAACGGAAGCGTCTACCGCTGGTAAAACAGCAGCTTTAGTGGAAAAGACAATACTTTATGAGTGTTTTGTAATTTATATGAGGTGTTAACTTGAAGTTCAGTTTTTGGTGAAGACTGGAGGCGTACGATTGGAGTAACCTGATCGGAGTTAAAAACCTCCTTCCTGACCGAAAAACTTCTGAGATGTTAATTCTAACACTGATCTTATATCATAATTCCTATTTATAATACTATATTATAAATGCGAAAGTTTCTGAGGATGGATGAATGGAGGTTTTTTACTCTTTCACGCAAAAACCTCGGATTTTGATGAAATTTTACAGTAATGTAGCTTATACATTAGAATAACACATATAATACTTTTTATCCCGATATTCCTACGGGATCGACGCTTATGCGGGTGAAACCGTGGGGAGCTGCTAGTGGTAATATAAACACACACAGAATATTTATACTATAATTTACGTAATATCCCACTACAAGTGCCTGTAGGTAATTAAAAAAAACGCACTTGGTCTCTCTCATCACATGTATACTTGGTCTCTCTCATCACATACGAATTTCTGCCATAAAAGTCTTCAGGCTTAAGGCTGATGCTTGATTAGTTTTCGTCGAACCGTCATCTATTTTGGTTCTCAACAAAGGCCCCAGTCTCCCGTTGCCAAGCAACGGACCAAACACTTGAGTGATCAGCTCTCAATTGTCAAAGTACAACTGAAGCGAGGCGTTCGGCTTTAAAATACACAGGACGCGAATATTCTCACGATGCTGGAATATTCTACGAGTATTTTGATCAATTAAAGATGCTTTTTGCCTCCGGGTCTGTTCTGTAAAAATCTCACCGTGAAAATTTAGTTGAAGTGTAAGACTAAAAAAGGACTTATATTAAGTCCTTTTTGGAGTTCCGTACCCAAAGTGTGCCAACGGTACCCTATTATTAAGCCTCCGCTGTCCGTCCGTTTGTCCGTCTGTCTGTCAACGGGCTGTATCTCATGAGACGTAATGGGTAGACAGTTGAAATTTTCACAGAGTCTGTATTTCTATTACTGCTATAAAAATCAAATAGAGTTAAAATGGCTCTCCATACAAGAACCGTGTTGTTTTCAGTGGCCTTGTGCCGGAACCCTTCGTGTCGACTCGCACTTGGCCTTTTTTTTGGGCAGAATAAATATTTTTCTTTCATTTTATTTTCTTTCTTTCTAAGTAAGCTGTCATTCCACCTGATGCTAGGGATTGACACTATTTACAGCTCACTTCAAGCCCACTCCGCCTAAGTTTTCACCGTGAGATTTTTACAGAATAGCACAGCACACAGGGGAGTAATTGCGTCACACAATAACATTAACTAGCAGTAATGGCTTTCATTTTGACAGCTCAACAACATTCATGGATGGACTGTGTGAATGACGATAGTATTATGGTTAGAAAGGGACCGAGATGACGACTAATAGAGAAGTATGGAAGAAAAAGACATGTTGCGCCGACCACAAATAAATTGGGATGAGGGCAGGAGCATGATGATGATATGAAACATAACATGCTAGCGTTACATTGCGTCTTTTTATAACTCAGTACCTATAAATTTACCAAAAAAAAAAAATCGCGAGCTTTTTGTAACAATAAAAAGGTTTAAATGTTTTGTAGGAGACCTGCGTCACGTCCTACACGTGGGTGTGTGTTTCCTTATCACAATGTTAGGGGAAAACGTTACCAGAGTAGGGTCTACAGATGTAACGGAGGAAGTAAGTAAATGGAGGGCCAGGTGCCAGTGTGTAAGATATTGATTTGATAGTGAAATTCAACATGGAGGTTCTTGCATTCTTATAAATGTGTATGTATAAATATTTGATTGTGAGTTGAAGCTATGGAGTGTGTTCCAAAAGCATGCTAATTGGACTTCCGTGCAACTAAATAGATACAAGAATATTGTGTTTACAAAAACAGAAATCTTTAAAACAATAATCTTCTCAATAATCTTTAATCTGATTTTTTGACCATAATTATTATCATGCATTTAAATTCCTGCCCGATTTAAAGATTCTCTCAATGCAGGTCAAAATGCATCCGCAACCTCTTTGGTTCTTCTGAATTCCTACTTTCTTTTAGCAAAAACCCATTATCCACACGGCGTATTTCAGGCAGACGACAATCACGGCTCTACAGAGTTCGTGCAATACTACAAGTTTATTTTGGCGCATCGCCAAAATTGGAACTAATGCCGCCATTACGATTTAGCAATACACATGTCATTAACACTTTAACAAAATGTTTATTTACAACCTACAAGTAACTGGATTGTGGAGGTCCGATAGACAGTCGCTCCATGTAAAATATTAGCATTAACGTAACTTAAATCCAATCTCAACATAGTTGGATAAGGAGACGCAGATGATGTTTACCAACTACACCCGCCTAACAATGCAATTCAGGTGCCAAAAGATCCTTGTTGCACTTGTTAAATAAATCCTTCAGGATATACTAGAAGTATATGTACCTATATATTACCCGAATAACAAGCTTTGAATGTCAGAATGGTTAATAGTTAGTTATTTACTGTGTATGAAGGTTATTATTGAATATGGTTTGTAGGGAAAGAGTTTTATGAAGTAAAAAGCACAGATAGACAGAGCTAAACATTTATTTAAATTTAGGTTTGTCAGTAATTAATCAAACTAGTCGCCCGTTCGTAAAACTAGGTCATCATGGAGAAGAAGGACAAGAAACTCCATGGAAACTGTATTAAAGTATTCTGTCAATACATTTCTTAAGTTGTCATAAATTATCGTTATTTTTAAAAACAATTAATTCTATCTCTAATTAAAAATAATAGCAACATAATAACAATAGCTAGGAATATTTGACATAATAAGACTCAATAAAATACCTACGGGTAAAATGTCAATGTTCAAAACATCAAAATTTAAATAACGATTGTATCGGTCACCAGGCCCCCTAATCAAAGTTTTACATAATTTTTGTTGCACTGGAGACGTTCTGGTTCGTATATCATATTGAAATAAAATTTCACACATTATAATATTGCAATACTGCTCATTAAACTTGATTTATAAAAATCGTGAAAATAATTTGTTTTATTAGGAATACATGCAAGAGAGGATGTATGTGAATGCATGTGGGATGAGTGTGTGTGATGTGGAGTGTGTGTGTGTGGTTTGGGGTACTTATATGTGCGTTGCAAAGGGAAATTTTATGTCAAGATATAGTTTTGAAAAGATCTTCAATTTGTGTATAATCTAATGTAATAAGCCAGTCAGTTAATTACCTTTTAAAAGCTGTTTTGTTTAGGATAAGAACAGAGAGTAAATCATTTAGTTTGTTGTATAGAAAAGGGCCAAGAAAAGGAAAGAAGTTTCGGGCAAATTTGGATTTTACAGCTTTAGGTTGGCATATATTTTTTCTTCTGCTTCTCGTGTCAGAATTATGGTCGGTATTTTTAAAAGGACTAAGAGCTCATTGTTTCAAAGCAACATGGAGGATAAAAAGCTGCCGAATTCAGAGGACTTTAGCAGACCTATAAACTTCTACAGTGGGATGACGGAAAGGAAGGAATAGTGCAACTTTAAGGACTGCCTTTTGAGCCCTTTCAAGTGCTAAAAGGTTAGTTTTAAATGGTCCACCCCATGAAGTGATGCAGTATGTCAGGAGGGATTGGCACAAAGCGCAATAAACAGATAGTAGTTGCTTGGAGTTAACGATTGACCGAAGATTTTTAACCACAATGATAAATTTCCGTGTTCTGCTAGACAGACAATTTATATGTTCGGCAAAGTTTAATTTAGAATCCAAAGTGACCCCCAGGTATTTAATATGGTCTACTTTCTGCAATTTGGAACAAGAACAATCACCGTTATGAGGGAATGAACAGGTGTGAGTGAGAATGGAGAACGGTTGGAGAGATGACTGCAGACTGTTCCTTAAAGAAAATGCAATATACTTTGTTTTAATGGAATTTAAGGTGAGTATGTTAGTTCTTAGCCAATCATTCACAGTATCAAACCCAACCTGAGCGTAGTTTCGTACCTCTTCCCATGAGTCTGCATTGAAAAAAAGCACAGTGTCATCCACAAACGACCGTTTTGAAGAGAGAGATTGCATAGGTCGTTAATATAGACCCGAAACAATGTGGGCCCAAGGATGCTACCCTGAAGAACTCCGAAAGAGTGAAGAGTGTCACTTAAGTGGTTATCAATTTGAAAAAAATGCGTGCGGTTTGTTAAGTAATCTTTGAAGAGTGACAGTTGATTTCCCCGTATACCGAGGTTTTCAAGCTTACGAAGCAAGATCGGGGCACTGAGGTATGCGGTAACCAGCATTCCGTGAGAATTATCAGGTCCCACGGAATTCTCGATTGAGCCACCCACACATGACATTCACACACTCACATTCACACATTCTCGATTGACATTAAACCCTGACATGTTGCAATTTATGCTTTTTATGTTTTGATTGATAATTTTGAGAAGTTTTTCGTTATTTGGGATCAGGCCAGGTCACATAGTAGTAGTAGAGTCAGCGATTGCGATAATAACATTGTAAGTGTTTTTTACAAGTTAAGACTGTTGTTTTTTTTATAAACACGATATCTAGTCAAATTAGGCACTTCTACGTTGGTCCCAAGCTTCTTAAATGTGACAAATGCCATTATCCAACAAACATAAAATTATAAACATAATATAATTATATCAAAATGAAATATCTAACACACTATATACAGATGACAGTCGGGGTTATTGTTACATATTAAGACTCCATTTGTAACTCCTCCCTGGCCACAGCTGGCTAGAGTAAAGGGTTCCGCACGGCAGCGGTGGCGGGGTTAACCGGCGGCTTATCTGTAGCTATAACAATCGTACTTGTGGATATGTAGGGTTTCGTTATTTCTTTGAATTGAGCTTCGTGTTCAAAGGGACCAAAAGACCACGAATAAATCTGACTGAATCTGAATTTAGAAGCATTTTTTCTAAATTTTGTAAATGTAATAACCATGGATCCGTTTTTTATGATATTTTGATGTTGACTTGAAAGAGCATGGCAGTTGAGAATAGGTCATGCTCACTTAAATGTCTCACTAATGGTAGCGCGTGTGTTGGATCATTCGGTTCCCTACAAAATGGTTGAGCTGGGTGGTGCTGATCCACGCGTCATGTTCGTGAACGGGCGCCGTTGGTTGAGACTGGTCATCTCTTAACTGCCAGGGCTTATTTTTAATGTTATTTTTTAAATTGTTTCTTTTTTACATTGTTCTCACATATAGAAGCAATAAGAATAATGTACTCAGGATTTTGTAATGATATCTTGATTTAAAAGAGTGTCCGTGGAGTTTCTTGCCCGTTCTTCTCCATAGAGATCTACGTTTTTGGAATGGGCGACTAGCTTCAACTTTCTGACTAACTGACCGAATATTTAATTTTGACAATTCAAAAGTGCCTGTAAATGGTTTAATTGAAATAAATGATTTGAGTTTGAGTTTGAGAACAACGGGGAAGGACTGGAAGACGAAGGGTTGGTCTTCCGGCGGCGAGAAGGGTGAACGATGCTGGTACCTGGACAAGAAAACAGAGGCCTATGCTCGATGATGATGAATTATTATAAATACTTGTATAAACAGGGTGGCAGGGACATGGACGCACAAACTAAAACCACGAATTCAGCACATGATCCTAGAAGCGTAGAAATACAATGGTTATCAAAAAAAAATCAGAAAGAAAAGTGCAATTTTTTCGCAGAAAAATCGTTAGTTAAGCTAGCGTGGACATTATTTATTTTGGCATAATTAAAAAAAAAATCAATTTTTATTTTTTTAAATTTCTTTCTTCTTATCATCTTTCAGCAACAAATTAGCAACAAATTGACCCCTATTCGCTTGATCGATCAGTCCACATCCAGTGATTTCCACGCTATCTTAATGAAAAGTTAGCGCTATTGCCGATTTTTTGCGATCGGTTGGAGCAAAAAAATTATTTTTTTAGCAACTAATTAGCAACAAAAAGCAACAAATTTCTGTGTTTTTTTTTTTCAATTCCGCTGATTTTACATCGCCATTTTTTTAGACCTACTTTACTGAATAAGGGTTAAGGTAATGACCCCCAAACACAACGAGACCTTCTAATGGACTCCTATTTAAATGATAGCACTCTAATGGGTGCATGTATAAATTACTCTAGTCATTATAGGTACTCAATTATATTAATATCATATTTCATGAGATAACATTTTTATTTTGGGTTTCAGTAGAGGTTCAGGTACAAATCACAGCGCACAGCACACATCTCATATCAGTACGAGGACGCTCGACCTCGTGCGGTTGGCAACTTCTTTCGTCTATCTATGGTCGGCAACCTTGAAGTTATTTATCTAATGCTTAGTAACTATAGACTTACTGTATCCGTCTCCTCACTTACCTACGGAAATATTTGGTTAGTACCGGTTCAGTACCGATACTGATTAGAAATACCAATAGTAGAGGTGCTACGTCTGGTACCGGTAACAAATACCGGTATTTCAAGCCCTGGTTACAGGTTATGGCTAGGCTAAACTTAGTCTATGGGTAGCAACCACATCAGCGCAATAATTATAGATCAAGTTGGTTCACACTCCGTAGTTCAACGTATTGTTAACAATAGCCACAACAGAACACACAATATAAACCATGTATTATACACATTCAACATCCTTCTAAATGTTCCACCATAGACAAACCAACAAAACAAAGGAAACTTCCCCGGCAGCCGACTTCCATATTCATTTGACCAACGTTTGTGACAAGGGCACTTGACAAAGGACCATGCTCATGGATGTATGGAATCCCGACCATGCTGCATCAAAGTCAAACTTTGTTTTTTATAGACTACACTTTATCATATTCACTCCTATGAAAGTTATTTATTGTAAACCAAAACCTAAAAACTAGGTACCTACTTTATTTTGTTTGACATGTCATACACGAGCGGCCATTATTATTCTAAAAAAATGATAATCGTTTAAATAAGATTCTATTCTATTATATTATAGTTATTTTAGTTCATGTAGAATCGGCAACGTATAATTTTTTTACATGTTTTTTTAAAGACGTGATCATGACACTTTCAAAATTCAAGGTTATATTAATCATAAATCATTTGAAACGGAACGCGTCGTGTAAAGGGAATAAAACAATATCAACACTATTTTACTTAAAATTAAATCCCGTGTTCAAAAATCAAATCCCCGACGCGCAATGTCGTAAAAAATTACTATAATATTTTGATCTTGATGCTTGAGAGTTTTTGGTGCATATCGAGACCCCTCCGTGCCTCGGAAAGCACGTAAAGACGTTGGTCCCGACTGTTCTTTGTACAACTTTGACAGTCGTTACGGGTAGTCAGAAGCCCGAAAGGTTAGATAACCAGTCTTACCAACGGTATCGTATTACCCAGCAACTGGGTTGTGGAGGTCAGATAGGCAGTCGCTCCATGTAAAATACTAGTATTCAGCTGTATCCGGTTAGACTGGAGGCCGACCCCAACATAGTTGGGAAAAGGCTAGGCAGATTGATTGAGCTGCCATTTTAGCTACATTACGCATAATCAGCCCATAACTTTCCCACTGCTGGGGCAAAGTCCTGCTCTCTATGAGAGAGAGTGGACCGTAATCCACCACTCAGGCTCAGTGCGGCTTGGTAGACGTCACATGTCTTCGTTTTTTTTTTTTTGTTGTAGAACCTGCCGCATTTCCTGACGATGTGTTCAATGAGGATGCTGTCAGGTGACTGCTGTCGAGGTAACATGACTGTGGACGGACTTTACAATTTACTTTGAAGTAACGACATCTATGAAGTAACGACATCTATGAAGTAACGACATCTATGAAGTAACGACATCTATGGTGTGAACTAAAAAGAGATTACACAATATGAGAATAAAAAGTATTAATTTTGTTTTGTGTTCACCACATAGGTATTCAACAACGTACAGTCACGAGCACCAATATGTCAACACTTGACAACTTTCAAATGCGATTTTTTCGTGAAATAACGAATGCAACGTTGAAATACGACACATTACATAAACCTATGGGTTCGAAAATGCTATGTTCGTAACAACATAATATTTCATTCAAAAACAAAGGGGTAAATCGCTTTTGAATAAAGCCGAGTGTATACATACTTTTGCTCGTGACTGTACTACTGGTTTTTATGAAGTTTTTTTAGAATGTTTTTACCGTACTCCTGACTAAAAATGTTTTTATATAACTGAGATCTTATAAAAAACATTATAGCTACACAAAAACTTAGTAATAAATTGAACGCAGTTGGCAACCTGCCTCAGCCGCAGACAGTTGGCAACCTTTTTTTTTTTTTTTTTTTTTTTTTGTCGCTGAGAAATGCTTTATGCATGCCCGCCTCGCGGGGGACGAGACGGGGTATGTGGGACTCCCTGTCGGAATGACAGTATACCCACTAAAACTCAGCGGTGTTCCCTCATTCGCCGTGATGGGAGGGCCACGGGAATAGGCATAGCCTTTACCTCCATAGCCCTCCCGGCGCATGCCCGCCTAGATGTTATGGCGGGCCCCGCATGCCCCCCACATAGGGGGGCTACGAGAATGGCCGGGAGCACCTAGCCATTCCCGTCCAACACTGGTGGAGGCCTGTGCAATACAGGCAACGGTGCCCCCGCACCCGCTGCCTGCTGGCCCCCACGCCCGCCTAATTGGCAGGCCCCGCATGCCCCCCAGGATGGGGGGGCTACGGCCGCAGAGGATAGGGAGAGCGGCAACGACACACCGACACTCCTCCTCCCCTGCGGCCCCACCGCGTCCGCCATCGAACGGTGGCGGCCCCGTCAAGGCCGCGGAAGGAAGGGTATCACAGACACTCCTCTCCCGCCGCGGCCCCCAATCCTCAGCAGCGATGTCTCCCTCACGGGGGACATCGCGGCCCGCCTCAGGTAGGCTGCGATGTCGCCCAAGCGGCACCGCAACCTACCCGCCGGCCGCTACGTCGTCGGCTTTTCCGCACAGCCTAGACGAGCGGCCGCTCCTCGGGTTCCTCTTAGCTTCACCGTGGCCCAATCCACCACGGCTACTGAGCCCCCCCGCCTCGACAATGCGGGAACCCACCGGGGGGGAGACAGTTGGCAACCTGCCTCAGCCGCAGACAGTTGGCAACCTGCCTCAGCCGCAGACAGTTGGCAACCTGCCGCAGCCGCAGACAGTTGGCAACCTGCCGCAGCCGCAGACAGTTGGCAACCTGCCTCAGCCGCAGACAGTTGGCAACCTGCCGCAGCCGCAGACAGTTGGCAACCTGCCTCAGCCGCAGACAGTTGGCAACCTGCCTCAGCCGCAGACAGTTGGCAACCTGCCTCAGCCGCAGACAGTTGGCAACCTGCCTCAGCCGCAGACAGTTGGCAACCTGCCTCAGCCGCAGACAGTGGGCAACCTGCCTCAGCCGCAGACAGTTGGCAACCTGCCTCAGCCACAGACAGTTGGCAACCTGCCGCAGCCGCAGACAGTTGGCAACCTGCCTCAGCCGCAGACAGTTGGCAACCTGCCTCAGCCGCAGACAGTTGGCAACCTGCCTCAGCCGCAGACAGTTGGCAACCTGCCTCAGCCGCAGACAGTTGGCAACCTGCCTCAGCCGCAGACAGTTGGCAACCTGCCTCAGCCGCAGACAGTTGGCAACCTGCCTCAGCCGCAGACAGTGGGCAACCTGGCTCAGCCGCAGACAGTTGGCAACCTGGCTCAGCCGCAGACAGTTGGCAACCTGCCGCAGCCGCAGACAGTTGGCAACCTGCCTCAGCCGCAGACAGTTGGCAACCTGCCTCAGCCGCAGACAGTTGGCAACCTGCCTCAGCCGCAGACAGTTGGCAACCTGCCTCAGCCGCAGACAGTGGGCAACCTGCCTCAGCCGCAGACAGTGGGCAACCTGCCTCAGCCGCAGACAGTGGGCAACCTGCCTCAGCCGCAGACAGTTGGCAACCTGCCTCAGCCGCAGACAGTTGGCAACCTGCCGCAGCCGCAGACAGTTGGCAACCTGCCTCAGCCGCAGACAGTTGGCAACCTGCCTCAGCCGCAGACAGTTGGCAACCTGCCTCAGCCGCAGACAGTTGGCAACCTGCCTCAGCCGCAGACAGTTGGCAACCTGCCTCAGCCGCAGACAGTTGGCAACCTGCCTCAGCCGCAGACAGTGGGCAACCTGCCGCAGCCGCAGACAAGTATCGAACTCGTTTTATGATCTGCAGAACCAAGTTTTTATGAACATGTAGCTAATATCTTCATCGGTCTTTATTGTATTTCTTTAGAAATTACTTTAAACTATAATGTGGTTGATAAAATGAATCACTATAAAGTACTATTGCCAGTCAAAATCAGATTCATTTGAATTTTCTTCGACAATAGTAGCCAACTACGAGTTGGTATTCAATTTTAATTTTATTTTAATTTTAATAGTGTTCTTTCTAGTCTGTGCTTTCTAAGTACCTACTCGTACAGGTTGGCAGAGACATCGTACAGAGTGGCAGAGACATCGTACAGGGTGGCAGAGACATCGTACAGAGTGGCAGAGACATCGTACAGGGTGGCAGAGACATCGTACAGGGTGGCAGAGACATCGTACAGGGTGGCAGAGACATCGTACAGGGTGGCAGAGACATCGTACAGGGTGGCAGAGACATCGTACAGGGTGGCAGAGACATCGTACAGGGTGGCAGAGACATCGGCGCGCAAATGTGACCATGAATTCAGCACATGATTGTAGACCTCCTAACGGAGCAAATTCTTTAATTCTTTAAGGTTTTAAAAAAAAATTGCTGTTCCATATAATTTCACCGCGTAGGTATTGCACATTGCTAGGAAATAGCATTTTTTTTTATAACTGATGAAAAAATTTCAACACAGGGTTTGAGAATCATTTAGGTCCCTCATTCATCGTTTCGTTCATCGTTGTCCCACACTGTATATTGTCTTTCTTTCTTTCTTTGTATAAAAAAGTGAAACAACTGCCCGCTTTCGAGTGATTACCTTAAAGTAACCATCAGCTTGCAACTTAGATTACTTTATTTTTGAAAAAGAAAGAGAGTTAGTAAAGAGACACATTACTGTTTTACGAAATCCACGCGAGCGAAGTGGCGGCGCAACATATTTGCAAGTAAGTAGGTACCTTCCTACAACTGTCGGCTCCCCTGCCTACCCTCCTCTCTTCATAACAAAACACTACAAAAGCTGTAATAACGTCGGATCCGGCGGACATGGTGGCGGACGCGCCTCGGATATGACGTTACTCTCATTATGGCGTCACCGGAAGTGTCGCCGCGGGGGACAGCCGATTGAGAGACAAATGAGTGCTTTGTTTACACTGATTGTGGGGAATCGGACAAGATAAATAAGAAGCTTATGTTTTTGTCACTAACTGTTTGTTGTTGTTTACTATGGTACCTATCTCTGATGGAGATTTGTAATTTTATATACGTAGCTCATCATCTGCCGAGCGTTTTCCCAACGATGATGGGTTCGCGTCCGGTCTAACCAGATGCAGCTGAATACCAATATTTTACATGGAGCGACTGCCTATCTAACCTTCACAACCCAGTAACTGCGTAACACGATACCCCTTACGATACTCGTTGCTAGATTTTCGGGCTTCTGACTGCACGTAACTATAGTCAAGGATCTATGAAGCCGGGACCAACGGCCTAACGTGCTCTCCGAAGCACGGAGGAGTCTCGGTACGTAATGGATGGTCATCCATTCACGGATTGTCCTCGGCAAGCGTTGCTTAGCCTGCGATCGAGCCGTGCGGCTGTTATTATTTAGCCACGAGCGAGAGCAGGCAGTGCCTACAACAGTTATTTATGATTTATTATTATTTAAGCCTTTTATTTCCCAAAAAAGTACATTTAAATCATTCATTACATCTTATTTTTTTTAATTATTACATTGTTTAAATTAGAAATGATAAGGAAAATTTCCAGTTAAGAAAAACTACGCGAACTGTGGAACTTCTACTCTTTCACCATCCAAAAAATAATCTTTTATCTTTGAAAACTAAAGGATAAGTTCTACGAAAAATTGTGAAAAGAGTGCTTCTTATCATAAATGTCAACAATTTTTCCTAGAACTCTTCAGTCAATAGGTTAGCTACGTATGTCCTACCTAACACTAACCTTACATTTAAATGTTATCTAAAGCGAAAGTCAGCGTCCTTATTGCGTAAAACACTATCAATCAAAATCTGAATCATTTTGAAGAATATTGCTAATCCATTGCTTCATATGTACGAAAAACGTGTCTGCTCAACAACGTAAATAACGCAATGAATGTTGTTGAACTGTCAAAATGAAACCCATTCCTACCGTTGTGCGCAATTAGCCCGCAGAGCATGTTAACAATTCTGCCTTCAAGTTACAGTTACATTTTAACAATTCTGCCTTCAAGTTACAGTTTCCATCTAAGCTAAGCGGCTTCTGAAATCTTGATGGTGTTCACGACATCCTGCATAATTTACTCCGCAAAGATTGCAGGACGGCCCGACAGGCCCGGGTTGAGCCGCGCCAAACTTGAGACCGGCCCGATTGAAACCGTGAATGCGCCTAAACTCCGGCTAACTGGATTTGAGTTAGGGTTGGTATGATTTGAGTTGATTCATGGACTTTTCCTGAAATTGAATATTATTTTATATTTCCATCCATCAATCTTCGAATCAAAATCAGAATTTATTTATTTGTACGAATATAGTTTTTTATATACAACATAATCAGATTATACCTAAAGTTCCCACTGCTGGGACACAAACCTCCTCTCACAGAGAGGAAGTGGGCCGTAACTGGCCGTATTCCACTACGCGGGCCCTGTGCGGGTTGGTAGATGGCACATGTGTTCGAATTTTTGGTTGTATGACATGCTGGTTCCTCACGATGTTTTCCTTCACCGTTTTGAAATCAGTGATGATGAAAATAAATTACACATAGTAAATCGCCTGCCTAGGTTCGAACCCTTGACCTAAAACTCGTAAGTCGGAGCCGTTACCACTGGGCCACCCCTGCTGTTCTTACATAGTATGACGCAAAAAAAAATATTGGATGATTTTATAAATTAAAATAAGTGACCCTCGTATCTTAGGTACTGTTGTTGACTATGGGACGTGGGTGTGGGAATCCTGAGTCTACAATAGTCAGAGAATTACGTCTAGAACAAAATACGTGAGTCATCATCCTCATCATTCTCCTGCTCTTATCCCAATATATTTGCGCTCGGCGCAACATGTTGACATGTTGTTAAAACAAACCATGATACTCACGTATTTTCTGAATAGAGTGTTGCTGACTGCTGTCGGTTTGTTTTAACGCAAGTGAATTTTAGTGACCACGAAAGTTCACGTCAGGTACGACAAACATTAGCAACATAGTATTACAGGCTGCATTAACTTTACTACGTTACGTGGAAGTAGACGAGGTGTGTTAGCGACACATAAACCACGAGGTGTCAGTTTTATGCAGTCCAACACGTTCACAATTACTTTGTAATAAACAATAAAAGGTGGAGCTCCAAACTGATGTGCTTTTGTTTCTTTGTTGTGCTCCGATTCAAATAACAAAATCAAACTATTTTATTTCACATAAACCTACATGGGTACTTATGAAATGTTAAAAGCTAGGTGCACGGTTCCAATTGGTCGTTTCCTATGGAAAAGAGCCGTTCCTCTTTTAAAAATAATACGGGTTTTACGAAAAGCCCCTTTAGCCGGCTTTTTTTGAAAATCAATAAATTCACACCGCAACCCACTGCGCCAATCGGTATAGAACCACAACGCACCGATAAATAAATAAATAAACTCAGCCTATTGCAGTCCACTGCTGGACATAGCCTCTCCCAGGCTACGCCACAACCTCCTGTCCTTCGCCTTCCGCATCCAGTCTGTCCCAACTACCTTCTTTAGGTCGTCTGTCCATCTAGCTGGGGTGTCCCACACTACGCTTGCCGATACGCGGTCGCCACTCCAAGACTCGTCTGCTCCAACGGCCATCGGTCCTTCGGCTAACATGGCCCTACTCTTATCCATATTCATATTTGAAACTTTCCTCACGACATTTTCCTCACTCCTCCGGTCGTACCACTCTATTGTAGCCTAATCTATCATAGTTTACTGCAGGAGGAAGGTAGCCTTATACCCTAATGTGTACCTCCGTGGGGAAGATCATCAATCGGGCACAAACCCAGACTCCGCGCTGCTGCTGGGGAATTCTAAATGGACAAACCCAATAACACTGTCCGACCCGGGAATCGAACCCAGTACCTCATGGTCAGCAGCAGCGATTAGGGAAAATAAGGTAAATTAACCTGCAACAACACTGTCACGTGATTTTCAGCCATCATCAGTCCCATACCAACAAATTCTTGCTACAATAATAACTAGTATTTATGAAATACTAGTTATTATTGTAGCAAGAATTAAGTAGTAATAAGTAAGAGTGTATAATTTATAATCTGACACAATAACAAACAAGTATAATAGGATTAGCAGAATTATGGAAAAAGGTATTCGGAAGGATTAGCATAATATCGGTGTTGTTTTGTGGGAATTAACGAAAATATACCGCGGGTACTCTATGTAGGAGCTTCATTTGCTTTTGTTCGAGGGATTAACAAATTAAACACATACATACAAATCCTCAAAAACAAATATAATTTCTAATTCTAACCCATCAAAAATATTTGGCAACAATTCGAAAAACAAAAAAACTTTAGAGTTTTGATAAAAAGCGTTCAATGAACTTTTTAAATTGGTAAGTAGTTCGTTACAACTTCTGATCCACATCTGTCGAGGCAACGTTCATTTGTTTCGACAGAATCTGCTCATTTTCAAATCTTGTTACATAAACTAAATTAAGAAATGAGCTGTTTTTGTAAAGAATTGTGAAATTGACGGCCGCAAGACTGAAACCTTGAACACTTGTGGGGAACTTGTTATTTTCCAGCTTGTATTTTGCAGGTAAACACCGCCTGCTTATGTTTTGATACAACTTTAACAAATGATTTCTCGTTATATGACGATTACTACCAGTTTAGCCCTACAGCAAGCCGCGTTAAAGAACTTCGTTCCAAAAATCTACCAACCGCTTTAAACCTTGTAACCAACAAAGATGAACGTTATTTTTTTCCTAAAATCCTGCCTGTATCGTTGGTAACCCTGTGCATCAAATAACATTTTCTCAGACACACACAAACTCCGTTTGAAAGCGCAGCTCGTATATTTTCACTCCGCTTCTCGTTCACTCATTCGTTCACATTACGTTCGCTCTCCGAGTTCCGTTCACAGGTTAAAGTCCTGTTTATCGTGAAAGTTTTACTAAAACATGTCAAAGGGTGTTTTCTGCAAATTTTAATATAAATGATGAAGTGGATTTCACGTAGAAAATATTATTTAAAAAACTAGCATTAGATACCCTATTATTAAAATTTAAAGTTAAAAAACTAAAATAGTAAATAATTATTTATTGAAACTTAAATAATTTGGCGGTTCATTTCATTTAGAGGAATCTGAATTATACAAAGTTTTATTTGTGCTGTGGTAACATAGTTTTGCGAAGGTTTAATGAGTCTGGTGTTCTGGAGGTTTTCCTGCACAAATTAATGCTTTTATACGTAAGCGCTTAAACTCGGAATATCGTATACGTTTTAAGTTGTTTAGTCTGCAAAATACTGGTAAGTATTCAGTTTCGTCCGGTTAGAGTAGAAGCCGATCCCAACATGTTTCGGAAAAAGCAGGCAGATGATGTTTTTTGTCTACAAATCACAACGTTATTTATTTGTATCCTGTGTTAAATATAATTGGGTTTATTTGTAAACGTTGCTTTAAGTTAAGTAATGATTAGCGACTGTTTAACAATACATTTTTGACGTTCAAACGTCTAAACTTTAAGCAACGCTTATAAATAAACCCCAAAGAAGGTAAAATGGATAATGATATTATGTACTCGGAAAAATAATAAATGTACCTAAAATGAGTACAGGTACCTAAGAGCAGAACCTATATTTACCTACCTATTATTTATGTAAAGCAGTAAATCTATGCTTAATGCTTGCATGAAGTTTTTTAGTTAAACGTTATGTTGTTGTCTTGCTCCACGCTTTGGCGTATCTGTCCCTTACAGCTACATCAATGTGGGTGCAGCATGCCAAGCGATTGTTGTATCAATGACTAGCTTCAGTCGGCGAATTCGTCCGCGTGAAATGTGTTGCTCCCCCGACCCTCCGCGTCGCATCGCATCGCCACCCGCGCTGTCACTTCGTTTCCACTTAGCGTTCTTTGTTCGTGGTTTTTTTCTCGTCTCCTATTGGTTCTAGCGTGAGGTTAAATAGCCTACACCCTACCTCGAGAATTGGGCTAAGTTGTGGTTTCAGAGATTAGCACGTTCAAACAAACAAACGAACTCTTTAGATTTATTAATAGTATATGTATAGACAGGTAGAAATTAAATAAATATCAACAGTCACACATTTGATAGTAGAACATATCTATTACAATTAATTAGTAATGATAGATATTATTCTACTTATTATTTTGTTACACAACCCAATTACAAACTTCTCTCCTCACACGAACCTTCCCGCCCTTTATTACAACTAACCTTAGAAAATAATAACTTCTCAAAACTAGTTGTAACAGTATTCCCATCGCTGGGAGCGTTCCCAGCCCATCGCACGTGCGTTGAGTTTGAACTAATCGGCCAGCGATATGAATGGGAACACATCGATCTTCATCGCTCACTCGTCGCTCGGTTATTAATTAGAGGGAATTTGATACTATTGGTGCGAAGTTCTCCTGCGTTTGTGGGATGATGGATCTTGACAAAGGTTGGGATCAACTACCAATTTAATAACACACATAGATACACATAGGTATGTCGCTCACGCCTTCTTCACATTGGTGTAGGCACAAACTACAGAACGCCACCCGCTACGCCATCATTACATACTCCTGTTGCTTTGTTTACGTTCATACATCAGAGGGGCAGTTCTCGTAAATTTAAGGACGTTCACAGTCTGATCTCAGTCTGTCAAAAATATAAAAAAAATATAAAATTAAGAGAATTTTGCCCCTCAGATTGCGACTAGATTTTGAACGTTTTAAATTACGAGAATTGGCCTTCTGGTCATACACGCACGCCGCCTGCGAGTACTACGCACCTGACCGTTCTGAGAAACATCACCAATAAGGTCACTATACGTCCTTCTAGGGCGTCCACTCCCGGGCGACTCGCACTTGCCGGTTTTTATTTTTTTATTGCGCAATGGGCCTGCCCCTGACCTCGATCCTCTGGTTGAAAGCGATGGATGAAGTCTACGAAAAGTAAAGTCTATGTTTAAATGATAGAATAGCATGGGATAGAATTTATTTTAGAGCCTACGAATAGGTATAACCTATAATAATAAAACTTTTTAATTTGGACCAATAGATATCCATATTTTACCCATGCCTGGGTGCCTGGGTGGTTTTTTTTGCCTACCTATGTTTTTTTTTTTACCAATGCCTGGGTGTTTGTGAATGTGCCCCCGTAAAGGCCGCCTTAAGTGGCTGGCATCGAATTTCACACCCTAGCTACTAAGTCAGGTGGTAATTTCTGCCCGTTAGCTCCCCAAACACATTTATCTTGGAGACAGTCTTCACAATACGTACCTAAAATGTTTTCTTAAATTATTTACATAGAAAAAAAGCTTAAATTTTTTTTAAATCACTGTAAAACATCTTTATTTATGAAAAGTAATTGAACTGTCATCACTGATCAAAAGAAATTGCCAGTTCTAGCGAAAGAAATAAATAGCTCTGACTTCAAACAGGCAGAAAGACGTCTGACTTCAAACAGGCAGAAAGACGTAGGTCTTCACTGGGAACACTCCTGATCACAGACACGTGCTCCCGACGTGACGAGCGATCGATACACGTGCTCTTGACGTAATCGACTACGACGACTCGATAGTTCAAAGAAAAATATATTAAAACATTAGGATATTGAGCTGAAACCAGTAAGCCTGAAACGGAATATCAAGATTTCGAGACCTTTTATGTAATTTCATTAAAATGTACCAACATGTTATAATAACAAGTGAAAAGGTAAAAAGTAACAAGAAAAAGCGGGATAAGAGTTCTTGGTTCCTGGAAAGACTTTGGGGCTTTGGTCCAGCTGTGGGACAGTATGGGCTAAAAAGAAAAAAACGTCAAATGAGTTGTATTTTAAATAAACCATTTACAGGCACTTTCCAATTGTCAAGGGGTCGGTCAGAAAGATGAAGCTAGTTGCCCATTCCAAAGCGTAAGTACTTATGGAGAAGAACGAAGAAGAAACTCCACGGAAATTTTAAATTATAAGATTGTTACATAATATTGGTAACATCATTTATGTTGAAATTATACATGTGAGAGAACGATGTAGAAAGACGTGCACGTTAAGAGCGTCCGTTATAAAAAAGACATAAACAAAAAAAAAACAAATTCAGAAATTAAAATATGCCGTGGCAGCAAATAGTTGACCAGTCTCTACTGACGGCGCCCGTTCACGGGTCGGATCAGCGGATCAGCACCATTCAGCTCAACCCTTTTGAAGGGAACTAATTGTCGAAGCTCAGCTCACAGCTTGGGGGAGGCCTATGTTCAGCAGTGGACGTCTTTCGGCTGAATTAATGAAGTAATTGTGATGATGAGGTTACTCTTTTCAGAACTGTAGGTATATACATAGGATTTTTTTAACCAGTGCGTAAACTGTAACCATGATTTCAATATATGATTCTGGACACTCTAGCGTAGAAATTTTTCATCGGTTATAAAAAAAAAAACAATGTTGTTCCATACATTTCCACCGCGTAGGAATCGCACTTTTCTGTGAAACAGCCCATTTTTTTTTCGCACTGGTTATTTAAAAATTCTGTATGTAAGTTACGTGTGGTGGCTCTTAATTATTGTGTTAAGAGCATGCGATAGCTATTTTATTATAAATTCACCTTCTTCAAGCCACGTGCACCTTATAATCACTTCACTCTTCATTACAAAATCTCTTTGCATCTCAATTCCAGGTAAACCTCTACTCCGGCGGATAACAGACTCTGTTTGTAATACACTTAACTATACTTAGTGCTATCAAAGAGCTCTTTGTGTGCTAAGTGCATGTGCCATTTTGCACTGAGTAAGTGAGTGATGTCATGGAGGTTCACGGAATAAAATGCGAATCATCTGTAACTTAATAATAGTCCTCTAGACCATATTTCGGCCATGGTGACCAATCTCAGCGGAACCAGCCTTCGGTGCGGGATATATTATCGCACACACAGGTGCACTCTCTCTTCCCTCACACTCATAGTCCGATGGGACGGCAATCCGGCACGACCGGAGAGAGATCAGGCGCAGGATCAACTGCTTGGCGTGCTTTCTGACGCACGGGGGGGGGGGGGGGCTGGGTAGCACACCGCCCCCTTCCAAACACCGGGCTGTTACAAAAATGTAAAAAAGCCGTGAGCGCAGGCCCATTTGGCAACCAAAAAAAAACTATTTGCAAAAGTTTTACAGTGAAAACGACCTACAATCGAGTTTCGCAACAATAGTAACGCCACCATCAATCATGTCAGGTCATGCACTCCTCACACGCAGTTCAGTTACATTACATTACACCGCGGAACCGTTGAACTGTGAACATTCACGCAAGATTATAATTATGGTTAGTGTTGAGAATCGTTTACATGAGGAGAATTTCTCGCTTCAAATATGTTTTTTAAACAGATTAAATAATGTTGCAACCGTCGTGCGAGTATGACGAAATGTATGAACGAAAAGGAAGCACAAGGAGTACCCGCCTGCCTTCAAAGCAAGAGTGAACAGGCATCTTCTGGGCGCGCTCGTTCCTTCACAGACCTCATCCATCGCTTTCCTTCAGGCGTGATCGAGGTCAAGAGCAGTCTCATTCGACAATAAAAAAAAAAGGAAAAAAGATCTGCCTGTTCTGTAAAAAACTCACCGTAAAAAAAAACTTACGTGAAGTGAGCTATCACTAAACCAGCAGTGCGATTCTGTAACTATCTCACCGTGAAAACTTAGGTGAAGTGAGCGTGGAGTGAGCTGTCATCCCAACTAATGCTAGGGATTGACACTATTGACAGCACACTCTAAGCTCACTTTACCTAACTTTTCACGGTGAGATTTTTACAGAATCGATCGGCTGATGCTAGGGAGTGACACTATTGACAGCTCACTTCAATCACACTTCAACAATTTTCACGGCGAGATTTTCACAGAATAGATCAGCACTTTTCTTTCTTTTTACGATGTTCGGAATGCTGGTATCATTGTCATTATTAACTTAAGTCCATTTAACAAAGAGGAATATATAAGAAAAAGGCTCAAATTAACAGTAATTAGTTGTCAAATGAGACGTTCTAAGGATATTCTTAATTAAGATTTTATTAGCATTATAATAAAGCAGTTTTGAAACAGTCTTATGTTGATAATCAGATGAGAACAACCAAGGTCTAATTACATATTCTTGCAAATAAAGATAATGTTATATTTTCTAAAAATAATTAAAATACATTATTTTCAATTTTACGAACATTTTTCCTTTGACCTTCTCCGAAGCTTCACAAAACGTTAGTTATTTACACTCCAGTAAATATGAATATATATTATTATTAACAATAAACCCGATCGGCTGCGAGGACTCTTCAAAAGTTCAAAAATATTGGAAAGTTACCGTCGACGCCATTGTACCTAAAGGTTCTGTAAACTATCCGCGCTTGTAAAGGCCACAAAGTTTCGTCGAGTAAGTCTTTATCCTTCCACAAATTCCTGAGTAAATTTCAGGTATTGGGTCTTTTTTGTCAGTTTATTTATAGAGTTTTCACGAGTAACGATGCTAAAGTAGAGCGTCGATAGTTTATACTTTCAATAAGATTTTCGTATAACTCGGGGTGACACGTCTCTTCGTCTCGATCTTTAAAGGTAAGGGTAGGGTTTAGGGTTAGGCAAAATGTGACTTAGGGATTATCTCAAAAGGATGGGCAAATCTGCTAATAACAACAACTTTCCATCACCAATCCTTCCATCAAACTATAAGGCTACATACGCACTGACAGGTGGCTTGCTTAGCGCCTAGAGCCTAGTGACTTAACATCCTTCGATACACACTAGGCTACTAGCGAAGGCGCCAAGCGCGCAGTGCGGCCCGTTGCGAAAATTCTAGAGCGTTCGTTTCACCGTAGCCGTTTTTTTACCCGCAAGGTGACTCGCTAGGCTCTAGGCAGTAAGCAAGGCACCTGTCAGTGCGTACGTAGCCTCACTGTTGAATTTAGAGGTAATATACGCGTTTAATATAATAATGCACTGTGGGTACTGCTGCGGCTGCTGTGGCGCTGTAGTGCATCAGGGATGTTTGCAGATAATAGTAATATTGATGGTTCTACCGCCATTATTAGAAAAATAGGTGCATTCTCGATGACATAAGCTTGCGGCAGCACGAAAAGTATTCTCAGTGAGGTCACAGATCGGTGGGATTCCCCGGTGGTGGATGCAGCTCCAAGCTGAATTTTAATTGTATGTTAATCTGTGTCTGTACCTTGTTACCCTACACTAGATTTTAAGTAAAATGATTACTAACCCGATGAACTCTGTCTGAAATAAATGTTTTCTATTCTATTCTAAGCCCCTAATTCCCGCAGTTCTGAACGTACACGCGTAGAAAGCAAAGTACCCGTAATGCAATATTAATTAACGCTGTAATTAACTACAATTTCTCAGGTTTCCGTAGAATAGTGCGCCGTAAAGGAGGATGCATTGCGGTTCATATTACCGGCGGCGGAAATAGAGTTGTGCCTATATCCGCTACAACTTGAGGATATTTTTCCCAGAGGTGCTAGGCTTTCAGTTCGTTGGCTGGCAATCTAAGGAGGTGGAAACACTTAACGATATGGGCACTTATAGGTTACTTAATGCCCATGTAAGTAATAACATAATTAATGTCGTACGAGTATATTGCAACATAGAATACCCTTTAGTATGTACACCATACGAATTACAGATATAAATGCAGAAATTTTACAAAGGGTGACACAGTGAGCGGTCTTATCTCTTTAAGCGATCCTTTCAGATAATTAAACGAGCCGTAATTGACATGTTTCAAAGCGCATGTTCCTAGCATCTCGTCGTAGAATAATTAGTAATTACTAAATATCATAACAGATTAGATGTAAGTAGATATGCAATCACATGCCTCCCTCCAATTTTAGCGTTTCCCACGCACACTGTTACAATATTCGATTCAATTGAGTCTACTTTCAATTTTGTTCAATAGACACTTACCTTTGGCGGTGTGCTGTTGGAGTTGTGATGCCGTGCAGCGGCGGAGTGCGCGCGCCGCGTCGCCTTGTAGTGGAGGCGACGGAGCGCACCGCCCAGCCGCTCGGGGGAACCGTCGCCGCGAGCTACTGTCATGCTGCCGTCTGCACCTGAGGCAGAAGAACAGGTTAAGTTAATTTAAATACTAGTTCGCAAGAAAAGGCATTTGGTCCCATTTGGGCGCCATTATACTAAAGTGGGACACACCTTGGGAGACGGAATGCAATAATTATGCAAGAACAATAATTAAATGATTCGATAAAGATCGAATTCGATTCGATTTTTGATTTGATTTGATTTTGATTTTGATTTGATTTGATTTGAAGCTGCAATTATTATCAGTGTCAGTGTTATTGACAGGTGATGAACCAGTCTAGATGTTACATTTTTTTTTCAGAAATTAGTAATAACAGAATTCACTAATCTGAACGTACAAATGTTTTCTTAGATAAGTTACCGAATCAAATTACTGAAGCGTCGTGTTTTACACTTTAGTTTATTCCATTTCTATTTTAGGAATGTACCATTCTATCTATGTAATGAATAACCTTATGTTCAAATTATGAATCGAATTGTAGTCATCATCTGCCGAGCCTTTTCCCAACTATGTTGGGGTCGGCGTCCACTCTAACCGGATGCAGCTGAATACCAGTATTTTACATGAAGCGACTGCCTATCTGACCTCCACAACCCAGTTACTGGGTAATACGATACCCCTTGGTAAGACTGGTTGTCAGACTTTCGGGCTACTGACGACCCGTAACGACTGTCAAAGATCCACGAATGACAGCCGGGACCAACGGCTTAACGTGCTTTCCGAGACAAGGAGGGGACTTGGTATGTGAAAATGGTCACCCATCCACGGACCAACCGTGGCAAGCGTAGCTTAACCTGATCGATCGACCCATGCGGCTGTTATTACTTAGCCACAAGCCCCTCTATGAATCGAATTGTAGTATCATTGGAAATATCAAAATAGATGATAAATGCTAATTGTGGTGCACAAACCGCAGCTTAGGGCGAGGCCACAACACTGCGTTGCGGCGACGCATCGTAAAAATCTACTACACACAACAACAAATTTTTTGCGATACGAGGCCGCAACGCAGTGTTGTGGCCTCGCCCTTAGTGACAGATCAAAAGCAATTCAGTGACTTGAGCGTGATTTGAACCTCTAATGTCATTTTATTTATATCACGCAATTTAACGGGTAATTTCATATTTTGTAGTCATATGCGTTTGGTCAATCTAGCATTCGTTTAAAGTACTCCTGGTTGAATGATTTAAAATAAGGAGGACGAAAGTACATACATGGAAATGATCAAAACTATATCATCCCTAGATACACAGCCCATGAGTACGCTCAAGAATATAAATAACTATACAAAAAAAAAAAAGTTTTTCAAAATTTGAGTATATATCTGAGTCCTATGAGTCTACTTGAAAATTAGCTACAAATTGCTTTGACAGTTCACTGAAACGCAACTGCAAAGGAAAATGCAATAACTAAATGTTAGAGCTTACAGCTGCGAGCTGTCAGTAACAACTACTGTCGGTAATGGTTTGGTTCACCTAGTTCTGTACTCACACGACTCAAACCGACAGAAATGTAGGTTTACGTTTAATTAACGCTGCTTTGTAACTACATAGCAATGTACTACGAAACAATTTGCTAGTGTTTCAAGTTGTTTCGTAGTCACATTTTCTTGTTCCACATATTCACAGATTTTATTTATTTAGCAATTTCCTGTTGAAATACTGCAAGCAAGTTTGTACAGAATGATGTTTTAAGGAGAGAACAGAGTTGCTAACTTTTTAAAAATCTGAGCTATTCTATTTTGTACCGACTTCTTTTGGTATGGCAGCCAATGTCAACAAGTCTGCCACTGTCAGATGTGAAATGGTAAAACAATAATTATTTCTGCAAACCATCACGCCTGTCAACTCCGTAGGGTTAGACAGAGGTGTACCAAAACCGTTTTACCCCGTTTCACACTGTGCGCTAAACATCTACAATGTATGTTAAATCTCGAGGATGCAACAATAAAGTATAATTTATGGTTAAATGAACTTACCTTATGTGAACTTCAACCAAAATTATACGAGATGTTGCATCCGAAGAGATTAAAAACCCAATGTAACATGCAGTTAACATTAACCCTGTATCATATGAAACGGTCCTAGCTCTAAAACGAATGAAGTGACAGCTGACAGTATAGACTAGACGTCAGAAGTATTTTTTTTTAATCTTTGGACAGCGTGGCAATGCGTTACATAGGAACACGGACTAACAAAAAAAAAAAAATTGACAAATTTCGTCTGTCCCATATAATAGGGTGTGAACCCCGAAGGATTAGTCAGAGGTGCACCTATAATACACACATATTTCACCAGCTATGTTTAATTCCGTATAATAGGGGGCGACCCTAATGCCATCAGCCGGGACACAAATCCAGATTCCGGGCTGCTACTGAGATATTCGTGTTAAGAAACGTAATAACACTTACCCGTCTGGAAATCGAACCCAGGACCTCATGCTCAGCAGTAGCGCTTGCGACTACTAGACCAACAAGGCAGTCCTTAATAATTATTTCTTTTGAATACGAATACTAATTAAACAGCTTGTCATACAGACTGGTATCGTATTAGACAAAGAAACAGCTTGTCATACAGACTGGTATCGTATTAGACAGAGAAACAGCTTGTCATACAGACTGGTATCGTATTAGACAGTGAAACAGCTTGTCACACAGACTGGTATTGTATTAGACAGTGAAACAGCTTGTCATACAGACTGGTATTGTATTAGACAGTGAAACAGCTTGTTATACAGACTGGTATTGTATTAGACAGTGAAACAGCTTGTCATACAGACTGGTATGGTATTAGTCAGTGAAACAGCTTGTTATACAGACTGGTATCGTATTAGACAGTGAAACAGCTTGTCATACAGACTGGTATCGTATTAGACAGTGAAACAGCTTGTCATACAGACTGGTATTGTATTATTCAGTGAAACAGCTTGCCATACAGACTGGTATTGTATTAGACAGTGAAACAGCTTGCCATACAGACTGGTATTGTATTAGACAGAGAAACAGCTTGTTATACAGACTGGTATCGTATTAGACAGTGAAACAGCTTGTCATACAGACTGGTATTGTATTAGACAGTGAAACAGCTTGTTATACAGACTGGTATTGTATTAGACAGTGAAACAGCTTGTCATACAGACTGGTATGGTATTAGTCAGTAAAACGGCTTGTTATACAGACTGGTATCGTATTAGACAGTGAAACAGCTTGTCATACAGACTGGTATCGTATTAGACAGTGAAACAGCTTGTCATACAGACTGGTATTGTATTAGACAGTGAAACAGCTTGTTATACAGACTGGTATCGTATTAGACAGTGAAACAGCTTGTCATACAGACTGGTATCGTATTAGACAGTGAAACAGCTTGTCATACAGACTGGTATTGTATTATTCAGTGAAACAGCTTGCCATACAGACTGGTATTGTATTAGACAGTGAAACAGCTTGCCATACAGACTGGTATCGTATTAGACAGAGAAACAGCTTGTCATACAGACTGGTATCGTATTAGACAGTGAAACAGCTTGTCACACAGACTGATATCGTATTAGACAGTGAAACAGCTTGTCATACAGACTGGTATTGTATTAGACAGTGAAACCGCTTGCCATACAGACTGGTATTGTATTAGACAGTGAAACAGCTTGTTATACAGACTGATATCGTATTATACAGTGAAACAGCTTGTCATACAGACTGGTATTGTATTAGTCAGTGAAACAGCTTGTTATACAGACTGGTATCGTATTAGACAGTGAAACAGCTTTTCAAAAAGAAACAAGAAGTGACAGGGGTTATGATAATCGTGGTGGTTTAGTATACGTGTCATAAGTGTTTTAGTGTGGTCATCTGCCTAGCCTTTTCCCAGAAGGTCGGCTTCCAATCTAACCGGGTGCAGCTGAATACTAGTATTTTACATGGAGCGACTGCCTATTTGACCACCACAATCCAGTTACTGGGTAATACGGATTTGGAATGGTGTTGTACAAAAATTATGAGTATTAAGTTTACCTGCGGCGATATCAGGGGAGGGTCGAGACGACTGGATTTTGGTTGCTTGGTGACGCCCATCCGCCTGCAACAAACAACACATGTTCAATGATCTGTGAGTTATTTAATAGAAATGTTCTACCTACTCATCTCCACAATAAATAATTATTTTATCTTAAAACGATTTATGAGGATGGGACGCAGTATGGAAGTAAATATGAGAGTGTCATTTTCCATGCAAGTGAGACGTTGGTATCTGACACTTGAAGGCACGACACGAGTGTCGGACGCTTCAGGAAAGTATTTTTTAGAGTATGACAATTAAAGGTAAGGTTCCGGAGAGAAAAATCAGAGATAATATCACGCCTGTAATCCTCGAAGGGTTAGGCAGACTCTGTGGCAAACCCTGTGGATGTACACCCACAGTTCGCTATTTATGTCTCCGTCGCATGACAGGGAGCGAGCCTATCGCCCTCAGCCCCCTCCAGACTCCGGGTTGCTACTGAGGAATGCCGAATGGAAAAACCAAATACCACTTTGCCGACATGGAATCGAACCCAGGACCACGTTCAATAGTAGCGCTATGAGATATTTTTATGTTACATGTGAAATTTGAAGGGTATTCGAAAGCGAATAGGGTAAAATCATCATCATTATAATCCACAACCCACTTCACACACTGCTGAGCACAGGGCTCCCTTTTCACGTGCCAATCTCCACGCTCCTAGGGCAAAATAGATTGTTGTAATTAGTTACATATTAAACTCATTCACTGAACTTAGCACCAATCTATGTTGATGAGTTTATAATTAACCATTCACAGTTTAACTCACAAGAGAAAATAAACATTAATGTCAGCCATTTCCTTTGAAATTTTAACGCTATACTAAATTCTGCTCATTTTGTATCCCCTGTAGTCACGAGTTCCTCTAATCCGCTATTAACTCAAACAACAACGCACCGCGTCAGGGTTGTCGCGATGTTATCGGACGCTCCCTACATATACATTACACGACGGATCGCAGGGCTAGCCCTTACGGAACGAACCCTCTCAAAAGATAACCTGATTATCGGCAGTGGGACTCGCCAATCTGCGAGAAAGTCAGAAGAGAAACTGTTTGAGCTTTGTCAAGGTAACACTAGCCCTTCATTAAACTGTCTTTTTAACAGTTTCTGTAATTAAGTTAATAGGTACTGTTAATTTTAGGTCACCCGTATTGACAAAAAATCAATGCCAACTTGTGTTCCTACATACACCGATGAAAACCCAACTCAATTGCAATATTATGCAAAAGAAAATTCTCGAAAGAAGTGATTGTCACGCTGGCTAACGATAAAAACCTCAACTAAACGTATAGAGGACAAAGAAATAGATGAATATACAAGGGATCTTTAAAGATATCCAAAACCTCCGTTTAACTATTCATCCAAAATAAAACCTTTCAAATACTGTAAGCATTGTTCAAAATGAATCAAACGATCTTTCCATACAGTAGGCCATGGTCCCAAAGAAACGATTTTTACAAGGAAACAAGCCTTTTTCCCGTGATTGTGTTAACAGGCAGCAGCACCTACCAGGTAACAAGATTGCACGCCGGTCATTAACCCCCTTCCGAACAGGGTGTCTCGGCTCTTCGCCCCCCAATGAAACTGCTGCAAAATATGGAAGAGTAAGTCTTTTCACACCTTCTCAAGAAGGGCGATTAATAAATGTAATTGATAATAAATTGTGTTGTCGGTAAGTGATACTTAAAGGGCCTATTTTCTTGTTTCGTGTTGTAGGTAAGGGGTGTCGTGTCATGGTTATAGAAATGAGTGAAAATTAGGTTATTATAACAATTACTCAATTACAATGTTGCGTGGTTGAAATGGTACTCCATTAAAGGGGTGATAACGTAATAGTGAGGCAAAAAGTAAATAACGAAACCATTTGCTTGGTACTTAATTCTTAGAGCTTGACTCTAGTCCTAGTACCCAAGCCATACAGGTGGCTGCGACTGCGAGCCTGCGACATCGGCGCGCTAACTGTAGCCATGCAGGTGGCTGCGAGCCTGCGACATCGGCGCGCAATCTGTAGCCATGCAGGTGGCTGCGAGCCTGCGACATCGGCGCGCTAACTGTAGCCATGCAGGTGGCTGCGAGCCTACGACATCGGCGCGCAATCTGTAGCCATGCAGGTGGCTGCGAGCCTGCGACATCGGCGCGCTAACTGTAGCCATGCAGGTGGCTGCGAGCCTGCGACATCGGCGCGCTAACTGTAGCCATGCAGGTGGCTGCGAGCCTGCGACATCGGCGCGCTAACTGTAGCCATGCAGGTGGCTGCGAGCCTGCGACATCGGCGCGCTAACTGTAGCCATGCAGGTGGCTGCGAGCCTGCGACATCGGCGCGCTAACTGTAGCCATGCAGGTGGCTGCGAGCCTGCGACATCGGCGCGCTAACTGTAGCCATGCAGGTGGCTGCGAGCCTGCGACATCGGCGCGCAATCTGTAGCCATGCAGGTGGCTGCGAGCCTGCGACATCGACGCGCTAACTGTAGCCATGCATTCAGCACATGATTCTGAAACCCCGTAAGGTAACCATCCAGTTTTGACCCCTAGTTGACTGGACTAAATTTGTTGCTAATGACCTCTAGTATAACCCCTTTCAAGGAATACGTCGAGTTTACCTGTCACCCTATTTATAAATAATAATAAATAATCAATAGTTCTCGTCGGTTATTTAAAACATGAAATTGCTATTCCATACATTTTGACCGCGGAGGTATTGCACTTTTCTATGATAAAGCATTTTTTTTTATTACCTACTTACGAAAAATTTCTATGCATAATAATATCAAAATATCATGTGCTGAATTCATGATCACAGTTTGCGCGTCGGTATAGCTTTTTCTTCATTTTAAGTCCCCTTGTATTGTTACTGCTTTGATTCAGCCTGAGCGACAGTTATCTTACTATGTCTTTTGGCAACAAAAACGTCATTAATTCTAAGTACGTACCTCTTCGCGTGTCTCTGCCTCTTCACTACAATCTAGTTACCCTTTTTTTGTGGATGGGAAATCGTCAAATGACCCCTCCCGCTCTGGGTGGAGCGGAAGGGAGTATCAGACTCTTACTGACTAAAACCCACCCGTGTTCCTTCCTTAGCCCTTTCTGTTCCAGGGCAGCGGTAACCCTTTCAGACGATCCCGCTACCCTGATCTAGTTACCCTTACTTCACCTTCTGACACAATTCCCCGTGGTTAGTTGTCTATTGGGTCAGCGTGGCGTCAGTTGACCCAAATAGGGTTAGTCCAGAGTGGGGCATTATGGCGAGGTGAGGGGAATCACATGCTCCAGCGACCTGGCCTATAAGCGGTCTGGATAGTGCGACCTTGCGGAGCGCTTGTTGGAAAGTCGTTGTGCTTAGCAAAGATTTAGAGCGTAGATTTGCCCTACTGTGTCAAAATATGGTCACGCTTCTGTTTCCTTTTGGCAATGTAGCTTTGCTTGGTTGTCATGGAAACGTTATTATTATTGTGTGAGTTCACTCTTCTCAGTATGGACAATTTTTCTGGGCCAATCTAACGATTTAATTCTTTGTTTAGCAAATTAACGGGCCAGGATCTTAGATAAAACGAACTTGACATTTCCAATATCTAGTTTGTGCTCGTTCGCTTTAGTTTTAGTGAGTATAGTGAGTAACGGTCCATTATCGCCACAATATCTATGCATTACCATAATATTTGCCACATTACTGCAGTGGGAGGTCGTAAAGCTAGGAAATAAACAATTTTATGACCTCTAGCGCCAAGATCATCGTAAGGAAACGTGCTTATCTATAAACTATCAATATTTCGTGACGCCTGTGTTAATGTGCACTTTGACTAAATGCATGTTATAAAAAAGTTAAGGTAAGATATATCTAAGATAGAACTTGTTGTACACAAAAACGTTCAAAATATAGTCGCAATCTCATCTCGGCGACAACCAATGTCAAAAACTTGTCAAAAATGTGGGGAAATTGGAGGTATTTATGACAGATTGAGTCTGAGATCAGACTGTGAATGTTCTTAAAATTACGAGAATTACCCCTCTGTCTCATAACTAAAGCACTAGAAATTGGTGAAAGGCGGGCATTTAAGGAGATTTTCACTTGTAATGTTGACGTTCAATAAGTGTCGATTCTCAGCCTAATTTGAATAAATGACTTTTGATTTTGCCAAACTATTTTACTCACAAATTGGTCTAATTGTGCCAACTGTTCACATACAAGATGTGTGCGACCCCTGACACATAGAGTACCATAAGACACGTCATAATTATAGTCGAGTCATATAACTGCAGTGAACGTCGTAATCGGTCTAGTCGTAAATGATCATATTATACGAACGATTTATGATATACTTTAGTTTTGTTCTTTTAGTTTAACTATATTTCTTTATGTTCTTGTTCCTGAAAAATAGGACGCGCTTGTGTGTCGTCAAAGGCGACTAAGGTTTTAGAAGCACAGGAGCGTTAATAACTGATTAATAGCTGATGACTGCTGCTATGATGTTACAGGGTAACCCTAGATCCTGGTACCCGAATTGAGGATTTACAAACAAAATAAATATTTCTATAGTTAAGAGATAGTATTTTTTCCTGGTCATTGGGTGATGTAAGTGAAATAAGTTAAAAGACGTAAGTGATAATTAGTTGTCAGTAATAAATACATTAACAGACAACTAATTATACTCATTTACACCGTAGTTTTCCTCTTTTGTCTTTTTGGCTGTAGTCAAAAAGAACAGACGAAAGGAACGGTACGTACGGACCGATATGGCACTGTTCTAGGTAGAAGAGCAAATTGAACTAATGATTTTTACAAATGGTTTTAAGGATAGATTGATGTTTTTTATACATAAAATAGCTTTTACCCGCGACTTCGTGCGCGTGAAGCAACTTTCTTACATTTTTTTCCGTAAGAACCATCCTCGTACTTCAAGGAATATTCTAAAAAAAAGAATTAGCGAAATCGGTTTAGCTGTTCTCGAGATTTGCGCTTAGCAACACATTCAGCGATTCATTTTCATATTATAGATTAAAGAATGTTGCTGAGGATGTGGGTGTACTGTAGGTACCTACACCTCTGCCGAACCCTTTGGAAAACATGGCGTTATGTATGTAATTTCTAAATATCTTTTTCCAAGTCTCAGATTGGAGATGAAATATGGTCAATTCACTATTGGAACCTCACTGACTGAATTTATTATATCTCTAGAATAATAAAGGGACGCCATAGTTGTGCCACGACCGTATCATAAGAATATGAGGTCCGTGCGTGACGATGCATATTTTATTTATGGTTTCAGCAATTACTGTGAGGTTGGACCGAAGGCTATTAATCGTGGATGCGCGTCCATCTATGATACGAGTATGTGTCGTGACTTTTACTTATAAATACTATATTTTGAAGTTATTGTTAAAGTGGGTTATTTTTCTTTCGTAGCAAGAAAGCCAGGTACTGAAGCAGTGTCTGCGCTATCAATTACATCAAAACCTATTTGACAAAAAAAAAATTGCATATCTGCGGCGTCGTAGCTCGGATGAACCAATTAAATAAAGGACTTTTTTCTTTTACTACGATATTCGCAAATCAAGCATAAGATGGAGCTAATCAAAGTTTCAATAAACACATTGAAGATACATGTAAGAAGAAGCTTGAAATGCCTATGCATTCCACAAGTTTCCTTGATAAGTCATTTACTGTCCAGGCCGCTCGTTTGTGGAATACATTGCCAGTTGAAATAAAACGCGCGCAGTCGTTACAGGTGTTCAAAAGACTTGTAAAGGAACACTACTTGTCGTTGTGATCTTGTTGTCCTAACTGCAAGCGTCTACAGTCTTATTTTTCGTTGCTTGTATACATAGTATGTATGTATTTATATATTTATAATTTTGAATATGTATATATTTGTCTATTTTAGTGTATTGTATACATAATATTTGCACCAACAACGGTCCCATTTTGTGTCCAGGGAAATCGCTGTCCATACTGAGGTTGCCTGGAAGAGATCGCAGTAATGCGATAAGGCCGCCCATTGTATATTTTGTAGTATCTCATGTGTTTTTTATGCTATGTATTTTTGTGGTGTACAATAAAGTATATAAATAAATAAATAAATAAATAAATGTAAGAGCCAAAACAAGGAAATTCTAAATACCGGGTCCCATAATAATTAATCACGCTAATAACCGCAATATTTCTCCACAAAATTACGTGTTTCTCATTTGACACGTGCAACATTTCTCTTACACACACACACTCATACGTACATACACCATTTATGTTCATAACAGGAATACCTCTGTATAATATTGTGGTTAGAAATCATTCCGCTTACCGAAACAGATTAATTAAATGTGGTTATGTGCTATTACTCGTGTCAGTGTATATATTTGTGTATAAATTCTACACTGAACAAAATATAAACTTAGCAAATAGTACATACTCCTGGAAATTAAGCGTCGTACACCTCTCCACTCCTGAGACTCAAAAAAAAGGAAATATCAACAGTTTACATCACTAATAATACATCTAGCACAGTGGTGAATAAATGAATAATGTTTAATAGTAATAGATTACGGGTAATATGATTTCGTAGCCATGCCCGTCACCTAGGAACCGCGTATCAATTTCGTAGTACATGCAGAGCAGTGGCGTCGTTTGCGTAGCAGCTTCGTAGCAAGCCCATAGGACTGGCGTAGTACGATGTAGCAGCCGCGTAGCAATTTTATAGTTTGTAGCAGTGACGTACTACGGCGGCGTGGCATCCGCGTAGCTGTTTTGTAGTTCGTAACAGTAGCGTAGGACAGCGTATCACTGGCGTAGCTGGCCTATTAAAGATATCATACATTTTTATAAAGCCATCTTATTCGATGACATTCTCGAAATCCCGATACCATATCGTTCGAAAACAAGATAAGAAATCATACAAATATTCACCGTCGACACCGAAAGCGATTACTTATGATAAATGAGGAAAGAGATTTAAAAGCTCACACATATTGAATGGGAATTGTATGGCTGTTGTATGGGCGCCGTAAATTACGCGATACGCGACCGCCGGTGCCAATCGCACGATTTACCAACGATGTATATATGTTTGTGGTGTATTTTAATATACATGGAGCATTTAACGGAACACAATAGGCAAGGCGTGTAATAAATCGAACTGAATGATTTATTAGTTAATAGTTAGATATTATAATTATCTTTCTGGTTTGTTGTGATAGATTTTAGTAGTCGGTACTAGTGTACCTTGTGTTACAGTTAATTCAGGGGAGGACAGAAAAGGTTTGCCTATAAAATGCATAACTTATTGTTGCGCGTAGGCTCATAGGCTTAATGGGTTGCATATGGATTAGTGATTGTAGTTAAAGTCAAAGCTAAGAATTTTACTAACACGGGAACTTACAATCTTTTGTACATTTCTTGAGCGAGAAAATCGTGCATAGCTTATAGTCGCTTCTTTGCCGGCTGTGGGATACGTATCTTTGGCACTTTTGAACTGACAAGGAGTCGATCAAGTCAGAAAGTTAAAGCTAGTTGCCCATTCCAATACGTAGATCTCTATGGAGAAGAACACGAAATATTTCATTTTAAATCCTGGTTACATTATTCACCTTGAGTCTATATGTGAGAACAATGTAAACAATAAAGAAACAATTGCAATTTAAAAATATCAAATAATAATTCATCATAACCCTAGATGAAATGTTTCCCTAAAAGTAAACAGGCCGATAGAATAAGTTTAGGCCGGAATACAGGATATTGAATTAAAGACCGGCTGCGCGATGCGCAATCATCTCGTGAGACCTCCCGAGTAAAGTGGTTACGACGATATAGCTTGTATTTATTTACGCTTTTATTGGTTGATCCTTTTTTATTCCTTTCTGAATTCCTGAGCTTTATGTTAAGCGATAAAAATAGCGAAAAAGGGTACCTCTAACTCATCGAGATATCGTCGGAACTATGAAACTAAACTATGAAACTCGACGTGCGTGTATGACCAGATGACTGATGCATGCTCATAATATTACATGTCTTCAACAGAGTAGAGACACTTGTCTAGTAGGAATGCTTGAAGCGTTGACTTAAATGCAGATGTATAGACTTATTTAATAATTGCACTGCTTGATATTGTGAACTGTGCTTCACAATGTTGAGGTGAGGATTTATCTTATTTCTCAATTCCTTCCTACGTGTGTCCTCTCTAACCAGTCTTTCCTCATCCGTCTCATATTCATGTATGTACTTTTGTCAGAAGGACTAGAACAAAACCCATAAACTTTAAAAGTTAGGTTTTTTTCGGCATTCGGTACAGTACCCGAGTGTTAATACGATCTATCGGGCGGTAGAGAGAGACAATCTGAGAAACAGAGACGACGCTTGATAAAAACGATTTTTTTCTACAAAACGATGTACACATAAATTATATATGGCAGCGCAATAAGTGGCGCTGTCTAGCTTTGTTACTGGAATCATGTTTTAGAATACTATAAATAGCCATTTAAAGACTCATAAAAAGTCTAGTTAATATTAGTAACTGCCACAGAAACCTCTAAATATCATTTCATTTCGAAACGACGACGGAAAAGAAAAAAGCCACCGTGTTCCTTTTAAACGGAAACGCTAATAACATTACACTACACTATGAAACAGGAAAAAGAAGCCGCGCCTCGCAGTAAAAGTGAAAGGGGCCATCTACAGAATATAAACGCACATAAAAGTTGCACTCCCTCAATTAGGAGCCTTTGACCGCGAAGTGCAAGTTTTGCTCTCTCAAATTGATTTTATTTCGTTAGAACTGTGAAATAGTCGGGCATTTTAACAGTCGAGAATTTAATCATATTTTCTGTTTGAGTTAGCGTCGACACCTTCTAATGGAATGGCCTGACTGGTTTTTGAGTGTGTCATTTAACGACGTTTAATGTGCGATTAATTTCGCCAGCTTTCACATTTAACTAAACCACTGTCAATTTATTCTTTTGTTTTCATGAAATATCACAGGCAGTGGCGTTAGTTTTATGTTGGCGTTTTTACAATTTTAAACTAGGTTTAGGGCTGATTTTTCAATCATCTGATAACTTTATTCGAGGAATAATTTTTAAATTTTGACAGTTATTTCATACAAAAACTGTCAAACGTCAATTTTATTCCTCGAATAAAAGTTATCTGGCGATGGAAAAAGCTGATTTTTCCATCGCCAGATAACTTTTATTAGAATTTTCCTTTTTTATCAATCAAAATTGTACAAATTGAATTTCTTCTGTGTGAACATTGTGTTAGTCATAAAAGATGAAAGATACTTTTACATCAACTCAGTAAATAGATATTTACTGCACTCGAAATAAACTTACACATAATAGAGAAGTAAGGAAGAAAAGACGAATTGCGCCGACCCAAAAGAAATTGGGATCAGGGCAGGAGAATGATGATGATGATGATGATGCTGACACATACATAAACTCACGCCTTTTTCCCGTGGGGGTAGGCAGAAACTACAGAACGCCACCTGCTTCTCTCTGCTAGCGGACGTAAACAAAGCAAAAGGAGTATATGATGGATCGTTACATACTCCTTTTACTTCGTTTACGTTGATACATCGGAGGGGTAATTCTCCTAATTTTAAGAAGAAAGCAAGAAAGAAAGAAAATACATTTATTTGCGGCAAACATGACGCATAAAAAAGAACAAACACACAAAAAATAACAAGTTGGGGGTAAACATGCGTCTCATTCACACAAAACGGCAATCGCTCAGCATAATGCTAAGACCCTATACGCGACAGAGCCTCAGCGCTGGTTTTCAGCGGCAGCCGGCGTTGACGTGATGACGTCAACAAGTGCAGCATGCAATTATACATAAATAAATAAAAAAAACAATCAAAACAAGAAATAAAATAAACCATTGCAACATATAATTTAAAATAAAATAAATATACATTCAACAAAAAAATAACATGAAATATAATTATGATGTGGTAACATTCCGGGCAATGAATCTCGCGCCACCGGGTATTAGTAATCTGTATTCTGTACGCGTGCGCAGCTGTCAAGAACGTTCACAGTAAAAAATACGTCTAATTTCCCCACATTTTGACAAGTTTTTGACATTTGTTTGTCGCCGAGATGAGACTGCGACTAGACTTTGAACGTTTTAAATTACGAGAATACGGGCCCTGGCCCTGGCCCCAAACACACACACCTGTTGCGAGCACTACGCACCTGACCTTTCTGAAGAGCGTCACCAATATGTCTTTGTACGGGTTGTAGTAGTTAACTCCGTACACTGATTTGTCGTGAAGGTTGGTGAGTTCAGTTAGTATAGAGAAACACGTTCCACTGAGATGCACTAAGTAGTTAAGTTTATTTAAGTTAAGAGTAAGTTACAGTACTAGAGTGGAAGGCGATTATTTCTCTCAGTTGTTGATAGCTACCCAGTTATAAGTTCACTATATTATTAATTCGTTAGTCATGTCATTTTATAACGCTAACTTATGACGCGCATCGTTGGTCTAAAGTAGGTTACAGAGTAAGCAGAAAAATGTATGGCGATAAGACCGTACAGTCTTTCTAGGGAAAAATCAAAACATCAGCTTCAAAAGACTATTCTAGACAAAGCTCCTCTATCCTACTTCCTTTCTACTCCATGCAATGTAATAATCTCCTACCATATAATTCTCCGCAGCTAAAGACGCACAAGCGATACTACGTACCCTCACCTAATATTTATGACGAGTTTACGACACAACTCTCAGGAAGGTTGAAAGGGCCTCTTAAGCACGACTCATAATTAAGAACCGCTCGAGAGGAGGAAATAATTGTACGATCACACGTATGTATAGCGCCTCATGCACTTGATGATCTTATTAGACGGTACTTGACTTATTACGCGTTTAGATTTAAGGAGGATGACGAAGTAGGGTATTTGGCAAAGTGTTTGGAACTGGTTTTATGATGATTGGTATGTGGCTAAGGGTGCAACTAGACCGCGATCTTACGACCATCGCCTCGAAATATTATCATCCTGATCTGCCCAACTCTTTCCGAACTATGTTGGAGTCAGCTTCCAGTATAACCTGGAACCGGAACATGGCACCTCTAATATGATAATTGTGAGGTTACATTATTCCTTGACACTCAAAATATGTCAGAAACTCGTACATTTATCGCACTCAGTGCATTTATTAGAGCTTTGATGTAACATAATTGGAAAGTAGGATAGGTATTCGATTCTTAACTCTCCGAATTCTTTAAAAAGAAAAACATAATGTAGGTAAGTCATCAATAAACTTTAACGCATCGTGAGCAAGTAAAAAAACTACTTTTTGACCCATTTGTGCCGACTTATGACGATGCAAAAAGTGGTGAAGAAACCCCATTTTCCCGTTTTCCCTGCAGATAAATTACTGACAGTATTATAATTAAGACCCAAAAACTAAAACCACGACTCATCCCAACTTCGTCTCAACAGACAATCTACCATCATTGTACGATCATTACCGGTCCACAAAGTTAGCCACAGTATTGATATTAAGCACCTTTCACTCGTGTAACAGTGGCCAAGTTCTGACGAGGGGCAGTTGATTACATGGCTAAGTTATTACAAGGAGAGGTAATCAAAATGGTTGGGTTGTGTGGTTTTGATCGTCAATTGTTTTGGGTTGAATGAAATGACAGGTACATGTGAAGTTTACTGTTACAAAATCATTAGAGAGTCAAGAATGATTGGCTAAGTTTTTGTGTTTATTAGTGTGAGTTCGAATCTAAAACAATTGTGATGCGATGCATGGCTGATCTAGAGCGTAGATTATGTTATATGTAACCACAGCCCACAAATACCTAAGTAATCGTCCCACGTCTAAATGTTTGTTTACCTATGAAACATGTGATAATTACTTAGGTATTTGTAGGCTTTGATCGGCAAACTATTCTACGAGGCCAAGATACATGTGAATTCTTTGTGGGCAAATTGTAAGCATAGTTCATTTGGTTAACCGCTTAAATACGTCGTCATCGACTGCTTTCTATAATAGGAGCCGAAACCAGAAGCTAATCACACGCTAGTAAGCACAAACATATGTATCACACACAACAGGTATCCATTGTTACTCCCACCCAATATGTACTCTAGTGGCCCACGTATGTATGTACTTGTATTGTCTCACATGATTACCGACAAGTGCTCGATGTGACGTGACGGTATAGCTAGGTTTACCACCTGTTCGGAATACTGATTAACTATCTAAAGACCAAAAGTGGGACTTATATTTCATGGAAATCCGATACATTTACAGACGCCAGCACATCAAGCTACCCGAGACTGTCAAATTTTCCCAATCAACTTTAAACCTAATACTTTAGCGATAAAGGTAAAGACGAATGAAAATTCTGTTCCACCTAAGGCTCAAAGATTTAAAAATATTAAATATTATTATTATTAATATACTTTACATAAATTCTATAGCACCCATCTTGCATATTCTAGAACCAATACACATGTAGTTTCCTTCTGAATTTCATCTCGTGGTCTATCCGTAAGTCCCAGGTGAGTGCACCGGTAGCCGGCGCAATTCGAGCAGGCCCTCTCGCTTGCTGAGCAATCTGTTCAGTTATACACACCATGCCGGCCTATATATATATATACCTAAGGCTGTAGTTTGGATAGTTACTGCCTTTGTGTTAATTTGAGTTTGAAAGTAACGTATTATTTTGTCAATTTTAGATGTGATTAGTATTGGATCTCATGTGCAACGTCCGACTTCTTTCATTGCAGCGAACAATATTTTATTTCTATTTCATACTAGCTTCTGCCCGCGACTTCGTCCGCGTGAAATGTCTTGTTCTCCCGCCCCACCGCGTCGCATCGCATCGCCTGCCTGCGCTATTCCTTCGTTGTCCCTGAGCGTTCTTTCTGACTGTTATCAGTTAGCTCGTCTCCTAAGGGTCCTAGAGTAACGTTAACGCCTGCAGCCTTATTCCTCATAAGCCGGGCTATCAAACGCAAAAAGATTTTTTTTTATCTGACCGGTAGTCAGAGATTAACGCGTTCAAACCAACAAACTCTTCAGCTTTATTATTAGTATAGAAGATACTCGTAAGTAAAGGTTTTCCAGTAACTACATTTTATATATTGTTTTTGTCAAAACTGGGTCATTCTTAAATCTTTTTCTTTTATAAGTATGTTTTGGAATTGAAATCATGAGTGAATCCTTTCGCCCAGAACTCTGCTCATCTAAAGGGTTGAATTTTTTTCTGTTACTTCAATGAATTCGCAAGAATAACCCTAAAGCTATTGTGCTATAATTTGCTTTTTTTTTCTTTTAAGTTACATCGATAAAAACGCATATTGTGATATCCTGTAACGTTAGTTTCTGTTGGTGAAATTTCAAGCATTATTAGTGAAGCAACACGTACAGACACATCAATTACTACCCATTGTGCATAGTAGACCTGTCTGAAACACGAGCATATCAGGTGGTTGTTGTAGTAGCAACAATGCGGTCTCTATTACGGCGCGCCGTGCGTTCAATTATGGAAACCAAATGAACGCGCTACAGTGTGACCACTACAGTGTGAGCACTACAGTGCGACCACTAGGTGTGCGATGTGCAGCCGACCGAACGGAGCTAGTACTACTGGTAACTCCGTAGTTACTACAAATTATAAACTAATTTTAGCCCGCGTGAAATTTCTTGATCTCTCGTCGCATCGCATCGCAGCGCTGTTACTTCTTTTTCACTTAGCATTCTTTCTGTTTCTTTTTTCTTTTTGCTCTTCTCCCAAAGGCCCGCGTGATGTTAAATATCCTATAGCCTTCTTCAAGAACCGAGCAATCGAATGCAAAAGTTTTTTTTTTAAATCAGACTCATTTTTCAAGAAAAATATGCTTTCAAACAAACAAACTCTTTAGCTTTGTTATTAGTATAGTATGGATAGGCAGTTCGCATGTCTTGTGTTTTTTAAGGGACCTATGAGGGCAAGCAAATACTACCAGACACGGAGCATAAGATTTTCATTTTCAAACTACCTCCATAAAACACAAAATATCTTCGATCTGTTGGTAAGTACTTATTTACCAGTATGTTCGCGATTTTCTCGAAAACTACAGATTTTTTTTTAGGATTGATTGCACAAGGACCTCCCATGCAAGGCCACATAAAAACACACACATAACACAATTAAGAAGGCCGAAAGTCTGACAATCAGTCATACCAAGGGGTATCGTATTAGGGGTATTACCCAGTAACTGGGTTGTGGAGGTCAGATAGGCAGTCGCTTCATGTTACTGGTATTTAGCTGCATCCAATTAGACTGGAAGGCCACCACAACATAGTTGAGAAAAGGCGGGCAGATGATGATGTAGGTACATTGGAAGAATACCTGTCTTCAATAGGTATGGTATACTGTGGTACTACTCAAACTGCTTAATATCATGATCAGTGGTTACTGCATCAGTATGCAAGAGATGACAACCTTCATAGTACGACAAGTTGCTTCTAAGTGAAGACTTGTGAGCGTTTGCCGTACTTAATAACTTGAGCGATGTGTAACTTTGTGAGGCTTCGTCATATGCCACGTAAGCGATAGTTGGGCTTGCACAGAAGTTCCTAGGATCCATAATATCCATATGAAGGGCTGATACATGTAAAGCGAAGCGACGTCAGTTAGCAGGAATCGGGGCTGTCACCCGAAGAGTTTCTTGATAAATAACTACCGCCGATATTGCGTTGCGACATTGCACTGGTTTAATATGACGTGCCGGTGCTAATATAGCGAATCAGAAAATGTGTTTATTTGATTGTCACTTCTTGCCACCTTACCTGCTGTAGCCATAGGCATTCTAAATTAAAATTAACGTCAAAATTTCATAAGACAGTCCCCCAAAACGCCCGCCCATCACCACTTCCTATATGCTATCGCTGGGAAGAAGAAGTGGCACAACAAACTCCCCAGCAGCACAGCTGTTGGATCAGTTAAAAGAACTTTATTTTATACAATAGTATGTATGCAAAGTAATTAACATTACGAGACACAGAACGCTATGTATAATATACAGGGTTAATTTTCAAAGACCAGCCAAATTGAAGGGTGTGGTACAGACCATTAGACTGAACAGTTTTCTCAACATCGTAATCGCGAATAAAAATTCAGCCGTCCCATACGTTTAGGTCGAGTAGGTATTGAAGGTTTCTATGGGGCAGTTGATAAATTTTTCGCGATTACGATATTGGTCCCATAGAGAAAGTTGTTCAGTTGGGTGGTCTGTACCACACCCTTAAATTTGGCTGATCTTTGAAAATTAACCCTGTATATGACGGGGATGGAACAAGAATGTTATTTTCGGGCAAGCCTTCCTTCTCGTACAATCTTCAGAAAACAGGAAATAATACCACGAACAGATGGCGTTGATTTTCTTTTAATCTAGTACTTCACAAACTTTATAAATTATGATAATCGCAGTGACAACTTACAGACAGATGGAATGCTGAGCGATAGCCGTTTTGCGTGGATGTGACGCATGTCAACCATTTCTTAATGTTTTATTTTCTATAATATTGTTCTTATGTTCTTTTGTGCGTCATGTTTACCGCAAATAAACGTATTTTCTTTCTTTCTTTCTTTCTTTGAATAACCTCACTACCGCCATCTTGTAACAAATTTTAGAACTTTCTTAATCTATGGCCTCCTGCTGTGACATAATTATATACTAATATTGAGTACGACTTTGGTAATAATTTTTTATAATTTTACCACAGAGATTTTCTGACAGATGAATTTTTGAAAAATTATGATTTTGTAGCGAATGTCAAACATCTAATCTCCTTGAGTCAAAACTTATACGCTTCACTGCACAAATCGACTCATTACTTAATGTCCTTTGCAGAACTAATGGATTAACTTATTTATTCAAAATTAACATAAATTAGTCCCACTATCTGATCTAGCCAAACCCTTCTTAAAGTTACTTTCAAGTAGGTACCTACATCAAAGCGGTGCTATAACATTCGCCGTCGTCGTGACCCCACGTTCACGGAGGGGTTTCTAACTAAAAGCACTTTATGTTATTATGTCGTGTAGAATTCAATCCGTTGTAGGACGCGCCCCACTGGGGGCGGGCCATAAACTAATGTTCGACATACCACACTGGTGTGGGCAGTGATATAAAGAGGAGTGTGTGCCTATCCTAATAATATTATAAACGCGAAAGTATGTATTGATGGATGGATGAATGGACGGATGTTTGTTATTCTTTCACGCCAAAACTACAAAATGGATTTGGATGAAATTAGGCACACAGATAGTTTATAACCAGGATTAACACATAGGATAATTTTTATCCCGATATTCCCACAGGATCGCCACGTATGCGGGTGAAACCGAGGGGCGATGCTAGTTCCTTAATATTTCTTTCTTATTTAACTGTATCGATGTAACAACTTTTTTTTATTGCTGGGCAAATGCCTCCCTAGTCTCTCTCCACCTCCTTCTGTCCAAAGCTGCCTAATAACTGTCACACAATTTTACGGTTAAAGCCTATATATGAGCAGATTACAAAAATAAGTTTGAGAACATTATTTAATTTTAACTAAAGATGCAAAAGTCAAGTCTACAACTAGGTAGTTTAATATTTTTGCAAAAGTCTACTGTTTTGACACTTCAGTACTTCACAGTGAAACTGTCTTCTATTTAGTCTGAAAAGGTCAAGCAACCTGTGTATGTAAGCTCAGTAAACTGTCTGCAACAGTCCACCGTCACCTCCTGCCACACTACACACACGACATACATTATCGCTATTTTAATAGCCGCGTGGCGTCGCGACTCGTAGTAGGTATGAAGCACTTTAAATTATTATTAAATTCAATCCGAGGTAAGGCGCGGCGTCATTGCAAGCGAGTTGAACGACTTTGACAAGTTTTCCGATTTTCAAGTATGATGTTAGAGAGCAGTGGTGGCCCCCACAAAAAAGGTGCGAATCCTTCTAGGACATGCCGATTTCCTCACGATGTTGTCCTCCACCGATATGAAAGCAGTGGTAACGACATAAATTACACAAAGTAAAGTAGGCCAATAATGCGAAGAAATGTAACATTCAACCTGCACTGGGCACGCGCCCAAATATATTGGGATAAGGGCAGGAGAATGATGCTGGAAGACGTTTTAGCTAAGGGTTATAAGTTTCGCCAAAAGTAGCAATAACGTGTACTTGTCAAAAACAAAGCACTTCTCGTTTTTTGAATCGAACCTATGGCTCATATTCGACAGTTAAGTTAGCAACAGCAGAGATCTTCTCTGACTCCAGAATATATTCTATAATTAAATTGTTTACTTAGATATAAAATTGGTCGTCGTCCATTACTACAAAAGTTTGTGAGAGTATTACAAAGTTCTATTGATGGTTGCGTAACTTTTCGAATAAATTTGACAAGTTCATGACTTATACTTGCCTAACGACGAGTAGGTATCCAAACTTGTATAATTAATTTAATGTAAATAATATTAAAGACATTTTGCTTTGGTCATAATGTGGTTCATACTTGTCTACTACGCAAGTCAAGCTAAAAATGGGAGATTAAAATCAAAATAAAAAGTAATTACAAATTAGGCTGAGAATCAGCACTTTGCGAACATCAAAATTACAAAAAACAGTCCCCCAAATCGCTCGCCCTTCACCACTTCCTAGTGTTCGCTGGGAAAAATTGGCGCATCAAACTCCCCAGCAGCACAGCTGTCTGTTCAGTTAGAAAAACATGCTTCTATACGATAGTAGGTATGCAAAGTAAATAAAACTACGAGATACAGAACATTAAATTAAATTATTGCCATAGGATGTCATCCTAAGCTTTCAAGCCAACATGACTTCTCCCGAAGTTTCGTTCTTAATCGCAAAATTGGAAACTATTGCTGACTTACTAGGTACAGTAGAAACAACCGCAATATAATGCCAGGTTACCCAATAAAATATACATAGGTAATGACTATATAGTACCTAGTATCAGTATCAAAATAGGCTAGCAACAATATCACAACCCAGAAGGTACGCGACAAACGTTTATAACGTTCACAAATTCCCTGACCAAAGATCAAAAGCGCCCCTAATACAGTAATTACTTCCATTAATATTCAAATGAGCTCGTTCACAATACCGTGACGTCATACCAACACAAACTAAATGAACAATCACGTAGGTTGTTTTAATTCTGAAGCTTTGTAGTGCCTGATGAATTTCTCAATGTTTTGTTAACGACAGAACTGAATATTAAATGTCGAGCAGGCACTCCGAGTTTTGTTACAGTTTGTTCAATTAAACTTGCAAGGCTATTGGGGATGGAGAGATATAGTTGTCCGGAGTGACTTAGTTGCTTCTTAGAAAGGACAACAAGTGAGTGATTTTCTCAAGCACAATTTTTAGGCGGCGCGACTGAAAATATTATCTTAAACTAAACGTACAATAAAGTTATTTTTTTTTAAGAAAGAAGGCTTACTTATCTTGATCAGGCCGTCAATATTTTAGTAGATAACATTTTGGTAGTGAAAAAAAAAATAGTTATTTAGCATAATTCTAAGTTTGGTGGCGCGTCCACAATCTGTTTTTCTGGAGATGACCACCGCTTAAACGAAACTACACTAGTTTACTAGAAAATACTAAATTTATTTGTATTCAGTATTAGTTTTTCTATCTAATGAAAGTTTTATTTTTACATTAGGGGCAATACTTTATCCTAGTGAAAATCGAAAAGGACTGTCCGCGCGAAATTTTAAATTTTGGTGGGAGTAATCTAATCATTAAGTGACTCATAAAGAAATAACCTAGATTGACGACGCTACCAACGTTCACTTCGTTTAGTCAGGCACTCACGCGCAGCAGTGACAGATGTGTGCCATCCTGTTGTGAATACCCGCCAAAAACGTAAGTAAGTCTTTTCGTAGTAATCGGACAAAAAACCTGCAATTTTGGTGTAATGTTTAAAAACGTTTTATGACTAAGTCGGTGTTGTAATTTAAATTTATAATAAAAAGGTTTGGTATGCTTTCAAAATTATACAAATATAAATAGTATATTCTTAGTAGTTTTTTTTTAAATAAACATATTCAACAGGATTCTAATTTTGGTGGTGCAATTTTGGTGGTTTTGGTGGCATTTTACCAATCACCAAAATTGATTAGTTACACCAAAATTAGTTTTTAGAGTTACGTAACTCACAGACAAACGAAAACAGAACCATAATAAGATAACTCGGTTTGGAAGTACAATACCTATATTATACCTTTTTTTCCGTGGAGAAATGCTCATGCATACTGCACTACCACAGGGAGATAGTGCAGTTATGTAGGACCCCAACCTACTAAAACTCCACGGTGTCCTCCTCTGCCGCTTCTGGCGGGAACACTGGCACGCGTTAGCACTCATCCGCGAACCCGCCGCGGCTGTCCGTCACCGGACCTTCCTCTGGGGATTACCCAACATCACTGGCGCACTAGAACACAATGCACGCCGTGACTACCCCAGGGACCAAACCAGCACATGGGCGACAGATGACCCTGTGTCCGGGCACCCTTGGTCCCCTTTTTTCTTGCGGCGAGTCAGGGCAGTGGCCCCGCCGCCTACCACTTTTCGGCCGCAGAAGATAGGTAGAGCGGCCAAAGTCATACCGACACTCCTCTTCCCTAGCGGCCCCACAGCGTCCGCCATCAGATGGCGGCGACCCCGTTAAGGCCACGGAAGGTAGGGAGAGCGGCGCACTGCAATACCGGCACTCCACTTCCGCCGCGACCTCCAACCCACAGCCGCGATGCCTCCCATACGACAGCGCGGCCCTCCTCAGTTGCTATGTCTCCCAAGCGACACCACAACCTACCTGTTGGCCGCTACGTCGTCGACTTATCGGCATAAGCTCTGACGAGCGGCCCCTCCTCGGGTTCCTCCTCGCTTCAACGTGGGTAATCAAGCCACGGTTACTGAGCCTCGACAATGCGGGAACCCACCAGGGTATATTATACCTACGAGTAGCTTGAGAGTGATGAAGAAACAAGAGAATTTATATTTCTGCACTTGTAATTCTCTTAGACGTTCGTGTACACTGTAGGTACGCTTAGAATGAAAAATGCTTTCAATAGCAATAAAACATTAAGTTAGGTAGATATTATTTGTTTTCCAGCATGACAAAAAAAAAAAAATCTAAGTTGACACACGCAGAGTGCTTGGAGAGGAAAAGGATGGCAGAAAGGAAGAGAAAAGAAAAAATTAGGAATGATCCCGTCAAACTAGAGGAATTGCGAAGAAAGAGAAAGATATCATAAAAAAAAGCTGAAGGGAAAATCCTACCTTTGAGTGAAATGCCACCGCGTGCTCGCAGAGTTCAACAAAAATGATCATGATGATGATGATGATAGAGGTCAGAGGAGGTGATTGCAATTAATTTAAATTAAAAACTGTAGAATTAACAAGACAGAAAAATAAGAAAGTTGTATTTGTTGATTGTTATTTTTTTATTGATCTCATTATGTTATTTTTTTATTAAAACATTTATTCACTATAAATAAGATTTTTATTGCTATATGATTTATAATTTGTTTCAATAAAAAAAAAATTGGTGTCAAGACTTTCTAATTTTGGTGACAGAAGTATATTCTGGTGTCAATATTTCTAATTTTGGTGTCAGATATCAATTTTGGTGTCGTACTAATTCTGGTGTCGACAATATTTATTTATTTATTTATTTATTTATTTATTTATTTATATATCAATTGCTTGCTGCACTTACAGTACACACCAAAGCGCGCAACAAGCCAACAACATACATTTAACTAAAAAACTTCATGCAAACATTAAACATAGATTTACTGCTATACATAAATATGTCAACTTCCGGCTCATGAGCAATCAGGGCGTTCAGCAGATTGATCGCCTGGGTTGTGGGTGCATAACGAGCAGTGTGGGTATGCACTGGCGGCGCCGCGAACAGGCCCCGCGAGGCACCGGCGCGCGACATCCGCAGCCGGTCCGGAGCAAACAACGAACAGCGAGCTAGTGTAGTCGCGTCATCGATCTTATTATTGAGCAATAAGTAGTAGTGCATCAACAGCGCACACTTCCGTCTCAGTTCCAAGGTGTTGACTCCTACCATTCCCGCAACAAACAGAGACGGATACAAATAGGGATAATACCCATATATTTTTTTATATAGGTAGCGAGCAAATTTTCGTTGGACCCGTTCTATCATGAGCTTGTATTTTTGCTCATGTGGATCCCATACCAGCGCATTGTATTCAAGTTTGCTACGTACAAAAGAATAATAAAGAGTGAGAATAACATTCCTGTCTTTAAACCTACTTGCCTGTCGCATAACAAAACCAAGTGATTGAAAGGCTTTGCCACAGATATTATTAATGTGCTGATTAAATGTCATATTCACGTCTAAGGTCAGTCCAAGATCTACTATTTCGCAGACGCGCTCCAGAGGGACCCCCGATATGTGGTAGTTATGTTGGATGGGCACACGCGAACGGGTAAAGGAAATAATTTTGCACTTAGAAGTGTTAAATTCTAAGTGATTGTCTTCACTCCATTTTACCACCATATCGATGTCCCTCTGCAGTGCCTCACAGTCATGCTCGCTATTAATACCCAAGAATATCTTCAGGTCATCCGCAAACATGAGACATCGGGCCGTTGTGACGACCTTCGGGAGGTCATTAGCCATTACAATAAATTGCGTAGGCCCCAGGGTGCTACCCTGGCTTACACCAGAGCAAGTTAAATATGGAGCAGATTTATGTCCAAAGATTTGGACATACTGAAAACGATCAGTGAAATAACTCGAGAAGAGTTGAAGCAACTTCGGGGTAAAACCTATTGCAGATAATTTTTTAAGAAGGACGTCAATTTGGACACGATCAAACGCCTTCTTAAAGTCAAAATAAGCCACGTCAACTTGCTTATTTTTTTCCATTTCGGTGACAGTAAAGTCTACAAAATTAATGTGGTTTGTCACAGTGGATTTACCAGCCCTAAAACCATGCTGACACTCAGCCAGTTGGGTCTTGATCTGCCTGGTGATGTACTGATTGAGTATCGACTCAAAGACCTTGCCGAAGGCTGACAGAACCGCAATAGGCCTATAGTTGTCCACTTTTGACCTGGCGCCACCTTTGGGTACAGGAGCAACCCGTGAAATTTTCCACTCTGCAGGATAAGAAGCTGTTTGTAGGGCTAAGTTGTATACAAACAGAAGTGGTTCTCTAAATATTTCCGAGCAGTCCTTAAGAATAAAGGGTGGGATTCCATCAGGCCCAGCAGATGAATGGGCTTTTAGGCGGCGAATTGCTGCTAATATGTCGGCTGAGTCAACCACATCTATGGCGATCCGCGCAGAGCATAGCGGGTCTGTTGCCTCCAACTCAGCATTAGCTGCAGACAAAACAGGGTCATACGGCAGGAACACTGAACTGAAGTATTCAGCAAACGCATTTGCTGCTTCTACTCCTACCACGGTCCGCCCATCATATTCAAACTCAGTGCACGTTTGTCTACGAGCCTGACCCTAATATATTAGAAGCTTTCAGGAATAAATAAATTTCTTTCACATTTTATGTACCTGAATACGTATCTCTTGCTTATCAACATCTTAGATTATTAAAAAAACTAAAAACAAACTTTTCCACCAAAATTAGGTAACAAATCATAGTTGTTGAAATTCACTCAAGTGATCTATTTTATGTCATTTTACTGAATATAAAATACCTGAGTCCAAATTTTCATTGTAATTTTCTGAGAAATAAAAGGTTATTTAACAAGCTGTACAGTCCATAAAGACGCAATTTATTGTGAAGCAACGTTGTTTACTGTCGGTGTGTGTGCCTTTAACATTCTAGAGTTGTGGTTGCTAACATGAAATTACACGCAAGCACGCAATTAATATGAATCCTTAAAAGATATAATATGAAGTCTGTGATACATAACGAAACTGTTTACCTGTAATTATTTACTAGCTTTTACCTGTGGCTTAATGACTTCGCTCCCGTAATCTATTTTACAGAAACCGATTTTCCCATTTATAACATTAATTATGATTAACATTGATAATGTAATTTACGCGCATATTCCTGCTCAAATAAAGTTACTACGAGTTGTATTCTATCACTGTATATTAATCTATGATTCTATCCTGGTTCACAGTACCTATACATAACAAAACATGATTATGCAAACAGAGTGGCGTTCGTATCGTAAACACTGATCAAACGTGTTGCGCCTGATTAGATCGTGTTAGCAATGTTGCGTGCTGTATCATTACTGCCATACCGCTTGTAGTAGACTTTCGTGTGGGTAATTAAGTTGACAATGATAGTTCTGTATGCTGGGTAGCTTACTGTCCGAATAGTAGGCCATTTTGCAGTTACAGAATAGATAGTATGGATATGAATTTGGCAGTTTACAGTTATAATGGAGTGCTTGTTGATCGAAAATTATATAGAAATTCTCTCGTTCTTCAACAATTAAGCGAAGTGTACAAGGTACTTATCTTTTGTAATTTTCAGAACAATTTAAATAAAATAAGCTGTTGTTTACCAAATTGTAACGTCATAACAAGAAGGAACTTCCGCAATGAATTTCATTAAACACAAAAAATAATATTTACCATTAAAATTAAATTATGGAGGTAAGTGGTGTAACTTTTAATGAATTACTTAATTTAAATGAGGCTCCCTAACTTTTACGGTAAAAGTAAAATGGACGATTGCCATTAAAAGTTTTACAGTTTTATAATTACTATTGAAATAAGAGAGATAAGAGAAATAAGAGAATAAAGTATAAATGACTTATTAAACTCCAATGAATTATAAGCAGGAAATCGTTTCCCAAAAAGACTTTCGACGGGACACATAAAATTAAAAAGCTCCTAATATTTTTGTAATGTAATTTGCATCTTATGTCCTTAACTTAAGGTTTATTTCAATATGGCTTAGAAACAAGCGTTGTTTTCTTCAGCTTAGGTGGGCATGAAAACTCGTCTGTTGACTTCGTCGAAGCAAAAGGCAGAAAATGTTGAATTTACATAAACATAACGTTAGTTCCATCTTTATATGGAGAATAAGGTAAAATCAAAGCTGAATTGATTGAACTTTCGCGTTTTATTATTATAAACCTTTACTTCAGGCCGCAGAGAATCCATACAGTACAGTAATGTTGACTGTGTGTTAGTTGTGTATGTGTGTGTGTGTTTTATATGTACGTATGTGTTGTGTGTGTGTTGTATTTGTATTGTTGTGTTTTGTGTTGAGTGTTGTGCTAAAGCCGAGATCCTTAACAGTTGCTTGCACTTGTACTTTGACAGTTGTGGGTGCGACAGTGACAGGAATAACACTTAGCCAAAACACGAACTAAATAACGTTTATAGATCTCGTCCTAAGTTCCTATAGCAATAATAATTAAAACAGCGTACAGTTTGAGCGTCCATCCCCTGCTATTCGGAAGCTACAGAAAGTTCTCAACAATTCTAATTGTAAAGTTGATACCGGTGCGATCCAACTAATTAAAAACGTTACTCTCCTAAGTTTACTTTCAGACTAACAATTACTGGAAGAAGGAAAATAAACGTTTAATTGAAATCTTTAGAACGGTCTTTCCTTTGGTGTCCCTGGTAACCCCAACAATTACTTGGATACGAGTATCGTCACTTAAAGAGGCAGTAAGCGATAATAGTATGTAAGGTTGGTAGAAAAACAGGCCATCTTTAAAAATAATCTATAAGTATTTACAAATAAAATAAAATTGAAGTGTCTGTTAGTAATGTCAAAATAACAGTGTTTTACTAAATGCTTAGGCAAGTATACTACCGACGAGATGTCAGCAGAGGACGGGGCCCCACAGGGCCGAAGCCTGCCGGGGCGGCGGGATTTTCCGAAAGGTTAACCGCTGCCCTGGAACAGAAAGGGCTAAGGACGGAACACGGGTGGGTTTTAGTCAGTAAAAGTCTGACACTCCCTTCCGCTCCACCCAGAGCGGGAGGGGTCATTTGATGATTTCCGATCCAAAAAAAAAAAAAAAAGTATACTACCGACGCGACGGTACATAAAACAAAAATATTTTTTTTGTCTGTCTGTCTGTTTTTTTGTTTGTTCCGGTTAATCTACGAAACGGGTGGAACAATTTTAACGAGACTGGCAGATAGCTGATAATATAAGGTGTACTTTGGTTACCTTTATTTTAGAACAAAAAATATGGTTCCGTGCAAAAAAGAACATAAATTCTAATTTGTTTTCCGACACGCACGCGACCGAAGTCGCGGGCACAGCTGCTGCTAGTTAATAATAAAATAAACCTTACTGATTGACTAATCTCCTCAAAAAAGAAAAATCATCCTCCAAAAAATGGACACCCATCTCTTAACAAAACCCCATAATGATTGCCACACTATTACCAAGAAAGTCAAGAAATTACTTACAATCACTATTTACATATTTACCTACGAAATTATAATTATCAGCCCTTACTCAAATATTCAGTTAATCTCAGAATCCTCTTTACTTACATTATTTTGTTCGCTGAGCGCTCCTCAAAGAGCATCACTGGCTGGGTGTAATAATTTTACGCATGCAAAACCTCCGGCGGGTCTGAGGGGCTCAGGGGCTCAGTCCGGTGCATAATAAATGGAGGGCTCGGGGGCTTGATTAAATTCTGTTCAACTCCAATTTCGGACATATAACTGTAGAACTATATGTATTTAAGTGTCACTTGCAGTGTATTGGTGATTGAAAACACTCTCGTATGCGTATTTTTAATTCATTGTTTATTACAATCGAAAAAACCTCTTTGGTATATGGTTGCAAGAGACTGCTGAACGTGAGGTTCTGGGTTTGATTCTCAGGTTGGGTAAAGTGTTACTGGGTTTTTTCGTTAGGAAAATAGACGGCAACTGGTACTAAGGCGGTTATCACACTGCACCGAACACCGCTCCGGTGTGCGATGCTGCGGTTCTTAACTTTGACTGTAGAATCTGGATTAGTATACAAAAACCGCAGGGTATAACACACTGATACCGGATCTGCATGGTGTACAGTCAAAGTTAAAAACCGCAGCACCACAAAACAAGTGTGATCACCGCCTGCGCCAAGTGCGTTGAGCGCAAAACTTCTGTCATCTTCGCTATTCAGAACGGTTTGTTGTAGTTGGTGGCATTCAATCTGACATCGAACTAAAACAACTGACACAAAAGCAATTACAGAATGCATATAATTTCTGCCCTTAGATGTTCCGGTGACTAAATGAAGTCGATTGATTTTTTAGCTTGAGTCATGACATACTGACCCGACTCCATTACTGTCATTAAAAGAAAATGGGAACACTATCGACGCATAGTGTGTTGTGTGGTGACCTTCACCATAATATTATGTCTTTATGAACAACATTGCAGTTTCTGCCGGGACGGGTTGACCCAAACTGATTAGATACATCCCTTAAAAGGCCAACCCAGGTACTTCCCAGTATTTCCAGAAGTATTCAGACAAAAAAAAGGGAAAACTAGGGTCAAAATATTCCTTTAGTGAATATTATAAAAATTTCGGAGCAGTTATTGACAATAGCACTTTTTGAACGTAAAAAGTAACAAAACAGTTCCCAAAACTGCCATATTGTCAAAAAAAGTCTTAGCGAAGTAGTAGTAGGGGAGAACAAGTGGTACGACAGGCGCCTCAGTAAATCGTAATGGAGATCTTAATAAGTAGTTTCCGGCTTTTAAGGCAGATATGTATTCCTGTGAGGTAATTCCGTAACACACTAACAGTAACAATGACTTGCATTTTGGCAGTTCAACAACATTCATTGCGTTATTTACGTTGTTGAGCAGACACATTTTTCGACCATATGAAGCGAACATTATAAGCAATATTTTTCAAAATGATTTAGGTTGTTATTGAAGGTGTGTTACGTAATTAAGGAGCACCCTATATATCCAAAAATATGTATATAACACATCAATGCCTGAAATAAGTACTCTCCGCTAAAACCCAAAGCCTAACGAACAACATGACGAAATATAAAGCCTCCGAAATAAAAATATTTGAATAAATATGGTTGGACAAGCTGGCTGCATGTTGATTTTTAATCACGAGTTTATTCGACGAGGCGTAGTGTGTAGTACGCGGCGTAGTATAGTACGCAGCGATGGAGTACGCCATAGTTATTGGATTGATTTCAATTAACATTTCACATGTTTCGCTCACATGCCTGGGGTACTTGATTGCAAATATTTTATTTAGTTCAGTGGGGATGTTTGTTTTATTTTACAGCGATTGGTGGTGCTATAGAGAATATTTTAATACTATAGTTTTTAGTGTCGAACAAATAATTACTAATAGAATACAAAGTATGTCTGAGCACTGGTGGCCCACTGATAACTGCCACGACTTATGAGTTGTTTGTCGTGGGTTCGAACCCAAGCAGGTACTTTTCTTCGTGTAATCAGCACTGCTCTCAAAACGGTGAATGAAAACGTGAGAAAATGACCTAGAACCTAAAATTCGAAGACATGTGACATCTACCAACCCAAACTGGGCCCGCGTTGTGGATTCCTGCCCATTCCCTCTAACAGTGAGGAAGCCTATGTCCCAGCAGTGGGAACGTTATAGCCTAATTATGCCACAATGTACGTCTCTAATGGCTCCGGATCAAGTTGAGTGGAAAAAGGGAGGCCATTGCATCCAGTGGGACAATTCAGGCTGATTATTTATTCTCGATTTTTTCATTCATGAAGTTAAATCTTGTCATTACTCATGTTTAATTACTTGTCATTGTAAAAATAATTGTATTTTATAACAATTAAACTAAAAATTTTATAACAACAAAAATAATTCGTAATTTAAATAACTTCCAGAAATTATCAAGCTCACTGTCCCATGAAACGCAATATATCTAGCGCGGCATGAGACAGGTACTGCGGACTTATTTCACGGGTCATTTACCGCAGGTTTATTTTATTAAAAGAACAGAATAAATCTGCTGAAACATTGAACACTGTAGGTATGCCGCATTGAACACGGTAGGCACGCCGCATTGCCGCCTACACGCGCATCTTTATCTTGTCCTGGAGTATTTTTTCACTAAAACGAAGTTTAATATTGAAATATAGAAGTAGCAGGTAATTAAATAACTTGAGGGCTGTCCTTTTCAGAGAATTATATAGGTAGGGAATACTACATATGTAGTACCTAGTATTAACTTAATTATAAACGCTAACATTATTAATTGTGTTACGTTTTACACCGTATCAAACGATAAAACAATAGAATGCCATTAGGAAATGGGGTCATTTAATTTGTGATACCTCTGGTTGTGTCGTAATTTTAAGTTTGCATACTATTGTATAGAATCAAGTTCTTTTAACTGAACAGACAGCTGTGCTGCTGGGGAGTTTGTTGCGCCACTTCTTCCCGGCGATAGCACTAGGAAGTGGTGAAGGGCGGACGGTTTGGGGTACCGACTTATGTAATTTTGGCGTTCATAAAGTGCTGGTTCTCAGCCTAGTGCCTAGTTTAGATAAAGGACTGTTGGTTTTGATTTTGTGGTTTTCGGAAAGGATTAGGAAATATGGTGTGAAAAACAAAAGTCAACAGTCTACGAAGTCGGTTAAAAATCACGGATACGTGAGATATGTCGATAGATGTTTATTCCTTTATCGAGAAGCTTTTTGAAAAGCTTTTGAAAAAGGACGTGTTATAGGCTGATCTTATTACACAAAAACACTTTACCTCTATCTAAAAGTATTTCATGCCATTACCCTTTAAAAATCCGTCACTCTCAAGAGCAGTCACGGCGCCATTCTCTCAATTATGTGTAACAAGGTAAACGCGCGCATCTCGCGCGGGCACCTATTTATTAACTTTCATTTTCATGCCACCAATATGTACTGTCACATGCTTAACAGCACCCTAATTGCGTAACACACGATCAATCGGAATCGGTTTCATTTTGACAGTTCAACAACAATCATTGCGTTATTTACGTGTTGAGCAGACAAATTTTTCGAACTTGTGAAGCAATGGATTAGTAATTTGCTTCAAAATGATTCAGATTCCGATTGATTGTGTGTTACGCAATTGGGGTGCTGGTTCCACCGCGGTAAACGCGACACAAAAGACGCTTAAAGGCTCTCCCCCATAGGCGCGTTATTATCGGTCGATAATATCGGATGCGTTATTTCGATATCGGTTTTCAGTACATTTTGTATTAGGACGGCCACGAAGGTACACACTGCTGCGATAATATCGACGCAATAGAAATAGGACGTCAACGTTCCTCCGTCCTGCGATATTGTGACATAAGTTTTTAGAACATTTTGTATTAGGACGCATACGATCTTACACATACCTGCTTTAATAACGTAGAAACGTGTAGTGCGGGCGAGGGGGGCTGTATTGTAGGCTACACGCACACGTTAGAAATATCGGACGATAAAAATGCAGCTGTGCGGCAAGGAATCGGGACGCAGCTTATCGCAATATCGCATCCGATATTATCGACCGATAATTAGGCGCCTGTGGGGGAGGAGATAATTTATTGTTATAACGGCTATTAGCCTTTCACGCAAGATTCAAAAGCGAATTTCTGTTAAAATATTGATAGGTTCATGGTTTTATGAACATAGTATTTTTTAAACATACTATTATAAAATAAGGCTTTTCTCAAAATTGCAATCGTAGTTTCTAGAGAAATTCGCTTTTGAATAAGGTATCTATGCTGCTAACTGTACTGAAACACAATTTGTTTCAGTATTTTCTTGCTTTCAGTTTGTTTGATGATAAAGAGTGTTGGTAAATCTTTTGTTTTAGCGTGGAGGAAACACGACGTCCCTCCTCCTAGTGACCTCTAAATTCTTGCTTTATTCAAGCCTAATGTATGCAAACAGAATCAACGAATAATTGCCCGCACATTGTAGGTCCAATTTGCGGGATTTATTTAGGTAGTCTGCCAAATAAACAGTACGGTGTGACAAAAGATTTTGCGTCGCATAACTTAGGCTAGCCGCACACACAATAATATTGTAAATGCAAGATTCTGAAAAATCTTGATCAATATAATGGTCCCGCACACTACCATATTATTATTGTCAATTTTTCGTGGGAAAATCTGACTCAGTCACTCAACAGCTTGATTCGTGTAGGTACGTTTTAGTGTTAGGCCCGCCCGACCTATAATAATATTGAGTCACCCCTTGCACTCAAACGACCAATCGTATTGAAGCAATAACATTGATGGCTCATTAGCGACAATGTTTTAGCGTGAGGACAACCTAGGGGGTGGTTGGCTGCTTAACCGGACTATCTTGTGGATGCCTTCATAAATTAAGGCTTCCAGCTAAATTTAAACATATTGTGCAATGAAAAAATATGGTGCAATAAAAACTAAACTCGCTCAAACTTTTCTTTATTCATTGCGCAATCTTCAGTATTAACCCTAAACCACAGTATTACAAATTGTAATACTGTGCCTAAGCGGTCAAAACATTGCGCAATTACTGAAATTGTGCAATATAATTGATCACCTAGTGCCCGCCTTACAGAGTTGATTTTTGAACGAATTTGACAGCTGTCATCTTGACGTAACCCCGGGTACCGAGACGGCGGCCAGGCAGAATGGAAAACAAATGAAGATCGAGAAGATCGTTCGAAAAGCCGGCATTGATTTATTGCGACTGGGATATTGATGATGATTGTGACTACCCTTGCAGTGTAGTGAGTTGATTGATATGCGCTCGAGCCACAAGTTAAAGTTAAATAAAATCACAAATCTCTGATCACGAGGTTTGGAAAATAATACCGGGTGGTATTATTGTTCAATCCCTAATGTAATAGACTTATATGATTAAATTTAACTTTTATTTTATACCACCAGTGTCTTGGGTACATTACCAGTCGACAGCGATGCGGATGATTTTTTCGACGCTATATTTTCGTTTGTAAATAGTTTTAGAAAATTTAGGTTAAGTATATTTTTGTTATTTTAGTGTTATCTTGTAAATGAAAATAAAATTATCGATGAGTAACTTTTATACACAATTAAAATAATATGCATAAATAGCAACTAATGCCTAGTTAATTGATAAAAAAAAAACAAAATGACATCCTAAATTAACTAAAACTATTCACAGACTAAAATATGGCACCGAAAACTTCATCCGCATCGCTGTCGACTGGTAATGTACCAAGAGACTCGCAGCATTACCACGTTGCATGGCGTCTGGCCAAGCGGGCCCCTGGGTCACGGAAAGATTCCGCTTCGAAACTTCCTTAAAGAGACCACGAGCATTCGGACCGCACGGCCCGAGGGTTGATATCAATACTTCGAGAGTCTTTTGATTATTTAGAATATTATTGGCTTTCTTTTGCTTACATCTCCTCGCCCGTATACCCACGCATCATGATCTGCCTAGCCTTATCCCAACTATGTTCGGATCGGCTTCCAGTCTAACCGGATGCAGCTGAATACCAGTATTTTACATGGAGCGACTGCCTATGTGATCCCCACAACTCAGTTACTGGGTAATACGATACCCCTTGGTAAGACTGGTTGTCAGACTTTCGGGCTACTAACAAACCGTAACGACTATCAAAGATCCACAAATAACAGCAGGGACCAACGGCTTAACGTGCTTTCCGAAGCACGGAGGGGTCTTGGTATGTAAAGCCCAGGTATGTTGGACCCATCCACGGACTAACCGCGGCAATAAGAGATAACACGACCTCTTCGGACAAAGACGACGTATTGCCTTTAAACAAATAATCACTTAGATAAGACCAGGAAATCTTGGAATATCGATGAACAAAAACGTGTCACAAAAGACAATCTTTCTTTTTGACAACTAGCTTCATCTTTCTGACTGACCGACCACCTGACAGTTCAAAAGTGCCTGTAATTGGTTTATTTGAAATAAATGCTTCCGTCTTATTACAAAACGAAATCTAACTTTAGTTCTAGCCTAAATCTTTGCGACAGTATTTGTATTTCGCACTTTATTTCGATTTCGGCAAAGTTCTTAATACTAAAATGACAACTTAGCACCGAACTAAGCTGTAATCCTACTAATATTATAAATGCGAAAGTTTGTATGGATGTATGGATGTTTGTTACTCTTTCACGCCAAAACTACCGAACGGATTTGGATGAAATTTGGCACACAGATAGTTATAAACTATCTGTGTGCCAAATTTCATCCAAATCCAAAACCAGGATTAACATATAGGATACTTTTTATCCCGATATTCCCACGGGATCGAAACTTATGCGGGTGAAACCGCGGGGCGCAGCTAGTATTAGTATATAATTATGTCACAGCAGGAGGCCATAGATTAAGAAAGTTCTAAAATTTGTTACAAGATGGCGGTAGTGAGGTTATTCCATCTGTCTGTAAGTTGTCACTGCGATTATCATAATTTATAAAGTTTGTGAAGTACTAGATTAAAAGAAAATCAACGCCATCTGTTCGTGGTATTATTTCCTGTTTTCTGAAGATTGTACGAGAAGGAAGGCTTGCCCGAAAATAACATTCTTGTTCCATCCCCGTCATATACAGGGTTAATTTTCAAAGATCAGCCAAATTTAAGGGTGTGGTACAGACCACCCAACTGAACAACTTTCTCTATGGGACCAATATCGTAATCGCGAAAAATTTATCAACTGCCCCATAGAAACCTTCAATACCAACTCGACCTAAACGTATGGGACGGCTGAATTTTTATTCACGATTACGATGTTGGTCCCATGGAGAAAATAGTTCAGTCTGATGGTCTGTACCACACCCTTCAATTTGGCTGGTCTTTGAAAATTAACCCTGTATATTATACATAGCGTTCTGTGTCTCGTAATGTTAATTACTTTGCATACATACTATAGTATAAAATAAAGTTCTTTTAACTGATCAAACAGCTGTGCTGCTGGGGAGTTTGTTGTGCCACTTCTTCTTTCCAGCGATAGCATATAGGAAGTGGTGATAGGCGGGGGACTGTCTTATGTAATTTTGACGTTAATTCTGATTTAGAATGCCTATGGCTACAGCAGGTAAGGTGGCAAGAAGTGACAATCAAATAAACACATTTTCTGATTCGCTATATAGCACCGGCACGTCATATTAAACCAGTGCAATGTCGCAACGCAATATCGGCGGTAGTTATTTATTAAGAAACTCTTCGGGTGACAGCCCCGATTCCTGCTAACTGACGTCGCTTCGCTTTACATGTATCTGCCCCTCATATGGATATTATGGATCCTAGGAACTTCTGTGCAAGCTATCGCTTACGTGGCATATGACGAAGCCTCACAAAGTTACACATCGCTCAAGTTATTAAGTACGGCAAACGCTCACAAGTCTTCACTTAGAAGCAACTTGTCGTACTATGAAGGTTCTCATCTCTTGCATACTGATGCAGTAACCACTGATCATGATATTAAGCAGTTTAAGTAGTACCACAGTATACCATACCTATTGAAGACAGGTATTTTTCCAATGTAGGTACCTACATCATCATCTGCCTGCCTTTTCTCAACTATGTTGTGGTCGCCTTCGAGTCTAACTGAATGCAGCTAAATACCAGTAACATGAAGCGACTGCCTATCTGACCTCCACAACCCAGTTACTGGGTAATACCCCTAATACGATACCCCTTGGTATGACTGATTGTCAGACTTTCGGCCTTCTTAATTGTGTTATGTGTGTGTTTTTATGTGGCCTTGCATGGGAGGTCCTTGTGCAATCCATCCTAAAAAAAAATCTGTAGTTTTCGAGAAAATCGCGAACATACTGGTAAATAAGTACTTACCAACAGATCGAAGATATTTTGTGTTTTATGGAGGTAGTTTGAAAATGAAAATCTTATGCTCCGTGTCTGGTAGTATTTGCTTGCCCTCATAGGTCCCTTAAAAAACACAAGACATGCGAACTGCCTATCCATACTATACTAATAACAAAGCTAAAGAGTTTGTTTGTTTGAAAGCATATTTTTCTTGAAAAATGAGTCTGATTTAAAAAAAAAACTTTTGCATTCGATTGCTCAGTTCTTGAGGAAGGCTATAGGATATTTAACATCACGCGGGCCTTTGGGAGAAGAGCAAAAAGAAAAAAGAAACAGAAAGAATGCGAAGTGAAAAAGAAGTAACAGCGCTGCGATGCGATGCGACGGGAGATCAAGAAATTTCACGCGGGCTAAAATTAGTTTATAATTTGTAGTAACTACGGAGTTACCAGTAGTACTATCTCCGTTCGGTCGGCTGCACATCGCACACCTAGTGGTCACACTGTAGTGGTCACACTGTAGTGCTCACACTGTAGTGGTCACACTGTAGCGCATTAATTTGGTTTCCATTATTGAACGCACGGCGCGCCGTAATAGAGACCGCATTGTTGCTACTACAACAACCACCTGATATGCTCGTGTTTCAGACAGGTCTACTATGCACAATGGGTAGTAATTGATGTGTCTGTACGTGTTGCTTCACTAATAATGCTTGAAATTTCACCAACAGAAACTAACGTTACAGGATATCGCAATATGCGTTTTTATCGATGTAACATAAAAGAAAAAAAAAAGCAAATTATAGCACAATAGCTTTAGGGTTATTCTTGCGAATTCATTGAAGTAACAGAAAAAAAATCAATTCAATCCTTTAGATGAGCAGAGTTCTGGGCGAAAGGATTCACTCATGATTTCAATTCCAAAACATACTTAAGAAAGAAAAAGATTTAAGAATGACCCAGTTTTGACAAAAACAATATATAAAATGTAGTTACTGGAAAACCTTTACTTACGAGTATCTTCTATACTAATAATAAAGCTGAAGAGTTTGTTGGTTTGAACGCGTTAATCTCTGAACCTACCGGTCAGATTAAAAAAAAATCTTTTTGCGTGATAGCCCGGTTTATGAGGAAGGCTGCAGGCGTTAACGTTACTCTAGGACCCTTAGGAGACGAGCTAACTGATAACAGTCAGAAAGAACGCTCAGGGACAACGAGGGAATAGCGCAGGCAGGCGATGCGATGCGACGCAGAGGGGTGGGGGAACAAGATATTTCACGCGGACGAAGTCGCGGGCAGAAGCTAGTTTTTGTATAAAGAACTAGATTTCTATAGCAGTTAGGTTCTTAATTCAATAACCGACTCGGTAGTTTAAACCTGCTCTAAAGAAAAGCCTTGTTTTGTAATAAGGTGGTTTGAGTTCAGAGAAGACAACTACTTCTAACTATGAAATTTACTAACTATTCTCACTTAGCTACTCGGCTAAATGAACATAATTCAATCATAACTACGAGTACGTTCGCAATAGACACACAACTCACGCAAGTTCCCACAAACTAGTACAAGTGTGATGTGATTAGTTAATTATGATAAGTTTGCTTCGCGAGGTTTTGCTGTTTCTGCCAATTACGAGACCCTTGCAGACGATTAACTACTTGCACGAGTCTTCATGAGTGGCGAACATTACCTTAGTGACTGGCTAATCTTTTCAGCATGTCGTGTGGTCTATTTATTAAAGCACGGGCCGATTCGTGAGAAGAAAAAAAAAGGTTTATGATCATAAAAAACTCACTAACAGAATTATACGACTATATTAACAGACTCGTTACCGCAGTGGATGGGTGATACATCTATACTACAGGTCCCAGGGTTAACACACGCACACACGCGAGTTCTTTCAGGCGTTAAAGCATGTTTATAAAACCACATTTAAAAAAGCGGCCAAGTGTGAGTACGCCTCGCAAACGAAGGTTTCCGTACCACAAGGTAAAAAACACCGAAAGCAGAAAACACGATTCTTGTATGGAGTCCCCTTAAATTGTTTGTTATGGCAGCAATAGAAATACACACTGGGTGAAAATTTCAACTGTCTATCTATTACCGTTCATGACATACAGCCCGCTGCTAGACGGACGGACGGATGGGCGGATAGCGGAGGATGGGTCCCGTTGGCACCCTTCGAGTACGTAACCCAAAAAAACCTCGAGTGGAGTCACGTTTAAAAGCACTACAATGGTCGGACCACACTCACCGACCCCATTTTCACAATACAACTGTAACATACCAGAGCCGCAGCACGATTTCCAAAAAATAAATGAATAGTCCGTCCGTTCCGCTTTCCTAGACACAACGACACAGGCTATCGTGCCTTCCATCTCGTATACATTACGCTATGCCCCCACAGCCTGACCGCCCAGCACGCGAGCTACCAGGAACGCATGACCGTAAACAAGTCATGATTTATTCATAACATTTGCATACGACACTTTGAAATAGGAATGTTTCATATTTAAGAGTGTTGTGAATGTGGGTAGATGGATATTTTGTGAGCTTTGATGTAGGTATGAGTGCTTTCTTTCATTCTATGTAGCATTGTCGTTGCTTTATGGTTCCTTTTTGTGTTGTGAATGTGGGTAGCTGATCGCGTGGATTCAAGGGCAAATTATGTGCAGGAAAATTTTCTGCACAAATGAAAATGCAGAACTAGAAAATTTTCGTTATTCTATTGGTACGACTTTTAAGAGATGTGTGGACTGATTTATTTTAACGTCAGTAGGTATACAAAAGGCTGCCTCTCTGTATCCAAAGTGACTAAGACAACGCGAGGCTACAAACTGACTCACGTCAACTAATGCTCAACCACGTCTCAGTGCCCCAGTGGCTGAAAGCCGAAAAAGTTTTCTTGAGTGCGTGGGTCCAGCTAGTCCAGCCAATAGTAATGGTTCCACAGCAAGATGTAATCTATAACGGGAGCTGTGTACACCCCCTGACAGTTTTATCGAACCATCTGAGAGCCTTCCGCCTGGACACGCGTTACCGTAGCGGACCTGGAAATCTCTTAATATACTTACGCCGAACCCAAGTCCGCCTGATCAAAGACAGTCTTCATAGATGGGGTTCACGGACGGTTCAGATGTCGAGTACGTATGCGGCATCAGACTACAGACGATGGCCCACCGTAATTCTATCCTGCGCCGCATCAGTGCACTTGATGACAAGTGCACTGATGCGGCGCAAGATAGAATTATCTAATATTCTTATGACTGCGTTAGGGAGCATAGTTCGCGCAGCAGAATTTTGGGGTAAACATGATTGAACTCTTTGCCATCGATACGCTAAGAAAGAGGTTCCTAAGTGTTTAGATATCTATGAAACTATAAAGAACCTGCCAACCTCCACTAACGGAAACATGTGTACAAATTTCTCAACACACGATGTTGTCACAATAAATCCTTGGTAAAAACGAAGAACCTGTTTTCCTTCACGAAAATTAAAACCACACACAAAAGAAAAGCGCCACAAACATTTTCCTATTCACCTAAAACACCCTCCAGCGCCAATGTTTAAACAGAGTCTACATGAGAGAATACCGATTTAAACCGAAATACACGCGAACCGGACAAAAGGTAACTTTTCCGTGCAAATAAATACTAAGAATACTTGTTGTGCGTGTGCTTGTGCGCAGCAGTGAGCAAATGTTTGTGCCTGCTGTGTGTTTAGGAGCCGTCGTTCTAGGGCTGAGCGTGGTCCCTACGCGTCGGTTGTTTTGTTAGGGACGCACAAGAAAACTAGATTATGTATGCCATTGTTGGGTTAAGTACATATGTAAGTTTTGGAATTCCTGGAATGCTCAGTGACTTTACCCCTTTCCAAGATTGATCGGGAAATGTCTTAGAATAATATTAATTGTTAAGCTAGTTCGAAAGGCTTGTAGCTAAAAATAACATAGCTCGTAACAACCGCTGCACGAGTCGTTCTTCAAGGTCAAGCAACGCTTGCCAAGGCCGGTCCGTTGATGAGTGACCAACCATAACATACCGAGGCCTCTTCGTGCCTCGGGAAGCACGTCAAGCAGTTGGACCCGCTGTTATTCGTAGATCTGTGACAGTCGTGACTAGTAGTCAGAAGCTGGAAAGTCTGACAATCACAAAATTTTACAAATCTGTCTAGTGTTTTCCCATCTATGTATGGGTTGGCTTCCAGTCTAACCGGATGCAGTATTTTTGATGGAGCGACTGCTTATCTGACCTTCACTCAGACTGTATTTGCGCTTCTGATTACCCGTAACGACTGACAAAGCTCTACGAATGGCGTGGGGACCCACGGATTAACATGCTTTCGGAAGCAGGAACCGGTCTCGATATGTCGATGTGTCTCCGACCGCGGCAAGCGTAGCTGTGCGGCTTACGACTTAGACACAAATTTAATTTTCAATTAAGCATGTGAATTTGAGTAGGTACTAACATTCGATAGAGCTAACCAACAATGCCATTCTTCACCAATAACTATAATTTTGCCAAGTTGTATTTCGTTTTTCCTGTTACTATCCGAAATAAATAAAAAATCCGTCCCAAACCTATCCCGTAGGTACTCGAGTATTGTTGAGCATTATTCACACAAGTGCCTGTTTACGTCCGAGAGATGGACCGGCCTTCCGAAGGATCCGCAATGGAATTTACTTCAACTACAGACATCAAATAAAACCTTTCTGTTACGATCATTTACGAGGACTCCCGAATAAATCCGATCTCGACTCGAAAGGAATTGAATTGATGTGTTCTAGGAATAGGGATTTTCCGGCGAAATATGTATTTTGTTGGCTGAATTGTAGGCGAAAAGGCAACAATACTTTGGTCGATTATGGAATTTACCAGCGAGCAATTTACCAGCTAGGTGCCAGAGTTTCTCTAAGAGATTTCTTTAAAGATATTGGTATTCTCACGGTTGCATCACAATTCATCCTTGCCAACATTTTATATATTAGGCAAAATTTACACTTGTACACTAAAAATAGTGATATTCACAGTGTTAACACTAGAAATAAGGACAAACTACGTGCCCCCTTTCACCGGCTTCATAAGGTTCATAACTCATTTGTTGGGCTTGGTATAACCTTTTATAACAAGATACCCTCTTCTTTTCTAGCCTTGCCTTTTAATGCGTTTAAAGCTCAACTAAAATCCAACCTTTGTTCAAAAGCATACTATTCCATCAACGACTACTTAGACGATAAGAATAGTTGGTCACCCTAGTTTAACGCAAGACAATGTTTATGTTCCTTCTCCAGAATTAGCTACTGCCAGGTCTTAGAACCCAGCAATGCATAAATGTGTAAGCTGTCACGCCCTTTATGCCTGGAGGCTTTTATTTGGGTAGTAAGTTTTTTTTTTAATTTACATTTTAATTAATTATTTTTTAGCTTGAGTACGTATAGTTTTTATTATATTTGTTGGTATATTGGCGTGGCTAGCTGACATATTATGGCAAATAATTAAATTTTATGTTCTGGTTTTGTAATGTTAATTACCGAACATAAGTACCTAGTATTGTATACATTCGTATTTTTTTTAAATTGAACAGACAGCTGTGCTGCTGGGGAGTTTGTTGCGCCACTTCTTCTTCCCAGCGATAGCACTAGGAAGTGGTGAAGGGCGGGCGTTTTTGGGGGACTGTCTTTTGTAATTTTGACGTTCAAAAAGTGCTGATTCTCAGCCTAATTTGAATAAATGACTTTTGATTTTGATTTTGATTAATTGGCTAAATTGAAACATAATTCAAGCGCAAGTCAAAGTCATACCATTTATTTCAAATAAACTAATTACAGGCACTTTTGAATTGTCAAAGATTCGGTCCGTCAGAAATGTGAAGCTAGTTATCCATTCCAAAGATTAGTGTGTACCTATGGTGAAGAACGGGCAATACACTCCATTTATTTATTTATAGTTAATTAAAACGGTACAACACCAATTACATTAATTAACATAGAGACATGACGTTGACAATAACATAACTTAAACTAACATGGCAAAGTGGACTCCCTTGCATACATTCTCTCACAGAACACCAGACATATACGCATAATTTTAATCCATTCATCCGCAAACACATCACATTCAGGGTTGGCAGCCAGAAGGACATTGAGCACCTTTAGAGTACGACAGACCGGGGATTCGGCTCTGGCTACAGTTTTCGCTGGGAGTTGCGCAAACAGATTGTGCCGGCGGCTCTGACGGTGTCCGATGTATTTGTCGGGCACAAATAGTCGGCAGGAAAGACCATGGAGCTCTGGGCAGTCGATACGTCCCCGTATAAGGTCTTACAGGCTACAGTGAGTTGATCAAGGCCTCTTCTCACCTCCAACGAGTTAAAACCCAACATCCTTATAAGATAGTTGGTAGGGTACATGTAGGGAAATCAATGGAACCTTTGGAAGAGGCGTCTGAGGAAAGTTTTCTGTACCTTTTCCAGCATCAGAGTTTGGGTCGCGTTATAGGGGTGCCAAATACAGGCACTGGACTCGAGTTTGCTTCGAACAAGAGCGGTGTACAAAAGCCTAACAACATTTGGATTGCGAAAGTCACGAACATTTCGCAAAACAAATCCCAAACGTCTGAAAGATTCCTTTGCAAGAGTTGAAACGTGGTCCCTAAATGTCAGACAGCGGTCGAAAGTCACTCCCAAATCCTTTATTTTGGTGAAACGAGCAATTACGTCACCACCCAAACTATGGTTATAATGAACTGGCCGCAACCCTCTACCGTATGTCATGACGTAGCACTTGCTTGTGTTAAAAATCCATGGACACTGTTCAATCAAATCATTTTCTCTTTGTACAACTACAGCCGAGAAACGAAATAGTGCAGTTTAGCTGGAATTGTGTCCAGCGAGACAAATCGTTGGATAATCTCTTTTTGTCTTTTGTCCAGCGATGGAGTGCGATAAGTTGAGCATATTCATAAAAACACATTGTGAAAATCACCACAGTTCTGGATAATAAGTCAAAGAAATAAAAAGGATTACTTTAAATACCCTGCGGTCTCCCCAAGCCGGTACTAAACGTTCGAAAACCGCAACAGACAGCTATTTACATATTTATACTCCCCTAAATCTCTGATATGTAAACAAACCTTTATTTTACGGCGTTTCACGAGCGCTTCCGAGTAAAGCCGATTTCGAGCCGTAATAAAATTGTTACATTCAGAAATGGAATTACAGCGAAATAATCTGTTGCCAAAGCTGTTTGGAGATTCCATTTTCAAATACGAGAGCGCCCAGCAACTGGTGGCTTCCTATCGGGAATCAATTATTTTGAATAATTTGATTTTGGAACATCAATGCGGTTTGTGCTTTTGGGGTAGAAATACCATTTTGTATTTATTTAGGAGGGTAGGTCATTAATTACGCTATAAATTGTACATTAAAGACTAAGTCCCGTAAGATATATTGGAGAAAGTTTTAAAACCTCGGTATTTATAGGCCACGATTAATTCATCGCTCAACGAAGGTATTTTTTGATGTAAAAAGCGGCCAAGTGCGAGTCGGACTCGCATACGGTTACGAATATTTAACAATACACATTAAAAAAATATACTTTAGTTAGTATTTTTTTTTCTTTATCATTTAAGTTTATTTTCTTTATTAATTGTTGTTATAGCGGCCATACATACACACTCTGTAACCATTTTAAGTGTCTACCTATTACGGCTCAAAAGATACAGTCCTGTGACAGACAGACGGACGCACAACGGGGACTTAGTAATAGGGTAAAAAAAAAAAAAAAAAAGGCCTATGTCCAGCAGTAGACTGCAATAGGCTGAGTTGATTAATTCAGGCAGAACTGTGTCATCAAGGCAAGGCATCTGGTTAGACAGAAGCCAACCCAACATAGTTGGGAAAAAACTAGGCAGATTGATATTGAGGCAGAAGTGTGTCTTAAGTAGGTACGACCACATTTCGCCAGCTTTGTTGGACAGGGGTCAAGTCTCTTGTGGCCTCTTGGTATTTGCTGAGCCAAAATCCAGACGCCGCCGTGTAGCTACTGAAAATTTCGTAAAAGTGCTTAGCTCGACCCGGGGATCAAATCCAGGTCTCCACAACAAAACAGTCAACAAAATAAAATTAAAAAATAACACACAACACGCCTGCATTCCCCGACGGGTTAAGCAGGGGTGTGCCAATAGTACACCCACATTTCGCCAGTTATGTTTAAGTACCATGGGGGCGAGCCTATTGCCATTAACCGGGCACTAATCCAGACTCCGAGATGCTACTGAGAAATTCCAGATGGAAAAATTGAAAAACATTTTATCCGACCCGGGAATCAAACCCAGGACCTCATGCTCAGCAGTAGCGCTTGCGAACACTACACCAACGAGGCAGTCAAAAGAAAAATAATTGACGAAAAAACAGGCTGAAAAATTACTCAACAATTAACTAAATTGAGGGTAGTTTAAGTAATAAGGTAAAACATGTAATTTCATAAAGTAAATAATAAAGGTACGGCAAGTAATCCCACGCTTTCTTGTTTTTAAAAACTATTATTTACACACCTGAGGACTTAACTTAAGAATTACTTGTGAATGGATAGAGCCCTACAGTAAGGCGATTAACACACGGCACCGCGCACCGCCGCGGAGGGCGGTGGCGGTAAAGCGGATTTCGTAGCGGTGCCCCGTGCGGTAAGGTGGTTTACGCGCCTGTCCGCGCGGATGGATTTAACACGGTTTTCGACATCGAAATCCATTTTGAAATTGCAACACGTCCTGCACCCACGATGATCCGCGCGGTTATGCGGCGCCCCGCGTGTGTGAGGCGCCGCCCAACCGCGCGGACGGCAGCGCGGAGGGGCGGTGGCGGTGAGAGCACCGCTCGACCGCGCGGTCGGGCGGTGTACGTGTGTTAGGCATCTACGGATTTATTAGAGGCCAATGCGACATGAGATCGGCTTCACCGCCTACCGCGGCGGTGCGCGGTGCCATCTGTTAATCGCCTAAGTACTAGAGCGCCGTCTGACAAGAGCCGTCCTTGCTGAGCAAATTTTGCTACTAAAAACATTATTTTATCATTTTACTATAAAATTAAATTAACACTGCTCTGCTAACTGGTTCTGCACGCTTTTCAAGTATAACCGAGGCTCTCGACACCTACCAGCTAAGTATTACTCATTACTCCTTATGAACCAGCTCATCGCCGAGAGCTCTCGGAGCCAAGAGCCACACGAGCGTGAAGAGCCCGAGAGCTCCGGATATCGCGAACAACGTTATTGATTTATAACGCGATGTATTTGAGTTATGTGTTTAGTTAGGTGTAAGTAAATATTGGTTTAGTTATTTACTTGTTGATTGTTGGTTAGTTGTAGAGTTAGCCTTGAAGTTGTGGTAATTGGTCTTAAAGTTCTAGGTAGCTAACTATTAACTTTTGGAATTTGCTAATCAAAGACCACTATGTTAGGCGTCAAACTAAACTATAAAAGTAGGAATGGAACGATAATCAATGCACGAATATGTGAAAGAGATGAATGCTAAGGTGTGATTAAGACAGATGACGTATGGATGCGTGGGAGATAAAGGTAGAATGGCAGTGACTTTTGGATGACAGTGAGAAAAGCGTAAAGATGGATTTTTTTATCTAATATTTTATTTTGTGTTTTCTACTAGTTAATTTACAATAGATGCGCTCCGCAGTTTTACCCGCATAAGTATTGATCCCTTGGGAATATAGCGATAAAAAGTATTCTATATCCTAATCCAGGTCATGGACTTCCCATGTGCCAAATTTCATCAAAACTCGTTCAGCCGTCCAATCAAAACGCCATCAAATCTTTTCTCTTTATATAAACTATACTATGTAGTTTGTGATTCCCTACACAAATATTGTTATTACCTTTTTAGAAAATAATTTAGTCTATGGCCAAAAGTATGAAAGCCAAAATCAAAGGAAGCTAAAATAAAAAAGAAATCAGTTTCAGTTTTCAGACATCATACGTGGTTCGTCAAACCATTTTCCCGCGTATTCAGTCACATCTGAAAAGCCCGAAAGAGGACCAGCATATTTCCGAGCTCAGCTCGCATGGTGACTCGTGAAAACATTTTCCTTTGCTCAAAATTTTTTCCCGTAAAATCGGAATTTTTGGAATTCAATCGCAGGCGAGCCGGTTTGTTAGCGATTCAAACGAGCTTGTAGCCTTTTCCTGCTAAAAACTGGTGAACGAAAGGTAAATCAAATACTTTAGATGAGATTATGTGTGGCGCTGCAAGACTTTTAGTAAGGACTGCAAAGATACATTTATGTGGATATGCATTTGATTTTCATTCGTTCGACCAGGTATCTATTTGTTGTGCTTACATAGCTTTTACATATCGATGTACTTGTAATGAAAGAAAATATTTACATTTATTTAGCATTTATAAAAAGTGTATTCCGTTGTACGAAATTAGCAGGAATGTGTAAAAGGCCCAGTTCAGCAAAAATGCCAGACAAATAGTGCCTGACGCGGGTTTTGAACAAAACGGGTGTAAATTATTTTATCACCACTGCTCTCAGGCCCGTTTGGTGGTGAAGAAAAACAATGTGAGGAAATCGGCATGTCCAATCTACCAACCCGCACTGGGCCCGCATGCTGTGTTAAGGCCCACTCCGTGTCACAGAGAGGAGGCCTGTGTCTTGCAGTGGAAGCGTTATAGGCTGATTATACTGGTTTTCAATTGAACCTGAAATGTGAGGTGTCGGATGTAAATCAGTTTTATACTTAATGGAAGTTGAAATTAAAGTAGAGTGCTTCGGTCAGGTATCTAGGTACTCGCCTGCCTGCACTTAACTTTTTTGCCGAGTTTATATTTCCCGATAATATCCAGTATAAAATATAGGTAGTAGGAACCCTTTAGACTCTTCAAATATTGATGTATTCATCAGCACGCCTGGCAAACGAAATTCGTGATGTTATTTTATTTTACAGTAAGCAGATTTTAGCAAACAAAAGTGGATCTTGTTATCATTTTAGTCGCCTTTTGGAATACTCGCGAAAACAGAATGGATTCTTTGGATATTGTCGAAAGCATTTTGACGTTGCAGAGTAAGCAAGCTACTGTGGGCTGGCCATGTTTGTCAAAGGACCGATGGCCGGTGGAGTAGACGAGTCCTCGAGTGAAGACCGCGTATCGGCAAGCTTAGTGTGGGACACCCCGGCTAGATGCACCGACGACCTTAAAAATGTGGTGAGGGCAGACTGGATGCAAAAGACGGAGGACGTTGTGGCGCAGCATGGGAGATGCCATGTTGTGGCGCAGCATGGCAGATGCCTATGTTGTGGCGCAGCATGGGAGATGCCATGTTGTGGCGCAGCATGGCAGATGCCTATGTTGTGGCGCAGCATGGGAGATGCCTATGTTGTGGCGCAGCATGGCAGATGCCTATGTTGTGGCGCAGCATGGCATATGCCTATGTTGTGGCGCAGCATGGCAGATGCCTATGTTGTGGCGCAGCATGGCAGATGCCTATGTTGTGGCGCAGCATGGCAGATGCCTATGTTGTGGCACAGCATGGCAGATGCCTATTTCCAGCGGTGAACTATGAAAGGGTAAGTTGATTGAGTTTGATGTTAATAAGCAAAAACTCAAACTCTGATCATTTATTTCAATTAAAGCATTTACAGGCACTTTTGAATTATCAAAATTAAATAGTCGGTCCAGTTAGTCAGAAAGTTGAAGCTAGTCGCCCATTCCAAAAACGTAGAATCTCTTTGGAGAAGAACGGGCAAGAAACTCCACGGACACTCTTTTAAATCAAGATATTATTACAAAATCCTGGGTACATTATTCTTATTGCTTCTATATGTGAGAGCAATGTAAAAAAGAAAGAATTTAAAATATAAAATTAATAATAAACCCTGGCAGTTAAGAGATGACCAGTCTCAACCGACGGCGCCCGTTCACGAACATGACGCGTGGATCAGCACCACCCAGCTCAACCATTTTGTAGGGAACCGAATGATCCAGCACACGCGCCACCACGAGTGAGACATTTACTAAGTGAGCATGACATATTCTCAACTGCCAAGTTCTTTCAAGTCATTTACAAAATTTAAAAATGTTTCTATATTATACAAAGCCATAGTTCGCAATTTATTTAAGAGATGAAAAAAAAATTACTACCAATCGGGAAGAGGTATTTAATATTGAAGTATTAGGAATTAAATCTTGATTGAATAAAATAAACATTAAGTTCGTAATATCAGAAACACTAACAAAAAAAGGGGAAGCATCTCATCTCATCATCATCATTCATCATCCAAATATTGAAATTGTGATCACTTAGTGAGCGTGGATGTCGGAAATTATCCCACGGGAACGTGCTACCAAGATAAAAAGTATGTCCTTCCCCAGGATGCCATCTATCTCTTTGCCAAATCAGAAGTTCAGTGGTCTAAGTGTGAAAATGTAACATACTGTTTCAAGTTCAAATCCTTCCCTTAAAAATCGAATTACCCCTTTTTGTCCCGTCAGGGGTCAATTTACGACTACTTTACAAAAAATTTCAAACTTCATAATTTACTTAGATTAGTATTGGTGCCAAGTTTCAATTTTATTAACTCAAGGAATAAGTTTTTCCATACAAACAAAATCCCCCCATTTCACCCTCTTAGGGGTGGAATTTCGAAAAACCCTTTCTTATTGGATACCTGCTCATCACGAAGAACACACCCTCCAAATTTCATGTCTCTAGGACCAGCGGCTTAGGCTGTGCATTGACGTATCAGTCAGTCAGTCAGGACTTTGAATTTTATATATATGTATAGGTAGTGTATAGATATACTCATCCAACTTATGCTTGTCTACATAGTGTGCGTTTAATGCATGTTTTAAATTTCTTCTCATTTACTTGAAGAATATCGAGTGGTATTTTATTATAACATTTTACACAGTACCCCATAAAAGAAGTTTTTACTTTAGACAATCTGAAGCGCGGTTGATCTAGTTTGTTCCTATTCCTAGTGTTAAAATTATGCCTGTCACTTATCTTACTAAAAAGATGTAGATTTTTTCGAACGTACATAATGTTTTCGAATATATATTGACAAGGAACCGTCATGATGTTAATTTTTTTAAACAGCTCTCTAGAGATTCGCGTCTGCTGAGATTGTAGATGGCTCTGACAGCCCTCTTTTGCAGAATGAAGATAGAATCAATATCTGCAGCTCGTCCCCACAGCAAAATACCGTAAGACATGATGCTATGGAAGTAACTAAAATAGACCAGTCTCGCGGTATCCACGTCTGTTAATTGACGGATTTTCCAAACAGCGTAAGCGGCTGAACTTAGCCGCCCTGCAAGTGATGTTAGGTGAGGACCCCACTGCAGCTATGCGTCAAGCGTGATCCCCAAGAAAATCGTATTTTCAATGAATTCAAGTATCTCCCTATACATCACACGCTGCCAATCCTCCTTACCATACATAAATCGCAAAATTTCTCCACGCAATCCTTAAAATCCGCTATTTAGTACGGTATAGGCTTCATAAATCCATTAGCTGCCACATGCACACACATGACGTAAATACAAGTGAAACGATTTGAATTTTAATGCTCGGCCGCGTGCCGTGAGCAAATGTAACGAGCATTTAATTACTGTATGGTAACGGATTGCTCTTTAAAACGGTTTTTTTCTGCTCTTTGGTTGAGTTTTTCTCGCCTGGATTTTTGAAAATGGATTTGTGGTACCTACCGGTTTGAGTTATGAGATGTCTATGTGCGATTAAGGGCTCAACATCCCAAATCAAGAATATTCAATATAAACCGAACTGATTTTAAATAGTAATGGCAGTATTGTTGTAATGAACCTTAATTTTGTCATGTTCAATACAAAATCAATAAAAATTACGCTGAGAGGAGAAAATGAGATGAATGTTTTTTGCTGATGAATCGAAGATGGAACGCCAGAATAGTGGAAATATTGCGAGACGATTTTATTCATTTCATCAGTTCTGTAAGCTTTCTTCTTTCTTAGTACAATGAATAAACAAGCTGGGTCAGCAAGAAAGGTAAAAAAAGTCTTTGAAGATATTCAAAGGAAATCTCACATGACCACCTTTACCTTTAAAAATACCAAGCCGAAGCTTCTGCCGCGGCGATTGGAAACTATACGATAATATAATTCTTTGCGAGGTACCGGCGCGTGAAACCGGAGCGGTAATCCGGGCCGGGCGGCCGCGTGATGCGGTTATGTCCGGTCCGTTGGGCGCGGCTTTGTGGTAGGCACACGTGGAAGATTACCCGCTGCTGTACTATGAAGGTTTTATGTGCTTTTTAAACTGTGACCTTCAACTTGACCTTAGGATCTTCGTGGGCAGTACCTACCAAGAAGTAAGGGGTTCGTGGGAGTTAGGCAAAATCTTTGAACGTTTGAACTAATCCTGCGTTAATTACTTGTATATCCTAGAAAAAACTACCCTGTTGCTCTCGAGGTTGCAAGCGCCACTGCTAAGCGTGGGGTCCTGGGGTCGATTCCCAGGTCGGGCAAAGTGTTATTGGGTTTTTGCATTAGGAATTCTTTAGTAAAGAAGTCGTGTTCCTTAGTAAGTGTCGTTAAGAACGAAGTTGGTCGTGTGATACGAACTCCCGTGCCTCGGAAAGCACGTCAAGCCGTTGGTCCTGCGCCTGACTCTCCGGTTATCGGGTCTGCGCACACAGTTGGCGCACTATACCCTGCGTCCTGTATCTGCGCACACAGTTGGCGCACTATACCCTGCGTCCTGTATCTGCGCACACAGTTGGCGCACTATACCCTGCGTCCTGTATCTGCGCACACAGTTGGCGCACTATACCCTGCGTCCTGTATCTGCGCACACAGTTGGCGCACTATACCCTGCGTCCTGTATCTGCGCACACAGTTGGCGCACTATACCCTGCGTCCTGTATCTGCGCACACAGTTGGCGCACTATACCCTGCGTCCTGTATCTCCTGCGTCGAAGTCTAGTCTCTGCTGACATTGGTCACATGGCCGAAATTCAGTCTGGAAGACTATTATTACAAATCATAGAAGAAAAAAGGAACAAAAAGACATTTATTTAAAAGCTTCAAAAGTCCGAAGATACCGATGTTTAGGAGTAACCTTTTATGGGCTTATATTTACTCTATATAAATACGAAAACGGATCGTCCTCAGCGCAACTACGTATTAAATGATCCTGTATTATTTTCTGCAATCCAAACCCGACTACCCCCGCGCCAGCATTTCTATAAACTATGGGCGCGATGGAAACATACTTGGTATAGTTTGAATAGTTTCCCATCGCCCCTATTGTAATAACATAAATTGTGAAGGCCCTTCCAACCATTATATTTCCGGGGTAGAACTATTTATTTCATAAATCATTTTCGGTATATAAAGGTTCCAATTCTTAGAAACCTTACTATCACAAATATTTCTGAACTGTAAGAGTGCTGCGTTATACATTCCCATACATTGGATATTTGTCCCATTCTGTATTATATACTAAGTGACTATCATCTACATAACTTTCGCTTAGATATTAAAACATTTGTCAACTTTATGGCTTTTGTGGCCAGTAACAATTTTCACCGATATGAAAATAACCAAGAGTTTAGAAATATTTCAGGGTCTCCTCTGCATATTTTAGTAAGTAACAGATAAACTGCTATTGCCACTAATCCTTAAGCCCATCATTTACGTTACACGTACAGAATACTTCCCAAAGCTAGGTACGTACATGAAACCCTTGAAGCCACTCTAAATCTCAAATCACCAAAGCAACTATAACTTAGCAGCCTGCACTATCTCGTTGTAATCACAGCATTAGTCGGGACACACCTGCCGCAAGTAATTAAATGCTTTACATAATGTTCCTTATATTACGATAGTGGGACCCAATTGGGCACCAAAGAGGCCCAACTGAGCGCCAATAGGGTCGTAGTTTAACGCCTGTCCTTCATCGCTCTATCGTTAAGACATTTTATTGTTTGTCAAAATTGTCTAAGGATTTTAAATTGCCTGCTTGGAAGCCCTTTAATATAGGATTTAACAAGACCCTTCACGAAGCTGTAATGTATGCATTCTGTTTATCAAACTTAGTAACTTTGTGCAAAAATAATTGCTGGAAAACGACTTTTATTTTTGGCGTGAATATTTGCTGTTTATGGTAGTGCGCACCGCGGTAACGCACGCAAAACACTGCAAAGGCCAACCTGCTTATGGAATCGTGGGAGTATTGAAAGTTAAGTTACATTTAAAACTAGTTTTCGTAAAAAGCCAATTATAAAAAGTTAAACCTTGACCTTCAATATGTCTGTAACCTGTTATGATTATAGTAAAGGGAAGAACAAGTGACTCTCGGCTTCATAAAGGGTATTTATACACCCGTTTATATACAGTTAGGCTTTTTTTCGCGAGGACAGAGTAAACTTTTATTTGTTGGGCTCCCACACACGTCCGTCTGAAGCATATTTTAACTGCCTCTAGCTGTTGCTGTCTTCCTAGCTCATCCTTAGACACTTGTTGCAACACACACGGAAAGACGGGCAATTTCCTAACTGGAATATAGGTACTGGAAAGTACGTTGCCAGAGAGCCAGAGCTAGTTAACCTAATTAACTAAAATACCGACAGACCACAGTATGACCAACATAATATAATTCCTGTCAATTAGTAAAATGGGTATTTACGGCATAAATTCACATACGCAAAGAGTAAAAAACCCGTAATTTTACATAATTCCAATACCTTTTACAAAGACCTACCTTTCTCCAATGACTACCAGGTTTTTTTAAGTCTGACATCAGCAAATATCATAGGTTTAGGCATCAATGAGTTTTAATTTATACGCACTTATTTTTCAGGTGAAAACCGAAACCTTTTTATAATCGACTCTTTTTTGAGGTATAAAGTCTACTAGTTTTAAAGAATATGAAGATTCGGAGAACACATGCTGCATATGAAAACTCTTTTATTTTTGCGTTGAAGCTGTAAAATTATCTGTGTTTAATGTGCTGTCCAGATGTATTACGAGGGAAACTTCAGCAAAACATTGATACCTATAGCCAGTCGCCTACCTAAGTTTCCTTATACATACATAACCACGCTTTTAAAACCTAAGTCATTACCTATGCTGCTCGAAAAAGTGCTCTCCTAACTTAATTCATTATAAAATCAAAACCACACAAAGCTGCCATTACGCTTTGCATACTTTTTACCTTTTATCACGAAAAACTGCGCCAGTTAACTGAGTGAAAAAGCTAACACATGGCAGTGTCCAACGACCGACTCTCCATCTGATAGCAAGTGCAGTCGTAAACTTTGTGCATGGAAGCCAAAAAATGGCGGCGACAGGCGCACGAATATGAATGAGGACAACTAGAAATAGAATGCATGGAAACTCCATTATTACGCTGAAATAAGAGTTACCAAAGTTAGAATGAAAAATATTTAGCACTACTAAATATTTTTGTTTCTAACGTTGGTTCAAGCTGGATATGGATTATATTTGAACACTTCTATTCGGACAATCCTTATAACATAACATCACGTCTGTATTACCGAAGTTACCAATGTTTCAATATTAGCGCTTATTACTAAGTAAGTTTGCTTTTTTTTCTAATTCATTAAGGGCTGATTTTTCCAACGCCAGCTAATTTTATCGGAGGAATAATTTTGAATGTTTGACAGTGTTTCCATACAAAAACTGTCAGACGTCAGTTTTATTCCACGAATAAAGTTATCTGTCGATTGAAAAATCAGCCCTCGATGATCAATGATTTTATTTCTGTAAGTAGGTTTGTACAAACACTTTTACACGTCAATCATATTTTTTTAAACTACATGTGTTCAGCGTTTCCTGTCTGACTACTCTGAGAATAAAGGCCGACGCAAACTCAGAGGTCACAGTCTCTTGTGATCATTGTTTTATGCATGTGGTATTAAATTAAATTAAAATTCATTTGTTTCGGACAACTGACAGTGATCCATATTTTGTTAGTATTACAAACAGCTTCTCGTTTATTCTAGTGTTAATAACATTGGTAAAAAATAGTATAATGAAAACAAAGGATGCCCAGGCAGGTTTATAAGTAATTGTTGCACTGTTATTTCCCTTTTCAATATGAATTGTGTGTTTGCATCTGTAATCATTATTGTTGGTGAAACTATTTTTTTTTAAACCCGAAGAGTTACGCAGGGATGTAGGTATCTTAGCACACCCTCATTTGGGCTGTTATGCTTCAGAGCCATGTAATAGGGAGAGCACAAATCCAAATTGCGGGTTGCTATCGAGGAAGTCCTGATGGAAAAAGCCCAATATCACCACTAACAACACACACAATACTTATAAGGACTTGTTGATAAACACTGCCTTGTTGGGCTGGTGATCGCAAGCGGTACTGATAAGCATGAGGTCATGGGTTCGATTTCCGGGACGGCAAAGTGTTATCAGGTTTTTCATCTAGAGTTTCTCAGTAGCAGCCCTCATTAGAGCTTGGATTTGTGCCCGGGTGACGGCAATAGGCTTGCTCCTTACTACATGGGACCTGGTTAAATATGGGTGTGCTATAGGTACACCTCAGCCTAACCCTTCGGAACACAGGCGTGATGTTACGAGTAGATTATAAGAAAGCGATTTTAATACACGAACACTGAATACACGATATGAAGGTTTAAGGGTTCACTGTTAAATAGAAGTAAAAGTAGCTACATTCAGCTTACCGATGTCTCATTGGTAAGTAGGTACACTGTCACGGCTAAGGCTTTGCAGCTCGACTGTCTAGACCTTAACCTAATAGAGGTTAGAGAGAAAGAAATCTAGCAAATTAGCTTCATACATACAGGATGGCAGGGACATCGACGCGCAAACTGTTTACATGGATTCTGTACCTGATTCTGGACCCTCAGGCGTTGAAATTTTTCGTAGGTTATAAAAAAAATAGCTGTTCATTGCACATTTTGCATTGTATTGCAATTCTCTATGAAACAGAAGATTTTTTTTTTGATAACTGACGAAAAATATCTACGCTGGGGGGCGTGTCACGTGTTGAACTCATGGCTACAGTTTGCGCGTCGATGTCCCGCCACTCTGTATAAGTGTAGTAGGTTAGGTAGTACACTAGGTCTAGGTCACACCCTAACTTGAGCACTCGCACACACTTTCATAGGTAAGAAGGGTACCGTCCTTAGCAGCCCATGGTAGACGTGGGGCCTGTCAGCACACGCTCAGCAGGTGGCCGGGATACCTTCTTAGGGTCGCAGATAGCGTACTACATTAGGTCACACCTGTGCACTATAATATCTCCCGCGCTCAAGGCTAGCCTCGAGGCTAGGCTGGTTGAGATTGGCCACCATGGCCGAAATACGGTCTGGAGGACAGTTATTACATTAGGTCACAGGCTTACCTACGACCTAACTACGAGTATGTAATCGTAAATTCCTATAACTAGTTTTGACGTAAATAGGTAACATAATACTTGTAGGTTACTTGTACGTTTGTACCGCGGGTTGACCGCAGCGCCGGCTGCTTGTACCGCGGGTTGACCGCAGGGCCGGCTGCTTGTACGGCGGGTTGACGGCAGCGCCGGCTGCTTGCACCGCGGGTTGACCGCAGCGCCGGCTGCTTGTACCGCGGGTTGACCGCAGTGCCGGCTGCTTGTACCGCGGGTTGACCGCAGTGCCGGCTGCTTGTACCGCGGGCTGACCGCAGCGCCGGCTACTCGTAACCCAATTTGCGTCATCTATCTAAATCTTTTTAATTAGGTACAAAAGAAAATAAATTGTCATCATTATAATATTTCAAATTTTATGTATTTTGCGGTTACGCTAAAAGCCGTTTTTTCCCTAATGTATGATTGTGTACCTGCTTAGGTACACAAACATACATTCATATACAGACCAGCATGTATGTAGATCTAAAATTAGATATCAATATTATACAAGTGATAACTAAAAATTTTATGTAAATACTAGAAAGTTTTCTATTTAATACAGTAGGGGGTATATTGAGTTTTTTTATTTCGAAATAATATATTTTGATACTCGTGGGCAAAGTTTATCATGGGCCAGCGAGTGTGTTGATAAATAAACTACAATCTATACTAACATTATAAAGAGGTAAGCATGGTAAGTTTGTATGGGGGGGGGTAATCTTCAGAACTGCTGATCTGATTCCGAAATTCTATAATTAATGGAAAGCTGGAGTACCTATTTCCGAGTGTCATTTGGACCCCACGACCCAGGGAATCCTAGTGTGGGGTCCAGGGCTTTTGTAAGGATCTAGCATCTAAGGCTCCCACTTATAGTGTACCGTGTTTTTTTAAACAGAATATAGATAGTTATTATTTATATTTACAGGATATCTTAACCTACTTAATATTATAAAAGTGAAAGTTTGTATAGATGGACGGATGGATGGATGGATGGATGGATGTTTGTTACTCTTTTACGCAAAAAACTACTGAACGGATTTGAATGAAATTTGGCACACAGATGGTTTATAACCAGGATTAACCTATAGGATACTTTTTATCCCGATATTCCTACGGGTTCGAAACTTATGCGGGTGAAACCGCGGGGCACAGCTAGTATTTAATGTTTAAACAAAGAAATTTTACGCGGACGGAGTCGCGCGCAGAAGCTAGTAACGAAATATACATAGTTTGGTCCATCCAATAAATATTTATAGTATCTATGACCGCCCGCCACGGCGCGTCCGCCCTCAAATATACTTTTGAAATAGACTCTTCCTATTTCTAACTTATTTATGCTACTACTTCCTTATGTATTTAACTTAACATATTTAAAAAAAAGCGGTCAAGTACGATTAGGACACGAAGGGTTCCGTACCACCGTACAATTTTATCACTATATTTGTTTTTATACTTTCGTAAAAACTCCTTTAATTTTGAAATTTATTTTATTTTTATGTTTTATAGCGGCCATAATAGTACACACTCTGTGATAATTTCAAGTGTCTACCTATTACGGTTCAAAAGATACAGTCCTGTGACAGACAGACACACAGACAGCGGGCTTAGTTATATATAGGGTCCCGTTGGCACCCTCTGGGTATGGAACCCTAAAAACAGTATTTAAAATACCTACTGGCGAAATATAGGTGAACTCTACCTAACTCTACGGGTAATCCAGGCGTGATGTTACGTGTTACCTTTTATCTCAGCAGATAACCAAGAGTTTGCTTCTCAAAGCTATAAAGCTAGACTAAGACGCAAGGACTATTTAAGGCGAGGATTACACTGCAGACTCTATCAGCAAGGAGTCCCCGGACTTGGCACGCCACGCCGCTTGGCAGCGCTCGCCAACGCTTTGGCGCGCTGCTGCCAGACACATGCCAAACTGCTTTTTAACATTCTACAACTGTCTACTCTATGTGTATGTATTATAATAGTTACAGTGCATTTGTTTTGCTCTTAGATTTACGCTGGTTTGTCAAAACTTGAGATGTGGAAAAAAAAATTGTGCAAACCCGTCCATCCGTTTGACGGAGTTATGCTCGAATATAAATAAAAAAATATGAACATCCGAATTGGGAACCACCTCCTTTTTTGAAGACGATTAAAAAGAGCGAGAAGAGGAAAATAGGCAACCCGGAAGCTCTTATAACAAGCAACTGCGATCATCGTTGCGCTCCCTCAAATAGAGTTCAGCTACACGATGACTGATGCATGCATGCCGCCTGTTAGGTCAGGTCACCTCAAAGCTGAAATGGCTCTTTCTCCAAAAGTAAGTACGGATGTGCTAACAGGAAACTTGTTATGAGAAGAGGAGTGTTCTCTATAAGGGGTCTTATTTTGGGGCTTTGAAAATCACAAGCATCTAATAACGAAAATTCATTGAAATATTTTATTTTATTTATTTTAGAAAAACTTACAACTAAACAGGTACAGTAAATAATAGTTTATACAAAATATGGCCAATTACAAGTTTCCACATGTAGTAATTTTGTGCGACACATAGGAACTTTTATGTCCCTTTCCTAATTCTCAGTTATATCAACACTACCAGATAGAGTAAGCGCCGACACAATTCTGTCCTCGATACAGTGATAGCGTACATGAGACCTAAATCCGCCGCTTTCCCGACTTCACGAGAAAGAATATATCGAGTCTCCATTACCATTCCGTCCACGATAAGTTCAGTTTAGTCAACATCGCATCGTGTATGAGATCAGTTCATCGCAGCCTCCGAATCAGTCTGTAAGGTTAGCTCGTACATCTATAAATGTCAATTAGGTCGTGATTTGCCTTGGACATGTTCCCGTCTCTATCTTGCACTTGTAGTTTGACAGTGACAGAAATAACGCTTAGCTAAAGTACGTGCTATTGTTAGTTTAGTATTTCGCTAATTATCGCAGGCAGGCTTCGGCTAATTAACTAGAATGTAAATAACGCGAAATGCTCAGGAGATTTTCGTTACTTGTTTTTTTTTGGTACAGAAAGCGAGAATTTTTGTTTTAAATATCAATGATGAATCATAGAATAATTTTCCATAATTTATCGTATAGGTGAATATTGGCATAGCAATAAACAATATTTGTCCAAAGTACACAGTTTTTTGCGATGTTTAAAAAATCAAATAATGCCTTCTTCGTAAGTAATCGATGGGTTTTTCATTTAGCAAAAATAATGAACTTTTACACAAACGCATGGGTTTAAAAAGGGGATCCTTTTGAAACCCATTACAGGGGTACGGTTTTACGGTTACAGGGTAGGGTTTTGAGAAATCCCCCCTTAGTGCTCACTTTCAGTACCGATAGCAATCTCGAGCACCATTTCAGTATTGATGGAACTCTCGAGCACCATTTCAGTATTGATGGAACTCTCGAGCAACATTTCAGTATTGATGGAACTCTCGCGCAACATTTCAGAGTCGTGTCTGCGGTTTAGGCTATGCGTTGTCTGTCAGTTAATGAATTTAAGATTTTTAATTAATGCTCTTTAAGTACATTTTCAACATATTTATTCGAGTGCTTTTGCCCCTTCACGTCTAAAGTATTATTTCTATTAGGTACACGCGTACAAAAATTTTCGTCGCTAACTGTACAGAAAAAAGGTTCTTAAAAAGCTTGTAAGTTATTGTAATTGAGAGCGGATTTTTGCTGAAAAATCCGATAATATCCGGTTAAATCCGGTTGGATCCAGTATTAACTAGACAGGCATTGTGACGGCCGGTATTGTGCGTTCGATGGAACACCGGATAATGGTAATCATATGCCTCGGGTGACGTTAACGATGAGCCTGCATGTAATAAAAAAATAGAATTATTCATCATAATTTACTGAATTACAGTTTTTATTCAGCGTTTACATCTTTCGTTACATGGTTGGTGCTTTAAAAATGAACCGTAAATAAAAATGGTGAAGGAAAACATCGTGAAGAAACCGGCATGTCCTAGAACCAAAATTCGAAGAAGCGACTTCTACGAGTACCAACCAGCACTGGCCAGCGTGGTAGATTACAGCCCACTTACTCTCAAAGAGAGCAGGCCTTAGTCCCAGCAGTGGGAACATTATAGGCTGATTATGTTAAATAAACACTGATAGTTAGGTAATTTTTGCGTCGAGGAAAACAACACAATTTGCGTCATTGATACGTTACGATCGATCGGTTACGTTTTATAACTGTGTTTTTTAATATTAATATCTTTATTTCAGATAGTATTACAGTCCAAATTAAAAATACTATTACGATTTTCACGAGGGGCTCGTGGTTAAATAGGTAAAGCTACGCTTGCCGCGGTCGGGTTGTGGATGGGTGACCATTTGAAACATATCAAGACCCCTCAGTGCCTCGGAAAACACGTTAAGCCGTTGGTCCCGGCTGCACACAACAATCTGACAACCAGTATTACCAAGGGGTATCGTGTTACCCAGTAACTGGGTTGTGGAGGTCAGATAGGCAGATGCTCCATGTAAAATACTGGTATTTAGCTGTATTCGGTAAGAATGGAAGGCGACCCTAACATGGTTGGGAAAAAACTAGGCAGATTGATTTTATTAAGTTTTACCACAGATAAGTCTGTGAGTTTTACCATGAATGATGTAGTTTCATTAACTTGCAACGACCTTTAAAAAGCATCCAGACGTAACGGGATTTTTCACAGCTAAGTAGTAAGTAACCCGAGAGTCGAACCCAGCACTCCACGCTCAACAGTCACGCTTACATCCTCTAAGCACTCAACGAGGTAATCAATGCGGAAAATGAGCCAACAATTTTTAATGAGAAAATATTAATGACCATGTTAAAGTAATAATGAACATATGTGAATTATAATGATAACCTGCGTTATTGCGGACTGCGTCGGCGCTGAGATAAACACGGACAACCACAACGTTATAATTAGCAGTAATAGGACAAATTGGTGACGTTTAACACTTTATAATTAGCACATAAATTGGTGTACGTGATTAGATCCATGTGTACTGTGTTAGTTACTTAAATCGGGGGAGCTTTTAAACAAAAGTAATTTATTAAAATTAGGCTCAGAATAAACACTTTTTGAACGTCAACATGTGAACGCCTCCCAAAACGCCTGCCCTTCAGCACTTCCTAGTGCTTTCACTGGGAAGAATATGTGGCGCAACAAATACCCAGCTTTACTTTTTGTAATCCTACTTGAGCCAAGACTATTATGCCAATCAGTTATTTGAAGTTTAACAATACTATCTCTTCAGTACAAAAAAAAAACTACTTCAAAACTATCAAGGAGAATTTAAACCAATTTGTTCAAAGGACCGAAGAAGCCAAACTCAATAAATCCATGCAACGGTGGAATTACACCAACACTGCCCCTGAATATAATAATATTATGTCCTAGGTTCACACCCCACCGATCGCATCAACTCGGCCTGCCACATAATCATATCAATAATGCACCGCGGCCTCCCGTACGACCGACGGGGAATAATTGACAAACAATACTCTAGTGTCCAATCACTCGTGACTATGATAATCAGATCTGTGCAGCTATTCGATGTCAGTGAGAGCATCCAATCGTATTCAGACTCGATTTGAATTAAATTGGAGTATAATTAGACGACGATGACGTTTAATACGTCGGTTTGCGAAACAATGGGCTTCATTGGTGCATTGTTGGCGTAGTTTGCATTCCAAATACGAGTAGTATGGCGGGTCTATACTTGTTATACTGTTGTCGGTGAGGGTTCGCTGGCGTTAGGCGTTAAGTTTATCGCTATGAAAAGTAAAATAATGTTAGTCGTTTTGCATACTATAATGAGCTTTATTAACGACACATTAAGTATACTTAAATGTCTGCAGACCATATAATGAATAAAAATGTTACGGATACAAGATAGCTCACAATTTGTATAAATAAGGAACATTATAAAATAATATTCCGTCATAGAGCAGTGGTGGCCCAGTGGTAATGACCGCTACTTACGAGTTGTAGGTCGTAGGTTCGAGCCCCGACAGGCGCAGCTCTTTGTGTAAATTATTTCATCACCACTGCTCTCAAAACGGTGAAGGAAAACATCGAGTGGAAACTGGCATGTCCTAGAACCAAACATTTTGAAAAAAAGGCCTGTGTCCCAGCAGTGGGAACATTATAAGCTGATTATGCTAATAATCCATCTGTCAAGTAGGTCTCTCACCTACTATAAGAGCAAATTGCACCTTAATTAAATACTTGTCCCAAATTCACATATTACAATATCTGTAAATAATATTCTCGGCCCTCTGTAAATAGTACCTTTGTACTCACATTATATCTATGTCATATCACTATGTATTTTACTGTGTGTACATAAATAATAAAATAAATAAATAAATAGTACAATCCAAGGCGAGCTCGTGGTCGGATTTCAGGTAAAATGAAGGTAACAGCGAGGCTATCTGCACAGATGAATCCAATGAGCCGCCCCGAATCTCACCCAGTTAACTTCCAAAACTTCTCGGCGACAGTATCATCAAAAACTAATTTCCTTTCTTTCGCACTTAGATAGGTACCTATACGAAATGAAACGAAAACTTTATCTCATGCCTACTTCACAAACTTTGTGGATCCGAGATAAGCAACACTCGGGGGATCGGCAATACGACTCGTTATAAAGAAAATTCGTTTGGGACTCAAGTTAAGGAAGTTGAAAATGTCAGGTTAAGCTGAAGTTAAGTTTGCTGCCATTCCCTGGGTACTGGTGCTGGTCAGTGCTGCGAACTGGAATGTTCCGAACTTGTGCAAGAGGGCAGTCTGTAAAGGGTAACTTTTATTACAGAAATATTAATGAAATCTGACTATTTGCTGTCTCAATACTCGTAGGTACATAATAAACATCGTTTCTAAAAATTTTAATATAATAAAAAACGATGTTAATAAATAAAAGTTATGTAAATATTTACATAACTTTAAGTGAAGCCGAGTCTTTAACTAATAATAATACGTACAAGTATATAATTAGGAAAGAATCATCAACAAAATCGTCCGCATCGTGGTTAACAGGTAAAGTGCCCAAATAGCTGGTAGTAATACCACGTTGTATGGCAATGCTGATTCAAAGGCCGAAGAATAGGCGAGCCCTATGGGCACGTGAAGAGATGACCAACCGCTTTGTTATGTCTCGAAAAACTAGGTGGGCACTCCGACCCCTTGGTCCTAGAGTTTCGCACGGAACAAATATTTGTATGACCTACAAGTAGTTGTTCCGGGTCTGCCTGTTTGTGTATGTGAGTTTAAATGTTTGTGAACGCACCCACGATACAGGAGAAATTCCTAGTGTGGGGCAACGTTTTTGTTAAAAAAAAAAAAAAAGTTCCAATATGATCGGAATATTTGCGCCGTTTGAGGTTTTCCACACCTCCAGTAGCCACCCCAGCACAGCCTGCCATGCTAGGAAGATGGGATGGGTGTCGACACAGGTTACATCCCACACCAATGGGTGTTTAACATAGTGAATAAAGTGAACGAAACAATAATAACGAAATGCTTTTACGTGCAACAGCAGCCACGACCCTCAGGACGTGACAGTATTATCATTACAAGATGTTACACCGCAATAAACATTTTGCTTAATCAATACGCGTGCAAATGTCGTGTACATGAAGGCGAGCTGGGATTGAATCAGCATCAAATGAGATGATTAATGATTCAGTGGCATTCTGATCACTTTGTACTGAAACGATCATAATGCTGGTGCAGTACTGGCAGCGAAGCATTTGCTCCAGCATTATCCACGTTGCTAAATTTTGGGCCAAACAAATTTAAGAAAAAAAATCAGTCAACTGCGAGTCGGACTCACGCACCGAGTGTTCCGTACAAAGTAGGTATGTAACTACAAATTCACGGTTTTCAGATTTTTTCTTTACTTGTGCTTGTGACATTGCTTCTTACCAAATTTCATGATTCTAGGTCAACGGGAAGTACCCTATAGGCTTTGATTCCCTTGCGAATGTCAAAATATGCGGCATAAACAGGACATTAAACGCCCGTATCTTTTGATTGCGTTTACTTAGAACTTTGTTTTTTTCACTGCTTCAGATAAGATAAGATAAGATAAGATAAGTCTTTATTTGCCTTAAACATGGTATAAAGGTGTTACAGTTTGGTAATATAATATAGTCCACATGTTTAGCTATACAACATCGTGTATCAATTGCATGCAAAATACTTAGAATCTATTAGTAAGTAGAAATAAAATGTCAAAGCTATAAAACATTTTCCACAATACAATCATCTTAACATAATATTATTTAATGTCAGAAATTAATATAAACGAACAAAATTAAAAAGTCATAATTGTAAACATTATTCGCAACAGTTCTATAACATTACATAATATAACTTAAAGTAAAAAAAAGGAAATTAATAAAGTCAATAATTATAAAATTAAAATGTCAAAATTATAAACATTATCGACGATCCGGTATGTCAATATTTGTGAATTATAATTTAATGTCAAAAAAATCCTTAATGTCATAAAAATTATGTTCATTCAGCCATTTAAAGAGTCTGTTTTTAAAAGAATTAATATTAAATAGCAATTTCATTTCTTTTGGAATTTTATTATAAATGCGTACACACATCTCAAGAAAACTTTTAGAGTACTTGGCTGATTTAGGAGTATCCTGCAATACAAGTCTACATGGATCCCTATTACGAGAGTATATTTGATTGACTTTCTTGAATAATTCCTTATTATTATATACAAAGTTACATATCTCGTAGATGTACAGTGAAGGAAGTGGTAATAAACCAAGCCTTTTAAAATGCGGCTTACAGGACTCGTCAGTACGGATCCCACAAATGGCTCTGATGCATTTCTTTTGCGCGATAAACACTCTGTTTTTATCTGTACTGTTACCCCAAAAAATAAGCCCATATCGTAAAATCGATTCTATGTAAGCATGGTAGGTTATAATGGCGGTTTTTTTATTCGTCACATTCTTGACTTGCCTGAGAGCATAAACGAACTTATTAGACTTGTTGCACAAATTATCTACATGTATCTTCCAATTTAAGTCTTGGTCTATGAGTATACCCAGAAATTTTGTATGTGGAACTTCTTTTAATCGATCAATATTAAGTTTGAAATTGTATTTGGCATGTTTAGATTTATTAAATTGTATGTACATAGATTTATCTAGATTGATTTTTAATTTATTTACCTGTAGCCATTCTAGAATGTTGTCAATAGTATTATTTATGTCAATTTCGTGATCAGATTTCAATTTATACTTTTTATCAGATGTCACTATGATTGAAATGTCATCTGCAAATAATATACAATTATGATTGACCTGCTGTGGTAAGTCATTTACGTATAATAGAAACAGTAAAGGGCCTAATACACTCCCTTGTGGTACACCGCATTTTTTTACTTTGAGCTCAGAGGAGTATGAGGTTAGTAAATCTTCATTTACTTTACTAATAGCAACGTATTGATTGCGGTTACTTAAATAAGATGCAATCCACTGCAGTGCTAAACCTCTTATTCCATTTCTTTCTAATTTTTCCAATAATATATTATGTGCCACAAAGTCAAATGCTTGAGATAGGTCAAAAAATAGTCCTGTCGTGAAGTGATTGTTATTTAAAGACTTCAGGACATGGCTCAAAAGATTATATATGGCTAATGTTGTTGACTTGTGCTTTTGAAATCCGAACTGTTCCTTTGCTATAATATTGTATTTGCTACAAAAGTCGATAAGCCTTTTGTGCATACATTTCTCAAATAGTTTGGACAAGATTGGTATAAGGGTAATTGGACGATAATTTTTAACGTCTTTTTTGTCGCTTTTCTTGTACAAGGGTTTTACAACTGATAACTTTAGAGCATCAGGAAAAGTTCCGGTCGAAAATGAAAGATTAATTAGATATGTCAATATAGGACTTAATTCTACTCTGCACGCTTTAATTATTCTTGTACTAAGTCCATCGTATCCTTCTGAGTTAGTATTATTTAAAGCCATTATTTCTTTTTTTATTTCGTCTTCAGTCATAGCACTAAGAAACATGGAATTAGGAACTAAAGCGTTATTAAACTTATAATAAACTTGTAAGTTATTAAATGTCACAATGTTAGTCGAGTCAATAAAATAATCATTAAACGTATTCGCTATGTCAGTGGGATCAGTCAGTATTGTCTTATCTACTTCTATTTCCGAAATATTAGTGTCGCATTTTATGTTCCCAATTTCATGGTTAATGACAGACCACGTTGCTCTGCATTTGTTTTGACTATTTTGTATAAAATTAATGTTTGAATTCATTTTTGATTTCATAATGCATTTTTTGAGAATCGATGAATATTTTTTATATCTTATTAAGTACGATCGAGTTTTATTTTTATAATAAAGATACCGCAACGATCGTTTAGTTTTGCAGCTATTTCTAAGACCCTTACTTATCCATTTTCGTTTATTTGCATTAGAGTTATTAATTTTAATTTTAATTTTAGGGAAGCATAAATTATATAATAGGCATAAAAACTCGTGAAATTTATTGAATGCCTTGTTCAAGGTAGGTATTGCAGCCCTGAGTATAATTTCAACTTGATAACTTTACGCGTTCCTAAGAAAAAAGGTCTTGACAGACGGACGGATAGACAGACGGACAACGAAGTGATCTAATGAGGGTTCCGTTTTTCCTTCTGAGGTACGGAACCCTAAAAAAAACAATATTTTTTCCATCGACACGCTAAGAAGAAGAAGTACTTACGGAGCGGGGCGGGTGAGGTGCGGGGTGCGGGAGAGGGGGCGGGGCGCGGCGCAGGCGGGCCAGGGCGCTCAGCAGCCCGTCCGTGGTCACGCCGCCCGTCCCGACATCTGCAACAAGAATGACACGGTTTTGACAAGCTGACCAAAAGAACAAAATTGTTGACAGGACCGGACAGTTTTAGCGATCACGAAGTTGGAAAACAATATAGCGTTGGTATTTTGTATACAAATCACTAAGTGCGGATTCTACTAATGAAAATAAATGCGATCAGCACTTCTAAAGTGCGTTCAAGACCTGTCAGTGCGAATATTCCATAACAATTTTAAAACTGGCAGCTCTTGAACACGGTTTAGATGTGGGCAACGCGTTTAGTTTCTTGGTAATGGAAATGTATTTAGTGTTCAACGTATTTAAAACATCGATCTACTTAATCGAAGATGACAGAAGCAGACTGATGATTAAAAATGAATAGGTATGGCTAAACGAAGTTAGTAATTTGTGGTGCAAGGGCCTTACATAAGTATATTTCAGTACAGTTTTGTGCGAACTTCATAGCTCATTCTTAGCACCAACATCTTTAAGAGCGAGCTACTTTTCGCGCTTTTTAGAGGGCGGCTTACTTTTTCCATCACTTCAAAGTCCTATTTGAAATCCTTTTTCTTTGGGTTTATACCAGTCTACTGCCTGACTAATTAGCAATTTAATGTATGTACCTACTTAACGAAAATATAATTATGTCTTCCATATATTTTTATTAAGTCATAAGTCATTTATTAATTTGTTGAACATAGGTACAATAATGATGTTACATAAAGATAGAATAGTGCGCTATGTTAAGCCAGAGGGCGTACAAGTGTTTGTGATTAATCAAGCAGCCAAGTCTCGACAAGAAAATAATTATATAAAAGTAAGCCTGGACTATAAAAAAATAATTGTAAAGAACATTTTGACAAATTAATTAATAATAAATAGCAATAGCAATAAATGTCAAAACACAGAAAAAATAAAATACAAAATAAATGAAAACTAATAATAAGACTATGTCAATATACAATACTTATGTCAATATACAATACAGATGTCAAAATTACAATAATAATGATGTCAATATACAGATGTCAATATAAATCCTAATGTCAATATACAAAAACAAAAAAAAAACCTTATGTCAAGGACAACAATAGATATAATTTATTAGCATGTCAACATTCTGTCATTAGGTTTTTATCTGTTATGAACTCCGAAATACTGTAATATGCTTTGTTCACAAGTAAAGATTTTAGCCGTTTCTTAAATAAGTTCACATACGACGGTAAGCGGTTAAATATAACTGGCGCCATGCAAAAAACACTTTTGTACATTAGAGCTGTGTGAGACCTTCTTACACATAAGCTATTATTATCCCGGCGACTTCGATTATTAATGTCCGACATTTTTTTAAACCACTTTGGATTGGTCTTTACAAATACAGCAACCTCAAAAATATATAAAGATGGAAGAGTCAAAATTTTAAACTTAATAAACAATGGTTTGCATGTATCTATGACCTGCAATCCAAACATTGTCCTAATACACTTTTTTTGGGCTTTAAAGATAATTTCCCTATTGGTTGAATTCCCCCAAAAAATAACACCATATCTTAACACTGAACCCACCATTATTATGCCATATATTTTGTTTATGATCATTCAACAATTTATTATAACATACTTCTATTAATTGACAAACATAAATGGAAGGCATTTAATACGAATGGAACAGATAGTTCTGTCCGAGTGAGCGGCCGAGCGCCCGCTGAGCCGAGACTCGGCCGACCGACGTCACTCGCATCGCTGGCCGACAATACCGCGATATGAAAAGAATTTACATAATAATGCGAAGCTTTTCAGGTGCCATACGATTTAAAATAAATACAGCATCATCACAATTCTCTTGTGCTTATCCCAATTTATATTTGGGGTCGGCGCAACATGTAATTCTCTTCCACCCTTCTCTATTAGTCGTCACTCCCTTTCTATACATTTATCAACTTTGACACAGCTCATCCATCGTTTCTTCGATCCACATTCATACTCAAAACTTCCCTCATAATATTTACCTGACAATTGATTAAAAAAAAATCAGCAGTTTCAAAAAATACCAGTTGATGGAACTCCAAATTCAAGATGGCGGAAATATAAAAAAAGTTAACAGTATGCTAATGTAACATCAAATTATTCAGCCAGAGGCTACAGAGTGTTGAAATACATTATTTCTTTATTATTTTTAGCACGCTTTTTAGATGGTTAACTGTTTGATAAGTATGTACGACTTGTAGTTAACGCCATTATTATAGGTGACAACTCAACATGATGTGGTCAAATATTTGCCTGTCTTCTGACAAGACGGGACGTGACATAATGTATCTTAGACGTTAATAATCTAAGCTATGACCTTGGAATTATTACTGTTCCTGCAATTAAACGTTGATCTTTTTTGATGTTATGACATGTTCAAAAGGTAGTGTAGAATCCTTTTGATCCTACAGGAATCCACTGGATGCGAGAAGCACACAACCGCTGAAGTGGCGGTGCTTGGGGGGAGGCCACCACACCACGCATTTTGTGCTGTCATCGCTTCACTTTCAACGGTTTTCCGCCATTCGTGGTGAACTGATAGTTGACATTAGTGACAGCTACCCCATAACGTATGTGCATGAGATAGTGTTTACATATCTATTAAACAGATACACTACAGGCACAGTCGCCAGTATACGATACCCCTTGGAGAGACTGGTTGTCAGACTTTCGGGTTTCGACTGTCAAAGATCCACAAAAGAGAGCCGGGACCAACGGCTTAACATGCTTTCCGAGGCACTGAGGGGTCTTGATATGTAAAGATGGTCACCCATCCACGGACCAACCGCGGCAAGCGAAGCTTAACCTGATCGATCGATCCATCCTGTTTTTACTTAGGCACAAGCCCCACCCACAAGCCAACTATACCATAAAATTTATATACCATAGCACTCGGCCAGTTTTCTATCCGTGAATGATTTTTTTAAATAGGATGAGTACTTTCGAAGGTTACCTCCTACATCCAAACTTACAAACTTTACGTCTATAAAATATTAATTGTGTAGATAAGTTCCGGCTTCCTCATGATTTTGCCTTTTTTCCTTGTGTGGTTTTAGTTAAGAAAATCCGATAGGTACAGTCACCAAAGGAGATAAGTAACCGGGGTCGTTGGATATAGTTGAAGTCTGGAAAAAAACTGTTGGATGTTTTCGAATAAAATTTAATTTAATTAGTAGAAAACAAACAGTTCTTTAATCAAATAAAATCCATCGGTTTCTTACTAAACTTCAACTATATCCGATGACCCTGGTCACTTATCTCTTTTGGTGACTGTACACCCCCTGACAGCACATCGACACGAATTTTTCTACAAAATAAATAGAAGATGAGCACAAAAGTGGCGGAAAAACGAATACTTAGAGATATTGATGACACAGGACACAAACCTTCCACAAACGGGAAGGTCGGCAGTCCGGCGATTCACTCTTTACCTCATAGATAAACTGCATTAAACTAAATAATTCTTTACGCCGCAGAATTAAGAGGAAACCATTAAGAGGATATAATAGCCTTTTATGTCTATTGTATTACAAATTACCTGTTATGAGTACTTAATGTAATTACCACTTGACATGACTAACGATTTGTTTTATATTCCCAGAATGCATTATCAGTGTTGCATGGTGTGACTGACTGCAGATTTAACGTGAACTAAGACCCTACGTCACAGGGGGGTCTACTCCGAAGTGCAAAGTGCGAATGGTCGGATAGGACCGACACATGGCCGAACCGAATATTATTGAAAAATGCGAAAAAAGTTCGGATCGGCTCAGTTGGGTCGGGACCATAATTAGTCAATATTCGAAAGAGTGTAGGATCGGAACCGACCGAACCAAATAGTAACTTTGTAGCAGGAAACAGCCGAACATTCGGCCGATACTACTTCGGAGTAGACCCCCTGGAATGGGCCATCGTCTGTAGGAATTTCATCTAGAGAACCAAACGGAACCAAATAGTTCTGAGAACACAGAAGAACACTATCGTCATCATACCTGATTCCAGCTTATCAAGCCAGGATCTCTATCAGCCGTCATCTTAGAGGTCTTCACTAAAATACAGCCATCTTTTTAACCGACTTCAAAAGGGAGGAGGTTCTCAATTTGACTGTATTCTTTTTTTTTGTATATTTGTTACGCAATATCTGTGGCAATTTTGAGAATCGATTTCAAAAATTCTTTTAATTTCAAAAATTTTAATTGGTAGGGTATTCCTCAGGGGTAGGCCGATATAAATTTTATTAAATTTCGTTGGGTAGTTTTTGAGTTAGCTTGAACAGTACGCATTTTTTCCATTTAGCTTATATTATGATGTTATAATAAATAAGTTCCTGTCACTGATATTTAAGTAAGTAGTGTTATACTTACGAATTTGTGTAGGGTAGATACAATACAACTAAAAAATGAAAAATAAAACAACCGGCTTCCAAAGAAACACTACATAGTAAAAATTAACATTAATTTCGGAAGCCCCCGTCTTCCGAAATTAAAGTTAATTTTCACTATGTAGTGTTTTTGTTTTGTAAAAAAGGTTTAATAGCCATCACATTAATTTGTGGCTTAAACTTTTCTGTCACGTGCTTTTCATGTGTTCGCGTCACGTGTGCACTGCACGATAGTCAGTAACTCCTCAGCCTTTCAGCAGTGAATCTACAAAAGATCACAATCTGGGAATATTTTTAACATGAAAACTTTTTTAGGCACACTTTGTGCTCTTTCTAAACAGTGAACGAAACTGACCCGTCACGCTCGGGCTGGTGACGCTGAATCGGGCATATTCGGCTCCAGTCGGTCAATAGAATTTTTAATTACATCGTGTGATCATAAGCAATCATAAGCATTAGTTAGCGAAACTCCGCAGACGTGATGGGTTTCGATATTATCTAAACATGATAAAACAAAAAAGGAATTAATTCAAAATTTCTTTTTGTGGGGTCTTCGACCTCTGTTAAAGTATTTACTTGAAATATCAGATATAAACATCCGTTTTTTTTTTAACTTCACAGACGTGATTGGTTTCCATATCTAAACATGATAAAAGTCATTTTCTCAAATCATACCGCAAGTAACAACACTATCAGCGGTCGTTGACCCCTAAGAAAAAAACATCAAATCATTTTTATTAGGGTTCCGTAGTCAACTAGGAACCCTTATAGTTTCGCCATTTCCGTCTGTCTGTCTGTCTGTCTGTCTGTCCGCGGCTTAGCTCAAAAACTATTGGTACTAGAAAGTTGTAATTTGGTATGAGTATACATACACGTTAATGACGCCGAAAAAGTGGTGAAATAAAATTTCGCCCCTACATGTAAAGTGGGGATGATAATTGTTTTTTCATCCTTCCCATAGTGTGGGATATCGTTGGATAGGCCGTTCAAAAATATTAGGGGTTTGTAAAGACCGCTTTTTGAATAAGTAAACCGTTCGTGACTTATCAAGTTTTAAAGTACCAATTTTCGTTAGAGTCAAGTGTGCCCCCCCCTCTACCAACTAAACGGTTGTAGTTAGAAATTCAAATGTCACGGCAGTAGTACCTATATATAACGAAGTTTAAAGGAAAACTATCACACTTAAGTGGGCTTTACAAGTTTACGAGTAATAGTCGACCAATTGTATTTTACTCGAAAATTTCGAACAACTCCATAGAATTCCTCAATTTTATTTTTTATTTTTTAGTAGTGTAGCTGTGTGTCCGGTATTTAACCTCAAAACACCGGCTATGACAAGTCTTATCGAAATCTCAAAAAAAAAAAAATTAAAACTTTATGTGCAAAATTGTCGGACCAGGTGAGGATTTGTATAGGAAGTCAAATTAGGTAGCTAGTCATGTTTGGCTTTTAGTTAGAGCATGGAACGAAACTTTCAGTCAGCGAATACGACCCGCACTTGGCTGTTACAAAAACTACGGAACCCTACACTGCGCGTGGCCCGACACGCACTTGACCGGTTTTTTTATCACGTTTAGATATCGATATTCGATAACACGTCTGCTGAGTTTCGCTAGCGAATTTAATTTGACCCTGTACACACACAACCTACCGGGCCCAAACAGTACAATATAAATGAGCCGTCGATACGAGAATAAGAAGAATGAAGACATGTTTTACACAATTACTCAAGTAGGTATATTAAAGCTTTACATCATTGGAGCATTGTACATAGGTACCTGGAAACTTCAAGAAATTACCAAACAATTAGTTAGCAGTACCAACCTACAGGCCGAGCGGCGTAACGACGTGTCAGCAAACTACTGCAACTCGCGCAGTCGACCGCAAGTCGAAGCACTCGAGTTAATAAACTTCACAGTTCCGAGTTGCAATTGTTGGGTACTCAGCAGTAATTTGATTTGTAAGGTAATGGGGGAGATGTAGAAATTGTTGGATGTTGATTTTGAATTGGAAATTAGGTTATTACGAAGTTTAGGTAACATTAATGGCAGGTGGTATTGAACACGCGTGAGAAATTGCGATTTGAAGTCAAGTATTAGTTGGTTTGATAAATAAAGATACCTACACCTATGGGTTTCATGGTTGTAAGGTAACATAATATACAGGCTGGCAAGGACTTCAACGTACAAAAGCTCTGTCATACATTTTGACCGCATAGGTATCAGTTTTCTATGAATCATGTGCTGAATCCATGGTGTCAGTTTGCACGTAGATGTTCTTGTCACGCTGTATAATGAATGTAAACCTTATAAGTAATGTTCTCCAGAAAGATCGCGTGCGATTTCCTCGCAGGCGGCGCGCGTGTATGATCAGAAGGCCAATTCCCGTAATTAAAAACGTTCAAAATCTAGTCGCAATCTCATCTCAGCGACAATCAATGTCAACTTGTCAAAAATGTAGGAAAATTAGGGGTATTTCAGACTGTGAACGTTCTTAAAATTACGAGAACTGCCCCTCTGATGTATAAACGTAAACGAAGCAGAAGGAGTATGTAAGACTCGAAGCAGGTGGCGTTCTGTGCTTCCTGCCTGCCCGGTACCCCCAGAGACAAAGGCGTGAATTTATGTATATATCGTTTTTAGGTGAATCTTTCGTTGCTTGGGGACTACAAGTGGTATATTTTTTATTCTAAAATTCATTTTTCGATGGAAACTTATGAGCACTTAGATCAGTTGAGGAGAACTCTTAGAAAAAAGATTTACTTTTACTTGTTTTGTCAAAATTAATGTATTGTAATTGGTTATAGACAACTGACCTTGCCAATGAAACCAAAAAATTGTGTTTACTTTTCGGTAAAAAAAACAATATTCAAAACGAACTTAAAATCTCTACCTTCGGACAAAATAATAAATAAATTCATAAGGCCATACCTATACTAACAACAAAAGGACCCAAAAAAGGCAATGAATTGAACCCGCGGTGACGTCACATTCGGAAGACTTCGCGCTGACGAAGAAATTTCGAACGTTGCGTACAAACAGTTTCACCATAAATATGTAAATTCTTCTAGCCGAACTTTCAATCTATATTCAACCTTCAGAATTTAACATACGGTTTAAATTTCCATGTGAAGGTATGGGAATAATTTAAGGTTGGGAAAGGTCTTTATTTGACCGTTTTGCTGATATTAAGGTGAGTTCACATAATGGTCTTTTGAAGCGAATCGATTTCGATACCGATACCTTTATCGGTTGCGGTAAAAATGACGGAAGTCTCTATCTTTCGCGATTTTTCGCATCGTGAGCACAAATGCTGGGCACCTGTGATTTTCATTGACCTTTAACTTGGCATTATAAACAAAAGACCATCACCCTGAGCCCTAACTTGTCTTTCCTTGCTATTGAATCAAAGGAATCTGTGTCATTTAAGTAGACCGATTTCCAGATTTCTAAATACCCGTGACAGTGGTGGCCCAGTGGTAACGTCCGCGACTTACCGAGTTGTAGGTAGTAGGTTCGAAACCAGAAAGGCATTTTACTTGTGTAAATTATTTCATCAGCACTGCTCTCAAAACTGTGAAGGAAAACATCGGGAGGAAACTCAGAGCTAAAAATTCGAAGTCATGTGATATCTACCAACCCGCACTGGGACTACGACCTGCGTGGTGGATGACGACCCACTCCCTCTCGCCGAGAGGAGGCCTGTGTCCCAGCAGTGGGAACATTATAGGCTGATTATGATGTAATACCCGTGACACTGCTGTCTTGGCATTGCAACATAACAGACAGCCGTGCTGCTGGGGAGGTTGTTGCGCCACTTCTTCTTCCGAGCTACAACGACAAGAAGTGAAGAAGGGCGGACGTTTTCGGGGACTTTTTACTAGCTTAACCGACAAAGGCTGTTCTGTCCATGCTTCAATAATTCATATTCCCATAGAAAATGCTCTTTCAATGTTCCCGAATTTTCCAATTATCCGACCTATTACGAACATTTTAAAACAAAACATAAATCGGTCCGGCGGCGGCGGTTCTCAAGTGATGCGCTTGCCAACGAAAAGCATTTCATTTTTATACAAATCGCAACCAGTTACTATGGATTCAGTACATGATTCTGGACCTACCTGCCTTGACATTTTAACGGTTATTAATAAAAACATTGCTGTTCCATACATTTGACCGTTTAGGTGTTGCATTGTTCTATGAAACAACAGAGCTTTCAGAATTCATGGTTTCAGTTTGCGCGTCGATGTCCCGCCACGCTGTATAGATTTATCTATTGACATCTACCATTAGGTACAGGTTTTTTATTAACCCTATACGTTAAATGCGCCTATGCTAACGTTATCTTTACTAAATAGCTAACAAGCAATGTATTTCTTGTGAATACACCCAGAGAACCACAGCATTATGTAATTTTGACAATCAAAAAGCTTTGATCCTCAGCCTAATTTGAATAAATTACTTTTGATTCATCATTCATCCTTTGCGCTGATAATAATTTGTCATGGTGACGAGTTTTCAAAGCATACAGCGCAGTGAACAATGTACGGCAGTCAAAGTGTACACAAGATCTATCGCCGATCGGACATCCGATGAGCACATGCATGTGGGGAGGTGTGACGTGCGTGATGTTTCATTCTCAGAAATTCTTTGTAATAATTAATGAGCAGTAACATTTCTTAGCGCATTTTTTCCTAGTATTATCCTGGTCGGTTACTCCATTTCAAAGATGCAGATAAACTTGTCTCCATGCAAATTAATATTGGACACAAATTTTTAATAATCGTAATGAAACAAAAAACCAGTCCAATGAGCAAAAGGATACATATTTATGTTGTCCTTCCGATTCAAAATAAGTGATTCCCCGACCGTGCAGTTAAACAAGTAGGTATCAATACCCCGTTATTGATGACGTCATCTGATTAAAAGTACAAGTGGGGCTCGTGGCTAAATAATAACAGCCGCAAGGTTAAGCAATGGTTACCGAGGTTGTTCCGTGGATAGGTGACGATACATTACATACAGAGATCCCTCCGTACCTACCTGAGGAAGCACCATAAGCAGTTCGTCCCGGCACTGTCATTCGTTTGAGATTATTCTTCTTTGACAATCGTTACGGGTAGAAAGTCTGACAACCAGCTTGCCAAGGGGTATCGTGTTACCCAGTAACTGGGTTGTGGAGGCCAAAGAGGCAGTTGCTCCATGTAAAATAGTGGTATTGAGCTACATCCGGTGAGGCTGGAAGCCGACCACGAGTTGGGAAAAAGCTCGGCACATGGTGAGAGGTACTGAACCATGCCGTTTGTTAGATCTGCGGTCTCATTAATTAAAATATGACGTTATTATATAAGACGCAGAGGTCAACAACACACAGACACAGTTTCTGTCCCGGTGAGAAGACCGAACCAGTTAGTTCTGTCGCTAAATTCTTACGTTACCTGCAACTGGTTATAAATAGAGTCGCCAGTTCCGTGGTATGTCTGTGACCTGTTAATCCACATTTATTTTATGTCCTTGGACAGCAAACATGCACAAAGAAAGTCATTTGGAAATCGGTTGTCATGATATAAGCATGTGATGCGGAGGCATTAGGAAAATGTCGTGACGAGAGTTTTGAGTATGAATGTGGATAGCTATAAGAGCTGTAGATAACCGAAAACGTCCATCGGTTCCTTACTAAAAAACCGGCCAAGTACGAGTCGGACTCGTGCACCGAGGGTTCCGTACAATTACAATTTACGATTTATGACGTATTAAAAAAGACGTGTGGCACTCGAAGACTGCCGCGGTAAAGCTATTGCATAGCATTTTTTAAAAACTAAAAAGTATCACCGCTGTGCCGGTCGGAGTGGGGGGTGTTAGGTTTTTTTCGTTACGGAATTTCTGGATTCGGTCCCCACGCTCAAGGCCCGCGATAGAAGCTATGCAATAGCTTAAAAAAAACTACTTACTAGATCTCGTTTAAACCAATTTTCGGTGGAAGTTTACATGGTAAGATACATCATATATTTTTTTTAGTTTTATCATTCTCTTATTTTACACACATTTTACCATTTTGGATGTGTCTCTCGCGCAAACTATTCAGTTTAGAAAAAAATGATATTAGAAACCTCAATATTATTTTGGAAGACCTATACATAGATACCCCACACGTATGGGTTTTATGAAAAAAAAAAAATTTGAGTTTTAGTTCTAGGTATGGGGAACCCCCAAAATGTATTGTTTTTTTTTCTATTTTTGTGTGAAAATCTTAATGACCTACCAAGTTTCAACAGTATAGTTCTTATAGTTTCGGATAAAAGTGGCTGTGACACACGGACGGACAGACAGACAGACATGACGAATCCATAAGGGTTTCGTTTTAGCCATTTGGCTACGGAACCCTAAAAGGCGTGAGGTGGTTTTCTTTTATTTTTGCGAAAATGACGCGTTGCTGTGGCCGACCATTTGGACGCTCTGACACATTTATAAAAATGAAAATTATATAAATCTGTGTTATACGTACATCCATGTTATCCGTGTTCCTGTAAAACATTGTTTACTATAAAATATGCTACTCATCAAACGCGATACTTAGTGCGAGATTCTAAGTAACGATTAGTTGGCAGTTTGTGTATCGGTATATGTAGGTAGGTGTCGCACGTATGATCTGGTGAGAACATCATTACAAACATACTAGCTTCTGCCCGCGACTTCGTCCGCGTGAAGTTTCTTGTTCCCCTGACCCGCCCCGATGGCATCGCATCGCCAGTCCTCGCTATTACTTCGTTATCGCTCTTTATGACTGTTCTGTTTCTGCTCGGCTCCTAAGGGTCCTAGCGTAATGTTTAGTAGTCTATAGTCTTCCTCAAACATTAGGCTATCAAATGCAAATAGAATTTTTCAAATGAGACTAGTAGTTTCAGAGATTAGCGCGTTCACACAAACATACAAACTCTTCAGCTTTATTATTAGTATATAGATTAAAGTACACTTAGATCCTACGTGTAACATTGTTATTGCCAAGTTACGCGACCAAGGTCAAAGTGATTGCTGCAGTCATCGTCATCGTACTTAACGGTTACATCACTCGGTAGTTACACTTGTTGTAATTTACATATTTATTTACTACTAGCTTCTGCCGGCGACGTTGACCGCGTCAAATTTCTTATTTTACAATAAAATATATATCCTGTGATACTCGGCAAAACTGTAGCTTCCCATAAATGAAAGAATTTTCGGAATCGGATCTGTAGTCCCGAAGAGTACCACCTACATACATACAAAGTCACCTTATTTTACATCTTTATAATATTAGATTAGACTAGCGATTCGCCTCTGCTTCGCACGATTTTTACGACCGAAAAAAATATAGAGATTTCCTTATTATATTAAAGTTTTATACACATAAACCTTCTGGAATAAATTGTCTTAATGATGGTGAACACTGCATCAAAGTCCGTTGTGAAGTTTAGAAAAACAACGCGGTCACGGAAACAAACACGATAAGCGACTTTAATATATACTTGTGTAGCTATTACCGCTAGGCGTCAACCCGTCTTGAGCATGTATGGTGATGGTGATCATTGCTTGTGCCTCCTCTGTATGAGAAGAGGCCTTTGCCTTGCAGTGGGACAATGATAGACTGGTATTATTTGATAGACTAACTTTAGAAGGTCTATGACCATTAGTGGACTTCAATATACACTGATCGGTATCGATAGAGTGATGTCGACACATTGTCGATTTCGAGTAGAAAACGTCGCGAATTTTAATCGCCAAAGAAATGAAACAGAACAGTAGATCTAGTTCCTGTTTCAGTGTTTCGGCGATTTCGACGATCTATATCAGATGGTAGGTACTTCATAGAAATACTAATTAAATAAAGAAAAAATGTTTCCTTCCAGGATATTATGCTGCGGTTTAGTGACCACCAAGGAGAATGGAAGAAGAAAACTTGTTGCGCCGACCATAAGGTACATGGGACAAGGTCACAAGGGCAGGTATGAAGACAGGTTTACCTTGAAAATGGTTCAGTCTACGAATTAATAAACATGTTCTCGCATCATGCTCTACACTTTCATTTTGACACACACATCTATGCTTTCACTTTCATTTGTTTTCTCGGCGGTTACTGTCAAGAGACGCATGCCGTTCGAGCGTGCAGCTCGGGACCACGGGGTTACATATTTCGGGCAAACCTAACGGGTAAGAGCACACGATCCACCGGCCACAGCGACCGATGGCTGTAGCCACCTGCTACGCTACGGTGTGCGACACACGTGTGGGAAAAATCCATACAAAACGTATGAAAAAGTACGTGAATTGCTGGTCGCTGCGCCCCCGGTGGCTGTGGCCGGTGGGTCGTGTGGGTCCGAAGCGCATAAGTTTACAAGTCACGATTTTCTCTCTTGTTAAAAATAACTGCACGACATTTTCTTTGTTTTTATTAAGTTCAGAATCTCTTTTATTTTAGTTAATAATGAGGGATCTGCGCCTTTGCTTATTACAACTACTATCTTTAAGGCCTTAAGGCCACGTCCACCTGGGATGTGCTCTACGTGTCATTGCATTACGCCCGACGACCCTCTGAAAACAGTTTCAGAAAACCTAAAGTCTCCTCTAGGGGTAAGAAATAAAATCACAAAAGTATCAAGGTGTGTTGAAATTTTATTTTGTTAAATTAAAACATCTCATCGTGTTTAATTTTACAGTTTAGGATTATAAGAAGAATAAAAGTCTTGAACAATTGAAATTAATTAATTAAATTAGAATTTATTTTGGTCCTTAGAACATCCTCTCATAATGTTCTGTAGATCTTCTTTGAACGTTGCTACTTGACTGCTACTGTTTATTTTTCTTGCTGCTGCTTTATTTGTCTTGTTCCCAGCATGCTGTACCTACTCTTACACTATCAGGACAATGGTCGCCTCCTAAAGCTCCTTCTCTGTCTTCAACCGTTTTGTCTGTTGTTTCCTCGTCTTCATTTGTAACTTCTTCTGGGGCCAATAGGGCTTTTATTTTGTCTGATGGTTGATACTCGTCCACTTTTGTTTTAGTTAAAACATCTTTAGCTTCAACGATGTCCATGCCTGCAACTTCGTGATTTCGTTCCTCAGCTTTTTCACCTTTATTAACATATTGGTTTGATGTTGGTTCCAGGTCCGCTACACTGACCGCGTCTTCTACTGGATCTTTAGAAAAGAATTCGCCTTCAGGAAAAGTCTCTGAATAACTGAAGAAGTTGTCCTTAATGATCTGCTGGAGTTCTCTTGAAGGTTCGTCCATGATGGCGGGTATGTTCCTGGCTCCTACAGAACTGAGGAGTATCAGGGTCAGCAGACTAGTCGCTTCCATTGTTAAGGTACTGTATATCAGATAACTGAATTTCTAGTTACAATAACTGATGTAGGAGGGAAGCGAGCGCGGTCACATCCCGGGAGGAACTAATGAATGAAATTAATTCACTTTGATTTATATATTGATCTTGTTTACCTATACACGTGACGTAAACATACATGGACGTTTTTTGACATCATAGTACGGTGTTAAAACTATCCTTATTTAGGTTTTACCATGAGTTCATTGAGTCACCCGCGAGGAATGCCTCTCTATATCTAAACGCCGGGAATGCACGAAGGTGTCGTGAGTTATTCCTGCGATTTTCAAAGAAGTATAGAAAGTGACACCCCTCTTGCGTGGGAGGAAAATGTCTGTTATAATATATTAGGTTTATAGGACGGTACTTCATGAGCTATCATAAACACACCTATCCCAAGTAGCACAGAAGGGGTTATAGTAGTAGTATTTCCATGATCTTCCTTCAACTTAATATGAAATGTTTGTTATAGAGATGTTATCTTTATGATTGAACCTATGTATTGATGCCATAAAATACGGGACGTCCTTTTTTCGAATCGGTTAGATTCCCGGCTCAGGCTAACGGTAACATCAAAATTTAAGGTTCTTCTCCTCAGTGGACCCCGGAGTAAAATAACCCGCCCCGGATAATAATACACCTTTTTAGTTATTATTTACATTATTGACTTACGGAGCAAACATCATAATGAAATTGCTTGAAGGAATAAGCGTAATGATCTATTCCTATTCCTTCTTTCTATACATAATTCTATAGTGAGTTCGGCGTCCGTAACAGGTAACTAGTGTGTTACGCACGTGGCGAGTCAAATCGCGTGTGTTTACGTTTGGATGTTCTGTTGCCGAAGGAGGTCAGCGAGCACGCGCTTAGTTGGCGCGTGTGGGGAAATATGGACGCATAAACTTTATATAACTTATTACTAACATAACTGAAGGGTGCTACATTATCCCTGAAATGTAAAGTGTATAAAAGACCCACTCGTCAGTGCAATTATATCTAAATGATTACGTCATTTGGTGCAGAGTGGTGGCCAGTGCCAGGCCGGGCCAGTGCCAGGCCGGGCCAGTGCCAGGCCGGGCCAGTGGTAACGGCCACGACTTCGACTTCCGAGTTGTACTTTGTGTAAATTATTTCTTCACCACTGCTCTCAAAACGGTGAAGGAAAACCTCGTGAGGCATATCCAGAACCAAAAGTTCGAAGCCATGTGACATCTACCAACCCGCACTGGGCCCGCGTGGTAGTTACGGCCCACGCCCTCTCACAGAGAGGAGGCATGTGTCGCAGCAGTGGGAACGTTATAGGAGGCATGTGTCGCAGCAGTGGGAACGTTATAGGAGGCATGTGTCGCAGCAGTGGGAACGTTATAGAGGAGGCATGTGTCGCAGCAGTGGGAACGTTATAGAGGAGGCATGTGTCGCAGCAGTGGGAACGTTATAGGCTGATTATGATAACATCATTGGTCGTCGTGCCTTCTTGTCTGCTGAACAATCTTATGGTTATCAACAGTGGGTTTGACAGGAGTAGGTAGTGGTACAGGTTGAATGACTGGTTGTCATTGCAGTCTTTTTGAATACCATGAGTGGGACTTGATTGGAGGTCAGATAGGCAGTCGCTTCATGTAAAATATTGGTATTCAGCTGCATCCGGTTAGACTGGAAGCCGACCCCAACATAGTTGGGAAAAGGCTCGGCAGATGATGATGATGAGTGGGACTTGATCTGAAGGCCAATTCCCGTTATTACAAACTAGTCGCAATATCATCTCAGCGTCAATCAATGTCAAAAAATTAAGCAAATTATTGAAACTTAGATTAGAATGCGAAGAACGTTCATAAAAAAATACTAGAACTGCTAAAATACTCGAAGAATGATGTGAGAATTGCAAAAATTATGATTACATAAAATGGGAAAAACTTTCATCTTGAAATAATTTACTTTCATGAAAGTCTAACCACCGTCTCCATCGTTATTTCCCAGCTATACGGCCATTTGATTATATTGTAGCACGGGCAGAATTTTAATTAAACTTGGTAGGATTACACGAAGTGGCTGGAAATGGGTCACAGAATGTTACTGAAAGAAATCGCCAGAACACTGCAGGTTCCGTTTTTAGTCTTTAACCTACAAACTTGACTGATTTACTACTTCGGGAGGTACAACAGATATAAATAAACTGCTCTAGTTATTCCGGTCGATCTCAGTGGCTTTGAAACGAGTTGGGTGAGACGCGGTGTTGCACTGAGCTGTGAGGATGCTGGCTCAAGGACTTGAGACTAAGAGCTAATAGGCCATTGCTATTGAGCCCAGTGGGGTAATTGCGCTTCAGACTAACAGCAGCAATCGCTTTAGTTTTGACAGTTCAATAACATTCATTGTGGTATTTACGTGCTGAGCAAACAATTTTTCCAACATATGAAGCAATGGATTAGCAATATTCTTCAAAATTATTCAGATTGTGATTGAAAGGGTTTTACGCGATTAGGGTGCACGAGCGCGTTATTCATGCACTGGATTTTCAACACCCTGCTTAGCGCCTAGAGTTGAAAATCTTGCAGTGTTTTTTGACCCGATGAGATGCTCTCTGTTGGATTCTCAACGCTCGGCTCAACACCGAAAGTTGAAAATCCAATGCGGGATAAAATCCCGCCGCGATATTTTTACGTCCTTGCGCACGTGTGCTGAAAGGTCGAGGTTTTTCCATTCTTTATGGATTCTTTTTGTATACATCATTCTCCTGCCCTTATCCCAATGTATTTGTGGTCGGTGCAACATGCGTTTTTCTTCCATACTTCTCTATTAGTCGTCATCCCGATAGTTACCACATTTCTAGCCATGTTACTTTCACACATTCATATTCCACATTTTCCTCATGCCTCCGCATCACATACCATGACAACCGATACCCGCACAAGTTTTCAGTCACCGGTACCACTTTCAGACTTCCTCTTATACTCATTTCTTGTTCTATACATTCACCGAACACCACACGTCCCTCTAAGCATTCCCATCTCAGCTGCATGCAGTAGCCTTTCATTCATCCTTTACTCCTTCTTCTATACGTATATGTACGTATTTGTACGTAATTATGTATAGTTACATCCTCTCGTGGAATTTTTCATACATACCTAAGTAGGTATGTTTGAAAAATTCCAGCGCCCAATTTATTTTCCTATTAGGTTACAGGAAAATAAATTGATATTTGTATACCTAGTCAATCATTTGTCGTATTACAACATTTAAATCGTTCAAACCAAAACCAAACGCTTAATACGTTCATAAATCTCCAAACAAATGTTATTAAGTAAAAAAAACATTTGAATTTGGGTTTTTGGAGGTATCGCGAAGCGGTTGGTCGACTCTTCACGTGACCAGCACGCATAGGCCACAAGGCCAGCCCTTAGCACGCGTAGCATGACCACCATAGAAACGGGGACGTAAGACAGGCAGTTTTCTTTAGGAATCTATCTACAATCTGTAATTCGTTGGCCAAAGAATCAGCATCGCCATACAACGTGGTAATGCTGCCAACTTCCTGGGCACTTTTCCTGTTGACAGCGATACGGACTAATTTTTTGTTTTCCCCTTTTCTTTTTAGATACTTTTCATGTTTTTATTTATTATTTTAAGTCAGTTAGCTTATACTGTGTAAATATTATAAATTAAATTATCGGTTTGCCTGCGAATCGATCTGCGACAGTAAAGGCGGGACTGCAGACAGTCGTGACGCGGCCCAAGAAGAACAATTTCTATGAAAACTTCATGGAAATTGTTCTACCAGAGTCGCGTCGAACCGTTGAGCCTTCAGTTAAAACAACTTTATGTAGGTATACCTAAAGAAGTAAACAAGGTAAAACATGTCATTTTTATTTAACAGTTGCTGATACTTGTTTCTCCGAAGGGTTAGGGCTGAAGCGTACGTATTGTACATGTCGCCAGTTATATTGAAGTCCCACGTAACAGGGGGCGAGCCTAACGCCATCAACCAGGCACAAGCCCGGCCTGCTACTGAGAAATTCCAGATGGAAAATCCCAGCAACACTTTGCCTGACCAGGGAATCGAACCCCATAAAATAAAAAAAATAAAAAAAAACCTGCTGAGCGCAGTAGTCAACAAGGTTTTTTTTATTTAAGTATTTATTTAATATTCATGCACAACAATACAGAACTGAATCCCAAGGCGTTGTACAGCGCTATTTACAAACTACAAAGTGACACAAATACATACTCTACTGACTATGTATTTGTGTACTTTATAGTAATTGTAGGTTAGATAAAATACATTTTTTTTATGTTAAACGGTTAGCCATGTAGGTACTTACCTAATGTTATTTAATAGAAGCTGATAATAATATGTAGGTAAATAAAAAAAATATTTAATTATGGAAATTCCAGTGGCCATGAATATGAATATACGTTGATTATTTGATTAAGTTGACGAGTAGTATATTTTAAAACACGCTTGAACATAACATGTGCTTACTGTCAATATGAATTTATTTCGTTTTAAATTATTCTGTGTTTGATATTATGGGTTATCAAGGCTTAGTCAGGAAAATTAATTGTTTGTCAAATTGACACACTACATCAATTTACACTATTTTTATCTCAAACTAAAAGCATTTATTTCAAATAAACCAATTACAGGCACTTTTGAATTATCAAGGGGTCGGTCAGTGAGAAAGATGAAGCTAAGTTGCTCATTCCAGAGCGTAGTAGGTACCTTAAAGAAGAACGGGCAAGAAACTCCACGGACACTCCTTCAAATCAAAATAATATGGAAGCGCCCACGAAGCGATATGCGCTTTACTTGAGGTAACTAAGTGTACAAACACGTAATTGTAGCGGTATCTACAACGCCACATGCGAACAACGCGTCATACTGACGTCACGCAAATCCTGCATCTCGCAAGCAGAGTTTACCGTGTAGTTAGCATAGATACAATTTCCCAATATCAATCGTTGGGCAATTGCCCGCCAGACACAACACCCGTCTGGTCGGAGGATCCTCCCTTTTCAATGGAGGTTGAGTGAACTTTACACCCTGTTCCTCATACCTCTAAACTGGTAACCCCGAACATGAACGTCAGCGCAGCCTTCGTGCAAATACTTCAGCGTGACGTCATCATCATCACTCCCGCAAGCTTTAGCGGCGAGTCACCCAGCCAGCCAGCACCCACGGCTTCAACGGGTATCCTGACCACCAGCATGCAGCGACCGCGCATACCTGGTCATTACCCTCAGCCTCATCAGCAACCTCGGCATAGCACACTGCACTTTCGGCCGGTCAACAAGCAGAGCACCCTCTCCTGGTCGACGCAGCAGCCAGCCTCAACCCGGCGCTGTACGACACCCGACGCACTGGAGTATAGCGCAGCGCCATCCACCCCGACTCACTGGGGACATCTTCGCAGACAGTTCCGACTCACCGCGAACTATGCGCCACCCCGACTCACTGGGGCATCTCCGCAGACAGTTCCGACTCACCGTGAACTATGCGGCAACCGGTTCCGACTCACTGGAACCTCAGCTGGCCTGGCAAGCATCGCAAGATACAAGACTCAGCCAACTATCGACCTCTGGTCTCCGGAGGGGAGTGATGTAGCGGTATCTACAACGCCACATGCGAACAACGCGTCATACTGACGTCACGCAAATCCTGCATCTCGCAAGCAGAGTTTACCGTGTAATTAGCATAGATACAATTTCCCAATATCAATCGTTGGGCAATTACCCGCCAGACATAACACCCGTCCGGTTGGAGGATCCTCCCTTTTCAATGGAGGATGAGTAAACTTTACACCCTGTTCCTCATACTCCTAAATAATCATAAACGAAAAACCATAAATATAGTTTATTATTTGGGTTCTTATGGAGAGATGTGGCCTATCCTCATAGGAACCAATCAATGACCGCGGGTACAGCAAGTTTTTTACACACATGTGATGGCCCTGTAGTGAAGGCCGCGCCTCTCATGCCCGAGGTTATGGGTTCAATTCCGGGGAAGTACCAATTTGACATTTTCAATTCATATAGTACTGTATATGAATTAAAAATGTCAAAAAAAATTCTGAGTTTTTCTTGGACATTACTGACATCATTATCATCATTTCAGCCGAAAGATGTCCACTGCTGGACATAGGCCTCTCCCAAGCACCTTCACGTCGACCAGTTCTGTGTTTCTCGCATCCATCGGATTGCTGCGGCCTTCACAAGGTCGAATTGCCAAACTTAAGTGGCAGTGGGCAGGGCACATTGCTGTTCGGCGAGCAATATGCGCAATGAGCCCTGCGCACATTGCTCGCCGAACAGATGGCCGATGGGGCTGAAAGGTTCTGGAGTGGCGACCGCGTACCAGAAGATTTAGCGTTGGAAGGCCTCCCTCCCACAAGGTGTACCGACGACCTTGTGAAGGCCGCAGGAACCCGTTACTGACATCGGTGAAGTAAAAACATCGTGAGGAAACCTGGATTTTATCTAAACTGATATTATAAACAGAAAAAAAATATTTTTTGAATATTTTTTTGTAACGCTTTCACGCTAAAGCTGCTGGACGGATTTGGATGAAATTCGGCACATGGGTAGACTATGGATTAGAGGACATAGAATTGCTTATTATTCCGATATTCCCACGGATCGAGACTTATGCGGGTGAAACCGCGGGGCACAGTTAGTAGTAAATATAACTCTGAAATGGCCAACACGTATTGAGCAAGCGTGGTGATCAATGCTCGTGCCTTCTCTGTATGGCAAGAGGTGTTTGCCCTGCAGTGGAACAATAACAGGCTGGCTGACATAAGAGATTACTTCTAGAGCACGCTCGCCACGCTCGGCCGCCGCTAATTGAAGCAATAATAATTACACCATGTTGTTCATGTGTATCACACAAGCGGCACATTTGCGTAAGAGATCTTAAGGTAAAATTGAGTCTATGTGTGACGACATGCACCTAAACATACCGTTATATGAAATAAGCAAGCGCTTAGTAATGTGTCGCAAATATCATATTTTATAACATACCAGGAATACATGAGTAAGTTAGGTAGTGCCTACTCATCCAACAATACAAAGCGTAAATAACTTTCCTGTTAAGAAAATAATGGTATTTATTATCATCATCATAAAATCACGCCTCTCATCCTCGAAGGGTTAGGCAGAGCTGTACCTACAGTACTCCCACATTTCGCCAGCTAGGTACCTATGTTTTGAAAGACCTATTGCCATCGACCGGGCACCATTCCAGACTCCGGGCTGAGAATGAGAAATTCCAGATAGAAAAACCCAAAAACACTTTGCCCGACCCGGGAATCGAAGCCGTTTAATCAGGGGTGAGCGCAGCGCCATCAACCGAGCACAGATCCAGACTTCAGGTTGCTACCGAGACAAACCTCACATCACATTGCCCGAACTGGGAACTGAACCCAGGACCTCATGTTCAGCAGTAGTGCTTGCGTCCATCCGAAGTATGTAGGAAAATTCGGAATATAAAGTCGGTAAATATTATACAAACAATATAATATACGTAGGAGTAACTTACAAACACGTGTATGACTATAGCTAAATAATAAAATTGAATGTTTCTAAAGCCGAGATCTAGAAACGTACTTAGGCTAAGCATTTTAATTACAGGGAGAACGACGCACAATAGTTACCAAGGATTCAGGACGTTCCTCTTCCTGCCGCAAACTGCAAGTGCAAGATAGAGACGGGCACATATCTAAGGCAAAGCGCGAGCTAAGTAACGTTTATAGATCTCGGCCTAAAGCTACTATCCTAGAAGAGCGGTGGCCGTCACATAGCGTCCGCAATTTACCAGCGAATAACGTCACTGAAACGTTATTTACGAAAGTAAGTTGGGGTGTTTTCCTAGAGAGCGTTTTTTTAACCGACTTCATAAAAGGAGGAGGTTCTCAATTCACTTGTATTCTTTTTTGTCACCGAAAAGTCAGACTTTGCTGCCATCGTTTTCATGACAGCCGCGGCCACTGCGGCCGTTATGTGGCGGTCGCCGCTTTTCTGAGACCGTAACTTAAGTGGCGTCTCTGAGTGCGATAGGTAGTTAGGTACCTACTCCTTTTTAATCAAAGTGCAAAAAGCTTAAGTTGAGTAATTAATGAAGATAATGACACTTCACACTTGAACTGTTTGTGCTACCAATATTAAACTTCTTACTGTCATTACAAATAAGTAGACTATGAGTGATGAGCATGTACAAAATTACTTTTAATGGAATTCCCATTCAGTTGCCAGTCACATAATGACCATTTTTACTTGACACTTTAAGCCCTCGTGTCTACAGGCAATTTTTTATCGCGCACTGAAGTTTCAACGCACTGCCCAGGCGCCTAGAGTTGAAAATGCAACAGTGTACTTTTTTGATGCGTTGGGATGCGCTCTGTTGGATTCTCAAAGCTCGGCTGAACACCGAGAGTTGAAAATGCAATGCGCGAAAAAAATTTGACTGCTTAAAAAGACAAAAGACAACAATATGTCAAATTCACTACGTTTTCCACGTCCACGTGCCAACGTACACTGGGCTCGCTCTTTGTGTTTTTACACCAACAGTCACGTTTTTTCGAGCAGAATTCTAAGTACCTACCTTATTATAGGTATGTACCAACAGTTTTTACGTGCCGTGCGAATTGAATTAGCACAAAAAAGTAAGTGGTTGGGTATAGACTGAGTTCAGAATCTAATCATAGACTACCTTCGGGCCGCGACTTCGTCCGCGTGAAAGGACAATGGGTAATTGTGTATGGGGACCGTACCAAAAAAAACTGTAGTTCCTTTTATTAAATCAATCTAACTTCGTCACATAATATCTTTTTTCTCCAAGTGAATAGGTACACACATGCTCTCTTAGGATTAATAAAACTACTCCATGATGAACAAAGATCAACATACTTCATAATGGAACAAATAACGTTGCGTCTGGGTACACTCTACCTTTCTCCTTTCAAAGAAAGAATAATAAAGAACAATATATTCTATTCTATTCTTTCTTGTTTTAACCTAAAATATAGAAACTGCAATACTTACTGTAGTACTTCCCATTAGTGAAATAATTTGTGTCGAAGTGCCGAAGATTACCCCCTACATAGAAACTCACAAATAGTAGGTACCTCTTTATAATATTACTAGCTGCGCGCCGTGGTTTCACGCGCATAAGTTTGATCCCGTAGGAAAATCGGGATAAAAAGTATGTTAATTCTGGTTATAAACCATCTGTGTGCCAAATTTCATCCAAATCCGTTCAGTAGTTTTTGCGTGATAGAGTAACAAACATCCATCCATCCATACAAACTTTCACGTTTATAATATTAGTGGGATTAAAGTATGTGTTCAATCTTGGCTCAGTTGGTGGCAGAATACTGTTAAAACTAATTTCTTCATAATAATTAACCAAATAATTTTGATCTAATGTAATAAAGTTAACGATCGCTCTATTACGCTCTAATGGTGCTAATTAATATTTTAATCACGTTCCACAGCGTCATGTGAACACACGTGTCATGTGTCACCTGTATAATTATATAGCCCTAAGTATCTTAGCAGTATTTCAAAGAGGTATCGTGTTACCCAGTAACTGGGTTGTGGAATTCAGACAGGCAGTCGCTCCATGTAAAATGGTACTCAGCTGCAGCCGGTTTGACATTTTTTAGCCAATGCCAACGGTTGAAGACAAAATGTGGTTCCTTAATGTTGCTACTGCTGGGACACAGGTCCCACTGCTCTCAAAACGATGACGGAAAACATCGTGAGGAAACCGGCATATCTTAGAACCAAAAATTCGAAGACATGTGATATCTACCAACCCGCACTGGACCTGTGTGGTGGATTACGGCCCCTGTCACTGAGAGGAGGCCTGTGTCCCAGCAGTGGGGACGTTATAGGCTGGTTATGTATCTAGTACTATTAGTTTCAGTTTAAAATAAGTGCAGCCTCTTGTTCCCTTCCTGTCTTCTTCTCTATGGTTTTCTGACTTGAATATTGTGTCTTCACTGTATCATTAACCTAGGTAATCTGTCGAAACGTTGTGGATTGTACATTTACCCACTTCCATTGTTATCTTAGATGTAATATCTAACGTACAATTGCTTGTTTTCCCTAACAAAATAAATATCAGAGTGTGCAAGTGTGTGCGGAGACAGGTGTTTGCTATAGTAAGCCTTTGGGTTTTTTGCTTTTTTAAGGAAAATCTAAAGATAATTTTGTCATGTCGAATTAAGTTTTTCTCTATTAATAAGTTTGACAAGAATATCACAAGATTTTCCTTAAAATTGTACTGAATAAAAAACAGTAGGTATTTATTATGGAATTTTATTACGTTATCCTTAAAATTACAATAATTAAAGCTTGACATATTCCGACATTCGTTTTGCCAACTACTTACATTCACATTCAAAAGAAGGCTTTATCTATTCCAAGCTACTTATAAAAGTCACCTATGTACACCGGTTTCAGAATTTAATGCAATACAATTGAAGAAATTCACCTGACACGGTGACAGCAAAAAACATTGATATGCAGGCATGATATTAAAAACTACGTATTATTTTTGCGATTGTAATGAGTTGCATAAGAGAAACAGAAAAAAACATTGGATGCAATGGGTAGATCTACACATTTAAAAACCCCCTTTGTAATCTGACGTGCTTAAAAAATACTTAAACAGAACATAACATTATGCCGGTAATACGTAAACAGAACATAACATCATGCCGGTAATACGTAAACAGAACATAACATCATGCCGGTACCCCGAAAGAAAGGCAGAGGTGCACCCACATTTCACCTGTTTAAGTCCCATGTAATGGGCCTGTTGCCATTAACCGGGCACAAAACCAGGCTCCGGGCTGCTACGGAGAAATTCCAGATAGAAAAGGTCCCATAACACTTTGCCCAACCCGGGAATCGAACCCAAGACGAAAAAGATAAAATACTTCAAGGTAAAAATAATTAATTGCCATAAGTAGCACAACACTTATAATTAACTACTTGCATACTAATGTCTTACGTCGACTGTACGCACGGCTACACATCGAGCTATTCTTAACCAGTATAAGCTGACTTCTGATTGTACGAAAAACCTATACAATGCGAGGTTAGCTAAAACTGAAAATGTATAGCTTGATATGTCGACGTATAATAAAATACATATATTATATGAAACAATGTTTTTCATGGTGTCAGTTCTTAAATTATAACTTACAGGGCCCTTTTATGCACTCAACTAATTCAATAGTAGTTGTCGTACTACTTATGTGATAATGTACAGTAAGCCAAACGTACCTACTTCCCAAATATTTTGGTGAGTAGGTCTTGTGGAAGAAATATGGACCTATACTGGGTCCAATACGGTACATGAATAGTATCATGAGCATCATTACAATAACTTAATTGATTTTGATCGGAATCCTAAAACATTACAATGTTTTACTTTTTTAGTAGTTACTCATTTTGTAGGCCAGTCTTCCTTCGGGTGTTACCCATCGGAGCAAAGCCAAAAGTTGTCCGACTTGCAACGCTCTGAAGCAAGCGTGAAAGGCGGGCGTTTTGTGGACTGTCTTTTGTAATGTTGACGTTCGAAAAGTGCTGATTCTCAGCCTAATTTGAATAAATAACTTTTGGTTTTGAAACCAGCTAACCCTTAAAAACCTTAACAATCAATAATATTTATCTGTACAATCATTACACTCCTTTGAAAATTCCTGTAAATATCAGCGTTCAAGGTTCCTCAAGAATTGTCAACATTTCAATGATTCAACTTTTACATGTTTAGGAACTATATTAGTCACAGCTCAACAATAGCTTACCAAGTATTTTTGATACTAAAAAAACAATCTCATTTTTTACATACTTCCACGACTTTTATTGAATATCCTACTTACTATTTTATTTGTATACAACGATTTCACCACGACCGTAATGCTTTAGAAAAGTATCTTTCGGTACAATGACCTCACACAATTGCTATTCCGATCACTTTCATAATACTGCGACATCGTTTGTTTACTCGGACATAATATCTTCACGCTCGCTACCTACAAGGGTAACGACGCCGTTCCATCTACTTTCTTATGTCACTATATCTGCGAGCACATTTTTATCCATCTGTGCTTCAAAGTCCATCAATCCTTCACGACGCATATATTTCCAACTTTGTACTTTCCGTCGGGACAGGCGTCTCCTGAGAAGGCAGCTCTGTCATCAAGGTCAGTCTGTACGGTGGTCGTAACCACTTGGTCTTCTCCGTTGCTCCAAATCCATCTGTCGTCGTCATATGCTTTCGTTCTTTGCTCGTCAGCTCTTGGAGTCACTTCGTTGTCTTCAGTGGTCTTGATACTGTATTTATGACTACCATCTTTAGTATTATTATGTTGATTATTGTTATGAGCCGTTCTGTTATTTGTTTTTGCCGGACGATTAATCTCATCTGAAATTTGTTTGGTAGAAGTATTCAAAGAATTTGTGTTATTGGCAGAGTTAATGCTCCTCGTCGTGATATTAGCGTGGTCTTCACTTGAACTCAGATGGTCATTACTCCTAGTAATTTGTTGCTCGTTAATGACCAATACGCGTTTGACGTCATCCGATTGTGTGCTAATTTCTGGCACGGAAACGTTCCCTTGAGTTTCATTTAATTCGTTTGTCCGTTTCCTTTGATTTGTGACTTCTTCCTTCTCCTGTTGCACAACTGGCGATCTATTTTTATTAGTATCTGGATTGTAACTATCTTGATCAGTATGTTCAAATCTATTATAAATCTTAGCAGGCAAAGTCACAACGAGTCTATTCCATGGAACCTGTCTATTCCATTGATACGGATTCTGGTAACTATACGGCGTATCTACTCTTCGACGGTCACCATTACTGGGAACCACTGGGCCCTGATACACATCACTGATCACTTCACCATCGTACCGTTTTGCATACTCGTACACTTGCACCGGACGATATACGTTGATGTTTTCATACCCGAAGACGTTATCAAAAAAGGGTGAACTGGGGCGATAGTTGCTGAAACTGTCATATGCATCGTACCTGTGCGTTGTGAACGCAGAACTTGTAGATACGAGGGAGATAAGTAACACGGGCAACATTGTCACTGGTTTTAATATCGGAGATGTAATTTAAGTCGAGGTCCGTGGTACGGTGTTTGCTGTTATTCTGACGTGCGTACGCGCCGCGTCTTCACGATCAACTGCAAGACGTAGACGCACGGAACATATCCGTTATCAAGTTGATTCGTCTGAAGTAGGGATGAGAAATGTCGATAAGGTAAATTAGGATAACTAAGTGTTGAATAATGTTAATATAATTTAAATTACGACGATATGATATCCATAATTTAAAAAAAAAAACTTTGAAATTAAACATATTTTCAAGTATGATTAGATAAATATTTTTAGTTAAAACATAACTAACACAATATTAACCTAAATTATCTAAAGTAAAACTTTTAAATAGTATGTTTAATTATCTTTTTATGAAAACATTAATGCCAAATAGGTAAGTACCTAAAACTTCAGCATAATTTAATTATGCGCAAGTTAACTTATGAAGCATGCTTTTAAAAAGAGGGACTGATCTGATACAAATCATGACAAATCGAACGATACTTTTATGGGTTCACAATATTATTTAAGATTTTTATCGATAAACGTACGTGGTGAAGGGTCAGCCCTACTGTTGACTTGGTGTTTCGAAAGAAATAAATAAGAGTGATCTCACACAATCAGCGCCTGACCCGCGACCCAGATTGTTTTATTAATTATGAAGTAATCATGGAAATTGTGTAAACATGGAATGGTTGGTTTTTGCATGGTTTTTTGTTTGTATAGTTTTATCAATCGTTTGTTTAACTCAAGTTTTCCAAAAAGGGAATGCCTGTGCTGCGTAATTGAGTGAATGATACCGCTTTGTTTATATTAAGAGACGTTTGAACGTCAACAATGTATGGTTAATCATTACTTAACTTTAAGTAACGTTTATAAAAAAAATCCCTAAAGTTCAGAAGTTGACAAGTTATGCATCAACCCTCACTCGACGAGCGCACGATGGCTGAGTCACGCGTGCAAGCTGTACGGGAGGCCACTGGCCAGGTCAGATCTCAGGCACGTTCCGCTAAACATTATTAAACCATGTTTAGATAACATTCGACTTTTTAATGAACCTTGCTTATTTTGCGGATTTTGCGATGTTCTAAGCGGCAGTTTGACTAGAAACATTGACGGATGTTTAGCATAAGCATGATCAGCCTATAACGTTCCCACTGCTGGGACACAGGCTTCCTTTCTGTGAGAGGGTAGGCTGTAATCCACCACACAGGCTCAGTGCGGGTTGGTAGATGTCACATATTTCTTTGAGTTTTTGGTTGTACGAGTAAGACATACCGGTTTCCTCACGATGTTTTCGAACAGTTGTGATGAAATAATTTATTCAAAGTAAAGCGCCTGTCAGGGTTCGAACCTACGACCTACTACTCGTAAGTCGCGGCCGTTACAACTGGGCCAGCACAGCTGCTCTCAAAATATCCATTGACGAGTAATACTTAAATCTACATCCACTAAAAATGCGAAGTAACTCGGTATGTCTGTCTGTTACCTTTTCACGGCTTAGTGGCTGAACGGATTTCGATGTTTGGCACGCAAGTAGACCATGACCTGGGTTAGGACATACTCGTAGGGTACATTTATCCCGGTTGCACGTTCCCGTGGAGGGTACATTTATCCCGGTTGCACGTTCCCGTGGGATAATTTCCGCCCTACTCGCGGCGACGCTTGCAAAAACGAGTGACTGTATAAAAGTATTAAGAGGCCTGCTTAATTAGGTAATATTTGTATTACAGTGGTTGCTTTCAGTGGTTGTTGTTATTGTTGTGATTGCTTGTCTATTGTTGTTTCCTGTAAATGAACATAATAATGATGTGAAAGTAAACACTGACTGTGCACCTTGTTCGGTGCCCTGAAAGCGCGTCAGTGCGTCATAAGTCCAGCAGGTGCTTACCCCAACAATACATAATATTTATATTGACGTCAAAACTATAATATAATAGGTACTTTAGGTAAACTAGTTATTATAGATCACCCACAACGGAGGAAGTGTGACGTTCTACGATATGAAGCAGGAAAGGCGGCGCTTTCCGGTTTTGTGTGATTTTCTATGAGTACCAACTAGATTTTGTTAGAAGTTGACGTTTGATTATAGAGGTTCTAATTAAATTAGCAAGGGAAATTCAGCAGACGTGATGGGCATATATACACGATATCTGAACACGATATAATAAAATGATTTGATTTTTTTTGGGATCTACGACTCCAGCTAGTAGTCACTTGAAATATCAGTTTTAAAAAATTAGCTTTTTATTGTGGAAACTTCACAGACGTGACGAGTGTCGATGTCTCAACACGACAAAACTAATGAAAACATTTTTTCTCAACTCATACTTCTAGTAACAAATCATCCAGCCGTCGTTGAATCCCAAAAAATCAAAATCAAAAGTAATTAGTTTAATAAAATTACGCTGAGAGTCAGCACACATTTCGAACGTCAAGTTACAAAAGACAGTCCCCCAAAAACGCCCGCCCTTCACTAGGACTAGGACTAGTACTAGAAAGTGTTGGAGGGCGGGCGTGCCGGGGGACTGTTCCTGATAATAATCATATTATTTATGTACTTACTAATGTTTTTATCAACCACCTAAAGAGAAACTTCAAGTTATCCGTAACCCTGAGTACTAGAAATAAGCAGTCATAGCACAAACAACAGAGGACTAGCGGCCGGAGCCTCAACCTGCACCTTAATTGCGTAACTATCAATTAGAATCTGAGTCATTTGGAAGGATATTGCAAATCCATTGCTGTTCGAAAAATATGTCTGCTCAAGAACATAAATAACGCAATGAATGTTGTTGAACTGTCAAAATGAAAGTCATCCCTACTGTTAGTGTGTTGCGCAAGTACGTGCTGGGAACAGGAACGTCGCAAGTACCTGCTGGGAACAGGAACGTCGCAAGTACCTGCTGGGAACAGGAACGTCGCAAGTACCTGCTGGGAACAGGAACGTCGCAAGTACCTGCTGGGAACAGGAACGTCGCAAGTACCTGCTGGGAACAGGAACGTCGCAAGTACCTGCTGGGAACAGGAACGTCGCAAGTACCTGCTGGGAACAGGAACGTCGCAAGTACCTGCTGGGAACAGGAACGTCGCCTTTCAATTTGATTAATTAATTAACTTTATTGATTTTGTTGATGATGGCTTTCCTTTTCTCTCTTCATTTGTTTCTCTACCTGTACATGTTTGGCTAACGCGGTGCACCAGACGTGCGTCATTTGACTACTATAACTATACATACATAACACGGACGGCACGGTTGGCGCAGTGGTTAAGCGATTGACTGCTGCGCTGCGTGTCGCGGGTTCGATTCCCGCACGGAACAAATATTTGTATGACCTACATGTATTTGTTCCGAGTCTGGGTGTTTTTCTATCTATAATATGTATGTATTTACAAAAAAAAAAAAAATGTATATAAGTAGTTTATCAGCCATCTTGTTACCATAACACAAGCATTAGGTTGCTTAGCTTGGGACAAATGGTGCTGTGTGAAATGTCCAGGGATTTATTTATTATTATTATTATTTATTTATAACAATATCTCAGTGAGTTCGATTACTGCTACTCGGAAACGTTCCCTTGAGTTTCATTTACTGACTAATATTGGAGAAAGGAATCGGCAAGAGTTTTACTTGAAAACACAATTAGTTCGTAATACACCTAACGGGAACTAAGTGATCGGTTCTCTACGCGCTTCAACTTTAACAACAGCAACTCTGCAGGGGTGTTGGCCCTTAAGCCCAAAGTCCCATAAAATATACGGTCCGCAAGTAAGTGTGCGGACCGTGCATTTTATGTACCAAAACATTCTAGTAAGAAATGTCCAAAATGCGGCTGCTTTTATTTGTTTGATTCAACTAATTGATTGACCTATCCAATTAATTTTCGGTCAACACCGAAATAACGATTTAATAAGAAATCAGAAATGCTTTAAAATACCCAAGGTAAACATGCACGAAGGAACGAAAAACCGGTTTATGATAAACCATTAACAATAATTGATTTATTTATTAAAAGGCTTCCGCGCTTCGGGTGGCATGTTCCACTCCCGAACAAAATGGCGTACACCTAGTTATCTCACATGCACTGACGACTTCCGGAACAACTTACTGTGGATACCGGAAAGGGCATTGTCCATGTGACATTTATGAAACCCATATGATAAGAATTAAAAGTATTATCCCTGCTAGCTACTACTAGCTCGCTGGAATCGTGCTCGGTTCCCAGGTCGGGCAGTGTTGTTGTGTTGTTCCATTAGGAATTTGTCAGTGACAGCACGGAGTTTGGAAGTAAGCGATGCGATACCCCCGTGTCTCGAAAGGTCCTGCGCCTGATTTCTCTCTGCACCCTAATTGCGTAACACACTATCAATCTCTATCTGAATCATTTTGAAGGATAATTCATTGCTTCATGAGTTATAAAAATATGTCTGCTCAATAACGTAAACAACGCAATGAATGTGGTTGATCTGTCAAAATGAAACCCATTGCTACTGACAGTGTGTTACGCAACTACCCAGCTGGTCGGATTGCCGTCCCATCGGACTATGAGAGTGAGGGAAGAGAGTGCACCTGTGTCTGCGCACACACGCCTGCACTATAATAATATTGTTGCGCGCCACAGTTAATGCCTGGTACCTGGTGGCATTAGCTACCACTAGCGCCATCTAGTATCGAGTAGCAGAACTAATAGAGTCAAGATCCTTCTAGAAATTTCGATGCTAGAACTTTCTAGAACTATCGACATCTGGTCAGTCTAACATTCTAGATGTTTCTACAATAGAAGGTTCTAGAACTATCTGCGGCACTATATAAGGCCGGGATGAGTCACTACCGGGGCAAATTCGATCCAGCCTGTCCCATCTTGCTGCCCTCTCCCAGCGACACCGTAAGCCGAGGTTCGTACCCTACAGGGGGTGCCCTTAGCGTGCAGTCGCTTGATTTAATTAGTTGTAAGCCCTGGCTGGACGCTTAAAGTTCACTTAAGGCAACCACATGATAGTCCGGTTTAGTAGTCATGACCTCTCAAGGTGAACTACGAGATGCCATGTATAAAATTAAAAAAAAAATATTATACACCAAACCGGGGCAGAGTTAAAAAGAAATATAAAGAAATAAAGATATATAAAGCGATACAAGTCATCGAAAGCGATCTTCAATAAGTGCAATTGTGTTTTATAATAATGAGTGTGTTTGAGTTGTTATTATTGTTGTTTAATTAAAGTGTAATTGTTGGTAATTTATATCGGCAGTGTTTATTGTCACGAACCCCAAAGCTCGTAACAATATCTCCCGCGCCGGAGGCTAGTGTCCCCTGAGACTGGTCCCCATGGCCGAAATTCCGGCTGGAGGACTATTACTACATCTGTCAGAGTGTACAGAAACACACAGCTACAGTAACATATTATATAATTAAAGTGGATTTTCGTGTCTGTCTGTGTGACCGCATTGTTCTTCTAAAATACGCAACGGATTTTGATGCGATTTTCAACATAATTAAAAGAATGTGTCCGTGTGATTATGTGTACAATACGTTGATAATAAACTAAACATATAATTAACAAATCTCTGATGTTTTATCGCTAGTTCTACCCACGGGTTCTACCTATTCAGGGCGGCAGGGACATCGGCGCGCACACTGTAACCATGCGTTCAGCACGTGGTTCTAGATCTGTAACCACGTGATGCTAGAGTAGGAAAACAACTGTTGTTTCATAGAAAAATTACGATGTTTCATAGAAACCTATGCGGTTAAAATGAATGTAACAAATTCTTTTTTTTTTTAATAACCGACGAAAAATTTCAACGCTAGGGGATTCTGAATCATATACTGAATCCATGGTTGCGCGTCGATATCCCTGCCAGCCTGTATATTATCTACATCTGCTCATGTTTGTTTGTAGGCAGTAAATCCCAAGCCACTTTGCGTTCTGCTTAGTTCCCAAACATCCCACCTAGTCCCACAGACTTGCAGACGGCACACGTTTGTATGGACCGCATACAAACAACATTCAACATCAGGCAACTCAACATTCTTCCACGTTCACAATGTGTGTGGTGGTGTAATATCCGGGATCCAATAGTTTTTCCCACAAATATTTCATATCGCTATCATGTAAGAAGGTATAGGTAGGTAACGTTCTTTCGTTTCTATTTCCCATGGTTTAGTGATTTAAAATCATGAGGTACAAGTACAACCTACAATTATTTAACTTCAAAAATAACTTGTAGTTGTATAGATACGAGTTATTTTGAAGTTAAAAAATGGCATAGACAACAATGGATGTACCATTGTTATCTATGTCATTTTATAGGTAGCTTATATTTTTCAATATAACGAAATTTCATGATGTTTTATTAGTTTTTCTTTTTCCACATAAAACGCCAATTTCGTATGTAAGGACCTAAGAGCTCTGCCAGGATCGCGGGTTGTTGAGCAACTGAAGGAACACGGGTGGGTTCAAGTCAGTAACAGTCTGACACGCCCTCCCGCTTCGCCCAGAGCGGGAGAAGTTATGTGATCATCTCCCATCCAAAAAAAAGAATATAAGAGCTACCTTCAGCTCTTAGGTTTTTTTTGTGTGGGAAATGATCAAATAACTTTGATGATGTTGCGTGGGGGGCTGCTGTCGTGACTTCGTTCGCGACAGCTGCCCCCCCCCCCCCCGCGAGGACGCATTGATCAAAATATTACAACTATATTCAACTTAAAGAGTCAATACTTCGCTGGCCAATTTTTTTTTTTTTCTAGAGGTTTTTGTTTATGTCGGGGATTTTTTAAGTATAACTTTTATTGTAACCAAAGATGTCAGAAGAGTCCTCAACTTTATGTTTTTCAGTACAATCTAAGAATTGTTACCACACCTCATAAAAATTACTTTTAAAAAACAATGTACCTACAGTTTTCACTCCGCTGTAATTGTATTATATGTATAGATAAAAGCCTACAGCTGTCCCACTTCAGGACAAAGGTCTCTTCTCATAAAGAGAAGGCACGAGCATTGACCATCACGCTTGCTAAGACGGGTGGCGATTTCATATCAAAGATAGTGAGAGATTTCAGGTGTCCTCGAGATGTTTTTCCTTCAACGATGTCAGTAGTGTCCAAGGTATGTATACTCTGACAGTACATATAAATTGGAAAAGTCAAATTGGTACTTGCCAGGAACTGTTCACTCTAGTAGGTATGTACACACATTTAACAAAATGATCAATCAATGTTATAGGGTAATATTCAGAATAGTTACCGACTTAGTCAAGCATTTATTAAATAACTTATATATAAGCTTACACACATACCTAAGGTAAAACCATATAAAAGGGTAATTACACTGATACCTAGAATATAAATCTACAATCACGTCATAACTAAAACGCATAGGGAAACAAGCCAAAATAATGCTCCTGCACTACTGCTATATTAACCGAAGATACTTCGGTTAAGCTCATTGTCAAAGGGAGCGCACGACCGTGCTAACACACTGCCAAAATCAGTGACTAGAAATTCAGTTCAACTGATTTACAGTCATTTCACAATGGAAGCAATCACTGCGATGATGATGCTGGCACTCATGGGGGTCGTTGGTGGCAGAAATATTCTACTTTCGAAAGAAGAACACAATCTGCAAGTGATCAACCAAGAGCTATCCAGACATCCCGCTCTCGGTATCAAACCAGGAGATCAACTGGAAACTGTCGATGTGCCGTATCCTGGACAGCAATCCAATGAAAACTTTATAGATAACATCATTTTGGAATCAATATTCAAGAACTTTGAGAATGTAGCTGCAATCAATGAAGAACTCGTTAAAGAAGATACCAAGACCGCAGAAGCTAAAGAAGATGACTTGTCTTCAGTGAAAGTGGGTGAAGGTGACGACGAGGTGGATGACTACACGACGTTCGAAGACCGGTCGATATTTGACGGACATTTCTGCGTTAATGGAACCTCCGTCGGAGGAGTTTGCTTCGAGGGAGATTAGTTTCAATTCTTAATTTATTTTATTTTCTAAAGATATTTTGATGTAAAGGTTAGAGTGAAGCAGTTGAAGCTTATGTAGTGGAACTAAGAAGATTGTCAATAATTTAATAGATAAAATGATGATCATCGGGGCCGCGATCGGTTCGTGGATGGGTGACCATCCATTACATATCGAGACCCCTCCGTGCCTCGGAAAGCACGTTAAGCCGTTGGTCTCGGCTGTCATTCGTGCCGCAAGCGTAGCTTAACCTGATTGAACGTCCCGTGCAGCTGTCATTATTTAGACACAAGCCCCTCAGGTGAGCGAATATCTATTATGATAAAATAAACACATATATAAACTCATGCTTTCCTCCCCTAGGGGTAGGTAGAAACTACAGAACGCCACCTGCTCCGATCTTTACGTACTACTGTGGCCTCGTTTACGCACACACATCGGGCCGTACACGCACGCCGGTTGCGAGAACCATTTCTTATCGATAACAAAAATAATATTAACATTAGAGCATTTATTGTTAGTTATTAATTGTATAATATTACTATCATTACATCCTACCCCTATTTTAAAATTATATAAAATTCATAGCTTCCTTTATTTATTAGGTAATTTGTTATATGCATATTCTAGGGCCCATATTGTCAGTATGGGCACCTCTTGTCCAACAAGTAGTTTTTCAATGGCGTGTCACTCGAAGTGTGCTGGCAAGCCGGAGGGTACTTTTTAGCGTTTCATATTTATTTTATTATTTCTAATGTCTAAAGCTAGAGTTCAGTGAAGGGAATGTAAATATTTTCAAATTTATAAAATGTGGTTTACAAGTATCTGTAGGTTTGTAGTTGTAAGTAGAAGTTGTGTAGTGTTTATTTTTTCTATGTTTATTTGTTCTTAATGCATATTGCAAATTCACTTACAACGAATAATAATTCAACAATGAACAATGTTTTCAAACTTATCCCCATGCTAAATGCAAAATCACTGCGTCTTTGATATTATTAACATTGGTTTTCTTCCTAAATAAATCAGAAATGTTTTGAATGTCAGTCGATGATCATGTCAAATGTTAAAATTCAAAGAACATTTTCTTTGAATTAGCCGGAACAAACAGACATACAGACAGGCAATTTATTATTTGTAAGGCAAAACATAGTGATACAACGCAATTTTTTTTATACCATGTACGGTCAACAAAGGAGATAAGTAACCAGGGCCGTCGGATATAGTTGAAGTTTTGTAAGAAACCGATGGATGTTTTCGAATAAAATTTAATTTAATTAATAGAAAACAAGCAGTTCATTTATCAAATTAAATTTCATTCGAAAACGTCCATCGGTTTCTTACTAAACTTCAACTATATCCGACGACCCTGGTTACTTATCTCCTTTGGCGACTGTACGTACCATATTACCTATGTTCAACAAATAAAATACTTTGACTTTAATTTTTTTTTGTATAAGTACCGTATATGTATACTTTCATATACATTTAGTTAAATAAGTACTGTTATTTAGACATTACAAACAGACACTTCAATTTTATTTATTTGTATTTATAGATTAAACGGGTAAACTATTAGGTACCCCTACGTACCTTCGTAGTTGGCTATTAAGCTCAGCTGAGATTGGCCGTCGCGCGCGATACTCGGTCAGCAGGATATTATTGTTCGATTCCCGCACGGAACAAATATTTGTATGACCTACATGTATTTGTTCCGAGTCTGGGTGTTTTTCTATCTATAATATGTATGTATTTACAAAAAAAAATTGTATATAAGTAGTTTATCAGCCATCTTGTTACTATAACACAAGCATTAGGTTGCTTAGCTTGGGACAAATGGTGCTGTGTGAAATGTCCAGGGATATTATTATTATTATTATTATTATTTCCTTTATTTAAAATTAAACATATAAATTATATTTTTAAATATTTGCATATAAAAATTATAAAAACATTTAAAAATATAAAAAATAGTAGCCCACCGGTATCGGGAACAGGGTCCAAGCTACCGGCGGTCAGGGCTCCAGAGAGAGGAACCTCCCGACAATACGAGCCGTGTCCAGAAGTACCGCTTTCTGAATCAAGCCCTTGATCCAGCTGCCCAACGAGAGCCTCCTCAGGTGTTGGTCGAGGCTCTTGGCTATTAAGCCATTGGCGGTCACGACTATCGGCACAATGATCGCTGAGTCCACATCCCACATGTCGACAACCTCGCGAGCCAAGTCAAGATACTTGATTTGTTTATCTTTCTCGGCCTTCACGAGGTTCTCATCATGCGGGACGGTTATGTCAACAATCATTGCGCGCCGCTCTGATCGATCCACCACCACTATATCAGGCTTATTGGCAACAATAGTCCTGTCAGTGATGATGGATCGATCCCAGTACAATGTGATATTTCCATTTTCGAGAACTGGGTCGGGCACATACCTGTAGTACGGCACCTCAGATTCCACAAGGCCATATTTCAGAGCAAGTTGCTGATGGATTATCCTGGCTACAAGGTTGTGTCTATGCAAGTACTCTCCGTTAGCTAGACGAGAACACCCGGAGATAATATGCCGGATTGATTCTCCCGGCCGGTGGCATGCCCGACAGATGTCAACCGTGCCGTCTTTCACAATAAATCTCCGGTAATTGTTCGTCATCATAACTTCGTCCATAATTGCACAGACAAAACCTTCGGTTTCTCCAAAGAGGTCACCGAAACGCAGCCAGGCTACGGACGCTAGTAGGTCTACATCGGGTCCATGTAGGGCCCGGTAAAAGCGTCCGTGAAGCTCCTTACTCTGCCATACTTCCATGCGATCATTGGTGTCAAGCACAACTGGCTTGCGCCAGTTCTCTTTAGCCAAGGAGAGCGGGGTGAGGCCCTTGTCCACCGCAACTACATCTCGATGCATCCCCACGTCGGTTTCTAGGAAATATTCCCTGAGACTGTATATCTCGCGATTGTGGAGGGTCTTAGCGTTTAAAAAGCCTCGACCTCCACACTTTCGCGGGATATACAGCCTCATTACCGATGACCGTGGGTGATGCATTCGATTTGCAGTCAGCAGCGTCCGGACCCTCCTATCCAAGGCGTCTAGTTCGGTTTGAGTCCATTTGAGTATGCCGAAAGAGTACATCAAAACCGGCATGACCCAACTGTTGAAGGCACGCACCTTGTTTCCGCCTGATAGAAGACTGTTAAGTACTTTTTTCAGGCGGCCAAAGAAGCGCTCCTTCAACGATTGCTTCATGTCAGTAACATTGATGCCTAACGCTTCCGACATACCCAAATACTTATAGGTTTCGGATGCGGAGAGGGCTCTAAGGTTTGTGGAATCCGAGAGTTGGGTTCCCACGGATTCCACAATCGCCCCTCGCTTTACATGCATGACCGCACATTTGTCCACACCAAATTCCATCCTGATGGCGCTACTGAAAGTTTCAGTTACTTTCAGTAGCTCCATCAGTTGCAAATTGTTTGGAGCAAAGAGTTTCAGGTCATCCATATAGAGGAGGTGCGATATAACCTGACCACCTCTCCTCAGCCGATAGCCTAGACCTGAGTCCTCCAGCAGTGTGCTTAGAGGATTCAAGGCTAAGCAAAACCAAAGCGGACTCAAACTATCGCCCTGAAATATGCCTCGCTCGATCCTTATCGGTTCGCTGTTCCTCTGAATATTTCGACATCCTGGATAGCGAAGGACCGTCCTCCATTGCCCCATACACGACATCAGGAAGGTACGCAGAGTTGCATCTACTTTATACAACTCCAGCACCCTCATGAGCCATGTATGTGGCACTGAGTCATAGGCCTTCTTATAATCTATCCAACATGTCGACAGATCCTTTCGGGAACGACGAACCTGTTGGCTAATGGCCATATCAATGAGGAGTAGCTCCTTAGTACCGCGGGACCCATTCTTACATCCGTTTTGAGAGGCAGACATAATGGGGTGGGTGTCTATATGTTTATTAATTTTAGCTCTCAAAATGGATGTAAGAACTTTATAGACCGTCGGTAAACACGTGATCGGCCTATAATTTTTGGGTTCCGCGGTGCTACCTGATTTATGGAGCAGGTGGGTAACTCCTGTCGTTAGGAATTGGGGTAGCGAACCAGACTCCAAAGCAGTCTGGAACTGAGATGCCAAGCGAGCGTGCGACCTTGAAAACCATTTTATCCAAAAGTTGTGCAGCCCGTCCGGCCCTGGAGACTTCCAGTTTGGTAGCGGACGGACTGCACGAGCTACATCTTCGGGGCAGATGGTAACAGCCTCCATTTCTGGTATTGGATCACAGGCTCGCTCGACTTCCCGAGCCCAATCACCTTCGGTGTGACTGACAGGCGCCGACCAGATACTACGCCAAAAGGAATACATGGCATCATCATCCGGCAGACACGTGTCAGCCACACCTTGGTCCGGTCGCTCCCAATCCCTATAAACCCACCTTTCATCGCTCTGGAAGCTGCGATTCTGAGTGTATCGCTCTACTCGCCGCTTATACCGACGAATACGGTTCGCCCATGCATACACTTTCTGCTTCAGGAAGTCGATGCGCTCTGTGACACAAGACATATAGTCTTGAGGACTGGTATCAGTCCCTGAGAACGCCCGTCTCACAAAGCGCATCACTCTAGGGCGAGTATTGCCCTCCCTGAAGCAGATTAGTTTGCCGATGAGCGCCCTGGCCCCACCAATACGGCGTTCAATCCTGTGTTGCCAAGCTGGTACGGTTGGTTTTGGTCGTGTAGCTCTTGAGTCATTGGCAAATTTGACGTGAGCTACACGACATGCCGCTACAGCCGCACAATACAAGATTGAATGAGTATCGATGAGGTCTTCGCAGGTATCAAAATAGTTTGACAACTGCGAATCCAGGACCGCCACCAGCGCCCTATTTTTGTTATGCATGGGCAAACGAGGTAAACGTGGCCTAAGTTCAGGCGACATGAACCGATATTCCTGAATCGCACCTTCCAAAGCACTCCTCAATTCCTCATTGCACTGGGTACTTACATTTGTAGCCCTGTCATTACTCCCCTCGTCAGCATGACTAGTGTTGGACTGCGGTAGCACTACAGCAGTCTGCGACTGGGGGGCGATGACATGGCTACTCTGCATTTCATTTCGCAGGCAATCAAGTACAGTGTCATCTAGCATGTGATTACGCTGGATGACCCGTACCTGATCCGACAGTCGTTGTGCCGTAACGTTGACAGCCGGCTCAAGCACCTGAAACAAAGAGAGCATCCGAACACGGTACGCGGTCAGATTGTTTCCTCCCTCTGTAGCCCCATAGTATGAGCGCATGACATTTTCATTGATGGATCGTGTCCATCTCATGCGCTGCACACTTCCGCCGGGAGCTGGGACCCTATCAGAGGCCGGTGGGCCTCGAGGTCCTAAGCCGTCCGGCGGCCGGCGTCCTCCCCGTCGACGAGCAGGTGGTGGCGTCGTGGGCGGAGAAAAATACTCGTCGCTCGAGCTCGACGCAACTGCCGCGGCTGGTGTCGTCACAGCACTCACAGTGGGGCTGGGTACCGGCGGCGGCGAGGCGGAGCTGAGCGAAGAGTCCGGTGGTGGTGGGCGTGCAAGTCGTGCGGCTGCTCTTGTCAACATTTTTGCATTCTGATATTATGATATTTCTTGTGTTTTACCGGAGGTAACAAATGCCATGACAGATGTCACCTCCGGTTCGGCAGTTTTTGGTGAAAGTTTATTGCACTATTGTTCATTGTATTTTTTAAAAAGGAAAATTGGTTGGAGTATTCAGTTTTTGGTTGGTAATTCACAATAACTAGGTATAAAAACTGCTTCTGAAAATGTATTTGAGTAAAATATTAAAATATCTGGACGTTGACTTGTTGACGTTGGTGTTGCCAATTATATTATTATTATTATTATTATTATTATTGGGACAGGAAAAAATATCAATATATAGTACACACAAGCTTTTATTACTCAACAAAATACAATTGAAAATATTATTAAAGTCACAGTACCTACAATAATTGCTTTAAACATAATTATGCTGTTTAGAAAACTAAGTTCATTTATCAAAATCGTATAGGTACATAAAATGAGTTTACACCTGAGGGGCAATTCTCGTAATTTTAAGAACGTTCACAGTCTGATCTCAGTCTCAATCTGTCAAAAATACCTCTAATTTCCCTACATTTTGACAAGTATTTGACATTTGTTTGTCGCCGAGATGATACTGCGACTAAATTTTGAACGTTTTAAATGACGAGAATTGGCCTTCTGATTAAAGCTCGGGCCTATCAGAATTCTTTGTATGCACTGACTGCGTGGAAGACCGGGGGATTGAAATTGTTTTACTTTTATTTTTTCCCTTCTGTTTAGTACCACCGACGGGAATACGTTCTGTCGGTGACGGCCCTTCTGTCGGTGGCGGCCCTTCAGTCGGTGGCGGCCCTTCTGTCGGTGGCGGCCCCTCTGTCGGCGGCGGCCCTTCTTTAAAATCACTCGTATCCAAATACACTATCTCCCTATGTTTAGAACTGCATTTATCATCTCCGAATTTTTCACAATAACACTTGCTTGCATGTTTTGGTGGTACCACTTGCTTTACTTTTGTCGTTTCTGCGTCGGTCACATCCACAGATTTGTCAATGTCTTCACCATTTTGTGGATGTCGAATTTTAATCTCAAGTATCATCTCGTCTGTCGTCTCACGTCTCGACTCTCTATTCTCAACTCTCGCCTTATCTCCCATCATATCGGTTTTTAACCCGTTACTAGATGTTCTATTCGCTCCTACCGTCACTAGGACTATCACGGCTACTAAGGTGGTCACTTGCATCCTGAGAGATGAACCAGGTAACAGGGTTTCTGGTCACAAAAACTGATTCGGTCACTGTCACACTGCTATTGTTTATATCATAATATTGACACGGGTTTATATACGGTTTCTAATCAGCTATTTTAAGCTTATCTGTAATATATGTGGTTAAATATATCGTTGCTAAGGAAGGAAAAATGGTTTAACAACCTATTATAACCCATATTAAGTTTTTTTGACATTTTTCCTTGCTTTACCATAACTATTGGATTTGAAAGCAATGAATTCAGTATTAAATACGAGTATTATGTATTACAAAATAATTAAATAATGAAGACCTTGTTTTATGCGGTATTGATATATTGAACTATATCGCGACAGAAGCGGCGCGGCGGTGAGCCGGTGGTTCGCACCTACATTTACCATCTTTCACTTTCCCACAAAGACACTTGTCTGCAGACTGTAGCGTTGTGGGAGTCTCAACGGGAAATAGTCGACTGATGCTAAATATATCTAAATTAGTAAGTAGCAAGTCACAGCACTATGATCATGGCACAACACTAATTTCCTAATAACACTCTGCCATTTTGACATCCGCTTGCTCAGCAAGCAGGAGTGATTCCCTGGTCCTCAAGATACTGTACCCCAAATCTAGGGTGAGTTCCTCATTAACTTGGTAATTATACTGTACCCATAGCACTGCATGTCCGTTGACAATATCTATCTACCAATGTTGTAACTATTTGCGTGGTTGTCAATGACTAGCCACGCGGTCCAAGATTGTCCGGTGCATGGGAGACTGAAATATGTATGTATCGCTGCTGCATCCGGGCTGTGCAATGCCTCACTGTGTTATAAGCTAAATAGCGAGCCATCTGCTAGGATTATTGGTTATCTTGTGATTTATGCTCGCTTGTCGCACACATAACCTCATTTCGCATCTGTCATTGTGCCAAGCTGTCTTTACAAACTATCTGCCTGTAAACCGCTGCGATGTGTTGAGTTTCCATCTATCCATGCTCCTTACACCGCCCTTGGTCGAAGAAGAGGGAATGAGGCTGGACACATCGCACGCGGCTTGCTGCTTTTGCACCACGCTGACACGCGCACCCTATCGCGCCTTCCAGGGTTCTACGTCCAGGTTTCTACGACCAGGCTTCGACGTCCGGGCTGAGGACCGGGCCTCGTTATCTGCGCCTGCGCATTCCTTGCGTGGCTGAGCTGCACGCTACCCACGTGGCTGACCAACCGTGCGCCTACCTACCGCGCGCTGCACGCGTAGCTGAACTGCGCACTGCATGTGTGCTATACTGCGCGCTGCACGCGTAGCTGAACTGCGCACTGCATGTGTGCTATTATACTGCGCGCTGCACGCGTAGCTGTCCGCGCGCGGCCTGCTGTCGCGCCGCGGTCTGCGGCCTACTGAGGCTTGACGGGTTCTTGAGGACGTGCTGGCAAGCCTGTTCCCGGGCCTGAGTTCCTGCATCCCGGAGACCCAAGGACGGTATCCTTCCCTTCTAACCAGTGCTAGTGCTCAGAACGATAGTGTGTCCTTACCCGCGACCTAGTTTACCTAACCTATAAGTAATGTATGCTCTATACCTAATATTAAACTATGAACGTTAACTAGTGTTTAACTTACCTACCTAATTTGTTAACGGCCTGCGCAGCCTACCTGCAAAGCATTCGCATTCGCTTTACCTTTGTCGTTCCCCTGTCTATCTCTGCTGCAGGTTGCGCAATGTTTTCCAAAACTTCCACCTTCTGGACTCCTTTCAAAGTGTCCAAAGTTACAACATCGTTTTTAAGATTTTCAAATAATTGGGGCTCTAAAGTTTGAGGTGTGCGGTTTTCTAATGGCTGCTCTTCTGCCAAAATTCCGTCCATCAACTTATACTCGTATTTAGGGCTGACCTTCGCTCCAACAGCCACAAGTAATGTCAGGATCACTATAGCAGCTATTTCCATGATGAATGTGTCTGGATTTCTGGTCACGACAACAGCTCCGGTCACTGTGCCGCCACTGCAATTATTGAGCACATCACATTGACACGGGCTTATATACGGTTTCTGTGTGCTATTAGGCTTAGGTATTCGTAATGTATGTAGTTAAATCAATCTGTTGCTACGTTAACTGTGTTGGGTATTAGTCGATTTTGGATTTGATTTTCCTTCCGTTGTGTTTCTAATGACATTAAACTATGTAATCCGAAACAAACAATTTTGTTTTCGTATTTTCTATACATACCTATGAACAATTAATTCAATCGCTGTCTGAGTCTCTTTATCTACTTTCATACAGCAGTGTGTTAATAGAGATTTCTTTAGAAATAAACATTAATATTTTTATTTTCTTTTCTTCTTGTCTGTTTATATACAGGATGGCGATTTATTCACCTGCATCCGTCAAGGGGGTGATTCTAAAAGGAATTCTAAACCATTTTCGCTATGAAACTTATACCCGCATTGTAAAAAAAAAAAATGTCATACATGCATGGTGCCTGAGGATGGACGGCGCCGCCAAAGCCGGCCGGTGGCGAGACGATCTAGACACGCACCGCAAGGGTTGGATCGAGGTGGCGCTAGAATAGGACACATGGAAGAATTTGCTGAACAGTGGGACAGTATAGGTTAAATAAAAAAAAAACTGGCAAAGTCCGACGCGGACTCGCGCACCGAGGGTTCCGTACAAACTTTTAGTTAAGTAAATAGTTCATAAACTATGAAAGTACTGAACATTGCTCTAACGAAAGGATAAACGGATTGACGGACAAACTTAACATTGCCGTTGGAAAACTGTTGTCCCCATTGTTACAAATTAAAATTTGTGGCCTCTTACGGCAAGCTAACATAAGCCCAAAGGACAGGTGGATTAGTATCGATATAGAAGGAAACAACAAACTACCTCAAACACCGTATATTTATAAAAATAAATCTATAGCAAAAAAGTGAACCTTAAAAAAAACTAATTTACCTTATCATTAACAAATTAGGTTTATGATATATGATGTGTATAGGTATATCTTAATATTGCCAGCCAGCTAAAATGTCACTAGAAAGAGCTACGTCGTGGGGAGTTGGAGATAAACCCAATACTGTTCCGTTTTAAACGAATAAATTAAATAATATAAATGTTAAATTTAAGATATACGAGTATATCCTTCCAGTTATTTGTAGGTTAATAATTAGAAAATGGGTGCCAGGGACTTTGAGTGTCCCGGATTCCGGAGCCGACGAATGTGTTCAATATACTTCTGGATGAACGTAGAAGGTCGAACCCAAGCCTTAGTAAACATAAGTATTGGTTACAGCGTGTCCTATCTCACGTATACGAAGAACAGCCGATCGATTCTGTAAAAATCTCACCGTGAAAAGTTAAGTGAAGTGAGCTTAGAGTGAGCTGTCAATAGTGTCAATCCCTAGCATTAGTTAGAATGACAGCTTTCTCCACGCTCACTTCACCTAAGTTTTCACGGTGAGATGGTTACAGAATAGCACTGCAGGACATTAGCTCATGCGTGACACACACCCACAGAATGTTGGTCAGATAGCTCAAAACGCTATAGCTTTTGAGAAGCCAAAAGCTATTGTCTAATGTCCTCTTCGTGGTATATGAATACGTGAGTCACGCCGTCACGTGCGTGACGGCGCGGCGTGACGTGAGCTGTTAATTGTTAAGTCACGCTATTGTAAGTTATAAGTGCATACTTATATGCACTTATGACTTACAAATTAACAGCTCAACACTAATCAATGTATCGAATGCCGCTGGGAGCTATTCTAGGTCCTGATTGGCGAAGGCTAATTAAGATTTTTACGCAAGTGTTTTGTTCGTTTTCGAATTGCGTCATCAACTAGACTATATGGGTATATATATCCTTTTAGTAAATAGAGCATATTATATATACCGGTTCGAGGGTTAACAGTTTTCTCATACGTAAGCTATTAAAGTTCCTCGTCGATCTATGGCACGCATATGCATTCCTGTGACCTTATTCACCGTTACTTTCCTGTGGTCAATAAACGATGCATTTACCTGTAGGATGTGTTAAATGTGGCTCCAATTTAAAAGCAATTTACTAAGCTTTGTTGTAACTAGCCCTTATCGCTTCCTCTGTATGTATGTAAAAAGTTAGACGCACATAATCCGGAAGAATAAAAACGTGAATTTCATTTGGAAGTTAAAAGAAATAGTGTTATTTTATGTTTTTCTTTCTCTTGCTGAATTTTTATTGTTCTCCTTTTAACCGACTTCAAAAAAAGGAGGATATTCTCAGTTCGGTTGTATTTTTATGCTAGTTACCTCAGAATTCCGTCATTTATTTATAGATGGATTTGGAAAAAAATATTTTGTGTGAAAGGGTATATAAGGTGATCCCATATAAATTTGGACCAGTTCTGAGGAGTGGTTTTTGATTTAGCTTCAATAACACGTATTTTTTTCCATTTAGTGTATGTTGATGATGTTGTAAAAACTTACTGTCACTGTTATTTACTTAGCAAGTACACTTATTTACTTAGTGAAGGTACACGAATTCGTGTGGGGTAGATACCACAACTAAATAGTGAATTATAAAAACTATATCACAAAAATTTCGGAAGTCAGGCACATAATAAATTAGTGCGCTTTACCATCAACGACTGCATCATTGCTTTCCATCAGGCGGGACCGCAGTCAAGCACTAGTTTATATCATTAAAAAAAGTCGGTGGTAAAAACCCAAAATAAATAACCAAAGACACCGACTTCCGAAAGCAGATGTTTCAAAATCTATGGAGCCCAGGCCAGGTCTTTGTACACCATACTAAAAAATGGGGAAACACAATTAAAACAGTTTTCAATCATCGAATTACTATAAATTGGCTTTGTTTGGTAGTAAAGCACAAGAATGTAGGTACACTTTAAATTGCAACACACAACAAAAACCCGTCATGGATGGCGGTAAGCTGTCATGTTGATTGATTATTGACGTTTGACATGTTTATTTCTGTCATATTACATTGTCAAAGAGAATCACTACTATTTTAGATCTAGTTGTAGTTTGTACATAAAGTATAGTCCAGTTAAGCAGACGACAAACTCATAGGTTGACCTGCAAGATGCCATAAAAAAAAGATTTAAGATATAATGACTTAGAGCATAAATGTACAGAATACAAACATTCAATCGTCGAAATATTAACTCAGACAAAAACAATGTAGCGATCTTTTGATTCAACTATCAAATACACAGATAATATGTTTTTACTAATGTAAACAAACAAATGTAAATACAAATAAAACAGCAATTTATGTTTTATAATTCATTTATTCATCAGGTTATTCGGTTTTCCGTCAGGATGGGACTTAAACATAACCTGCGAAATGTGGGAGTACTATTATGTACCTACACCTTTGCCTAACCCTTCGGGCATTACAGGCGTGATGTTATATGTGTGATGTTAAATATATAGGTATACAATTAATTGATTACTATAAATATATTTGTCGGAGTCATTCGTTTGACTATTCGGAACGCCAGCGCCATCTCGTGGCGCTGGACAGAGTCTAGCCTGAGTTCGTGGTAGGACGAGAGCAACAGCTACAAAAGCGGTGTGAGCAGAGCTCTCGGGATGATCGAAACATTGGACATCGTACGACATCGTACAATCGGAAACTGTCAGCGTTCCGTATCGTTGAATGCAAACAGTATAGTAAGTTGAATGTGTACCTACAGTGTGTGATTCGCTAGTGTGACTAACTTGTTCCTAAATTATTATCTGATTTGAACTGCAAACCGTTTTTCTATCGTGCTATAACCAACACTACCCATAGTACGCCCACAGTAATTAAAATATGCCTGATGTTAACGAGAGACACATACATCTCCGACATATTCATTTTCTATGTCTTCTCTAACCAAGATGTCATTCAGAAATGAAGCCGGTGCTGCAATAGTGGCCTGCTGCCGAGCCCAACCCAAGAACCAAACAATGGTCATTATATACGCACAACAACCCACTGTTCGCTGTCCGCAGATACAGTTGCAATAATGACTAATTATTTTTTCATCCCAACTTATTCCTTATCTCGCCATCAATATGTACGTAAATAAGTTCTTCCCGAATGATGGCGAGACTTTATTCGACCCCTAATTAATACAGGGTCCTGTTGGGATGAGGTTGCTTGTGATACTACTTCCAAATGTTCATATACTTCTACCTGAAATGACCCACGTTGCCTCACATGTTCACCGTAATAACTTCTGGCTTGTTTAATTTGTTAAAAAATTAGAAATGGTACGAAATCCAAAAAAGGAAAGCGAGGTTGTTAATAATAACTCGAGAAATTCAAACAAACCGGACATCAAAATACGATCGACAACGAAAGCGACTGAAGTGACAGTAGACAGTTCACGATCTATGATCGATGGTCAATCTAACCGATATATTATTTTACTCTATGGGTCAATCTAAGATTAATATTAATAAGAATAGTTGGTCGCCCTAATTTAACGCAAGACAATGTTTATGTTCTTTCTCCAGATTTAGCTTACTGACATGTTAGTGTTAAGTACTAACTTATTAGTTTATTTAAGTTACTTCGATGGTCGTTTATCATTTTGTGACTTCAAGTGAGAGCTATGTGAACAGAACACAGTAATGCATAAATATGTAAGCTGTCGCGCCCTTTATGCCTGGAGGCTTTTATTTGGGTAGTAAGGTTTTTTATTTTTTATTTACATTTTAATTAATTATTTTTTAGCTTGAGTACGTATAGTTTTTTATTATATTTGTTGGTATATTGGCGTGGCTAGCTGGCATATAATTTAATTTCATGTTCTGGTCTTGTAAGTTATGTTGATTACCGAACATAGGTAAGTACCTAGTATTGTATACAATAAAGTATATATTTTTTTAATTGAACAGACAGCTGCGCTGCTGGGGAGTTTGTTGCGCCACTTCTTCTTCCCAGCGATAGCACTAGGAAGTGGTGAAGGGCGGGCGTTTTTGGGGGACTGTCTTTTGTAATTTTGACGTTCAAAAAGTGCTGACTCTCAGCCTAATTTGAATAAATGACTTTCGATTTTGATTTTATGGTATACTGATTGTTTTTTAACCACAGAGTACTTAAATTGGCGAGACGCCATATTGAAAGTCGATAAAAATTATTGAAAAAAAAAAACAATCAAATGATTGAAAAATATGCATTTATGCAATTTATCTGTATTTTTCCCGAATTCCAGGGATTTTTCTCGATTGTTCGATCGTACTGTACATATACCGGGCCCGTTTTCAAACATCTCCTTTAAGTTATTTTTCACTTACTAGTGTTTTTTTTTTTAAGTTGGTTATTTTATTTTTTTAATAAAGTATTTGGTTAAGTAAATATACCTACTTCTAAAGGATAATAATCATCATTTCAGCCGAAAGACGTCCAGTGCTGGACATAGGCAAACCCCCAAGCACCTCCACTTCGTCCGGTTCTGTGCTTCCCACATCCAGCGTATTAATAATGAAGGATAATAATAATGAGAATTTATTTTGGGAAGTCTCATTTTCTAAGAGGCAGGCATTCAGACTAGAAGTACTCAAAACTTGTATGTTCTACATACGCAGTTCGTTGTGAGCTGCATTCCACAACGCGTGGCTTATCGTGACGTGCGTCAACGGAAGCTAGAGTCCCAGAGAATACCACAAACGACAACGACGATGCACGCGGAAATACTAGCTATTAGTTCCTAGTGCATCTGCATCCTTATATAGACCGGAATACTTGATAGGCCTTGCGTCAGCTGTGCAGTACTCGCTACTGGCGTCCAGAGACCAGCGCCGTAATTGTGTAACACACACAGGAAATTACTAATCCATTGCTTCGAAGGTTTGAAAAATTCGTTTGCTCAACCACTTAAATAAAGCAATGAACGTGGCTGAACTGTCAAAATGTAAGGAGATGCGATCACTTGTCATTTCATGTGTGTCACGCAACCACCGGCGCGGCAGCGGCAGCGGCTTCCACGGGGACAGGACATAGGAAGAGTCGTGTACTCAAGAGTGTTGAAGAAAGAAGTGAGGAAGAATGGCAATTATTGTAAAATTCTATGATTTGCCAATCCGTGACTAGAACGATAGACTGTACCTGCAGTCCTACACATCTGCCTTACTGCACATTCATTAGTAAGACATTCCTCATCCAAGTTCCCTATTACATAGAACTGTAACATAACTGCCGAAATGTGGGCGTAAATTTGAAATATTGTTGTAGGGTTAAAATTTTGGTGCGAGTGTTGTAATAATTAAATTTGAAAGTACTATTTTGTTACCGAACAAATAGTGTTGTGCTTAGTGCAACACTATTGTTTGTTACCATCACTATTATAGAATATTGTTTATGGTCACTTACTTTATGGTTGTCGTGCCTGTGAAAAATCTCTCAATAAGAATAAACTACGTTTATGATAAAATCTCAATTACTTTTATATTATTTAATAAATACTTACCTATATACACCACCTCCGGATGACACAGGCGTGATGTTATGTTATGGGTGTCCCCTTGTTTCGCAGACACAAATTTCATAGAATTTCTCCTTAGAAGTCCTTGTATTTTTATTTCGAATATTATTGTTTCAAAGGTTATTTACTTGAATGAAACATATTTCACAGACAATTCAATCAAACTCAAACTCAAAGTATTTATTTCAATTAAAGCGATGGCGAAGCAGATCGGACGGTTAAACACAGAATTAACATTGGATGGATGAAATGGCGGCAGGTCACGGGAACAATCTGCGACTCCCCCATTCCCCTTAAACTTAAGGGGAAGATATATAAAACCATGATTAGACCTGCTGTCTTGTATGGATCAGAATGTTGGGCCACAAAAGGGATGGCAGCTGAGATGAGCTTGCTAAGACGGATGTGTGGTAGCACACAAATGGATAGATTATGAAATGAGTACATAAGAAGTCTGAAAGTGGCACCGGTAATTGAAAAGTTGTGTGGAAATCGGTTGTCATGGTATGGGCATGTGTTACGGAGAAATGAGGAAAATGTCGTGAGGAGAGTTTTGAGCATGAATGTCGATGGCTATAAGAGTAGGGGAACACCAAAGAAACGATAGATGGAATAATAATTATGTGAATGCTGATATGGTTAGAAAGGGGGTGACTACCGAGATGACGACTAATAGAGAAGTATGGAAGAAAAATACATGTTGCGCTGACTCCAAATAAATTGGGATGAGGGCAGGAGAATGATGAGTTGATATGCCATCACATCCTACCGTATCTTTATTTTTCAGGCTGCTAATTATTTATTATCAGCACCTGAAACAGGAAGCATAAATAGTTATTGTGAATTCGAATATTCCATAACGTAACTATTAGTTAAAGTTCCTTTATTAGGTAATAGGTAACACGGGCAGTGTCCGCAACTTTAGTTTTAACATGATTTTCAATGACCTATAATATAAAATAATTATTAAATTCATTTGCAATATTCATAGGATGTGTAAGAGTTAAATTATCCTTGTTTATTGACAGTATTGGTTCTTGTGGTAAGTTGAATTTGGATTTTTAATTACTTGCCAAGCAGCTTTTGTTTTATTTTTGACGTATTGATGAAGTGAAGAGTTTGAGTTAGTTTTATTAATTTTCTATAAATTGAAGACTATTTTTTAAACGCGTCTATTTTTTGTATTAGGATTGAATCTACATATATATATGTATGCCCAGAGTAACTGCCTTTGCTTTTGACTAAATGTTTTTATTCCACGAGATATCCACTTATTTTTTTTATTAGTTAGACATACACAGTCACAATTTTATCCGGAATACATAATTAGTGCAATAATGAAAAATCACCCATAAAAATATGTTCATAAGATTCATTCGCATCTTTGGCTTTGTATACTTGTGAGAAAGATAAGGATTGTAGATGATTTTTGAAATTTTCCAAGTTGTCTGCTGTTTTTTTTTATTTCCAATGTTTTAGTGTACAAGTTTTTTTAATAGGAACCTTGAGTAATTGAGACGTATGATCAGATAGAACCCATTATTTAGCGATATTGTATCTTAAGATAAAATATTATAGTATACCTATTAGCCGTGTGCAGCGCCCCTTAGTGAACTCCACTGCGGGTGACGTAACCTACGACAAACTTATTATTTGCGGATGGTACTTTTCCGGGATAAAAAGTACCCAGTGTGGTGCCCAGGATATTAAAGAATAATTATACCAAGTTTAATCGTAATCGAACTGGTAGTTTTTGCGTGATGCCTGAACAAACAGACAGACAGACAGACAAAAAATTTTTTAATCACATTTTTGGCTTCGGTGTCGGTCTAGTAACACCCCCTGCCATTTATTTTTTTTTAATTTTTAATGTACAGAATTTTCACTTCTACAGATTTATTTTATGTATATAGATATAAATGAGCAAAATTTTCGTAAAATATAGTCTAGTCTCTCGTAAAATATGTTGAAATTATATTTAGGTATTCTATAAACACATAATAATGATAATACCAGAAGATTTCAATTCTATACCACAACACTCACTGTTGAAAAAAAAACGCCAACATGCAAACGCCTGTCACTAATTGTTTAGCAACATCCAATAATTCTCGATACTGCGTCCTGCTCTAACAAAAATGCAAGTGCCACCACGTTTAACATTTTCTAGTGACGTAAGCTGCAGGGCAGAAATTAGGTATATGTAATATATTTTCGTAGCCTCTCTCAATAAAATGCTCTGTTATACAGATTACATCTATGCTAGTTCCGTTACTATAAAGATCTTCTAATTTTACTATCAGCGAATCCATTTTATTCACAAGTCCTGCAATGTTTTGATGGAGAATATTAAGATATAATTATAGAAAAAACTGAGATGTATTTTGTGCCATTTCAAATGTTCCTTCTGGGAACAATCAACTATTGGGTGCGCGGTGTTTACGTTATCTGGGTCTAGGACGAGGCAAGTCAAGCAAGTCAGATATTACGATATTAAAGATGAGCTGCTACCCAGGTGGTGACATCTCCCAACCCGCACTAGGCCTACGTGGTAGATTATAGCCCATTCCCTCTCACAGAGAGGAGGCCTGTGTCCCAGCAGTGGGGACATCATAGGCTGATTATCCTATTATGCTAAGTTATGAAAATATTGCAGATTGTTAGTGTATAATTATTAACATCGCCTTTTCAGGGATGGATGGAAAGCAGAGCGTTTACTTAAGAGATCGATTTGAATGGTTTGCTAAGAGATATATAAATGTATTGTATATGTTTCCAATACCATTTAGAAATACTATAACACTCGACAAATTATATTAACATACTTACTTAATTCATACAGGTAGTTTACAACCTGGATTAACACGTAAGGTTATTTTAATCCCAGTAGTACATACATACGTTTCCGTAGAATATATTCCGACATCCACACGGGCGAAACCGCGCTCTAGAAGCTAGTGCCTGAATAAAGATGATTCCGGTGATAAATCTCAACTAGGATTTATTTCGCAGATTCAATGCTGCCAGCCTTTTGGGCACTGTTCCTTTTGACAGCGATGCGGACGAATTTTTTGAAGCCCTATGATTATTTTGCTTATTTTTTCACATGTACATAATATTATTATTTTAAACTAGCGGACCCGGCTGACGTCGTCCTGCCCGAAAAAGCAGTGCCACGTGCCGGGTCCAACTGTGTATATAAACCTTGTCCTGACAATAACACACACACAAAAAAGAATATAAGAATTATCCAGTTTGGTGCAGTCGAGCGGAAGTTATGCGCGTACATACATTTCGGGATTCATTGTTTAATTATATAGATGTTAGCTTATATAATGTAAATATTATATTGATTAAGTAAATAAACATTCAGCTGTATTTACATTGTATCATCATCATCTGCCTAGCCTTTTCGTTGGTCAGCTTCCAGTCTAACCGGATTCAGCTGAATACCAGTATTTTACATGGAGCGACTGTATTTTTTTTATTATTTAAACTGTATTTACACTGTATCTGAATATCAAATATTTCGCAGATTTGTTTTTAATTCAACTTATTTTCCTAGATTGTTCTGCAAACATGAACTGCAAAATTACGTCAATCCTCAAATTAGGTGCTAAACATATTGAGGTCGACAGGCCTCAACAGAGCAGACAAGTGACGTATCTAAATCCGTACGAAAGGCGCGGAACGCCGTGGAGTTGCGGACGCCAGCCCGTATTACTTATTACCTACTACATCGGCACCTAGATACTATTTGACATTATCCTCAGGTTCCTCATCATCATCATCTCGCCCGGATCTGCCATCAGCGGGTATAGGCCTCCTTGTCTGCCATACTTATCCTTGCCTGCCATACTTATCCTCAGATTATAGCTAACTAAACAACACAAAGTATAGAAAATAGTACACGGTTTACGGTTTGCGGGTTTTACGGTGTACGAATTTAGGATTTCCAAAACCATAGCTTTTCATATTGATATTCATTTATTAAACAAATTTTGTAATGTATTATTGGGAATAACATCAATTGCTGCTCCAATAAATATAAATTGTTATTATTTCTATTAATAATTGTGCGCAGGTATGTTTAAATAATAACAACAAATATATTGTAACGTCCTTATTATAATGAGTTAAATGCGCAATTACTGTAATCTAGGAGGAAAACAATCATTGTTATCGGAAATTAAATGGAGTTTGGTAGAGGACACATTAAATTCTAAGCTAAGACATTATCCGGTTCTGAAAATATACAACTCGTTGCAGAAATAGTGCAAGTCATCAGACAGCCGCATCAGCATATTGAGTTAAATATAAAGTACATAATTATGTCGCAGCCAACTGGTTAAATTAGCCGTTTAGTCAACCGCCTGGCCTTTGGAAGTAGTAAATCCTACCCCAGAATTTCGAAAAACCCTTTCTTAGTGGATACCTCTCTACTCTTCACGAAGAATACACCCTCCAAATTTCATATCTCTAGGACCAGCGGTTTAGGCTGTGCGTTGATGTATCAGTCAGTCAGGACTTTGAATTTTATATATATAGATGGTGACATACAAATTGCTTTGATGCGCAACGGCGTTCAGTAGAAAAATGGGCATTCTCTTGGGAGTTCCCTCCGTTATGTACGCAATCTGACGCCTTTTTTATTTTCCTCAAGTATAACCTGATCTTGTGTTCCAAATGTTTTCGAAAATAAAACGTTAGCCGTAGAACTTGTATGCTAATCAATTCTTCTCTTGTTACGATACAAACGATACGACAAATGCTCATTCCGTGAACTAGTCAGTTGGGAGGATCCGTCCTAGCTGACTTTCTAAGAAGAAAGTTCAAGAACGAAAAGTCTCTCTTCCTTGCTTGTCTAAGTGATCTTTTCCAGCCCAAAACGAAAACTAAATTCGGTCTGAATTGCTTTTTCGGCCGAAAATGAGAATTGCTTAATAAAATGTGTTTTTGACTGCCAATACGTAGGTTTTTCTTTGGTAAAAGTAAAGGAAATGCAGTCTGTATGTCCAATTGTCCATCTTTTAATATTTAATCGTTTAAACTTAAATGACACGAACCTTTAAACTTTTCTCACGTACTTCCATCATTATCAATAATATCAAACAAGATGTTATATGCGATAGTATTATTTCTTTCTCAGTTATTGAGCTTTTAATTGTTGTATCTGCCGATTTCCTCGGTGTACGGGTTGTAGTAGTTACTCCGTACACCGATGTGTCGCGAAGGTTTGTAAGTTCAGTTAGTATATGTAGAGAAACACGCTTGTTTAAGTAAAGTAAGTTACGTTACTAGAGTGGAAGGTGATTGTTTCTCTCAGTTGTTATAAGTTCACTATATTTAAATGCGTTAGTCATGTATCATTATGCTAAATTATGTATAAGTAAGTTACAGAGTATGCAGAAAAATGTACGGCGATGAGACCGTACACTCTGAACTTAACGTCTTAACGTTTTTCAGCCACGACCGAAAATATCAATCTTTTTTGGGCCGAAAACGTTGACTGCCGAAAATGAATATTTCGGGCGCAAATTGCCGAAAACCGAAAACGAAGTTAGGTCGGACTCTATAAATATTAATAAATAAAGGGTTTATCTATTATATTTCACCTTTTGGCCTCACCAATCAATACCGAAGAAGAAGCCGTAGCTCCGTGACCTAAACTAAGCTAAGTCTGCGTGTGGCCTGCACTTTACAACCACATTACAGGTTAACCAGCCTTCGTAAGAGTATGCAAACACTCTATAACATACATACACAAAGAAAATCCAATTTAAATAGCAATGGGTATAACCTACCAAGTAAGTACTAGGTTATACCGAAATGTCTGCACGACTTGGCAGCCAGCCCGCCGCCTGTTGTAGTGGACTTGCGAGTTTGGAATAGGGCTACCACCTATCCGGATTGGTCCGGACTAGTCCGGCTTTTTCGCCCTCCGTCCGGATTTTGTCCGGCTTTGTCAATGGTCCGGACTTTACGACGTAAGGGGATTGTCTTTTAAATTAAACTACTTTTTTAATGAAAACTGAAAGAAGAAACTAATCTTACTTTTTTTGAAAGTAAAATGTCCGGATGGATGTATATGTGTATTTTATTTTTTTTGCAAATGTACCGTTTTCGGTTTGGATTTTCCTAATTTCGAAATGGTTACCCTACTTGGGACCCTGATGCTAAGCGATAACCTCTGCCAACAAATGAGCGACCTGCTCGTCACCGGCTCACCGCGCAGGACGTGACTTAGGTATCATTGCGCTGCATCCGTCACAGCTAAGGTTGGAAAGTCTCATTGTCTGCTTACATCAATGATCAGATCCTGGAAACCGTCTTTGTTTTCACGTGAGTCACGTTTGCACTAAGCAAGAACTTGTGTCATTTGACAAACGTTTCAGAAATTACTTATCACCCACAGCAGCCAAGCTCAAGTGGAAGTGGGCTGGACACGTTTGCTGCATGTCGGATGCATCGTGGGGTAAGACCACCACAACATGGGTTCCTTCTAACGCCCAACGGTATCGCGGAAGACCCAGGCGCAGATGGTGAGAAGAACTCGACGCCTATAGGAGGAATTGGTCCATATTCGTTCAGGATCGAGTTGAGTGGACAACGGAAAGGGGGCCTTTACCGTGTGGAACGATAGAGGCTCATTCAATGGATCAACCAACTCGGGCTGTCGCAGTCCGCTGTTGTTTGTGAATATGTAAGTTGTAATCTGTGGAAAAAGTAGTGGGTACTCGTAGTATATTTGTTAAGTTATTTCTGCTTTTTTTTTGTTTGTTTTCCCTTACAAATTAAAAATAAAATAGGCCTCTCCCAGGCTGCTCCACAGCCACCTTTTTAAGGTCGTCGGACCATCTAGCTGGGGGGCGTCCCACACCACGCTTACCGATACCCGGTCTCCACTCCAGGACTCGGCTGCTCCACCGGCCATGGGTCCTTCGACAAACATGGCCAGCCTACTACAACTTCAGCTTGCTCACTCTGCAAGGTATATCGGTAATTGCGGTTGTTTTCCGGATAATTATTTATTATTAATTTATTTATTACTTGAAAAAAAAATTATACCACGCTAAAAAATAGGACCGGTTGACCTCCAACCATATCAAAAGAATGTGAATGATTCAGGTTCTCATTTCAAGATAATATATAATTAATACAAAAACAACAGACGATCTCACGGTATGCACTATAGGTCACGTCAGAAAAGCATTTCGTGCTCATGACGCATGTCGCCCTCATACGTCACGTTGTGTCGATTTTTTTTCATTATTACGTGAACACGTTAAATGATTGTTTGTGACGTAAAGATGACATGTCCGTCTCAGGTGTGTGGCGTGGGTGTCGATTATTATCTATAAATTCAAGTTATTGCACAAGAAAATGTTTTAAGGTAGCCGTTCCCGCCACTCCTTAAACTTCTCCACTTTATACTTATTATTAATATTAAAATCTGTATATGAAGTAGTTTTTATGCAAAACACCGCAGAAGCACCAACACACCACGAACACCAACATGTCTGCCACGCGTCACGCAAGGTAATCATGACTATTTCTTCTTTGATTGAGGCCGAGGGACAGATTTGTAAACAGTGAAGGCCTTGGTGCTTGTAGGCTGATACAACGACTCACTATTCTGTCCAAATTACGCAATAACTTTATACATATTTAGCAAACACCTTTCGACAAACATTCAGAGAGTACCCACAGTCAGTCAGTCATTCTCAGTTTTCATTTTCAGGGGTTTCTATCTACCATCTATATATCTATTCACCCTGTTGTAACAATATTTGGAATACCTAAACGCGTGTCGTCTATAATTCCTATTTGCGCAAGAAAATTAAACATCAGTCATCTAAATGGACACATTTCTCCGTCCTACTTGCGTACCCAATTAATTTAAAACAGAAATAAACTCATAAATGTCAGATTCTACAATCTTAATCTGTCACTTTGCCGCCAAATGATACAATTTGTCCTCAACGTGTGTCGGCGAACTGCCATATAATGTAACAAATTAACTTTATATAAATCTAAGATGCAGCTGGAACACACACAGTCGGCCAGCGACCGTGACCGCGCGCGCTACTAACTTGCGACAACAGTTCATAAACAAACCGGTATTTTTCAAAATGGAAGCTTTGCTAATCTTCGTCACAACACTCGTGGTAGTCTCATCAATGTACATACCGAACACAACCTATGTGGTACCTACGGAACTCCTGGAACAAATCTTTGGAAGCACCCCGCCGCCGCCGAACCAGACAAAACTTACAGCAGTCGATACTCCCGCTGTAGCCCCAAACGAAAGCGCTTTCATTGAGAAAAACACCAGACCATATCAGAAGAAAACCAACAATGTGATATACGAAATTGAGACTCCCAAAACACTGGAACTTAATATTAACATCAAGGTCAACGACTGTAACAAGACCGGAGGTTCCATCAACAAGACGGCAGGCGACGGAACCAACAACGTGAAACAGAATCCTGAGAAGTACGACCCGGAGATCCATTCTCGATTGGTCGAAGACCTCAGTTCAACTGAAGACAGGGTGGCTCTTCAAGTGGATAGTTGTCCCTCAGGCAAGGTGAGGATCGGAAATCTGTGTGAGACACCAGATGACGAAACTTAACGACATCGTGTGGTTAGAGTGCGGCAAAAGAGGAGAAACAGCAGTGCGATTTTGTAACCATCTCACCGTGAAAAGTTAGGCGAAGTGAGCGTGGAGTGAGCTGTCATTCCAACTAATACTAGGGATTGACACTATTGACAGCTCACTCTAAGCTCACTTCACTTAACTTATCACGGTGAGATTTTTACAGAATCGATCGGCAGGTGGCAGTTGTGAAAGCAATCATTATTGCGTCAGAGATTGAACTTTATAACATCTCGTTTCATTTTAGGGTTTCATACCTCAAAAGGAAAAAAGGAACCTTCATAGGATCGCTCGTGTGTCTGTCAGTCCGTCTGTCACAGTCAATTTGCTCCGAATCTACTGGACTGATTAAGTTGAAATTTTGTACACATATAAATATCTGTGACCCAAGCAGGGACGTGTAACCTAAATAAATATAATTTTGAATTTATTCACTTTTGGGGGGCAAACAACAATTGATAATTACAATGTATTCGTACACTTAATGGCAAAACATAGAGAACCTTTGGAAATATTGTAACATCCCACACACTGTGTAACTGTACCTATATTTACAAATGAAGATTCTGATTCTGATTGTGAAACTAGAAAATTAAAAACAAAAGTTTTGAAAACTGTACTGTGTGACATATGAAATGAAAGAGCTTGTTGTGAGGGTCTCAAATGTATTTTTTGTAGAATTTTAAAATAAACCATTTTAAAGTTATTTAAGACAATGTACGCAAATAGACCATTCCCCATTATCTACGCAACTACCGAGCCTAAAATTCTGAAAGAAATACAAAAATTAGTTCTTTGCTTACAGATTACAGGAATACCTATAAGAAGTCTATGGTCTTAAAATAACATAGTCAAGCTTCAAATATTGTGCGTACAAACTTACGATTGCAGTTGGAATGTATGGGAAAACATGTTGTTCAACTACAACGTTCTTGGAATCCGTCTTGGCAATGAACTTTACATGAAATATTTTTGGCGGGTTATTCATCGTACGGAACCCTCTCCACGCGAGTTCAATTCGCACTTGTCCGGTTTTTTTTTTAATCAGAATATTAACTCATAGCCGGTCATTTGTAAGCTAGTTATTATATCAATTTTGTATTTCACGAAGCCTTCGGCTATAAAGGCACAGACGAGGCATTGGATAAGAAGCGAAATTAAATTGAAACCGAGTTCATGTAAAATTCCGAGGCCAATCAGTTGTTCATTACACACAATGTGCCTGTCTGTCAACATGAATCCATCTTTGACAAATTAGAGGTTCTCCTCTCTCGCCCATCAAAGGATCGTTTATACTTGGTAGAGTAAGTGGTCGAGTACTGTCGTCATAAAATGATACTTTGACTATTAACTATAAGCTTAAGTGTTACCTTAGTGACGTGAGTAGTTTTAATGAACACTACAAATGTATTCCGCCTCCTGGTATTAATAATCGTATATATTATAAGAATTAATTTGTGATTAACTCGCTGCGAAAACTGATACCCAACTGTTCTGCCGATCGATTCTTTAAAAATCTCACCGTGAAAAGTTAGGTGAAGTGAGCTGTCAATCGTGTCAATCCCTAGCATTAGTTGGAATGACAGCTCACTCCACGGTAACTTCACCTATGTTTTCACGGCGAGATGGTTACAGAATCGCACTGCTGTTCTATTTATTTATTTTATTATTTATGTACACACAGTAAAATACATAATGATATGACATAGATATAATATGAGTACAAAGGTACTGCTACGGCTGCTGTTCTACTCTGTTATCCCAAAACAGTGGGCTAGAGAATTTATTGTATAGTATGGTAACTCTACCGATGTAAACGGACCTCGAGAAAAAAAGTGATCGTATAAGAGTTCCGTTTTTTCTTTTTGAGGTACGGAACCCTAAGAAGGTTGTGGCTTGTTTATATAAACAACTTTATTGACATGCAAAGTTGTTTAGGTATTTGTAACTATTTATAGTTGTTATTGTGGGAAGATCGTGGCAAGTATTGTAGACAAATGTTAATAGGTACTATGTACACGCCTCTATTTAGATAAGGTATTTATATTACCAGTCCTGGAGTGCGATTCTGTAACCATATCACCGTGAAAACTTAGGTGAAGTGAGCGTGGAGTGAGCTGTCATTCCAACTAATGCGAGGGATTGACACTATTGACAGCTCACTCTAAGCTCACTTCACCTAACTTTTCACGGTGAGATTTTTACAGAATCGATCGGCTGGAATATTTTCTGGCAATATATAAATCTAAGTGTGAATTTCTCCAAAAAAACAAGAATACTTGTATGTGTTAATAGATTTATTAAGTAATTTATAACAAAAAGTAATTTATAAGTCGTAAGTATTAATAAAAAAATGTATGTATTTTGATGCCTTTAGGTTCTTACTATTGGACCACAAACGGCGAAGTACATACTTCACCTCGACAGTATTATTAAAAGTTTTCAAAGACTTATTATTTTGAACCCTGTGGAAGAAATAACACACAGTCGCTATTAGGGTGCATCTAGTTAGACTGGAAGCCGACCACGACATCGTTGAGAAAAGGCAAAATAGAAATAGAAAATATTTATTGTCCAGGTAATACAGTCGGTAAGCATCAGTGGTACAGCACTGGGCTCGTAAGTCAGGGGTCGTGCGTTCAATCCTCACAGGAGGCATCCCTGTTTATATTTTGTACTTAGTTTTCTTTGTTTCGATGGTTTTGACTTGTTTTTCTTTTTGTTGAATATGTTGATATCTATCAATCAATGATAAATTTTATAACACAATAAAATGGTTGTGTTCCGTTAATTTATTTATTTTAAACCGATCACTATGCTGAAACTAAAATAATATATGTACCTATCCATAGTTTATGGAAAAAACTTAAATATATATATCAAATGACGTCATCACGCCGTTTTTCGAGAGGTCTGACATCACCTTTTCTTGCCAATAAAACTTTTTGGTATTTTTTTTAATTCTCCTTTGATTTTCCAAAAAAGAAAATGGATCAAGTTGACTTCCTTTTTACAGTTATTATACTCTTTGGTTGACAGCACAGAGTAACTTATAAATTGGTTGACAGTTATTGAAGATGTCGTGCGGATATTGTGTGTATTTAATATTATTTACAATTTTACACTGGACTAATTGTTCCCTTTTATCGTGGTTCGATTCCCCAAACAAGTATGCCGCCGCCCCCCCGGAGAGCTTAATGCTGCCCGAAGACTTGCCTGATGATAGGTACTCGTACGAGAACCTGTTAGATGAGAGACCAGAACTAGAGTTCCTTTAAGAAAAACAAATCTTCAGCGCCCTAAGACGTCGTACACAAGGAAAACAAGCACGTCCGTTTATCGTGAGTTTGAGTTCCCTAAAGTAAACTGCAGGAAGGAGCCGGTCGACGAGGACGAGGAAGAGTACACTATGAGTAGCATTGTACAGTACACCAAGCAACCGAAGTGGCTCTGGAGCAACACCACCGACAGCAGCGCAGTAGCGCACTCAAGCAACACCACCGACAGTAGCGCAGTAGCGCGCTCGAGCAACACCACCGACAGTAGCGCAGTAGCGCACTCGAGCAACACCACCGACAGTAGCGCAGTAGCGCACTCGAGCAACACCACCGACAGTAGCGCAGTAGCGCGCTCGAGCAACACCACCGACAGTATCGCAGTAGCGCACTCGAGCAACACCACCGACAGTAGCGCAGTAGCGCACTCGAGCAACACCACCGACAGTAGCGCAGTAGCGCACTCGAGCAACACCACCGACAGTAGCGCAGTAGCGCACTCGAGCAACACCACCGACAGTAGCGCAGTAGCGCACTCGAGCAACACCACCGACAGTAGCGCAGTAGCGCACTCGAGCAACACCACCGACAGTAGCACAGTAGCGCAGTAGCGCACTCGAGCAACACCACCGACAGTAGCGCAGTAGCGCGCTCGAGCAACACCACCGACAGTAGCGCAGTAGCGCACTCGAGCAACACCACCGACAGTAGCGCAGTAGCGCACTCGAGCAACACCACCGACAGTAGCGCAGTAGCGCACTCGAGCAACACCACCGACAGTAGCGCAGTAGCGCACTCGAGCAACACCACCGACAGTAGCACAGTAGCGCAGTAGCGCACTCGAGCAACACCACCGACAGTAGCGCAGTAGCGCGCTCGAGCAACACCACCGACAGTAGCGCAGTAGCGCACTCGAGCAACACCACCGACAGTAGCGCAGTAGCGCGCTCGAGCAACACCACCGACAGTATCGCAGTAGCGCACTCGAGCAACACCACCGACAGTAGCGCAGTAGCGCACTCGAGCAACACCACCGACAGTAGCGCAGTAGCGCACTCGAGCAACACCACCGACAGTAGCGCAGTAGCGCACTCGAGCAACACCACCGACAGTAGCGCAGTAGCGCACTCGAGCAACACCACCGACAGTAGCACAGTAGCGCAGTAGCGCACTCGAGCAACACCACCGACAGTAGCACAGTAGCGCAGTAGCGCACTCGAGCAACACCACCGACAGTAGCGCAGTAGCGCACTCGAGCAACACCACCGACAGTAGCGCAGTAGCGCACTCGAGCAACACCACCGACAGTAGCGCAGTAGCGCACTCGAGCAACACCACCGACAGTAGCGCAGTAGCGCACTCGAGCAACACCACCGACAGTAGCGCAGTAGCGCACTCGAGCAACACCACCGACAGTAGCACAGTAGCGCAGTAGCGCACTCGAGCAACACCACCGACAGTAGCGCAGTAGCGCGCTCGAGCAACACCACCGACAGTAGCGCAGTAGCGCACTCGAGCAACACCACCGACAGTAGCGCAGTAGCGCGCTCGAGCAACACCACCGACAGTAGCGCAGTAGCGCGCTCGAGCAACACCACCGACAGTAGCGCAGTAGCGCACTCGAGCAACACCACCGACAGTAGCGCAGTAGCGCGCTCGAGCAACACCACCGACAGTAGCGCAGTAGCGCGCTCGAGCAACACCACCGACAGTAGCGCAGTAGCGCACTCGAGCAACACCACCGACAGTAGCGCAGTAGCGCGCTCGAGCAACACCACCGACAGTAGCGCAGTAGCGCACTCGTGTGCTGCCGTTTCTATTGCGTAACCTAACTCTGAATGATACCCGAAGATTGTTTGTTCCGGCATTTATAGAAAGTGAGTTCCTGAAGCCTCTTTGAAACTCCTCTCCTGTCTGAAGAATCTGCTATGTGTGTGGCTGCCAGCAATCTAACTTACCCACAAATTCAATATGTCACGATCTTTTTGATTCACAAGACGGGAAAGCAAGGACCTTGATAAGGTTATTTCGCAGCTACTGTAACCATATCTGGAAATTTCGTCAATCTGGAGCAGCCAGGCGGCGCCGGTATTGGTGGAATGCCAGATCGTATGATGGTGATCCGGGACTTGCAATGGATCGGATGGACAATTATTATCCAAGATGTGTTAAGAAGTATTTGGATATTGGGACGGGATACACTGCTCGAGCTTGTCGGCAAGCGTGGCCGGATGCATCTGCTCATCTGGTGGGAACCAGATTCTTGAGGCTCGAACGTCTGCTGGTGCATTATAGGGATCGGTGCATCACCAGCCCGCACGCGTCGCTGACTCCGTTCGCACGCGGCATCTCGCTGTTCGTACGCTACCACGTGTGCGTGTGCCAAGGCGATTTCTGTAACAGAGCTACCGTTAGCAAAGCTTATAATGTGTTATTATTTCTATCTTTAATATGTATTTAATATCATGAATATCTTACAATATTTTTTTGTTGTGTTATTTGTTATGGCCGAAATTTTAAGTGCCCGAAAAATGAGCACCGGGTAAGTAAGGGGGTGTTACTGGCCAGCAGACTACCCAGCATCCATCAGGAGCTTCCTAGTTGTCGCGAGAGCTACTGCTGAGCATGAGGCTGGTCCTGTGTTATTTTGTTTTTAAAACTGAAATTTCTCAGTGCAGCCCTGATCTTGGATTTGTGCCCTGTTGATGGCAATAGACTCGTCTTCTATAACTTGGGACTTAAATATAAGTGGTGAAAAAAATCATAATGGTAGCTACACCCAGTAGCTACCATTAATAATTGCCAATAATTAACCATATGGCACTTTCAATACCCAGCACTATCAATTGCAAATTATTGTAATCTGCTTTGCTTCATTCTGCGACACTCGTCGTCCCTTCCACTCCTACTATACATTCGAAATAGATCGTCGGTCCACGAAAGCGGTACTTCTGGACACGGCTCGCATCGTCAGGAGGTTCCTCTCTCTGGAGCTCTGACCACCGGTAGCTTCGACCCTGCAGTGCGATTCTGTAACCATCTCACCGTGAAAACTACCTAATTGCACACATACGAGTACTCAAGCTGCCCAGTGTTTACATAAATTATATTTTTAAATATTAGAATATAAAAAGTATAAAAACATTTAAAAATATAAAAATTAGTAGCCCACCGGGCAAAAATATAATTTATGTAAACACTGGGCAGCTTGAGTACTCGTATGTGTGCAATTAGGCGTGGTGTGATGCGTATGTATGTGTTCCTTTACCTTTAGAATTAAGTATAGTGTTAAGATAAAGAGCTGTGTCCACGAGAACACTGCCGACAAACTGTCCTGCAGTTTGGCAGAAGATCTGTGTATTCCCATCTGTGAATTTTTTTAATATTTGCTAGAAACCGACGTGGGGATGCATCGAGATGAGGTCGCGGTGGACAAGGGCCTCACCCCGCTCTCCTTGGCTAAAGAGAACTGGCGCAAGCCAGTAGTGCTTGATACTAATGATCGCATGGAAGTATGGCAGAGTAAGGAGTTTCACGGACGCTTTTACCGGGCCCTACATGGACCCGATGTAGATCTACTAGCGTCCGTAGCCTGGCTGCGTTTAGGTGACCTCTTTGGAGAAATCGAAGGTTTTGTCTGTGCAATTATGGACGAAGTTATGGTGACGAACAATTACCGGAGGTTTATTGTGAAAGACTGTTAGATTTCAATCCCATCAGGGTATTTACCTCTTCCTTGAGGTCAGTCTCCAAAAGCACAAAAGAATTATCTCGCATACTTGAACTGCTATGTTGTATCGAGGGGGTATTACTATTTTGGATTTGTTGTGCTAATTCCTTTCTAATATTTACAAAGTAGTCAATAACAAAGTTAGCAGATTCATCTGGAAACTGTTTAGTATTTAGTAGTTCAGTGCTATGGTTTTTGGATTTATTTGTGTAGATAATTGATTTTATATTTTTCCAGAGAAGCTTTGTGTTTTTGATAGATTTAGAAATAAGTTCCCGTTCATAATTTCTTTTTAATTTTTAATAAGATTATTACAATAGCTTCTGTATCGACAGAATGTTATTTTTAAGACTGTGTTATATGGGTCGGCCCGTGAGGATTTTTGTAATTTGTTTCTATTCTTAATACTACTCGTTAATTAATTTAAAACTCGTTAATTGGCAAAGGTAGCTGTTTATTAAGAAGTCGTTGTAGTATTGAATTTCTTTCGTAAGGCGATTAGTGAGGTTGTTCAGCAGTCTTGTATCTTGTGGACATCTGGTCTGATGCCATCTGTTTCTTTGTTTCCGCTTTTCAAGACACCTAATTTTTTATTTCTATATATAGAGTGGTTAAATAAGTTTACTTTTCTATAGAGTATGACTGAACTTTACACCCTGTTCCTCATACCTCTATAGATTTGTATTTGTTTTGGAAAAGTGTAGTGTTACTGTTATAATATGAGAAGGTAGTGTGATTTGTATGTATTGAGAGGTATTTGAGGAATTTGTGGGTGTGGGTACTTGAGAAAGATCAAATATAATCAACAATACTTAAATAATTAACAATAATATATCCCTAATTACAGTTCGAGGTGGTAACCGAATCTGTTTCATTTAGTACAAAAATGTACCATTGACGCTGCAGCAGGTCCTCCGGTGTGGACGCCCTGGACGGGAGTGACACCCTGGATGGGAGTCAACAGCCAACTCCCGGCCACTGTAGGCGCTGGCTTGCGGGCGGCGAGCAATGGGCAGCTTGCCGCCCGGTAAGGACCAGGCCCGGGTCGACGGCGCATTGTGTTCCACGCGCGCCTCAAAGAGATGTCAGCACGAACTGGCGGGGTCCCTGCGCGAAAGCGATACCGTGGTCCCTGGCACCACTGGCAACTGAATGAACACGGATGGGTTTTAGTCAGTAAAAGTCTGACACGCCCTACCGCTCAGCCCAGAGCGGGAGAGTTCATTTGATGATTTCCCATCCATAAAAAAAGGTCCTTCTGTGTTTAATCAATTTTTAAGTTTGCTTACTCTCGCCTAAAGAAGTTTAAAAATCATCGTGAATCTAAAGAAAAGAATCATAGGAAGATCCAAAATACAGCAACCATTAAATGTAGGTATAAGTCAATGATTATGATCCGCCTTGTTCGACTTTGCAAGGTGCGTCTTTTCCTACTCACATTTCACTGTCAATCTAATCAATGATGGTACGATGGCGATTTTAATGACAAAATACACGTTATCAACTGACAGCACTTACCCACAGAATATGTATTTTTACTCTTATTAAAACCCTGTGACTGTACATCACAATATTTTGACGGTTTATTACACGAAATATCCCTGGTTTATTTATTTAAACTTTTCGCACAAAAAGGTACAAAGGCGGACTTAATGCCTTTGGCATTCTCTATCAGTCAACCAAGGGTGGTGAAGAGATTAGATGGCGGGTGCTTTGGTTGAGAGGGACAATGATAAAAACTTAAAAACTATGTATATAAATATAGTGGTGGTGGGTTTATAACCTACATGCGCATTTAATTGTAGAATAAAGAATGACAGTTAATTATAGTAGCAGTGTTTGTGATATTTATCTAATCGCGAAAACATCGAGCAACTCGAGAAAAAATAGACTCGCGCCTTTATTTTATTTATTCGAGTTACGAGTTAAACATATCGAGGCGCATCACTGGCACTGTTAGAAAGACAAGTTAGTGTCAAGTGACAACAGCAACACTTCATTCATTTAATTTTTTCCCGTTTGTAATAAAAATGCTTTTTTACATAATGTGATTTTTTATTTCATGAACAGTTCAATACGCCCTATATTTATTACTGATATTACTATTTAGTACCGATGAGGCCAACCTACACACTAAACAATAGCTTTTTTAGTTTATGATCGTTTTTCTCAGTCTTCCCGTTAGACGAAGTATATACATTATTACTACCCCTGTAATCTAGAGATCATAAGGAACAAATCAACATGAGTTTCACTAATAGACGCCACAATTTTTGGAGGGCCAAATCGCTGAACAAAAAAAATTATCTCCTTTATATTTCAAAAATTTGTTATAAATTGGCACAATATTTTTTTAAACCACCAAGGCATTTAAAGCTATCTATGACAGTATCATTGGATCACTCAGTACAGACACCATTTTGAACTGAGTGATCCTTATGAATACTTATAAGTAACTACATGTTTCGTATTGATTTTCACAAACTACGATTATTTTTTGTACAGCTTTATGACTAATGTTTTATATAGAAGTCAATCACTGATTCACTAGATATTGGATTTTTTATTTTATTGTTAAGGAAAAGTGCAGTAGGGTGACCATATAATATGAGATCATCGGAAATAAATATATAGAAATAAAAAATTAGGTGTCTTATAACTGAAAAGCGGAAACAAAGAAACAGATGGCATCAGACCAGATGTCCACAAGATACAAGACTGCTGAACAACCTCACTAATCGCCTTACGAAAGAAATTCAATACTACAACGACTTCTTAAAGCCTTAAGGTTCGTTGACCATTTAGAACAAATTATTTTTTATTTATTTATTTATTTAAATATTCCAACCAAATGAAGCCCAGACTCACAATGCGAAGATAACTCTCGGTGTACAAAATACATAGTTTATATATTAAGTTGGTTACCCCAAAAGAAGTATCTAGAGAAATTAAGTGTAATTTCAATCGGAGAAAATCCCCTGGCTACGACTTGATTACAGGAGAAGTTTTACAAAATCTCCCACGTAAAGCTCTAGTTAAGCTTACCACGATCATTAATGCTGTATTTCGGTTAAAACACGTTCCTGACATGTGGAAAGTAGCTGAAGTCATCATGATAGACAAGCCTGGGAAGCCTCCTAATATAACAACATCTTACAGACCTATCTCACTGTTACCTATGTTGTCAAAACTATTTGAGAAATTATTTCTAAAGAGATTGAAGCCTCTTATTGAATCTGAAAATGTAATCCCTGATTACCAGTTCGGATTGAGACAACAACATTCTACGCTTGACCAAGTACACAGAATTACTAATATTATTGAGAGAACACTAGAGAAAAAGAAGGTGTGCTCCACGGTTTTCCTTGTTGTATGCTTGTCCCATGTCCCTTGCACAGGATAAAGATAAAGTATGGCATGATGGCCTTATTTATAAACTATGAACAATGCTGCCTCAACAATTTTCAGACATCATAGAATCCTATATATTGAATAGATTGTTTAGAATTAGACAAAGAAATGCCTATTCAGACCTTAGGCAGATAAAAGCTGTAGTACCACAAGGTAGTGTCCTGTGTCCGGTCCTGTATCTTCTATACACCTGTGATATTCCTGAGCTAGAAAATAATTTCATTGCAACAAATTATAAGCCAAACGAATATATTTAATTCTTCAATTCTTTATGTTTGATTTTGTTTAACGTTAATTTTTTTATAGTTAAAATATTAAAATTATGTTTCCCTTGTAACAATAATTTTAGGAGTAGTTTATTTGTTTTATATTTATAAGGATATGTAAGAACACTATATGGTTAATAAACGATTTATTTATTATGTAAAATTACCGACGTGTCATCAGCAAAAAGGACACAATCTTGTACTCCTGCTTGAAGAAGATCGTTAACATACACAAGGAATAACGGCGGCCCTAGAATGCTTCCCTGCAGTACCCCAATTTATTTATGTCGAGGTTGGGAATCATAATTGATGATGATGAAACTGTTACCGTTTTCCTTGAATGGGATGATCCTCGTGATTTGACTTATATTTGACAGATATAATTTGAACCATTCAAAGGCATTCTTTGAACAAAGGTTGGAATTTACTTGAGCTTTAAACGCATTAAAAGGCCAATCTAGCAAAGAAGAGGGTAACTTTACGAGTACTATAAAAGGTTGAACCAAGTCCAACAATCTTATGCAGCCGGTGAAAGGGGGCACGTAGTGTGTCCTTATTTCTAGTGTTAATATTGTGAATATCACTTTTTTTAGTGCACAAGTGTATATTTTGCCTAATATACTATAAGATATTGGCGAAGATGAATTGTGATGCAACCGTGAGAATATAACTCTGACACCTAGCTGGTGACATACGTCGTCTATAATGTAACAAATTAACTTTATATAAATCTAAGACGCAGCTGGAACACACACAGTCGACCAGCGACCGTGACCGCGCGCGCTACTAACTCGCGACAACAGTTCATAAGCAAACCGGTATTTTTCAAAATGGAAGCTTTGCTAATCATCGTCACAACACTCGTGGTAGTCTCATCAATGTACATACCGAACACAACCTATGTGGTACCTACGGAACTCCTGGAACAAATCTTTGGAAGCACCCCGCCGCCGCCAAACCAGACAAAACTTGCAGCAGTCGATACTTCCGCTGCCCCGAACGGAAGCCACCCGGAGATCCATTCTCGATTTGTCGAAGACCTCACTTCGACTGTAGACAGAGCGATTTTTAAAGTGAATGAATGTTCCTCAGAAAAGGTGAAGATGGGAAACAGTTGTGTGACACCAGAGTAAGACAAAAAGTGACATCGGTGTGGCTAGAAAGTGTGTCAAAACAGGCGATACGACAGTGTTGTGCCATGTAGTGAAAGCAATCATTATTGTGTCAGAGATTGAACTTTATAATATCTTGTTTCTTTTTTGTATCAGAATTAACTCATAGCCGGTCATTTGTAAGCTAGTTTTTATATTAATTTTGTATTTCACGAAGCCTTCGGCTATAAAGGCACAGACGAGGCATTGGATTAGAAGCGAAATTAAATTGAAACCGAGTTCATGTAAAATTCCGAGGCCAATCAGTTGTTCATTACACACAATGTGCCTGTCTGTCAACATGAATCCATCTTTGACAAATTAGAGGTTCTCCTCTCTCGCCCATCAAAGGATCGTTTATACTTGGTAGAGTAAGTGGTCGAGTACTGTCGTCATATAATGATACTTTGACTATTAACTATAAGCTTAAGTGTTACCTTAGTGACGTGAGTAGTTTTAATGAACACTACAAATGTATTCCGCCTCCTGGTATTAATAATCGTATGTATTATAAGAATTAATTTGTGATTAACTCGCTGCGAAAACTGATACCCAACTGTTCTGCCGATCGATTCTTTAAAAATCTCACCGTGAAAAGTTAGGTGAAGTGAGCTGTCAATCGTGTCAATCCCTAGCATTAGTTGGAATGACAGCTCACTCCACGGTAACTTCACCTATGTTTTCACGGCGAGATGGTTACAGAATCGCACTGCTGTTCTATTTATTTATTTTATTATTTATGTACACACAGTAAAATACATAATGATATGACATAGATATAATATGAGTACAAAGGTACTGCTACGGCTGCTGTTCTACTCTGTTATCCCAAAACAGTGGGCTAGAGAATTTATAGTATAGTATGGTAACTCTACCGATGTAAACGGACCTCGAGAAAAAAAGTGATCGTATAAGAGTTCCGTTTTTTCTTTTTGAGGTACGGAACCCTAAGAAGGTTGTGGCTTGTTTATATAAACAACTTTATTGACATGCGAAGTTGTTTAGGTATTTGTAACTATTTATAGTTGTTATTGTGGGAAGATCGTGGCAAGTATTGTAGACAAATGTTAATAGGTACTATGTACACGCCTCTAGGTAGATAAGGTATTTATATTACCAGTCCTGGAATGTTGCCGGCAATATATAAATCTAAGTGTGAATTTCTCCAAAAAATCAAGAATACTTGTATGTGTTAATAGATTTATTAAGTAACCACAAAAACTAATTTCTAAGTCGTAAATATTAATAAAACAATTATGATCTGTAGGTTCCTATTATAACACCTATGGCTTTAAGTCCGCCTCTGTACACTGCACATTTATGTGCTTGAAGATTAAATAAATAAATAAATATAAGACCTACGCAAACGATAAAATACTTCACATCGGCAGTATTATTAAAAGTTTTTATGTAAATAAACAGACTTATTATTTTGCACCCTGTGAAAGACACACATATCTACAAAAAGTGTTACTACTAAATAATTTGGATCCTATACCAGGCAGGCTGTAATTTTCTGGCTAAAAGTGTCCTATTTATTGAATTTTTCCCTTTTTCGACAATTTGGGGCAGAGAGAGATAGGGACAAACTATCTTTATTCAGTAAGTTATAAGAAGCAATGTTTTAATGAAAGAAAAAGTATTTATTGGTTCTCGAACAGAAATATCACAAACTAAACTAAACACTCATAGAAACATGAAAAAAGTAAAGTAAAATAAAGATAAAAACAACAAGTCCTGTACCGGCCAAACAGCCCGTCTCAGCATAATGCATCGATATCTATACATCGACTTATAACAAACAAATAAAATTAAAGTGTCCGTTTGTAATGTCAAAATAACAGCTTTTTACTAAATGCACATGAAAGCATATACGGTACTTGCAGAATAGTCCACATCGGCTTTACTTGACATAGTTAAAAATAGAATAGAATATACGGTACTTACAACATTTTTTTTTTTCAGTTTTATCTGTCTTCCTGTCTGTTTGTTCCTGCTAATCTCTGAAACGGCTCGACCGATTTTGACGGGACTATCACTGGAAGGTAGCTACCGTTATAAGGAGATGCATTCGCGTAACACCTCATATCCCTCTTAGCGGTCTCATCTCAGCTGAGCTGGATGTTTTATGGGTACTTACCTATGTTAATATAGTGTCATTTATAATTAGTAGATGTGTGACAATGTAACAATGCGTGATGCATATCTTTCGCAGCTGTATCTCTGATGCACCAACACGTCTTTCTCATTTACGCAGATGAAGCAAGAATACGCAACGTGAAGCACCCACTTAGCCCCGCAGGTACCTTCTAAGATCACAAGCGTGATAGCGACTCAGTCAGCAGTCCCAATGCATTATGCATGAAGTTTCTTTGCTCCGCGAGAAAAGTGCTCGAAAATACGCTGAAGTCAGTTTTCACCACCGAGTTCCGTGTTCCTGCGGCGAGTCTCCGTAACAATGGCCGACAGTGCGTTTCTATTCTGTCGCGTTCTTTCATTTTCATTTAGATGAAAATCTTGTGTAAAAGTTTGGAAAAGTGGCAGAAAAAGGTCAAACTTGCCGAATTAGGTATACTGTGCGACTCAAAGAAAGAAATATTTATATCTATATATGGTGTAACGGTAACCGAATACATATATCTATGTATGGTGTAACCGAATACTTATATCTATGTATGGTGTAACCGAATACTTATATCTATGTATGGTGTAACTGAATACTTATATCTATGTATGGTGTAACCAAATACATATATCTGTGTATGGTTTAACCGAATACTTATATCTATGTATGTTGTAACGGTAACCGAATACATATATCTATATATGGTGTAACCAAATACATATAATATCTATGTATGGTGTAACCGAATACATATATCTATGAATGGTGTAACCGAATATTTATATCTATGTATGTTGTAACCGAATACATATATATATGTATGGTGTAACCGAATACTTATATCTATGTATAGTGTAACCGAATACTTATATCTATGTATGGTGTAACCGAATACTTATATCTATGTATGGTGTAACCGAATACTAAGTTTGTGTTAGAGGCTTTCTTTTTGTGGAAATACAGGGTGACGGGACATCGACGCGCAAACTGTAACCATGAATTTAGCGCACTATTCTAGACACCCTAGCGTAGTTTTTGCTGTCAAAATGTATGGAACAGCAAATAATTTTTTATAACCGATGAAAAATTTCAACGCAGGGGCGTTCAGAATCATGTACCTACTGAATCATGTACCTACTGACTCCATGGTACCTAATCATGTACCTACTGACTTCATGGTACCTAATCATGTACCTACTGACTCCATGGTACCTAATCATGTACCTACTGCCTCCATGATTCCTAATCATGTACCTACTGAATCCATGGTACCTAATCATGTACCTACTGCCTCCATGGTACCTAATCATGTACCTACTGCCTCCATGGTACCTAATCATGTACCTACTGACTCCATGGTACCTAATCATGTACCTTCTGCCGCCATGGTACCTAATCATGTACCTACTGACTTCATGGTACCTAATCATGTACCTACTGACTCCATGGTACCTAATCATGTACCATCAGCAACGCTCACGGTGACCCCTCTTAAGACTGCATTTTGCGTGCAGTGTCTGGCGGCTACCTGCTGCGGCCTGCGGTTTAGTCCGCCAATAGCAGTATGTTTTACTGCTTTACTATTGGCGGACTAAACCAAGGCCGCAGCAGGTAGCCGCCAGACACTGCACGCAAAATGCAGTCTTAAGAGGGGTCACCGTGAGCGTTGCTGATAGTACCTACTGCCTCCATGGTACCTAATCATGTACCTACCTACTGAATCCATGGTACCTAACCATGTACCTACTGAATCCATGGTACCTAACCATATACCTACTGACTCCATGGTACCTAACCCTGCCAGCCTGTATAATGTAAACATTACTTGCCTAACGACACAAATCAAAGTTTCCCACAAAGGTTATGACAATACTAGCGACTAGCCCCTGCTTCGCACGGTTTGTACAACTTGACAAAACACACACAAACATGAAGATTTCTATATGTACCATATATATATTTTTTTTACTAGCCTACGCTGTCTCACGCCTGGGCAAAGCCCTCCCTCAACTCCTTCCACCTTCCGCGAGCAAAATCCGTTGCGTAGTTTAAGAGAAAAACGCGGTCACACAGAGACACACGACAAGTGACTTCAATTTATAATATAAATAAAAAAATAATCGATATATACCGATTTTGAAAGCCTTCAAAAGCTGTTCACGTGCACAATATCAAATTGTTAAAATATCTTCAATTCATATTATTATCTTCAAAAAACTGACATGTATTTTGACAGCAGGCTTATTGATCCTGGTAATTCAAAAAATCGTTTTTTGGATTCCGTACTCCTTTATATTAAGGTTCCGCTGACCATGCGTCTGTCTGTCACAGTACTTAATAGGTAGAAACTTGAAATGTTCACAGAATGTTGGTACTACTATCAATGGCCGCTATAACAACATAATAAAAATAAAGTTAAACGAAAGCCCCCACACAAGAAGCGTAAAGTATTCTTTTCAAATACGGTATATGTATGTATAGCGCAATGATTGTACGGTGCTACAATATGTAACGCTACATATGTGAACCCTCCGCGTGCGAGTCCGTGTGCGAGTCCGTATGCGAGTCCGTGTGCGAGTCCGTATGCGAGTCCGTGTGCGAGTCCGTGTGCGAGTCCGACTCGACCCGGTCGCTCGTTTTTATATACATTTTTTTTCTTTACATTCCATTAAACAGGTAATATGAGATGCTCAATTATCGTACATTTTTCCTTACCGCCAGATACCTACATTATAAAATCATGAATAGCCCTTGTAATGTCAAACCGGTATATACGCTATTTATGTATATAAGTCGTTACATGAGCTGATGACGCGGGCTATCCCATCAAATGGAAGTGATCTGGTTCACATGCTATGGTTAAGTGAATGACGTACAAGATCTTGTTCAGATTGTTTCATTGTCTTAGTTATAAACAAAGAAATGTATATTGCCTGGCTCGTCGGTCTAGTGGTCGCAAGCGCTACTGCTGAGCATGAGGTCCTAGGTTCGATTCCCAAGTCGGGCAAAGTCTTATGGGGTTTTTCTATGTATCTGGAATTTCTCAGCAGCAGCCCGGAGTACCTAATGGACGTGTGGCCGGCTGATGGCGACCGGCTCGCCCCTATTACATGGGACTTCAACAGCTGGCGAAATGTGGGTTGCAAATCAGGGCGTGATGTTATGTAAATATTTAATAGTAATTGGTTGTTAAGATTAAAGTTAAGGAAATCTATTTAAGAACAAATATTATTGAGTTAGTTTGCTACTTATATCAAGATCAATGTGCCACTCAATAATAAACAATAGATGAAACAACCTTCAATGACAAAATTATTTTTTTTTAAAACATACTTGCAGTAAAACTCAATCTCAAAGCATTTATGTCAAAAGCATCCAATGTAAAAACAAAAAGGAAAATACCATACAACGCTATACCTACCAACTTCAGAAAGGGCAGATCTTTCGCTCAGTCTACGGTTTTTTTCTAAATTATCATAATATCTAACTGTCTTGCCAAAAGGTTTTTAAAAAAAGCAAAACATTATTTACCATAAAATACAAAGTTAAAAACCAATTATTTAAATCTGAAATGATAGCAAAAACATCACAATCAAAACAAAAGAAATCGCGATTCAAAAAAAATTTAAATCAGCCGCGACGTGTACAGATAAAAAATCTATAACCACTTAAATTATTCACAAAACGTGTTGAATTTGTTCAATACTTTGGACGGTTTTCCTCCTTTTTCCAGACCAATTAACTAAGATTGTGTAAATAAATATATGTAGTATACTCGTATTATAAATTTGAACGTTTGTATGTTTGGATGTTTGTTACTCAATCACGAAATCGAAATTTGGCACACATATATAGTTTAATAGGATACTTTTTATCCCAGTAGTACGCTGCATGCATACAAGACGGTATTCTGTTCACGACATATTCTGTAACAAAAAGTGGTAGGCTTGCATGATTCACGAAAGTATCATAAGTATTATCCTACTTATAGGATTTGGACGGAATTTGGCACACAATAGTTTATAACCTGGATTAACACAGAGTACTTTTTATCACGGTAGTGTGTTCCCGTGGGTTAATTTCCGACAAAATGCGGGCGAAGCCGCGGCCAAAAGCTAGTTTTTATATAGGTACTCCTTAACAGTGTCAATAACCGCTGAGCACTAGCTGCGCCCCGCGGGTTCGATCCCGTAACAATATCGGGATCAAAGTATCTTAATCCAGGTCATGGTCTACCCATGTGCCAAAATTCTTTCAAGTCCGTTCAGTCGTTTTAGCGTGAAAGAGTAACAAATAAACATACTAACAATCAAATCTTTTCTCTTTATAATATTAGTTTAGTTATGCAAAGGCCTACCTATTTATAAATATAAATAATAGTAATAAATTTTATTTAATATTATATTTATGTTAAGGAATTGAAAATATTTATTTCAGACTAAGCACACAGCAACTGATACAAGTCCATAATTATTATGTTAGTAGGGGAGTCAACTGTTTCTTATTATGTTAGTAGGGGAGTCAACTGTTTCTTATTATGTTAGTAGGGGAGTCAACTGTTTCTTATTATGTTAGTAGGGGAGTCAACTGTTTCTTATTATGTTAGTAGGGGAGTCAACTGTTTCTTATTATGTTAGTAGGGGAGTCAACTGTTTCTTATTATGTTAGTAGGGGAGTCAACTGTATCTTATTATGTTAGTAGGGGAGTCAACTGTATATTATTATGTTAGTAGGGGAGTCAACTGTATCTTATTATGTTAGTAGGGGAGTCAACTGTTTCTTATTTTAACCAAAAGTAAGTAAATAGAATAAGAATAAATTAGCATGTCATAGTGGAGATATGTACTGAAAATAATCTCCCGTTGTTACTATGTCGACATATGTACGTACCCTCTTTCTATTTTATTATGAACTAGCGCGCTGCCCTTGCTTCGCACGGTTTTTACGACTTGATCTTCTTGGTCGCGTACTTTATTACTGCGACCTTCAGTAATAAAGTACGCGACCAAGAAGATCGTGTCCCTAAAAGGCCTTCGTGGCTTTATGAATGATATTCTTCCACTTCGTTAGGTTTTCGGCTTCTCTCAGGGCGCTCGTGACAAACAGTCCAGCGGTTATTTGTTCCGACCAGTGGTTAGGTGACGTCCGCGAGGTCTTTCCCCATCTACCTTGCCCACCACCACCAACTTTTCAAGGTTATCTGGCTCCCGACGAGCAATGTGACTACAGTAACCGAGAGTCATTTGGCAACAGATCGTGGATCTGTCTCTACGTAGTTATTCGAGAATAGATTTGTTCGTTCTCATGGCGATCCATGGCATGCGGGCCATTCTTCGCCAACACCGTGGTGATGTTGGCGTGACGACTTAATAAAACCTCCAGATTTATTTATTATATTGCTAGCTTTTGCCAGCGGCTTCGCCCGCGTGGATGTCGCAAAATATCCAATGAGAACGTACTACCAGGATAACAGGTCATATTCTACCCGTGTGCCAATTTTCATGAAAATCCGTTCAGCCGTTTTTGCGTGATTAAGTAACAAAGCGTTCACATTTAGTTATATTAACAGTAGCATGTAACTTTATTATTTTAATATACACGTAAACCTTCACAAAGACTTAATGATTACCTACCTACTTTGACATTTGAATTGTATCAAAAAAAATATGCTTGTTGAATTGTAATTATACCTAATCTTTAAATAATAACGATGAAATGTAATTTTGATGAATGTTATCACGGTATGCATCATCTCTTCCTACCAATTCGTACGCCACGATATGCGGCTGAACATGTTAGAACTTTTCTGTATCCTACTATTATCCTGCATGCGCACCATGTACACCATGTTTAAACAAATAAAATTTACTTACTTACTTACTTATAGTTATTGTAGAGGTCATTCTTGGAAAGAAGGGAAGGAAAACTAGCGTCACAGAAAGTGGTCAGTTAGTGGTCCGTGACGAACAACCACAAACAATGACAAACACAACGACAATGACTATGACTTACTCTTCATCCTTCTTAGAACTGCTACTTTCCTTAGCAATAATATTTACGTGCCTTCGGTTACGATGCCGAGGGCACAATGTGTACCTCATGACGTAGCAGTTCATACGTTGTGCAATACAAGTACCTATAGGTACTATAAGAGCTCCGCACCCTTATATTCCCAGGGCTAGTTAGTCCAGTCAAATAATCTAGGTAGGTGTGGAACTCTCTGCCGGCGGCACGGTTGGCGGCACGGTTGGCGCAGTGGTTAAGCGATTGACTGCTGCGCTGCGTGTCACGGGTTCGATTCCCGCACGGAACAAATACATATTTGTATATGACCTACAATTAGTTGTTCCAGGTCTGGCTGTTTGTGTATGTGAGTTTATATGTCTGTAAATGCACCCACGACACAGGAGAAATTCCTAGTGTGGGGCAACGTTTTTTTTTTTTTTAGAAAGTAAAGTAAAAGTAAGTAAGTCTGTGTTCCCTTCCACGTTTAACCCGTCTGCCTTCAAAGCAAGAGTGATCAGGCGTTTTCTGAAACTAAAAAACTTTTTTTCTTAAAAAAAAAAAAAAAATTGTATATAATTATGTAGTTTATCAGCCATCTTGTTACCATAACACAAGCATTAGGTTGCTTAGCTTGGGACAAATGCTGCTGTGTGAAATGTCCAGGGATATTATATTATATATTATATTATTATAGCAAGTAGGTTGGACTGTCCTTATGTGCGACACTGCTGTGATAGTCAAGTTACATACACCGTTAAATTTTGATCGTTTTAATCCTTAAAAGGGGTCATTGTATACTTATCATTATGAATAGTTTTTACTACGGGGCCAACCAAGAAATCGCGGTGTATAGTGTCGCTCGTAAGAGACTAATGTAGTTAATGTATAATTAATAATGATTGAATAGGAATTTGAATTAGTTTTATATAATTTATCTGTTGATGTTGTATTTATTGATGTGTGATGTTTTGTATTTATTAATTTTGAATAATTTTAATTTTAAGAATTTAAAGATGTTTTTTGATATGGTTTATGTGGTACCTGAAATAAATTAATTTTAATTTTCATTTAATTTTAATACACACACTCACACTCAGTAACGCATACTCACGCTTACACTACACTTTATTTTATAAAATTGATTCATAATAAATATTATTAGAGTTTAGTTGATTTATATTTTGTTTTATATCATTTTGTTATTTCATTGTCTGTTGAATTTATTTTGCTTTGTCATATCTCAGTGTTTTATTTTTATTGATTTTAGTTTAGTTTAATTTTTGTTTTTGTTTTCCTGTCATGAAATCACACTTTGAAAATGTCGCAATTCGTGACTCCCAAGATACAAGCAAATGCCTAGTTTGGGGTCAACATCGAATCTATTATTGTAAAAAATATGAATATTCATAAATTTTGAATTTGAATACGAAAAAGTGTTTATCTCACAATTTTATGTCATCAATTCTTATAAAATGTTCGTGAAGGTTGGTTGCCGCCGCCAACCGGAGGATACCTCCAACAGTACCTACCTACTTTCTGGTTCAGGGCAGGTAAGGATCCAGGTCATTTCAGAGCGAAATTATGGATATTCCATTAGATATGGCACAGGCCAGGTGTTGCCTGTGCCATACATAACCAATCCATCAATGATTATATTATTATTTATAAAAAAAAACATATTTATGTCCGCGGTAACTCCTATATACGCGCTAAAATCCAAAGTTTAGGCAAACACTTTAATATTAGATGACAAAACAAATGACCAAGTTATTCATACAGTTTGCCGGTTTTAGCGACACGTGCAATGTACGTAATAAAATAGGTATAAACATAGAAATGCTGGAATAAAACCAGTTGCCAGCTGTCTGTGGAGACGGATGTTTCAGAGATGAGCCAGAAATAGACATACTCGAATTAAACAGATTGGCAGCTTTGTAGTCTTCGTTATCACTTTTACACGTCATATTATAAAATAAAAAATAAAAATCTAGATAAAGTCTAAATCTAGATAAAGTAGTAGTATCTGAGTAGGTACTCGGAAAAGAAAGGCGTTTCGGCCTTTAAACCCAAAGGTCACAGTTTCTTTTAAAGTCCAGACATAATCTTGGTTAGATCATGTGAAGAAAACGTAGATTGATGTATGAAATGGTCTTTTGAGGAAAGTACCACACAGATTTGAGTGGACCGTAGAACTCACTGCTCCAACATGTTCTGTTCTACCTATCGTAGAGCTCACTGCTCCACTCACTGCTCCACTATGTTCTGTTCTACCTATCGTAGAACTCACTGCTCCACCATGTTCTGTTGTACCTATCGTAGAGCTCACTGCTCCACTCACTGCTCCACTATGTTCTGTTCTACCTATCGTAGAACTCACTGCTCCACCATGTTCTGTTCTACCTATCGTAGAGCTCACTGCTCCACTCACTGCTCCACTATGTTCTGTTCTACCTATCGTAGAACTCACTGCTCCAACATGTTCTGTTCTACCTATCGTAGAGCTCACTGCTCCACTCACTGCTCCACTATGTTCTGTTCTACCTATCGTAGAACTCACTGCTCCAACATGTTCTGTTCTACCTATCGTAGAGCTCACTGCTCCACTCACTGCTCCACTATGTTCTGTTCTACCTATCGTAGAACTCACTGCTCCAACATGTTCTGTTCTACCTATCGTAGAGCTCACTGCTCCACTCACTGCTCCACTATGTTCTGTTCTGCCTATCGTAGAACTCACTGCTCCACCATGTTCTGTTCTGCTTATCGTAGAACTCACTGCTCCACCATGTTCTGTTGTACCTATCGTAGAGCTCACTGCTCCACTCACTGGTCCACTATGTTCTGTTCTGCCTATCGTAGAACTCACTGCTCCACCATGTTCTGTTCTGCTTATCGTAGAACTCACTGCTCCACCATGTTCTGTTGTACCTATCGTAGAGCTCACTGCTCCACTCACTGCTCCACTATGTTCTGTTCTGCCTATCGTAGAACTCACTGCTCCACCATGTTCTGTTCTGCTTATCGTAGAACTCACTGCTCCACCATGTTCTGTTGTACCTATCGTAGAGCTCACTGCTCCACTCACTGCTCCACCATGTTCTGTTCTACCTATCGTAGAGCTCACTGCTCCACTATGTTCTGTTCTGCCTATCGTAGAACTCACTGCTCCAACATGTTCTGTTCTACCTATCGTAGAGCTCACTGCTCCACTCACTGCTCCACTATGTTCTGTTCTGCCTATCGTAGAACTCACTGCTCCAACATGTTCTGTTCTACCTATCGTAGAGCTCACTGCTCCACTCACTGCTCCACAATGTTCTGTTCTACCTATCGTAGAACTCACTGCTCCACTATGTTCTGTTCTGCCTATCGTAGAACTCACTGCTCCACCATGTTCTGTTCTGCTTATCGTAGAACTCACTGCTCCACCATGTTCTGTTGTACCTATCGTAGAGCTCACTGCTCCACTCACTGCTCCACTATGTTCTGTTCTGCCTATCGTAGAACTCACTGCTCCACCATGTTCTGTTCTGCTTATCGTAGAACTCACTGCTCCACCATGTTCTGTTGTACCTATCGTAGAGCTCACTGCTCCACTCACTGCTCCACCATGTTCTGTTCTACCTATCGTAGAGCTCACTGCTCCACTATGTTCTGTTCTGCCTATCGTAGAACTCACTGCTCCAACATGTTCTGTTCTACCTATCGTAGAGCTCACTGCTCCACTCACTGCTCCACTATGTTCTGTTCTACTTATCGTAGAACTCGCTGCTCCACTATGTTCTGTTCTACCCATCGTAGAACTCGTACATACATAGAATATGCTTTATTCATCATCATTCTCCTGCCCTTGTCCCAATTTTATTTGCGGTCGGCGCAACATGTCTTTTTGTTCCATACTAGTCATCATCTCGGTAGTCACTCCTTCCACACAGTCAATCTATCGTTTCTCTGGTCTTCCCCTACTCTTATAGCCATCGACAATCATACTCAACATTTTCCTCTCGACATTTTCCTCATTCGTCCGCAACACATAAGTACCTCAATAGATTTTCACCCGACTTTCCAATATACTTTATTGTGCACTAAAATTAAGAAGAAGAAGAAAGAAAGCACTTTTATTTGCGGTAGACATGACGCACAAAAGAACATAAGAACAAATAAAGAAAATAAAAAATAAGAAATGGTTGACATGCGTCACATCCATGCAAAACGGCTATCGCTCAGCATTATGCTGCGACCCTATGCAAGACAGAGCCCCAGCGGTGGTTTTCAGCGACAGCCGGCGCCGACGTAATGACGTCGTCCGGTGCAGCAAACATTTATTAATCAACAAGTATTTATTTATTTTATTTCTTTGGGAAAACAAACAATTACACAAAGTTTCTTAATTAATAAAACCTTAGTATCTAATGTTAGTAGTTTATGTGTAACTCACAAGTACTCACAACGTTATCCATGTGTTACCAATTAAATATTTTATATAAGAACCAAGTAGACATGCGAGTGAATTTACATTACCTTATATAATTTATTAACATTACAGTTAATAAATAAATTTAATTTGTTAATTTTATGATTACATTGTTTCGAAATTTATTTATTTTTATTTTATTTTATTGATTTTAAGAAAACTTACAGCTAATACATTCATGTAGTCAGTAGTAATATGTAGAAGAAAGCCAATTACAAGTTTCCACTTATATAAACTTATGCGTAAGATAGACAAAACGGTACAAACAGCGCTAGAGCTAAACATAGAGACAACTGAAGAGAATAAACAAAGATAAAATATATCACACAAACACAACAAAGTTACACTTCAAAGAAAAAGTTACTTAACATTTTTTTTAACTTCTGGACACTATTTGTGAATAGATCAAGCTCAACATCCCGGCACACCATATTGAACATTCGACATGTACCTACATGAAGGAGATGAGGTCTCCGAAGAAACACAGACGGTACACGAAGTCCAATCTTGGCCACCAGCTCAGGGACGTCAGAAGACCCGTTCATTATTATACTAAATAGGAAAGCAAGATCTGCAATTTTCCGTCCCTCGTGTAAAAATAAATTTCTTAGGTGTTAATGTAAATAGGTCTATGTCCGAAAAAAATGTGTTATAATTATTTGCCATGCGACGTAGAGGTGCGCGAAGTATTAAAACATTTATTTTTATTTTTAAATCAAACAGTTATTCTGACGCTGTGCTGGTACAGCGTAGGTATATAAAGCAAAATAATGCAATTTAATGTAATTGTGATAGAAAAAAACAGCAAAAAAAGGAAATGTACATACTAAGAGAATATCATCCTCAATAAACGTTTTACGCTTTATGTAGTGGCAACATTTCGAAGCGTCCGATTCGATTGACGTACGCGCACCCAACATGCACCAAAGAAGTTATGATGTTAGGAATTACAAAATGGCCAATGATGTAATGTGTTATGCAAAAGTTATGTGTCAGTGCTATAAGCGTTTGTGAGTGAATTTATTATTTATTTTTATTTATTAAAAACAATTCCTGGCCTGAAATGAATACGCCATAACTTGCTGAGTTACTCCATTAACGACAAAATGTTAATGTTTACGTCAGTTTTATGCGCCATTACGGTGGTGCAGTACAACGACTCGCTAATGTGTGGAAGGAGTTAATGAGCAAACGTTGTACACTCAAGTTAGAGATTTATGGATGAACAATTTAATTATAAAAAATATATTTCACACTTTACCGTGAAGTTAAGTTCTTTGTTTGTTTTAATTTTTATCAGTTTATATGTTTTAATTAATTAAAACATATAAACTGATAAATCATTAATACCGTAAACATTTACAAATAATGTGCAACTTGAATGATGTAAGCAATATTTTGATTATTATTAAAATAAAAAGAGTAACGAGAGTGGTATTTCTTGCCCGCTCTTCCCCATAGCTACTAACTATACTTTGGAATGGGCAATTAACTTCATCTTTCTAACTAACCGACTCCTTGACAATTCAAAAGTTTAGGTTAGGAAGAACTATTGCCATAATCACCTAGCTTGGCAATTAGATTAGCGATACAACGCCTTGCTGGCAAATTCTGCACATTAAACTAAATACACTATAAGGAGAGGAAGCGGCAACTGTTAGGTACATAGATAGATGTTATGGACGCGTCAGACAATGTGAAGAAAATTCAGATTTGTACAATACCAACACCTAGTACATTCACATCACAACATGTCTCTGAAATACCATTAGGTACGTAACAGCACGGCAATAACTCCAGAAATAGTTCAGAAAATAAAACTTGTGCACAAACTGGTGTTGTTCCGGAGTCGTGTCCAATAAATATTGCTCGATAGCTGAGCTTAACGCCCGCTGGCACTCGCACGAACTCCGAGCACATCTGAGACGGTGGCGGGACATACGGGCGACTAATCGATGGACATAGACCAAATGATAGATAGACAGACACGTCTATGTGCTGGATGCATGTCGTCGAGGGTCAAACCCGGAGTTGTATACCGATTAACACTGTCAATAGATAGCAATAGATTTGCTTCTGACATCTGGATACGGAATACAATGGAAAACTGAACCATAAAACTAGACCTCAAATATAAAACATAGGTATAATTAAGCATACGACAAGCTTTCTAAAAAGCAGGAATAGGATAAAAATTGCATTTATTAAACACAGCGATCGCTACTAACAAATAGTTGTCGCCCGACCTCCTCAATCGATCGTCTGTATCGTTCCTTTGTGTATGAATTGTTCGTCGTTTGTCGTGTTACCGGAGATATCAGTTCGACGGGACGTGTCGCGAACAATCCTCCTCAAACGCTCAAGTCTTCCAATCAGTTTAGTGTTTTCTTGCTAAGAGCTCCGAGCACGAGCACGAGGTAAGAGGTATCGACGTTAGTCTCTCTCAATATTGTTCTGTCATTTCTTGTTTAGGTTTGTGTCGGTAGTTTTGTGAAGGAAGGTCGGCAGAATGATGTAGCTGTTGTATTTGAGCGAGACCCATGTCCAGTAGTGGATGTGTGGATTTATGAATTTCACTGACCATTTACGAGACATCGACAAGATCTAAGTGATGTGTCTCATTTTAAAAGGGAAACGTATGAAATCTTACAACATTAACGTTACGTCGTGAAATCGCTTCACCAACATTAAGACGTAAGAGATTTCTCCGCGGAAATGTTATCACATAATTATCCGATATCCGACGAACTTTATAAGATATATCCAAAGTTACAAAAGACGGTCTATGTACCTACATCTACCATATTTGCATAAGTAAGTACGTCGTATTACAGTGAGACACTATAAGTTCGAAATTAGAATGACAGGAAGTTTAACTAAAAACTCATAGTACAGACAACAAAAATTCACAAATACATATGCACTCAATAACATACGTATCTATAGCATACAGACACGCGCTTACAGGGACAACACCGCTGACACTCATCACACCACCATGCATGTCACAGCGACAACACCGCTGACACTCATCACACCACCATGCATGTCACAGCGACAACACCGCTGACACTCATCACACCACCATGCATGTCACAGCGACAACACCGCTGACACTCATCACACCACCATGCATGTCACAGCGACAACACCGCTGACACTCATCACACCACCATGCATGTCACAGCGACAACACCGCTGACACTCATCACACCACCATGCATGTTACATTATTTTTTTTTCTACCTCTTTTCAGTTTTAAAATGTAGGTAGGTATCTTTTTATATGATTGTTAACGGAACAAAGGAGCCTGGATCTCACAACACAGGGAATCCTAGTCTGAGATCTAGGAATTCAGTACACTTGAATGTAAACTTAGCGAAATAAATGAATAGAATATAAAAACTTAACTTTGATGTCCTTACAATAGTTAGCACACACTTTTTGTCAATAAGTATTTACGTTAAATGACAACTGCTTAACACAGTGTATTTTGTTACCAAATAAAGTCTGTTCACACTGGGTAAAATTTTGCCAGTCTTCAAGATTGCTGACTGTACAGACTTATCTTCAAAAGTATTTTCACTCGTGAATCAATAAGACCCGTAAAATGAGACAAGGCATTTGAAAATGGCGTGTTAGTATAAACTTCTATATTTGATAAACCCTGTCGTAAGAAACTCATCGATACGTACTCTCGTGTATTATTTAACGTTACTCCATAATTGACTAAAACTTTGAAGAAGGTACGTAAGGGCTTCCTCCGACAAGCAAGTTCACTTTGAGGCACTCGGAGGAGGTGAAAGTACTTGGTGTTGACATTATTTGTAGGAAGAACCACTTCCGCGTTCTCACAAATATACCAATAAAATAGCCCAAATTAAGCCCGACCGAAAATGGTTTTCTTTCGGTCAATATCGAAAACGGAATTCGGTCTGGTTAGCATTTGTAACCGATGTTCTGCAAATGATGAAAAATGATTTTATAAATCTTGTTGGACAGTAAAGTATCTAACTGATTGGCGGAACATTATGATTACTTGACTTACATGCAATATGCTCACCCCCTATTACATGGGACTTAAACATAACTAGTGAAATGTGGGTGTACTACAGGAACACCCCCGCCCACCACTTGGGGGAAACAAAGTAAAAGTTAATAAACATTGTTAATATTTTTTATACATATAAATCTTAACTCTTCATTAACACTACATTAAAAATGAGTCAGAGCGAGTGTTACTAAGATACAAGAAGATGGGGTAGTATTTAAACGCAAATCAAAAAATATCCTTTTTCTATGCAAAAAGATTCCGAATTCCCATCAAAATTACTGATTGCACAGCAAAATATTCAACTCAAAATATCACTAAACACACTACAATTTATTTTCGCAGCGTACAGCGATTTTTCCTAAAGCAAAATGTTTCTGGCGTTATGTGGTCACAGTTCTAACCTAACCTAGCTTTTTCGATTTCATTTTTAGCCGTTTCATTATCCGGCTAAAGATGGAATATCACGACACAAACTAACATGATATCGAACTTTAGCGGCTTCTCAAAGATAATCCAAAGTTTAGCCGGCTAATCTTAAGTTTATGTTCACACCCTATGCGACTGGGATAGTTATTTTGCTATGAAATATGGAAAATTTGCTGTGCGGTCAGTATTTATGCTATGTATGTAGTATTTTTGTACAAAAATAAATTTAACTGTATTGCATTATGAGGAAAAAAGTAATGTCATATTGATGTATAATTTCGAATTATCTGCAGTTTGAGTTTTGTTAAACATTTAGTTTATTTGTAGTGAAGTAAGTTATTTGATGTAAAAAAGAATATAAATCATGAGTATGTATTGATAGGCGACTATTTATTTGATATGCAACTTATAATATCCCAAGAAGATGGAACCTGCAGGTAATTCATTAGGAACTCAATTGGCGACACGGTTGGCGCAGTTGTCGCGGGTTCGATTCCCGCACGGAACAAATATTTGTATGACCTACAAGTAGTTGTTCCGGGTCTGGCTGTTTGTGTATGTGAGTTTAAATGTTTGTAAACGCACCCACGATACAGGAGAAATTCCTAGTGTGGGGCAACGTTTTAGTAAAAATAAAAAATCATGTTACATTTGCTCACAAAGGGTAAGTAATGAATGAATCCCTCTCCCGAGCCCGGCCGGAGGTTTCCTCGTCTGCTTAGCTGGTTATCATGTTATATTTGTTATATTTGGTCGGTTTGACCTAAAATACCGAAACATTTAGCGATCTCTCACCCCATCGTGTAACGTTGTTTGTCTTTCAATGTTTTTTTTTTGTTCCAACAAACGTTTATTATGATATTCCTTTATGTCATTTGATTACATATTGGTTATATTTATTATTGTTACCTGCATATTATTAACTTATTTTTAATATTAAGAGCGTGCATTCTTAAAGTTGCCAACGTCGCAAATAGTGGCCAAATATTTCACTGTTTGATTTTATCAATATTACTAAATGAAATTATGAATCGCTGTATGGTGCATTATATAGATTATGGACTGGCACAGCGAGATATGTGTGTTGGAACCTTAAAATACTGGCCGACCCCAACATAGTTGGGAAAAAGCTTATAATAAGAGTACTTATACTCCCATGGCGAGTACTCACCTCGACGACGGTACGTACTACGTTCTGGACAAAGGACGCTCGAAACCGTGGACGTTGAGAAAAGGAAAAACGGTTCTCACCCAGCATAGCATTGGGTTCCTTCCACCCAGCATAGCATTGGGTTCCTTCCACCCAGCATAGCATTGGGTGATTCCGAGCGGAAATTACAATGATTATTTGTTTATTCAAAGTCAAAGTCAAATCGTTTATTTCAAATAGGCACATAAAAGGTACTTTTGAACGTCAAACGTATTTGCTTTCATGCACATCACATATTCCATATTGATTTTTGGTGGTTTCTGTATAGGACCGCGCCAGGGCACTGCAGAACACGATGTTGGCTAGTTGTTGAATTAGTGAACATTAACATAACTTTACTCTGAACGTATCATACACCGCATGGAGTAGGACTGAAGTATACACTGCATGGAGTAGGACTGAAGTATACACCGCACGGAGTAGGAATGAAGTATACACCGAATGGAGTGGGAATGAAGTATACACCGAATGGAGTGGGAATGAAGTATACACCGAATGGAGTGGGAATGAAGTATACACCGAATGGAGTGGGAATGAAGTATACACCGAATGGAGTAGGAATGAAGTATACACCGAATGGAGTGGGAATGAAGTATACACCGAATGGAGTGGGAATGAAGTATACACCGAATGGAGTGGGAATGAAGCATACACCGAATGGAGTAGGAATGAAGTATACAACGAATGGAGTAGGAATGAAGTATACACCGAATGGAGTAGGACTGAAGTATACACCGAATGGAGTGGGAATGAAGTATACACCGAATGGAGTAGGAATGAAGTATACACCGAATGGAGTAGGAATGAAGTATACACCGAATGGAGTGGGAATGAAGTATACACCGCATGGAGTAGAAATGAAGTATACACCGAATGGAGTGGGAATGAAGTATACACCGCATGGAGTAGAAATGAAGTATACACCGCATGGAGTAGGAATGAAGTACTCTCTTTGTTACTGATCCTGCACTGTCCCACTGCTGAGCAAGTCCCACTGCTAAGCAAGGGTCTCTCCCAAATCCTTCCAAGCATCCTTTTCTAGAGCCACCTCGATCCAAAGCTTGCGGTAGGCGCAAAAAAAAAGAACAAAAATGTACCTATAATAATATGCTGATTGAATAGAAATAAAAATACCATAAATTTATTATGATATCAAATAGCGGTATCGATATCACAATCCAGTTAGCAAGTTCCTCACGAACGGAAAACCTAAACGTTTATTTTGTATTAATAAACTCTATTTTAATGTAACACATGTATAATGATGCTCAAAAGTTTTTCTTTACAATAACATTTTTTTCTTATTGCAGACTATCAAAGCGAAGAAGGATTCTGGTTTTACATTATTTTATTATCTAATATCTATCTAACTGAAGATCTAATTTCCAGCCGGATTTGAAAAAATATTTTTGCAATAAAAGCCCAATTCTTGAGGAATATTATATTATAGGCTATTTAACATCACTCTTCAAGCTGGGCCCTTAGGTGCTGAGCAAAAAGTCAGAAAGAAAACAAGTTAATAGCGTGAGTAGGCGATGCGATGCGATGGGGTGAGTCGGGGGACAAGCAATTTCACGCGGGCGAAGTCGGGGGCAGAAGCTAGTTACTAAATAAATGTCCCGCGTGCCGTAGAACTGGCGAAGTGTGCGTCGTAATAGCAGACGCAGTACACTTCTGCCTAACACTTTGGTGAATATAGCCGAGTTATTATGTTTTATGTAACCAAATAAATGTTAAACTTTTATTTTTCTGGTTTGACAAGAAGCTTGTACGAGTTTTTGCCGACTTAAGAATTTGACCCTTTACCTCAAAGTATGTGCCTGAACAATACAATATGGCGTCTGCGAAACTATTTGCTTGAATTCGTCCGTCCGACCTTGGCCTTGCGATTTAATGCTTAAATCAATAAACTACTCCCAAGGTCATCACAAACGAAGAAGTAAATAATTAAATATCATTCCATGTTCATAATTGAATATTCATGAACAGTTTGATACGCATTAGGGTGTTGTCGTTATAATGAGGAGTTGTTTGAACTTCGAGCGTATTTGGTTTACCTTTCGACTTCCGAGTCTCGTCAGGGTATTATACAGTATGTAACAAAAACCCTGTTGTTCCAAGTAGGGACGTTTTCAGAATCGATATCCGATGGTAATTACGTAAGTCAATTAAAAAAATATTGAAGAAAAAAAAATCAAAATAAATATTTTATAATAAATATTTGAAAAGTAACACTGATTGCTCACCCCTGCAAAGAGAAATAGGTAGCGACCGGTCGCTTTGTCGCCGCCCGCCGCGCCGCACACTACCATACTACACTAAGGTCATGAACTCGTCACGTGTCGTTCACATCACTCAGCTGTTTGACTGATAGATAACACTTTGGGAACGTTAGTTTGAATTTTTCAAAAAGTTGGCTTATCAAGTTTGACGATTGATAATACAATAAACACATAACCAGGCCTCCGTCACTCCATGTACTTGCACGTTATAATTACCTACCGCCCGGCCGAGCGGTCCGGGCCGTTTGCGGCCCAAATTCAGTGCTGTGGGATCGCGCCAAAGAGTATAATAATAATACGGGAATCGCGCGGTGTGAAGCAATCACAACTGTACGTTTGAGTATTTAGGCACATTTTAGCATGCAGCGGTTGCTGACGAGACGGAGTAGGCTATTATAGCAGTAGGTAATTTTCTACTAAGTGAAGTATCTGTTACGTAGTAACTATTTAGTCATTTGTGACATAACTAACACTTTAAAATTAATTTATTTACCCACAGAGCACGTACTTCCGTAGGGTCTTCTTCAAACATCACGAGGATTTCTTCCTCAATGACATGGTCTCGTGTCCTCGGTTATCCTTCGGCAATACGATGTTGGTCTCGACCGTGCACAGACCCAATGTTGAACGTCCGTATGTGGAGACTTTGGGAAGCCATCGTCGACGCACAGTTATGTTAAAAAATAATTACGATAAAACTAAATTAAATAAAGCAGGAAAAAATACCAAGCAACTTTGGAAACATATTAAAAACGTCACTAACATGTCTAAACAGCGTGAATCAAATTCGAGTTTATTGTTGGCTAATCCTTCACCACTCTTATCAGCTAACAATGTAAATAACTTTTTTGTAAATGTTGGGAAAACTCTTGCCGAACAGATTCCAAAATACTGCGACCAACCATCTTTAAAAAAATCAAGCAATAGCTGTAACTCGAAATCTTTCGCCATGTTGGATACTGATGAAGATGAAATAACTCGATTAATTTCTGGGTTAAAAGAGGACTGTGCAGTTGGATGGGATAATATAAGCAATAAGATCCTTAAACTCTTTAAGCATATTTTGGTACGTCCCTTAACGCATATATTTCGAATCTGTCTTTCCGAAGGAATTTTCCCTAGTTGTCTAACAAAGGCAGTTGTAATCCCTATCTTTAAATCTGGAAGTAAAGACGTAGTTAATAATTATAGGCCAATATCCTTACTCCCCTCAATTTCCAAAATACTAGAGAAAATTATAAACAGTAGACTAGTTAATTACCTAGAAAAAAACAACATCTTATCCCCTGCGCAATTTGGTTTTAGAGCCAAACTGTCGACAGCCGATGCGGTGCATAGTCTGACTGGTTATATTTCAGAAGAACTTGGCAAAGGAAACCAGACCCTGGGAGTCTTTCTCGATTTAGCCAAGGCATTCGACACGGTGTCTGTTTCTGTCCTCCTGAACAAATTAGAGATCATAGGAATAAGGGGAACGCCGCTGAAACTTTTTACTGACTATTTAGACCACCGGTACCAATGTGTTAAAATAGATAATATTACGAGCGATGACCAGAAAAATACTGGTTTTGGTGTTCCACAGGGGAGTATTCTGGGCCCCACCCTCTTCCTTATTTATATTAACGACTTGTGCAATCTAAATATCAAAGACTGTAAAATAATATCATATGCCGACGACACGGCGTTAATATTTAGCGCTAAAACCAGTAGCGAACTGTTCGAAATTGCTCAACTAGGTTTTAATACTGTGACTAATTGGCTTCAAATCAATTTACTAACATTAAATGCCGACAAAACAAAATATATTCACTTCTCCATGCGCAAGCCTCTACTTAACATTACTAACCCTCATCTATATGCCCATCAATGTGGAAACCGTACAATCACCATGTGTAATTGTCCCTTTATCCACAAAACGAGCAACATAAAATATCTGGGGATAATAATAGACGACACACTCTCTTTCAAAAAACATATTGAAAGCCTAGTGAAAAGAGTACGCAAACTAATATATGTTTTTAAAAAATTACGAACTTTAGCAGATTCCAAATTAATCACACAAGTTTATTTGGCCCTATGTCAATCTGTAATTCAATACTGCATCACTTCTTGGGGTGGCGCACCAAAAACTAATTTGCTTCCTCTTGAAAGAGCTCAGAGAGCCATTTTGAAGGTAGCAAACTTCCATCCCTTCTTTTTTCCCACAGATCTGCTTTATAAATCCTGCAATGTACTAACGGTTCGCCAGCTTTTCATTATGCACTTAGTATTAAAACAGCACACCATGCTTACCTACAATGCCGACAACACTAACAAGAGACGGAATGATCTGGTATGCATGTCTAATGCAGCCTCAAAACATGTCTTTGTAGAAAGATTTATAACATTCTTAGGTCCATTCCTGTACAATAGATTAAATAGAAAACTAAGTATCTATAAACTAAATTACTATAGCTGTAAAAAAATTATTCTTAATTATCTACTAACAAACAATTATGCACAGACAGAAGACCTACTTATTGTCTGCAAATAAAACTGCTAACACGCTATTTTACGTTTATTTACCTAAGTTTTAATTTAGTTTTTACGTTATACGCATTGTTAATTTATTATTTTAAGTATGTATGCACTTCTTAGCCTGAAGCACAGGTTCAACCTAGTTCAGGCAAATTAGCAACTGTGCGCTATTTTTAATTGTTAAGGTAATCAGTGTAAAATGTGTTCCCTTTTTATAAATAAACGATTTATTATATTATATTATTATTATTATGTTCCATGGAGTTGCGAAACGTTCTTGGTACACTACAATATTCCTCATTTGAATAAGAATTTTTGGAAAAAAGGCACACACAGAATTCACTCACAAAATCACAATAATTTGGTTCTTTTTCTAATGCTGTCAACGCGTACGATACATCCGTCCCGAAGTAAGTTGCGCGGGCGACTGAGGGGCAGTGAGGGCGACAATCGGCTAGTGGCGGTCGTACAAAGGGAGTTTGTGCGTGCCGCCTGCTTTGTGTTTTGGCGCCAACCTGTCTAGCTATCGCGAATCAAAGGGGCCGCCGCCGGCGGCGGCAATCTTTATCGACCGTAGGCTAGATCCATTAGTACTTGTAAGTTCAGATGTTAAAAACATTTTGTAACAAATGTATCGAATTTAAAAACTATCTGATTATGGACAATGTTCGGCCACCATTGTTTTTTTTTTAATTATAACTTCAATAATGGTAAGCCTATAGGTATATATATACGCTCCTACAAGGAACAACAGGGTTTTTGTTACATACTGTATATTCGTCGCTTCATTCTTCAGATATAATGTATACTAAGTAGTCCCTTTATCCTACAGGCAACATCGCACGATTTCAGAGAGTAGGTAGATTTTTTTTTTTTTTTTTTACTACCCACAGTGCGTTTCATTCATCTAGTCTGTTTGACGTTGTTCATTCTTTTTTCGTGCGAGGCAACGAGCGCACACGCCTAAAAAATAAAAAATAAAAATGCCGAAACGTAGTGCACAGGAGAAATTGGAAAGATACAAGCACAAGATTAGAAAATTAGAAAAGAAAGAAAAGGAATATCGGCGTCGAATACGTCGACCGTTCGATTCATCGGAGGACGAAAACATTGCAGGTTAGTTGAATAATTGTATTACTAAGTGACATGTGTTTAAATCAAATCGGGATTGACTGCGAGTCAATTGCGATAACATAATTAGCTGCGAGCTAATTATGAGTCATGTTCGCATGACAAAGTAGTAGAAAATATGTGTAATCTTGAATAGATATGCACATTAACTATGAATGATTGTCCGCGAGACAATACTAACGCATAACGCGATACATACCTACCTCCTTATTCGTTCGCTATATTATAGTAATGTTTTATAGATACGAACGACGTCGAGCCCTGCGAACTACAAGATGGTTCGCCAACCCATTCATGCGAAGAAGGCCAACCGGGGCAAAACCCTGCCTTGCAAGATATACCAGACCTCGTGGAGGATCCGGCTGCCCCGCCAGCTGAGACAACCCCAGAAGTTTTGGATCCGGAGTTATTGTCTGCGCTGGGGTCGTCTACGTCTTGTACGCCAGACTTTGGAGAAGATGTCTATGACAGCTTAGCCAGTTTATGGACTCCCCTCTTGAAGAAAGGGTTAGCCAAAGAGGATAAAGATAGGCTCATGAAGGAGCATCTTATACCCGCCAATTGCAAATTATTGCAAGCTCCGAAGCTGAACGCGGAGATTTCAGCCGCCGTATCAGATATAGTCAGAGGTCGAGACAAAAAATTGGTCGGTTTTCAACAACAACTAGGGAATGGTACCGCAGCAATAAACAAAGCAATGGATACTTTGCTCAAAACAAAGAACAAAGTCCTGGCCTTGAAACATTTAAGCGATGCTTGTCGTTTGTTAACTGATTTACACCATTGTTTGACTAAAGACAGAATTAAATTAATTACCCCGAGTCTGGAAAAGAACTTTCTTCACGTCATTCAAGACTCAGAACGTGATGATACCCTATATGGGAACTCGCTGTCCGAAAAAATAAAAGCCAGTAAGGCCATTGAAAAACAAGGCACTCAAATAAGAAAAACAATGGCAAACCAGAAAAATAGTATTCCCCAACCGCCGGTCACTCATCCTATCACCCAGGGAAACTGGTCAGGACCTCCTCGGTACCCGCTGAACAGGGGGGGGCGGGGAGGTCAGAGGAGACCACCAGTGACGCCACGTCGGTCATATCAATCGCAGTCTCAAGCGCAAGCGAAGAGCTCCTACGCATCGAAGACCCGTGCGGCACAACAGAAATAACCAAGGTACATGCCGGCAGAATACGATTCTTCCTCAGTTGTTGGTCTCACATAACTAGTAACGCAGTTGTGTTATCGTGGTTAGAACACGGTTTCACAATTCCTTTTTGTACTCTTGTGACTCAGCCTATCGTACCTGTTTGTAAGTTTACTTCGGATGAGGCTCGAGATATGCATGTAGCAATCAAAAAATTATTAGAACTAGGGGCTATAACACGTTGTATCCCAACTCATGACCAATACATATCAAAAATATTCTTGGCACCTAAACCTAATGGAGATAAACGATTTATTCTAAATTTAAAATCATTAAATAAATTTATTACAAATACACATTTTAAAATGGAGGATTATAGGACGGCAGCTAAATTAATCCCTCAAGACGGATATTTAGCAACAATTGACCTCAAAGAGGCCTACTTATTAGTTCCTATATCCGAATCCGATCGAAGATACTTACGATTTAATTTTCAGGCCCCTATTTCTAAGAATGTATGTACTTACGAGTTCACTGCTTTACCGTACGGCCTATCAGTGGCACCAAGAGTGTTCACAAAAATCATGAAGGAGGTCATAGCCCACCTTAGAAAACAGGGACACAAATCAGTAATATATTTAGATGATGTATTATGTATAGGTAATACTTACGAGGAATGTATTATTAATGTACGTGAAACCCTAAAACTTCTAGAATGTTTAGGTTTCGTAGTTAATTATGATAAAAGTTCATTAAAACCATCTAAAATATGTAAATTTCTAGGATTCGTGTATAATACACATGATATGTCCTTATCGTTACCTAATGAAAAACGCAATAGCATTAATCAGTTACTTAAAAAGTTCTCGAAGTTGCAAAAATGTACAATTCGAGAGTTTGCGCAATTAATAGGTGTTCTAGTCGCAGCCTGTCCAGCAGTTCGATATGGGTTTCTCTATACTAAATTGTTGGAACGTCATAAATTTCTGGCATTACAACAACATAATAATAATTACGAACATAAGATTAATATTCCCAACACGGTTCTAGAAGACCTTCAATGGTGGCGTAATCATATTTTCACAGCCATGTGTCCTATTAGGAATCAAAGTTATAAAAAAGAAATATATTCAGACGCTTCTAGAACGGGTTGGGGTGCCGTCTGTAGTGGTGGTAAAGCCCACGGTAAATGGAAAACCATAGAAGCGAGCCACCATATAAATTACCTAGAACTTCTGGCCGTACTCCTAGGATTAAAAAGTTTTGCCAGTAATGACTGTAATTGTGCAATATTGTTGAGGGTAGACAATACTACAGCAATAAGTTACATTAATCGTCTAGGTGGAATTCAGTTCCCGCATTTAAATGATCTGACAAAACAAATTTGGCAATGGTGCGAGGAGCGAAATATTTGGTTGTTTGCATCTTACGTAAACACGAAAGAAAATTATGCTGACGAAGAATCCAGAAAGATTAATCCTGATACAGAGTGGGAGTTATCAGATCACGCTTATAAAATTATCAAAAGATACTTTGGTGTTCCCGATATTGACCTCTTTGCTTCTCGCAACAATGCCAAATGTGACTTGTTTGTTTCTTGGAAACAAGAACCAGATGCATACGCCGTAGACGCTTTTACTCTGAACTGGCAATCCAAATACTTTTACGCTTTTCCGCCTTTTTCCTTAATTTTAAAATGTTTACGCAAGGTTATTGAAGATGATGCCAAAGGAATTTTAGTTTTTCCCCATTGGCCTTCGCAGCCATGGTACCCACTTCTACAAAGTTTACTTGACTCTCGTATACTTTATCTGAACCCTAGCAAATTTCTTCTTCAATCTCATTTCAGGGAGTACCATCCGCTGCACAGCAAGCTTACCCTGGGTGTCGCGAGGCTTTGCGGACAGCATTCGCCCGCCGCGGGACCCCGCGCGACTCATTAAATCTAATGATGGCCTCGCTAGCCGAAAATACTATCAAACAGTATAATGTCACATTAAAACTTTGGTGGCAGTATTGTTCCTTGCATAACATTGATTTTTTCAGTGGTACAAAAACATCTGTTCTTTCTTTTTTAACGGAGCAATTTAATAAGGGTTGTTCATATGGCTCCCTTAATAGCCATCGGTCCGCGTTGTCGTTGATTCTTAACTTTAACATAGGTTCCGATGATTGTATAAAACGATTATTGAAAGGAGCTTACAAACTTAAGCCCAATAAGCCCAAGTATACGTTTACTTGGGACCCACAACTGGTGCTCAATTACGTGTCCAATTGGTACCCTAATTTAGAACTAAGTATCGAAAAAATCACTAAAAAGTTAGTTATTTTACTAGCACTCTGCACAGCCCATAGGGTGCAAACTTTTTCCCTTGTTAAATTAGATAACATAACAATAACTCCAAGCGGAGTTAAGATAGCCATAACAGATATTGTTAAGACCTCTGCTCCCGGACGAGATCAACCGGTATTGTTTCTACCATTCTTTCGAGACAATATTAATATATGCCCCTGCTTCAGTCCTCAAAGATTATATTTTTGTAACAAAAAATATGAGGACAACGAATGTAGGAAATCTCTTATTAACTTATAAGAAACCACACAAAGCCGCCACAGCTCAATCTATCAGTCGATGGATTAAGCATGTGATGTCAGAAAGCAGCGTGGACGTGAGTACATTCAGTGCACACAGCACGCGACATGCCGCCACGTCGGCCGCTCGCGTCGCCGGACTCAGTGTCGATAAGATTAGAAAGACAGCTGGATGGACCAGCTCGTCTTCAGCTTTTGCCCGGTTTTATGACCGGCCAATCCTAAGCGATGATGATTTCGCAAACGCGGTTGTATTTCCTATTATAAGTAATTAACTGATTACATTAAGCAATTATTGGTTATTTTTACAATAATTAAGAGTTAAGTTAAGCTGTGATTCACAATACGTTTCAGTTTCATTAATAAAAAGATACATTATCCGAACAAAACTTGTTTCTCTGAAAATCTACTTAGTATACATTATATCTGAAGAATGAAGCGACGAATATATAATAGATGATCAAACGAACTTCCTGAAGTGAAGTTCGATCATTATTATATGAGTCGCTTCATTCGAAGATATAAGAACCCTCCTCTCCCATTATTAAATCACATTCCATAAACTACAGTCATTTTAACCCTGAAAGTTTTGTTCATGACGAATCTCTAAAAAGAATGAACAACGTCAAACAGACTAGATGAATGAAACGCACTGTGGGTAGTAAAAAAAAAAAAAAAAAAATCTACCTACTCTCTGAAATCGTGCGATGTTGCCTGTAGGATAAAGGGACTACTTAGTATACATTATATCTGAAGAATGAAGCGACTCATATAATAATGATCGAACTTCACTTCAGGAAGTTCGTTTGATCATCTATTATTTGTTTGTTTACGAAGTGTAATAGTCCATCGGAATGTCTGTTAATAATCAATTATGATACAAATTATTAACATTTCATCTCAAAATCTCTAACTGTTATCATCAACTCAGCCTGTCGCAGTCCACTGCTGGACATAGGCCTCTCCCAGGCTGTGTCACAACCCCCTGTCCTCCGCCTTCCGCTTCCAGTCAGTCCCAGCCACCTTCTTAAGGTCTTCCGCCATCTAGCTGGGGGGCGTCCCACACTACGCTTGCCGATACGCGGTGTCATCAACATTACATGAACATAACATGGATGTTTATTCTCAGTTCTTCGTCAGGTGCAGACCGATCAGTACACCAACTAAAAGCCAGCAAATTGTTTTGCAGTCTGATACCAACGTTTCCAAGCTCAGGAGGGATCTCCTGAGCTACACAAACAACATCATAACAGGTTTTCGCATGAAAGATTATTTCCGGTATCATGTATTATGGCATTACGGAGTTCAAGAGAGCATAGGTCGTTTACGTAGATCAGGAACAACGTGGGGCCTCGAACACTGCCCTGCAGTACGCTCTCATCATGTTTGATCGCACTGTCGTGCATATAAACTTTTTCCCTATTCACTACTGATCCACTTTTTAACATACGTAGGTACAGCCAGATTTGGAGACTATCTGTAAACCATACAAATATATTTTGTTTCGTGCAGGAATCGAACCCGCGACGCAAAGCTTAGCAGGCAGTGGCTTGGCCACTGCACCATCCGAGCCGACACACCCACATTTGACAAACAAAGTGATTAACAAGAGGTAAGAAACAAAGTTCAAAGAGACTTTTGAACTTTGCCTCTAAGCTCGGCAACAAAGTTAAGTGTTGTAGGTTTCCGAAGACGTTGGTCATGTGGACTAACTTAATAATTAGTGAGTACCACACAGAGTTTACGATACAGACTCTAAACCCACGCCCTGACTCACTACTCATCGCCAATTTATAGATACACAAGTTAAGACCAAGTTCCTAACAAGTTACCTGTACCAAATAGTTGCTAACCAATTTGTTGCTTTATGCCCTCGTCTACATACATACATAGAATAGTATGCACTTCGGGAATCATCTTCTATCTTCGACAACACGACCGCGCTATGCTGAGGTCTGCTATAGAGCTGTTATAACCATGGAGATCTTGCCTATTTTTAGTATTGCCTATACATTGACAACTATAAGTATGCAATTTCAAAATAATTTACAAAACTTTTGAGTGTCAACATAATTATGACGATCTGCGACTTGAGAAGGTAAACCGGAGAAGACTTCATACAGTCGCGCAATGGTAGATGCACTGTTACAAAGTGGGATAATAATAAGCTGGTATTATTATGGTCCAATATCACGAAAGTATAAAATTCAACAAAAAATAAATCAAAAGTCATTTATTCAAAATAGGCTGAGAATCAGCACTTTTTGAACGTCAAAATTACAAAAGACAGTCACCCAAAAACGCCCGCCCTTCACCACTTCCTAGTGCTATCGTTGGGAAGAAGAAGTGGCGCAACAAACTCCCCAGCAGCACAGCTGTCTGTTCAATTAAAAAGAAAATACTTGATTGTATACAATACTAGGTACCTATGTTCGGTAATAAACATTACAAAACAGAACATAAAATTATTAAATTATTTGCCATTGCCATAATATGTCAGCTAGCCACGCCAATATACCAACGAATATAATAAAAACTATACGTACTCAAGCTAAAAAAATAATTACTTAAAATGTAAATAAAAAAGATTACTACCCAAATAAAAGCCTCCAGGCATAAAGGGCGTGACAGCTTACATATTTATGCATTGCTGGGTTCTGTTCACATAGCCGTCACTTAAAGTCACAAAAAGATAAAGTAAGACCATCGATCGACCATCTAAGCTAATCAAAAGTTTGTATGAATGGACGTACCGAGTTACAAGATTCAGAGAAAAGAAGCCTAGCTCTTGCAATCTCAATCTCTCATCCTACAGTAATTAACTTTTAAACTTGACTTTACGTACAGTTGTTCCACTTGAACACTGCAGCCGCACCAACTTGTGTAAACTGTAACTATGTAACCAATCTCGACATTTTCCTGACTGTAAAGGTAAACTTTCTCACTAACTGGGCAAGTTCAGAAGATATTGGAATGATAAATCAATTCTAACATATTTTTAAGTATTTTGGTAACGTGTAAGAATTTCAATATTGCTAAAATTGAGTAAGTATTCTGTTTTCACCATTTTTCAGTATTTTCAAAGTTTTTTGCTTGTAATGTCAGCGAACAATTTACGATAAAAGGGGAAATCAAAGTGAAATAAACGAGGTATTCCACTCAGAGTATTGATTTCAACAGCACTTGCCTGAACCGCACCTAAGCACTTCCACTTACCGCACTGAATCAAAATTCTGCGTGCGGTTGGGTGGATCAGTTTATCAATATTCTACTTTGCACCATTTACTGAAACCTTTTTGATACTCAGCGAACATGTACCTACGGTATTTTTATCTCACGAAGCGACGCGCGCTTTACTTGTGTAAACCGAGTGTACAAACACGCTGTGAATGTGTGCGTGAAGACGAGTAGCGTCTGCACATGACGGCACGGTTGGCGCAGTGGTTAAGCGATTGACTGCTGCGCTGCGTGTCGCGGGTTCGATTCCCGCACGGAACAAATATTTGTATGACCTACATGTATTTGTTCCGAGTCTGGGTGTTTTTCTATCTATAATATGTATGTATTTACAAAAAAAAAAAAATTGTATATAAGTAGTTTATCAGCCATCTTGTTACCATAACACAAGCATTAGGTTGCTTAGCTTGGGACAAATGGTGCTGTGTGAAATGTCCAGGGATATTATTATTATTATAGGACACACACACAGTTCCGACTTCGCCATTGTCTCAGACGGTACCGAGAGCCCCTGTGCTTACATACAAATTAATAGCGTGTTCGTACACTTTTTAACCACAAGTACCTACAGCGCGCACTTCGTGAGTAACATTAGAACCTTTTCATTCGGATTTCTGCGTACTATCATCACCACTGCGTACTATCTACATACATTAGCTATATATGTATTTCTCAGAAGCACTCAAGCTCGTTACATAACACTATTATACTGATTGTTTCTCATGAACTCAAAGATGGCTGCCTAGAATGTACAACATGCCATAATCTACACTGATATTATACAGAAGTAACATTTATGAGTTTGTATGTAGGGGGTAATCTCCGGAACTACTGATCTGATTCAGAAAATTCTTTCACTAATGGAAAGCTCAGTAGTTTTCCATATAAAAATATTTTACATGATGGCACTCAGCAATACCTACAGTTATTGCCAAACGTCATCATGTAGGAAACATGTTCTGTTCAAACAAGAAATCTCATGGGGAGTCGCGGGCAGAAGCTAGAAATGAATATAATAGGTTCGTCTCCTATCGTGCGCGGCGCCGCGGGCGGCGCACTGCTGCTGTCAATACAAGTTTGTTTTAGTTGTATGCATTCCAGATTACAAGAATTGATTTTATAAATTGTATTTCCACGCTTAATACCTGTAGGTATCTACCTACTTGTTTAAAACTGTTATCGCTAAAGTGAGCGATAGTTTTGGATGAATTAGAGAGAGATAAACTAAGGTAGGCAGAAAATTACGTCCAGAGAAAAGAAGATGTTCTTAAAAAATGTAGAACTAAAGATCCATGTTCAGTGTTTCCATTTTATTATCAAAGTCATTCATTGAAATTAAGCACTGAATCAGCACTTTTTGAACGTTAAAATTACAGAAAACAGTATCTCCAAACCGCCCCGCCTTTCACTACTTCGTAATGCTAGAGCCGGGAACAAGAGGTGCAACCACCTCCCCATCAGCACAGCTGTCTGGTTCAGAGCACGTCCCATAACAGAAGTGGGCGAGGAATAAATATTTTGTTATTATTTTTCATAAACTTCACTGGATGTTAGCTTTCACAGGAAACGATAAATAAATATTGTTTATCACAAAACTTATATTCTGGGAAGGCTTTATTAGACACACAGATGACGGGATTTCACGCCAACACGTCGATACTCTGAAAACAACATTGTTCTATTACAGCGGAACCCGGATTTAGGGTACTTTGCGAGCGGGTGTGGAAAATAACAGAGCTTGTTTTCAGCAAGTTCTAACGAATTAGGTTGGAAGTTTAACATTTATAGGCACATATTTCAGATAAAATTACAATGCCTACTCATAGTTGCTCCGAGGACGTAGGTACTAGTAGAATTAAAGCATTGCAAAAATTATACTTGTAATTCAAAATATCTCTTATTTAAAAAATTGCGACTTTAGGTTTTATGTGTTTAAACACTTTCACTAGAAATTCTAGAACCAAGACATTAGACCCCTAAATAGAAAAAGTTAAGTCTTGGTACAGTCAGGGCAGCAACGAAAGTCAAATTCAAATCGTTTATTTCAAGTACGCAGGTAATAAGATGCACGTTTGAATGTCTAAAAAAGTCTATGAACACTCAGTTCAGTTCAGTCTTGTTCAGTTCAGTTGACTTCAGTAGTTTTATATTGTATTCCATTTTGTATTGTAGTCGTATATTGAGCAAAATATTAAATAGCTCTCAGCTATTATTATATTAAAATGTTTTTTTAATTTTTATTTATTTATCCTACACTGTCCCACAGCTGAGCAAGGGCCTCCCCCAAATCCTTCCATGCATCCTTCTCTAGCGCCACCTCGATCTAACCCTTGCGGTACGCGTTTATTCAATAATTTTGTGTAAATTTTGATGATAGTATAAAAGTTCATGGACTTTAGTTGGACCGTCCTCGAAATTAGGAACCGAATATCCAACAAGGAGCGAAGTTATTACAGTTCGTACTCACACGTCGAAAGTAATTGTAACTCCATTGTCGTCACCTCCGTCTCCCGTCACACGGTGACAAGAACAAAGCGATGGCGGGCGTCGCGTTGTGCCGAACTCGAACTAATTCAATTTTATTTCGCTCAAATAACGAACGAGCTTGGTCTGCCCACCCCCTACGGTTAGCAGGGTGACGTGTTGGAAGATTCTCGTTAAATATTATTTGAATCCATTTCGTGTGGTGAATGGAGACCCCGTGTGATTAATTTAGTGAAAGAATAAGTGTGTTCGTTCGTGTCGTATTAATGACGGTTTCTACGGAAATTACAAATTAAATTGAAGTTCAAAAGGAATAATCTTCTCTAATGAATTCCTTGGCTTAAGTTGACACCTGACTCAATTGGAAATGCTGTAAACAATTTATTTTATTTAAGGCCTCTAGCTTAAAGCCCTAATATTGTAATATTGTAAACAATTATGTTAATCTCAGAGCACGAACAGGATGCCTACCATGATCTAATTAAAAACGATTCAAAAGCAAGACATTTCAGTTTAGGTTCCTAAACTGCATCGCTTCAAAGTCGTACCATGACGTCCAATACGCTCAGCGGCATTTGGATCGTTATAAGTGAATGAAAGATCGCAATGTGTGGCTGAGCCGCGTTTGAAACGTTTTTGGTGAAAAAGAGACAACGCTATTATTATCAAATAAGTTTGCTTCGCGCACATTTTAGTGTCAGACACGTTCAGAAGCAAGTAACATTTTATTTGTTCTTCAATCAGTATCATTACTTTAAAGTAAAACAGACACTCAACAGTTGTTTTTAAGATTCCACGTTTATTTTGGTAACTATTGTTACAATAATTCTTTGTCATTGTAGATATTTATTTACGTTTTGCTATTTATTTATGCGAAAAAATATTTCTATTTCGACGTAATAAAACAACGTTTTTGGGCATAGTGTGAGGCAGAATCTTCTAAAAAAAACTCAAATAAAAGTAGTTCATCAGACATCTGTTAAACAAAAACAAATGCATGTAAAATAGGTATTTTAGACTTTAAAAGAAAGATTATAGTACACTTACATTGGTTTCTGTAAAATTCCACTAATATAGCACTAAAAAACTTCGTTTTCGCCAATAATTCACCAAACGTTTCAGTTTATGTTAGAGAAATAGTAACTTTTATTGAATCGCTTATTTTGACAGTTAGCGTTTCAGTTTGAGCTGCTCTATGGACGTCATGGTACCAAACACAGTACAAAATTGAATGAATGAAACCAAAACTTGCGACTCAGTTTGGGATAATCGCTGTCAGATGGCGTGGCCTAAATTGAATCGTTAAACTGACGTCATGGTACGAATTAGACGAACAGTTCAGTTTAGGTCCTAAAATGGATCGCGTTAAAAGGTCGTGGTAGGCCTCAGAGCAGGTGTGCCCAGTCGTGACGGCCCCGACGCACGAGTTGTATGTCGTGGGTTCGAACTCAGGCAGGCGCTTTACTTTGTGTTATTTATTTCATCACCACTGCTCTCAAAAACGGTGAACGAAACCATCGTGAGGAAACCGGAATGTCTTAGAAGCAACAATTCGCCGACATGTGACATTAACGACCCGCACTGGACCCGCGTGCTAGACTACTGCCTGCTCCCTCTGACAGGGAGGAGGCCTGTGTCGCGGCAGTGGGGGGTATTATAGGCTGATTATGCTACAGGCACGCGGGTTGAAGACTTTTCACACGTTTTTGTCCCATATTACTTTTAATGCAACTTCCCGAGAAGAGCTGGACACTGGCTGGAACTGGCGACATGTGGGAGTACTATAGGCACACCTCTGCCTAAACTTTAGGGACACAGGCGTGATGGTATGTTAATCAAATTTAATTTGAAAATTGTAAAAGCAAAAAACAATACAACACTCTCCGTGCTAGTACGTACAACTACTCGTATGTACTATAACCTACGTATTTATGTACACAATGTACTTTAATTGTTCGGCTATACGTAATCGATATGTTACATAACTGTGGAGGCTTGTTATTAGCAACTTGATAATGTGTTGTTATACCTATTATTTGTAATTAGTCTGTAAGCCTTCTTAAAAGTAATCTATAATTCAAAGTTCTGACTGACTGACTGACTGAGACATCAACACACAGCCTAAGGCGCAGGTCCTAGAGACATGAAATTTGGAGGGTGTGTTCTTCGTGACGAGCAGGTATCTACTAAGAAAGGGTTTTTCGAAATTCCACCCCTAAGAGGGTGAAATGGGGGGATTTTGTTTGTATGGAAAAACTTATTCCTTGAGTTAATAAACTTGAAACTTGGCACCAATACTAATCTAAGTAAATTATGAAGTTTGCCATTTTATGTTTTTCTAAACTACCCCCTAAAAGGGGATTGGAGGGTTTCAAAGTTTGTATGGATGAATTTTAGCGCGCGGTCCGATTAACTCGAAACTAAGTATTTATACCTAGAATCGAAAGTAAAGAAAAACAGGATTTTTCGAAAATCTACCCCTACCTAACGGGTTGAAAATGGTTAGATAATTTTACAGGGGAGGCTTATAATGCGTGGCTTCATTAACTCAGAAATTGGTGTAAATAATCTTTGAAACAAGTTATGAATTGATCGCGACGATAGGTCGTGGTGGAGCAAAATGAAATTAGCGGACTGTATTACAAGTATAATGAGTAAATGATATAAAATTACAACGGTCGGTAAAAATATGAAAATAAGAGCTATTAAGACGCGCAAGCGCAGCCGTGCACGCGGGAGAGCAACAGCTGACTGTCGTGGCGGTGTGGCGCGGGGGCCCGCGCTCGGCCGTCAGCCGGCTGGCTCCCCGCTGTCCCCGCACCCCTCGTTCACTGCCGCCAGCGCGCAGCGATGTTGAGTGGAGCGCGAGCGGTCTCAACTCTCAACAGAATACATCCCAAACGATTTTCAAAATTCCACCCCTTGTGGGTGTGAAAAGCGGGGATACGGCTTATATGAGAAATCTTATTAATTTCGTTAATAAACATGAAACTTGGCGAGAATACTCGCCTAAGTAAGTACCTAATAAAGTTTATTACTATAACTTTTTCAAAACTACCCCTTTTTTTTTTTTTTTTTTTGTGGATGGGAAATCATCAAACTACCCCTCAAAGGGGGCTATAGGGGTGTTGAAGTTTGTGTGGAAGTAATTGAATGCGCGGTCCAATTAAGTTGAAACTCAGTATTAATACTTTAGACAGAAAATAATTAATAGTAAGTATGTAAAGTAGTCGAAAATTGACCCCTGACGAGGCCGATTCCGATCGATTCAGTAGTTTAGCCGTGAAAGCGTTACAGAGTTACTTTCGAATTTATAATATTAGTATACAGTATGTTAAATAACAGAGGGCGTTCCCTTAAACTCGCTAATCTATATCATTAATAGATTAAAATAAAAATATCAGCATAGAAAAATAAGCATAAAATAATCCGAAATCAAAAAAATAATTAATTGACAATAATCTCGAAACCAATTAGGTCGCCGCACACGCGGCCCGTCATTCATAAATAAATTGCGACGTTGCCGTCCTTCAAGTACGCGTTCACAGAGTGTTTCTTTTACGTATAAATTCAACATTTTTTTGTGAATATTTTAATATTAAAAAAAAATAAAACATTTTCTTTTCGAATGGTAATATTTTTTTCATCCCACCATCTCGGAAAGAGTATTTTTAATCTTCAATATCTGAGTGGAAAAGCCGTTTTTATTCTCTAGAGGATAAAGTAAATTGAATTTAGAACATCGTGTGCACTAAGTTTGTGAATTAAAAAAAACATTAAACCTATTTACTGCTACCTCTATGGTGCCGAATATATCATACAACTTTTTTTTAATTTGTTAAAAACTCAGACTCGGAACCTTCTTGGTGTTCTTTTTTCAATTTGCTTTGTACGCGGTTCTTTACGCGGCATTTTTTCACGTCATTGTTAAACCTTATATTAAAAACAAGAAACTTGAAAACAAAGTGAAAAAACTAAAATGAGTGATTCTAGCGACGAGGAAGTTTGCTTGACGCCAACAGAATTGACTGAAACTGTTAATAATGCGCAAATGAGCTTTCTCCCTCAACAATCACGCGAGAAGTATTTAAAACAGTACGATATGTTCAACACGTGGCGACTAGCAAAAGGAGCCAAAACTTTCTCAGAAAACGTTTTGCTGGCATATTTTATAGAATTATCCGAGAACAAGAAAGCAAGCACTCTATGGAGTACGTATTCGATGCTAAAAGCAACAATAAAGATGAAAAAAGACAAACATATCGATACCTATCCTAAATTAGTGGCATTTTTAAAAAGAGCCTCATCTGGTCATCAACCAAAAAAATCGAAGGTTTTCACAGTATCTGATATTGAAAAGTTTCTTAACGAAGCACCCGATTCCGTATATTTGGCGGCAAAAGTAAGTCAGTTGCACATTCAGTATCTACTTAAGCATATTAATCTCAATTAAATAGTATACTAAGTAGATGTTGATAGGCATAATTATGCGTTCATATCAATTTTATTCATTTATCTACTACAATACTCTTTACGTTACAGGTTGTTCTTATTATTGGAATAAACGGAGCATGTCGAACTAATGAACTAACACAACTTAATGTCAAAAACATTGAGAAACATTCAGATGACTTACTATTAATTAATTTACCTAATACAAAGACAAAAAGAGACCGCAACTTCGTCATTCGCAAGGAATACGTAACGATTGTTGAGAAATATCAAGCCTTACGCCCGCCTAACACTCCAATCAATCGATTTTTTCTACAGTATCGCAATGGAAAGTGTGTTAGACAGCCTATGGGTACTAATAAAATTGGCAGTACATACCTATCCCACGAGAAATAGCAACATTTCTTGAACTTCCAGAACCCCTGTTGTACACGGGTCATTGTTTCCGACGAACTTCAGCCACACTTTTGGCTGATTCCGGAGCTGATCTCCTGTCCCTTAAGCGCCACGGAGGCTGGAAGTCCAATGCAGTTGTAGAGGGATACATAGAGGATTCCATCCAAAATAAGTCTGAAATATGTGAAGGCATCGTAGGAGCCATTACACTGAAAGAGCCTCAATCGGATCCTTGGACTGGCCCTTCTACATCAAAAATAAGCCGTTATGAAACACCTAACCATCTCCCTCTCTCTCCAACATTCACGCCAAGGGAATCCGATGAATCGGTACAACTATTAAGTATGACAGATAGTTTACCGAAAAACAGTACACAAGTGACTAACACCAATATTACAGTACCAAACAAAAATATTACACTCAATTTAAATAACTGTAGCAAAGTTACTTTAAAATTTTCTTAATTATACCTTAGTATTATTTTGTTATAATTTAAAGATTATTCTGTAATACTAATTTTGAATCACTCGCTGCGCTCGTGATTCAATTTTAGAATCCTTCGCTTGCTCGGTCATCAAAATTGAACACGCGGTTAAAAAGCAACTTTGCACTCTTGTATAACAAATAACTATTTTAGCATGTATGGAAGCTATACTATTGCGGGTTAACGGGAACGCCCTCTGTTAGTTAACATACTGTATAATGCATTAGTTTCGAACAAAGATTCCCATAAAAAAGATTATAGTGAGTCAATCTTAAAAGATAGACATATGCCGTCGCGGACTTTATTTAGAACTTTTAAAGAGGAACAATTCCATCATACATGATTTCTGCATAACTTAAACCGTTTACGCAGCGCACGCAACGGAAGCTCTCAAAGAGGAATCATTTATCCCGTTTTTACAACATTTTCCATTGTTGCTCGTCTCCTATTGGTCGCAGCGTGATGTAATAATGCCAGTGCCTAAAGCCTTTCTCAATAAATGGACTATCTAATCTAATGCGCTTAACAGACCAACTCTTCAGTTTAGATAAATCGAGAAGGTCATCAATCCGATTCAGAAAAATGACGTATTTGCACAACGCCATCTATATTCGTTCATCTAAATAAATTGAAATAAATGATTTGAGTTTGAGTTTATACAACTGTTTAGGCAGCGCTTGCAAATAATTCTGTTTTAAGAGGTATTTCCTTCCGACTTGCTAGACAAAAGTTGTGATAGCTCAGCTAAATGCATGATGTAAACATAATTTATAGCCTTTAACACTCACACATAATGTAGCTTTCTACCAGTAAAAACATTTTTAGAATTGAATCATTAACTCCGGAGATTACCTCCTACATACAAACAAACAAATTTTACCTCTTTATAATATTAGTAAGTATAGATTGTGTGTTAAGGAAATTTTAGTCTACGTTGGCACATATGTATGTACTGACAGGTTGCTTGGTTAGCGCCTAGAGCCTAGCGAGTCACCTGTGAACTGAAACGAACGGTCCTCTAAACAAGACGAAGGGCTGTACTTCGGAAGAGCCGAAGTTTAGCTAACAAAATAGTAATAGAATCAAAGAGATTTAGCAGAAATGTAACTATTGGTCCAAATGGATAAATGATACCTACCTAGTATATAAATATATATATATATACGAGTACTATATCTTCTTCGATTATTGCATTTACTTTTTTCACTCCCGGTCACACTCACGGTCCACCCTCAGGGTCGGTAGAGCGATGATATTCAGAGGGTGGCTGGGAGCAGCTGGATTAGAGTTGCCGAAAATCAAGCTGAATGTCGTGCAATTGGAGAGGCCAAAAGGAACGAAGGATCAAAGCCAAAATATACATATACATATATAATATATAACTCAAAGGTGACTGACTGACTGACATAGTGATCTATCAACGCACAGCCCAAACCACTGGACGGATCGGGCTGAAATTTGGCATGCAGGTAGATGTTATGACGTAGGCATCCGCTAAGAAATTCTACCCCCAAGGGGATAAAATAGGGGATGAAAGTTTGTATGAAACTTTGTCAATTTTAAACCGATCGGGCTGTATACTTCTTAACGCGAGCGAAGCCGCGGGCAAAAGCTAGTATACCTATAAAGTACAACACTACACTGTTACTTTTTACCAACGCGCCTCCCGTGTCAGAGTATCAAAAGTCAAAACATTCCATGGCTCCCCAGTTCGCTAAAAGTATCCGATGGCCGTAACATTCCAACAACCTATTATTTTGTTAATTAAAAACATTCCACAATTGCTACAGAACTCCAATTGCTATCGAGTTTATCATCATTCATCATCATTTTCCTGCCCTTATCCCATGTTATTTGGGGTCGGCGCAACACGTTTTCTTCTTCCATTCTCCCCTGTCAACCGTCACGCTATCATTCACTCCCTTCTCTTTCATATCATTCCTCACACAATCCATCCATCTTTTCTTCGGCCTTCCTCTCCCTCTCCATCCATCAACATGTATATTCATCACTCTTTTAGTCACATGCGTTTCGTCCCTTCTCATCACATGCCCATACCAAGCTAAACGATTTCCTTTCAACTTTTCTGTCACTGGCGCCACTTTCAAACTTCCTCTTATATACTCATTTCTTACTTTATCCATTCTCGTCACTCCACACATCCATCTCAACATTCTCATCTCTGCTGCATGCAATCTTCTTTCATCCGTCTTCTTCACAGCCCAGCATTCAGACCCATAAAGTACGACAGGCCTTATCACAGACTTATAAATTTTCCCCTTTAACTTGAGGGGCATCCGTGGGTCGCAAGTTGTTCCTGTGACCTGTCGCCATTTCATCCATCCTGAGTTGATCAGATGCGTTACGTCTCGGTCTACTTCGCCATCTCCTTGGACAAGCGACCCGAGGTACCGAAAGTCGGAGCAGATCGATAAGGGCGTTCCGGCGAGAGATATGGGCCAAGGACTGGAGAGACCGCCAAAATCGCAAAACAGATACTCCGTTTTGGTCCGACTTACTCTCAGGCCAACGGTCTCGAGTCTTTCCCACCACCCTTCCAATCTGCTCTGGACCTCTAAGCCGTTCTGAAACCAGCACAATGTCATCGGCGAACAGCATACACCAGGGAGCCTCCTCTTGGATATCCGATGTAAGGGCATCCATTATCAGCACGAAGAGGTACGGGCTGAGTGCTGAACCCTGGTGCAAGCCGACAGGCACATCGAAGCTGCCAGTAGTGCCCACTGTAGACCGGACTTGGGTACTACATCGACTGTACATCGCTCTAATCAACTGCACATACTTCCCTGGCACGCCTTTCTCCTTCAGCGCCCACCACAAAACTTCACGAGGCACTCTGTCATATGCCTTTTCGAGGTCAACAAATACCATGTGCAAGTTCTTATGCGCACTTCTGTATTTCTCGCACAGCTGGCGGATAGCAAAGATGGCATCTGTTGTTCCTCGACCAGGCATAAAACCGAATTGGTTTTGCTAAATTTCACTCTCTTCTCTCAGTCGCCTTTCAATAACTTTCTCCCAAGCCTTCATACTATGTGACATTAGCTTTATTCCTCTATAGTTGTTGCACTCCAGCACATCACCTTTGTTTTTAAAGATGGGCACCAGCGAACTGTTACACCATTCGTCAGGGATGGCTTCTTCCAGCAACAACTTATTGAAGAATAAAGCTACCCACGTCCATCCATCTACCCGTAATAGCTTCCATACTTCAACTGGTATTCCATCCGGACTTTATCAATCAAGCACTATGTCACTACATCTACATAATATTTCATTCTAGTTCTCATCATTGAAGACTGGGTGTCATCTAATGAAAACTATTGTCCATACTCGTCCATTGTGGACAGAGCCATCTGCACACAATGGCAGCAGATGGCGCCTGCGCCTTGTAACATATAGAGCGAGGAGAAAGAATGATGGCGGGATGAACGGGACTGTTCTTATTCTTTTTAGGTTAAAAGCGATTTGATTGATTATTGTGAATGACTCGCGAAAAGTTTAGGAAGGTAAAATGGCCTGTATTGTTTCCAGGACTCAATAGGTAATCTGATGTGATTACCTATTTAGTCATGAAAAAATTACGGGCTATTTTGCCTGGACAGAAAAGCTACTTCTGACGCAGAGAGGTCAGAACTGTGAATCACCATCACCATGCCAGTTCATCGTACGTTGGCACTATATAATCTGCTATTATAATCATAGAGGGCTAATGTGATTGGCTTTTGGCCGTGTTTGTCGAACTAAATGGCTAGAACTTTTCTGAGTTGTGAGAAAACCTAGATATATAATCGTGTAGGTAAAAGTTGGATTTTATGAAGTCGTCAAAACGAGACCAAACTCATTCCAGCTTTAAACTTTGACTAACTATTTCAGCGAGCATCAGCACTCGCTCCAGTCACATTGCAATCTATGAGTAGTGGTTCCTATAGCGCAGTGCACAGATTGAATGCCTGCATTTGAATACCACCGGCGACACATAATGCCGTGAATGAGCTGACCGACCTTGCGCCGCTAACGGGAGCTACCCGACGTGACCACGCGCTCACAAACTAATAGAATAGAATAGATTTTATTTTTCTTACCACAAATTACAGCTTAAAGTTAAATTAGTCTACTTATGATACAATTTTGTACTTAATTAATTTGTGGAAGACTGGTGCCTAAACTAAGTTTTTTACAAAACCTGTAAATCAGGTCACCAGGCCCCCTTAACAAATTATTTAATTCAAGTATTGTACTGAAGACGTTTTGTTTGAAATCGCAGTAGTATGAAATCATTAAAAAATATGCCATTTATTAAAAAATATTAATAGAAATAATGCTACTAAGATTTTTATTTATTTTTTATGCAGGAAACATGCAAAGGATGTATGAGAGTGTAGGGTGCATGATGTGTATGTGGGAGTGAGGGTGTGTGTATGAGTATGTGGAAGTGGGGTGTGTGTATAAGGTTGCGTTCGTTATTTTGTGAACACTAAATTAGGATATGGTCAACTCAAACTATTTATTTCAAGGAAACCAATTACAGGCACTTTTGAATTGTCAAGGGTCGGTCAGTCAAAAAGATGAAGCTAGTTGTTATGGTAGTGAAAAGATCTTCAGTTTGGGCGAAATCTAAGGAAAGAAGCCATTAAGTCAATGTTCTTTTAAGCGTTGTTTTGCTTAGGATATGTGTTGAAAGTAGCTGTTATTTAGTTTGTTACAAATTTAGTTTTAAATGGCCTAGATTGGCATACGCTCCTTCTTCTTTTGCGCATATCAATGTTTTTCTGGGAGACAAAAACAGGGATAATAGATCGTTGTTTTAAAGCAACATGTAGAATAAAAAGCTGACGAATTGAGAGGACATTTGCTGAGTTATAAATTTCTTTAGTGGGATGACGGAAGGGAAGAGACAGTGCCACCTTTAGAACCGCCCTTTGAGCCCTTTCGAGAGGTAAAAGGGTTGTTTTAAATGTACCCCCCAATAAGTAATGCAATATGTCAAAAGCGATTGACACAACGCACAATAGACAGATATTAGTTGCTTGGAGTTCAGAACCGACCGAAGACTCCTAAATACAAAGATGAATTTGCGAATTCTACTATAGTGAGACAACTAATATGAGCAGCAAAGGTAAGTCTAGAATCCAAGGTAACACCCAGGTACTTAATAGTGTTGACCTTCTGCAGTTTGGAACAGGAGCAATCACCGTTTTGGGGAAAAAGACAGGTGTGAGCAAGTATTTTGAATGACTGTACGGATGGCTGCTGGTTATTTTTCAGTGTAAAAGTGATGAATTTAGTTTTTTCGGAATTTAAAGTGAGAATATTATTTTTAGCCAATCATGCACCACACTAAACCCAGTCTGAGCATAGTGATAAACACTTTCCCACGAATCTTCCCCAAAAAGGAGAGCTGTGTCATCTGCGAAACGAACGAACGAAACTTACGCATGTACACCTTGCCATGAGCAGACCAACAATGCTTGTATTTATGTTGTGAGGCAAACTGTCGTGCTTGGAAAAATATCTTACGAAATTTTGCGGGGAGGTTGTCGGATATGTACACCGGTACCTGCGGGCCCGGGACACGCAGCTGGGTTGAGTTCAGCTTACAGTTTTTATTAATTTTTATTAAAATTCCTGACTGATTTCAGTATTTTTGACTTTTGTAAGACCGTAGTGAAATCAACTATTATGTTGTTATATATGTCTATTATGTTGTGATAGATGTCTTTTACATCCGATTCAGTAATAGGCAGATCAAGAACACTACCAACATATTTGACTGCATTTATCAAATCCGAGTGAGATTCCTTTTCTGTTTTTGGGATATTTTTTATTTCAATACATGTGATTTTTTGTTGTTTTTCAAGTTCATCTACCCTATCATCAAGATGCCTGGTGTATTCTCGATTTTGCTTTCTCTCAACTTCGTATTCTTCTATTTTACTTAGGGTAGCAATAAAACGAGTGACTGTAAATTACAATTTTAAGTGTCAAAATTAATTAATTTGGGATATATAATTACTAAGTGAGCGACTGACTGTAAGTGACGAAAAATCAACAGAATAGTATCTTACAAACATTAATTTGAGTTACTTAAAATACAAAATGAGCAGCTTCATAATATTTGAGCGACTTAATATTTGTTTGAGTGTCAACGTTACGTCCTGCATTTTTTTCAATATTTGGCAAATGTATTTTTTATACTGAGCGGCATTTTATCTTAAATGAAGTGTTTCGAATACAAAAACCACTTTGAAAAATACACTAATGAGCAGAGTATAAGGAGCTCACATTCGATTTTTCCTATAGCAAAATGTTTCTGGCGTTATGTGGTCACAGTTCTAACCTAACCTAACCTAGCTTTTTCGATTTCGTCGCTCACTTAGTAATGTAGTCGCTTGGATAAAATTTTAATATATGAAATGGATTTATCACAATCCACTTTTTGTAAGCTTGTTCTGGATTTTATTCGTCGTTAGTTTAGTTAATTTTTCGCTTACTCAAATTCATACCGCTCAAGTTATTAATACAGTATGTCATCATCAGTCGCAAAGCTTTTTTTAATCGCTCGTTTTATAATTCCCCTTTTACTTATCATGTCATCGATCGTGTTTTTTTGCAGTGAAATCTACAGAGTCTTGTAATTTGCTGTATTGGATTTTTATTTCTTGTAGCGCCGATTCCATGTTAGAGTAGAATCGAGTTTGTTCCTTTTTTAGATCTTTAATAACACCCGATATTTCATCTCTAAACTCGTTCATACTGAGCAGATGTCTTGTCTTGTTCCTCGCGTTTCCTTTTATACTACGTATACTACTGGTAATGTTTGACAAATCCGAGATGTAAACTTCACTTAGTTCCGAATACGCATTTATGTTTGGCTCAGATTGGTGGTGGACTGGAGATTGTTTACTTGATACGGCTGGCGACTTCGGTGGAGTGCGATTTATTTATGCTCGTTGATTATTTTAGTAAAATTTTATGATACATAAAATTTTACAATTCCGAAAACAGATGTCTACTCGAGACACATTATGTATAGCCCAGCGTGATTCACACCAGTTTTTGGCTTGAAGTTCAAATAAAGTAAAGTAATGCAGCCCGTTTATTATGTTACTTTTGAATTGACGGCGGATTGAGTGACGGCACGGTTGGCGCAGTGGTTAAGCGATTGACTGCTGCGCTGCGTGTCGCGGGTTCGATTCCCGCACGGAACAAATATTTGTATGACCTACATGTATTTGTTCCGAGTCTGAGTGTTTTTCTATCTATAATATGTATGTATTTACAAAAAAAAATTGTATATAAGTAGTTTATCAGCCATCTTGTTACCATAACACAAGCATTAGGTTGCTAAGCTTGGGACAAATTAGTCCAGGAGGAATCGGCGCATGAGTACCGAAAACTATTCCACCTCAATTTTTTTACGTGATCCTCTTCAAATTGCCCTACTGATGATATAAATGCATGTTGCCATGGGGCAACCCGGTGCCATATTGTTTAAACCGAAATTGTTTAAACAATTGCAAGGAATTGTTATTTTTCAACCGGACAATTTTTTTTTATATTTTTTATCGAAATACCAATAAAAAAGGTCCTATTACTTTTCACGATAAAGTTAATATTTTCAAAGATATGAATTTTTTAAGGTTTGAAAAATCTCAAATTTGGGTACTTTCGACCCATGAAAAATTTATTTAAAAGAAAAAAAATATATAAGTAATATTTTTTTTTCAATTCTCTATACAATAGTTAATAATATTGTTAATAGAGATTTAAGAAAATTTCATTGTTTATATCTGTTTTTTAATTGTTAACTTCGCGCGCTCACAAGTATGCGCCGCTTACCTTTAAGTATCGCCGTCTCTCTCTGACTCATGCGCTGCATCGGCCTCTCTGTGTCTTGAATCATTATTTATCATTTATCTTAAAAACTATTACTACACAGAGAGGCCGATGCAGCGCATGAGTCAGAGAGAGACGGCGATACTTAAAGGTAAGCGGCGCATACTTGTGAGCGCGCGAAGTTAACAATTAAAAAACAGATATAAACAATGAAATTTTCTTAAATCTCTATTAACAATATTATTAACTATTGTATAGAGAATTGAAAAAAAAATATTACTTATATATTTTTTTTCTTTTAAATATATTTTTCATGGGTCGAAAGTACCCAAATTTGAGATTTTTCAAACCTTAAAAAATTCATATCTTTGAAAATATTAACTTTATCGTGAAAAGTAATAGGACCTTTTTTATTGGTATTTCGATAAAAAATATAAAAAAAATGTGTCCGGTTGAAAAATAACAATTCCTTGCAATTGTTTAAACAATTTCGGTTTAAACAATATGGCACCGGGTTGCCCCATGGCAACATGCATTTATATCATCAGTAGGGCAATTTGAAGAGGATCACGTAAAAAAATTGAGGTGGAATAGTTTTCGGTACTCATGCGCCGATTCCTCCTGGACTAAATGGTGCTGTGTGAAATGTCCAGGGATTTATTATTATTATTATTATTAATTTAGGAGAAGTTCTAGTTCGTATTTCACACGTATCACACAGTTTTTTCACAGATTGTCACTTGCACACTCAAGTTTAGTATTGTAGGGTTTAATAACATTAATTAACACTTTTTCATCGGATTTTGAATTATAAGTTTCGTGAGCGCTGGTAGCACGTCCGTTCACAACAACGTCCGGCGGGGTCGGAGAAAACAAGAAACTAAAACATGAACTAGTTCACATTTCTTTATAACATTGCTAAGTAGTAGTATTTCTTGTAAAAGAGAAGCTTCGCGTTGTTTTTTTATCTATAATTTTATAAGCTTTTATTTAGGTTCACCTGTTCCGGTGTCTGTAATGAAATTTTGCAAGTTAAATTTGACCCACTTCTGTTTCCGATTGAACTGTTTTTCATTCATATGTAAATCGTATGACATTGTAATATTATTATGACATGGAGTTGACCTGATAATGAGCGTCCTTCTTACACTTTAACACAAGCCTCAAGCTTTTAAGAAAGAAAATGTATGTTGCTATGTTTGCGGAAGTTTTATTTAGTACGTAAAAAGTTCATCAAAAGTTTGTTTTAAAAAAAATCGTTAATTGCCACCAAGCTGCATTAGATCTTATCCAAACAGGTACTTTAAATGTTGTCTCCAAATTAATGTCGACCGTATATTATGCAGGCAGTAAAATAACTCTGGTTGCATTTGAACATTCAACCGTATTTAGAATAAGCTTACATATTATTTCGAATAGGTTTTTTGTTTCGAAAAAACAGAGATATAATAGGAGCGTTATGTAAACACGTTCGCATGGAATAAACATAATAATAAACATAATCATTATAACTTGTATCATTGTATAGTGCCGATAGTTGTACCTACTGGGTTTCTTACCTGTTTTTGGAAGGATAGTGGAGAATTTGCAGACGCGACATTTAGTTTGTTTCTCTGTTGCAGGTCCTAGTCAAGGCTAAGGTAGTTTTGGGCGGGCAACGCAACGCAAAAATCCTCCTTCAGCACTTTCTTACATTTTCTATGGACCAACGTAAATTACAGACGGGATCCATAATAATAATAATAATCCATGATAATCCCATCTTAATTTTTGTATGCATATGGATTGCTCTGCGGCCGTTTTCGACTGTCATGTGCTTGGCTTTACACTCCTAGAGAAGCTATCAGTGGAAACATGCAGTCAAGCAAACTGGAACGCTTGACACACTTTGGAACAGCAAAACCGATTAAGTACCCGGGCGAAGTAAACAAATAAACAAACTTCCCCATTCAATAACATCAGTATACACACTTTACCATATTACAAAGCTAACCTACCACAACAAAACAAACTTGTTTACAAAGTGCAGTTACATAAAAGTGTTGACGCTACTCCGTGGTGCGGGTCAGCGGCCGTGTCGCCTGCACCGCGGCGGCGCGGCGCGGCGGCGTGAGAATTGTTTACCTACCCGATGCTATCGCAGTAGAACGTGAAGGGTGTTGTTATTGTCGATAGTATTGTGTTCTGCGCAGCTTCGAGCTACTCGCGAGCTGTTGTAAACAAATGACATTCTACTAGTAATTCATTTAATTGTATCGTAGCTTTGATTTTCGAGTTAATTGTTTTCTTTTACAGTACTAACTGACTAGTCTGAGAAGAAAGGCCGAAACAAACTCAGAGGTCACAGTCTGTTTTAAATTCCAGACATAATTTTGGTAGTCAAAGTTAAATCATTTATTTTAAATAGGCACATAAAAGGCACTTTTGAACGTCAAAACTTAAATTAAAATAGAATTGATTCTAGTCACCCCTTCCAAAAGGTAGTTTTCGTATGGAGAAGAATGGCCAAGAAACTCCACCGTTAGATCATGTAGATTGATGTCTGAAATGGTCTTTTCAGGAGAGAGCCACACAGATTGAGTGGACTTGTCCAGTCAGTGCACGCATTCATCAGTCCGATATAGATACAGCAGTGGACATATTTCAGCTGAAATGATGATGACATGTGAGTCATTCAACTTAGGTATGACAGAAGTGGTGATACTGTACACGTGCCTACCCCTTCGGGGAATACAAGCTTGTTGTTAAGGTCTCCTAAAGATGGTAGTTTGCACAATAGATTACAGTTCGTATTACGGCGTCTAACGGTGGCCATTGCAAGCTCACTGCACCCCAGGGCGTCGGCACAGCTGGTCTAACATCCTCGCTGACTGGCTAATCCTTTCTGCCTGACCTTATCTCGTATAGCCGGCGCTGATAATAAGGAAGAACAGTCTAGTTAGAGGCAACTGTACCTACTTGACGCAAGTATTACTTTACGGACATTCAAAACTGCAATCTGCACCCTTATTACGTAACACACTATCAATCTAGATCTGAATCATTCTGAAGGAAATACAATTCATTATTAATCCATTGCTTCAAATGTTCAAAAAATTTGTCTACTCAACAACGTAAATAACGCAATGAATATTGTTGAACTGTCAAAATTAAATCCATTGCTACTGACAGTAATATGTTACGGTTACCTGACTGATAGATCTGGAATGTATCTCAAGGCTGCAACTGTTTCATTCAGATTGTAATTTTTTTCAGAAAGACTTTAATTTAATTCAGATCAATAAATTTTGGTATGTCTTGGCGGCATCCAACTCAGAGGCACACATGTACGTATAGTTAACCAGGCGTACCTCTACTACCTACAATGTGGTACAGAAGCACTTCATGTTAGCGTTAGTCCCTGCCATCCTGTACTATTATCATGTTAGCTACGAGTGTACTAGTCCCTGCCATCCTGTACTATTATGTTAGCTACGAGTGTACTAGTCCCTGCCATCCTGTACTATTATGTTAGCTACGAGTGTACTAGTCCCTGCCATCCTGTACTATTATGTTAGCTACGAGTGTACTAGTCCCTGCCATCCTGTACTATTATCATGTTAGCTACGAGTGTACTAGTCCCTGCCATCCTGTACTATTATGTTAGCTACGAGTGTAGTAGTCCCTGCCATCCTGTACTATTATGTTAGCTACGAGTGTACTAGTCCCTGCCATCCTGTACTATTATCATGTTAGCTACGAGTGTACTAGTCCCTGCCATCCTGTACTATTATGTTAGCTACGAGTGTACTAGTCCCTGCCATCCTGTACTATTATGTTAGCTACGAGTGTACTAGTCCCTGCCATCCTGTACTATTATGTTAGCTACGAGTGTACTAGTCCCTGCCATCCTGTACTATTATCATGTTAGCTACGAGTGTACTAGTCCCTGCCATCCTGTACTATTATGTTAGCTACGAGTGTACTAGTCCCTGCCATCCTGTACTATTATGTTAGCTACGAGTGTACTAGTCCCTGCCATCCTGTACTATTATCATGTTAGCTACGAGTGTACTAGTCCCTGCCATCCTGTACTATTATGTTAGCTACGAGTGTACTAGTCCCTGCCATCCTGTACTATTATGTTAGCTACGAGTGTACTAGTCCCCGCCATCCTGTACTATTATGTTAGCTACGAGTGTACTAGTCCCTGCCATCCTGTACTATTATGTTAGCTACGAGGGCACTAGTCCCTGCCATCCTGTACTATTATGTTAGCTACGAGTGTACTAGTCCCTACCATCCTGTACTATTATCTTGATATCTAGACCGCCTACATAAACAAAAACTTAAACAATTTGGTTTTTGAAATATTTTATGATCACAATACTAGCTTTGCAATATATCAGCAAGCTGTAGACGGGATCTGAAAACCTGACAGCAATATCACAGTCCGTTAAAGTCTCACTCCAAGAGAGTATGATCAATGTGTTCTTGAAAATAAAATGTCATTAAAGAGCATTCAACCTTAAGTGGAAGTCGGCGACATTCATCTTGCACTATCATAGATAAATAGTTGTAGCCTTAAGCCTTTCAGCCGTTGAGCCCTTCAGCCAACGAGTGTCGTGAGCCATGACAACCAGCCACATTTATTTAATTAAATCATCCAAGTTATATCTAAGTCATAACATAAGTTACGCTGTGATATCGCGAGAGATTCGCTCGTAACGACTTAGCGAACTTATTGTTATAAAGTTGTCAAGCAAAATGTACTGAATTAAGTTATCTTAGGTTAATGATGCTCGAGGTAACGCTTACATCGAGTTATGAAAACGAAACTGAGCTTAGGATTTCGGTAACAAACAGGCCGATACTGATGTAGACATCAAAAAATATAACGCCGCGGTGGGTTTATACTCTATAATCGACAGGGAGTGAAATAATCAAAAGAGTGCGACTTTGTATTCAACAGTATGAGACTCAGTTTGAGCATTTCATAAATTGATTAATTTTGTATTAAAAATATTAAAATTCATGGTCTTCCTTTTATTTCTGACGCTAAGTTATTTAGCAAAAAAATAATCTTATCATACCGATCGAAAGGCTTCATAGTCTTTCGATCGGTATGACAAAACTACAGGGTAATTTTTTTTCTCGTGTAGCGGGTTCGTTTCCCGGTTCTACCATGTAATTAATTAAAATCTATGAATGCAGTTTAAATTGTTTAAAAAAAATAAAATAATGTCTTCTTTCAGTAAAATGTTCCATCACAAATGTTCAGGGTACTTTCCCTCCATGTGGCATAGCCGTGGGACGCCCTGTATAATGAACTTACTGTTCCAAAATTTCAATCTCAACTCTACAAAGTTCAGAAATCGATACCCATCACGTCTGCTGAGTTTCGCTAGCTAACTTTATTTGACCCTGTGTTATAGCAAAGTAACCAATAAAGACTACGAAGGCGGGAGGGATGCCTTCCTTAAGCTGCAGACATGTACATAGTTCCACATAGAGATGTCAGGCAGTAGCTAGTCATTCGTGAGCGATACACCGCACAAGTTTAGTACGTCACTGCAAGTTTCATGAAGCCACTTACTGTGACTGACATGCTATTATGAACTTACTACAAGACACATTACTAAATCGTAGAACAAGGCTTCACATCTCACAGTCAGAGTGCAGCGTGGCCCAGTGGTACAGTCAGAGTGCAGCGTGGCCCCGTGGTACAGTCAGAGTGCAGCGTGGCCCCGTGGTACAGTCAGAGTGCAGCGTGGCCCCGTGGTACAGTCAGAGTGCAGCGTGGCCCCGTGGTACAGTCAGAGTGCAGCGTGGCCCCGTGGTACAGTCCGAGTGCAGCTTGGCCCAGTGGTACCAGTGGCCCAGTGGTACCAGCCGCGACTTACGTGTTGTAGGGCGTAGGTTCGAACCAAGACAGGCGCTTTACTTTGTGTAAACTATTTTATCACCACTGGTCTCAAAACGGTGAAATAAAACATCGTGAGGAAACCGGCATGTCCTAGAACCAAAACAATCAAACACCTGTGAAATCTATCCACTCGCACGTGGTGGATTACGGCCCCTCTCATCGGGTCTCATCGATCGAAGGCCTGTGTCCCAGCAATGGGAACATTATGGGCATTCATTCAACATTCATTATTAGATGAAGACTATTTTCATTGATAAATGATAAATGATTTTATTTTGTAAGTAGGTTTGTACAAACACTTTTACACGTCAATCATATTTTAAAACTAGATGAGGTCGGCGTTTCCTATCTGACTACTCTGAGAAGAAAGGCCGAAACAAACTCAGAGGTCACAGTCTCTTTTAAAGTCCAGACATAATCTTGGTCAGATCATATGAAGACCATGCAGGTCGATGTCTGAGATGGTCTTTTGAGGAAAGAACCACACAGATTGAGAGGACCTGTCCATTCAGTGCACGCATTTGTCAGAAATCAGTGCAGCTACACTCAAAACTTAAGGAGCTCGACGATTCGACGAACAATACCAAAGAAAGGACATTTGGGTAGGCCGCATTAATTACTCAAACTGCCAGACCATGACAAAACTAAGAGAACAGAGAGAAAAATAAAATATAATAAAAATAAAGTGACCCACATAGTCTTCACATTCACAATAATTAAAATAATAGAATACTTTACAAAGTAAGCAAATGTCACAGTACTTATATATAGAATTCATTGATGTCAAAGTGTATATAAAAAAGAAAAACAACAACAAAACAGAAAAATAAGAACACTACATAGGTAAAAAATTGGAAGCATCTCAATCCCAAGCCTTTTTGTCCTCGATATAATCCTTAACGGTATAAAAGGCTTTCTGGCACAACTTACGTTTAATGAATGATTTGAATTTATTAAGGCTTAGATCTTGAACGGGGCTTGGAACTTTATTGTAAAAGCGTATACATTGGCATCTGAACGAGCCACCTATTTTCTTGAGCCTTGTTATAGGTACAACAAATTTGTGTTTGTTCCTAGTATTTATATCATGGATATCACTGTATTTTTTAAACAATTTTCTGTTTCTATGGGCATATAAAAGATTTTCATAAATATATTGAGAAGGCACAGTCATAACATTAATCTCTTTAAATTTGTCTCTGAGCGAGTGTCTCGGACTTAATTTATAAATTGATCGAACAGCTCGCTTCTGCAAAACAAAGATAGTCTGAATATCGGCGGCATTTCCCCACAATAGAATAGCGTACGACATTACACTATGAAAATAGCTAAAGTACACTAAGCGGGCTGTCTCTATATCAGTTAAATTACGAATTTTTCTAACAGCGTATGCTGCGGAACTTAGCTTTTTTGACAATTTATCTATATGTGGACCCCACTGAAGCTTAGCATCCAAAGTTATGCCCAAGAATACTGTGCTGTCTTCAGGATTCAATTCTTCGCCCTTTATCAACACATTCGTTTTCACCTGCCTAACGTGAGGTAGCGTAAACTTAATGCATTTAGTTTTTTTCTCGTTTAAAAGTAAATTATTAACATTGAACCAGTGGACTACTTTAGAGATCGCGCTATTTACATCGTCAGTAACCAGCTGCTGACGTTTAAGTTTAAATAAAAGTGAAGTGTCATCGGCAAACAACACTATATCATGATTATCCTTTATGAGGTACGGCAAGTCATTTATATAAATAAGAAACAAGAAAGGACCAAGAATTGAGCCCTGTGGGACTCCCATTGTTACTATAGATCCGGGAGATCTTTTTCCATTAACGACAACGCTCTGAATCCTGTTACTCAAGTATGAAGTAAGAAGATTCAGAGCATTGTTCCGGATTCCGTAGTGGCGGAGTTTCCTGATTAACGTTACGTGAAGAACGCAATCGAATGCCTTGGACAAATCACAAAAGATGCCCAAGGCATCGCATTTATCTTCCCATGCATTATAAATATGTCCTAAAAGTTCAACACCGGCATCAGTAGTTGAACGACCCCTTGTAAAACCGAACTGTTTGCTATGTAATAAATTGTGTTTATTAAAAAATCTTTGCATTTGTTCTAAAATTAATTTCTCAAAAATTTTACTAAAGGTAGGTAGTACAGAAATAGGTCTATAATTTGTGGGGTCTGATGTACTACCCGATTTAAACAAAGGTATTATTTTACTATTTTTCATGAGATCAGGAAACTCCCCATTGTCTATACAACTATTAAAGATAACAGCTAGAGCAGGTGCCACAATGTCAATAATAGACTTAGCAACTTCTACAGAATTACCCCACAAATCTGCAGTCTTTTTAACATTTAAAGTGTGAAAGGTTTTAATTATATCTCTTCAGGTACTATGTTCAAAATGAAATTCCGAATCGCAACCATTAACATTTTCCTTAAGCAAAGACTCAGCAACAGAAGGTGATGAGTTTAGGGATTTAGTAGTTGAAACGGGAATATCCGAAAAGAAATTTTCAAATGCCTTGGCGACTTGTGAGTCTGATTTTATTATGTTGTCATTAATAGACAGGCTGTAGTCAGTATCTCGATTGCTAGATCTTCCCGCTTCACTATTAATAATAGTCCAGGTCGTTTTAATTACATTACTGCTGTTTTTAATCTTTGAACCCAAATAACGTGACTTGGCCATATAACAAACTTTTTTAAATAATTTTGAATAATTTCTAACGTACAAATTAAATTCATCAGTGTTAACATAAGACCTTTCATTGTACAGTTCATAAAGCCGTGTTCTACTTTTATGAATACCAATGGTAGCCCAATCACTGAAAGATGCGTTACTATTAACCGAGATAGTCTTGGGAATAAAGGTGGAATCAAATTGTTTACAGTATATATTAAAAAAAATATCATAAAGATTATTAGGATCAGCATGAGTTGACAAAACTGGTAATTTATCAATGAGTTTAACTTTAAAACCCTCCAAGCGACTCGCAGTTTTGGGGTTAACAGTGATATCCTTTTTAGCCACTTTTTTGTTTTGGTTTTGAATAGTAATCCTTTGCCCGCAATGATCAGAATCTAGTAAATTTATAATTTCTTTGTGGCTTGGTATAATATCTGTATAAATATTATCTAGGCATGTGGCACTAGTAGGTGTTATTCTTGTGGGCTCCAAAAATAGGTTTACAAGATTGTAGGACTGAAACAGACTTAAAATTTTACTACAAGAACCTGAGTTTTCTAACAAATTGACATTAAAATCACCACAAATGATAACGGACTTTGAATTACAAATCCTGTGTAACACTTCATCCATTACCTTTTCAAAGCAGTCATACAATCCTGAAGGGGGTCTGTACACACTTAATACAACCAAGTGCTCCAATTCTATACAGGCAATTTCAACTGTACGCTCAACAGATAGGCTCACAATATCGTTACGATCTTTAAATTTGAGCTGGTTACTTACTAAAATTAAAGAGCCACCATGTATAGCATTTATTCTGCTGAACGAACTACCAACCTGGTGATTATTAAAATTGAACAAGAACTGGTGACTTTTCAGCCAATGTTCTGTTAAACAAAGAATATCAATACTATTAAAATTCATAAATAATTCTACTTCTAAATCTTTGTTCATAAATCCTTGAATATTTTGATGCACCAGGTTGATACTATTTACTGATTCTAAACTAGTTGTGGTTCTGACATTACTGATTCTAACATTATCATCAAACTGCCTCGCTCGTGTAGCGGTCGCACGCGCTACTGCTGAGCACGAGCTTGGGTGAGCTCGGGTGAGCTCGGGTGAGCTCGGGTGAGCTCGGGTGAGCTCGGGTGAGCTCGGGGGCCCACCGCTCTTCTAGGACCGTTAAAGCTTTAGACCGAGATCTATAAACGTTACTTAATTGGTATTTTGACTTAGACATGTTCCCGTCTCTATCCTGCACTTGTAGTTCGACAGTTCTGTGACAATGACAGGAGTAACTTAGTTTTGCCTAAGTACGTGCTAAGTAACGTTTATAGATCTCGGCCATAAAGAGAGTCAATTTTATTTTTATTTAAATTCATACACGTGGCTGTAAGTACTCCTACGCCTACGCACACATGATATTGTTTGTTTAATACTCACGAAGTTTATAATCCTATGAATTTTCCTACATAATTTAATTTACCTGTCCCGTTGGTCGAGTGGTCACAAGCGCTACTGCGAGCATGAGGTCCTGGGGGTCTACTCCGAAGTGGTAAATTTATCGTATCGGCCGAATGTTCGGCCATTTCCTACTACGAAGTTACTATTTGGTTCGGTCGGTCCCGACCGAACCGGTCCGATCCGACTGAACTTCATTTTGACATTTGTTGTATCGTAAACCCTACTCTGAACAAGAAAAGACCTACCGATAATTTGATTTTGACAAGAGTTACAGCGTCAAATTACTGTCAAAATACACGACAGCAAAATAGCTATCGTTTGAGCATCGTAAGTATCTAATTTGGGATTCTGCCGTTTTGCCGAAAAGATTTTGCCAAAATTTCACTACCCAAACAAATTTTAGCAACCTTTTTTATACCAATGCAATGATTTTAGTACGCACATTTTCATTTGGTCTACTTGGCAGAATATTATCAAGGATAATGCCATTTAGGCATTTGGTCTTTATATGAAACTAGCTTTTGCCCGCGGCTTCGCTCGCGTTAAGAAGAACACAAAGACAAAGTTTCATACAAACTTTCATCCCCTATTTTATCCCCTTGGGGGTAGAATTGATCAAAATCCTTTGTTAGCGGATGCCTACGTCATAACATCTACCCGCATGCCAAATTTCAGCCCGATCCGTCCAGTGGTTTGGACTGTGCGTTGATAGATCACTATGTCAGTCAGTCAGTCACCTTTGAGTTATATACACTCACCGGCACGGAATCTTGGCCAAGCGCGTATTTCGCGATAACAAGAGCTTTAAGTGTTTCCTATGATTATTTATTATGAAGGTTGGTCTAAAAAATGTTTACCTTTAGTTCAAGAGGGTAATTTATCATGTTTGAGTGCAATATGACGTTATTTTTAAGTTTTAGTTGAACTCGGTCATCTGAGCGACTAAGTTGCTGTTTTAAATTTGTGTTTTGTGAAAGTTTATTGTTAGGTTATTCAATTATTGTGATATCGTACTGTTACTTCAATAACTAAAGGTGATTTAATTCCAATAAAAATGCCATTAACACCATCACAGGTTGCACAAGCTGTAGCATTGATCGAACAAGGGCTGACACAGCGAGAAGTTGCTGTTATACTGAATGTACCACGTTCATCGATGCAGTATGCGCTGAAACGATACCAGGAGACAGGCCGCTACTCCCGCAGACCAGGCAGCGGAGGCGTCAGATGCACATCAGCCCGGGATGACCGCTTTATTGTCCTGGAAATTTTGAGAAACCGCTACCTCACCGCTGTTGAGATACGCCAGCGACTCCAGTTCACAAGAGGTGTCAATGTTAGTGAACGTACAGTGAGAAAACGAATGGAGGAAGTGAATTTACAAGCTCGTAGACCAGCACGCGGCCCAGAACTTCTCAGAAGTCACCGAGTAGCTCGACTTCGATTCGCACGAGAACACGTCAACTGGACCCATGAGCAGTGGGCTCGAGTACTGTTCACAGATGACTCGTGTCGAATCGCTTTACGAGCTCCAGATGGTCGGGAGCGAGTGTGGAGAAGAAGAGGAGAGCGGTTTTTACCCATTACCACCACACAAACTGTTAGTTTTCATGGAGGACTATAATGGTTTGGGGAGGAATAAGTTCCGATGCACGTATGGAGTTAGTTATCGTCGATAACCGATTAACGGCAACACGATACATCGAGGAGATTCTTCAGGAACACGTGTTACCATATTCAGGGTTTATTGGATTTGACGAATTCCTCCTAATGCACGATAACGCGCGCCCACACGTTGCACATTGCGTGGAGGAATACCTTACAGAGGTTGGTATTCAAAAATTGCAGTGGCCAGCTCGTAGTCCAGACTTAAATCCAATAGAGCATATCTGGGACAAGCTTAAAAGAAAAATAAAGTACTCCTCCAACCCGCCTGAAACTCTGAATCAGCTTCGAAATGCAGCACAGACCGCTTGGGAAAGCATACCACAAGTTGAGATCAGAAACATCATCCAAAGTATGCCAGAACGAATGCAAGCTGTTATCGGGGCTAGGGGAGGAAACAACCGATATTAAAATGCAAACACAACGAAGACTTTTTGGTTATTTTTCATTTTGTGTTCTTTTTAAATTGACAGTGTTAAAACCAATATTTTTGTGAAACTGCTTATTTTTTTAAAGATTACTGCTGGTGCATCATTTTTTCAATAACTGAGTTACAAAACCATAAAAAAACCCTAATTTAGTGCATAAACCCATAATATAGTGAAAATTAAATATTTAAATAGAAATTATCGGCAAGTTATTGGTGGCCAAGTTTCCGTGCCGGTGAGTGTATATTTAGATGATTTATTACAGAAAACTTTGTCAAATGATGTGAATAATCTTGGCCTGCTGTGTTCTGCACAACATGTGCTTAAGGGCCGGAGCGAGTGCTCCAGAGTTGACCCAAGGCGAATCTGAGGACCGGCAGGTCATATACCAGCCTGCTACATCCGCCACAGAGGCTTTCAGGAGACAAAGAGAGAGGGAAAGACAAGACAAATAATGAATAAAATATATTTTTTACAATACTAAACAACTAGAAATAATCTTCACTTTGTTATAAGTAAAAATAATATAGCATTCAGCGTGGTGCAAATTTATTCCCACAGTCGATGATTCAGCGTACGACCATCGATGCTCCTCAAGTTTCCATGAGCCAAATCTCGATGCTCTACAAGGGAATTAAGGAGAGCATTCATTTGTGCCGCTGTCGGTCTGGACATGGTGACTTCTTCTTGCAGAATGTTTGTTCATAACTTTCATTTCCAAGCTTCCAAAACACGAACATGGATAAACCCAATGGGCACTTTATCACGCGTAAAGTGAATAATTGAAGTAGTTTATAGTATATTTAGCTTGTTTTTTGTATACATCTCAAGACTTCACTTTCAACACTTTAAACTTCAGTCAGCACTTGATGATAAACGTCCGAAATACGGTTATTGCTATAACGATAGCGACTGACGAGATTTGGTCTGAGTTTATACTTTTTTTCAGCTTTTTTCTCAATTTTGCAATAATAAAAATCTCAATCTATTTAATTGTTTGTTTACTTGTCATCCTTTGACATTTATCGTTTTTCTTTTTTTTTGACAATCGGCAATGCCATCTGTATGCCAGCTACAAATATATTGTTTTTTCGAGAAATAGTACAATGTTCCTAGGTATAAATATTTAAATAAAAGCGAAGTTCTATTTTCTTACTATAAAAAATAATTTTACTCAGTAATTCAATAGTTTAATTATATCGACATGAATAATAATGACTAATAAAAACATATCGATAAAACGTTCACCTCTAGCACTACATTTCGTTCGGTCCTACGTTCTTCCGAATATTGACTATGGTTCCGACCCAACTGAGCCGATCCGAACTTTCTTCGTAGTAGGACAACAATATTCGGTTCGGCCATGTGTCGGGCCGATCCGATCATTCGAATGTGTCACTTCGGAGTAGACCTCCGGGGTCTACTCCGAAGTGGTAAATTTATCGTATCGGCCGATTGTTCGGCCATTTCCTACTACGAAGTTGCTATTTGGTTCGGTCGGTCCCGACCGAACCGGTCCGATCCGACTGAACTTCATTTTGACATTTGTTGTATCGTAAACCCTACTCTGAACAAGAAAAGACCTACCGATAATTTGATTTTGACAAGAGTTACAGCGTCAAATTACTGTCAAAATACACGACAGCAAAATAGCTATCGTTTGAGCATCGTAAGTATCGAATTTGGGATTCTGCCGTTTTGCCGAAAAGATTTTGCCAAAATTTCACTACCCAAACAAATTTTAGCAACCTTTTTTATACCAATGCAATGATTTTAGTACGCACATTTTCATTTGGTCTACTTGGCAGAATATTATCAAGGATAGTGCCATTTAGGCATTTGGTCTTTATATGAAACTAGCTTTTGCCCGCGGCTTCGCTCGCGTTAAGAAGTATAGTTTGACAAAGTTTCATACAAACTTTCATCCCCTATTTTATCCCCTTGGGGGTAGAATTGATCAAAATCCTTTCTTAGCGGATGCAAACGTCATAACATCTACCCGCATGCCAAATTTCAGCCCGATCCGTCTAGTGGTTTGGGCTGTGCGTTGATAGATCACTATGTCAGTCAGTCAGTCACCTTTGAGTAATATATATTTAGATGATTTATTACAGAAAACTTTGTCAAATGATGTGAATAATCTTGGCCTGCTGTGTTCTGCACAACATGTGCCTATGGGCCGGAGTGAGTGCTCCAGAGTTGACCCAAGGCGAATCTGAGGACCGGCAGGTCATATCGGCTGCTACATCCGCCACAGAGGCTTTCAGGAGACAAAGAGAGAGGGAAAGACAAGACAAATAATGAATAAAATATATTTTTTACAATACTAAACAACTAGAAATAATCTTCACTTTGTTATAAGTAAAAATAATATAGCATTCAGCGTGGTGCAAATTTATTCCCACAGTCGATGATTCAGCGTACGACCATCGATGCTCCTCAAGTTTCCATGAGCCAAATCTCGATGCTGTACAAGGAAATTAAGGAGAGCATTCATTTGTGCCGCTGTCGGTCTGGACATGGTGACTTCTTCTTGCAGAATGTTTGTTCATAACTTTCATTTCCAAGCTTCCAAAACACGAACATGGATAAACCCAATGGGCACTTTATCACACGTAAAGTGAATAATTGAAGTAGTTTATAGTATATTTAGCTTGTTTTTTGTATACATCTCAAGACTTCACTTTCAACACTTTAAACTTCAGTCAGCACTTGATGATAAACGTCCGAAATACGGTTATTGCTATAACGATAGCGACTGACGAGATTTGGTCTGAGTTTATACTTTTTTTCAGCTTTTTTCTCAATTTTGCAATAATAAAAATCTCAATCTATTTAATTGTTTGTTTACTTGTCATCCTTTGACATTTATCGTTTTTCTTTTTTTTTTTGACAATCGGCAATGCCATCTGTATGCCAGCTACAAATATATTGTTTTTTCGAGAAATAGTACAATGTTCCTAGGTATAAATATTGAAATAAAAGCGAAGTTCTATTTTCTTACTATAAAAAATAATTTTACTCAGTAATTCAATAGTTTAATTATATCGACATGAATAATAATGACTAATAAAAACATATCGATAAAACGTTCACCTCTAGCACTACATTTCGTTCGGTCCTACGTTCTTCCGAATATTGACTATGGTTCTGACCCAACTGAGCCGATCCGAACTTTCTTCGTAGTAGGACAACAATATTCGGTTCGGCCATGTGTCGGGCCGATCCGATCATTCGAATGTGTCACTTCGGAGTAGACCTCCTGGGTTCGATTCCCGGGTCGGGAAAAGTGTTATTAGGTATTTCCATCTGGAATTTGTCAGTAGCAGCCCGGAGACTGGATTAGTACCCGGGTGATGGCGATATGCTCGCACCCTATTAGTACCCGGGTGACGGCGATATGCTCGCACCCTATTACGTGCGACTTAAACATAACTGGCGAAATGTTTACCTATAGTACACCCAGTGCTTTAGGTAGGTACACCTCTGTCTAACCCTTCGGGGACAGACGTAATGTTATGTATTATCCTTATTAACTTTGTACAAACAAAATGAACCAATACATTACATATTTTAATAAAAAAGAAAGCTGCATCGTATGTCGACAATAAGCTGTATAAGTATCATCATCAAAATAAATCGACTTTCATTATTGATATTAACAATTATGTTAAAGTTTCGTTCTCTGTTGGGGAATTTTGTTATTTATGAGGAGTTACATAAGTTACCAACATAGTTTTCCACGATATTACAGCTTGAATAACAAGTATAACAAGTGACCCTAAAGTTATAAATAGCTCATGAATTTGAATAAACCTTGCAGTAAAGGTAATCCCTGAAACTAATAATTTAAATTTTAAATTACAACACTTGTAAGGACAATATTGTTTCTGTTCTGTAATTTAGTTTATATTTCACAACTTTAACTGTTTTAGGTATATACTTATAATTTATACACACAGAGTATAAAACACTCTCTCACAGAGAGGAGACCTCAGGGAGTTCCCAGCCGTGGGAATATTGTAGGCTATGCTATAAGCACCTCATTGGTACGCAAATAAAAAAAAGCTCGTTTTGTTCAATAAATGAAACTGCTCCAACAGCAGTATTTTGTTCAACAATTTCTATATGATTAGTGCGCTATCCAGGTCGCGCGCCGGTCCTCGCTCACAGCTGGCCGCACCAGGACCACGAGGGCGCCGCACTCCAGCCTTTATTTCATACGCGTAGTTTTATCTCGGATCGCTCATTCGCTCATCGCAACGATAGCTTCGCTCCTGCAACCCTTTTCCATCCACTTTCACAAGTGCCATGCCATCCACGTACTTTATGCAATCGTTTTGCACTCCATATCTATATATGTATATAAAATTCAAAGTCCTGATTGACTGACTGACTGACTGACTGACTGAGACATCAACGCACAGCCTAAACCGCTGGTCCTAGAGAAATGAAGGGAAAGTGTATTTTTCGTGAAGAGTAGGTATCCACTAAGAAGGGGTTTTTCGAAATTCCACCCCTAAGAGGGTGAAATGGGGGGATTTTATTTGTATGAAAAATCTTATTCCTTGAGTTAATAAACTTGAAACTTGGCACGAATACTTATCTAAGTAAATTATGAAGTTAGGCATTTTTTGTTTTTATAAACTACCCCCTAAAAGGGGATTGGGGGGTTTCAAAGTTTGTATGGAAGAATTTTAGCGCGCGGTCCGATTTAATCGAAACTCAGTATTTATACCTAAAATTTAAAGGAAAGAATAATGTGTATCAGGGTTTTTGAAAATCTACCCCCGACGGCCTGAAAAGGGGTAGTCAATTTTACAGGGGAGGATTTTACAGCGTGGCTTGATTAACTCGAAAACTGGTATAAATAATCTTTGAGTCAAGTTATGAACACACCCCAAGTGATTTTTCAAAATTCCACCCCTGTGGGGGTGAAAAGCGGGGATAAAGTTTATATGAAAAATCTTATTCGTTAGGTTAATAATCTTGAAAATTGGCATGAATACTCGCCTAAGTAAGCAATATAGTTTATCATTATTAGTGTTTCAAAACTACGCCTCAAAGGGGATATAGGGGTGCTAAAGTTTGTGTGGAAGAATTTGAACGCGTTGTCCGATTAACTCAAAACTCAGTGTGTGTACTTAAGACTAAAAAAGAAAGAAAAGAAAGACAGAAAAGAAATAAAATACGTTAAAAAAAAACACACACACGTATACGTTTAAAAATAAATAATAACACGTATGAGGGTTTTTCGAAAATCTACCCCTAACGGGGTGAAAAGGGGTAGTTAATTTTTATAGGATTATAATGCGTGGCTTGATTAACTCGAAAATGGGTATAAATATTCTTTGAGTCAAATTATGGAAACATCTATTCAATTCTATTCATTTATTGCATTAAATATGTAGGTATGTACATGAAGTTCCTAAATAAAATATTTTGTAACACACATTTGGCCAATATATAGCATGCAATAGTACAGGTTTTTACAGTTAATATTAAGTTCTAAGTTCTACCCCTGTGGGGTGAAAAGACAAGATACAATTAATATGAAAAACCTTTTTCCTTTGGTTAATAAACTTCATACTTGGCAATATTTGCCTTAGTAATTAATACAGATGGTCACTTTTTAGTTTAAAAAAACTCCTCACAGAGGATTTAGGGGGTGAAAAAGTTAATAGGTAATAAAAAAATTTAAGCCCCTCGGACGGGTTCTGTCGCGGGCAGAGTGCTATACTATATATTATTATAAATTCTGTCTGTATGTTGCATTTTCACACCTAAATCACTGAACGGATTTCGATAAAATTTGGTAAAGAGATAGATAGCATCCTGGGCAAAGACATACTTTTTATCCTGATAGCACGTTCCCGTGGAATAATTTCCGACATCCACGCGGGCGAAGCTGCGGGCAGAAGCTAGTAGTATATATATTAGGCAGAATAAATTGAAGGTAATATATACACTAGTTGAATCATTATTAATGATTCAACTTACTTGTCTATGATAGACTTGTTTACAAAACTGATTTGGGGTTCTTGAGCCGAGACTGGCAGCACGCGGGTACTTAGATGACTTTCGCTTTGTCTTTCATAAGTTTTGAAAATTGAAGCTTATCGTGATAGACAACTTACAACTTAGATCAAGACAAATTAATGTCAAATCGGTCACCAAACATTGGTTCTTTTAAATAAAATATCTTGGAATTCTCTAATCGAACTACGAATGCAAGTAAGAGATTATCTTGCGAATTTTTCTTTTGTCTACAATGTGAGTTTATAATGTTGATGTCACTTGATGCTACAAGCTGTCGCCACCTGATTGTTATAATGTTGATGTCACTTGATGCTACAAGCTGTCGCCACCTGATTGTTATAATGTTGATGTCACTTGATGCTACAAGCTGTCGCCACCTGATTGTTATAATGTTGATGTCACTTGATGCTACAAGCTGTCGCCACCTGATTGTTATAATGTTGATGTCACTTGATGCTACAAGCTGTCGCCACCTGATTGTTATGATGTTCATCTTATATAATTTACATATTGTCATGCCTTATAATTTTTTGAATAAATATATCGACTATCGGCACAATGATCGCTGAGTCCACATCCCACATGTCGACAACCTCGCGAGCCAAGTCAAGATACTTGATTTGTTTATCTTTCTCGGCTTTCACGAGGTTGTCATCATGCGGGACAGTTATGTCAACAATCATTGCGCGTCGCTCTGATCGATCCAACACCACTATGTCAGGTTTATTGGCAACAATAGTCCTGTCAGTGATGATGGATCGATCCCAGTACAATGTGATATTACCATTTTCGAGAACTGGGTCGGGCACATACCTGTAGTACGGCACCTCCGATTCCACAAGGTTGTATTTCAGAGCAAGTTGCTGATGGATTATTCTGGCTACAAGGTTGTGTCTATGCAAGTACTCTCCGTTAGCTAGACGAGAACACCCGGAGATAATATGCCTGATTGATTCCCCCGGTCGGTGGCATGTCCGACAGATGTCAACCGTGCCGTCTTTCACAATAAATCGAATTAATATTACGGTAATTGTTCGTCATCATAACTTCGTCCATAATTAAACAGACAAACCCTTCGGTTTATATTATTATTCTTTTCATTTCGACGGTACTTTGAGTGATTATTATTATATTGTTTGAGTCCAGCAGGTACCCACGTTGACTGCGGCATCAGTGGCATTCATTAGGTCATCCAATGTTAATGTGGAAGAGAACGGACACTTAGGACATTCCAGCACGTGGTTAGTGGTACATGGTCTGGGGGTCTACTGTCTAAATGTGGAAGAGAACGGACACTTAGGACATTCCAGCACGTGGTTAGTGGTACATGGTCTGGGGGTCTACTGTCTAAATACGTCAACTAAGATAAGGGGCCGTAAAAAAGTAGTTGGTTCGTCAAAACAAGTGTCAAATTAAATTTTTGGGATGGGCGAATACACAACGGTAGTAGGGACAACTGTCAAATCGTGTTGTCATTCATTTTTAGTTCGGGCCCCGAATTCATCATACGAGTATGTCCGTAAGTGATACGGAGTAGGAACGCCTGTAACTTCGCCTCAAACCACAGATTTTGTATTTAGGGAGTAGACCCCCTGATCAGAAGACTGTAATTGGTCAAAGCCGCCTGAAGACATCTGCAATACCACAGGCGTAGCAGATACGTTGCCATTGCAAAGCTGAATGATTTCATACTGTAGCCAATATCTAATACATTTAATAAACCTGAATATTCCAACGTTAGCTCCTTCGTACATACAGTGCTAAAGACAATGACTATAAAACTGAATGGAACAGCGCACTTACGGTAACTACTCAGTGAAAACGACTACTACATGCTACACACACAGGGCTTGTTTACATAACGCTCATATAAAGTACATATGAGCGTTATGTAAACAAGCCCTGTTTATGTACATAGAAATCTGCTGATTCCATGTACGATCTCTTTTATAAAGTTATTTGTCTCACAGTATTGGTATTCCATTGGTTTTGTGGAAGTTAGTTGTAAGATTGTGAAGGAATCTATTTTGTTATGACTGTCTCTCTGTAGACTACTAGCTTTATCAGCCCATAATGTTCCCACTGCTGGGATACAGGCGTCCTCTCTCTGAGAGGGAGTGGGCCATCCACCACATGAGTGAGCCATCCACCACATGAGTGGGCCATCCACCACATGAGTGGGCCATCCACCACATGAGTGGGCCATCCACCACATGAGCCCAGTGCGGGTTGGTACATGTAACACATGTCTTCGAACGTTTGGTTCTAGGACATGCCTCACCACCGTGCCTGGTGTTTTCCTTCACCGTTTTGAAAGCAACGGTAATGAAATACTTTACACAAAGTAAAGCGCCTGTCTGTCCTGTAGACTATTATTGTAGCTTAATTATGAAATATTTGAGGCGAGAAAATTACAGGCTTTGAGATAATAAAATAGTGCTGTGTCGTGATTGTTTTGTAATTCATACTCCCACAATTTATTATAAAAATGATTATTTATGAAGATGTTAAGATGGTTGTTACTCTATAATAAACGAAATTCGATATATTCCGGTTATCTGAAGTAGTTCCCTGATTATATAAAACTTTAATCTTAACTAAACGCTATCCCCCTTATTACAAAACAAGGTTTTTCTTTCGATCAGGTTTAAACCACTGACCCAGTTATTGAATTAAGAACTCAACTGATAGAGAAATGCAGTTCTTTATACAAAAATGACAGCTTAGTTCGGTGCTAAGTTGTCATTTTGGTATTAAGAACTTTGCCGAAATCGAAATAAAGTTCGAAATACAACTACTGGCTCAATAGTTTAGGCTAGAACTAAAGTTAGGTTTCGTTTTGTCATAAGACGGGATAAGTCCTTATGAGCTTATATTAATCAAAAGTGCGATGGATAGTAGGAATTATTATAGTATGTAAATACTTTACAAACTGTCTACCTAACTAGTATTTTTAATTTATTTCATTGTAATTCAACATTTACATACAAAATACAATTTTATTATTGAATTTGTTTCAATAGTCACATATGTTTTTAACATTTTCGTTCGCTACAGACGTCCCAGCGGAGTTAGTTCTCTAAACAAAGCTCGGAATATTCTATCGACTTGTGTATACAATACTAGGTACACAGATTTCGCCTTAACGAGTTAGTTGGTTTTATTGAGTTATAGGCAGGCGCCACACAAAGTAATCCATCACATCTAAATGTTAACGACTGCTAATGTAACAGAAATCCCGCAGTAAACAGATAGTAATACTCGCATAGCATGTTCAGACCTTTGTTCAAGTTGCGAAAATAAACCGTAGCCATGGTGCGGCTGTACGCATGGCAACACCATGATGAAACCTTTTGTTACGTAAATCACATGCAAATAACCATGGACGGATGATAGCACTTGACTCAGCACACCACTGGAAAGGGTACATACAGCCTTAGCGTCACCTCCCCACACACACGTGGCGAGGCGAAAAAATGGAAATTTATTTTTATTTCGAAAAGCGGGTCACAACCTCACAACGACCGACGGTTCGCTGTGATTCGGCGTTTTTATTAAAAAATTCAAGTGCCACTTACCGTACAAATCACTCCCAAGTTCTTTCCTTATTTGTGCACAAACGTTTTATTAAATGTGATTGAAACAATTCACCATAACACACGCGACGCGTCTTCCACTATTTATAAACGCGCGCTATGACCGTGCGCGCCGGCAGTGGCCGTACGACTGATGACACGGCAGTGTTTACGCCGCTTTGCGCATGCGTTTTCGACTACCCTCTAATGTCGACGCTCGCTGAAAGTCGTATTTCGATCGATTTTCAGCCGTATGCCATCGAAATAAGGATCATTGGCAATGGGGGATGAAAAGTGTCGTAGTGTGGTCGCGTTGAGTGTCCCTTCTATCTCGTTCACTTTTTCACGCTGTTCGTTTTCAGTGTGCGTTATTGTGAGAGGCATCGCGTTTGACTCATCTCTCAGATAAGTTGAGACATTATTTCTCACGCGATTTGTTCATAATCCCTGTTTCGGGTTACAGATTTAAAGGCCGTCGCTCCGACGGGGTTGAGTAGCGCTCCGTTGTAGAACGTTCAGTTTTGTTCGGTAAACTGTTCAATTCTAACCTGATATCGTGTTAATTAATCTCACCATTAGATGTACAGTTGTGTTCGTACCGTACAATAACGATGTCATGCAGAAATACAAATGGGTTTCGGATCTAATGTTTTTTCACCGCTAACAATGGATTTGTATAAATCATTCGGCAGGTGACATGACGGGTCTACATATAACCGTTGGGTGACAAGTAAATGGGAGCTAGACAGATACAGCGATGGAATATATATTTATAACCGTCCCAAAAATTCTCAAAATATGTGATAGGTAGGTTTGTAATTAAAATGACACACACATACACGCCTCGCGCCTTCTTCCCATAGTGGTAGGCAGAAAGTACAGAACGCTACCTGATACGATCTTCAATATGTACCTACTCCCTTTACTTCGTTAACGTTCATGATACAATTTTAGCAATACCTCATCAGTAACACATATCTAGCAAAGTTTCTCTAAAATAAAGCTCAGTTGATGTCACTCCCCCAGCGGTAACCAACCTTAGATTTTTAAGCACTATCTCAAATAGAATTTTCCAGTTTAGTTAACCATGGCCAGTAGTAGACGTTGTCGTTTAGAAGCCTTCGCTTACCGTGTAAGCCATCATAGTGTGATCGTGGAATGAACACGACTCATTCGATTACCGCGCGCGAGAGAGACGCCGACTCGATTATTCCGCTCCGTGAGCCGATAGTGATACAGGGTCGGTGAACCCGTGACCCGCGGGATGCAAGCTTTAATAGTGTGTTTAATTGCGGAACACACTATCAATCACAATCCGAATCATTTTGAAGGATATTGCTAATCTATTGCTTCATAATATATTATGTTCGAAAAATGTGTCTGCTCAACAACATAAATAACTATACCTATGCTACTGTTAGTTAAGTGCGTTACGCAACTACCTGCTGTTTAGTTATTATCTGAATGTTAAGTATTACAACTACCTGCTGTTTAGTTATTATCTGAATGTTAAGTATTACAACTACCTGCTGTTTAGTTATTATCTGAATGTTAAGTATTACAACTACCTGCTGTTTAGTTATTATCTGAATGTTAAGTATTACAACTACCTGCTGTTTAGTTATTATCTGAATGTTAAGTATTACAACTACCTGCTGTTTAGTTATTATCTGAATGTTAAGTATTACAACTACCTGCTGTTTAGTTATTATCTGAATGTTAAGTATTACAACTACCTGCTGTTTAGTTATTATCTGAATGTTAAGTATTACAACTACCTGCTGTTTAGTTATTATCTGAATGTTAAGTATTACAACTACCTGCTGTTTAGTTATTATCTGAATGTTAAGTATTACAACTACCTGCTGTTTAGTTATTATCTGAATGTTAAGTATTACAACTACCTGCTGTTTAGTTATTATCTGAATGTTAAGTATTACAACTACCTGCTGTTTAGTTATTATCTGAATGTTAAGTATTACAACTACCTGCTGTTTAGTTATTATCTGAATGTTAAGTATTACAACTACCTGCTGTTTAGTTATTATCTGAATGTTAAGTATTACAACTACCTGCTGTTTAGTTATTATCTGAATGTTAAGTATTACAACTACCTGCTGTTTAGTTATTATCTGAATGTTAAGTATTACAACTACCTGCTGTTTAGTTATTATCTGAATGTTAAGTATTACAACTACCTGCTGTTTAGTTATTATCTGAATGTTAAGTATTACAACTACCTGCTGTTTAGTTATTATCTGAATGTTAAGTATTACAACTACCTGCTGTTTAGTTATTATCTGAATGTTAAGTATTACAACTACCTGCTGTTTAGTTATTATCTGAATGTTAAGTATTACAACTACCTGCTGTTTAGTTATTATCTGAATGTTAAGTATTACAACTACCTGCTGTTTAGTTATTATCTGAATGTTAAGTATTACAACTACCTGCTGTTTAGTTATTATCTGAATGTTAAGTATTACAACTACCTGCTGTTTAGTTATTATCTGAATGTTAAGTATTACAACTACCTGCTGTTTAGTTATTATCTGAATGTTAAGTATTACAACTACCTGCTGTTTAGTTATTATCTGAATGATATGTATTACAACTACCTGCTGTTTAGTTATTATCTGAATGTTAAGTATTACAACTACCTGCTGTTTAGTTATTATCTGAATGTTAAGTATTACAACTACCTGCTGTTTAGTTATTATCTGAATGTTAAGTATTACAACTACCTGCTGTTTAGTTATTATCTGAATGTTAAGTATTACAACTACCTGCTGTTTAGTTATTATCTGAATGATATGTATTACAACTACCTGCTGTTTAGTTATTATCTGAATGTTAAGTATTACAACTACCTGCTGTTTAGTTATTATCTGAATGTTAAGTATTACAACTACCCTGCTGTTTAGTTATTGTCTGCATGTTAAGTATTACATTTTTAATAACAAAGTAATGAATCACACTGAGCTATGGTCGTTTTTCGTGGATGTGACGCATATTTTCCCCATCTTGTTCTTTTTATTAGTGTTGGTTTTTTTATTGTTTGCGTCATGTTTTATCGCAAATAAACGAATTTTCTTTCTTTCTTTATCGTATTATTTTATGCCTAAAAGGCGCGACATAGCTAATCGCTTTATCATAAAAACACCAGTATTCTGTACTTAGTACAATCTAACAAAATGTAGGTGTACAACATAATGTTGTGAAGGTGACTGCGCTGCGGGTGTGTGTTAATAAAAATATTATATGGCATAGGAAAAAACAAAGATAGCATTTGACTAACGACGCACCACGTCCCCTTCTGTTTACAATAAGGAATGGGCCAGCGAAATCAATTCCCACGGTATGAAATGGAAAGTCTGGAGTGACACGTTGTGAGCGCAAATGTCCTAGTATTGGCGCCCCACGGCCCCATTAGTCTTGCCCTGCAAGCGTCTGCACCTGGAGCAGTTATGAAAAATGCGTCTAGCTAAATTTCTGCCGTCAATCGGCCAAACGTATTCTCTAACAACGGCCAACAATAATTGTGGCCAGCATGTAATCCGCGTTTATGTTCGTATTCGAAAATCAATTTAGTAAAATGATGCGAAGCATGCAGGAGAGCAGGGTGTTTTTATTATAGTTATAGTCAGATGAGCCTAGTCGGCCACCAACTAGGATGACCTTGTCGTCACTTAAAAATGGAGTTAATGATAAAATATTTGATTTAGAACTTAAAGCTTTATTGTTCAGCAGTTGAAGGGACCCGATAGGGCCGAAGCCTGTCAGGGTAGCGGGATCGTCCGAAAGGGTTACCGCTGCCCTGGAACACAAAGGGCTAAGGAAGGAACACGGGTGGGTTTTAGTCAGTAAGAGTCTGACACTCCCTTCCGCTCCACCCAGAGCGGGAGGGGGTCATTTGATGATTTCCCATCCACAAAAAAAAAAAACCTTTATTGTTGCATAGTAAATTATATTCAGAGAAGAATGATTTTTGCTGTGGGAGACGACACAAAGAAAGAAATGAATTATTTAATTCATCAACTGTCAAGGGGCCGAGAAAAATATCTTTATTATTTTTAAATTATTAATAAATCTTAGCACGTAAGCGAAATATCGTTTTATTTTAGTTCAGCTAGAAAAGTCCTTACAATTAATTATAGATTCATTTTGAGTAGCAACATGAGTGGTAATACAATTAGGTTTAGTTTCCGGAAAGTCATTAGAATTCATTTTATTAGGTTTTAAGATAGGCCAATTACTTTCAGGCTCCGTGAGGAATGGAGGGCCTGACCACCACAGCTGGGATCTCCGAAATCCTATTAGCTACAAATGTTTTCAAATTTATAAGCCTGGTGTGGAGCCAGGCTAGCACTAGTGACGAATCACATCAGTGTACTTGATGCTGAACTTCATATCGGAGTGACTTTCTGACAGCTTTGCATAACCTTGCTGCCAGTAGGGCAGCGCACAATTCTAGACGCGGGATAGTCGTACTTTTAATCGGAGCTACTTTGGACTTAGAACAAAGCAAACTGACTGTGACTTCGTTCGCAGCATTAACTGAACTTAAATAAATGCAAGCAACGGTGCTTGTATCATTCACACGTCGTCGTTCATCGTCATTTACTGATTCATCACAACATGCATACGGATGCATGTTTTGTGATGAACCAGTGAATGAATTTAATTCTATAGAGGGGGGTTCACTACAGAGTATACGCCGCGGAACTTCTAGATCTAAAAGAGAGGGTAAATACTGCATATAATTGTTCCAGTCTCTTTGAATTTCATGTGGGACTGGAGACCCAAGTCAAATTATGTAGCCACAGTTGTTGTAATAACATTTTCATTTTAATTACACAAGGACTTTCTATCTGGAATCCTTGCGACGTTAGGTCATCTTTAATCCGATCCAGTAGGCAAGAAGAATTATTTTTTTCGCCACTACTCTTATTGGCCTGGTCTGCTTATCCTCGTATGAGTGCCATAAACACTTATTTTCTGTTAAGCGTCGAGGAATCAATCTGTAGGACTCTTCAGTTTTGACATTTATTTTCACACTATTACCGCTTAACATTTTGGCGGTAAATGTTTCTACTGGCTGAGATTCAGTCAAAAAGTCGTAGAATGTTTGGTAATTCTTAACACCTCCACTACGATTGGAGGTGGTGCTAGAATTTTTTTAGAGGTTGCCTTCTCTTTGTTGTTCAGTTGCTGCTGTTGGGCGCTAGTGCTAGCTTGATGTAGTGGAAAGTAGTTCATGAATAAGAACTACAGATTGTTGATCGCAGTAAGTTGCTATAAAGAAACAAAGAAGTGCATTCTGTATATTTTCCGACCAAAGCTCAAACTTCAAAGGACATATGACTCTATGTACTCACTGCATGTTTGTCGAGGTTCCACGAAATATTGAAAAGTGACTAAAACTGAAACATGAACATGCCACAAAATGCAAATAAACAACATGAAAGCTCTGCACCCGCTACGCCGCGCTACGGCGTAGACAAAGCGAGTGCTACGATGCACGGCTACGAGCTAAGAGCGTGCGTACGAGGCTCCGAGACGATTAGCTACGGACTCGTAGCGTTTGAACTATTGAACCGATTATGACTAACGAGAAATTCAATTTGTTTTGGATTTATTATCGCTATGTACAGTCAGGAAAATTTATTGTTAAGTAAATCTAAACCTTCCGTCAATTTGCCGTATTATAACCATTTCATACAACTGTCAAAGAAACACAGTTGTGATTTGAATATATGGACAATATAGTTGGTAGTCGATTTGCATAACAGATGATCCTATCAGAAATCAGAATACTAGTGCTGCGAGTGTTGCGACTATATTTTTCAATGTCGCAGCATAACATAGCATTTCATCTTGTTGACATAGGCCTCGTACAGGAACTCCATTAAAAAAAATATATATATATTTTTCTACTAGCTCTCTCTCGCTCTATTTTTATATACGGTCGGAAATTATTCCACAGCACAGCAACGTACTACCGGAATAAAAGTAGGAATCGTATGTGTTCATCCAGATTATAAACTACCTGTGTGTCAAATTTCATCCAAATCCGTTCAGCCGTTTTTGCGTGATTGAGTAACAAACATCCAAACATATAATATTATTGGATAATATAATATAATATCCCTGGACATTTCACACAGCACCATTTGTCCCAAGCTAAGCAACCTAATGCTTGTGTTATGGTAACAAGATGGCTGATTAACTACTTATATACAATTTTTTTTTTTTCAATGATGAATGAGTGTGTCGTTCTATTTATTTTGTTCTTCCTGTGCGATTCCCAATGAATACAGGTTTTCTTTCTTCCTCTCTAACTAACAAGTTATGTGAGGGACTTATCTACTGTGTGTGCGATCGTCCATTTCTCAATACTCTTTGTAATAAATGAATTTTTCTTACCTTAAATAAATTAGGTACAGTTTTCTTAAGCAGAGGGCGGGAATGAAATATTTTTCTGCTTCTGACTACCCATAAAGACCGTCAAGATAGCCGGGGATACGGCTTCACGTGCGTATTCCCGAGACACGATATGTAATGGACGGTTATGTGCACATGGTGATGCACGGTAATTGGTATAACTACCCTGGCAAGACATCAAGTTTATGAATCAGAATCAATACCTAAGTAGGTAGTAACGGTTTGCTTCGTTTGAGGAGCAAGGCGCAGAGGGGAGCGGTCAGTCAGTGGTCAGTCAGTGGCGTCAATTAAGTAGCGACGTCTGGACAAAAACGGGTAGTGGAGAGATATCAGCTTACTTCGATGTTTGTGGTGAGTGAGAGGGGAACGGTTGGAGCCACTTGATATTATGCGAGAATACGTCTTGAACCGCGTAATGGGTTAGTTGAAAGTATTTATTGGAGGGGAGTGGGTTTTCAGGAAACTGGCTCTATTCTGCGTTCCTATTGCATTGATTTAATTATTAATCAGTTCTTCTTCTGAATGTAGGTATTAATTCACAGCTTTTTGATGAAATCACAACGCAGCAACCGTGGTCTATGTGCACGAACTAAAATGTACCGTTTTTCAATCCAGCAACTGTGAAAATGAAAAAAAATATCCGTTCATTTCAGCTCCCACATCGAAGGCTTCCACGCAAGTTGTCGCGGGTGCTCGCCGCCCTGAAAGGCGCCGTCTCGCTGCCACTCACACTCGCCTATTGTTACAACTTTTAACAAACCGTCCGTCGTTGGCACGCGCGGGCTCCAATTAATTTAGGAGTTCATAGTCATTCTGCTAAACTTGTTCAACAGTTACGCGAAGGTAAATACGAGTGGGAAGCCGTTGTACGGAAAAAATGGTTTTTTACTTTACTGAATTTATTTTTTTTAATCTACTGACTGTGTATACATATAAACAGTAGGTCTATTCATATAATAAAATCGTAGCGAAGTCAAAGTGTACCTACATTTAATTTTTAATTATTTTTGCGTGGTCTGGAAACAAATCTAATTTCAAAAATATAGTTTTTAGATTTTTTGTCTGTTTATCTAAATGTATTTTCCAGCATCACGCAAAAACTAACGGATAGATTTTGTTAAAATTTTGCAATATTCCCTATAAGCCTGGTCGTGGTCAGACTGTAGACTACAACTTGTCCCGTTATTTGCGATGGGGAATGAGCAATATTAGATTTAACCTTTTCAATGATTATCATACCGCTATACCTCTAAGGAGGTATGTAGTCAAACACGATATAATAATTATAAGAATTGCTATTTGATTGCAGTGGTGGCCCCAGTCACCAGTGGTAACTGAAGCGACTAACCGAGTTGTAGGTCGTCGGTAACAGAGTAAAGTCAGGCGCTTTACCTTGAGTTAATTATTTCATCACCACTGCTCTCAAAACGGGGAAGGAAAACATCGTGAGGAAACCGACATGTCCTAGAACCAAAAACTCGAAGACATGTGACATCTACCAACCCGCGTGGTGGATTACGGCCGAGTCCCTCTCACAGAGAGGAGGCCTGAGTCCGAGCAGTGGGAACATGATAGGCTGATTATCATGATATGTAGTTCGTAAAACATGTAGGTATCTTTGACTATAAAATAAATGGTTAGTGGACTTTTGATGAGGTATCCCGTGTGTTTACAATCTTTGGCTGTTTACAATCAAGGCTTTGTGTAATAGACCAGGGTCGATAATTTTTAAAACCAAAAAAAATAATAGCAGGATGAAACCCATTAGAAAAGGAGGGGAATACCTATTATAAAAATGAAAGGAAAAGTAATTTACGGGCGATCTGAGGTCGGGACGGGGATGGGGTGAGTTTTTAAGGGTAAAAAACGGTTTTTCTCGATTTTGAGGTTATGTGAAAAAAGTGTAGGTATAATATACAAAAGTTTTAGATCTTTTTATTACCTACAACTTTGCCATTTGACTTTTTTCGATAGGACTTTTAGTTTTGCCGGAAATCGAGAAAAACCGTTTTTAACCCTTAAAAACTCACCCCCATCCCCTTCCCGACCTCAGATCGCCCGTAAATTATTTTTCCTTTCATATTTATAATATTCCCCTCCTTTTCTAATGGGTTGCATCCTACTATTTTTTTTTTTTTCACTTTTTATTATTTTTAAAGGCTTCTACCCTGGTCTATAAGGTTAGGGACCTAGAAGAGGAATTAATTCATGCAAATGTACGAATTACTAAGTTACATAAACTAAAAGAAAGTACTCAGGCTAAGGAAACTGATAACTTGTATACTGAATTAGCTACTAATTGCAACTCTCACTCCTTAATAACAATAGACCTTACTGAAGATTCTATATTGAAATTATAGCGGAAGAGGTTTCGGAACGCTCCCACATACTTGGAAGTAAGAGGTCCAATAGGGGCAAAGCCCCCGATCGGTACTCACCAACCCGTTAGCATGATTGCTCCCGCGCCTCGCGCCGACCAATCGCGGTTTGTCGTCGCGTCGCTACTCGGCCGCTGATTGGTCATAATAGTTTTAAGTAGTTGGCAATACTGTGTAGAACGGAAAACAGGGACTTTTTGATGGCGGACATGTATCTGGGACGATGTAATGTACGACTTTCAAGTTTAATTAAAGTTTATGCCGATAACAAAGCTCTTTAAATGGACAACTGACCCACCCCGACTATATCTTGGCGCCCAACGTGTGTTTTGTGTATTAAAACAAGGGGTCGGAGTCTTTGTTGTGCGAATCAAACTTTTCGTTCGTTGCAAGTTCGTACAAGTCGAAAAACTTTGGTGATACGGTGAAAAACGACCGACAAGTGCATAAAACTGTGTATAGACAGTGACTTTGCCTGTGTTTTGTGTCTACGTGTGGATTATTGCTGGTTGGTACCTACAACCACGAGCCGTGTACTGTCGTTTTCTACGAAAAGGAGGTACCTACTTAACGGTTTGCATAATGCCGCGAAGACGCAAGTCGCTGCCTGCCGACGCCGACGACTCGATTCACGAGGAATCAGAACCAGAACAGTCAAGCAACATAACGATGCCACAAGACGTCCTTACCAAGCTGTTAACATCGATTCAACAGTCGCAAGCAGAATTTTGTCAGCAACTTTTACGCGAAGTTCGTTCTTCGACGCCATTACTCGCATCGGTAGATGCAAGTACATCTGCCGCCACCGCGGCTATCATGAAGTCCACAGGCAACTTCTCGAAATGTTCATCTAAGTTTAGCGGAAATCCCGAAGAATCCGTGGAAAACTTTATAGATGCCATAGAGGTTTACAAGTCATGCCTAAACATAAGCGAAGAGAACGCTCTTTTAGGTATGTCCATGCTGCTCACTTCATCGGCTGGAACATGGTGGCAGGGTATCAAGGGCTCAACGAAGACATGGGATGAAGCTATAACTAGACTGCGGAGTGCGTATGGCGAACGCCGCCCGCCGTTTCGCATTTACGTCGAGTTATTCTCCCTCGTACAAGGTACCGAAAACACGGATTTGTTTATAGCTAGAGTTCGTGCCTTGTTTGCAAAACTTCCACAAGAAGACTTGTGTGAACGCGTCGAGTTAGATATGACGTATGGATTGTTAGATCGTCGCATCAGGAAGCGTATCGACAGAGCTACGGTTTCGACATTCGACGAGTTGCTGAAGAAGGCGCGCGCCGTAGAAGACTCGTTAAAAGAGTCACAAAACGGTCGTCAAGGTCATAAGCCGTCGTCTCATATCGAAGATAAATCACGCGCCGCCGCCGAGCCTGCGCACATTTGTACCGATACGTCGCTTCCTGCTTCCCGATCATCCGCTACCGTCGTCGCCGCTAGTCGCACAGGCGACTCAAAGACAAGAAAGGCAGGGAATACAAAGTCGTTCTGTGTTTACTGCAAACGTAGCGGTCACATAAAGGAAACGTGCGAAAAATTAGTGAAAAATAATGACGAAAATAACTCAAAAAGTGAGCATAAAAAAGACATTAAGTGTTACGGTTGTGGTGCCGCGAATATCATAAAGTCGAAGTGCCCGAAGTGTAATGCCAATGATGGTAAGAACAGTGGACATTCGGCGTTCTGTTCTATTGCTTCTGCACGTGAGTCTCGTGCACCCACCGATTGCTTCCAGTCGCATCGTACGCCTCACGTACATGGCGACATATGCCCCAAGGTCAACGCGCCACTACCGCTACAAGTGCCTACGCCGCCGCCGCCGCCGCGAGGTAGCGCGATGGTTGCCGGTACTGCGGGCGCGCCCGCGCCTTCCAGCGTCGAGCGACGCGTGTCGTCGCGCAAAGTTCGAGGTAACCCCGCGGCCGTGGAAGTCGCAGGGGGTTCTGTCACAAATTTTGGTTCTGTCACTAAATGTAGTTCTCACACTAATGATCCAAATCGTAATGTTAATATTTTAGCTATGGATACCGACTATTCTGCTAATAGTGTTCCTTGTGGTTACGATAAATATTTACATAAATTTTGTTTAAATAAGTCGTCTTGTGTTGATAACAATGTTAGTGTTACGTCTACATGTAATAAGAATTTTACGAATCGTTTTTGTGTTGACAATTGTTATTGTTCTGTAAATAGGGAAAATTGTGTTTGTGTACGTACTAAAACTAAGGTATGTGTTTGTACTTCTTGCGACCAGGGGGAGTTCGCGTCACCGTTGCAGTCTAATGATAGTGCGTCACGGTCGGTAATGTTCAATGGTTGTCAATCGTATTCTGGTAATTCCGTCGGTTCAAAATCTTGTGCTCGTGATTTTATACCTATTTCCAGATATGTTGATTATAAACCATTTGATAATAATACCAGCGACTCTCAACATTTTTCAGAAATCGTAAGTGGTCATCAACCTTTTTCCGAGAACGTCATGGATTCTCAACATTTTTGTTCCCAGAATTATCAACAGTTGTACGGAATTACCAGTTGTACACAACCTTTTAACGGCAATCGTAACGTTCGATCTTTTCAAAGGCCCGTGCTAAAGATTAGTATTTTAGGTGAGAATGGTACCGCACTACTAGATTCGGCAGCTAAAAGCTGTGTGGCTGGTCATACGCTATACGCTCTCCTAAAGGCCAAAGGTCATCCTATGTCCTCTAGCGTGGAAAATGTAAAACTTGCAGATGGTGTACTTAGGTTAATGAATGTACTTACTACCGAAGTGAATGTTACTCTTGAAGGTAGAACCAGGCTCGTTAGTTTTTTAATTTTTCCGGACGCGGACAGTAATGAATCACTTTTAGGTATAGATTTTTTGATAAATTTTAGTATCTGTGTTGATTTTAGTAGTTCTAAGTGGCACTTCGCTGACAGTGCTAAGCAATTCGATCTCCCATTTGAAAAAGCCGCACACCAGGTCAAGAGTGTGTCCATCAGTAGTTTGCTTAGGGATGAGGAAGCTTCAAAGCTTAGCAACGAGCAGCGTGAGGTTCTGGCTCAGTTCCTTTCTGAAAATAAGGATGTGTTTGAGTTACGAGGCCAAGCAACTGCTTTTGCGGAGCATGTCATTGACACTGGTGACCACGCTCCAGTTGCAGTCCCTCCATATAGGCTTACTCCTGCTAAAAAAGAGATCATGAAGTCAGAAATCGAAAAGATGTTGGCTGATAATATTATAGAGGAGTGCGAATCGGCATGGGGATCGCCTGCATTGTTAGTGCCTAAAAAGAACGGTCAAGTTCGGTTTTGCGTAGATTATAGAAAACTTAACGCCATAACAAAAACCGATGTGTACCCGATGCCGCTTATAGACGAGCTGGTGCAGTCTACTAAGCGAAATTGCATCATGAGTACGTTAGATATGCGTAGTGGGTTTTGGAATGTTTCGGTCAGGGAATGCGATCGAGATAAAACGGCCTTTTTGACGCCTTTTGGTACGTATCGTTTCAAAAGGATGCCGTTTGGGCTCAAAAACGCTCCGTCAACATTCCAACGACTCATCGACAGGTTGCGCTCTGGCGCCTCACTTCAGAATGTGACCCTGTTGTGCTATCAGGATGATCTGCTCGTAATATCGGAAGGATTCGATCAGCATGTCGCTGATCTACGTGCAGTGTTTGAAAGGCTGCGTATGTTCAATCTTCGCGCCAATCGCGAAAAGTGTGTTTTCGCGCGCGAAGAAGTAAAATACTTGGGTCATGTCATTACTCAGGACGGAGTTTCACCTGATCATGACAAAGTTCGCGCAGTGGCGGACATGAAGCCACCAAGTACTGTACGCCACCTCAGAACGTTTCTTCAGACGTGTTCGTGGTTCAGAAAGTTCATTTTGAACTTTTCAAAAGTCGCTGAACCGTTAACTCGTCTTTTGAAGAAAAATCAGGCTTGGGTGTGGGGCGCTGAGCAAAATCAGGCGTTTCAGGAGCTAAAAAAGCGTTTAACGTCTGCGCCCATACTCGTCCAAGCTGATTACAGTAAACCGTTTATCTTGCGTACGGACGCAAGTAATTACGCTCTCGGTGCAGTGTTGCTGCAAGGTGAGGGGCAAAATGAAAGGCCAATCGAATACGCGAGCCGCCTTTTAAACCCCGCCGAGCGAAATTATTCTACTACAGAGAGGGAAGCTCTAGCAGTAGTTTGGTCCGTTGAGCGGTTCAGAGGTTATTTGGAAGGTCAACAAATTATTGTAGGTAGTGACCACCAACCCCTCAAATGGTTGTTGAGCTTGAAGTCGCCATCAGGTAGATTAGTTCGGTGGGCACTGAAGTTACAAGAGTTCAATATTCAGTATGAATACACTCCAGGTAGAGCCAATGTTGTGGCCGACACGCTGAGTCGTCCTACTTGTGAAGAAAGTAGCAAAGATCAGTGTGGTATTTGTTCAGTAGTTATTGACTTACCTGCGAGAAGCCCTGCTGATTTGCGACCTGCTCAGTTAGACGACCCGGAACTAGAAAAGATAATGACTGGTCTTGAAAATAATGACGCAGTTGAAGGAAAACGCTGGTCTGAGCGCGGTTACTTTATGCAGCAAGGAGTCCTATATCGTTACAACCCCGACGTCGACGTCGAGGAAGCTCAGCTCGTCCTTCCAGCGAGTTTACGTCTGGAAGTTTTGAGGGAATGTCACGATACTCCTATTGCTGGGCATCAAGGTATTGATAGGACCTTACATAAGCTTTCACAGCGATTTTTCTTCCCCGGAATGAGACGGTTTGTCGCAGACTTTGTTAAGTCTTGTGCGACGTGCCAGCGGTACAAGTCGTCAAACTTGAAGCCTTCAGGCCTTTTACAGACCCCAGTATTGAATCAAAGGGGAGAGGTCTTGGCGATTGACTTGTTTGGCCCGCTCCCTCCTGGAGAGAAGGGGGAGAAGTACATTTTATTAGTTGAGGACACAGCTACTCGGTGGGTCGAGCTTTTTGCTCTGGTCGACGCCACCTCGGAGGTCTGTGCTCGGACACTAATCGAGGAGTATTTCCTTAGGTACGGCTTTCCGCGTCGCATTATCTCTGATAATGGGGTACAGTTTGTCTCTGCGGTTATGCAACAATGCATGTACATTTTAAAAATTGAACAGGACTTATTACCTTTATATCATCCGGAGGCAAATCCGGCCGAACGGAAAAATAGAGACCTAAAGGTGCAGCTGGCTCAGTTGGTCGACACCGAACATTCTTCATGGCCTGACCACTTACCGTCAGTTCGATTCGCTATGAACTCAGCCTTGTGTCAGACAACAGGTGTTTCACCAGCTTTTCTCACTTTAGCTAGAGATCTTCGTTCACCAGTTGATGTTCATTATGATATTAGGGCCGTCCTGAAAAAGGATAACTTCGTTCCTCAGATAACGCCCTACCTAAAGAGATTTTTAAACTCTTTAGTTTCGATTAGGGATAGGGTAGAGAAAGAACAGGATAGACGTAAAGATTACGCCGATAAGGGTCGAAAACCCTTAGATTTTGATGTCGGTGATCAAGTTTTGGTAAAGTCGCACGTATTGAGTAACGCTGCTAAAGGATTGTCGGCTAAGTTTGTACCAAAAAGGGATGGTCCCTACGAGGTCATTAAGAAAGCCAGTCCTACGACTTACCTAGTATCTAAAATTAATTCTCCTGACGAGGTTTTAGGCAGGTTCCATGCGTCCCAACTTACGCGGTTTGTCAATAGGGATGATACGCTGCCTCTTCCTATTATGCCAAAGCGTAATCGAGGCCGGCCTCGTAATGTCAAGCCTGTTTCTGCCGATCATGAGCGGGTTCCTGAGCGAGGACGCCTTCACGAACCCGAGGGGGAGTGTATAGCGGAAGAGGTTTCGGAACGCTCCCACATACTTGGAAGTAAGAGGTCCAATAGGGGCAAAGCCCCCGATCGGTACTCACCAACCCGTTAGCATGATTGCTCCCGCGCCTCGCGCCGACCAATCGCGGTTTGTCGTCGCGTCGCTACTCGGCCGCTGATTGGTCATAATAGTTTTAAGTAGTTGGCAATACTGTGTAGAACGGAAAACAGGGACTTTTTGATGGCGGACATGTATCTGGGACGATGTAATGTACGACTTTCAAGTTTAATTAAAGTTTATGCCGATAACAAAGCTCTTTAAATGGACAACTGACCCACCCCGACTATAAAATATAATAATAGTAGTTATAAAGTAAGTCAAAATAAAATTAAAAAATATGCAAAACTAAATAAAATTATAAATAGATGCAATAAATTTAGAAAACAACAAAAACACATTGACACTCAGTGATTACTTTCTGAAGTTGAGGTACTTGAAGAGTCACTACATTTATATTATATTAAGTACCTATGTGAGCTCTCAAAAACAAATAAAGGAACACATCCTTGCTGCAAACGAGTTGGTGGAAATGCGTAGTGGTGAGGCAGGTAGAGTGGACCCGATGACTCTGAGCACCACTCAATGTTCTTGTCAAAGGGAATCCAACCTTGAGGCTATCCAACCTGAGGCAACGGAGGACCCGTCCCAGTCTGCAGGAGCTCAGGACTGTATCCCCGATCAAGATACACCACATGTTATACAAGGTTCATCTCAAGTAGCACAGACAGAGACTTATGCTGTCACTTCTTCTAGTAAAGTTTGTTGTTGTTCTGTTATGTTTTCAGATAGTTCAGGGAGAGGGTTAGGTAAATTATTGAGTAACAACCTGACTCAATCTGCTGTTAATTATTGTATGCCTGGGAAATCCTACAAAGATATAATGTCATCAATAACTAGCAATAAATATGATCCAAATGCCATTATTTCTGTATTTGTAGGTAATAGTGCTAAAGGTAAAAATAGATGACATCACTGACAGTGTCACTGAAATCTTGAAGATTAATTGTCAGAAAATAATATTGTGTGCTTTCCCATACTTTGAGCACTTAGCAAGTAGGCAAAATTATTATATACATATGCTAAATAACCATATGCATTTCTTAGTTAATCACTATAGTGACAAACTCATATTTTTTGACACCAACACTTTTGTTGAGACATTCAAATCGACTAGGGATACAGCGTATCTGCCTATTAGTTTTAGACGGCAAACAGCAGGGCTATTAGCTTCTATTATTAACTCAGACATAAGTAGTCGGTATGTCGAAGTCTGATGTAATTAGCACCTTAAAAATTAGTAATAATACTAATATTAAGGTGGTTAGCAACAATAGTTTAAACTAGTTGGTAAGACAACAGAAGGTACCAGTAACAATATTGTTAATCTCACCTCCAATAAGGTATCTTCTAGCACTCAATTAGTTAAGTGTAAAAAGGGGCTAAGCAGAATTCCTTGAAATTGTTTCATTAAAATATTCAAGGTTTTTCTTCCAAATTATTAGAAATTTAAGTGTTTTTAGGAAAAACAATGTTTGATATTATTTGTATAACTGAATACTGGTTGAAATATTATGAAATGCTGATTAATTATGTGAACTATAGTGTGGGCAGTTGCTTTAACTGAAAATCCATGCTGCGTGGAGGTTCATTAATTTTAATTAAACATTCTATAAAATATAAGACTCGTAAAGACATAGTGGAACTATCGGTGGAACATAGCATCGAACTGTCCTGTGTTGACCCAGATAAGCATTTTATAGTGTGCGTATACAGACCTCCAAACTATCAAAACTACTCTATTTTTGAGCCAGTAATGGAAGATGTCTTGGCAAAACTTGCAACTAGTAATAAAGTGAAGGGCGGGCGTTTTTGGGGGACTGTCTTTTGTAATTTTGACGTTCAAAAAGTGCTGATTCTCAGCCTAATTTAAATAAATGACTTTTGATTTTGATTTAAATCAGTAATTATTTGTGGTGACTTTAATATTAATATTTTGGAAATTAATTCAAATAGCAATAGAATATTAAGCCTTTTTAAAACATTCAATCTGTCAAATGTGTTTTTGGAACCAACACGAATAACTACGGCTACTGATACATGTATTGATAATGTTTTCTGTTGCTGCGAATATCTAGAGAAGGCCATTGTAAATTATCTCCCTTCTGATCACAGCGGTCAAACCGTTTATTTTAAGTCCAACACACCGATACAAAAAGATTCACTGTGAACAGGGACACTTTGTTGGCTGAAGTCAAAAAGGAACTACCCGAAATTTATGGTTTTATGTGGCAGTGCTACAGGCACCCCTCCAAATTATTATACAAGGACAATGTTTTAGAATCTGCAGTTGGATGCCAACAAGGTGACCCTCTCGGGCCAGTCATTTTCAGTTTAGCTATTCATCCAATTTTACAGAAACTAAATTCAAAATTTAATGTGTGGTATTTAGACGATGGGACGCTAGCAGGTGATGTAGACACTGTTTTGAAAGCTCTACAACTCCTCAAACAGGAATTTCAATCTATTGGCTTGGACCTTAACCCTTCAAAATGTGAACTTTACCTTTCTGACTTTACCGACAGACAATTGACTCTAGATCAATTTAATGCAATAGCCCCACAAATCAAAATTTTAGACAAAAGTTCATTGCACCTCCTAGGTTCCCCAATTTTAGAAGATAGTTTTTCTCCTTTCATCGATGAAAAAATTAAAAATTTCAACGATATTTCGGACAGACTCTCTAAAATTAATTTTCATTCGGCATTCACCCTGATTAGATACTGTTGTTTTCGCCCAAATTTTATATATTTTCTGCGTTCTTCCCCTTTATGGAAGCAACCACATCTGTTGGACAAAATTGACAATATCATTCGCAGCACATTAACAACCATTTTAAATGTGGCCTTGGACGACCGAGCGTGGCTTAAAGCCACACTACCCATCCGTTTTGGTGGCCTCGGCGTCCGCAAAATTACCAGTATTAGCTTACCGGCGTTCCTGTCCTCTGTCCACAGCACCGAAAAGTTGACCGGGAAAATCTTAGAGTAGGTAGACGTGCAGAAGAGCTTGACGACGTAAATAACGCTATGCGTATGGTCCTTGGTTTACTGTAAATAATTTAGTATTAAATGAGAAAAAAACTAAATGCATTAGATTCGTTTTGCCGAATGTTAGAAGTAGTTTATGTCACGTTGTATTGAATAGGGATATACTTGAATTCGTCGAAAATACGGTTTTCTTGGGGATCACGCTTGACTCAAAGCTGCAGTGGGGTCCTCACCTAACATCACTTGCAGGGCGGCTAAGTTCAGTCGTTTTCGCTGTTTGGAAAATCCGTCAATTAACAGACATGGATACCGCGAGACTGGTCTATTTTAGTTACTTCCATAGCATCATGTCTTACGGTATTTTGCTGTGGGGACGAGCTGCAGATATTGATTCTATCTTCATTCTGCAAAAGAGGGCTGTCAGTGCCATCTACAATCTCAGCAGACGCGAATCTCTAAGAGAGCTGTTTAAAGAAATTAACATCATGACGGTTCCTTGTCAATATATATATCTACGAAAACATTATGAACGTTCGAAAAAATCTACATCTTTTTAGTAAGATAAGTGACAGGCATAATTTTAACAGTAGGAATAGGAACAAACTAGATCAACCGCGCTTCAGATTGTCTAAAGTAAAAACTTCTTTTATTGGGGTATTGTGTTAAATGTTATAATAAAATACCACTCGATATTCTTCAACTAAATGAGAAGATATTTAAAGCATGCATTAAACGCACACTATGTAGACAAGCATACTAAAAGTTGGATGAGTATATCGTAGATAAAAATGCTTGGCTTAATGCTGGTCCTGCTCCACAGGCACTTAATTGGGCTCACTAGTTGATCACAGTTTCAATATTTTGGAGGAGATGCTTCCCCTTTTTATTTTTTTAGTGTTTCTGACATTACGAACTTAATGTTTATTTTATTCAGTCAAAATTGATTTTTAATACTTCAATATTAAATATCTCTTCCTGATTGGTAGTAATTTTTTATATATTTTTTTTCTTCTCTTAAGAAAATTGCAAACTATAGTTTTGTATAATTTAGAAGCATATTTTTTAATTTTGTAAATGTAAGAACCATACGGCGTACGGCAGTTGAGCATATGGCATGCTCACTTAAATGTCTCACTGATGGTGGCGCGTGTGTTGGATCATTCGGTTCCCTAAAAATGGTTGAGCTGGGTGGTGCTGATCCACGCGTCATGTTCGTGAACGGGTGCCGTTGGTTGAGACTGGTCATCTCTTAGGGTAACCTAGTCTAGGAGTACGCATCCGATAAGAGTACGCAACGCCAGAAGCCGTGAAGTTGTTTACGATGCGCGGCTAACTTCAGTCGTATTTTGATGTCAACTGTGATAAAAACTGCTGTGCGAAAAAAAAATCAAATCCGGAAGAAAACAAAGAAATTACGTAAGTTTAAAGTTTTTTGCTCAAAATCTTAAATGTTTTTACCATTTTGAAAGTATTTTTGAGACTAGAATGCAATTATTTTGTAAAAACGAAGTAAACTGTGGAGTTTTCAAAGACGATGCCTAACGAATGCAGCGAGCGTAATTCCGGTCAACGCCAAGAGATGGCGTTGAACTCCGCTCGTTTACGATTTGGCTAGAGTGTGTACGAGTACGCAGTTATACGAGTACGCAGTTATGTGCCTTATAAGAGTACGCGCGTACTCTTACATGCAATTATTTTTAAGTTCGTTTCGTTGGTGTTTTTTGTTCTTATTCGTTGCAAATATATAAATGAAAATATAATATGTAAATGAGGGTCAAGGAAATTTTATTTGCCACCACTGCAAGTAAAAAAAAAGTAATGCACGACCCGCGTACTCTTATCGTCGTAGCCGCGTACTCTTATACAATAGTACTTGTAAGAGTACGCAATTCCCATTTGTGATTATTTTTGTTATTTTGAGAGATAAAACGTAATTTTGTTTTTTTTTATGTTACTTTATGAAAGATGTTTAAATTGTAGATGTAATAAACGCCTAGTTGATTTCCTAGACTTCATTTTTATTTTTTTAGAATATTTTGAACCTTAAGTGCGTACTCCTAGACCAGGTTACCCTAACTGCCAGGGCTTATTTTTAATGTTGTATTTTAAATTGTTTCTTTTTTACATTGTTCTCACATATAGAAGCAATAAGAATAATGTACCCAGGATTTTGTATTAATACATTGATTTAAAAGAGTGTCCGTGGAGTTTCTTGCCCGTTCTTCTCCATGGAGATCTACGTTTTTAGAATGGGCAACTAGCTTCAACTTTCTGACTAACTGACGGACTATTTAATTTTGACAATTCAAAAGTGCCTGTAAATGGTTTAATTGAAATAAATTATTTGAGTTTGAGTTTGAATCTCCTGTTATATTATTTTAGTGATAGCTCTTCGTGAGGAACAATTTGTAAGGAAGCATTAGTCAGTGTATCAGTGTTGTGCCATCAGGCATGTTAAAAATATAAACTCGAATACTTAGACAATTTACTTTTATTGGTACTATACACAGTAAAATAGTAATTTAACTCGAGACCACTTTCATCATCTCTAGCTGACAGGAGAAGAAAAACCCTCCAACCTTTCCCGCCGTTTTTCATGAAAAGTCATCTATGGGCTGCCACACCTCAAAAGCATCAAATGTTAAAAATGACAATGTTGCAACCCACAAATAATATTAGTTTAACAGTCGATTATTGTATAATTATGCTAAATTGCTAACTGGTAGTATTTATAGCTGCCTCCGTTCAATAATTCATAAAAAACGTAAAACATCGCAAGCAATGGGAAATTACTACTGATGGCTGCGAGCGTCGACCTCCAGGCGAGCTGCTTCTCACATGGCTGAATTGTACGTCGCTTGCTCTTGCATCACCAGTTGACCACTTGACTCTTCATATTTTGGCTGATGACACCAAAACTACAATACAAGAAAGTTTTATAAAAATATGGCCGTTATTTTAGTAAATTGTGGTGTCTTACGACTTTCACGCGAACGAAGTCGCAGGCAGAAGCTAGTTACCTAATAATAGGAGAGGTACTGCTCGATTGTTGCGAACAAAATACCGAATAAATTTAATTTCTAGTAGTTGTCATGAATTTGAGCCGCACATGAAACTGCATTGTTTGTTTGTTTTTTTTTTATAAAAGCTTCTTGCACGTTGAGTGCTTTAATATAAAACCTTTGTCCTGTTAGGAGGAGTGACACTAACTATCCGTTAACAGTCTAAAACCTGCCGATCAATTCTGTAAAAATCTCACCGTGAAAAGTTAGGTGCAATCCCTAGCATTAATTGGAATGACAGCTCACTTCACCTAAGTTTTCACGGTGAGATGGTTACAGAATCGCACTGATATCCTCAATCTTTCACGTAACAGCTTAACAGCACTCCGCACTCGATCCCACGAGATCACATTTAATTAAAAATTACTCTAGCTATCTCACGACTCATTACTCGCTCTTTAATTAAAATGCCTATCTGTTTATTTACTCTCAAACGAAGGTAAATTAAAGTCCCTGAGGTACGTTCTGTCAGCAACAGGTGCCTGTACCCGGGGTCCTAATTTCTAAACATCACAATGTTGATATCGAGTGATCCGTTAGGCCTTTTGTGCACACAAGTTTTCCCTGCCGTGAAAAGCTACGGGTTATTCGCCGTGTCGTCAGTGTTGTATGCGTCACTATGGAAGCATGTTGACGGACAAGTTTTTTCTACGGCACGGTTTATACGCCGTACCGTAAAGAAACCGTGCCATCAAAGTGCCTTAAGATCCGCTAAACTTCAATGAAGCCAAGTCCACGATTAAAAAATCTACCAGCTAGTTTGTATACCTAAACGGAAAAGAATAAAAATCTACGATATATTCCTGCAATGGACTTTCCTGTCCTCGTAAAACTATTGTAGTAGGTAAAGAGATCCCCTAACCACAAAACAAACCACTAATACGGATTGATTCATTCGAATGACCTAGTATGTACTTACTGCATAATATTGCATGAATTGCATCACATGGTTACAATTCCTCACGTTTCCGCATCTACAAGGCTCTAAATTTACATAAGTATCATTTTTAGGGTTCAGTAGTCAACAAGGAACCCTTATAGTTTAGCCATGTCCGTCTGTCCGTCCGCAGCTTAACCCAGAGACTCTTAAAAAGCTATAATTTGCCATGGATTTCTGAGATACATATTAACACGCCGACAAAGTGGTAAAATGAAATATTAAAAAAAAAAATGTTTACGAGCCTGCTCTACACGTAAAGCGGGGATGTTTTTTTTTTCTCGTCTACCCCATGGTGTGGGGTATCGTTGGATAGGTCTTTCAAAAACTTTTTAACAAAAAAAATAAACCGCCGAACAAACTGAAAAGCAAAAATTAATAAACATTTTTTATTTAACCTTAATAACTAAGTTTCTAACATGTTTATTCAGCACAGAACGATTCATATGTAGCGTTGCGATTAGTGAGCAACAACTTGAGATTTTATTACATCTTGTCTTGCAAAGTAATATTATGATAGTACGTGAAATATTGAACCTAGGCTTTTTGATTAACATGTCTGCGAAAGAGTTTTTGTTGCATAAAGCTCTTGTGATAAATTCATTTTAAATCGGTCAACGACGGAAAGCTAGATTTCGTGTTATTAGAAAACGAAAAGTGAAATCAGATTATAAGACTAAGTTAGATCCGAAGTTCAGAGGTCCGTTTAAGGTAGCGGAAGTTTTGGCGGGTGCCAGTGGGTCATGTAACAGTCGAAGTAGATAATGATCACAGTGGTGATGAGCAAGCCTACATTATGGGAAGCACGCGAGTAGGGGTTCTCTATCGGCCGTAGTGTGTCGACCGTACCAGTAGTCAATACGTAGTCGTAGCCCGGTAGAAATGGTGTCTCTTGAGGCAACTCAAGTAGTCCCGTGGGTACGCGATGGGCGTTTGTCTCTGGCGGAGGTCGTGGTCTGGAGAGACCGTAGTGTGGTGTCACAGGGTGATGCACACGGATCCATGCGCTGGATGTGTGAGAGCAATGCGATTGCTGGTCGGCTGGAGAGCCGTGGCGTTAGAGTGGTTTACTCGTGTGTGGGTTTCCAGGTATCTAAGGCTCTTAGTGATAAAAATGATTGTTATTGTGGATAACGATGGTACATGGCTCTGGTTGATGATTTACGCTTTGATTAGATAGTCAAAATTTGTTTAAATGGCTTTGGTTGATGATTTACGCTATTCTTAGATAATCAAAGTTTGTTTACATTACTCTGGTTGAATCAATACTCTGAAAGCCTTCATCTCCAGGCGTACACTCACAATCGGAAACAAAAGATGCCTCTAAGTATAGTGTTCCTAACGAGTTAAACGTAGAAGACGGTGAGGAGAGTTCCTCCACCGAGTAGTAGAGCACATACCATGGCTATTAGGTCACACTGTACCTACGCACTTGTCTGTAGTCGTAACTGCAACTCTATTGTAAGTTGTTCAGGGGGCGATGGGCAGCTGGTGGTGCAGCGGGGACCCGGGTCTCAAAGGAGACTATTGTTGTGTTGGTCTTGTAATGACCTGGGAGTCGTAGACGCTATGTGAAGTGATGTGTGTTGGTCGTATCACTTGAGTGATGACGATATGATGCAAGTTTTGTTGCTGAAACAGAGTAGAGATTAAGTTCTGTGTGTCATGTGGAGTTTCGTGAGAAACCATAAGGAGTGACTTGGCGATACGAGGGGGATGCGCAAATGAATTTGATTAGTTGAGTAACTGGAGGTTACTAGATATTATGAGACATGCATCTTAGTTGATTATTTTATTGTAACCTTGAGATTTGGGAATCAAACGGTGGGTAATGCTCTGAACTCTGCTATTGTTAGTTTGTTCGAGTTTTCATTGTGTTTTTGCCTGTACCAAATGTGGTCAGGAGTGACCGAGCTATGTGATACTTTGCGGGCATGTTTCTTTACAGAATACACTCAAGCTGAAGAATTTATGGAGAATTTAGCGATGACATCACGGTGTATATTTCTATGCCTGGATTTGACCTGGAAAAGGACGTGGCGACATGGAGGGATACTACAGCAGGCCAGGGCCGAGCCGACCCCCCACAGCGCCTGTGTGCGAAACCTATGAAGCGCCTCTTTTTTCACGAATCTTCATGTTTCAACTTATTTTTTTATTTATTTATTTTACTGCGAAAAATAAAACACGAATAATTTTTTTATATACTTTATTGTTGATGTTATATCTAATTGTATACTATTATATACAAGTATATAATACAAAAACATATAGAAAAAGGCAGCAGCTCATTGGGTATCAGAAAATTCGTCCGCATCACTGTCAATGGGATAAGTGCCCAAAAGGGATTAGCATTACCACGTTGGATGGCAATAATAATAATAATAATATCCCTCGACATTTCACACCACTATTTGTCCCAAGCTAAGCAACCTAATGCTTGTGTTATGGTCACAAGATGGCTGATAAACTACTTATATACAATTTTTTTTTTTTTTGTAAATTCATACATATTATAGATAGAAAAACACCCAGACTCGGAAAAAATACATGTAGGTCATACAAATATTTCTTCCGTGCGGGAATCGAACCCGCGACACGCAGCGCAGCAGTCAATCGCTTAACCACTGCGCCAACCGTGCCGTCAAATGCAATGCTGATTCTTTCAATTGTGTACTTAGATATTAATAACAAATTAGCTGACTTTTTTCTAATAGTACTGATAGTACTATTACGTATGCTATGTTTAAAAAACAAACAACAATAATCTAAAATGTGTAAGAATATAAACATACTTAAATTATATTATTTCCACTCTTCTCGCTTTTCTGTTTGCGAAATCTTTAATACTTTCGTGTATGTCTATATGGTCTAATATGGCCTCCTCTATGGATATTGTTGCTAAATTTGTTAATCTTTCCTGGCTCATTGTTGAGCGCAGATAATTTTTTATAAGTTTTTATTTAGAAAAGGACCTTTCCGCGCTTGCTACGGTAACTGGCATAGTTAGCAAAATTCGTAATGCTATGGTGATGTTAGGGCATACAGCTGTCAAATTGTTTAAATATATAAATTCGAGAATTTTCACCACATCATTATTTAATTTTTTGAAAAAAGACTGATATGACATAATTTCTTCACACAAATCATCGGCGTTAATATCCAATGAATCATTTGCTGAAAGTTTTTCCTGCAAACGATGACAGCTACTTCGTAATCGACTTTGGTCTTGGTCATCACTTAGTTTAAATAAAAAATTAAATACGTCATTTTGATTATTCAATAAATTAAATCTTTCGTCTACGGAGGATAAAGCTTGATCCAATATTTAAAAAAATACATTAATTTTAAAAGCGGTTTTCGGATCGTTTATAGTGTGGTCTTCGTGTTCATAATCAAAACTCTTTGGAGTCTTACGACGTCTTAGGGGTCTGGATCTGGAAGTTTCAAATTCAGGCTCGACATCTAATTTTTCGGCAATTTTCATGGCATCATTTACAATTTCCTCAAAATTTGCGTCGGTTCTAATTTTTATCAAAAACTTCTTTAATTCCGTTAAAGCATCTAAAGCAACTTGCATATTCATATCGATTGACTGCAGAATTTTGCTCACAAAATTTACTTTGTCAATATCATATGCCATATATTTTGTGAACAAATGAATGAAAAGGAGCATATTTTTTCTGCTAGACATTTAGTAAAAATACAGACAGAAATTAAAAAAGAAAATGTTAATTTTTTTATTTTTGTCTTTACAAACAGACTAAAGTTATATTTATTTGTATAGAAAATTACATAAAACAGTACATACCATTACATGAAGCGTTTTTTGAACCAGATTGTATAACACCTTCATCGATAAAATGAATAGTTTCTGTCTCTAATGATTCTTTGGAAGTGGATGGTAGAGCCGTAAAATATTTACTTATTTTAGTTGTATTTTTATCACGTTCTTCTTCTTGTTTTCTTTTCCTTATTAAATTCTGGTAACCAGATAATTTCTTTTTTTTATCTTGATTACTATCACTCATCGTGAAAACACGTTAAAACAATCATTAACACACAAACTATACCTATATCGTTTTCAGTACTAGAACTTATTCTTATTATAAAAAATCAATGCGCACCCTGCATACACTTTCGATTGAATGATTATTCAATTGTTTTAGATCTCCCGTTCCTTAAAGTCGGGGAATTCCCGTGACCCCACCCTGCTTGCGTCACACGCATCGCTTCGGGTTGCGTTCATAAACTCATTCAAACAAACTCACGGCGGCGGCGGCGGCGGTTCTTTTGATTTTAACGCTGAGCTCTTAACTAATGTATTATGTAAACTAAAACCCAAAGCGTAATATTAAACCACAAACGTGAATGTTATCTTGAGAGACTTGTGCAATAAGCGCAATATTATGTTTTGTTATTTACAAGTCATATGTTGCGCCTATTGTACCTACTTACTTATCGATGCTCCACTACAATGAATATGTTGTTGTGTAAGTGTAACAAAAATAATTTCGATGGCGGCGCCCTTATGATCTTGGCGCCTGTGTGCGCCGCACACTTCGCACACAGGGGCGGCGCGGCCCTGCAGCAGGCCGTTCTGCTGGACCAAAGCAGCGATCTGACAGCATCTGTTTTCGATGTGGCAACACCGGACATTTTGCGTCGAGATGTCCACGAAGCAATTATGGAGGCACCTGCACGGCGAGGGGCCCAGGCGGTACAGGGCCAACGCCTGCAGCAGCGGCTAATAGCCAGTGACGCGCTTAAGTTTGCTATGTCAGCAATCCGAGCAGTGTACTGGTGAATACTGGGTATCACCCGAGGACGGGTGCTATTCAGGATGGCCGTGTCGGAGTCATTCGTTTATTCTGAACGCCAGCGCCATCTCGTGGCGCTAGACAGAGTCTAGCCTGAGTTCGTGGAGGGGTACGAGAGCTACAGGTACAAGAGCGGAGTCAGCAGAGCTCTCGGGATCATCGAAACATTGTGAAAATGTAACATACCTACAATTTCAAGTTCAAATCCTCCCCTAAAAACCGAATTACCCCCTTTTGCCCCGTCAGGGGTAAATTTTCGACAAGTTTACATACTTATTATTAATTATTTTCTGTCGAAAGTATCATACTGAGTTTCGAGTTAATCGGACCGCGCATTCAATTTCTTCCACACAAACTTATATCCCCCTTTGAGGGGTAGTTTGAAAAACTTATAATGATAAACTTTATTACTTACTTAGGCAAGTATTGTTGCCAAGTTTACTAACTAAATTAATAAGATTTTTCATATAAACTGTATTCCCGCTTTTCACCCCCACAGGGGTGGAATTTTGAAAAATAATTTGGGATGTGTTCATAACTATACTCAAAGATTATTTATACCAATTTTCGAGTTAATCAAGCGACGCTGTAAAATCCTCCCCTGTAAAATTGACTACCCCATTTCAGGCCGTCAGGGGTAGATTTTCGAAAAACACTGATACACATTATTCTTTCCTTTCAATTTTAGGTATAAATACTGAGTTTCGATTAAATCGGACCGCGCGCCAAAATTCTTCCATACAAACTTAGAAACCCCCCAATCCCCTTTTAGGGGGTAGTTCATAAAAACAAAAAATGCCCAACTTCATAATTTATTTAGATAAGTATTCGTGCCAAGTTTCAAGTTTATTAACTCAAGGAATAAGATTTTTCATACAAACAAAATCTCCCAATTTCACCCTCTTAGGGGTGGAATTTCGAAAAACCCTTTCTTGGTAGATACCTACTCTTCACGAAGAATACACCCTCCAAATTTCATGTCTCTAGGACCAGCGGTTTAGGCTGTACGTTGATGTCTCAGTCAGTCAGTCAGTCAGGATTTTGAATTTTATATATATAGATAAACATATAAATTATATTTTTAACTATTAGAATATAAAAAGTATAAAACATTTAAAAATATAAAAAATTTGACCAGCCCTGACCACCGGGTCAAGGCTCCAGAGAGAGGAACCTCCTGACGATGCGAGCCGTGTCCAGACGTACCTACCGCATTCTGAATCAAGCCCTTGATCCAGCTGCCCAACGAGAGCCTCCTCAAGTGTTGGTCGAAGCTCTTGGCTACCAAGCCATTGGCTGTCACGACTATCGGCACAATGACCGCCGAGTCCACATCCCACATGTCGACAACCTCGCGAGCCAAGTCAAGATACTTGATTTGTTTATCTTTCTCGGCTTTCACGAGGTTGTCATCATGCGGGACGGTTATGTCAACAATCATTGCGCGCCGCTCTGGTCGATCCATCACCACTATATCAGGCTTATTGGCAACAATAGTCCTGTCAGTGATGATGGATCGATCCCAGTACAATGTGATATTACCATTTTCGAGAACTGGGTCGGGCACATACCTGTAGTACGGCACCTCCGATTCCACAAGATTGTATTTCAGAGCAAGTTGCTGGTGGATTATCCTAGCTACAAGGTTGTGTCTATGCAAGTACTTTCCGTTCTCCATGCCGTCTTTCACAATAAATCTCTGGTAATTGTTCGTCATCATAACTTCGTCCCTAATTGCAAAGACAAAACCTTCGGTTTCTCCAAAGAGGTCACCGAAACGCAGCCAGGCTACGGACGCTAGTAGATCTACATCGGGCCCATGTAGGGCCCGGAAGAAGCGTCCGTGAAGCTCCTTACTCTGCCATACCTCCATGCGCTCATTAGTGTCAAGCACTTCTGGCTTGCGCCAGTTCTCTTTACCCAAGGAGACCGGTGTGAGGCATCCCCACGTCGGTCTCTAGGAAATATTCCCTGAGACTGCATATCTCGCGATTGTGGAGGGTCTTAGCGTTTAAAAAGCCTCGACCTCCACACTTTCGCGGGATAAGAAGACTGAATCACAGGTAATCAACGAATTGTTTTTTTTTTTACCCGTTGTTTAAAAAATTTTGATTATCTGTGATACGCACCTTAAAACTGTAAGAATTTATGTAAATAAGTTGATTATCTGTGATACGCACCTTAAAACTGTAAGAATTTATGTAAATAAGTTGATTATCTGTGATACGCACCTTAAAACGTGTACGTTACCCCAGCAAGAAAGTGTCTCCTAGGGTTATAGGAGTAAAACGTATAATTTGTGCCCTAACTGCTGTAAATGTGCCCCCACATAAAAAATGTGTGCCCCCTGTCGTTTTGGAAAAAAACGGAAAAAACGATTCCTGCTGGGGTAACGTTTTTCTAGCAGGAAAATTCTAAACGAATGATCGGAGAGAGAAAAATTGTGCATGGCCAGAGAGCTTATATGTGTGCTAAAATGTGCCCCCAAAAATAAAATCTGTGCCCCTTCAGGTTTTCGAGATATTGCATTTCCTGCTGGAGTAACGTTTTGATGAATCGTATATCTCTACAACCATTGCATATGCCCCTGTGGAATAAACATACACGAGTAGCTCTTAATGTGTGCCCCTATGTGCCCCCAATTAGATTTAAGAAAATATTTATAGTTTTCAAGTTATCGCGGTTTCATGAAAAACCGAAAAAACATCGCAGCGCCTAAATTAGACAAGGCACAAGTTCGCTGAAAACTGTATTCGGTCCTTCTTGACGCTAATAATAACCATACAAAGTTTCAAAACTGTTCATGCATGCGTTTTTTAATAATCTTGCTAAAAATCAAAACGATGGTGTCATAACTTTGACGGCAAAATACAAGGAACCGGCTCAATCCCAGATGTGTAGGTGAAAACCAAAATCATGTGCCTTTATTCAAAAATATATGGTGAAAATATTCAGCTTAGAATGTTTCGTATTAAGTAAATATTAACAAAAAACCAAAATATGTAAGCAACGGCTGGTTATCCGACCAAATTTGAATGACTACTAAAAACCGACGGATTCATACATATCGATGACCTTCTTTACTTTACTCACTAACCGGTTCACACGTGTTGTGCCTGAGTACACTGACTTAGAAAAGTAATAAGTAATAAAATAAAGTTGTTATTGGATTATATTCTACTAGCTGTTTCTATGACTTTACACATGATTAAGTACATTATAAATAGTAGCCTAAGTGCTATTCCAAGGTAAGCTATCTTCTCGATTCTAAATTTCATTAAAATACATACAGTAATTTATGTGTGAACGAAAGAAATACATCCAGATATTTGCCAGGCCTTTGACCCAAAATTTGATTGCTCCCAATGTTTTAAAAAAAATATAGTTCATGCAATGTGTGATGAATACCTGCTACTAAAAAGAGGTAGCTCTTTTTTGTATATAAATATTCTTGCGTTTTTTGCAATTTGCAGGCCAGTGCTGGGTTGTATGTTGATTAAAATATTATTCGCGGCTGTAAAACGTATGTAGTTACAGAATTATAATCATCAAAATCACCAAATACAACCCTCCCAAGTTAATAAAGGCGAAGGAACAAAAAAAAAACAGAAAAAAAAATAATTTTGCGGGCTGGTTGGAGCATTCACCTTACTTAATAGAAGATTCCCTTTTTTCGCCTCCCCACACCGCTGCATATATCTCTGGCCCCGCGGCATCCGCTGACGTCGTGTCGCAAGGAGTCGCTTTGTCTAGCTTGGAGAAAGTGAGACAGCTAGTACGCGTACGGTGTTAGTGTGACAGAGACAGTTACGTGTAACGTCGCTCTATTATGAATAATAGGTACGAAGTAATAAAAATAATAATTTCCACATCAACAAGCTGTTTCATTTATTATAGTCACAGGGTGCATTTAATATATTTTTTAATTAGCCCCCAAAACTTTTGAACGCGACTGTACGGACAACAGCTTAGGTATAATACGTCCAATAAAGAAGGTCATCGATATGTATGAATCCGTCGCTTTTTAGTAGTCATTCAAATTTGGTCGGATAACCAGCCGTTGCTTACATATTTTGGTTTTTTGTTAATATTTACTTAATACGAAACATTCTAAGCTGAATATTTTCACCATATATTTTTGAATAAAGGCACATGATTTTGGTTTACACCTACACATCTGGGATTGAGCCGGTTCCTTGTATTTTGCCGTCAAAGTTATGACACCATCGTTTTGATTTTTAGCAAGATTATTAAAAAACGCATGCATGAACAGTTTTGAAACTTTGTATGGTTATTATTAGCGTCAAGAAGGACCGAATACAGTTTTCAGCGAACTTGTGCCTTGTCTAATTTAGGCGCTGCGATGTTTTTTCGGTTTTTCATGAAACCGCGATAACTTGAAAACTATAAATATTTTCTTAAATCTAATTGGGGGCACATAGGGGCACACATTAAGAGCTACTCGTGTATGTTTATTCCACAGGGGCATATGCAATGGTTGTAGAGATATACGATTCATCAAAACGTTACTCCAGCAGGAAATGCAATATCTCGAAAACCTGAAGGGGCACAGATTTTATTTTTGGGGGCACATTTTAGCACACATATAAGCTCTCTGGCCATGCACAATTTTTCTCTCTCCGATCATTCGTTTAGAATTTTCCTGCTAGAAAAACGTTACCCCAGCAGGAATCGTTTTTTCCGTTTTTTTCCAAAACGACAGGGGGCACACATTTTTTATGTGGGGGCACATTTACAGCAGTTAGGGCACAAATTATACGTTTTACTCCTATAACCCTAGGAGACACTTTCTTGCTGGGGTAACGTACACCCTTAAAACTGTAAGAATTTATGTAAATAAGTTGATTATCTGTGTAATTTGGTCTTAGAGAGCAGTATTGACTACCTAAATAGTGATTAAAATATTTTAATTTTTTAAACAACGTTTAAAAAAAAAACAATTCGTTGATTACCTGTGATTCAGTCTTTTTAAATTATTTTTTATCAAGAACGTTGTTCACTCTTGGTCAGAAAGTCGTAATTAAAACATTTTAACAATCCGTGAAATCTGTTATTGAAATCCCCATTACTGCATTTTGACTCTCGGTCTATAACGGAACGAGTGGGAAATAAAAAGTTCCAATCGTCCCCACTGGGGACGAACGAATTTTTTTTTTCCCATTCGTACCCAGTGGGGACGACCGGGAATAAACCGCACAAATTTGTACTTACCATACACAATTACACGACGTCATACACTAAATATCTGCTAAACTGAAATCAAGAAATTAGACAATTTTCCGCTGCGACTACGCACTCGTTGCAACCAGCTAATGCGCAGTAAACAAAGTACGATGGTTCTCATGTCACTTAGCTGTACGTGGCCGGTGGCTACAGGCGCTCCGTCTCACTAAACCAGTAATTTTCGCGCTGCAACTTTCATGAAAGCCGGCTCATGCCGAGACACTGCCGGACTCATAAAACATTCCTTGACGAATGCAAGCTTACTTCCTGATACAACTGTGCCTAGGCACTGAAACATTCAGCAACGTAGTTTACTACTTCTGTAGCCCTTGAATATTTCATGGAAATTCTGTGTTCATTCGCAATGGCTTGGACTTTGTAACTTTGCTGAGTGAACTTACCCTCACTCACGCACAAAAAATAAAAGTCAAAATCGCTTTTTCCACTTCATACTCACTGTATGTCTTTATTTATTTTTTTTGTGTTTTTTTTATCAATTTATTTTTAAAACGTTCTTTAAATCAAATTTATATTAATATTAAATATATAATAATATATTGAGTGTATTTACATGGTATATACAGGTGTGTATGTACATGTGTATCGGCCGCGGGGCGCTATGTACAACGTTTATATGCTAACATTATGCTAGCTAACTTACATACACAGATATACAAAAACAAGAATCTACGGCGCCGCGGCGAGTGACTCATACTGTATGAGACAACCTATTTGATAAATGCATGCTTTGTAATCACACGGGGTGCGGGCGGCAGCGGCCGGTGACGTCGCGACATACCGGCTCTGGCGGATGTTCGCGCTGTCGCTTGTATTGTAACCAACATATTCGTCACATATCATACATTTGTCATGTTCGAGAAGCGACTCGCACGAATCTTCGTCTCATTTAGTTTCTCGTCGCCACAGCCTGGTTGCATGTCCGGTCCTCCGCTGTCCGGGCCGCCGCAGCCGACTTACAATTTAAATGACTAACAAATGTGACCGACTCGCCGCGACGATCACCTTACAACTAATTTCGTACATTATTTTAGTTGCACTCGTTATGTAATATATTTTTTTTAATTTTTACTTTATTTTATTTATTTAGATTTTTTAGCAAAACACTGGCATTATCGTTATAAGGTACATTATACAAGATGGCGGCCGAACCCGTTCGTCTAATAAACTAATTGCATAAGAGATTACATCTAGATGTATCAAGTTGAAACATGTAGACTGAACGATGTTCTACACACGGAGTAATATGCAAATGGAGTGCTCAGCAAGCGCAAGGAATATAAACTCACTCACGCTCACCACGAGATGCTCGGAAAAAGTTAAACGACTTGGCCTACCATTTGCTTACTACTCCGTGACTCTACATTACACGTTACCGTTAGAGGCAGGCAGAGAGGTGTCTTATTCAACAAGTGCAATCAATACAAATCAGAGACAACAATAGTATTACCTGGTACCTACATCGTGGCACCGACACAAAGGCACTGCAACACAATCCTGTGGGACACGGATGCCGGAACTGCTCGAGCAGCCCTTGATAACGACATATAGTGAGCAAGACATTTATTTGTGGGACGGCTCGAACACTCAGGCATGTGTCAAAATTGGTCTAGTCCGAAACCTTTGCGAGATTATCATAGAACACAAGGTGTATCAAGAGCAACATAGTTATGCATGGAGGTAAGGAATAAAGGGCTCTTTACACTATACAATAGTGTTCTTATTTGAACTAGGATGAGAAATCATTCTCTATCTACATGTGAGTAGGATCTCAAAAAAGAGCCGTCAAATTCTAGTCGACATAATAATTCAACACTTCCGCCGGTATGACAAAGTCCCTAAGACGTCATTTACATTTTCAAGCTGTTTTTGAGATTCTGCTCATTGGTTCACAGTTGAGATTGACTTAGCAATACGTGCTTTACTCTGTAAATGCAATGCATATTGCATAATGTAAGGAGCGTCTAACGAAGCTAAGTATGCTAACTCGGAAGAACAACAAAGTTCAAAGTATGCACATGTTAACTAGCGGAGGAACCCAGAACCTAGTGCATGCTTCGTACTGCGATACTAAGGCCCTAGTTGCCAACTTTACACTATCTCGCTTTCAAGGAATTTAACATTTGAAAATCTTGAAAATTTCTTTATACATATTTGAAGTAGTATCTTTTTTTTACATTAACTAGCGGTTTTGACTAAGTTTAGTGTTGTGATGTAGTTTTGTAACCCCCATAAACTATCCGAAACCAAATCATATCTTCAACCGCTTTCAACTTGTCAATTTGTTTCCTACTGCAGCGAACGTAAACTCGCTCTTGTTAATACATTAACTCGGTTCATTATTATTCGCAGCCGTCAGATGAACGCGTGGCTTATTTGTGAGCCGCTATACATTGCTATACATTTCCTAAACTATTCGCATCACTGAGCGGTGCACAATTTGCGAGTAATTGCTACGCGACAGATACAGGGAGGGGGGAGGGGGGCGGCTCATTAATCACCGCTATGCCTGCCTTCCGTTTATTTTTACAATTCCTTCTACGTGCACAATTGTACTGAAACAGCCAAGTCATTCCGCCAGTTTGTTGCACTTGCCCTATATTTTTCTCAATCGCACGAACTCGCCGCCTCGGCGAAATTATTTTTATTATTTTTCAGCCCCTGAACAACCAAAGTGACCTACAACAACAACAAAAGTGTACTTGGAACTACTAAAGTCCTGACAAGGCAATATCCGAGAAAAAGTTATAACAAAATTCAAATGTTCCCTACTTGCATATTCTCCAATTATTCAAAAAGGCGCGCCGCCGCGACAGTGACGTATGGCGCGAGTCGGCGGCTCATACATCACATGCGCCGCATAACTAGCGTACAATAAGCTAACGATAACAAATTATTGCTAGGTAAAGCACTCAATTATACTACTTAATATTACATGCACTACTCTGTTGTTAAGAACAACTATGCCGGTCAGACAGAAACCCAACCTTCAGACCACACCATAGTTATGAGAATGCTACGATGAAAATGTCTTGATATCGACCCGAGACGGTTCATATCGATAGAGGAAAAAGCGCAACTTATTCCTAAACAAGACTCTAGCCGACATCCTAGCGGGAACTATACGCAGACACAACTACGCGAGGTACGCGTAGTCGCAACAAACTTAACACAAGAAGATAACAATTAGGAACATAAATAGAATTATAAAATTTGCTACAATACGACGACGAGCGCGCGCCGCGTGGACACTGGCCACTGGTAACCAAGTTATGATTACGTTACTATATTATACGAAACAAATCAACATACAATTGTCTAAACATGAGATAATGAGTTTGTAATCAACTAAGGCCTAGATGTCGCTAACTGGAGAACTATTGCTGTCAACTACTATTATTGTTATAAAAACGATTTTTATATTTAAATTATTGCTGTGTTCACTATTAAAACCATTATTATCTAAAGTCTTGTTTACACCGATCATCACCGATGAGAGTGCACTTAATTGTAATGACATAGCACTCATCAGTGTAAGCGAGACTTTATCCAACGGCTGACAACTTATGATTAATTCAACGAGTTTATTATAATTATGAGGGAACCTTAGTTTAATGTATAACGCGAGCATTATTGACACAAATAATACTAACTACGAACCATTTCGCTTACTCTTGTACATTTCGAGACTTCCTTTTATAGTTCGAGCTCAAATTGTCGCGATATCATTCATTATTATACTATTTTAATCACAGAAACTTAAATATAGTTAGTTCTAATTAATTAGCTAAATGTTTCTCTACAAGTCCCTGTTCATCACAGATATATGCTCTTGGAAGTACGACGCAGGCGCCGGGAATCATACATGCACATGTATTGTATACTCTATCAAAACAAAGTATGCAATATAAAGCTGTAACTTTGCACTTCATCGCTGTGCTCTACACTTAAAGTACCTCACAAAGGTTTGCAACACGAATGTAATCAGGTAATAATCAACTTCACATGACTCTAGTGGTTCGACTAACAAATTAAAACATCGAGCTGCCTCTACATAAATTAATATAAAATCTCACGTTACATACTTCCTTATAAAATGTTGCCGCAGCGTGCGCACACACATACTATTCCGTACTTACTGCTAATAGTAGCGATACTCTCTGTTAAGTATATTTGTCACATTTTTATGTCGAATATTCATAGATAAGGTAACCTCTGCTAGATTCTGAATTCTTTATGTTTGATAAATACTCGATATAATTTACAACTCTATGAAAGGTACGCGCACGTAAGCTACAACAGTATCGATAGTATTCAATATTTACATTTTTATATAATTTAGTAACACTTTATATGACAACCATAACTTATTTACTCGATATGGCAGTAGTTCCAAACAGTTTATAAAAACGCATAATTTTATCGATTAAAACACAGCGCTATTATCGACGTCGTTAGATTATCAAACTAGTTTGTTTAATTTAGAAGGACATCACTTACATCAAGGCGCAACTTTTTTCAAATAATAAATTATTACATATCTTAAAGAAAAGTGAAGGTTATTTTGTGATGAAGCAAGCAAAGGCAATGTATTCTAGCAATGGAAGCCGTGTTTAATAGCTTGCATCGATCCTATATACATTTAAGTTTAGTATCAACATGGCGGCGCGCGGCGACTGTCAGTCCGCTGTCCCGCCACGCGCCGCAGTGCAGCGCGCGCACTCACCAACAACACCGAGCTAGGTGCATACATGGCAAGCTTGTACTCACCACGTTCATTGCGTCGGGACCTGCCTCAACGTGGCGTACAAACGAATGAGTAGTGAGTACTACTCGTTGCCATGGTGACGGCGCCAAGGAGTAGTAAACAAATGGAGTGTTTACGATGCAGTTACGGTTTGTAACTCTCGCAGTGATATACGTAATTATTGTATGTTTATCTAGCGTGTGTTCGCTCGCAAGTTATTCCCTTCGCATGTTGACATTCCATTTGTTTAATACTCTTTGATTTGTGTACTTTAGCTTGATTTGCATGAAGACAAGCCTTTTATGTATTTTTTCATACGCGCTTAGCCAATGTAGTGCCAATTCATATTCACTTAGTAGTTTTTGATTTAGTTATTCTTGAAGGCGCTTTTAAATTAGCAACTTTATTAGTGCCCCGTAAATGGCAAAAATGTACAAATAAATAATAAATAGTTACAACCGCTACGATGGTGTTAGTATAAGGCAACTGTACAAGTTCATCATCTGCCTAATGTACCTACACTATACAATAAACATTATGTGCATCTGTCTATGTAGAACAGCCCTTATTTGTACATATGTTCTGCCGCGAGTTTTGCTATATTTTTGTATAAAGTATTATGTTTTTGTTTCATAGTAAGTTTATAAACCGAGTCCGAATTGTACAAGTAACATTACGATTTTTTTTATTGCTTTCAGTTTTTTTTTTCATTTTCTTGGCAAGTGGAACCATTGTCATTGAACGTGAGAATATTCCTAAACTTCTGTGGACCGTAGAGTCAGTGAAACGACTCTGCTGACATTCCAATACGACTTTAATTATAATTTATTACATTTCAAATTATTGGTCACCGAGGGAGATAAGTAACCAGGGTGGTCGGATATAGTTGAAGTTAAGTAAGAAACGGATTGATGTTTTCGGATAAAAATGTATTTAATTAATAGAAAATAAACATTTTATTTATCAAACTAAATTTCATTCGAAAACCGGTTTTTTACTAAGCTTCAACTATATCAGACGACCCTGGTTACTTATCTCCCTTGGTGACTGTACCTAATGAGTATGTTTTATTACTTTTCTCTGCATTTTAGAATATTCGACTTTTTGCCTCATTCTAACTAAGAATATTTCGTACAATATTTATAGACGACCAATATTGCATTTTCTACGGTTCCTGAATTTATAAAACAGTACTCTCTAAGCTCTAGGATCATTTAGGATTTTTTTTTCTTTTATATTTTGTGAGTAATTTTGTACCAGCAACATTACAGCTAATCTAATCCTGAACAATGGGATACGTTTGTACTCTTACAGCATGCAACGCGGATCGCGAGAAGTTTGCTACTCAACTAGAAAGTGGCAGACGTCCTAGTAACTTTATATAGACCAACATTTAAGATACATTCATAAGATATTTGCACTCATTCCGTAAGTCGTATCATTTGCTAAATGACTCTATTTAATTTATTGCTACTCAAAACGTATTGGTTTTAAGTTCTATCACCGTCTCTTATGAATTTCCGTATTTTCAGGGCGAGTCACCCAGGACACGGGCAGATCGGGACTTCAGCGGTTTTATAAGTGTTTGCCCGCTTTGAGATCATGTGTCACTAGAAAGTAGATGTACCCGGGCGTCAATATGGAATATCGAGTGACAGAGACAACACTCTCCCATTCAACTTTGTCAACAAAATTATGTACCCTATTTACTGCCGAGTACTTTACTTTCTGGCTTTTCTATAACCCATATTCGCATTGTCTCGTCTGTGTGAAAGCTAACCGTCTCATATCAAAGAAACTGCTACGTGTTTGCTACGTCGTAGCGCTTCCGTAGCTCCGTAGCCCATGAACATATTTGGTAAAGCATTGCATCGTATAACACGATGTTCATAATATGGTTTAGTTAACACTGCGTGAGTATGGATGCACGAATTTTTCGAGATGACAACTCTGCTGATAATGGTTTGGTACATCAAAAATCTGCCCGCACCGGAGGGGCTTTAGTATAGTATCATTTTCTTAAAATAATTTTCCACACGGCACCAATATGAAGTACACGTCCGTGCTGGAGGTGTACTTCGATTTGGTGCCGTGTCCCAGGTGTTGCTTACTTCATAGCCAGGCAATATTTTTGGCGAACACATTTAATGAAGTCTATTGCAGTAGATGTCAATATGGTAGGTGCAAGATGAAGCATACACTTATTACATAACACACAAGCTCAGTAGGAAACGCCATCAATTATTAAGGTTTCTACTTACTCATCATTCGCAAATCATGTCACAAGGTGGCCAAAATTGCATGATGGTGAAACTTGAGTAAACATGCAGACTAGCAATGTAGTGTGATAGTCTTTTTAATAGACAGTTTGTCGAACCTAAAATTGTATATTTTTCATTTGCGCTCCACACGTAAAGACACCAGCACATCAAGCTACTATAATCTCTCAAATTTCTTTATTAGATTTTCAACTTTATCGTGGAAGCATTAAGGTTCAAGGTCGATTGGAAAATTTTGACAGTTTCGGGTAGCTTGACCTGCTGGCGTCTGTACATTACATTTGCACGTTAAGGCTCCCGCAGACAGGCGCGACGCGACTCCAAAGTTTTACTTTTTATTATATTCAGTAACTTGACAGTTCAAGAAAAATAATGTTACCATACTAAAACTAATACAGACTTATTGAAAAACGAAATATAACTTTAGTTCTAGCCTAAATCTTTGAGCCAAGATTTGTATTTCAAACTTTATTTCGATTTAGGCAAAGTTCCTAATACTAAAATGACAACTTAGCACCGAACTAAGTTGTCATTTTTGTATTTAGAACTGCATTTCTATAACAGTTAGGTTCTTAATTCAATACATAGCTCGGTGGTTTAAAACGATCTAAATAAAACCCTTATTTTGTATGAATGTTGGGGTAGTGAACGATTTTGTGTAAAGAACGAATGAAAAAATGGTTTAATTAAAATTTTAAATATTCGTAATATTTTCGAAAAATTGAAACAATTCCTAAAACTTCCTGGAAGAAAAGAGAAATTCAGGAGTGGCTGAATAATAAAAATAATTCATACGAAGAAGACATTGTGAAGGCAACTCTCATAGAAATGGTGAAAAATCATTAAAAAATACGCAGTTGACGAGATGGAGCTGCCATCTCGTCAAATTCCTGCCCTTCATCATGGAGTGTGTCGTATGGATCATGTTATTGATAAAATCACTGATACCTTTATAATAAATGTAACTAGCGACAGCGAAATTTCTGATTCAGATGAATAAACAATACATTCTAAGTTTTACTACTGAGAAACAAAATATATAACAAATTCTACAATTTTTAATAGTGTATATCGTGTTTTTAAGACCAGTTATTAAATTTAAAATAAAAAGTTTGCACTTCAGTTCATTCAACTTCGTACATTCTTACACCAACTCACTATCTTATTTGTCAAAATCTGTTAACCCTTCAACTGTCAAGTTACTGAATACAATTAAAAGTCGAACTATAGTAGAACAATTTCTATAAAAACTTCATGGAAATTGTTCTACCACAGTCGCGTCGCGTCTATCTGCAGGAGCCTTTAGTAATATCGAAGCGTTTCCTACCACAGCGAGTGTGTGGTGCATGTTGGTTAGCAACGCGATGTACAGCAGCTTGCTATGAAGCTACGGGACTATCTATCAGTTAATATTACTATAACATTACAAGAGTCGCTTACTATCACACTATACATTGTAGTACACTCAGGGAAATGTATCGATTAGCAGACTGACACACTTTAAACATGCCTTGTTATAACTATTTCATACAATGATACAACTGATCAATTTTGACAGTTGTGATTTGTAATCACTTCATGTAAAATACTGGTGTTTGCTGCGTCCGGTTGGACTGGAAGCCAATCTCAGAAGGCACAATTTAAAGTGATAGTCAATTGGCTAAACTATCAATTTTCCTGGCTGTACAATTACGTTTGTTTTCGTTCACATTTCTACTACATCCTTGCAGAATCCTGCATTCCGCCAATCCGAGTAAGAGTCCGGTACATCAGCTGCACCAAGCATACTTAACTTCCTAGTCCACTGGATCGCACTGTCCACATGCACTCAGTTCTACACTAGCTTACTACGGGTTCTGCACACATTGACCGCGCTCACCGGGCTCCGTGACTCGTGACGTCATAACACACTAGAGATCGGTAGGTGCCGGACGGCGGACGGTTCGTTACTATGACTCGAGTATAGACACCGGACCCCGGGACTGCCAGATGGCCGTTCTGAATTATGAAAAAGTTCGACGAGGTCGCGTAAGGAGGATTTGCGACTCATCGGAAACTCAGACCGCCGCCCGTCGTTAGAAATGTTAGTCACGTCGGGACGCTTTCGTAATGAAATCGTGCTCGACTACGTGCACGGACGAGCTTCCAACGGGACGCAGAGCTGGCGGGCGGGGCGGGTATCATCGCAGGGGGGCGTGCGGGGCGTGCGGCGCGCGGCGGCGGCGGTGGCGCTCCTGGGGCCCGCGGGGGCGCTCCGGGGGCCCGCGGGGCCGCGGCGCGGGGCCCGGGGCCGCGGGGGGCGCGGCGGGGGGCCCGGCGGGCGGCGAGGCCAGGCGCCGCTGCTTGGCGCCGGCGCGCGGGCCCCGCTTGCCGTCCGCGCCGCCGTAGCGCTGGATGACGCCGGACGGGATGTTGTTGAAGTCGGAGTTGCTGGTGATGTGGTGGATGATGAGCGACTGGTGCGCCGACACGCGGCGCGGCGTGGGCGACGAGCACTGCAGCGCCGACAGCGGCGGCGGCGACGTGCGCCCCGCCGCGCCCACGATGGGCGGCGAGCCGGCCGCGCGGGAGCCGCCGTCGGACCACTCCTGCGGGGGGGGCGTTTATGAGTATAGGTCGTTGCATAACAGAGGAATCGCGACTAGAAAGTTGCCGTCGCGAGCGCGATGCGGCCGTGCGGGTACTGACCGGCTCGCTGTCGGAGGGCTCGGGCGAGGGCTCGCGCGAGGGCTCGCGCGACGAGGAGACGATCGCGGTGCGGCAGATCGGGAAGAAGTAGGTCTCGAAGGTGTCGCGCACCCAGCGCCGGTACTGCAGCACGTGGTCCGTCACGCGCACGATGCGGCCCAGCACGCTGTGCCTGGCGAGGAGCGCGTTGTGCGCGCCCACGGCCTGCTGCAGGATTATGTAGCCGTAGTCGAACGCCTGCCATACAAACGACGCATATTAAATAACTGTCATGGACGCTTGATCAATAGAATTGAGCTGCATTTGTCAGCTAGACATCGCGTTTTTTTCGTCTTCAAACAATATGATGGCGAACATTAAAAAAAAATATTGTTTTTTAGGAGATGCTGATACAGAAAATGAACCCCATTCCAAAAATCCAAGACAACGAAGGTAAAGCTTCTGTCGGAGATTTGTTCTGTTAGTAGTAGTTACCTGTTTGACTTGGATCGCTCCGTAGCTGGAGCGTCCGATGTCGTTGCCGGCCGTGAGCGGGTCCTCGATGCACAGCAGCGACGGTCGGTGCCCGTCGTTCATCTCCTGCGAACAGATTGGGAACGTTAGCTTACAAACACCTAACCATATCCACGCAACTGTAGTGACCGATCACTAGCAAGCATGCATGCTGTCCTGACACTACTTCGTCCGAATACCGTGTAGTTTCAAAGATCACTGACGTACTTACCCGCCATAATGATGAAGAACACAATTCATTGTAAGGAGCAGTCATATCCAGCAATCGCCTGCCATAAGTCAAGTTTTTAGACAGATGACGACGGCTTCGACGGGAAGTTTAAAAAATTAAATTGGTTCAGTAATTTTTTTTTAAATACCGGACATATTTACAAGTCGCATACATGACCTCCTTATTTTTCTAGCTTAACATACAGATTGCACAATTATACCTTCTGTATCTCGTCCTTGGACACATAAGAGCCTCCATTCTTGACTCTGATAGCAGTCTTCACATAGTTGAACTTGCGTCCATAGAGCTCGAAGAACTCAATGAGCAGTACTCCCAGGTTGTGCGGCTGTCGGAGTCGCTCGGGCCGCGGGTGCAGCTGCAGGAAGCTGATGCACATGAGTATGAGCGAGTAGGAGGAGATGCCTCCCGTGAACACCTCGTTCAGGTCGCGCTGTAGCAGGAACTGCTTCAGCACCATGACTAGGCGCGTTAAGACTGGGTACTTTTCCTGGAATAGATAAGATGGATGCGGAGTTTAGATTGAATACTGGTTGTAAAACTTAACATACCGTTTGTTTCCCTGACGAGGTAATCAGTGGTATAGTGGGGGGTTAGAAGTCGAGTGACATTGTCACGAACAAATAGATTGACACTTTTGTTTAACTTACGACCTTCTTCTAATAAGTAATTTATATACTCTAAAATATAGATACACACACACTCTATTCACACCCTTTAAACACACACTCTCGCATTCGTTTGCAATTACTTTGATTAATCACGCTATTGACTACAGTACCTTGTCATGTTCGTCTTGTTCACTTATTCGTAAAATTTTATGATTATACCCACAGAAATCTAAATAAACAAATTATAAGGTAGACGGATGCAGTTAACTTACGAGTTATTCACCGCGACTAAAAATAGAACGTTATTTGTTTTTGGTTGGTTGTTATACATGTTATTGTAGATTAGTGACGTGTGTTTAATCTATTAGCGGTGTTGTAGTTCATTTTGAAATGCAAGGAAATTTAAGTATTGAGATGAAAGCAGATAATTATTATCGCGCTGCGTAAAAGTGGACTTAAATTATATCACAGAAATTCGATGAAACTGGACTGAGTGTGAGTATTATGTTAATTCTTTTATCGATTTTTTTTTTTCTTATAAAAGTATAACTGCTGATCCTTTTAGTTAGGTATTTTTTTAACCGTTTTATATTTATCATAAAGCCTAAATAGAAGAAAAGAAAATTAATGATGAATATAAAATATAACATTAAGTATAATATTAATAATCTATATAATATAAAAATCAATTGCTGTTCGTTTGTCTGGCTAAAACTCGAGAACGGCTGGGCCGATTTAGCTGATTTTGGTTTTGAAATGTTTGTCGTAGTCCAGGGAAGGTTTAAACGGTCAGAAAATATGGAAAAAGGAGTAGGGTAGGAGTAGTGTAGAGTAAGGTAGGAGTAGTGTAGGAGTAGGGTAGGAGTAGTGTAGGAGTAGGGTAGGAGTAGTGTAAGAGTAGGGTAGGAGTAGAGTAGGGTAGGAGTAGAGTAGGGTAGGAGTAGGGTAGGAATAGTGTAGGAGTAGGGTAGGAGTAGTGTAGGAGTAGGGTAGGAGTAGGGTAGGAGTAATGTAGGAGTAGGGTAGGAGTAGAGTAGGGTAGGAGTAGTGTAGGAGTAGGGTAGGACTAGGGTAGGGCCTATAAATTTGCCATGGTCTAATAGCCTCTGATTAGCGGGCAAAATCGTTTGGCGATTAGGTACTGAAGGATTTATTATCCCTTGATTGCGAAGGCGAGGAATACTTTCTGCTTCGTACAGTCTCTGGGCACCGTTCAAGCTTTCACCACTACGTATGTAAGATCGCACCATTTCGTAATACTCGCGGTGGGAATACATTGTAAACAAATTCACGAAAGCGCAGGGCGCCGCCGGCGGGATGCGCGGGAACACGGAAGTAAGCGCTTGTGTCGCGTGCGGGTGCGCGAGGCTGTCTAACGAACAATAGATCTTTGTGTCGCGCAGGTGTAGCGGGGGGGGGGGGAGGTAAGAGGGGTGTGCGCTGCCTTTTTCATTGAATGTTTGCGTAGCAAGTGTAGCGTTTAACTTGTACCCACGCAGAGTGGATAATTTCGAGTTCCATTTTCGAGTTAATCAAGCCACGTATTATAATCCTCTTCAGTAAAATTAACAACCCCTTTTCACCTCGTTAGGGGTAGATTTTCGAAAAACCCTCACTACGTGTTATTGTTTATTTTTAGTCTTAAGTTTAACCACTGAGTTTCGAGTTAATCGGAGCACGCGTTCAAATTCTTCCACACAAACTTTAACACCCCTATATCCCCTTTGAGGGGTAGTTTAGAAAAACTAATAATGATAAACTTTATTGCTTACTTAGGCGAGTATTCATGCCAATTTTCAAGATTATTAACCTAACGAATAAGGTTTTTCATATAAACTGTATCCCCGCTTTTACCCCCACAGGGGTGGAATTTTGAAAAATCATTTGTGATGTGTTCATAACTTGACTCAAAGATTATTTATACCAATTTTCGAGTTAATCAAGCCACACTGTAAAATCCTCCCCTGTAAAATTGACTACCCCTTTTCAGGCCATCAGGGGTAGATTTCCGAAAAACCCTGATACACATTATTCTTTCCTTTCAATTTTAGGTATAAATACTGAGTTTCAAGTAAATCGGACCGCGCGCTAAAATTCTTCCATACAAACTTTGAAACCCCCCAATCCCCTTTTAGGGGGTAGTTTATAAAAACAAAAAATGGCGAACTTCATAATTTACTTAGATAAGTATTCGTGCCAAGTTTCGAGTTTATTCATTCCAGGAATAAGATTTTTCATACAAACAAAATCCCGCCATTTCACCCTCTTAGGGGTGGAATTTCGAAAAACCCTTTCTAAGTGGATACCTACTCTTTACGATGAAATGAATACACCCTGCAAATTTCAGCCGCGGGACATTCAGTAAAATAATTTATTTCTAATTACGGCCCTGTCTTCTGTTAGGTTTATGTTTGTTGTTCATAGTTGACGATACCTAGATAGCGGCCTGTTTACAAAATTATATAAAAACTACAAAAATAATATTTGGCCATTAAAGGGTCTTTAGGAATGAATGTTGAACAAACTTCAGTATTAAGATTATTAAAATATGTTAGTTCTGAGCTCTAGGTACCTAAATATTTTTAGTTTCCATGACACCAAGTGTCGCCATCTAGTGTCGGGTAGAATTATGTTTGGAAACGCCGACGCTAAGAGATAAATAGTTATAGAAAACTATAACTATTTTAATAAATTACGCATAAAATTACTTACAAGTGATATATGATGCCATCCACAGCATCAGAACGTCTATCAGAGTAATTTTTACAAGGTAAAACACAACAATTCATTATTTTTTTCCACTAGCGCGAAAAATGCTGTAAAATGGGAACGTTTACAAAGTTGTGCACAGTACGAACATTTTTTTTTTTTTGTGGGTGGGAAATCATCAAATGACCCCTCCCGCACTGGGTGGAGCGGAAGGGAGTGTCAGACTCTTACTGACTAAAACCCACCCGTGTTCCTCTAAGTAGTTTAGGCGTGATTGCGAACACACAGACAGAAACAGTTACTTTCGCATTCATAATATTAGTATGGATATTATTTATTGACCATTTATATACACACATATATTTAATAAACAGACAAGAAAAACAGAATTGAAAAAAAATAGGATGGATGGATGGATTAGTAGGTATGGATTTAGTCTTCAAAAGTCACTCAATCTGCCGAGCCTTTTCCCAACTATGTCGGGGTCGGCTTCCAGTTTATCCGGATGCAGCTGAATACCAGTATTTTACATGGAGCTGGGTTACTGGGTTCTGGATGTCAGATAGGCAGTCTATCTGACATCCAGAACCCAGTAACTGGGTAATAGGTACGATACCCCTTGGTAACACTGACCCGTAACGACTGTCTAAGATCCACGAATGACGGCCGGAACCAACGGCTTAACGTGCTTTTCGAGGCACAGAAGAGTCTCGGTATGTTAAGATGTTTACCCCTCCACGGACCAACCCCGGTAAGCGTAGCTCCAAGCAAGAGTCCCTCACTTCAAAAGTCACTGATTACAAAATTGTGATGTATTATCGTTTACTATTCCACCTCTAAGGTCGAGGTCACACGCTGTGTGTAGATCTGGGGTACAGAGTACCTACTGTCGGAATATAAATCGAAACATACAGTAGGACCACTCACAACAAAGCTTTGGTTCGCTACCGAGCATTGTATGAGGTCTACTGTACTTGTCTTTCTTAATTGCTGTAGATCAATTGTGATCAGATCGAGGGTTATATACGAATACGTTATATACGATGTGTGTGTGTACTCACCTTGAACTGCTTGATGAGCTCTGCGCTCTTCACTCCACTGCTCATGTTGAATGATATATCCACCTGAGGAAGAAAGCATTGTTTTATATCCCATATAGTTACTGGTCAATTGGTCACATATGATTGAAAGTAATCCCCAAAATGGGTTAAATAGGGGATGAAAGTTTGTACGTTCGTATTTTTTCCCGATGAAAAATCTCATCGGGCACGTCGCTTGTAGAAGTCAGAAACATGACACACCGAGGGCGGTCGATGTGATCTCTTGTTTTGTTTGTGACGGCGGCGGAGTGGCGACCATACCTTGACCTTTCGTTACCGTACCTTTGTTTTCGTATCCATTAATATGCAAATAAGCACTTGAACCCAAACAAAAATAAACGACCACGCCGCGCAGCATTGCATTCCAACTACATAATTTATTTTCTGTTGCTGCCATTTTCCATTATATTGTTTTAAAATTCCCGCCTCTTAAGAATAAACTCATGTCCACAGTAACACATCAACTCATACAGCATTACATAATAATCGTCCACACATACATCCACATTATGACAAGTGTTGCACTACCGGCACTTCAGAGCACGCCTCACTGATTACCTGAACATGTGAACATGTGCTCAGTAACCGAGCTACACAATAATGTGATAATGATTATTAAACTCTATCATCCAAGTCCTGATTGTTTAGTAGTGTTTAAACGTTTTGTTTTTTTTTTTAATTTGGGATATTGGTAAGTAAATTGCCTCTAATTCACAAGGGGACAAATGTCCCGCAACATTTTCAAGGCAGCGTCGGGCGATGTCGACCAACGTCACCAGACATCTTGTCTTCAAACTTTTTCATAGTTTATGTATCCAGAATTGCCGTGCGACATGGCTCGACTTTGTCCGACATCGTTAGCGGCACGTTTCGCGACACGTTTGTCGTCTAGTGAATACGAGGCTTAAGATAGCAAAATATTGTTACCTTGACGTCAGAGTATTTGTCGGTCATCTTGACGATGGGCACGGTAGCCTTCTCCAGCACCTTGATGCTCTCCTTCTCGGCGATGTCCTGCACAACCAGTTCGCGTTCCAGCGTCCACAGCGGCAGCTTCTCCCATTGACCTGGGACAATATACACGAGGATCATAAGTACGAGAGAACATAGGCACCAATCTACTATAATATAAAAAAATAATAGTTTAAAAAACACTAAAAAACACGCTTTTATAAATGCATCATAAAAACAAAAAATCGTGGTCAAAGTTCATTACAAGACTTTTTTAAGAAATCCAAAACAGCTATGATACGATTTTCCATCATGAAGTTCCAGTTCATATCTTCCGGCTCCATCATCAGATCAGTTCGACAGTACTATATTATTGTATTGTCATCAGAACTACATACAGCTGCCAATTTTCATTACGCTAAAACCCTTGGAAGATGGTTAACTTAGTTACCTTAGATTCCATTCCATACTTAGTTACATACAGGTCGACCTAATAAAAGCGTGTTAAAAATGAATCGCTGAATGTGTTGCTAAGCGCAAATCTCGAGAACGGCTGAACCGATTTCGCTAATTCTTTTTTTAGAATATTCCTTGAAGTACGAGGATGGTTCTGACGGAAAAAAATGTAAGAAAGTTGCTTCACGCGGACGAAGTCGCAGGCAAAAGCTAGTAACACCAACATCACTGAAACTAACATTAGACAGCATTTGTTTGCAGAAAAAAATACAGTGCTACAGGGTCTTTACTAAAGCTAGTTTTTTGGGTTTTACAAATTCAAATTGACAGTTCGTTAGGTAATTGAAATACTTCTTCTTAGCGTGTCGATGGCAATCTAAATTGACTCGGCCCAGAATTCGGTTACGTGTTTGGCGCCATCACTAGCGTGCATCAGTTTCTGTAACGACAACCCTTCACCGCTTCCTTTTGTTTATAAATGCAAACCATATTTTTTTTTTCTCTAAAACACATAGTCAATAACAGCTCAATATAACAACCCTATGCTCACCAAATGTTACAGCAATAAGAAAACGAGTACCATACACGTAGCTCTGAACAAAAAGCTCAACCGTTACACTTCGGGTTAACGGTTCTATGACAACAAGAAGAAAAACTCGCGAATTCCGCCCGCCGCTCGCTCCAAATACGCACAAAAACAGCATGAGTCACTGACACCATCGGCGAAGTATGTCTGATTCGATAATAGCCTCAAATAAATCGATCAGCGCGGGTCATGGCGCATAATCACATAGCTCCTATAGTGTGCGCTATGCAGACGGGCGCGTCACGAGCGTTACCATACGTCGACCATCGCGTGACTGACTAAGGGGTGCTACACGTGTTCGGGTCGGCACATTCGATTCGGTAGTACTAGTTAAACAAGAAAACCGACCCGAAGCAATTACTACACATATTCAGCTTCCAATAGCCGTTCGGGCGGCCGGCAGTGCCGGTCGTCAAACTACACAATTTGGGCTAAGGAGTTGCCGGAGATATACCTATATAACACATATATTCGGTTTTGTTACCCGGTTGTGCCGAATAATGCCGACCTGAATACCTATGTATGTAGCACCCCTGACAAATACCTGCTCTGCTCTGACGTATCCAGGAAATCCGTCTGACGATCGACCAGATGTTTGTCTAACAAATAGGTTGAGTGTTTCGAATGGAATGCATCTCACCAGTGTATTCATACTTCGTCGCGGACGTCAATACTCAGCTGGTCCATGTCTTTTATTTTTTTTTATTTATTTGGGAAAATATTTATGTCGTAATGAAACAAGCGAACTCTTATCATTATCGTTACTTCTGTCCACATTGTTTACTCCAATATTTAAAACCATCCTGTTTTAAAGTATTATGTTATGATGATGTGATGTTCCCCCGTACGCGTACATAAAGACATGAATGGGTATCAACAGGGCCGCGCGGTTGACTCACGCGCCGCTGATGCGTGACATCGTAATGTGTGTACGCACATCTACATAACGGGGCGATGCAAGCCCGCTGTGTTTCTCTTATATCTACATTGTAAAGCTGCGACCATATTGTTTACAGTTTACACTTACGTTTCATCTTTTTCTGTCACTTTCAATCAGAACGGGAAGAACAATAACTTTAAGATGCTGTTCTTTCACAGGTTAAAACCATGTTCCATCTGTTAGGGCAGACTGTAAGAAATGCCAACAACAAAGCTCTTTACAAAATAACGTGAATCAACGGGCTATTATGTTATGACTCTAGGGAAGTACGAGGTAGATTCTAAACACCTTAAATTCAACCGAATCAATGTGCGTAAAAATGCCATTTCCCCCGATTTGATAACCACCGAGCCTCGAGCCTCCCTCGCAGTGCTCTGTCGGTGTAAACACGGCGCACGTGGTGGCATGCTGTCGTCATGCATGTCATTGGAGGCCTGCCACGCCGCATGTAATCGCAGCACTAATCGTTGCCGAGGAGGCTGCCAAACACACCGGTTTGACTGACGACTCTGTTTGCAATCATAATAACAGTGAACTTTGTGGAGTTAATGATCTCAAGGTCGTTCGGAGATCATTTTACACAGACACAAGTGACACAGACATGTGGAATCTATTATTAACCGACTTCAAAAAAGGGGGAGGTGCTCAACTAGGTAGTATTTTTTTTATTCTAGATTGCAGCTTGTTGACATAAAGGTCACTGGTCACGAACACACGACACATGAAAATCGCTCAGCTAGTTGTGCTCGGAGTTCCGGATACGAAATGTAGTAAAACTAAACAGGTAGTGGGCCGGGCATGTGTATCAAAAAGTCAAAAGAATAAGGCGCGTCTGCTGAAGTAGACGTAGCCATATTTTTATTGATTGGCTGCTCCTACTAAGAACTGTGCTGTATGTTCTCCCATTTAGTATGATAGCTGGTACAGCAGAGTATCGAGTGCATATGTCCGCAGCCCAATGGTCCGAGGTCGCAGTGCGAGTGGACGGCGCATATAAAAATAGCCCGCCGCGCGCCTACTGCCTCGACCAGTCATTGCTAACTCTGTCTACACAATTCATCTGTATTGCCGTCTTTACGACACAGATCCTGTTCTTCCGTGTGTATCCTCAAGGTCATAGGTGTGAGTGGATCGTATAAATAAAGATCATTATTGTCTCATTTTCTGTAAGTACCGTAAAAAAGTATTGGATTCGTTATTTTTACGGCACAGCTCCTCGACAGACATGTCCATTATTTCTTTGACTTGACAGCTTTACTGGACGGGTTTAATAGTTTGCCGTCTCAATCTTTTAATAAGATAATGTCATCGCTTTCTGTCCACACGCTCGCTCTCCCGAGTGCTACATACGGCGGCACGTGGGCGGAGTTCAACAAACTGTACTGTTAGTTGGTCCATCAGTCAGCTGATATCCACCTGTCATCCGCGTCTCCCCTCTACCTACGCGGTAGTTCAACAAACTGTACTGTTAGTTGGTCCATCAGTCAGCTGATATCCACCTGTCATCCGCGTCTCCCCTCTACCTACGCGGTAGTTCAACAAACTGTACTGTTAGTTGGTCCATCAGTCAGCTGATATCCACCTGTCATCCGCGTCTCCCCTCTACCTACGCGGTAGTTCAACAAACTGTACTGTTAGTTGGTTCATCAGTCAGCTGATATCCACCTGTCATCCGCGTCTCCCCTCTACCTACGCGGTAGTTCAACAAACTGTACTGTTAGTTGGTCCATCAGTCAGCTGATATCCACCTGTCATCCGCGTCTCCCCTCTACCTACGCGGTAGTTCAACAAACTGTACTGTTAGTTGGTCCATCAGTCAGCTGATATCCACCTGTCATCCGCGTCTCCCCTCTACCTACGCGGTAGTTCAACAAACTGTACTGTTAGTTGGTCCATCAGTCAGCTGATATCCACCTGTCATCCGCGTCTCCCCTCTACCTACGCGGTAGTTCCGCATTCCTGTCCGTACCTGGTTGTTCTCGTATCAATCAGCTAGTTCACCTGTACACTGTGATAGTGGCTATGGCTACCAACAACTCCTCTCGTGTTACTTGCAAGCATACGAAGTCAGTAAGACGTATAGACCATTCAACTGATGGTTCAAGTATGTCTGTGCTTCAATTGCCTTTAAGTGTACCAGTTAAAATGGGCTAGTCATTCCCATGAGCAGTGGTAGCCAAGGCGATACTGCGAAATTATTGCTTAGATTGGTGTTAATCTGAAATTCTCAACTATGATAAGCTCTTGTTGCCGAGCCATTAAAACATCAAATCAGGAATGCAATTCAATACCTCGCAGCAAAACGTACTAGAATTTCTTTTACATAACCCTTTATGACGTTGTTCGACAAATTAGTCGCGGCGACTAGTCGCACGAACCATTCATCATGAATCATGACGCGTGTTATCGCCGCAGATAACTATTTCTATGCCGACTGCGCGCTTGTTACCGATTACAGTGCCTTGTAATATGGGTTCTCGACTTCATTCGCTTTCCGGTGCTTGCACACGAATAAAAACACGATCGTCAGTTTCATGTGCTCCTACACTCCCATAATTTCTCTTAGAATGTTGTTTCGTGTATGTGCGTACGTCGAGCGGGGCGCGAAGGTCGAGTGCTGTTTTCAGTGGCACTGATAAGGATGCGAGTATCAATGCCAAGAGTGTGTGACCCTGTGCGTGTTGAGGTCGCCAGTTATGTATGTGCCCGAGGCGGGTGAACTCAGGCCAAATCTTTGATAAGCTTCTATTCTTTTATAGGATACGTTTTGGAATTATCGTGATACACATTCTACTGATATTTTACAGAGAAAATCTAGGAAACTTCCAAGGAACCAAGCATTGATCGCCAAAAAAGGGGTCAGCATTCTTAGAATATTAATGTCCATAAAGGCTCTTCCTCACCGGGAGCATTCGCCTGTAATGTAACAGTGAGCTAGGAGCACCCGTGATACAATTATTTGTGACATGAATTGATTCGACTGCAGGCGAATGCTCATCAGTCAGGGAGACGTTATTGCATCGTAATGCTCAAAATCGAATCTTGGATTGTTACATTACAGGTGAACGCTCCGGTGAGGGAGCGCCTTAACATCATCATTTGTTATGGAAAGAAAATTGAGTATCCCAATAGTATTAGCTATTTTAGTTAATTCCACAGTATTATGGCTTAAGGCATTTTACTGTGGGGCTGACCCCATAGTAAAATGCCTTAAGAATAAACCCTTAAATAATGCCTTAAAATAAAAATGGATTCAATGTCAGCAGCCTGAGCTGCTGACATTGAATGCATTTTCATTTTGCAAAAGAGAGCTGTCAGAGCCTTTTACAATCTACGTCGTCGCGAATCTCTTACGGAACTATTTAAAAAGGTTCATATTATGACGGTACCTTGCCAATTCATTTATGAAAATATTATGTACTTGTGTAAGAAAAAATCAACATCTTTTTAATAAAATAAGTGAAAGGTATAGACATAATTTTAATACTAGAATAAAGATAAATTAGATCAACCTTTTTTCAGATTTCTAAAGTACATACATCTTTTATGGGGTACTGTGTTAATTGTTACAACAAAATACCTTGTGAAATATTGCAATTAAATGAAAGAAATTTTTAAAACTTATATTAAAAGTACACTTTGTAAACAAGGATATTACAAATTAGAGGATTATATCCAAGATAAGAATGCTTGGAAACATGCTGCAGGACCAGCATGTTTCCAAGCATTCTTATCCATAAGTCAAACTGGTTGCTAATGTAATTGTAAAATTTATTATATTTTTTTTTGACATTGATTTACATTCTGTAATTACTTATACTCTACACCCAGACTTATTACTTTTTATTTTTTTTATGAAAATCGTCTACATTGAGAATGTTTGTAAATATGTGAGCACCGTGCATTTATCACATAGTTAATTTATATGTCATGGTTTCATTAATCCATTTCAAATCTTTGACCTATTGTGGTATAGTCATTTTATTTTAGGTGCATCGTCTTCACATATAATTAATGTATGCAAAATATTGGAAAAAAATTAAAAGGGTAACGGTGGAGTTTCTTGCCTTTTCTTCTCCATACGAAAACTACCTTTTGGAAGGGGCGACTAGAATCAATTCTATTTTAATTTAATTTTTGACGTCCAAAAGTGCCTTTTATGTGCCTATTTAAAACCCTAACCCACGTGAAGTGTCAATGTCTTTAACCAATAGGCCTTTTTACGGCCACAAGCCAGAGATAGCTCCTCCGTATCTAAAGTGTTCCTTCTTCAATGACAGTGTAGATCAACTCGGTCGACTGATAGTGCAGTAGTACGGTGTCCACGACGGCAGCTCGTGGCGACTGCGCCTTCACTGCATGTCCACTATTGTGAGTAGTGAGGTAGTGACGCACTCACTCACGTGTTTTGTAAACTGTGAATGCTTAGCGCACTAGGTGATTCAATTAGGTGCACCAATGTTATCGAAGCGAGCAATAACTGACATGAACTTTGCTTAGTGGCAATTGGCACTAGACCAAACAAATACAAGGGTGCAGAAGTTCCCTCGCTTATTTATGGGAATCAGAAGAAATAGTTTGGCAGAATCTGGCCGCCTGAAGGGGTGCCCAGATGGTCTCTGATAAAGATCACAAGAATGTATGGAGAAGTATGTGAATAGGGTTCATCGCACTAAAACTATAGGATATTTATTAGGTAAAGTATTATATCCCCCGGAATTCCACTCTAATTGAAGTTCCCAATTTGTTCTTGCTGGGTGTTCACAAACAAATTAAGAGTGGTATTAGATGACACACTCGGCCACGCGGCGACCTCCCGCGCTCCGCAGACAACGCTAATGCCAAAATTGCACGCCACGCACCGCAGGCACCACTTACTCAATCATTCCAACACATTCCTGGCGAAACATACGACAAACGACGAGATGCGAAATGTCCATAAACCTACACAGCCTATTGCAATACACAGCTGGACATGGGCTGTTTAATCAGTGACAATAAACTTGTACGAGTAAGCCCAGGTGGTCACGTACGATATTTTTTCGCGGACATGACATTCACCTCTCAATGTTGAGCCGAGCATTGGGAATCCAACTGAGTGCATCCCAGCAAAAAAATACACTGTGGGATTTTCACCTTTCGGCGCTGAGCAATGTGTCGAAAGTCCAATGTCCAATGTGCCCGCGTACCCACTGGCGATTTTATATAGCACACAGCTATATAAAATCGCCAGTGGGTACGCGGGCGATGACTGGAAAAATTGAGGCGGTGAAGCATGTCCAATAGTTCTGTGGACTGGGAGACGACCTAATGGTAAATATTTGAGGAGAGGTCACGACAGTATTGATGGTACAACTTTGGAGAGGTTATCTGTCAAATAGAGTACTAATAAAAAGGACTGATTGGGAACACCTTTTTAACTATCATGTCAATTAATTGTTACAAAACAATTGTTTTTGTAACTACATATTGTAACTACAGACTAGTACAGACATACTGTAGTACAATATGCAGTTACACAAACAATAAACCGTCAAAGTATTCCAAACATGGCTTATCCTTGGCCAGGACATTCTGACTAATGTTTGATGCAACTACGATTGTTAAGGTGCCGAGGACATCTACACTCACGGTGTTAGGAATATTCGAGATAATGATTGCTAATGATCTCATTAACATAACAAACATCGTGCGCTAAGTGTGAAGTTACTTGTATCCTGAGTAACATTATCGATCCAATTATGAACTAACACTGCCAAGTCTAAAAACCGGGCGATGATCATCATCCTCCTGCCCTTATCCCAATTATCTGTCATTATTATATTATTGGTTGGTTAGCTTAGCGCAGCACATCTTCTACATTCATACAACTGCTAATAAAGTAGCAGTCATCTCTGAAGTCACCCTCTTTCCCTGCAAGCATTGATCAATTACTACATAGAAAACAAACTACATAGACGTGTGCTCTACTCAACATTATCAGCTATTGTTTCATCATCAGCTCGAAAATGGGGAACGCTTGAAGACTGTGACGTTTCTTTTACGACTCAACAACGTCTAAACAAACATCCGTCAAAAAGTAACCGTCCTTCACCGGTATTTAACGGCTGCGGCTCGCACATGTCATGTCTCATACATATACGCACGTAGCACGTATGTGCACTGTGGCGTGCGCGAAGATAGGGGATCTCAAGTGGCGAATATTACTCCACAATGACAGGGATGTACCGGAGACAGTGACCGTTGCACTTCTTTTCAAAGTACTCAGTGGGGTCCAGTTACTTAACTGGCCCGAAATAAGATGCGAATTGAATATGTCCTTCAACAATAGAATGAATTATATTCGGGTTTTCACAAAATACTGTTGTTTAGATTATAAATATTGTGATCATACTGGTTTCCATTTTCGGTGCAATTTCTTTTACGTAATGCTCACTAATTCGTATTCGTTTTAATATGTTATCGGGTCATTTCAATGCACAGCCCCGCTGTCTTACAAATTTTCAGATTAACTTAATAAACAGATAAAAAGTAGGTGTTCTAGGTATGTTTCACGATGGTGAGGCGCAAACCCAGTGAACTAATTCCCGATACAGATAGCGCGGCTACCGGCTACCGGTTATATTGCGCACGCGAGTCACGATCACATTTTCATGAATTTTACGGATTATACGATAAGTAAATTGTGTTTCCAAATAAAGATTATTGTCATACATATCAGCTGTGGATTCTTTTGATGCATATACGTCGTATTGTTCAATGAACTTGTTCTAGAAATTGCGATGGAAAACCCCAGATATCGTGTCATATGCATAGGTACCAGTACTTATGAGCGACTTATAGTCAATTGGGGCAAACATATCAAGAATCTCAGAGAACGTTGAAAACATGTTTTAGACGAACAAGAGCCTGAACTATTAGGACATGATGTGTCTGTCCCCGCGGAGGTCCCTGTGCGGGGGACGCGGGGTGAGGGGCGTCGTTCAGCCGCGGCCTTGTGGCGGCTTTACGAGCGAAGTCTAGCCGGCTCTAATGTATGCCCACTCAGCAGATACTGAGGAAGGGGCACTAGGAATAGTTAGCTAAAACGGGCTGACGTAGTACAGACAGAATGAGACCAATTACATCAACAGCAGCTGAATGATCGGTGGCGCCGCATATTTCTCATAATATTGAGGTGCACAATACCAGTAGTAGTCTGTTTTCTCCGCCGTACAAACAATAGCGAATTAATTCTTCGTTATTATAACTGATTCATTGTTATTGTTTTGGAGGACCCCATAGTTGCCTGCGATATTCGTGAAGTCCAAAGAACACATATACAAAAAAAAATACATCAAATTTTTTAAACCCTTCGTCAGTACTTTGTAACTTCTACGAAGAAATTCCGAACATCGGGGATCTTTCAGAACTGTAGCACACATAGTACTTAGCGAGCCTTCTGCGTGACGTACTTAGTGTAAGTAGCTTACAGTCCGCACGTTTTGCCGCTAAAGTATCGTATTGTCTGGCTGTAGCGGCCGGCTTGTGTTCTGCCAACACCGTTATGAATTTGATCGGGACATGTTGTGGCCTAACACTAGTTTAATGACTGTTGCTAGGCGGCAGAGTGCCGATAAAAGAATGCTTTATTGTGTCATACGGTTATAATTCGAGTGAGAGGCGAATGACAGTCAAAGTCAATCGATATACAAGTTTTAAGGCTACGTCGTCGCGGTCACGTCTTTGATGGATGACCGTTATCAACACCCCTCTGAACCTCTTGTTCTGTCTGTTCAGAAATAAATGACATCATCGTCTCATGAACCTTTATATCTAGAGTTACGGAACCCTATCCCACCCTCGTAAGAATTTTATCAGCTATGCACAGTATACACTCTACTCTAGTTCTAATAAAAGCCCGTCAGCATAGTATGTAGGTCGCCCGACTGCTGAACACCATTTTTCGCTCAACTACACGCGAAATCGCGAGCAAAATAACACAATAAACCGCTTTGCTGTAAAACATTCGATTTAAGCCGGTGCGGTGATTAGATTACATTATGCAGATTATGATGTTTCGCAACCGCTTACTAACGCACACACGTTTATTTAGATCACATAAGTATTTATTACGGTTGATTGTCTTTGTTTTTATCTCAAACCGACACGCCTATAAACTGTGTATCCGGGGTATTTGTATGCGTCCATAACTCGACGGTGACGGTATTTCATGCCGATATAAAGGCCAACCCACAGCCATTTGTCGTGTAGTTCTCGTCCCAGGCTAGATTCAAGTCTATTGGAACAGTAAAGCCAATAGCGCGTTTGTTAACCCCAAATCCCCGAGCAGGGTAATGTTCCTTAGGAGCGGCATCGTGTTTATTACGGCATCGGGCCTGTATCCCCAAGGAGCGTTCATTGGAGCGGTTTATGTTACAGAATTATATCCATTTTCGAGCTGGTGTGGGGAACATTCACAGTTTAAGCTGTTCTTGGACTAGGTCACATTGAACATCATTCGGACATGCTGCGGCGCCTCCAAATTATATAAGACGAGTGTAAACAAATAAGCAATAAACATACCGCTGAAGCTGTCAGGCGGCGCCGGTACATAGTACATTATCACCTAATAGTCGTCACAAGCGCTTGATCGAGTGTGAGACATCGCAACAATCTTGGCACTCCTTGTGAGTACTTCCACTTGGTACTGATAACATTATTCGTTTGGGACATGAGTCCTGGATGATGCTCATGTCCCAAACGAATAATAGTAATATAATAATAAGAGTACTTCTTGTCTTCAGGATCTACGTCACAAAGCTGCACAGCCGGTTATTTCGAAACGCCAGAGGAGGAAATACAGTTTGTGCAATATTTTCCTGCAGCCTATGATGATCACGTTCCATCCGAAATCCTCCAATTTATTGAAAAAAATGATGGTCACCGATTCTAGCTTAAGACCACAACACAAAATCTTAATAAATAAATCTTAATATCCAAACTAATATTATAAATGCGAAATTAACTCTTGTCTTTCTGACTCTCAGTCTGTCAGTTATCACGTCTTTACGGCTGAACGGATTTCGGTGAATTTGGCACTCAGGTGATCTGGCATAATTTTTATCTCGGGTGTACGTTCCCGTGGGATAATTTACGAACTCCAAATGCTAGTTAATTATAAAGACTCACCAATAACAACGAGATCAATGTCGCTGGTGGGCAGGTAAAGGCCGGTACGGAAGGAGCCGAACACCTCGACGCGCGCCTGCGGCCACAGCGACATGATGGCGCTGCGGATGCGGTTCACCACGGTGGAGCGCACCAGGTGCTCTGTCTCCGTCGGAGACATGTACTGGTAAAACTGCTCGATCTCCTCGTGCAGTCTGAAATACACAACAACACATTTAAGTCGAGGCCCAACAACGCAGAACAGTTTTGTTTTAGGTTTCACCATTTACAGTTTTGTTTTTGGTGTATTTTGTTCCGAAACCTACTGTTTACAGTCTATTGACGTTAGGAACTTTCAGACAGGTGCCGTAGATATTTCAGGATGCGCCTATCTATGGTTCTTGCCAAGAACCATTTTTCATTGCAATCATCCCATTGACCAATAGAGTTTTTGGTTACGACTTGAATTATAATAAGGAAGAGTTGTCAGTTGCCTGTGTAATTGAAATTATTAGTAGTAGTAATAAGGTAACCCAAAATAGAAGCTTCACTACCTATGCAACAAGGGCTTTCTGTCGCGTCGAACAAAACGCTTATTATTACCTTGATGATTCAGTGGTTTGATCCAGACACCCTCGTCTAGTTCAATGGAAACCGAAATAGCGGTTTAATTGACATGTAGACTAAATAAAAAAGTAATAAAACGGATAAATATAGAGCCGAAACATAGGCATTTGATTTCATAGTCAATTCCGGGGTTTCGATTAATATGAGCCCGGTTCCAAAGGATTGCTAAAACTACAAACCTACTCATTACATTATGCCGGATGAGGCCATACCGTCTGCAAACTCTGATCGCCGCGACTAGCAACAACAACAAGACAACTTCGCTAATATAATCACAAAACTATTTTCATCCGACGCGGTTGTCATTTTTTCATTAGTATTCCGCTGTGATTGCAATATAAAGGCAATTACGCGCAACTTGCTAATTAAAAGCCGTGTTTCACCTTCACATGGTCGTACACGACCTTAACACACAGACCTTTCACCAGAATGCACTACTGGTTTTGCACTACATTCTTTCAATTCGAGTTTTTGACAGTCACACCTCAATCTCATTCCGATCTATTGGCGGCACAAAAAACAAGGTGTTTTAATTTGAGCAAAATGGCCGAAAATAGAATGGAGTTGATTGAATACCCTATACATAAAGTCAACTCGACTAATGTATATGAACTAGGGGTGCATCCGATAACGAAATATCGGCGATATTATGATTTTTCCGATACATCGGTATTTACGATATTTATTTGCCGATACACCGATACATTTAAAATTTCGCGCGTTTAAAAAACCTAAGTAAATGCGCGGTGGTGAACTGTAAGGCACGATTTATACTCGGGGAATCCCTGCATTTTATTTCGTTCCTTTGTAGTGTAGACTGGGCCTTCTAAGGAGATTATTGCTTTCGTGACGTTTCTAGTATAGAGAATTTCTGTACACCATTTCTTTCAATTTGAGTTGAAAAACGTTGAAAGAAGAAGTTGATTTACTTATATCTCCGATCTTCGATTTAATCATTAATTTGCTTTCTGTGACAGTCTTTTTAATAATGCTTATTGGTATTTGGTATCGTATCGGCCAAGATACGTATCCATGCATCCCTAATATGAACCTATACTTCAGTATGCGTTTTGTTCATAACATAATTCTTCTGGCATTTGGTATCTTCTACCTGTCCCAAATGAATATCTTCATAAAAATGAAGCCAGGGGGCATCCCCAAGAGTTATGAACATAAATCAAGTGTCCAATTTATCATTTCTCCGGGAGCCGCGCTGGCGCTAAGACGTGATCTGCATCTAGACGCGAGATCGACCCGACCAATGAGACACCTTTAAACTGGTGACCTAATATTCATCGTCACATTTCTAAACCCTGAATAAGTAATCTTCACAGTAAATAAACTTTGCTTGCATCTATGAGTCTTTAGTCCATCAGTTTTCAGAACCTTACACCGTGTTTGCAATGGGCCGGGTCGGCATTTCGCCTGTAGACAAACATTTAAGAGTCGCTCAAAGATGCCAATTAAAAAGTTTGAAGTGCATATTTCAAAGAACAAAAACGCTAGAATTACGGCTTCCAATACCGGGATCCCGGTCATTTTTCAATACCGGTAATGAAATATCCAATACCGGAACCCCGGTATTGATGTTTTTATTTTATTTTCAGTAGAAACTACAATGACACAATTTCGTTCTTTTGCAAATATGCAAACTAACCGTGTCCCTTCGTCCAGCATACTCACCATGGAATCCTGATATTTCATGAATGTCAAAAAACTGTTCTGAAATAGTGCTAAATAGTGCCCAAAGGAAAAAAATAGTGCTCTTGTACTTGCGAAGTTATAGCCATAGTTCGATGAGTATGCTGGACGAAGGTTTCGCCCAGCATACTCACCTCCGTCCGGAGAATCTGTATACGCTTCAAACATAATTCATACTTCAAAAAATAGTTCCCAAATAGTGCCAAACGGTGCCCAAAAAGAAAAAACAGTGCTCGAATAACTTCGGAGTTATAGGCTTCGTTCAGTGAGTATGCTGGGCGTAGGTTCTACGCCCAGCATACTCACCTCAGTGCGCGAATATCGAACGAGCTATAGGTACAATTTACGTCTCAAAAAATTGTGCTTGAAATAGTGCCCAATATCAGTCCAATTTTTGCTTGACTTTTGACTTAGAAAACCATTAAATTTTAATGTAAACTTCTACATACTAACGTAAAATGGGGTACAGTCGTCGACACATGTTTTTGGACAAAAATATTAAACTTTCTAATTGTAGACTTCATGTTATTGGAAATAATTATGGTATTTTCTCACATGTCAAAAACTTTCGATTAAATGCATTATTATATATTTTATAAATAATAATAAATGAATGAAACTTTAAGCGTAAATGAAGTCTATTACTTCATTGCATTGTGTGTTTGTCTGAATAAAAACAGTCATTTGCAGCCAATAAAATTAATATCTTGAAAAATTGTAAAAAGGAAATTATACAGTTTCTTTTTGTATATATGTTGCAGGCAAAACTTATAACCAGTCAAAACTAGTACTGTGACATAGTTATACAAATTTTTAAAACTCTTTCCAATAGTTTCATCAATGAAAGGTTTAGCAATAAAAAACATTTTTAATTACTTACGTTATTTATTACTATTTAAAGGGCCAAAGTAATCAGAATACCGTCCTTGATCCGGAAAATGATTATTTTGAATAATTTTGTCAGTTGTAATGTAAGCATTAATAACAGCAACTTTATTTTTCATGCATGATTTACTTCATTTGATATCTTAATCCTTCAAGCGCCGTGATCTAGACAAAATATATAAAATCATTGTTCCTAGCTACCGGGGTCCCATGCGACGCGCGAAGGCTTAATCATATTATTATAAAGTATTATTAAAATAATGTGTAATTAATAATATTGCGATTCTAAAGTAAATACTCCCTTACATAGACAATTAATAATTTACACAAGACAAAAATTGTTAGAAAGAAAGTTAATAATATTGTATTCGACTGTACTCAATGTAATGTATGTAGAAGTTTACAATCAAATTTAATGGTTTTCTAGGTCAAAAGTCAAGCAAAAATTGGACTGATATTGGGCACTATTTCAAGCACAATTTTTTGAGACGTAAATTGTACCTATAGCTCGTTCGATATTCGCGCACTGAGGTGAGTATGCTGGGCGTAGAACCTACGCCCAGCATACTCACTGAACGAAGCCTATAACTCCGAAGTTATTCGAGCACTGTTTTTTCTTTTTGGGCACCGTTTGGCACTATTTGGGAACTATTTTTTGAAGTATGAATTATGTTTGAAGCGTATACAGATTCTCCGGACGGAGGTGAGTATGCTGGGCGAAACCTTCGTCCAGCATACTCATCGAACTATGGCTATAACTTCGCAAGTACAAGAGCACTATTTTTTTCCTTTGGGCACTATTTAGCACTATTTCAGAACAGTTTTTTGACATTCATGAAATATCAGGATTCCATGGTGAGTATGCTGGACGAAGGGACACAACTAACCACAGATAAAAAATTTGTTGGAAATGTAATAACATATCCAACCAATTTTTTATCGGTGGTTAGTTTTAAAAACTGCTTATTTTAATTATGTAGTGGTTTATTTAGACAGTTGCTTAAATTTTACTCCTACTTGCGCAGGTAAAGAATGGGATTTAGAATGGGATTTAAAAAAGGTAGTCTTTGTATTTGCCTATTGTTCAAGGCAAGAGGTACATAGATCAATACAAGTACTATCCTGAGATTTCTGAGGTGAGAAAGAAGGTGGTGGAACGGCGCGGGGGAATTTCCCATGCGCTAAAAGGATGCACTTTTTAGCGCATGGGAGATTCCCCCACCCATATAAAATTTAAGCGCAGCCATAACTGTAGGTCCAATAAAAATCGAGATACACTTTTTGTACTTATACTTTAAAAATGTATTGGGTGACTTTTCCGCACACTGTAAAACTGAAAAATGTTCGATTTCGGTTTTTCGAGCACCACGCAGTTTGCACAAGTTTTTCGAAACGGCAAACATAGTTTTACACTATCCTAACAACATCCCAAAAAATCAATACAGTACAATTTTTTCGAACTGTGATTGGCCTATAAAACATAATTATATTAAAAAAAGTGATTTTATATTGAATAAACGGTATTTTATTGTTTTGTGGTGAAGCTTATTTGTTATATAATTTATTAAACAATTTTGAAAATAAAAATAGAGTCTAATACCTGGATCCCGGTATTGGAATTTTTCTATGCGGTATTAATACCGGCAATGAAAAAATCCGGTATTCGAAACCACTAGCTAGAATGCCGAGCCCGCAGCTATTTGCATTCCAGTCACTATTTTGAAATAATTGTAAGAACATAACATGCTCATTCAAGAATTATATCTACAATTAGTGATCAAGTAAGCCACCCACCTACCAAGAGCAAAGAGGGGGAAGTTTTCTAGACTAATGAAAGTTGCCAAAGACTTCTAGAACCTTGTTTTAGTCGTGAAGTAACAGCGGAAGCGAATATAGGGCACGTTGCTCTAACGCCTAGACTTTACCGTGCGCTTGACAATTACTCAGGTATTCCACTAGCTTGCAACACCAGATGTTCGCGGCTCTGGCCGATTTCCCTTTTAGCGTTGACTCATTGCACTACGAATAACTTTGAATTTTATACACTGCTGATGTCATTCATCCACAATATTTGTATCAATGTGATCTGTCAATCTGTCTGATAATATTGGCTACTTTTATAACGGGTAATAATAAAGCGCATATTTCCCAGAGAAATGTCCTGAGCGCCCTTACTTAGAATTTATCGGACATTCTCTGCTACGTTGCCAAGTCCAAAGTTTTACAAAGCCAAAAAGTTACATATTCATCATATACCTAAGAGGGACCTCATATTATTAGACATATTTTCTTGCATAAAACAACTTCTTGAACAAAAGGTTTAGAAAGTCTACGATCCGATTTTTTTATCAGAGAGCAATTTGTCTCAAAATCAAAAGTCATTTATTCAAATTACGCTTAGAATCAGCACTTTTTGAACGTCAAAATTACAAAAGACAGCCCCCAAAAACGTCCGCCCTTCACCGCAACATCGCACATTGTGTGAAAATACGGTCTACATCGCAAGACCGGCGCGTAGCGTAGCATGACCACCATAGAAACGGGTTTTGTCGACGAAAGGATAGACAAAATGACATGCTACTCGTGTTGGAATAACTCGTGATGTGTCAGACGTTGCTTCTGGGTCTTGTAAAGCTTACAATATCCAATAATAACGTTTAAAAAGAAATTTGTATATTAGCTCCAGACATTGTTCTGCAGCAAAGTGCAACTATTCAATCATCATAATAATCGCCATATTCTATTTTTTCTGTTTCTATCGCCGGGTTATTGCTCATCTTTTATTTTTAATGATCGCCACACTAAGAAGGCAGGAACAAATCTCGATTATTATCTGTAGAAACTTTGGCACTAAACTATGTTTATGACGTTCTGCTGTTGAAAATGTGAAAGTCTGTGTTTCTATCTGTTTGGAAATGTTAATAACCTCTCATGAATCGTGCTTTTGATCATAAAAAAAGTTTAGTCACAATGAGACTTGATTCATCTGTATCTCGATTTATTATAGCCATGGTTCCTTCAAGATAAAATAACGAGTTCCCGATAAAAAATGTAGGTGAATGAACTGGGGCTAAAAACTGTGTTATGACATGAATGTGATGATCAAGGCATTGAAAACGTTGGCTAACAAAATACACAGGTATTTTCCACGACAAAACACTTGTGTGATGTTTACATGTAGGCATGCAGTGTAGGCGCAAAATCTTGGCAACGCTTGTCAAGTAGTTCCCGAGTGATGGTGTAACAAACAAACGCGCGTTAACGATGTTTAGTTAGGACAAGACACTAACACAGCTGCTAACTTTGCTACTACTAAAGCAAACCAAACTGTCCCCTGAGCGGTGTACAGAACACTTTGTGAATTGGATATACTACGCCAGCTGCATGATTTCATTCATAACTCCTCGGATGTCACGCGAAAGGCATCGAAGTGATTGATATTCGAATCAGACTCATTCATTCAGTTTACACATTCAATTTACGTATCAATGTTACGAGTGCGACATGCTAAACGTTTATCGATTTTAATTAAACACGAAATTGATTGAATATTGCTTAATGGTTTGTGGGACTTCCTTCTGAGGGTCTATACATGGTGTTCAAAGACATTCTTGACTAGGAGTAGGAGTTAAGTCAGAAAGACATTTACAATTTATTAACTTCCGGATCGCGGATATTAAAATGCGAAAGAGTTCGCAGTAAAACGACACACAAAACCACGTCGCAATGTTATTTTCGCCTCGTAAACAAACAATGCGTGAAGTCGTGAACGTCCACATGTGAGCAGATCGTCATGCAACTCGTAAATATCACGACAGGCCTTCGTAGACAAATAAAGAGTTCGCGACACTTCCGTAAACATCCATTTTGATTCAATGATCGTACCATAGTTGAAGAGATCTTGATGGTTCTGCCTTTTCTTAACTTTACGCATAGGGCACAGCCATCAAATTCAGAGAACTATAGAATATGGCATAAGCTAAACGGGCTGCTAGTATCAGTTATCAAGGATTCCTGCCATCGCATTTGCTTGGCAACTGTAATATCGATGACTTAACTCCATACATTTTTCGTAGTTTCACCATGCATATGACGCAACCGATACGAAAATTACAAAGTTCACGCACTAATGTAACGATAGTAATTATTATATGATACCATTATGAGCACTTACTATGTACGTTTCATAAGGAACCGAATCCATTAATAGCGTCGCAAACATTACAGGTCACAGTTGCTAAATTTATCGGATACATTGTTTTTACTATGAGTACTATTTTTACTTTCCGAGGCGATAAACTGAAAAGAGCCAGCTGTGTCATTTTTGCAACATCGAAGTCAATTAACTGGACTGTTGCAACGAAACTGGAAACGATCGCAGAATTTGTTATTTATTTTGCAATATCAACTAGTGTACTCAATAACGATATCTTGAGATCTGATTGTTAGCACTTTTTTGGTGATTTTTTCGAGGATAAAGAATAACTAATATGGGTAAGATTACTGTTAGGTACAATAAAATATATGATTCGAATGAATTTATGCAGCAAATTTGATCCAACGGACACAAATACTTCACCGTCCTACTTTTATTCCATCTTATAATATTGACTCCGCAATTCTAATATTGATTTTCCAATTCGACAGTTTTGAATATTTAACATAGTTCACGAATACTCCTCACAGGGTTGAGGCTCGTCGCGGCGGTGGTCAGGGGGCAGTGACTACCATAGACAAGGTCGCCAGGTCGCCACCGTCGCTCTCACTACTTCAATACCGCCTTGTTTAGAACTAGCATACAAATAGAATTGTTGACTCGGTCACTCCTCCATGTAACGAACTTATTTTTATTGTTTGTTACAATGATTTGTATTTGTTTACATTGTGCGCGCCGTAATTTGTTGCTGTCAACTGCGTGTAGCCTGTAGCCATCCTGCACTCTGGATGTAGTACAAGCTAATATGTTGTAGCTGTTTGTGAAGCTTAGTGACATTAAAGCGTGTATGTGGTATATAGCCGATTATAGAAATAGATTGCCTCAGAGCAGGCCACACCTAACCTAACCACAATAATTCCCAATACTGAACTAAAAATATATTTTTGTGGTCAACAAGTCGACAAGTTATCCTCATAATTACGTATTGTGCTTCTGCTTTGCGCTAATTTGCGCGCAGATTATGTACATTTATGGATAGCTTTAACCCGGATGTAATTAAAATATAATTCCTATTCCTTGTCGAGGAGCCACTTCACTAAGTTCTACTAGTGGCATTATACACATCCGGATAAGCGGACGGAAGTCATTCTCAATCGGTTTTATAAATTTAGTCGAGTTCTAGATTTGAAGAATATCAGATGCACCGATATCTACGGAGACTTTTTATAGCCGAGAGGCGGAAGGTAGATAGAGACCCACAGAGATCCAGAGTAACCGAAATTCTAAAATTTGACTTCTGAAATGAACGTGCAATCTATGGCTGAATATGGACCAAATATGTTCTGCTGTTTACTATTCTCGACAAGTGCCGAAATTGGCTAGTTAGAGCTTATTCCACCAGATGAGCTGGCAGCTAGTCAGAGCATAATACAATGCACATCAACATGGAGCCTCAACCGCACAGCCCCGCAGGGATGATCATCGTTATGTCATGTAGTTGCGCGTCACGATCGCGGTCAGGACTGATTGCTGCGTCTATTCCGACCGCGCTCCGCTGGCGCTCCGCCAGCTGCAGGTCGTCATCGACGACGTCGAACCGAATTACAAGCTGTAGCAGATTTACTACAACCACACAAGATAACGACTTCGCATATGCATAGACAGCGGGGTAAGGAAACATTTATCTTTCGAAAACAAAACATTAATAGTATACACCTCATGAAGTCATGACGCTTTTGGTAAGCGTCGTGGAGGGCTACAGCTACAACACTGGTCTGGCGGTCACCAACCCGCTTTTCTTTTCGGAAGAAACGATACTATCATGTACAAACACAAATAGAGGCAGTATCACACCTAGTACGCTGTTGTCCGAAGCTTCTGCGCGTGTTTAGAGAGTGGCACAATGCTCAATAGTGCAGATTGTTCGCCGGCGATAGATACAGCAATGCAAGGCATGTGCTCGCAACACGCTGCAGATTGTTCGCATAGACGCATTGATATGAGAGCTTATGTTAGTCTAGCGACATTTAGTTGCCGCTATTGTTCAAGGCTCACCGAGTTTTTGTCAGGTTTTGCAACGAGTAGGTGAATCGTGAGTTGTTGCACGGTAATTTAGAACATGCTTATTTATGGCCAGCAATAAAGCCTGATAGACTATCGTCAAAAGGAATTCATTGCAAAAAGATGAATTTCCAACCTCACCATCCCAAGAGGCGTTTATGTAAATGTAAATCACGTTGGCAAGTATATCGGCGGACGTTTTGCGCTAACATTAACTACTGAATATATTCAGCAGATTATTCGCTAATATATCGTGCGCTCGAGAATGTCAACAACCGTCGGCTAATAGCTTATTCCGCAGTTTTTGTGCACTTGCAGCTCTGTCGCCGTGAGTCAGCGCCGGAACACCAAGCTGAGTATTTATTTATTTATTCAGTAGTACACATACGTTATATACAGTTAAGTTGATGCCAACATAAACTCATTAGAGTTTTACCGTGCACCAAAATCATCGACTATATAATTTAGAGAATTTAACCACTTAAGTAGGTACTTAGGTAAAAAGTAACAACAAAAAATAAAATTATAAGGTATAAGCGATTCAATCTAATACTAACCAGCGCACATCAGTGATCAATCCGGCCGTCAATCCTTAAAACAAAAGTGGTGGAGGGTTTTTGAACTTTAAATTTTATTTGTGTTATGATATTATTGTTACGCATTATTTTACTTTAATATTGTTTTTAATTATTTATCTATAATGAATTAAATCATATATTTTTATCAATGAATCTATGTATAATATATAATATTAGGTAATTTTGTAAGAAATGTTATAGGTATAATATATATAGGTACTACTGCCGTGACATTTGAATTCCTAACTACAACCGTTTAGATGGTAGTGGGGACACTTGACTCTAACGAAAATTGGCACTTTAAAGCTTGATAAGTCACGAACGGTTTACTTAATCAAAAAACGGTCTATCCAAACCCCTAATATTTTTGAAAGACCTATCCAAAGATATCCCACAGTATGGGAAGGACGAAAAAAAAAATGATCATCCCCACTTTACATGTAGGGGAGGTACCCTAAATATTTTTTTCAAAATTTTATTTTACCACTTTTTCGGCGTCATTAACGTGTATACTCATGCCAAATTACAACTTTCTAGTACTACCAATAGTTTTTGAGCTAAACCGCGGGCAGACAGACAGACGGACATGGCGAAACTAAAAGGTTTCCTTGTTGACTACGGAACCCTAAAAACCGGTAACTTTTGTGTCTTTTTTGTGTTGAAATTCCGCCACATCCTGTATTCGCGCGCCAGAACATGAGAGCATCACAGCGCGATGGTCAGCCAGTCCTGCCAGTGTGGTACCGAGTGCCGCCGTAAGTAGGTCTTGTGTACGGGGATCGCGCATAAATATGATCAATACAAGATTTACTTACTTTCCCTTTAGATATTGCTATTCTAGAGTATTCAGTGATCCCGCACAAAAGGCGCATGCGACATAACATGTTATTATATTTATGCCTTACAGGATTATCCGTTTTTAAATCTACAGTAGTGTCTCCCAAGTCCCAATAAGGATAAATCTGTGTTTCTTGTGAAATTTTGTAGTTCGTCAATAAATAGAATTTTACTAGAGCTTGGTGGTCGTTGGTTCGCAGTGTAGTTCAAATGACGGTACAGAATAAGCTTTCAAAGTGTAATTGATGATTAGGGGTACAGTTTATGAAGTCGTTAACATTTAGACAGTCATTAATCTCATTAATATCACCAAAAAAATTCGCCATTATTTTTAATTAAGACATTATCTTATTTATTCAGACAGTTTCTTATTTATTTATATATTTAATGCGATGTCATGCTGACTTATTGCTTGGTGATAGTTAGACCGTGTATATCATTCATGGTGCGATAGGATACTAACTTTTTCACCGTCTTCCTTGCGAGCTTTGACAAGTCCTCTTTTAAACCACACACGTACTTGAAGTTGAGATTGACTTTTAGCTCCTGCTTGGCATTCCAGAATAGTTGCTTGTGATGTTTTGTCATGGCTTCTCTTACATACACGACATTTATGTTGTTTTTTTCGCTAGGGAGAACATCGGAAACACTTGGCTTGACGCTTTTGGCGGCAGTAATCCAGTTTTCTTGGACGTCTTCGTCTTAGAGCTCCACTTGTATGTTGGCCGACTTTTCTTTCCATCCGTGGAGTCTACGTGCACTTTTGATGTCTTCTTTGGGCTGGTTCAGTTTAAGTGCTATGTTCTCCACCAGAAGTCTGACATCTTCACTGTTTTAGTTTGGCACATTTGCGATCTCTACATATTTTGCAAGCTTCTCTTGTTCTATCTCCTGCAGACGTTGTTCCAAGACACCTACACGGGTTGCCATGTTAATATTTTGGTTTATTAGTTCCGCATTCTTCCGTTCTAGAGCCTTGATAGTCTGCTTGAAAGCTTCCATAGACTCCATTGCTTCATCAAGTTTGTCGCTGTGGAACTGAAAGGAATCGCTTAGTTGTGCCATTTCGCTTTTAATAGCTTTTCCAATCTCTTTAGTGATAATGCTTAATAAACTTTTTGCATTTATTTGAAATGGTGTATCGTCCTCTTCCTCGTCGTCTTCGGGTATAATGATGGATGAGTTACGCCTCGGGGATTCCTGCTGGCATTCGTGGCATGTCCACTCCAGACTGGGTGAAGCTTTTAATGCAGCGATCTGTTTATTAGTTAAACCCGTACATTTTGGGTTCAGATGCATTATCCGCTCGCGGTTATATTCTTTTTACAAATATCGCACATAGACGAGGGTATACGCATAAGTTAGCTTAGAGTCCACACGTGCGTCACGTATACCTAGTAGTCCGTCGATGAATGAACTACTGAGGGACAATTCTCGTAATTTTAAGGACGTTCACACTCTGATCTCAGTCTCAATCTGTCAAAAATACGTCTAATTTCCCTACATTTTGACATTTGTTGCCGAGATGAGACTGCGACTAGATTTTGAACGTTTTAAGTTACGAGAATTGGCCTTCTGATGCTATCAGTATAGAAACAGGCCACAGATTATTTTTATCAAAAACAGAATTGGTTTAAAACCAAAACGTATTCGTCAGCTGCTGATACCGGAGATTGCGTGAAGTGATTCCAATTATTATAAAGTCCATTGCCGAAATATTTAAATAAGAATCGGATTCTTATATTTCGGCCAGATTAAAGAGGGAACAACAGACGAGCTCGGATAAAATGCGATCCTAACTTTTGTTCCAAAAACTTTCAAACTTTCGGAAAGTTGTTTAGGTGCTATACAATGTTCAGCGTTTCTTTCATAAATGAGACGTTATATTATATGGGCACGATTCATGAGATTGCATGGTAATCTTGTAGCGAAAGCAAAACACGCAGCGTATCGGCTGCTTATCTTTCCGCTCAGCTGCGAGATGTAACCGACTTACTGCACTAGGCACTGGGCCGACCATGCTACAATGTGAAACCTGTTACATTTCACAATACTACAGATCGGAAATACTTCTAACTAGGATATTATATCGCGTGCGTATTTTTTATAGCAGTCACGCTGTTGACTTGAAGGGTTTGGTAGAAGTATACTTTTCTTGTGGTACTCTGGCGATTAGCAGTTACTTATTGTGGAGGGAGGGCTAGTAGATTTTGCTGGAGCAAAATAAACCTCAATTTTGTTCCTTGGCCAGTTGCTCTATCTCACCATGCCATATGCAACTTGGTAGTTAGTAAGCATAGTATGATCAATGCTCAGGTCTCCGAAACCATTTGAAAGTGAACTTGAAGAACAATGACACACATAATGCTTCACCTGTTCAAACACCAGCTATGTTAATGTGCTACATTATTCAATCTGAACTATTTGCTAAATGCCTCATTCACATTATGTAAGTCATTACTCATTAGGTGTCTATTGTGAATTATTTTTATATATGTTTTGTAATAATGGTGGAGGCTTTTGTCCTTAAGTAGGATGCATATTAATATTATGTATTTAATTATCAAACGGCTAGAAAGGGAGTGGCTACCGAGATTACGACTAATAGAGAAGTATGGAAGTAAAAGACATGTTGCAACAACCTCGAAATAAATTGTGATAAGGGCAGAATGATGATGTTGATGATATCAAGTTTCTTTAATTAAAAGGTCATATTAATTCACCTTTGACATGACATATTATGTAGGTACATCAACATATAATATAATATTTACATGTATGTGGTAAGCACTTAGTTCTAGAACATGTGAATACACATTAATCATTGAATGATAACAACAGTTCCTGTTTCATAACAATGACAACATAACTTTAGTACACAAAGTTGCGTTACAAGTAAATTGGCATCATTATTATCTGAATAGTATGAAGCCAGGATTGTAATCTGCTGCTATTTACAGGTTCCCACCAACTTGACAATATGAAGTTTATATTTACAAAGGCCAATGTCAGGGTATTGTTCACAATTAAAATTGCTCCTAGGTTTGGCAACAGTGTGATGGAAACATGGACAGTGCTAGGTGTAGCAGTCAAGTATAAGGCTTTTCCCTCCCTCTTGAGAGGAGGTGTGAATCCCAAAAGAAGAAATATTATAGTCTTATGTTATAAGGCTTTTATGGTCAAAAAGCTTTTCACAACACAATATGCTTTATTATAAACATATTAAAATGCAGTTTGTTTTCAGTTAGCGAAATGATGCATACTGATCAATAATTTCATTGAACAATTTGATTGGTATACTTATTATCGCCAAAATCAATGACTGGCCACCGTAAGGACTATTCCTGCTTAGAGAGCATATTATTAGTCAATCTAAAAAGGATCCTCTTTTGTTTTACTTACGCAGCTGTGGTCATTGTGTGCACGGGATTTTGTTTTCAAAATGGTCAGATATAGGTTTTGGCGATAGTACATGTAGCGATAAACAATATCATAAACATTTGATTTGTTTGTTCACATCACCTATTGGCACCATTTATATATAGTACTAGCTCACCCGGCAAACATTGTTTTGCCATATACATTATTTTTAGCTGCCCGACGCTACTTCGTTCGCGTGGTGTGCTGCCCCCTACCCTACCCCCCCCCTACTCCTACCCTACTCCTACACTACTCCTACCCTACTCCTACACTACTCCTACCCTCCTACCCTATTCCTACCCTACTCCTACCCTACTCCTACACTACTCCTACCCTACTCCTACCCTACCCCCTACCCTACTCCTACTCTACTCCAACCCTACTCCTACCCTACTCTTACCCTACTCCTACTTTACTCCTACCCTACTCCTACCCTACCTACCCAACTCCTACCCTACCTACCCAACTCCTACTCTACTTCTACCCTACTCCTAACATACTCCTACCCTATTTTTAAATTTTTTCTCGAAGTAAGAACCAACCTCGTACTTCAACAAACATTTAAAAAAAAGAATTGGCCAAATTGGTCCAGGCGTTGTTGAGTTATGCGCTTACCAACACATTTTGCAATTCATTTTTATATTATATTATAGATTAGGTATCAGGTTCATTGAATAATCCCATTCCTGAGCACATTATAGTTAACTAATAGCCCTTATTACCAACCAGTCTAGTTTATTTTTATTAATTAAAAAATACCAGATATTACCAATCTAGACTGACTAAGTCTAATCACAGATAGTGCCAAGTTAGTAAAATAACAATATTTTTTATAAATTTTATGGAAATCTCAATTCAATTTTTAACAGAGTATTAAATGGGTGTTTAAGTTTAGCTGTACCAACTGACATAAAATTATATTGCGATAAGGCATTTATTTTTCCTACTTTTGTGATAAATAGGTGTTTGAATCATCCAGTATACAAAATGTTATGGCTAACCGATATTACTGTTTGACACTTTGACAGTCACTGTCAAACTTCTTGCAAAGTTTAAGTAGAGTTTGAAAACAAAAACAGAGAAACACTAAGTCAATAGATTTTTCAATATTTGTTTAGCAATACATACATCATTGATTCATTGGTCTTAACAAAACTTGCTGACACCAAGGTGCATGAACCATTTCTGGTATTTTTGGGAATCTTTCATTAAAATTTATGCAAAATAAGCACGTTATTAATTGTGTATTCAGCATTCGATTTGCAATAATTGAATTGTCGAATAGTTGGAATGTGTCCACGAGTAGATAGGGTGCAGGTAGCACAGCCCGGGGCGCTCGCCCGCCGCTCGGCGCTGGTGACATGCCACTTGCCAGCCCTCAACACATGGCATGGCCTACCGCGGCTCGGCGCTCCGCCGCGAGTGTCACGCGGCGCCGCCGACCGCTCATAACCAACACGTCAAACACGTTGACATCGCTAGCCATTCAATACCAAAATAATAAATTAAAACGTCACTCACCCTAAAATCCCCGGCTTATAACTATGGCTGGTTGACCGCCACGGACAACCCCCGTATTCACCTATGAGAGCATCGTGGTTTTTGTTCAGGTTAAACGTCGATGCGCGGTTATCGTTCATTTTCCTCCGCGCGGGGTTAAAATAATTGTTATTCCTACTTTCACCGTTCACATCATTTATTGGTATAAAGTCTTGCGCTTTATTCACATTAGGGTTAGCGTTTTCTAAGTTTTTCAAGTTCATTTTGTCTATATCACTTTGGGTTTCCCAGATACGAAGCCACAGGCGCTTCGCGGGTCCTTCCTGCTCGGGCTGATACCACGCGACGGCGGGATCCATTCAGCCGGAGCAAGGTTCCACTATATGGGATGACACATATTGTTGCATTTCACATTTATAATATTATAATGAAAATTATCACAAAACAAAAATAAGTCAGACCACATTCGGAACATGGACGACAGCGACACGCGTTTAATTGACACTTCAACAACTAGAGGGAGCTCCCTTAGCAAAATAAGTTCTAATTCTAGCTCAAATCAGACACTTAAATAGGTTTACAATACCATTTACAGTTTTATTTCCACTTATTGTATTAAAAAATTATAACTAAGTATATTTTATGATTTTTTAGGCTCTAAAATTGATTATTACTGCTTGTAGGCTTTATGCATGCCTATTTTGACAAAAGCAAAAAAGGATGTGAAAAAAATTGTTCGAATACACACTCCTGACGAGTCCGCCAAATGTTAATTTTGATAAAATAGTGATTTCGTTGACAAAGATAGGAAACATCATATTTCATCGTACAGGTTATGTGTTTAGCCAGAATTTAATTGGCAAGAAAACAGAGGCCATTCAAGATTTTGAAAACGATGATTCAAAGAGTGTATCCAAACATGAAATGCTACGGCTAACTGGCAACACAGAACACAGCACAGCGTATTGAATTTTTTTAATGTTTAGGTAGACGACGAGATCGAATACATTCAATCGAATTTAATAAAAATAAAATGAATAGGACGTGTTTCCTGTATATAATAATAAATACCTATCTCACACAATGAAAAGTAAATTATCTAGAAATCAATACTCAATACTCAATACTCAATACTTTATTGCATTCCACAATGTAGGCTTAGGTGGTAAACATTTATTTGGTAGGTAACAATCGTGGACCCTGTCGGGCACAGCAAAAGATATTATGAATAAAATTTGGAGAGGACTTATCATTTAAGTATCTTATAATAATTCAACTTATTCTAAAAACATAGACATAACATTAACATTAGAATTAAAATTGCAAAAGACTTCATTTTTCAAGTTTTAGAGATTTATCATTTAGATATTCGTCGACACTAATATAGTAACATTTTTTTAGTAATATCTTTTTTAATTTATTTACGAATAAATGGAGTTTTTTTTCTTTTCTTATTGTTTCTGGTAGCACATTATATGTTTTTACTGACATTACCAGAGGACTTGTAGCATGTATTTTTAAGCGGGATGATGGCAGGTTGAGTCGTGTTTTGTGTCTGAGTGTGTACCTTGTTTGTATGTCTTCTCGTTTAGTGTAAAAGTCTTGGTGTTTGTGAGCAAATTTGCATATTTCAAGTATGTACATACAAGGCAGAGTTAAGATATTTTGTTCTATAAAATGGGGTTTGCAGCTATCTGTCTGTTGTATATTTACCAGGATACGGATAAGTTTCTTTTGAACGGTGAATAGTGTTGGGGCATCTGTACTGTATCCCCACATTATGATGCCGTAGCTAAGCCATGCATAAGCATAGGCGTAGTACATAACCAGAGCAGTCTGTAAATTTGTGGTTTTTTTAACTTCCCGGAAAGCATATGAAAATTTCGATAGTTTTGATTTTATGTTTTGTATGTGTAACTTCCAATTTATATTTTTGTCTATGATTATGCCTAAAAGTTTGAATTCATTAACTGTTTCTATTATATGGTTATTGAAGGAAAAGAGTACATTTAGAGGAGTTTTTTGGTGGGGATGGAAAGTTATGAGTTTAGTCTTTTGGAAGTTTATTTCAAGGTTGTGCTCATTCATCCAGGTTATTATTTTCCCGAGTATTTCATTAAGGGTACTGTTTAAGTTCGTATTGTCATGACATTGGGTGAGAATGGAGATGTCGTCCGCAAATAAAACGCCAATCTGTTGACTATTCAGAACTTTTTAGAACGAATCTGAATCTGTCAGATTAAAAAGTATAAGCAAAATGCATTGAGATAGGAAAAACATGGAGACGCCGCGTTATTCTATACATACATTTGATTATACAAATATGAGTGAAATATGATTCAGAATTTGAAATATCGTTATGTCTCATTCTTTCTAGTGAGATAATCTTATTTGATAAAAGAGACAACTATATTTTAAGTTGTTGCTAATTATGGCAACATTTTGTCGTAACGTAGGCACAGTTGTAGGTAAGTGCCGTAGCGGCCATCTTATGCGACGAGTTTCGTGGTAGTTCTGCTGTCAAATGGTTGTTTGTATTTTGTATTATTGAGATTTGCGAGAAATTGAGATTTGCGAGAAAACTACGAGGATTTTACCTTTTAAAACTGCATGTAAATGTTGGAAAACAGAAATTCAACATGCCTGTGTGTTGTATTGTGAAGTGTGGTGCAAGAAAGAATGAAAATCCACCTCATTGTCTTTGCACAGGTTATTAGCCGGCTTTCATGCATTAATACATACAATAATACACATTCGATGATACAATAATTGTAACGCGATCATTAATTTATGGCTACAGTATTGATATTTGGGTTCATTTCCATTTATCAGGCCTTTTTATTATATTTGTTAATTCATTCGTTTGTTTACAAAAATATGTCATAATAGAATAGTGTTGTGCCGTTGCCTTCTTGCCGTAATAGTTTCCGAAACTAGTTCCTGCTCTCTGGCCTTCCAACCCAGAGGTAAAATATGCGAAAGTACATTTTCTGCTAACAAGTTTTTTTTAATTCTGCGCAGAACCAACACTTGACATGCATTTTATTCTCAGACTAGCTGTGCCCTGCGACAACGCATATAAGTCGTAAGATACACAGTATACTAAAATAACAGCCACACTAATAAAACTCATTCTTCCCTCAAGTGGCCGCATTGCATCGCCTGCCCACGCTATTATTTCGTTTTCACTAAGCGTTCTTTTTGCTCGGCTCCTAAGGGTCATAGCGTGATTTAAATAGCCTATAACCATCCTGGGGCTGTAGTCTCGACATTCATAGCGATCGCTTTACGACCGAATTCGGTCTGCATTCGGAATGTCGAGACTGCAGGGGCTGGCTCCCAAACGCAAAAATAATTTTTGCATGGCTTTTTTTATTTTGCGCGGAACATAAGTGTTTAGTAAAAAGCTGTTATTTTGAAATTACCAACAGACACTTCAATTTTATTTATTCGTATAGATAACAGAAGGTAAGATAACCTACGCATCTTTTTCTGTTACAATTACAACGGACTCTAAGTAAATACATAATATTAGGTATGATCCAAACGTGATAACTAGTAAAACTCGTATTTAGTATCGATACTCGTTATACTAACACTTATGTTCCTTGATTGGCACAACCCTAGCAATGGCAGCCATTTTATGAGACAATATTAGTTGTAGGTATGCACCCTTTTTTTGTAGGTATTTCCAGTCCATACTTTTGTATGTCAATGGCAAAATGTCAAAGCACTGCATGATGGACATTGAGATAAGAAAAAACATGGAGACGCCGCGTTATTCTACTACATACATTTGCTTATACAATTGAATTGCTAGTTATGGCAACATTTTGTCGTGACGTAGGGACAGTTGTAGGTAAGTGCCGTATCAGCATAACAGCCATCTTATTTTATAATAGATTAGATATATTAGTCTATGATCTTAGGCGCCGGCACAGAGTACTTTTATATACATGGCGCCGCCGGTTTCGTGGTGGTCAGAAATTCAACATGCCTGTGTGTTGTATTGTGAAGTGTGGTGCAAGAAAGAATGAAAATCAACCTCAATTTTCTTTGCACAGGATAGTAGCCGGTTTTCATGCATTAATACATACAATAATACACATTGGATGATACAATTGTAACGCGATCATGAATTTATGGCTAAAGTATTGATATTTGGGTTAATTTCCATAATTATAACAGGCCTTTTTTATTATATTTGATAATTCATTCGATTGTTTACAAAAATATGTCATAATGGAATAGTGTTGTACCGTTGCCGATTTGCCGTAATAGTTTCTGAAACTAGTTCCTCCACTGAAACGATATCCGTCGATTCTGCGATGATAACATAAATAATCCTGCGTCTTATTCGGTCCGAGTGACCTAGCTAGGTCCGGCCTGTGGTTCACACTTCACAGCACCAGAATCCATCGTGATCCAAACGTGATAGCTAGTAAAACTCGTATTTAGTATCGATACTCGTTATAGTAACACCTATGTTCCTTGATTGACACAACCCTAGCAATGGCAGCCATTTTATGAGGCAATATGAGTTGTAGATATGCACCCTTTTTTTGTAGGTATTTCCAGTCTATACTTTTCTATGTCAATGATGATGGACCATTGGACCATAATACGTCCATGGCAGGGACAATTTGACCCATAGAGTAAAGTAATATATCGTTCAAACGACGCACGAATACACGGATATGACACCATATTATTATGATTTTGACTAATGAATACTGAAGACGTGGCTCTGACCTAAAATAAATTTAAATCGAGGTATAAACTACTAACTAAGGACGAGGCTGTGGCCTGATTTACTTTTGGAGAAGAAGGATGAAACCGAAGACGAGGCGTAGGCCTTACTTACTTTTGAACAAGTAGGATGTAACTGTAGACGAGGCTTTGGCCTTACTTTCTTTTGAACAAGAAGGATGTAACTGAAGACGAGGCTTTGGCCTTACTTTTGGTCAAGAATGACAATAAGCACAGAAGACGAGGCGGTATGGTCCAAGACCTTAGCCTGCCTGAAAAGGGCGAAGGAAAAAAAAAGGCAAAGTGTCAAATATGTTATTTTCGCGCCGTTTTATGTCAACTAAATTGGAAAATCCGACTTGTATTAAAATTTCATATCATCTCGTATTTCTAATCAGTTGAAAAGAAACTAATAAAGTGACTAAAGCAGGTAAAATAACTTTTACTTGATTTAAATAAAGTTTCATGGTGCGACTTTACCTAAAATCAAAAACAACCTGTAAATATATACTTGTGACTGCTAGCTAATATGTTCTAGTTAATGATTGTTCCAAATAATCAGCTAATGCATTCGACGTTACTGATAGCGCTGTATACTTTTTAAGATAGGAGTATCGTGCACTATGCACATGTCACATTTAGGTGCTACTTCTTGTTGTTTACATTCAAGCCACGACCATACACGGGGTATACAAAATGATAACAATATCATCAAGCCTGTAAATTCGAAATTTTTACCTATTATACCTACTATGAAATGTAAATTAATTGCTTGACTTTTCATTACAGGTCTAGTTGAATGAGGCAGTGCTTGGACACAATTCGACTTCAAATGACATATGAACAGCATATTGAAGCTGGTTGTATCATGTAGAGTAGTGAGACAGGTACATCAGAGTGTAATCCCTAGCATTCCTAAAGTGTGGTACCCTATTTCCACAAGAGTCTCATGTATTAGTGTTCAGACAATGGCACAGAGAAGCATCACATCCTTCTTCAAGGTGTCTCCGCCAAAACCTGTGGTGAAGGAGAAGGTGGAGGATGACGATAATAAAGTTAATCGTGATGATAAAGTGGAGTCAAAGGTCAAGAATGGAAAAGTTAAGGTAATACAAGTATAAAGTAAAGTAAAACTATGATTTACATTAATTTCAACCAAGGAAACTTAAATTCTAACTGTAATATAGACCTGCCTGATCTAGGTTTATGAAAAACCTGTGTTGTTTTAATGAAAACCATTAAATTTAATAAAAATAAACATTTATTTACCTCACTATATTTATAACACACTTATTGTTATGTGTACTTATTAGATAATTATCTGTTATAAATAAATATTTTTTCTTAAAAAAGTTCAAAGAGAAGTGTTAAAATATCTTGAAGTAGATTTTTTTTTTGTTTTCTTTGTAGACAACATCTAAAAGGCCTCGGCTAGAGAGTAGTGAAAGTGACTCGTCACCTAAGGAGAAGAGCCCCACAGTGAGCTCTGATAAGGTACCTATCCAGATAAACTTAACAAGAAGTACTCAAATGCATCTTTTAATTTAACATTTTCAATCATTTTACAGAAGAAGAAAGTAAAACGCCAGCGCATTGAAAGCTCAGGCAGTGACTCGGACGTCTTACCAAAATCAGAATCACTAGCACCAGAAGAAGAGACCCCAGTATCGCTATCCCCAGTAAAAAGTACTGTAGCATCATTAAGCCCATCCCCAGAGAAGAAACCAGTCATAAAAGTAGAGAAGTCTAAGTCACCCAAAACATATGCATCACCAAAGAGTAAAAAGAAGAAACCACTCACAGAACCAAATAGCCTCAAGAAGAGTCCATCACCTAAGAAAATAAAGATAGAAAGTAAAAAGAAGGACACACCAAAGAAAGAAGTAAAAAAGAAGCAGGAGAAGGAAGTAATGAGTGAAAACAAGTCAAGTAAGGAAGAAACCGATGTTGAGGGTGAAGCTAAGGAGTTGGTCCCGGGTGAGTTTTGTTCACCACTATTATAGTGTGCGTAAATAAACTAAATTATTCAATTCAACTCAATATTTCTAAACAATAGTTTTTAAGACCAATGTTACTAACAATTGGGCTTAATTGCCATAAATAAACATTTATGGCAATTAAGCCCAATTGTTAGTAACATTGGTCTTAAAAACTATTGTTTGTAAACTAAAACACAGAGTATGCTAAAACAAAAAGAAAACTATAAGGTTAGCTGTGGGGTGGGGTCTTCTCAACAGCGCAATCTTTACCCCAATACTGCAACGAGCGAACCTGTGTATTAGCATGTTGGCCCTGACCGCTAGCGCCCTGCGCTCGCGATCCATATCTACGTCGTCTTTGAGGTCTCCTGTTAGAAAGTGTGCCAGGTTATTTAAATTTGTCAACTCTTTTGAGTGGCAGCCCGTTCAGCATTACAACTGGGTCACTATGTACACGTCTGCCGGAGGCCTCAAAAACCATGTATACACTTTTGTTTACATTGTAGCCCATGACTTGTGACATATCGCTCACACACGCGTAAAATCTCCCTGATCGAGCCGGCCGATCGGCCCAGCAGCAACATGTCGTCTGCATAACTTAAGTTGCTTACACAAACGTTGTCTATCCAGCATCCGACACGTAAGCTCTTCAACCTGTACTCTGTACATACATAAACATGTATGTACAGTGTACAGATTGAAGAGCTTTGGCGAGGTGAAACCACCCTGTCTCACCCTGCACTCCAACCTGTATGTTTCGGACAGAGACCCTCCCCATTGAACACAATTAAAAAAACTATTGTTTGCTACTTCATTTTAACACAACTACATAATTATATTGTTGTTGTTACTTATGTTGTCACTTAAAATTCTCAAAAACTTATCATTCTCTTGTTATCTACATTGCCATATGCATACTATAAATTATACTAATGTCAAGCAAAATCTTCAGAATACAGAACAAACCAGAAAGAGCCTACAGCCGATAAAGTATGCCGCTCACTATGTCCAAAAACAATTCGCAACCCCCCGCATTCCTCATACTTCCCACCCGTACAGTGTTGCTAGCTTAGGGAGAGTTCGCTTAAGACCGCCCTCCGAGAGGCTGTCCAGCGGGCCAAGGACTTGGCCCGCGAGGAGATGCTGGAGACTCTGAACAGAGATCCATGGGGGCGCCCTTACAAGATGGTGCGGAATAAACTCCGCACCTGGGCCCCCCCGCTGACACAGAGTCTCCGCCCACAGCTGGTGGAGGAGGTGGTGAGCGCTCTGTTCCCTTCACGGGGGGAGCATACTCCCCCGCCTATGGCTCCGCCAATAGCGGTGTCCGAAGCGGACCACATGGACGACGACGACGACACCCCTGAAGTGACCGGGGTAGAGCTGGGAGCGGCGGTAGGCAGGCTGAAGGCCAAAAATACCGCCCCAGGACCCGATGGCGTGCCGGGTAAAGCCTGGGTCCTGGCCTCGACGGCTCTCGGGCCTCGACTGGAGGCGCTCTTAAGCGCATGCATGGAGAGAGGCCAGTTTCCACTCCGTTGGAAGACAGGGAAGCTGGTCCTCATTCAGAAGCCAGGGCGCCCTGCGGACTCTCCGTCCGCATACCGGCCCATTGTGCTGCTCGACGAGGTTGGCAAGCTCTTCGAGAGAGTGATTGCGGGCCGCCTCGTCGGGCACCTGGTGGGGACAGGGCCGGATCTTGCGGATAGCCAGTTTGGCTTCCGCAAGGGGCGCTCGACGGTGGACGCCATCATGCGCGTTAGAGCCCTCACGACGGGGGATGCGGTGTCCCGGGGCGGGGCCGTCGTGGCGGTGTCACTCGACATCGCCAACGCGTTTAACACCCTGCCCTGGAGTTGCATTGGGGAGGCACTTCGGTATCACCGGGTGCCGACCTACCTCCGTCGAATAGTCGGGGCGTATCTGACGGATAGAGCCGTCATCTACCCCGGTCGCGACGGGAACTGGAGCCGGCGAGAGATGTCGTGCGGTGTCCCACAGGGATCGGTTCTGGGGCCGCTCCTGTGGGACATCGGTTACGACTGGGTGCTGCGGGCAGACCTCCCTGATGGCGTCAGTGTAGTTTGCTACGCTGACGACACGCTGGTCCTGGCGCAGGGGAGGTCGCATCAGGCGGCGGCCGACGCAATGACACGCGGGGTTGCGATAGTCGTGGATAGGATCCGGCAGTTGGGTCTCGAGGTGGCATTGCACAAGTCCGAGGCCATGTCCTTTCATGGGCCCCGGTACGGGCCACCTTCGGGATCTCAACTGATGGTAGGAGGGGTTCACATCGGCGTCGAGACAACGATGAGATACCTGGGTCTCGTCCTCGACAGCCGGTGGAACTTCGTCGAGCATTCGTCGGGCCCCGGTATGGGCGCGTTCACTGCGGCTTCGAGCCGCACACTATCTGAACGCGCCCCAGAAGGTGGTAGCCGTAAGGCTGATCCGGGGCTACCGCACGATCTCGCGCGAGGCGGCATGCCTCCTTGCCGGACTGCCGCCATGGGATCTGGAGGCGATAGTGCTTGCGCGCCTGCATGATTGGCGCGCGGAGGCACTACGCCGGGGGGAAACTCTGCACCCGCGGCAAATCGCTGCGGAGCGGGCGGACCTCCGGCGCGACTATCGCAACTAGGGCATGTAATATCGGAAGGTTTTCAATTCCGATACTGATTTCCGATATTAGATCTCAATATCGGAATTCCGATATTAATATCGGAATTTCGTTTTTTCTTCAGAAATTGCACATTTTATTTATAAATTGCACAAATTCGGTATGAGGTTGGATTGAGTGTAATAAAAAACATTTTTAAATCGTATTCTTTAATTTGGTTCAATCATTGGTTGTTTTTAAGTATTTATTATATCACATATAATTCGTAAATGTGTGTGCAAGCCTGTAGTAGACCCACCAGTAGTTTTTAGTTTTTTTAAACATCTGACACTTAGCTGTTTGGCCGTCATCCGATCGATGAAAATGATCCCATACATTTGATGAGCGTTTGTTGAGAAATATTGAGTACGTGTCTTTCTTTTTTGATGAGGCCCTGCAAAGAAAATAATATTGTACGTCAACTTTGACTAGTAATTTTGATAGGTACCTAACCTAGGTACCTGGGCCTGGAACAAACAAGCAAGCCTATCTATAGCAGGTACCTAATATTAAATATTACCTTATATACGTACGTTTTATGACTCTCTCTCTATCTACATAACTTAATAGTAGTTTTCTGATTTATTTAACAAAGGAGAAACCGTCTTTTTAAGATCTACTATACAAACTAGCATCTTAAAAGTCTACGAAACAAAGAATCATTTTCGGCGTTTTTTATTTTATTTTGAGCTAGCACAATTATAAAACCATATAAACACAGTAGTTTATATTATACTGAATTGAAAAACAACAATTAGATAATAATTTGTACTTACATGTTTTAAAGCGACGCGACGTTGCATATAGCCACATAAAACACAACGTGTCTTCACTTACACAGTTCTTGAGTGCAACTGATTGACAGAATATTTTGTTCGTTTGTGCGAATAAGCAAGACGTACCGCGTAGGTAAAGAGTGAGCGAGACAGACAACACTATTATTGTTCTTGTATCACATGCTTAGCGAGCTGGCAACAGGAATATGGTAGCGCGCTACACAAGGATCTAAAATATAGGTTTAGTTTAAAACTCAAAGTTTAGAAAAAATTGTCCGATTTCGATATTGGATCACTCAGTATCGGAATTGTAATATCGGAACTTGCGTTCCGAGATTCCGATATTGCGATATTTCGAGATTCCGAGATTCATGCCCTAATCGCAACCCAGCGCAGGGCACGCCGCGATAGCGGCGATAAGACCCCTCTTTGAGGAGTGGCTAGAGAGGCGTCACGGCGCTCTCACGTACCGCCTGACGCAGGTCCTCTCCGGACACGGATGTTTCGGGAGGTTCCTGCACATCATCAGGCGGGAGGAGACGCCCGGGTGTCACCACTGCCCGGATCGCCCAGAGGACACGGTGGAGCACACGGTGGAGGTCTGCCCTGCTTGGGCGGAGACCCGCCGTGTCCTCGTGGAGGCGATCGGCAACGGCGGCGACCTCTCGCGCCCGGCCCTGGTGCAAGCCATGGTCCGGGGCGAGAGAGAATGGGAGGCAGTCACCTCCTTCTGCGAAGCAGTCATGCTAGCGAAGGAGGTGGCGGGGAGGCTGAGGGAGAACACCTCACGCCTCAGCCGCCGCGGGAGACGCTCCGGGCGTCGGGAGCCGCGTGACGGCTCCCGGCCACCGTAGGCGCGGGCCTGCGGGCGGTGAGTAATGGGTAGCTCACCGTCCGATCAGGACCAGGCCCGTGCCGGACGGCGCGTTGTGTTCCACGCGCGCCTCAAAGAGATGTCAGCAGAGGACGGGGCCCCACAGGGCCGAAGCCTGCCGGGGCGGTGGGATTTTCCGAAAGGTTAACCGCTGCCCTGGAACAGAAAGGGCTAAGGAAGGAACACGGGTGGGTTTCAGTCAGTAAAAGTCTGACACTCCCTTCCGCTCCACCCAGAGCGGGAGGGGTCATTTGATGATTTCCCATCCACAAAAAAAAAAAAAAAAAAAAAAAAAAAAAAAAAAAAAAAAAAAAAAAAAAAAAAAAAAAAAAAAAAAAAAAGGGAGAGTTCGCTTATTGTAGGGTAAATTATTAAAATTCATGTTTCGAAATAATGCAATCCGAAAAATGTCAGTCAGTATTAAAATAAAATAATATATATTCTATTGACAAACCACATAGATATTACAATGCTGTTAAATCTATATACTTATCTACCTTATTTGGAAAAGATCCTTGTCGTAATTTTGTAAAACCACATTTTGTGTCATAAAAACAATCATCTTGAAAATGTTTCGAACTAATAACACTGCTTTTAGAAGGTTTCCAGATTTCATCTAATCGAGCTTGTCTTATAATTTTAATCCACTTTGCTCTTATAGTTTCATTAGCGGGGAACCTGGCTGGTGCTCATATTCTTTCCCTTCTGTTTAATGTGCTCTTTTCACCTTTCACCCCTCTCTATCTCAAGAAACGTTTTCAGTTTCTTTGCTACTCCCACACGAAATTGTTAAGGTCATCAGATAACTTGAAGCTCAAAATGCCTATGCATTCCACAACTTTCCTTGATAAGTCATTTACTGTCCAGGCCGCTCGTTTGTGGAATGCATTGCCAGTTGAAATAAAACGCGCGCAGTCGTTACAGGTGTTCAAAAGACTTGTAAAGGAACACTACTTGTCGTTGTGATCTTGTTGTCCTAACTGCAAGCGTCTACAGTCTTATTTTTCGTTGCTTGTATACATAGTATGTATGTATTTATAATTTTGAATATGTATATATAGTGTATTGTATACATAATATTTGCACCAACAACGGTCCCATTTTGTGTCCAGGGAAATCGCTGTCCATACTGAGGTTGCCTGGAAAAGATCGCAGTAATGCGATAAGGCCGCCCATTGTATATTTTAATTTTAAATAAATAATAAATAACCTGAATTTAAGTCTCTATATTAACACTAAAATATCTCAATAGGCTATTTTACACCATGTAAGAAATTTGTATGATAGATTTTGTAAGAAGTAAATATTTTGACACTAAATAAATGAATATTTATTTATATATTTTATAATAAAATCAAACGTTAAATAATTATTTATACGCATTTACTTTTTTTATCAACCTTCTAAAAAATAAACCAGTGAAGGTAGGGAAAAAATTCCAGCAAAACTGGCAACATTCACTAAATGGACTCATCCAAATTGTTTACATTTTGAACAAGTAAAAATACTTCATTATTTAAATAAAATGAGATGTATATGCGCTACTTACACATGAAATGTGATCCCATCTTGTTTTTTTATTTTTCCAACTGCATTCTTGCAGGTGGGTTATTTCAGTTTTTATTTAATAATGCCGTCTTGTGTCGGCATTATTAAATAAAAACTGAAATAATTTTTCGCGCGTAAGTCACACGGTGGTCACAGATAGACTAGTCATCCAAATGTCAAACTACACTATTCTAGAGTAGTTTGTGTAGCTTCAGTCTATGGCGCGTTCGCGGTTTCTGGTTTGTTCTGTATTCTGAGGCAAAATCCTGCATTGTGCAAGCAGAGTTTATTGTGCAACTAACATATGTTTTTAGTAAAATTTTTGAGAAATTAATTTTAGAACAAATGCAAAGATTTTTTAATAAACACAAATTATAACATAGCAAACATTTCGGTTTTACAAGGGGTCGTTCAACTACTGATGCTGATGTTGAACTTTTAGGACATATTTATAATGCATGGGAAGACAAATGCGATGCCTTGGGCATTTTCTGTGACTTGTCCAAGGCATTCGATTGCGTTCTTCACGAAACGTTAATCAGGAAACTCCGCCACTACGGGATCCGGAACGCTGCTCTGGATCTTCTTACTTCATACTTGAGTAAGAGGATTCAGAGAGTTGATGTTAATGGAAAAAGATCTCCCGGATCTATAGTAACAATGGGAGTCCCACAGGGCTAAATTCTTGGTCCTTTCTTGTTTCTTATTTATATTAATGACTTGCCGTACCTCATAAAGGATAATCATGATGTAGTTTTGTTTGCAGATGACACTTCACTTTTGTTTAAACTTAAACGTCAGCAGCAGGTTACTCACGAAGTAAATAGCGCGATCTCTAAAGTAGTCCACTGGTTCAATGTTAATAATTTACTTCTAAACGAGAAAAAAACCAAATGCATTAAGTTTACGCTACCTCACGTTAGGCAGGTGAAAAGTAATGTGTTGATAAAGGGCGAAGAATTGAATCCTGAAGACAGCACCGCATAACTTTGGATGCTAAGCTTCAGTGGGGTCCTCATATAGACAAATTGTCAAAAAAGCTAAGTTCCGCAGCATTCGCTGTTAGAAAAATTCGTAATTTAACTGAAATAGAGACAGCCCGTTTAGTGTACTTTAGCTATTTTCATAGAGTAATGTCGTACGGTATTCTATTGTGGGGAAATGCCGCTGATATTCAGACTATCTTTGTTTTGCAGAAGCGAGCTGTTCGATCAACTTATAAATTAAGTCCGAGACACTCGCTCAGAGACAAATTTAAAGAGATTAATGTTATGACTGTGCCTTCTCAGTATATTTATGAAAATCTTTTATATGCCCATCTATCTATATATATAAAATTCAAAGTCCTGACTGACTGACTGACTGACTGACTGAGACATCAACGCACAGCCTAAACCGCTGGTCCTAGAGACATGAAAATTGGAGGGTGTATTCTTCGTGAAGAGTAGGTATCCACTAAGAAAGGGTTTTTTGAAATTCCACCCCTAAGAGGGTGAAATGGGGGGATTTTGTTTGTATGGAAAATCTTATTCCTTGAGTTAATAAACTTGAAACTTGGCACAAATACTTATCTAAGTAAATTATGAAGTTGGGCATTTTTTGTTTTTATAAGCTACCCCCTAAAAGGGGATTGGGGGGTTTCAAAGTTTGTATGGAAGAATTTTAGCGCGCGGTCCGATTTAATCGAAACTCAGTATTTATACCTAAAATTGAAAGGAAAGAATAATGTGTATCAGGGTTTTTCGAAAATCTACCCCTGACGGCCTAAAAAGGGGTAGTAAATTTTACAGGGGAGGATTTTACAGCGTGGCTTGCTTAACTCGAAAATTGGTATAAATAATCTTTGATTCAAGTTATGAACACATCCCGAATGATTTTTCAAAATTCCACCCCTGTGGGGGTGAAAAGCGGGGATAAAGTTTATATGAAAAATCTTATTCGTTAGGTTAATAATCTTGAAAATTGTCATGAATACTCGCCTAAGTAAGCAATAAAGTTTATCATTATTAGTTTTTCAAAACTACCCCTCGAAGGGGATAATATAGGGGTGCTAAAGTTTGTGTGGAAGAATTTGAACGCGCGGTCCAATTAACTCGAAACTCAGTGTGTGTACAAATAAATAATAATAAATAATAACACGTATGAGGGTTTTTCGAAAATCTACCCCTAACGGGGTGAAAAGGGGTAGTTAATTTTACAGGGGAGGATTATAATAAGTGGCTTGTTTAATTATAAAATTGGTATAAATAATCTTTGAGTCATGTTATGAATTTTTTTAAATTCCACCCCTGTGGGGGTGAAAAGCAGGGATACAGTTTATATGAAAAATCTTATTAATTTAGTTAATAAACTTGAAACTTGGCAACAATGCTTGCCTAAGTAAGTAATAAAGTTTATCATTATAAGTTTTTCAAACTACCCCTCAAAGGGAGATATAGGGGTGTTGAAGTTTGTGTGGAAGAAATTGAATGCTCGGTCCGATTAACTCGAAACTCAGTATTGATACTTTCGACAGAAAATAATTAATAATAAGTATGTAAAGTTGTCGAAAATTGACCCCTGACGGGGCAAAAAGGGGTAATTCGGTTTTTAGGGGAGGATTTTAACATGAAACTGTATGTTACATTTTCACGCCTAAACCACTGAACTTCTGATTTGGCAAAGAGATAGATGGCATCCTGGGGAAGCACATACTTTTTATCCTGGTAGCACGTTCCCGTGGGATAACTTCCGACATCCACGCGGGCGAAGCCGCGGGCAGAAGCTAGTAAAAATATAAAATTGTTTAAAAAATACAGTGTTATCCATGATATAAATACTAGGAACAAACACTTTGTTGTACCTATAACAAGGCTCAAGAAAATAGGTGGCTCGTTCAGATGCCAATGTATACGCTTTTACAATAAAGTTCCAAGCCCCGTTCAAGATCTAAGTCTTAATAAATTCAAATCATTCATTAAACGTAAGTTGTGCCAGAAAGCCTTTTTACCGTTAAAGATTATATCGAGGACAAAAAGGCTTGGGATTAAGGTGCTTCCAATTTTTACATATTTAATGTTTTAATTTTTATTTATATTTTTTTTCTGTCTTGTTGTTGTTTTTTTTATTTATTATATTCACTTTGACATTAATGAATTTTATACATACTATGACATTTGCTTACTTTGTAAAGTATTCTATTATTTTAATTATTGTGAATGTGAAGACTATGTGGGTCATTTTATTTATATTATTTTTATTTTTTCTCTCTGTTCTGTTAGTTTTTGTCATGGTCTGGCAGTTTGGGTAATTAATGTGGCCTACCCAAATGTCCTTTCTTTGGTATTGTTCGTCGAATCGTCGAGCTCCTTAAGTTTTGAGTTGAGCTGTACGATTTCTGACAAATGCGTGCACTGGCTGGACAGGTCCTCTCAATCTGTGTGGTTCTTTCCTCAAAAAACCATCTCAGACATCGATCTACATGGTCTTCATATGATCTGACCAAGATTATGTCTGGACTTTAAAAGAGACTGTGACCTCTGAGTTGGTTCGGCCTTTCTTCTCAGACTAGTCAGATAGGAAACGCCGACCTCATCTAGTTTTTTAGTGTGTTACATTTTACATCATCAATTAAAAACATTTAATTGTATAACAGGTTGCTGAACATGCGCTTTGCGATAAAACCATCTTGTTACATTTCATCTCATGCTGAAGCGAGAATTTTATTCTTTGCGAAAAATATACAAAACATTACAGACATGAACCCAAGTCATACTCATTGCACAATCGAGTTTCAGTAAAAAAAGTCATATTTACAAATACACATAAAGTTAAAAAAATCAAACATCAATAATAGTGACACAAAAAACTCATGTTTCGTCCATCATCTCACAGAACCTCAAACATGTCGATGCTTGTAAGCTTGACTGGTACCTGTATTCTGTGCTCTTGATTCCAGTTTTTACACCAACATGTTTCTTTCCTGAACAGAAGCAGAGTACAACCCAGCGAAAGCCAAGTACCACCCAATCACAGACGCGTGCTGGCGCGCGGGGCAGGCGGTGCCGTACCTGGCGCTGGCGCGCACGCTGGAGCTCATCGAGGGCACCTCCGCGCGCCTCAAGATGGTGGACATCCTCGCCAACTACTTGCGCTCCGTGACCGTGCTCACGCCCGAGGACCTGCTGCCCAGCCTGTACATGTGTCTGAACCAGCTCGCGCCGTCCTACGAGAGCTTGGAACTGGGTGAGGGACGCAATCCTTATTACATAATTATAAAACTAGCTTAAAAAAAAAACGTTGATTCGGTACTCTGTTACTGTGAAAGAAAGTCAAACCAACAATGATACAATTTCATATTTAAAATTATCTAACCAATTTAAAAAATGTGAAAATGTTTTCTAAATTAGTCCATCACCGTGTTTATAATTTGAGAACCAGCAAACCCAGTAACACACTTAAGTAACCCAATGAAGTTGGTTGAATTGTCACAATGCGCTGGCATTTACTTCACAGTCGTGCAATTTGGGGGTTTCTATTTTTCAATAAAACGTTTTTTTTTTCAGGCATAGCCGAGACATACCTGATGAAAGCCATCGGGCAGTGCACGGGCCGCACCGTGGCCCAGGTCCGCGCCGCGGCCCACAAGTGCGGAGACCTGGGCCAGGTGGCGCAGCAGGCGCGCGCGACCCAGCGCACCATGTTCGCGTCGCCGCCGCTCACCATGCGCAAGGTGTTCGCAGCGCTCAAGGAGATAGCCCACATGACCGGTAGGCAACTGTTGTACATCAGCACTAGCACTAGTGTAGTGTGTAGTGTGTAGTGTGCTGGGCCAGGTGCGGAGCAGACGCGCGCCAGCCGGCGCACCGTGTGTGTGTAATGCAAGCATACGCTATCGTCTCCCGTATCATTACATCATCGGATGAGATAGCTAACTGTCAAACTCGAACCAATAAATAAAGAAAGCAATCTCTTTGCAGTCATGACATATTTTTACACAGGAGGATCCTACTGTCTGATTCATTAATCTGCTGTCCTGAAGACTTGTATACTTCAGTACCCAATCAAGTGTCTACTTTAGTGTTATGTTGTCTAAGTAGATTGTTGATTAACCATTAGTAACAAAAAGGTGCTAAAAAATTTGGTTACAATGGTAATTACGTTGTCTTTGTTCCCAAAACATGATATTTATCTTGATTCTGAATTAAAATAATTTAATTGAGTCCAATGTCTGTTGGCAGGCACGGCGTCGGTGAACAAGAAGATCAACAAGATACAGTCGTTGTACGTGGCGTGCAGGCACTCCGAGGCCAAGTATCTTATAAGGTACCTATGTCAAATTGGACCAACATTGTATACTTAGTAAAAGTATATTGTGCGTATAAACTTTTATGTGACAGTTTTTCCATGCAAATACTCAACAGGCATCAATTTAATTCCACGTATAAAAGATGTGTGACTTTTGTAAAATCAACCCATAGTTGTCTCCTTCCTACAATAACTCTTATCATTTTCTTCTGAGACCTCTTATTTGTGTAATCCTCACACGACAACGGCGTTACAAATGGTCGCTGGGGGTATGTTCTATGTTACGGGTTTGGTTTGCGCACTTAGTTCTTCAGTTGGACCATTGTGCGTGGGCCATGGCGGCCGTCGGTGGTTATTCCAACCAGCCCATCTCCCTCCAGAAGCTTATTAGGTCTCCTGGTCTGTCGAGAACATCTGTGGTAGGATCTGGGTGTCCCGAGGGTTTCTGATCTAATCTGGGTGACGCCTGTGCACTCAAAAAGCACATGCGCTGTGCGCGACGGTTTCATCAGCCTCCATGCAAGCTCTGCACAGGGGGCTGTCCGTGATGCCTATCATGTGGAAATGTTGGTTTAGTGAGCAGTGTCCCGTGATGGTCCCCGTCACCAGGCGCAGGCCTTTCCTGTCCAGGCGTAGTAATCTTTTAGTTAGCTTGCCATCTAATGATGGCATGGCTTCCTTGGACTGCCTGCAGCCCGGTGACACATTGTAAAAGTAGAGTATTTTTCCAGTGATACCATCTTTTACTTTAAGAACATTCCGTCCAGCCCTACACGAGTGCGCTATGTCGGCAGGTCGCTGGAAGGCAAGCTGCGCATCGGGCTGGCCGAGCAGTCCGTGCTGCAGGCGCTGGCGCAGGCCGCGGCCCGCACGCCGCCCGAGCGCGGCGCGAGCGTGCTGGACAAGAGCGAAGGCATGTCGCCCGACAAATTCAAGGTAAGAGTAGAGGCTATTTATTCAGTCTATAATGTTCTCACTGCTGGGACTCGGGCAGGCCACCTCTCTGTGAAACGATTTGGGTGTGTTGTACTAAATTTAGGAGGATTCTAAGAGGATGGTGTCTTGTCATAATAATAGTTAGGTTGTGGGTACTCAATCAAAATTAGTCTTGGTCAACCCGTCTTTCATTTACAACAGGTGGTAATCCACCACGCCTTTCCAGTGCGGGTCGGTGGATGTTTTATATCTTTGAATTTTTGGATGAAGTTATATGTTTGCCTTTACTGTTTTCGAGTGGTAGTCATGAAATGAACTGCGCAAAATTAAAAAAACAATTTTAGTAGTGATTAAATATTGTATACTGGAGAAGCTTGAGCACTTTGGAATTCGTGGCGAACAGTTAAAATTGTTCGAGAGTTACCTGAACGGGAGAACTCAACGAGTTGTGGTCGATGAGTGGTTGAGTGATGACTGCGATGTCAATATGGGTATTCCTCAGGGGAGTATTTAGGGCCTACTCTCTTTTTAATTTTTATCAATGACCTCTGTCAGTTAAACCTTACTAACGGCAAGATTATTACTTTCGCGGACGACACGGCTCTTCTTTTCTTTGGAGATACTTGGTAGGAAGTGTACCACTTTGCTCAAATGGGTTTCTCACTCGATATGACCTGGCTAAACAATAACTTACTCTCACTTAATACAGCCAAAACTAAATACATAACATTTTCACTAACAAACAGTCATCTCACTCAAAACGCCTTATTAAACATCACGGCCCATTCGTGTAACAACAGCTCTTCCTACTCATGCTCATGCCCTAAACTTGAAAAAGTGGACTCTCTCAAGTACCTCGGTGTAACTATAGACAAAAACCTAAACTTTAATTCCCACATCGATCTGTTGTCCAAGAGGACTAGGAAGCTCATCTTCATTTTTAAAAGCCTACGACGTATTGCAGATCCATAAGTTCTTAAAACAGTATACTTTGCACTCTGTCAGTCTGTACTAAACTATTGCATTTCTGTTTGGGGTGGTGCCCCTAAATCGTTCATGATTAAAATCGAGCGAGCACAGAGAGCAGTGCTTAAGGTAGCCCATGCTTTACCGTTTTTTCACCCTACCTCTGAACTCTACGAAAAGTGCAAGGTTCTCACTGTTCGACAACTGTTTATCGTTGAAACAATCTTGCGTAAACATTCTTCGTTGAACTACAACTCATCCTTGCACCCTCATAAACGCATTAAGACAAATGTATGTTCCACTCAACTGTGTAAAAGTAGTCTTTCGCGCCGCAACTTTTGTTTCCTCGGCAGTTATTTATACAACAAAATAAACTGTACATTAAAAATATACCCTCTTACTACAGCAAATTGCAAGCAAGTTCTCACCACGTATCTACTGAACCTTGATTACGATAGCACTGAAAGCCTCTTAATAGTGTTAAGATAAATGTTTTTACACCACACCACACCATACCATACCACACTACTTCACTAGTACTCAATATTATTTAATTTTTTTTAATAATATTGAATGAATTTATCTTGGACATTATTGCCGTCGGTAAAGGAACTTATAGTTAATAAAGTCTGAAATCGCCAACCCCTTTCGGAGCAAGCAAAGCGCATGATGTTCAATGCTCGCGCCTTACCTGTATAAGTAGAGGCATTTGCCTTGCAGTGGGACAGTGATAGGCTGGTATTATTTTGAGGGCAAGCTACACTGATCTCTTTGCTATCTAATACCTATAAACATGATCGCGGTCCCTCCCCAGGCCCTTGTCGACGAGCACGCCCTCATAATCAAGACGACGTACAGCGAGTGCCCGTCGTACGAGCGCATCGTGCCCGCGCTACTGCGGCTGGGCGTGGCCGCGCTGCCTGCGCAGTGCCGCCTGACGCCCGGCGTGCCGCTCAAGCCCATGCTGGCGCATCCCACCAAGCAGGTCTCGCACGTGTTCGACAGGTGAGCTGATATTTTTTGTCAAATTTTCTGTTAAAATGCTTAATTTTTTCAAACTCATAGTTTATTTTTCGTTTTGTCAGTCATTTATTGTCAAACGGCTTTACTGAAACCCACTTATTGTTTTTGTGAAATATTATTATGAACCTCTCTGTTAATGAATGTATGGTTAGGTTCGAGAAGGAGCAGTTCACGTGCGAGTGGAAGTACGACGGCGAGCGCGCGCAGATCCACGTGCCCGGCACCGACCGGCCCGACTTCGAGCATGCTGCCGTGTTTAGCCGCAACCAGGAGAACAACACTAGGTTAGTTGGAAGTAGCATGTAGACTACACACTTTTATAGTTATTTTGCTCTGATTTTGCAAATTATAGTAATCTTTATTTTCGTTACAATAAGGTTGCTGTCATTGGCAAGTTTGTCAAAACCACAGTGATCTTTATTCCTGTTGCAATACGATTGCTATTGTGTTCCCGCTATCAGATTAAAAATTGTGAAAGGATTATAAATGTGTTTAACAGTAAGCATGTTTAAAATACAATTCTGTCTCTACTATCTTTAAACCATTGACAGAAACTTATTTTTATTTATTTATTAAACAGATAAAAGTTTTAACGACTTTTAGATTATTTAATTATTTATTACAGCATGGAAGACTATATTCTTATTTAGTCATTTGTAGTGCAAGTGAGCTTAAGAGTCGTATAATGCCCGACACGAGTCGTGAGCACAGGTGGGCACGTGGCGGCAAGCTCGCGCATCGTACACTTTCGGCCAAATTTATTTAGTACCGCTTTTGCTCAAATTATTGATAGGTACTTACGCAAACTATAATTAAAATATTAGTGGTACTTGAAATTTTACTTTGATACAGTAATGTTGTAGGCCTTTGTGACTTACGGCCAGTTTCTTCATCAACACAATCAAAGTATTAACTTTTACTTGACCTTTACTCATACTACGGCAAATGTTTTCTTCATTCAAGTAACTGCTAAAATAGTGAAGAAAAAAATTTAACCGTCACTTTGACTTAAGAAATACGAATTAACAAAAATAAATTATTTCAAAATTAAAAACGTAAGTCACTAAAATTGCACGAAAGTGTACAGTAGCCGAATGACACGTGAGAGTCCAACAGACGACGAGCATCGACAGACGAACCAATCGCGTGCAGCCTCGGTGCCCCCCGCCTTCTTCATTCCGCCAAAGAGACCGAAAAATGAACCATTGCGCCACCTGCGCAGTAGTTCATTTTTCAGTTTGTGCTCACGACTCATGCCGGTTACTATACCATGAACACAGATATGTATGCATAATAAAAGCTTGTTATTATGATATTAATAATAATTTCAAAATAAGATTTTTACATGAGTGGGTTCTAGATGAGTGTACGCAAAATATGCATGAAGTATAATCGTAAAGATAAGAACGACATGCAACAAGCCGGCCGCACTGTGTCGCGCTGCCCACACGTCTGTCCGCAGCAAGTACCCCGACGTGCTGCGTCGCCTGCCCGCGCTGCTGAAGGGCTCGGTGACGAGCTGCGTGCTGGACTGCGAGGCCGTGGCCTACGACACCAGCACCAAGCAGATCCTGCCCTTCCAGGTGAAAGGCAACACATTTTATGTTATTGTATAGCAAACCGATTGCCCACCAAATTATGAGTACGCATATGGACTACGGGAATCATCGTCTATTTTCGAGAATATGACTTCATGAAGCAGTGATGACTCAGTGGAATCTGTCGTGAATTCTAGATATCATCACCACAGCTCTCAAAACGGTGTAGGAAAATATAGTGAGAAAACTAAGAGAGATCAGCTTACTATGAAACACAGAAGCCCAGCATAGATAACAAACTGCTCCTGTACAATGCCATACAGAAGCCTATTTGGACATGTGGGATCCAGCTGTGGGCCACAAGGCAGCAAGTGCCTCAAACTCAGACATACTCCAGAGGGCACAAGACAACATTCTAACACCAGTATCAAATGTTCCATGGTTTATCAACGTGCACTGACAGACCTATCTATCAAGCTATACTATGCCTTACAAGTCTAATGCACATAAAGAGAATTCTTAATGAAGAAATTACTCTGCAAAGCCCTACTCCACATCTGCTTATAGATAACTGACTGATTGCAGAACAAAATAGAGAAGAAAAAAAACTGGCCATCGACTTAAACTATTTTTTGATTATGATGGCTGTGTTCAATATTCAGCCATGTAGTAAAGTTATCCACATTGCCATCAGATCCTGTCGACCCGCAAGCGCAAGGACGCCAGCGAGGCCGACATCAAGGTGCAGGTGTGCGTGTTCGTGTTCGACCTGCTGTTCCTCAACGGGCAGCCCTACGTGCGCCGGCCGCTGCGGGAGCGGCGCGCCGCGCTGCGGGAGCACCTCAACGAGACGGAGGGTAACGGGTCGATGGTTTCTTGAACTACCATTTGATGGCCATCTTCTACGGGGACTGCTGCGACGCCTTCTGGCTGTGTCGGGGCTCCACATAATTGTTATTTTAGCCCACAGCTATTTGGGTATACGGCAGACCAGTCCCAGATGGCGGGATGAGGGTGGAGGAAACGAACGACTAGTGGTCCACATTAGCCCTGGATCGAACGAGCTGGAAATCATGCAGAGCTCTTAGCCCAGCAGTAGGATCAGGCTGACAGTGAAACTGTTCGAACGCTGCCAACCTTCGAAGGCGAAGCGAATCTCGTGTTTCGACATGCGAGCGTCGCACGTGCTAGCTTAGGCCCAAGCACGGGTTCCAATATTAAAATCGTGGGAATTTATGTTACGTATACTTCGCTTGTTGTTGCTAGGCCACTGTTTACACGGGTCAACTATTTCCTTTCAGTAATCGCCACGGTATTTAAATTCAAGATAAATAACTCTCGTGGTGTATCTGACCCAGTCTGGTTGTATTGGTTGTTAATATACACACGGCAATCTTAACTTTATAACGACACTATACTAGCTGGACTTACTCTATGAGGACATTAAAACCGACTTACGAATAGTCAATATCAATAACTTACAAGTTATAAGTTATGATTTTGCCCGCGTAGTCGCCCGCATGTAGGTCGGAAATTATCTCACGTACTGAACGTACTACCGGGAGAAAAGTATCCTATATACCGATGTCGTAACCCAGGTCATTGCCTACTTGTGTGGCAAACATTGAAATCCGTTCAGCCGGTAGGACGTGAAAAGCTAATAGACATACAGTTACTTCACATTAAAATTTGTAATATTAGTATGGATACAAGTTGCAGTGTCGTCTCAGAGCACACAAAGATCATAAAATATATACATAGTAAGAAGTAAGATCTTAGTCACAGTATTACAATATTTCCTACAGTAGCGCAACGTCTTTGATGTCGCGCGATGCCGCCGCCAGTGTAGGTACTTACGCTGTCACATGCAAATATGCTAGGGTTGTCACCAAATGAGAAATAAAACAATGGGGATGGCAAGTTAAAGCTAATCTCAGATGGCGCTGCGTGCGTTTGTTCCCAATGGCGCCAGTTTGACATTTCTTGAAGTGTGTAAACAAAGCAAGAAAAACACATTTTGGGCGATTAGTGTGGTTTAATTGACTAAATGGACGTGAAAATGTACTCTACTTGGAGCTTGCTTGAACTCAAAGCAGAGTTAAAGAGAAGAGGGGCGTCTGTAAAAGGACGAAAAGCTGATTTAGTGGAAAGGTAATGCTCTTGAAAAAACATCTATTTAAGCCGTTTTTTTGTATCTAGGTCAATTTTAGGTCTTTGAAATCAATACGCTTATAATGTTTGAACAAATAATATTATTATTGAATAGCTTATTAATCAATAGTATGTGTATTTATTATATTTTATTTTAATTTTCTATAGTATGTACCTAGGTAAAAATATACCGTCATGTAACTAATCTTGTGGTATTTATTTACTATCGTTTATAACACCCACCTGTAGTCAAACTTAATGTTTGGTAATCATTTTCATGAAAATGATCTCGACATAACCTCGTCGTTCTAGTAGGCAAAAAGTTTTTAATCCTTACGGCAGCTATCCACTTTCTTCTTATACTAGGATTTATTGGAAACTTGTGATTTCCTACGTTTTTACACCCAATTACACAACACTTAGTCATTTTTACGATATTTGTGATCAACTTCTATTTATGTTATACAATTTGACAGCTACTTTGGAACAATCGTACACAGCGCCACTTTGACAGTTGTCTTCCCCATTGTGATTAGTACTATTATGATGTAGTCATTTATTCATATGTAGGTATGTACACTAAGCTCCAGAGAAAAGGAACCCCCCTTGGTTAATGACATCAAACCGCTTAAGTTTTTTGTAGTATAACGTGAATGGCGCCTTGGTCTAGTGGTTAAGACTGCGGCTTAGCAATACGATGGTCACGAGTTCAAATCCGCGAATGAGATGTTTGATTTTTTCCAAATTTAAGTTCTTTATTTATTTATTTATTATTATTTTTTAGGTTATTATGTGATTTTCGTTAATTATTATTTAAGAAATCAAATGTTAAATTAGGAATGAGGTTTGTAAGAAAAGCTAGGCATGTTGCATAAACAATATTCATTTATTTCTTTATTTACATTTCTAGGACTTCATGGAATCCACTTCCTGGTTGAGTATACAGTTTTCTATCTGTGTTAAATTGGGGTTATTTACTTAGAATATTAACTAAACACAAAATAGATACCCTGGGTGAGGTATAACGGTTCGTTTATAGATATTTCTAGAAACATAACTACAATATTTATTTATTTAAAGTTGTTTCAGTTTTTTCTATATTTTTTCGTATTATATACTTGTATACAGTATATATTAGTGTTAGTTCGATAAAATGTAAATAAAAGTATATAGAGAAAAATAACGTGCTATGTATTTTTAAAGTTGTGAAAACATAATTTTTTATACTCTGTATGATCTTATGGGACAAAAACCCTTGTTAAAAAAATGAAATGTTGTCATTCGTGCCTGTGAATTACAGAGGAAGAACCAACATGCTAAACTATACAGTATAACAATATACATCTTTCTCTTTTATCACATTTTCTTATAACCCATTTAACACAATATTATAGAAAAATATGTGAGGTCAGATGGTGCATCGTTAACACATTAAAAGACTAATTGTAAACAGGAGTAACTGGATTAATATTAATAAAGGTTGTTTATTTTTGATTAACTACTAATGATCCCACAAATATTGGGAATTATTAACACTTGATCATGTTCCAATGAAATTTTATCAGATAAGTTACACAATGAATCTGCTGAGTAAAACCCTAATAATAACGAAGACGATGACCGTCACTGTCTATCACTTCTTGAAGAGGACTTCGTGCCCAAAACCATATTAAAGCATGCAGCACACACGCTACATCAGTGCTAAGCGACACTCCAAAAGTTTCAGCACTTGAACGCGTAGTTTTGAAGGGTTCCACCGAGTGAACTTCCACAATGTTACGGTGTCGCTCCGATTCATTAGTGTAAGCAATTGGACGAGGGCCTTGGCGATCACATTTCACATCACCCGTCGCTTGATACCTTTGTATCCATCTACGAACTGTTTTTCTCTGTAATGAAAATGATAATATTAGAAATGCATAAAAAAAAAAAACAACTTGTAAGTAATAGTGCAATAAATCTTACCGTTATGCCCACATCTCGTGCTATTTTCTTTATGCTTTGTTCCTGTTCTCAGAGAACAACAATTTTAGCCTTGAAAAAAGTAGTTAATCGCACCATACTATCGGTTAATAAAATCGACTGTTCAAAAACCTAATAAATCGTATAATATTACGACGAAGATATTACACACAAGCGTATCGGCACGAAAACGAAACGATTTGTAAAGTAATTATACCCTCAATCACAGTTTAGTAAATAAGGCGAAGAAGTATTCTAAATTCAACCTTAACTCGCAGTTCATACAGCAGTTAAGTTTCTGAAGTAAAATGACGGTAGTGCAATAATCGGAATCAAGCACATTCTATTCAACCAAACAAGAAATCTATGCTAATTTCAACCTTATCTTTTAGTTAATTGAGGAGTTACGTGGATGTTGAAATTTAATCCTTAATATCTCGAAGATTAGGCCGTTATCAACCTTGTTCGATAAAAAGAGTAATGCTGTTAGAATTTTCGTTGAGATTGACAACTGAGCCAATAGCCTAGTGGTATAAGGCGCGGTCTAAATGATCGGCTGGCGTCTGATGATGCGGGTTCGTATCCTCAACCGTACGTAAAGTGTCTTTTTGAAAGTTATTCTTGGTATATGGTTCGGCCAGAACCCGAAAAAAGACCATATTATTAAAAACATGCAAATAATAATATGTGATCGATGGATCGGTGGATCGGTGGATGCTCGGGCAGATATAGGTGCGGCGGCAGGGGAGGGAGCTGCTCGGGGCCAGAGTCACGGGCGATAATCTTTAAGTGTTGGGGTGGGTCGTTTACTATGACGCTAACTGTACATTCAAAATAATTGTGATTATTAAATCTAATGTAATTATTTTTTTTTTATTTGATATGAATAACAAACAGCAGTATATTACATAGTAGGTACACAGTATAAAAACTTATAATAATAAAAGTAACAAATACACTACTCAAGACGTTATCCACAGATTACTTACAGAATAGCTAGCTGTTAGCAGAACAAATTAAAAAGCACTTATTAGCTAATTATCAGGGTTACGATCTCTTAAAATAGTCGTAATTTCACTCTTAAATATAGCTTTGCTGAGAAACATAATATCAGTTACAATTAAAAATGTAATTACTTAATTGTAATTACATTTTTAATTGTAGTTAGGTATGTAATTTATTCATAAATATATATTTACATATGTTGCACTGCTAAATATTTACGTGACACTTTATTTTATTACTTATTAATAAAAATAACCATAAAGTAAAAAATAATTTAAACCTGATAAGAAATAAATTAAAGCGTGTTACATTGTGCTCTAAATGTTCTTAAATGTTACATCAAAATTTAACACGCTTTTATTTATTTCTTATCAGGTTTAAATATTTTTTTACTTTTTAGTTCTTTTTATTAATAAGTAATAAAAGCTTGTTTTTAGAATAGAATAGAATAATTTATTTCGGATAATTAAAATCCATATCTTGTTAGTATATATTAGCAACAATATTAGCTTACAATTATGTTAGTATTGTTAGTACTTATCTATAAGTAGCCTATTAAACAAAACCATTCACTACCCTCACCCAGTGCTTTTGAATGGGGCAGTCAAATCGAGCAGCAATGACCTTCAGAATGCTATTTTTAGCACCCCGCAGACGCTGCAGCAAAGAAGCCGATTTTTTACGAATTATGGCCTTGGCCTTATGGCCTTTTTAAAAAGTTTTTTTTTCGTTTAATTTTATTTTTAACTTTTTAGTATTTTTGATGCGAGATTGACTACGGCGTAATTCGTAGCGCGTAGCAGTGTTTTTCCGTTATATGCGTTTAATGCACTTAAGCTGCCTGTTCATCTTTAGACCCTGGTTATCATCACTTTGGTGCCAACCAAAGTACTCGTCAAGACGAATCAAACGAGCCTAAACTCGATGGGGTTATGTCGTTTAATTACCGAGTTCCTATGGCCATCTTCCAGCTCCATCATCAGACCCTCGTTACCATGTAGTATCAACGTACTCGTCAAGACAAATTAAACGAGCCCAAACTCGATGGGGTTGCGTCGTTTAATTACGGAGTTCCTATGGCCACCTTCCAGCTCCATCATCAGACCCTGGTTACCATGTAGTATCAAAGTACTCGTCAAGACGAATCAAACGAGCCCAAACTCGATGAGGTTGCGTCGTTTAATTACGGAGTTCCTATGGCCACCTTCCAGCTCCATCATCAGATCAGCTCTATGTCATGCATACAAAATTTCAGCTCAATTGGAAACCGGGAAGTGGATCAAATTTAACTTGCAAGATATGATTACAGACCGACAGACATACAGACAATGGGACAGGTAAAACTAAATAATAAATCGTTTATTGACCAAATAGTTTTCTTACATTTTACAATAAAAGCTTGTAAAAATCATGCGCGAGTCTGCCCTTCGCGCTCGGTACCGCAAACTAAGCGTGTTTGCGGTACGCGGCCCGCGCCGCCCGATCCCCCGCGAGTTCCCCTCCGTTGCTCTGCGCAAGTACATTCGTCGCGCTACTGTAGGTAATATTGTAATACTGTGACTTAGTGTAACAATCACGTTACCATCTGGGTAATAGTGTGACTGACAGGAACACTCAGTTCCTATTGAATATGATTCACAAATAACAATAGATCAGCCGGTATAATTTGTGCATTTAATTGCAGTCTCAGTGTTGTATCTTTGTTGCATTGTTCGGTAATTAGCGATGTTATGATTATACTCGTGCGAATAATACCGGTGCTCACAACATCAACATGGGTGCTCAGTTATTACCTTCAGTCGCTCTGTAATTACAGCAGTACTGCGCTCTGTAAGTAAAGTGCCGGAACTGCGCGAACACAATGACATGATTCATCAAAATAAAATACAATTTTATTTTTTCATGGATTTCCGCACAGTAACGCCTGACTCTTTGTTGCAATTTAAAGTTTGCTCGTATTGTAACGGGTGATTTTTTAAGAGGTATAGGATTTGATTTTCAAAAAAAACACAAAAAATTTGAAAAATTAGATGAAATCTTTATTGGAATCGATAGAACGATCAATATAATCTAATGTTTGAAGATGATTTCATGCAAATGCTGGCCGCGGCTCCGGTTTAGATGGCCCATTCGCAAGGCCCAATTTCGGCACACTCTCTCCAACATATCAGCCGGTATATAACGAATAAATGCTTCAATATTGGCTCCCAGTGCGTCAATCGTTGCTGGTTTATCCCTGTAGACATGAGCCTTAACATGGCCCCACAAGAAATAGTCCAAAGGCGTTAGATCACACGATCTAGGCGGCCAATTGACGGGCCCAAAACGTGAAATAAAACGTTACTGTGAATGGCGAGCGCTACCGTGTGATGATTGGCGATTTTTTTTTTGCCCAAAATGGAAGAATTGGACATGCCTGACATGTGGTTTCAACAAGACGGTGCCACATGCCACACGGCACGCGAAACAATGGCCCAATTGAGAGCCGCCTTCGGTGATCAGTTTATCTCACGTTTTGGGCCCGTCAATTGGCCGCCTAGATCGTGTGATCGCCTTTGGACTATTTCTTGTGGGGCCATGTTAAGGCTCATGTCTACAGGGATAAACCAGCAACGATTGACGCACTGGGAGCCAATATTGAAGCATTTATTCGTGATATACCGGCTGATATGTTGGAGAGAGTGTGCCGAAATTGGGCCTTGCGAATGGGCCATCTAAACCGGAGCCGCGGCCAGCATTTGCATGAAATCATCTTCAAACATTAAATTATATTGATCGTTCTATCGATTCCAATAAAGATTTCATCAAATTTTTTGTGTTTTTTTTGAAAATCAAATCCTATACCTCTTAAAAAATCACCCGTTATTATCTGCAAACTGGTTGAATTGCAAAATGTCGGCACAATAATAATATAAATGTTCCTTGGTCAGATTTAACTTTGTGTACCCAGGCGTAGCTTATGTTTATGTAGGCAAGAAAAAACATAAAAACACGCTGGCACACCTGCAGAAGTGTTTGGGTAGATTTTAAACCGGAAAACATTAGTTTTGAGGTGGTCTATTTGCGTTACGGAGTGTTTTAGCACCTTAATATTTCTTAATATATGTATGACCAGCGAGCCGCCCCTGTACCGCACGGTTTTTACGACTTGACAAAACGTCAAGATTTCTTTATAAGTTTGTAATTATACAGAAACAATTAAAAAGCCACTGTGTCTCGCATGGATCCACTTTCAGTGTTCAGGATACGAACTACGAAGGGTATTATATTCTTAAACCTTCCGGAATAAATGGTCTATATCATGTTGAAAACCACATCAAAATCCGTCGTGTAGTTGAAAAGAACAATAAGAGGGGTCACACAGACAGACACTTCGTTTATAATTATGTGTAGATATTAGGCTTACAGCTCAGTATTTTACGTTTATAACCATGGGTGGTGTTGCTGGCAGGCGAGTGGCAGTTCGCGACCAGCAAGGACTGCAGCACCGTGGAGGAGGTGCAGCAGTTCATGGACGAGGCCGTGCGCGGCTCGTGCGAGGGGCTCATGGTCAAGGCGCTCACCGGCGAGCACGCGCGGTACGACATCGCGCGCAGGAGCCACAACTGGCTCAAGGTGACTACATTAGCATCCTCCCTTTGTTAACGTCATCTTGGATTTGATTATCACTTAATTTTCGGCTTCTGCACTTTCGGAAATTATGTATGATCGAAGCCATTTTGGATTTTGACCGTACTTTCAGCGTCAGCACTCTTGTAGATTACGAAAATGGCACACATTACAGCCAATCAATCAGTAGCTTAACGGCCGGTTGAAATACTTAAACTCTCATTTTCTTTCATTTTTGATCCAACCTCTGATTCTATTATATTTCAGTAAAATGTAACATTATGCTTTATGCAACCAATTAAATCAAATATTCATTACTGAACATAATAAATATGAATACATTGCAAGATGTTGAATGACTGCGCGGTTCACTAAGGGGGTTACCACACTGCACCGCTCTCCGTTGCGTAGCGCGGGCGCCAGGTGTAAATTAAAATTCTTTATTGCGAACTAAGTGTAGAATTTTGAAGATGTTAACAATAGGTAGGTTCTTAGAACTTAGTTGCCTGTTAGAGCATTGCAATTAAAATTGTTAAAATAACAAATTAAAAAAATAATAATAATGAGAACATACATACTCAATATTACATTATGTATTATAAAGAGTTTACATTACATTATATTAATTATCATTATTCATAAATTTTATATTATATTATACTATTCTTTCATACAATTAATATCACATTATATTCAGTATCAACAATCATTTCAATATTAAATAGTTATTTTTCTTCAAGGAATTATTTTACAGAGTAATAAGCCTTTTTAATCAGGAAGTCTTTTAGCTTCCTTTTAAAAATACCAATTGAATGTAGATTCTTAATGTCTGTGGGTAACTTAATGTATATATTTATGCCCTTACAAAAAATACTATTGCTATATATATACTGCAGTGTGGGATGTTTTATTGCGTAATGTGTTTTTTAGTCCCCCGTCCTAGTATCGACCCTTGGGGTACACCATATTGTATAGTTCTTGGGCTCGATGTACATTTAATTTCTGTTTTTGTAAACGGAAATAATTGTGTTATTTCAGTGAACTGTATTCTATTACTGAGATAGGATTTATTATTTCTAGTGCTGTACCACGAACTCCGTATATTTCTAGTTTTCGTAGTAGTAGTCCATGGTCGACATAATCAAAAGCTTCAGTAACATTGTATCAGTCTGAACACAGAACACAATCTGCGCGCGGGACGCAAATTATTTGCTATGGCCGCCTCACACTACGCGACGGAGCGCGGTGCAGTGTGATGATCGCCTAAGCCTAAGTCACTCGATGCAGATTTTAATACCATTCTAAATAAACAATCACTTGTAGCTCAAGAAAGACTACCTGGAAGGCGTGGGCGACACCATCGACGTGGTCGTGATCGGCGCGTACCTCGGGCGAGGCAAGCGCGCCGGCCTGTACGGCGGCTTCCTGCTGGCGTGCTACGAGCCGCACGCCGAGGAGTTCCAGGCGCTCTGCAAGATCGGCACCGGCTTCTCAGACGAGAGCCTGCAGAACTTCACCGAGACTTTGAAAGAGCATGTAATTGACGCGCCCCGCAACTACTACAGGTGACTCACTCAATATTCTGTTGTTACGTATAGTCGAGCTCGTAATTATTTTACCACTTTTGACAAAAGTTCCCAGTAAATTGAGTCTTCACTATGGTTGACGACTATCTAAGTCCCAGTTCTATTGATTTATACTTACAACTTGTATGTGTATATTTATACTTACCACCTGTATGTGTATATTATCTGACGGCACGGTTGGCGCAGTGGTTAAGCGATTGACTGCTGCGCTGCGTGTCGCGGGTTCGATTCCCGCACGGAACAAATATTTGTATGACCTACATGTATTTGTTCCGAGTCTGGGTGTTTTTCTATCTATAATATGTATGTATTTACAAAAAAAAAATTGTATATAAGTAGTTTATCAGCCATCTTGTTACCATAACACAAGCATTAGGTTGCTTAGCTTGGGACAAATGGTGCTGTGTGAAATGTCCAGGGATATTATTATTATTATTATATTATTATGGATGCAATAAAGATTAATTGAATTGATTTAAGTGTCACATAGACAAATAGACCTTGTCGTCTCAGTATAAAGATGACCAGTAGTTCACTAGGCCCTTTTTGTGAAATCAAACGCGGGTGTTAGGGTTGTAAACTAATTTTTTTGTATAACTGAAAGTTTTTATAGAACATTCACATTCAACCTTAGGGTAAAACAGTGCTCGACTGTACTGTAATACCCTGGCGTAATGAGTCTTAGAAAGAGACTATTACATAACACCGTAATGGCGTCGTGTCGGTAATCGGTATATGACCGAAAACACACTTCACAATATTGTTTTGTTTGATCCGAGTCTGCCATACGGATAACGGCCGCGGAGTGTAATGAGTAATGAGGTAATCGTTTACAAATGATTTATTCATCTATTGTGATAGCAAATGCCACTAATTGAAGATGATAGGTTTTGATTTACTACGTCAGATGTGTAAACTTGACAATGTTTATTAAATGTTACTATGAATGGCTGTCCTTCGTAGATATTTGACAGTCTAAAGCTGAAAACCTTTTGCACAGTAGTGTACCTAAATGTAGTCCCTTATTTAGTTTCGAACATGTAACCCCGCGTGATGTAGTTAATGTTTTTAATCCACTTAAGTCTAAAAACACCGGTGATTATTGGGGCATCTCCACTAAACTTATAAGTAATATAATAGACATCGTAGCCCCCTATCTAGCTGCTACTTTTAATAAATGTGTTGATTTAGGAACTTTTCCTGACCTCATGAAGAGTAGTAAAGTCATACCATTATTTAAATCAGGTAATAAGAATGACGTTGGCAATTTCAGACCTATTTCTATCTTACATGCATTTAGCAAAATATTTGAAAAGTTAATACTCAAGCAGTTGCTAAGACATTTTAATTTAAATAGCCTCCTCCATAATGAGCAATATGGCTTTACAAAAGGTCGTTCAACTACAGATACGGGTGTTGCTCTGTTGAGACACATCACAAAATGCTATTGGAGTTTTCTGTGATCTCTCCAAAGCCTTTGATTGCGTGCACCATGACACGCTTTTGCGTAAATTACGTCATTACGGTGTCCAAAACGAAGCTCTCAACGTAATTATTTCGTATTTACATAATAGGGTCCAATGTGTAGATGTTAATGGTGTGAAATCTTCCGGGCTACCAGTTCAGTTAGGTGTTCCGCAAGGCTCAATACTGGGTCCATTCTTGTTCTTAGTTTATATAGATTATTCTTAGTTTATTAGACTAACAGTAGATGCCAAACTTCAGCGGGGACCTCATATATCAAGTCTAGCAGGAAGGCTCAGTTCGGCTGCCTACGCCGTCAGGAAAGTAAGACAACACACTGACGTTGATACAGCTCGTTTAGTCTATTTTAGTTATTTTCACAGCGTTATGTCCTACGGTATTCTGCTGTGGGCAAAGCCGCTGATATACAAAATATATTTGTCCTTCAAAAGCGAGCTGTTCGAGCAATTTACCAGCTAGGTGCCAGAGTTTCTCTAAGAGATTTCTTTAAAAATATTGGTATTCTCATGGTTGCATCACAATTCATCCTTTCCAACATTTTATATATTAGGCAAAATTTACACTTGTACACTAAAAATAGAGATATTCACAGTGTTAACACTAGAAATTTATTTAGCGTTTAAAGCTCAACTAAAATCCAACCTTTGTTCAAAGGCATACTATTCCATCAACGACTACTTAGACGATAAGAATAGTTGGTCACCCTAGTTTAACGCAAGACAATGTTTATGTTCTGTCTCCAGAATTAGCTTACTGCCAGGTTTTAGAACCTAGCAATGCATAAATATGTAAACTATCACGCCCTTTATGCCTGGAGGCTTTTATTTGGGTAGTAAGTTTTTTTATTTACATTTTAATTAATTATTTTTTAGCTTGAGTACGTATAGTTCTTATTATATTTGTTGGTATATTGGCGTGGCTAGCTGACATATTATGGCAAATAATTAAATTTTATGTTCTGGTTTTGTAATGTTAATTACCGAACATAGGTACCTAGTATTGTATACAATCAAGTATTTTTTTAATTTGAACAGACAGCTGTGCTGCTGGGGAGTTTGTTGCGCCACTTCTTCTTCCCAGCGATAGCACTAGGAAGTGGAGAAGGGCGGGGGTTTTTGGGGGACTGTCTTTTGTAATTTTGACGTTCAAAAAGTGCTGATTCTCAGCCTAATTTGAATAAATGACTTTTGATTTTGATTTATTAATTCCATTTAGAATATTTTCCAAGTGATTCAGAAGTATGTCATCACTTCGACGCCACACAGTTCTGACGCGAACTCCGTTAATTAGTATTGAATTTCTGATTTTGATCATCTACTTTTGCTGTTGACTGTACAGTAGTGTTAGTAATTGACTCTGTACTGACAATAAACTGTGTAGAAGTTAAAAGAGCTATTTCTCTCGTTTACCCGTAGCCCAATATTGCGCCCACGACTGTTTTACACTAAGTATGTCTGATCACAATCCTATGTAGCTGGATTCGACATATATGTATATTAGCCACCCACCCGGCCCCTTCCTCATGAATCACTCCGTCAATTGGTGAAAACCGCATGAAAATCCGTTCGGTAGTTTTGAGTTTATTTTGTTCAGACAGACGCGGCGGGGGGACTTTGTTTTTTAATATGTTATGATTATGATATACATTATACGAGTACAACGTTCCACTACAATGGCGACATTAATTCAACACACGGGTAGGGCTAGTGGTCAGTTTTCATAAAAATATAAGATAAAATAATTCGTAAATGGAAACAAATTAAATTTCATACAAGCTAAATAATAAAATAATAATCAAAATTAGGATCACTACGCAAAAGACTCATTTATGTAGTTACTGTCCTACGCCAGCTAGTTAAAGGTCGTCGGCCTTTTCTTTTGTTTCTTGTTTGTCTATTGTTCTGACCCAGCTGGTAAGTACCTAGCGCCTTGAATGTTTTTTTGCATAGAGTGGTCCTAATTTTAATATACCCCCAGAAAAAACATCGAGTGGCGCCTTTTTTCTCGTCCGTTTTAATTTAATCTCTGCGCTACAGGTTGCTCCAAGATGCTATTTAAGAAAATTGTAAATCATCATCATCTGCCTAGCCTTTTCCCAACTATGTTGGGGTCGGCTTCCAGTGTAATCGGAGGCAGCTGAATACCAGTATTTTACATGAAGCGACTGCCTATCTGAGCTCCACAACCCAGTTGGACCAATTTTAGAAAATGAAACATGCATGTTGGTTTCTGCAGTAAGCGAATCAATGTTTCCTCCTTCTAACATTAGTTTGCAAGGACACATTGTTTAGGTCTCAATGTAAAAAACTTGGTTAAACCTACTTTAATACCAGGATATTCAATTTTGAATTTCTGATACAACTCATCGATATTGCACATTAAAAGTTGTTTTTGTAAGTGCGTCCTTTTGCCGTCGTCTAATTTAACTGAGATAAAATCCCGGTAAAATCACGATAATCGCTGTTATAACCCTTTTAACTTACCATCTCATTCGACGTCTACAATGTTAGAAAAAAATCAACAAATTTAGCTGAGAAGTAGGGAGTTACTTCTTTTGTTTACGAGACCTAAACAATGTGTCTTTGCTGGGGATTCTGGCACACACCTTGTATGCGTGTGTACATACCACCAGAATGTTAAACTAATGTTAGCAGGAGGAAACATTGATTCGCTTACTGCAGAAACCAACATGCATGTTTCATCTTAGAAAGAGTGCTTGCGAATGATGATGTGCCCCAATCAATTTGTTATTTGATGACATCAAAATCATCTCCAAGTGAATGTTGTGTTTCTTGTCCTAGATTGGATGCAATTCGTGATCATTTAAAAATAGTTTTTGATGAAAATCAAATCACAAGCGTGCAGTTTGAGCAATGGGTAGCCGTTGCTCAAACTGCACGCTTGTGATTTGATTTCATCAAAAACCATTTGATGTTTTTGGTAGACAAGAGATGGCGCTACAGGTCACAACAGGATACGATTCGATTTTTTAATGACATGAATCGTTTTCTTGCGTTGGCGAGTAAGACTTCCACACTAAGGAACCGCCCAGTACTACGCGACTTACGGCACCTTCGTACTTTGGTTCATCTATCTTCTAAACGAATCGAGATACCATTCTAAAATTTTTCACATGATATTTCTATACTACAAGGTATGTTTTCAGGTAAAAATAAAAAATATGAAAAAATGCGAAGTTGAAAAAAAACTGACTTTTAATGTTAACTTCCGGTTTACTATAAGAAAAAAAAAAAAAAACAAATTGTAATAAATTTCTAAGAAAAACAATTAATATTCTCAAATAAACACTGTTTACATATTGCTCAATCCATCTGGTTAACTTCATTAATAGCTATCAAAAAATCAGTTCCTCAAATTTTGATAATTCTTTGAAGTCGCATAAATCCGTAACTAAGCAAAAAAAAAAAAAATAATTACGTGCGTTTATTCAGGTCCCATGGAAGTACAATTGACCCAATTATGAACAAAATCCAAAACCTGACATTTTTTTTCCTGTCCGCTTCACGTGAAATGCCCCAAATTGTAAATAAATCAATAAATAATAACGTTTAATAAAATTTAAATATCTTTATAAATCGAAAACGCGAAACCGTATAGTTGTGTCAAATTAATGTCACCATTGCAGCGGCACGTTGTATAATATAAAATAGTTACATAGCTAAAAATTATACATAGTTTTTAATAGAACCAAAAAATAAGATTACCACAAAAAATACGGATTTTATAATTTTGTGCTCAACTGTACTCGACTCGAAAAATGTACGTACTCGTAGAAGTTTACATGGAAGTTTAACATGCTTCTACATAGTAAACCAGGTCGAAATTATCATGGTTGGAGACAACTATTTTCAGAGAAATTCAAATTCAAAAACGTAAGCGTTCCGCGGTAATCAAGTGAGGATTGTGGCGAAAAAGGCTCGCCACGTAATCCTCACCAAGGCACCTTTATATGTATTTCTGGAATCACTTAATAATTATTTTCGAGATTTGGCATAGCGTTACGACTATTTCTTGACTATTTTTTGGAACTGAAACTAAGTCGATACTCCCAGCCGTTTGGTTGCACAGAGGTGAGGATTGTGTGGAGACGTTCACCACACAATCCTAACCAACCTATAGCTATAATTTCAGAATCATAATACGACTATTTTTTTGGACCTTGGTGACTATTTTCATGAAATTTTCAAAGGTGAGGATTGTGTGGTGAAGGAAACCAGGTTTCTACTAGGCCCGTCCAGCCCGGCCCCGACGCAAGCTTTTCTTTACTGTGACAGTAACACGATAATGTTTGTCTCCCTGTGCAGATACGACACGTCGCACTCGCCGGACGTGTGGCTGGCGGCGCGCTGCGTGTGGGAGGTGCGCTGTGCCGACCTGTCGCTGTCGCCCGCGCACCGCGCCGCCATCGGCCTCGTGCACGCAGACAAGGGCATCTCGCTGCGCTTCCCCAGGTATGGCACTGTGGAGATACGTCGCTGTCGCCCGCGCACCGCGCCGCCATCGGCCTCGTGCACGCAGACAAGGGCATCTCGCTGCGCTTCCCCAGGTATGGCACTGTGGAGATACGTCGCTGTCGCCCGCGCACCGCGCCGCCATCGGCCTCGTGCACGCAGACAAGGGCATCTCGCTGCGCTTCCCCAGGTATGGCACTGTGGAGATACGTCGCTGTCGCCCGCGCACCGCGCCGCCATCGGCCTCGTGCACGCAGACAAGGGCATCTCGCTGCGCTTCCCCAGGTATGGCACTGTGGAGATACGTCGCTGTCGCCCGCGCACCGCGCCGCCATCGGCCTCGTGCACGCAGACAAGGGCATCTCGCTGCGCTTCCCCAGGTATGGCACTGTGGAGATACGTCGCTGTCGCCCGCGCACCGCGCCGCCATCGGCCTCGTGCACGCAGACAAGGGCATCTCGCTGCGCTTCCCCAGGTATGGCACTGTGGAGATACGTCGCTGTCGCCCGCGCACCGCGCCGCCATCGGCCTCGTGCACGCAGACAAGGGCATCTCGCTGCGCTTCCCCAGGTATGGCACTGTGGAGATACGTCGCTGTCGCCCGCGCACCGCGCCGCCATCGGCCTCGTGCACGCAGACAAGGGCATCTCGCTGCGCTTCCCCAGGTATGGCACTGTGGAGATACGTCGCTGTCGCCCGCGCACCGCGCCGCCATCGGCCTCGTGCACGCAGACAAGGGCATCTCGCTGCGCTTCCCCAGGTATGGCACTGTGGAGATACGTCGCTGTCGCCCGCGCACCGCGCCGCCATCGGCCTCGTGCACGCAGACAAGGGCATCTCGCTGCGCTTCCCCAGGTATGGCACTGTGGAGATACGTCGCTGTCGCCCGCGCACCGCGCCGCCATCGGCCTCGTGCACGCAGACAAGGGCATCTCGCTGCGCTTCCCCAGGTATGGCACTGTGGAGATACGTCGCTGTCGCCCGCGCACCGCGCCGCCATCGGCCTCGTGCACGCAGACAAGGGCATCTCGCTGCGCTTCCCCAGGTATGGCACTGTGGAGATACGTCGCTGTCGCCCGCGCACCGCGCCGCCATCGGCCTCGTGCACGCAGACAAGGGCATCTCGCTGCGCTTCCCCAGGTATGGCACTGTGGAGATACGTCGCTGTCGCCCGCGCACCGCGCCGCCATCGGCCTCGTGCACGCAGACAAGGGCATCTCGCTGCGCTTCCCCAGGTATGGCACTGTGGAGATACGTCGCTGTCGCCCGCGCACCGCGCCGCCATCGGCCTCGTGCACGCAGACAAGGGCATCTCGCTGCGCTTCCCCAGGTATGGCACTGTGGAGATACGTCGCTGTCGCCCGCGCACCGCGCCGCCATCGGCCTCGTGCACGCAGACAAGGGCATCTCGCTGCGCTTCCCCAGGTATGGCACTGTGGAGATACGTCGCTGTCGCCCGCGCACCGCGCCGCCATCGGCCTCGTGCACGCAGACAAGGGCATCTCGCTGCGCTTCCCCAGGTATGGCACTGTGGAGATACGTCGCTGTCGCCCGCGCACCGCGCCGCCATCGGCCTCGTGCACGCAGACAAGGGCATCTCGCTGCGCTTCCCCAGGTATGGCACTGTGGAGATACGTCGCTGTCGCCCGCGCACCGCGCCGCCATCGGCCTCGTGCACGCAGACAAGGGCATCTCGCTGCGCTTCCCCAGGTATGGCACTGTGGAGATACGTCGCTGTCGCCCGCGCACCGCGCCGCCATCGGCCTCGTGCACGCAGACAAGGGCATCTCGCTGCGCTTCCCCAGGTATGGCACTGTGGAGATACGTCGCTGTCGCCCGCGCACCGCGCCGCCATCGGCCTCGTGCACGCAGACAAGGGCATCTCGCTGCGCTTCCCCAGGTATGGCACTGTGGAGATACGTCGCTGTCGCCCGCGCACCGCGCCGCCATCGGCCTCGTGCACGCAGACAAGGGCATCTCGCTGCGCTTCCCCAGGTATGGCACTGTGGAGATACGTCGCTGTCGCCCGCGCACCGCGCCGCCATCGGCCTCGTGCACGCAGACAAGGGCATCTCGCTGCGCTTCCCCAGGTATGGCACTGTGGAGATACGTCGCTGTCGCCCGCGCACCGCGCCGCCATCGGCCTCGTGCACGCAGACAAGGGCATCTCGCTGCGCTTCCCCAGGTATGGCACTGTGGAGATACGTCGCTGTCGCCCGCGCACCGCGCCGCCATCGGCCTCGTGCACGCAGACAAGGGCATCTCGCTGCGCTTCCCCAGGTATGGCACTGTGGAGATACGTCGCTGTCGCCCGCGCACCGCGCCGCCATCGGCCTCGTGCACGCAGACAAGGGCATCTCGCTGCGCTTCCCCAGGTATGGCACTGTGGAGATACGTCGCTGTCGCCCGCGCACCGCGCCGCCATCGGCCTCGTGCACGCAGACAAGGGCATCTCGCTGCGCTTCCCCAGGTATGGCACTGTGGAGATACGTCGCTGTCGCCCGCGCACCGCGCCGCCATCGGCCTCGTGCACGCAGACAAGGGCATCTCGCTGCGCTTCCCCAGGTATGGCACTGTGGAGATACGTCGCTGTCGCCCGCGCACCGCGCCGCCATCGGCCTCGTGCACGCAGACAAGGGCATCTCGCTGCGCTTCCCCAGGTATGGCACTGTGGAGATACGTCGCTGTCGCCCGCGCACCGCGCCGCCATCGGCCTCGTGCACGCAGACAAGGGCATCTCGCTGCGCTTCCCCAGGTATGGCACTGTGGAGATACGTCGCTGTCGCCCGCGCACCGCGCCGCCATCGGCCTCGTGCACGCAGACAAGGGCATCTCGCTGCGCTTCCCCAGGTATGGCACTGTGGAGATACGTCGCTGTCGCCCGCGCACCGCGCCGCCATCGGCCTCGTGCACGCAGACAAGGGCATCTCGCTGCGCTTCCCCAGGTATGGCACTGTGGAGATACGTCGCTGTCGCCCGCGCACCGCGCCGCCATCGGCCTCGTGCACGCAGACAAGGGCATCTCGCTGCGCTTCCCCAGGTATGGCACTGTGGAGATACGTCGCTGTCGCCCGCGCACCGCGCCGCCATCGGCCTCGTGCACGCAGACAAGGGCATCTCGCTGCGCTTCCCCAGGTATGGCACTGTGGAGATACGTCGCTGTCGCCCGCGCACCGCGCCGCCATCGGCCTCGTGCACGCAGACAAGGGCATCTCGCTGCGCTTCCCCAGGTATGGCACTGTGGAGATACGTCGCTGTCGCCCGCGCACCGCGCCGCCATCGGCCTCGTGCACGCAGACAAGGGCATCTCGCTGCGCTTCCCCAGGTATGGCACTGTGGAGATACGTCGCTGTCGCCCGCGCACCGCGCCGCCATCGGCCTCGTGCACGCAGACAAGGGCATCTCGCTGCGCTTCCCCAGGTATGGCACTGTGGAGATACGTCGCTGTCGCCCGCGCACCGCGCCGCCATCGGCCTCGTGCACGCAGACAAGGGCATCTCGCTGCGCTTCCCCAGGTATGGCACTGTGGAGATACGTCGCTGTCGCCCGCGCACCGCGCCGCCATCGGCCTCGTGCACGCAGACAAGGGCATCTCGCTGCGCTTCCCCAGGTATGGCACTGTGGAGATACGTCGCTGTCGCCCGCGCACCGCGCCGCCATCGGCCTCGTGCACGCAGACAAGGGCATCTCGCTGCGCTTCCCCAGGTATGGCACTGTGGAGATACGTCGCTCGAGCCGGACGTGTGCGTCCGAGGGTAGATACAGAGGTGGAATAACACTCGCCACCGTACCCCTAGGGGTAGGGGGCCATCCAAACTCTAAAAGTAAAAAACTTTTTTTTTACAAAAAAAAAAAAAAAAACAACCGACTTCCATAAAAACACTACAAAGTGAAAAATAACTTTAATTTCGGAAGTCGGTGTCTTTGGTTTTTGTTTTTCATTTTTCGCCACCGACTGTAAACTGTAAAAAAAAGTTGCTATTTTTAACTTTTTTGTTATGATATTTTTTTGATTTTTGTTGATTTTTGGGACACCAAAAAAAGAATTTTGAAAATCGGTCCACAATTGGCGGAGTAATCGCGTAGCACACAAAAAAATACCGTTAAATTGGGAACCTCCTCCTTTTTTGAAGTCGGTTAAAAATGAAGCCAAAACATGGTATGTATTCAAGAATCTTGTGAAGCGTCGCCAAAATCGCTATTAACGCCGACATCTTGATTTTGCAATACGTTTCACAAAACAATTTCACAAATGTTTACGAACAGCGCCCTGCTGTCGACGTTCTTCGAACGCCAAAAAATCCTTGAAGCAGTGCTGTAAGAGGGCTAAAGTCAAGCGTACAGTACAGCCGCAACTGTGTGTCCTTCACTACACAATCCTCAACTTTGAAAACATGAAAATCAATTTTAAGAACGCCAAAGAGTAGTCAATAAATAATCACAAAGGTCAAAAAAAAATTCGCATTATGATTTCGAAGTTATAGCTGTGTGTTGGTGAGGATTGTGTGGTGAACGTTTCCACACAATCCTCACCTCTGTGCAACCAAACGGTTGGGAGTACCGACTTGGTTTGAATTCCAAAAAATAGTCAAGAAATAGTCGTAACGCTATGCCAAATCTCGAAAATATTGATTCCAGAGATACAAAGGTGCCTTGGTGAGGATTACGTAGTGAGCCTTTCTCGCCACAATCCTCACCTGATTTCCGCGGAATGCTTACGTTTTTTAATTTGAATTTGGTGTCAAAAAATAGCCAAGAAATAGTCGTCTCCGACCATGATAATTTCGACCTGGTTTACTATGTAGAAGTATGTTAAACTTCCATCTAAACTTCTACATACATTTTTGTGCAACCAAACGGCTGGGCACAGTGGTGAGGAGGAGATGTTCACCACACAATCCTCACCAGCCTATAGCTATCATAATGCGACTATTTTTTTTGACCTCAGTGACTATTTCTTGGCGTTCTCAAAATTGATTTTCATGAAGTTTTCAAAGGTGAGGATTGTGTGGTGAAGGACACACAACTGTAGTGTGCGTTGAGAATAGAGATGCATGCATAGAGAATGTACGAAAGTGATGAAGGAGGATTTTTACAATGCGCAGTGTTGTGGTTCGGCGCGTGCTAACTTGTGCTTGTCATTATTGTGACCGTGTCGTGAGTGTCTGCCACTTATTGTAACACATTTGATAACATTTTCGAGGGTGTCTGACACTTGACATGTTCTTTCCCGCAGGTTCGTGCGCGTGCGAGACGACAAGACCCCGGAGCAGGCCACGTCGGCGCAGCAGATCGCCGACATGTACCTCGCGCAGGACACCGTCAAGAACAGCACCAGCGCCGCCAACACCAACCTCGACGACTTCTACTGAACACACAACATCTTCTTAATTGTTTTGTATTTTGCAGGTGATTTTCAGGAGGTATGTAGGATAATATGATTCGCGACCGAAACAAATAAGTACGTACTGAGTTATACAACTCTCAAGTTAGAGTTGGCCCCGAATGTCATGATTTCCGGAAATACTCATTCAATAGGGCAATTTGAACTTACTGAGTAATGATGATTCTAATGACTAAAATTCTGTAAATGCATATATATACGGTCGCGAATCATATTTTGATCAATATACAACCTGATACTAACCTACAAATTGCAAAATTTTTTAGATTAATTTCGCGGGCTACCCTTGCGCTTCCGGCTAACATGGCACATCGAGACTCGCAAAATAAGTCCGTTTTTGTGTCACGTTGTCTCTGTCACTCATGCCTGTGTGACTGTCTCTTTCTAGCTCAATGTCTCATACTGACGGCTGGGTATTGAAGTAAGACTGCATTTATGTATCATTTAGTGCAAGTGAATGTATGAAATGTGTAATATTATAATTATTTTTAAATAATATTGGGTTTATGGCACATATAATATTTTATAAGCTAAGCCTCGAATATTGATTTAAAAGACTATTAATACATGAATAAAACCACAGTAATTGCAATGAAGTATTTTTATTTTCAAGTCATTAACTTACAACTAATTACATTACAGTTATTTTGGGACTATTCTACGTCATACCGGAGAAGTGATCGTTCTGTGATGAACAATAAGAAATATAAAATATTGGTATAATTTCATTTTCATTAAAACTAAACGTAAAAGTTGTACTCGACAGATAATCTCATTCGATATGGTTTATATTTGATTGAATAACATCGCGTCACAAACACAACCCACAGCATCTATGATAAATGCGAATTTAATTTGAGCAAATAATTATAAATTATATGTAGAATAAGTTGAGACGTCAGACAGCGTCGTGTGTCGTACACGACGTCGTAGTCATGAGCATCCGTTAAGTATTTGAGCTCGCGACGCAATAGTCACGTCGGTAATAGATCACAACAATTTGGCACAAGTTCCATAAGTTAACGTTATTGTATCAAAGCTTACTTACAGCTATCATAAGCACATCTTATTGCACTTATTTGAGTTCCTACCGTTCAAATAAGCTCGTCACTCCTAGCTGCCACTCCCGCGCGTCTTATATCAACTGAGCATACACTCGTCATTCTAAACTTAAAATATACTTAAAGAAGTTCAAAAATTAAATACAAAAAAATCACATTAATTGCACAACGCAAGGTCAAAAAGCTGCCGAAATAATGATTGTATGAATTGTACGAGTCTAACCGCTGAGGCTCCGCGCGCCCGTTACTAACTAAACTGGCCTTGTATTTACTCTTAACTATCAATATATTCATTGTAAATAATTAAAAAAGATTAAAAACAATACAAAATATCAGAAGTATAAAGATTGAGGAACTTTACGAATAATAATTTTGAAATAAATGTCTACGTCACACGTGCAGTGTCCATAGACCAGGAGTTATTGTCTCTAAACGCAACTGTGACTGAATTCCAAAAAAGTTTTATTCGAGCCAAGAGTTTTAAGTAAATATGGATTCTTGAAGGTCGAAAAGCGACAATACTGTTACTCAATATGATCTGTTTCAGTATGCTATTTCAATAATGTGACTAAATCCCAAGAACCGTTGTGAACGATTCCTAATACAACACCGGTATGGCACGAGTTATCCAAGAGACAGTCGCATATATATTAATTTCGCTTACTTAGCATACGTATATAAATACTTTGAATATGAGGTTAGAGGACAGTGTTAACTAGGCAAGACTATATCGGTTATTTACAACACTACAAATTGATCACATTTCATATTAGACATCCACGTTACCTATCTACGTGTCGCCGGGCGCCGCGGAGCGAGCATCACTGCACGCTCGCGAGGGCTCGTCGTACTGTAGCGGCGAGCGGGCAGGGTCACTACATCCGCGGCGCTCGGCGACAGTTATAACATATATCTATGTACACATCAAACTATACATTTCCAGTTTTAGACCTCGCATTGTATAGATTTTTAGAACAATCAGAAGTCAGCTTATACTGGTTATGTATAGCTTGATGTGTAGCCGTGTGTACTACACAAATAATGAGATTCTGATTAGCTTGATTGTACAAGTTGTGTCGGTAATTGTAACATGACAACAAAGCCGCGCCCGTCGAGCAGACACGTTTTATTTCCTTTTTGGTCAAAATTAATTAGAAACGACTCACACTGATTTGCGGTCGCTATCAACTTAATTAATAATATCTCCTTCAAATGACACGGCAGTGTAGCCGGCCGCGCGGCCACACGTACCAACAATTCCTAGAATATTATATTCTACGTTAGTTTAGTAACGTGTCCTTATAGATCGTGACTGGTCGCTACATAGTATACCTACGAAGACATTACAGAATTTGGTCAAGTTTTAAAAATAATCTAAAACCTACAACAATATGTATCAATATGTTTGAAGATATGTGTCAAACATACAGAAAAGTTAGGCCACGTAGACGTTTAGTGAGAATCACGATTATATACTTAATTGTTATGAATAAGGTCAGGTGTCGGACGCTGTGGTCCGCTACGTCTTGGTCCATGAGAGCAGGGTCGGTATACAGTGCGGTAAGATGCTTGGTGTCGCTCCGGTGTGCTCACAGCAGCGCGGCGCGCTCGGGCGGCGGCGACGCGTCCAGCGCGCGCTCCGCCAGCAGGTTGGCATGCTCCTGTACAGCACCAAAACAACATTGTATCAAGTGCTTCTAGTATAGCTACACGTAGGTAAGGCGACGATAGATCGACGAACTTGAGTGCTACCGAAGGGAGTGGCCTGCAATGGCAGAGGACTGCTGTGTGGCAGATTAAGGCCTATGCAGCAGAGGGACATTGCGGGTTAAATAGATAGATGGTACAGACCAATCCGGTATAGTTACCGGCACGTAAGTTGGCAAAAGATTTTGTAGTGCGGGAAGTTCGCGCACACACAATCACATACATTTTTACGTGCGCGAACTTCCCCCACTATAAAATCTTTTGCCAACTGACGTGCCAGTAACTATACTACTGTATGTCATTCACTGAAGAGGGAACGTGTTGGGTACATAATTATCGCTTTCGTATGTCTATGGCAGGGATGTTGCGAATATTCGCATCCGCATCCGCATCGATTTAGACATCCGCTTCTGCATCCGCATAAATCGATGCGGAGCTGATGCGGATGCGGATGTGTAGCAGGTCGAGACAAGAAAGAAAGGGGCGGGCCCGGCGAGTGGTGCGTGTCGACCGCGCGTGCTGATTGACCAATAAGAAAGCAATAATTTTGTTTTGGACTTCGGTGAATCGGTGACGGTGACGCGCCTCGCTATTGTTTGTGTTGTTATCTGCACCCTAATTGCGTAACACGAGATCAATCTCAATCTGAATCATTTTGAAGGATATTGCTAATCCATTGCTTCATATGTTAGAAAACTGTGTCTGCTCAACAACGGAAATAACGCAATGAATGTTGTTGAACTGTCAACATGAAACCGATTCCGATTGATAATGTGTTGCGCAATTGCCCCGCTGACGCGCACGTTTGTTGTTTTGTCGTAAATAATCACAAGTTTATTACTTTTTTATTTTTTTTAAAAAGTGTCATCACATACATGTAACTGTATTGTTTACGTACGTAAGTACTACGTATTACGTTAAGTAAAGTGAGTGCTGCTTTTTTCATTCAAATTGGCTTTTGTTAACCTATTGGACAAGTGAACTATGCCAACACTTACGCAAAGTGAAATTGGGACCTATTTCACACCTGTTGAAAATGACCGGGATAAATCTCAGTGTAAAATATGTAGTACCTAAAACATATACTCTGCATCCGCGGATGTGAGCCTCTTAAAATCCGCATCCGCGGATGTGAAAAAATCTGCATCCGCAACATCCCTGGTCTATGGGTATAAAAACCTGCGCCTAGTAACAGATAGAGTTGAAGCTGGCGAGGCTGTTGTGAAGGTATCTCTTGATTAAACAATATAATAAGTACCTACTATATACGATTTTGGAAATTGTATTTTTAATTTCTACGTTCACGAAGTGATAGTTGGCTTTAGAAATTGTAATTATTTTGAATTAGTAGATTTATCTAGAGACACCGAATACATGCTAACCTACTAAAAAAAGTAGGCATGCAATCAGCAAGTTTAACACGATTAACGATTTAGCGACGGTGGAACACACTCGAGGCAATTTACTTTATTCACTTCTTGTTCGCCGACTAAATCCATTACTACGAAGTTAATCACGTTAGCGATGACGACATTATAAGATGCAGTGTGACGTCACAGCGGCTACACGACGTGTGGACGCGCAGACGCTTTGTTTCATAAGTCATCATCATCATTCTCCTGCCCTTATCCCAAATTATTTGGGGTCGGCGCAACATGTCTTTTTCTTCCATACTCCTCTATTAGCCGCCATCTCGACAGTCACACAGTCCATCCATCGTTTCTTTGGTCGTCCCCTACTCTTATAGCCATCGACATTCATACTCAAAACTTTCCTCACGACATTTTCGTCATTCCTCCGTAATACATGCCCATACCATGACAACCGGTTTCCACACAACTTTTCAATTACCGGTGCCACTTTCAAACTTCCTCTTATATACTCATTTCTTATTCTATCCATTCATAACGTGTAAGGGATGTGTAACACCACACATCCCTCTCAGCATTCTCATCTCAGCTGCATGCAATTGCCTTTCATTCATCCCATTGCTTTGTTTCATAAGTATCTACCCAAAATGTTTGTGAGAGAAAAATTGTACAAACAGAATATTGGATTGTTTAAGTTCGAAAAGACTACGTTTCCGTGTTTGTGAGTCACGGTCACTACTCACTACAACTGAAGACACGTCGAGTTAGCGACAGACCTCGCCGGTGGTGGGGAAAAAACCTTTTTTTCATCTTGTTAGATTATTCCGCCAAACGATGTACTTATCCTCACTGATATTGAGTATGACATTTGGTTTTTTTCTGTACATATTGCCGACGTAAAAACCGCACGACGACCTTCCTCAGTTCCTCCGATACCTACTATTATATACATCTATGATGAGCTACACCCACACGTGCACAGCTCGCGAGATTGCCAATAATATTGCGAACTTATTTAATTAATTATATCATAAACCAAAATGTTACAATCACTGAAATTAGCTTTGAATGCGTCTGCCAACAGATCAACATTTAAACGATTTAATTCTACTGGACATCAGTATGTGTGAAATTGTGAATATCTAAGAATGCAATAAATTATCATCTTTCATCATAATCGTAGAGTTATTTGTATATTTCGTACTAATTTGATCATTCTTTTATCTAATATTGCGATGACATCAGAGCTTTGGTGGCCGTGACCCCGTCGGGGTCAAGGTCACTCTTTACAACTTTTTAATATTTTGTGTAGGTATCCTTGTTTGAGAGTACCGTTGCACAACATCAGTTGTACTTTGTTTAATGGACATCTATCTTAGGCCGATTTAATATTATTTGTTAATTACCTACCTATTCACTTTTGCCTAAAATTAAATTCTTTTCATTAGTGATAACTGCTGCCAAACTTGTTTCGAAACGCCGCGCCGGGTACTGCTCCAGACGTAATAAAAGATAAGCAGTAGTAGTGTGTGTTACCTCCGCGGGGTTGTTCTGCTGCCGCTCGTACATGCTGTCGTACACGGGGTTGGCGAAGTGGTTGCCGCCGTTCTGTCGCAAACAACACACATAAGTAAACACACTACTTATTACAATCATTGCCGCCCAGTTCCTGTAGGTACTGTAGCTAATCATTCATTGCCAAGCACATTGACGGCCCAAGTTAATTTGCCGTGTAATAATCATTTCCTACAATTGTCAAAGAATGACAGTAGTGATTTGAGATACAGACAATTCCAGTTGGTAGTCCATTTGCTTCCTTGACTTTAAACTCGTCAGATTTTTTTGTAAACTGCAAGATTGTCTGTCTTTGGACTAACTTTTACTTCTTTCAGTACTTGTTACTTACTTTGCTTACTACTTGCAGTCATTAGAATTAAATGAATTCACCGCGGAGGTGGAGATGTCACATTGAAGCATATCCAAATAAAGCGGCGTTGTAATAATAATACTAAGAAGAACTGGATTTCATCGAGCCGCGTTATTGATAGGTACCTAGATAATAGTCATTATTCCATGCATTGTATTTTTAATGATTAGATGTTCTAAATTCATATTGAGTTATTAATATAGTTAGAATCGGCCACTCATACTGAACCTATCCTAGGACTAGACTTAGGTTACCAAAAGAGAGGAGGGTTGCATGTGCAGAGTGTACTCTATAATGAGTGTGTACTGTAGAGGTTTCAGCCTGAATGACTTCTCCATGCAACCTCCACGAATATGTTAGAAGTCGATGGCATATTTTAGAGATAAACACTCTTTAATATTTAGAAGGATAGAAAGCGAACGAACACGAACGTGGATAGACGCACGATTTCCTTAACTTACTTATTCATGTTAAAATTGTGTAAAAACTGCGTTTTTTTTTTAATTTTAATTTTTATTTTTGCATGCTGTGTCTATCACTTAATATTGTTCACTTGGCTTGTATGTTTGCTTGTGTTAATTTTGTTGAACAGTGTACCGACTGTAGGTAGACAAATAAATAAATAAAAGGATAGACAGTCATCATGGAGCTGAGTGCACCCGACTTAATGTAACAGAAGTAGTTTCTCTTCTAGAAATAATAACTATAATATACAGTACTGCCCTATGCAGTTCGGTATGTGCTTGTGTAGTACAGCAGGTACTGCATAGTGTGTATTACGTTGTGTAGGGTAGGGTGTGTGGTACTCACGTTGTGCGTGTGGTTGTTGTGCGGCGGGTCGAGCTCGTCCTCGCCGGCCAGGTACATGGGGTTGTTGATCTCCACGTTGTCGGACAGGCGCGCGTGCACGAACGCGCCGCTGCATGCAAACACACTCATTAGTTCAGTGTCAACACAAGACAACACGTCAGAGGGGCAATTCCCGTATTTTTAAGAACTTTCACATTCGAAGCAAAAGGAGTATGTAAGGATGTAGCACGTGGCGCTCTGTAGTGTCCGCCTACCCCCAGGGGAAGGCAGAAACTACAGAACATTCATTGTCGTTGAGATGAGAGTTCGACTACATTTAAAAATAGGGAATTGGCCTTCAGTTAGTGTACTGTGGTACTGACTGTCTCCTCCGATGTAGCAGGTACAGCGCGGCCAGCACAGCAGCCAGCAGCGACAGCATGGCCAGCACGGCGCCCGCCCACGCGCCCCCTGCGCCCCCCGCCCCCGCGCCCCCCGCCCCCGCCCCCGCCGGCCCCGCCCCGGGCGGCGGCGTGTGCGGCGGCGTGCAGCTGGCGCCCTCCAGGCACGCGCAGTACACTGGGCCAGGTTCCGTCGCGCTCACTGACAACACATAAATTAATTTACGTATCTCGTATATAAGGAGGAATCTATGTCTAGATAGAATATATTATCTGAAGTAGTGTAGAGCTCGTCCCGGTTAGTAACAACGCCAAGCAGCGCTGTTGTGTTCCGGTTTAAATGGCAGGGTGTGGGTACAGCGCGGGATGGCAGCGCATTGTGTGCGCTTTATATTGCAGCCGGTCTGTTCTGTAAAAATCTCACCGTGAAAATGCTTTTGACAGCTCACTGCACCTAAGTGTTGCTTAAGCAGTAAGCTTGTTACAGAATAGCACTAGATACAGACAGCCGTAGGTGGCGGCTTCGTCACGCGTTCGCTTGCTTGTCTCGCGAGGCGGCTCGGTCGGCCAGCGAGCTGTGGTACGTACGGTCGGGTCCCCAGACGCACAGCGCGGGCGGCGCGCAGGCGCGCGCGGCGCAGGCGTGGTCGTGGCCCACGTAGTGCGAGCAGCGCGCGCCGCCCCACGCGCCTGCGCACTGGCACGCGCGCCCGCGCAGCGTGCCCACGCAGTGCCCGCCATTCGCGCACGTGCCCGCTCCGCACTCACTGTGACGAGCTGCAACACAACACACCATCAAACACTGCGCTTACTAACACGCGAGATAACAAGATATCATGTCGACAGGAAGAAAGCTGCTGGGGAGTTTGTTGCGCCGCTTCTTATTCCATGCTAAAGCACTAGGAAGTGGTAAAGGGCGGGCTTGCCGGGGGACTGTCTTATGTCATTTAACGTTCAACAAGTGCTGATTCTGAGCCTTATTTAAATAAATAACTTTGAATTTAAAGGGATATGGGGCGGTATAAATATTTTGATAATGATATTAATTTTTGAAGCAAAAGTGATGAGTGCTGCTTCTCTCACGGAGGCCCATCTTAGCCAACTGTAACAGACCGGTTTACATGTACAATACAAGGTGAGGCGGACAGGTCCTTGTATAAAAAAATGGGTGCGTGTACTTGTGTACGTTATACTTTTAATAAACAATTTTTAATTGCATGCAAATAATTGATTACAAAAATGCTTACAATAAAGTTCGTTGTTTAGGCTAAATAATGTTGGTAACAAGTCACGGGCCTTTTAAAGAAATTAAAAGCATAATAAAAAACCAGAATTTAAAGGCATCCAATTTTTTATAGTAAAATATTCATTGCCTTTTTTTTTAATCGATAAGAACAAACAGGTTGCTATAGAAATGCTCAAAATAGGTACAGACCGGTTTATGCTGAAAAAAGTGACGTATAGCTTTAAAAAGAATGAGCGGTTTTGCGGACAGCTTCAACCTGTGAATTTTGTGTGATGGTGATGCGCGCGCATCTTAAAATTTCACTCTTATCATTTTTTCATAACGCGCCTAAAGAAGTATAACTGCGTAAATGCAAAAAATTATATTATGACAAGCGTGTGCCCGATGTGATTTCCCATCGACAAAATGGACGAACTTCCATACAAACTATCAGCCGTTATTTAACTGCTTTAGGGAATGAATTTCCAAAAATCCTTCCTTACTGCGCACTTTCACTATAACCTTTGTTCAGGGCAGGTTCCACTAGCAAACAAAATGCATTTTAAATACACTCGTATGTACGACGAGTCAACCAACTTATAATTTAATGAGTGTAACGGAATTATCACTTGAACGTTACAGTCGGCGTCGCTACAGTCAGAAATAAAAAGTCAAAGTTTTTTTATTTTTAAAGCATAGGTAAGTGGTGTAAAAACAGGTGTTGTTATTAAAATATATAGGTACGCTATGTTTTTCCGATGACGGCGTACAAATATGAATAAGTTATAATTAATTTAAAGTTCATTCAGCAAAAATAATAATTTAAAAATGTCAACAGTAAAAAATAATTAAGTAATCTAAAAATGTATGTTAACATGAATGCTTCAGTAAGATATGTCATATGATGTGTAATCATTTGAATTGAATATTCTTTCTTAATAATAAAATAATTATAATATTCTTTCTTAAAAATGCTGTTTTGAAACTTCATGTATGTAGTAGCCCTTTGTATTGGGATCTCTGTAATGTCTTGAAGAATGATTTATCATTGTTTCTTTCCTCCAGAATATAAAGTGCAGGAAAGGTTAATAATTTAAGGGATTTAAACATAGGAATACAGCTGTCTGTTGAATGAATGCCAGTCATTGATCTAATGCAATATTTTTGGGCTCTGAATATCCTTTCCAATTAGCTTTTGATCGATTCTTTGAAAATGATGATTATGTTCGACATTAAGGAAACATAACTTTTAGAGAGATTAGCTAGTGATAAGAATTACAACAAAAAGGTCATTAATACACAAAAGGTGAGGTAATCAGTAATTATAAGGGGGGTCTCAGGTAATGGCCTCATTAGGTGTAATAAAAATCGATTTACAGAATTTAACAAGAATCGATGGTTAGGTGGTCAACAAAACAATCGTTTCCAGAGATTGGGTGCAATAAAACGTTTTCTAGTAATCTATTATCAAAATCAAAATCAAATCAAAATCAAAAGTCATTTATTCAAATTAGGCTGCGAATCAGCACTTTTTGAACGTCAAAATTACAAAAGACAGTCCCCCAAAAACGCCCGCCCTTCACCACTTCCTAGTGCTATTGCTGGGAAGAAGAAGTGGCGCAACAAACTCCCCAGCAGCACAGCTGTCTGTTCAATTTAAAAAAATACTTGAATGAATACAATACTAGGTACCTACTTATGTTCGGTAATTAACATTACAAAACCAGAACATAAAATTTAATTATTTGCCATAATATGTCAGCTAGCCACGCCAATACACCAACAAATATAATAAAAACTATACGTACTCAAGCTAAAAAATAATTAATTAAAATGTAAATAAAAAAACTTACTACCCAAATAAAAGCCTCCAGGCATAAAGGGCGTGACAGCTTACACATTTATGCATTGCTGGGTTCTGCAGTAAGCTAATTCTGGAGAAGGAACATAAACATTGTCTTGCGTTAAACTAGGGTGACCAACTATTCTTATCGTCTAGGTAGTCGTTGATAGAATAGTATGCCTTTGAACAAAGGTTGGATTTTAGTTGAGCTTTAAACGCATTAAAAGGCAAGTCTAGAAAAGAAGAGGGTATCTTGTTATAAAAGGTTATACCAAGCCCAACAAATGAGTTATGAACCTTATGAAGCCGGTGAAAGGGGGCACGTAGTTTGTCCTTATTTCTAGTGTTAACACTGTGAATATCACTATTTTTAGTGTACAAGTGTAAATTTTGCCTAATATATAAAATGTTGGCAAGGATGAATTGTGATGCAACCGTGAGAATACCAATATCTTTAAAGAAATCTCTTAGAGAAACTCTGGCACCTAGCTGGTAAATTGCTTGAACAGCTCGCTTTTGAAGGACAAATATATTTTGTATATCAGCGGCTTTGCCCCACAGCAGAATACCGTAGGACATAACGCTGTGAAAATAACTAAAATAGACTAAACGAGCTGTATCAACGTCAGTATATTGTCTTACTTTCCTGACGGCGTAGGCAGCCGAACTGAGCCTTCCTGCTAGACTTGATATATGAGGTCCCCACTGAAGTTTGGCATCTACTGTTAGTCCTAGAAAAATTGCCGAGCCTACAGTTTCAAGCACCTCTTTATCTAAGACGATGTTGGGTCCTAGGTTTCTAACATTCGGTAAGGCGAACTTTACACATTTGGTTTTCTTGGCATTGAGAACTAAGTTATTTGACGTAAACCAATCTGTAACTATTGAGAGTGCACTGTTTACGTCGTCAAAATCTTGTCTATTCCTGTCTACTTTAAAAATAAGAGAGGTATCATCTGCAAACAGTACAACATCACAGATGCCCGTCAAATGGAATGGTAAATCATTAATGTAAACTAAGAACAAGAATGGACCCAGTATTGAGCCTTGCGGAACACCTAACTGAACTGGTAGCCCGGATGATTTCACACCATTAACATCTACACATTGGACCCTATTATGTAAATACGAAATAATTACGTTGAGAGCTTCGTTTTGGACACCGTAATGACGTAATTTACGCAAAAGCGTGTCATGGTGCACGCAATCAAAGGCTTTGGAGAGATCACAGAAAACTCCAATAGCATTCTGTGATTTCTCCCATGCGTCAAATATGTGTCTCAACAGAGCAACACCCGCATCTGTAGTTGAACGACCTTTTGTAAAGCCATATTGCTCATTATGGAGGAGGCTATTTAAATTAAAATGTCTTAGCAGCTGCTTGAGTATTAACTTTTCAAATATTTTGCTAAATGCAGGTAAGATAGAAATAGGCCTGAAATTGCCAACGTCATTCTTATTACCTGATTTAAATAATGGTATGACTTTACTACTCTTCATGAGGTCAGGAAAAGTTCCTAAATCAACACATTTATTAAAAGTAACAGCTAGATAGGGGGCTACGATGTCTATTATATTACTTATAAGTTTAGTGGAGATGCCCCAATAATCACCGGTGTTTTTAGACTTAAGTGTATTAAAAAATAATATCAGTGCACCGATGATTTTTGACCTGACCAATTTATCATTAAGTCATCAGTGAAGTGTGATTTGGAGATAAAATATTTCGAAATAATAACTTATGAATCAATTTGTAGATAATAAGGAAAAAATCGGTCAACGCTTGTACCTCATAAGGGGTGCGAGTGGCGCACCATGTTTGTTTGGAGAAAATGTAGCAAATATATTATGTCTAAAAATCAAGTCGAAACACGAAGGGACTCAGACTATACTATTTTTTATGCCGTTTCCCATACAAAAAAATCACGTTTGGTGCCATAGCTCTCAATATAAGATTCCGATAAGAAAATGCTTCATAGGTTTTTTACAGCTTATAAGTAGGCCTATACGATGGAATGATTTGTTTTTCAAAAACTGACATGTATTTTTGAGTTGCCTATGTCCCTTTGCTTGTACGGCGTCGATCCACTGTGCGCCGGCCGGCCATCGGCTGTTGCACTTTTCTCGGAAGATCATTGATATACATCAGAAATAATGGAGCTGCGATTATACAATTTATGGAAGCTTGTAATATTGTAGTCACAGTCAAATTAGCTTAATTAATTAGGTTAATTACCTTAAGGTTATGTTAATATTATGTATGGCTTGATAAAGGAAAGAATTTGAAAACTGACGAAGATATGAAAGACTTGTCGGTAAGTATATTATTTACGTATTAGATATTACTGTAAGCTTTCTGAAGTAATTAGTAGTTTTTGACGGGTCAGCTGAGCGGCGCGCATGCACCGCGCGCTCGGCGCCGCTCGGTTGCGCAACCCTCCGCGACCGGTCGCCGGGGCCTTGACCTGTCGCAACACTGACACACTGCGGCGACATCTTCACAGACTCGCGGACGGGTCGTCACACCGCGGACATATACAGGCTGTAAAAAGACCCATCACATAGCCGTTATTTACGCATTCTCTATATTAAAATAAGTAACATTGAGCAAAAATGAATGCTGGGAAACGACTTTTATTTTTGGTGATAAATCGCCGTTTACGGCAGAGCGCAATGGAATGTAACGCACGCAAAACATTGTGCTTATGGGCGCATGCGACGGTAAAGGAGTTGTGGGAGTATTTAAAGTTCATTTAAAAGTTTTTTTTTCTTAAAAAGAACTTAAAAACAAAGTTGTAGCTTGACCTTCAATATGTCCGTAACCAGGAGGTTCCCAGGTTATGATCACAATAACGGGGAGTGCAAGTGACTCTAAGCTTCTTTACACCCGGAATGTACCGGAAAGAGGATTAAGTGCCACATAATGCCATCAGTATTTGTACCAACTATCAAAATATTCAATGTTTTTATAATGTGTCTTAAAGGTCATTTCGGAAATACCTTCTTCATTGTTGAATAGGGGCAGTCCGGAGCTCGGAGGTTTAAAAAAGGTAGTTTACCTGAATTTAAATAGCAAAGATAAGATCAATAGTCAATAGTGGGTCAGTGGGTTATCTTAGGGGCGGGAAGGCAGAACCTACGCTACCTGAGACTAGTCGTAGTAGTAGTAGTCTCATTGGAATAACATTTTTGTCAGAATACAGTGAGCACTACTGCTGTTATTGCAGTCAAATTAAGTTCGTCACCTTAAGGGCTATTTTTGTATGACTTAATAAAGGAAGCTATTTGAAAACTGACGAAGATATGAAAGACTTGTTTGTATATTATTTACGTTTAGATATTACTGTAAGCTTTCTGAAGTAATGTGTTTTTTTTTATTTTAAATTTATTTATTTGGTTGTTCGGCAATCAAGAATCTGAAAACTTATACCTATGTGTGCACCGAGGGTAGTTCCTCAGCGCACATAGTAGTCATTACTACATTACAATATTGAAGCATAATACAATAGTGTTACGTGCCACTTATAAGTTTTTCCCCGCGACTTCGCCCGCGTGGATGTCAGAAAATATCCCCATTATTTACAAAATTATATATGTATAACTATTGGTGTAAGCGGCGCATGCCAGTAAAGCTCCCAGTCGGCATGATTTTTCCGATATCTTCAACATTCATCGTGATAGTTCATCCAATTTACACAAAACTTTAAAGAATTACTAAACACTTGAACTTGAAGCAGCTGATATACAAAATATATTTATCCTTCAAAAGCGAGCTGTTCGAGCAATTTACCAGCTAGGTGCCAGTTTCTCTAAGAGATTTCTTTAAAGATATTGGTATTCTCACGGTTGCATCACAATTCATCCTTGCCAACATTTTATATATTAGGCAAAATTTACACTTGTACACTAAAAATAGTGATATTCACAGTGTTAACACTAGAAATAAGGACAAACTACGTGCCCCCCATAGATTATACAGTATATTGGTTAGTGCCCCCTTTCACCGGCTTCATAAGGTTCATAACTCATTTGTTGGGCTTGGTATAACCTTTTATAACAAGATACCCTCTTCTTTTCTAGACTTGCCTTTTAATGCGTTTAAAGCTCAACTAAAATCCAACCTTTGTTCAAATTTCCATCAACGACTACTTAGACGATAAGAATAGTTGGTCACCCTAGTTTAACGCAAGACAATGTTTATGTTCTTTCTCCAGAATTAGCTTAATGACAGGTTATTGTTATTAACTTATTTTACTTCGATGGTCTTACTTTATCTTTGTGCTATGTGAACAGAACCCAGCAATGCATAAATATGTAAGCTGTCACGCCCTTTATGTCTGGAGGCTTTTATTTGGGTAGTAATCTTTTTTATTTACATTTTAAGTAATTATTTTTTTAGCTTGAGTACGTATAGTTTTTATTATATTTGTTGGTATATTGACGTGGCTAGCTGACATATTATGGCAAATAATTTAATTTTATGTTCTGTTTTGTAATGTTTATTACCGAACATAGGTACCTAGTATTGTATACAATCAAGTATTTTCTTTTTAATTGAACAGACAGCTGTGCTGCTGGGGAGTTTGTTGCGCCACTTCTTCTTCCCAGCGATAGCACTAGGAAGTGGGACTGTCTTTTGTAATTTTGACGTTCAAAACGTGCTGATTCTCAGCCTAATTTGAATGACTTTTGATTTTGATTTTGAACCTTCCTCGTGAATCACTCCATCCATTGGTGAAAACCGTATAAAAATCCATTCGGTAGTTTTTGAGTTTATCGCGTTCAGAACTTCAGACAGACGCGGCGGGGGACTTTGTTTTATCATATGTAGTGACTAGCTTCTGCCCGCGGCTTCGCCCGCGTGGATGTCGGAAGTTATCCCACGGGAACGTGCTACCAGGATAAAAGTATGTGCTTCCCCAGGATGCCATCTATCTCTTTGCCAAATCAGAAGTTCAGTGTTTTAGGCGTGAAAATGTAACATACAGTTTCAAGTTCAAATCCTCCCCTAAAAACCGAATTACCCCCTTTTGCCCCGTCAGGGGTAAATTTTCAACAACTTTACATACTTATTATTAATTATTTTCTGTCGAAAGTATCAATACTGAGGTTCGAGTTAATCGGACCGCGCATTCAATTTCTTCCACACAAACTTCAACACCCCTATATCCCGCTTTGAGGGGTAGTTTGAAAAACATATAATGATAAACTTTATTGCTTACTTAGGCGAGTATTCATGCCAATTTTCTAGATAATTAACCTAACGAATAAGATTTTTCATATAAACTGTATCCCCGCTTTTCACCCCCACAGGGGTGGAATTTTGAAAAATCATTTGGGATGTGTTCATAACTTGACTCAAAGATTATTTATACCAATTTTCGAGTTAATCAAGTCACGCTGTAAAATCCTCCCCTGTAAAATTCAATACCCCTTTTCAGGCCGACAGGGGTAGATTTTCGAAAAACCCTGATACACATTATTCTTTCCTTTCAATTTTAGGTATAAATACTGAGTTTCGATTAAATCGGACCGCGCGCTAAAATTCTTCCATACAAACTTTGAAACCCCCTAATCCCCTTTTAGGGGGTAGATTATAAAAACAAAAAATGCCCAACTTCATAATTTACTTAGATAAGTATTCGTGCCAAGTTTCAAGTTTCTTAACTCAAGGAATAAGATTTTTCATACAAACAAAATCCCCCCATTTCACCCTCTTAGGGGTGGAATTTCGAAAAACCCTTTCTTAGTGGATACCTACTCTTCACGAAAAATACACCCTCCAAATTTCATGTCGCTAGGACCAGCGGTTTAGGCTGCGCGTTGATGTCTCAGTCAGTCAGTCAGTCAGTCAGTCAGGACTTTGAATTTTATATATATAGATTACCAGGTATTTAATCGTTGTCTTCGTTAAATTATTCTTGTAAAAAATTCTACAATTTTGGCGACGTCTATCAAAAGACCGTTTTTGCTTACTTAGATCATAAACCATACAGGATTAAGTATTTAGATCATCAATATCAACCTAATATACATATTTGAATAATTATTCGATGAAATTGTTAGGTAATCGGTAATAATCAATGGTTATTGACCTCGTCATTACCAAATCACATAATTTTCTTGTTTCAATTTTTTGTTTGGTTCTAAATGCATTTCTTTTGACGTCCAAAAAGAACTTTCCTATAGAAATAGGAAGATTAACTTAAATAAATGAGCTTAGAATATGAATGTAGGCAACAACTCAGTGATTCATAAGACATTCGCATCTATTACAATTTCAAATAATAAGATTTCTGTCCCAATCGCATAGCAAGTGTAGGTAACATGTAGTCAGTAAGTGTAACAAACTGAAGAATTTACATTGTTCGTCTGAGAACTTCGATGAGAAACTTTCGCCATTCATTCAGTAGTTTGTGATTGGTAGTAAGTATGTACAATTTTGTGACATAGGGATAAGTCCTTAAAGGCAGTAGCCGGCCATGGACGTCCCAAAGGACTACTGAACGCGAATCTGCTGCTCTAGCCGGGACATCGGCATACAGTTTCGCGCGCAGACACCATATCGCTCACCTTCCCTCGCGCGCCTCCTGCGCGCTCCAGCCATCACTCACAAACAACACTACTGTCTACAACACTATGACAGCACTCCACTAGTAAACACGTTCACTACCGCCTGACGTCACTGCTCGTCATCACACACACAGACAGACACAGACGAGTTACTGCGGGTGACCAGCGCCTGCGGCCGCGCTCTCAGCACTGACCGCAGAGCAACGCCGCGCCACTATTAATGTTAATAAATGTTAAAGCTGCTTTCAGACTACGCTATACTATAATGCCATATAGTATAGCAAAGAAGGACCTAGTATTAATTTTAATAGTAAGCCAATAATATATAGTACAGTACAGTGTGAACGTGTCCATAACAATGTATGGTGCGCGATATTGTTGTGTTATGTATGAGCTTATATAGCTCATACTAGGTACTATGTGCTATTATATTATAGCGTAGTCTGAAAGCAGCTTAAAGAGAGGCTCGCGAGAATCTCGCTGGACGCGCCGCTACTGCACGGCACAGGAGACGCCGGAGGTGATGACCGCTGTTGAGCGCTGGAGACCACTCACCACGTTAAGCAACCGCACTTGACACCAATCGTGAACATAATTTAAAACAAACACTGCTCACCATGGTCAGTGCGCACAGACTAGTACAAAGTGCAGAGCTCAGGTCAATTTAGTTCAATAGTATGTTGACGGAAACAATCAGAGAAGCTTTTCAATAAAGTGGTTCTGATGAGCCGCACGTGACACGACACGATACTGTACACAGCGCAGACAGTTATAGTGTGGCATAGAGCTATGGGGGGTCATGAGGTAGTGATTTTACACATCATTGATAACTCTAACAAGGTGGATCGATGACCTGGTGAAGGTCCCAGGCATCCGCTGGATGCGGGAACACAAGGCCGATCGTTGTGGCGATGTTTGAGGGAGGTATATGTCCTGTGTCCAGCAGGGGACGTCTGTCGGCCTACTGCAGATTCAAAATTGGTTCACTGCTAATAATTTAGTATTAAATCGGAAAAAACAAAGAGCATAAGATTTTCTTTACCAATTGTCAAAAGTGTCATTGCGAGATAGTATTGAATCAAGAGAAACTAGAAATCGTCGATAAAACTGTTCCTGGGGATCACGCTCGACTCAAGGCTTCAATGGGGTCCTCATTTAACATCCCTTGCAGGACGGCTAAGTTCAGCAGCATATGCTGTGAGAAAAATCCGTCAATTTACTGAAGTTGATACCGCGAGACATTTTAGTTAGGTACTTTCATAGTATTAAGTCGTACGGCATTTTATTTTTATTCTGCAGAAAAGACCCATACTCTTATGTAGCCTCCGCAGGCGTGACTCTCTAAGGGACATGTGACGGTACCTTGTCAAAATATATCTATGAAAACATCATGTACCTACGTAAGGAAAAATTTACATATTTTTAGTAAAAGAGGGGAAAGAAAACTATATCACTAGAAATAGGGAGCAATTAGTTCAACCAGGCTTCAGGCTGGCTAAAGTAGACTCGTCTTTCATGGGGTACGTATTTACACGGTAAAAGATCAATAAGGACCCTGTCGGGCACAGCAAACATTAGGAGAGAGGAAGAGAGTTAAGTGGCAATTCAAACAACTAAATATTATTAGATGTGCTTAATTGGGTATATAATAATATATATATATATTATTAGGTTTGTGTTTATAGGTATAGTATATTAGTTATTTGAAGTAAGAATAGTGCAGGTAATTATTATGTAATTCTTAAAAGTATTTGCATTAGGTATTATTAAAATATGTTATTAATTATTTATTCATATTTTCGTATCTATATTAGATTGTCTATATTCCATATTATAGGTATTATTTAGGGGTGCGCCAGAGTTCACCTAAATTTTCAACTCCGATAATTGGAAATCACAATTCCTAACTACTCTGTCTCTAATGTTCATAATTCCGAAGCATTCAACTTCATAATGTCAGTGTCAGCAATAAACATCTATTATACTTTTTCATCCCACCATCTCGGAAAGAGAATTTTTAATCTTCAATATCTGAGTGGAAAAGCTGTTTTTATTCTCTAGAGGATAAAGTAAATTTAATTTAGAACATCGTGTGCACTAAGTTTGTGAATTAAAAAAAACATTAAACCTATTTACTGCTACCTCTATGGTGCCGAATATATCATACAACTTTTTTTTAATTTGTTAAAAACTCAGACTCGGAACCTCCTTGGTGTTCTTTTTTCAATTTGCTTTGTACGCGGTTCTTTACGCGGCATTTTTTCACGTCATTGTTAAACCATATATTAAAAACAAGAAACTTGAAAACAAGTGAAAAAACTAAAATGAGTGATTCTAGCGACGAGGAAGTTTGCTTGACGCCAACAGAATTGACTGAAACTGTTAATAATGCGCAAATGAGCTTTCTCCCTCAACAATCACGCGAGAAGTATTTAAAACAGTACGATATGTTCAACACGTGGCGACTAGCAAAAGGAGCCAAAACTTTCTCAGAAAACGTTTTGCTGGCATATTTTATAGAATTATCCGAGAACAAGAAAGCAAGCACTCTATGGAGTACGTATTCGATGCTAAAAGCAACAATAAAGATGAAAAAAGACAAACATATCGATACCTATCCTAAATTAGTGGCATTTTTAAAAAGAGCCTCATCTGGTCATCAACCAAAAAAATCGAAGGTTTTCACAGTACTTATCTGATATTGAAAAGTTTCTTAACGAAGCACCCGATTCCGTATATTTGGCGGCAAAAGTAAGTCAGTTGCACATTCAGTATCTATATACTTAGTAGATGTTGATAGGCATAATTATGCGTTCATATCAATTTTATTCATTTATCTACTACAATACTCTTTACGTTACAGGTTGTTCTTATTATTGGAATAAACGGAGCATGTCGAACTAATGAACTAACACAACTTAATGTCAAAAACATTGAGAAACATTCAGATGACTTACTATTAATTAATTTACCTAATACAAAGACAAAAAGAGACCGCAACTTCGTCATTCGCAAGGAATACGTAACGATCGTTGAGAAATATTAAGCCTTACGCCCGCATAACACTCCAATCAATCGATTTTTTCTACAGTATCGCAATGGAAAGTGTGTTAGACAGCCTATGGGTACTAATAAAATTGGCAGTATCCCACGAGAAATAGCAACATTTCTTGAACTTCCAGAACCCCTGTTGTACACGGGTCATTGTTTCCGACGAACTTCAGCCACACTTTTGGCTGATTCCGGAGCTGATCTCCTGTCCCTTAAGCGCCACGGAGGCTGGAAGTCCAATGCAGTTGTAGAGGGATACATAGAGGATTCCATCCAAAATAAGTCTAAAATATGTGAAGGCATCGTAGGAGCCACACTGAAAGAGCCTCAATCGGATCCTTGGACTGGCCCTTCTACATCAAAAATAAGCCGTTATGAAACACCTAACCATCTCCCTCTCTCTCCAACATTCACGCCAAGGGAATCCGATGAATCGGTACAACTATTAAGTATGACAGATAGTTTACCGAAAAACAGTACACAAGTGACTAACACCAATATTACAGTACCAAACAAAAATATTACACTCAATTTAAATAACTGTAGCAACGTTACTTTAAAATTTTCTTAATTATACCTTAGTATTATTTTGTTATAATTTAAAGATTATTCTGTAATACTTACCTGTCATAATGTAGTAATTAATACCTAAACTGAAATAAAAGTGTACCTATCTTGTGATTGTAAACGTTTTTTTTTTGCATTTAGTCATTTCCTCGCTGAGGTGGAATGAAAAGTTACGTGTTGCACTCGAGTGCAAAGATTTTTCACCTCGTGCTCTTTTGATTCCCTCGCTGACGCTCAGGATTCTAATTTTGAATCCTTCGCTTGCTCGGTCATCAAAATTGAACACGCGGTTATAAAGCAACTTTGCACTCTTGTATAACAAATAACTATTATTTGTTTTCCTATAATTTTCTCAACATAACCATCTTTTACACTATTATTCAAAGTTATATCTTTTTGTTTAGATTTCTTTTTATTCATAGTAATCAGTATTATACAACATTAATTTTGCGTAACTTTATTTTCACATAACATGTATAACATAAGGAAACGAACGAATCGGTCCTATTCATAATTATTGGTTTAGGTTAGGTTAGAACTGTGACCACAACGCACGAGCCGAGCGAGCGAAGCGAGCGTGCCGCGGGAGCGGCCGGCGAAGTGCCAGAACCGAATCGGTCCTATAGTTATTGGTTTAGGTACGGTTAAAACTGCGGTATAAACTCCCAGGCCATAAACATAACCGTAAATGAGTCGTGTTTTATGAATTTCATTCATTTAAGACCTTTAATCATTCTAAACAGTTGGTTTTTTAGATATAATTATCTTAGGTATAGTTATAGCATTAAGTATGTAGGTAACAACAATAACCAAAAATAAAATGGCTAAATGTAAAAATGTGAAAAGTTGTTTTGTAATCACAAGAAATAGTTTAAAAACAAACCTTTTCCTTCAAAGCATCTGGTTTATGATTATGTTCTTGGTGCGGTCCTAATTTATATTATATGTAGAGCATACCTACCCTCAAATTAAAACTATAAATATCATCTTCTACCCACATATATTTTTTATTACACTGGTAAATGTTTCTTTCTGAGTATGAGTGAAAATTTTATGGTATGTACTTATGTTTAGGGATAAAAGCGTTATGATAAAAAAACAGTAGGAGTTTAAATATATTTACATTAATGATATTATTAATTACAATTTTCGGAAACATGAGTGTTATGAACATCGCCGGTAGCACTACAAATAGTATGAATGAAAACTTTAGGATGAAAAATTTTAGGAAGAGTGAGCATTCGGATTACAAATCATTAGGAAGAACAATTTCGGGTAAAGAACTTTAGGTGAGCCAATATGGACCCATTATTTAGATTTCATAATGTCTGGTGTATAGGAGATATATAGATAATTTTATTTTGCAATCGATTTGTCATCAAAAACTCCTTTACTGAGTAGTATGACTTGGATTCCAGAAATTGTTTCAATTTATTAATAAATGTAAGTATTTGTTTTGTTTACTTCTCTAATGACATTTAGCAATTTATTATATTTTTTGTATGGAAATAACTAAAGGGCTGGTTGAGTGCATTTTGAGTCGGGATGAACAAATTGATGAGCATTTTTTTGAAAATACTGTTTGAACTGCTGAAGTCTATTTTTACATTGTAAAAATACAATCTAGGAGATTCAATTTATATAATTGCATAGCACATGTGTGAGTACTATGTACCTACATACTATTAAGCTACCATTTACAGGGTACCTACGTCTTTCATTGACTTGAATGTGCCTTGGCGGCTATAAAAGTATGGCATGCTCACTGTAATGTCTCGCTGATGGTGGCGCATGTGTTGGATCATTTAGCTCCCTTCAAAATGGTTGAGCTGAATGGTGCTAATCCATGCGTCATGTTTGTGAACGGGCGCCGCCAGTAGGGACTGGTCACCTCTTGGCGGCCATGGTTTATTTTAATTTAATTTAATATTTGAATTGTTTTTTTTTATCTGTTCATGTCGGCTGAATTATGATGTTGATTCAACGTCACTAATTGATCTTATGACATGGTCAACATTGACGACAAATAGAACTGACCGCTTGAGTTAACCTGCTAATCAAGCAGAACATGCTAATGTAACGGGTTAACGCGACTCAATCAAAGCAATCATGTTGATAGATCGGGTCGGGCGTACGTGTTTCGTAATGTTGATACTGAAGCGATCACCGGCGGCGTCGCTGTCGGTGACGTCATGTTGCTGTCATTAACAGTAATAAAAAATAAGTAATGATGATGAATCTCGCCGTTCGCTAAATTGGACTTACAATGGCGACTCAAGGTGGCTGTTGATAATCGCTCAGTATTTGCATACTGCAACGTAAACTTTTTATTACGGCATGGTTAATCAGCGCTTGAATCGATTCAATTAGCCGTTACAAGGAAAAACTACAACCTCTAACAAAAAAAAGAAGCAACGTTTTACAGAGAAAACAGAAGATTAATGATTGAACAATCAGCCCTTAACCTTTTAGGGCTGATTTTTCCATCATCTGATAACTTCATTCGAGGAATAATTTTGAAATTTTGACAGTTATTTCATACAACACCTGTCAAACGTCAATTTTATTCCTCGAATTAAAGCTATCTGGCGTTAGAAAAATCAGCCCTAAAACAAAAAAACCCGCCCGCAAATACACTCCACTGAAAAGAAACAAGCTATCGCAGGCGAAGACAGACCAATAGTTGGAAATATATTTGTTTCATTCGTGTAGGTCAGGCTCAGGCTGTAGCCGTATTTATTATTTTCCCAAAATTAATAGACCCCAAGTCACCAACTATTAAGACGAATAATTATCATTCGCACATTCAGTAAAATCTATCAGGGCGAAATACGCATTCATATTTAAACATTTAAACCCGAAAACTTAAACCTCCATCAGACGCAGCCGTAGTAATGAACTAACATCTAATCAGCGGTTGAAGGTTAAATTGCAAAATTATTTCATCTTAAAAAAAAGAGTTAGGTATTGCAGTTGGTCCCCTAAAAGCCCCCAAGACGGATCCTCGATAATGCATGTTCGAGAATGCTCCCTAAGTAAGGAGGCACAACGGGAACCAGTTCGCCCCCTTACCAATGTACCTACGTCATACGTCGCGGCGGATGAATGTTAAATCTGTGCATTGGCATGTAACACCGTCCATGTTTGATGTTATTCATCACCACTGCTCTCAAAACGGCGAAGGAACACATCGTGAGGAAACCGGCATGTCCAAAAACAAACAATTCGAAGACATGTAACATCTACAAACCCGCACGGATTATGGCCTACTCCTCTCACCGAGAGGAGGCGTGTGTCCCAGCAGTGGGAACATTACAGGTTGATTATACAATACTATAAACAGCATGATATGATATATTAATAGTCGGTGAGATTGTACATTGATAAGGGAGCAAACCGGACGATATTTATTATTATATTCCCGTTGGCGCCTTGGTTTATGGGGTATTCTCGGACAAGCGTTCCTGAGAAAGCCTTTAGGGGGAGCAAATGTAATAACTGAAAACATCTAAAGAACTTTCAAGCGTTTATCCTGAACTGTGATTTGGTCAGTAAGAAATCGATAATGAAACTATTTATACACGTTTTCCAAGAAGTTCGTTTTCCTGCTCGTGCGCGGCGGCCTCCACCCGCGGCGGTGCGGCGCGGGCGCGGCCGCTTCTACGTACCTAACGTTACTGATCCGTCGTGTACACAGTGGCCGCAAACATAGCTAATACACTGATACACTATATTATCTAATAGCAACGCAAATGTATGTAAGTTGCTCTATCAGCTCTATGTGCTTACCTGCGGAACTGTTGCGCCACTGACTACATACGATATCTATACATTTATATTATACTAGCTTCTGCCCGCGTGGATGTCGGAAATTATCCCACGGGAACGTGTTACCAGGATAAACTTTTTAATAAACTTTGCCAAATGTTATCGAAATCCGTTCAGTGACGTGAAAATGTAACATACAGACAGAATTAATAATATATTATAGTACAGTCAACAGCAAAAGTAGATGATCAAAATCAGAAATTCAATACTAATTAACGGAGTTCGCGTCAGAACTGTGTGGCGTTGAAGTGATTCAAAAGTATGACACTGAGTCTGACATACTTTTGAATCACTTCGACGTCACACAGTTCTGACGCAAACTCCGTTCATTAGTATTAAATTTCTGATTTTGATCATCTACTTTTGCTGTTGACTGTACCTATAGCACTTTTCCCGCGACTTCGGTCACGAGCAAAAGTATGTAAACACTAGGCTTTATTCAAAAGCGATATATTCCTTTATTTTTTACTAAAATTTTATGTTGTTACGAACATAGCATTTTCGAACCCATAGGTATAAGTAATGTGTCGTATTTCAACGTTGCATTCGTTATTTCACGAAAAAAACGAAATTCAAAGTTGCTAAGTGTTGTTATATTGGTGCTCGTGACTGTACTTTACTCTAGAAATTTCGAAGATGTATGTTTACGATCTTTATCATTTATTTATTTAATTCGGGTTCATTTTAAAGTTCAAATGAATACGATTTTTGAAATTAACCTTGTCGTCCCATTTTACCACGACAGGCTTTGTTTTTAAAAAAGCGTTTGGTACGTTTCCATTGTATGACTTAAAGATTATTTATACCCATTTTCGAGTTAATGTAAATGTTGTGTGTGTTGTTGTGTGTTGTAATGTGTGTGTTTTCGTGTTAAGCAGTAAAATCCACCCCTTAAGCTTTATGACCCTTTTTCCACCCCGGTAAGACGATTTCTGAAAACCCCGAGTCATGTAATTCTTTATTTTTGGTCTTAACTCAGTGTTTACTGAGTTTCGAGTTAATCGGCCCGCGCGCGTTCAAGTTCTTCGCTTAAACTTTAACACCCCTATATCCCCTTTGAGGTTTAGTTTTGAAAAACTTATAATGATAAACTTTATTACTTACTTAGGCGAGTATCATCTTGCCAATTTTCAAGTTTATTAACCAAATGAATAAGATTTTTCAAATAAACTGTAACCCCGCTTTTCACCCCACAGGGTTGGAATTTTGAAAAATCGTTTGGGATGTGTTCATAACTTGACTCAAAGATTATTTATACCAGTTTTCGAGTTAATCAAGTCACACTGTAAAATCCTCCCCTGTAAAACTAACTACCCCTTGTCAGCCCGTCAGGGGTAGATTTTCGAAAAACCCTGATATACATTATTATTCTTTACTTTCAGTACTAGGTATAAATACTGAGTTTCGAGTAAATCAGATCGCGCGCTAAAATTCTTCCATACAACCTTTGAAACCCCCCAATCCCCTTTTAGGGGGTAGTTCAGAAAAACAAAAAATGGCAAACTTCATCGTTTACTTAGATAAGTATTCGTGCTACGTTTCAAGTTTCTTAACACAAGGAAACAGATATTAGGGGTAGAATTTCGACAAACAGTTTCGTAGTGGATACCTACTCTTCACGAAGAATATCTACACCCTCCAAATTTAATGTCTCCAGGACCAGCGGTTTAGGCTGTGCGTATGTCAAAACGGGCCTTTTATTTTTTGACAACTTTAATCGATGGTCGACCGACCATCGCCTCAAGTTTATACAAACGAATATGTGTTTTGCGAATTTGATCTTTATTAACTATTAGAACTGTCAATGTCAATGAACAAACGGGCCTTTTATTTTTTGATAACTTTACGTCTCAACGACTTACGACTGCAACAATAGTACCTCAACGCAGACGCTTGACTTGTCGTCAAGCGACAAGGAAAACGGCATAATCCGAGCTATATAATCAGTAGATCAACTCGAGTGATAACGTTTCTCCGTAGCGCAAGCGCGGTGCCGCCACGAACGCCGTGTTTCCCGCGTGACGCATGCGCGGTGCGGACGCCTCTTACTATACTTAATTTATACTTTATTTTACACTTGTTAGTGTCGACGGGTACTCGCAGCCTTTGTTTAATAAAGAATAATTCACTTAAAACAGTACGCAGGAGCTTTGTCTGTTAGTGAACGAATGAGATATACAATGGATGTTGGTTTATATGAGATTGATCTTCAACACCGTTTGAACATCGTTTGTATTTTTGTATGGAGAAGTTTTTGGAGGGTTTTTTACCTCCACGCGAGCGAAATCGCGGGCAAAAGCTGGTATAATATATTATGCATTTCGGCACTTGGCAGTTAGTCCGGCCCGCAGCTCTACCGAACGCCCAAATGTCACAAGATGCGGCGTGCCCTTCACCGACACAACTCACACAGGGAGAGTGCATCAGCGAAAGTGTCCCGACCGCTCCGAGCCGCGACCACAAACAGACAACAGTGCAGAAGGTCAGCTCACACACGCTTCACGTAAAGCGAGTGCACGCGCACTTGCGACCGGCATTCGTAGTAGATAGTCTGACACGTACAACTTTCCAAAAGTATGCGGTTTGTGAATCAACATCGATGATCAACATCTATCTTCGGAAATACGAACGCGCGATGATGAGATCTAATGAGGGCTTTGAGCCGTTTAAGGTCGAAACTCTCGAGTCATGGGGCCCGAGAGCAGGAGGAGGTTTTCAAGACGACGCGAATATATATATATTTTTTTTAATGAAATTTCTCGCCGACTTGTCGACACTTCACGTGACCAGAGGGCTGGCTCGTTCTTTAGCCAAAGAATTAGCATTGTCATTCAACGTGACAATGCTGCCAGTCTTCTGGACACGTTGCCGGATGACAGCGATGCGGACGAGTACCTACTTCGACGCCTAAGTGTCCTTTTGTTTTTGTATTTATTTGCATAGTTGCTTAGTTCGTCATTTAATTTTAGTACCTAATGTAAATAGCTATATTTTCAAATTTTTGCAGTAACAAATGGCGATCTGCGTCCGGTGCATGTAACCCGACCAAGAGAAAACTCCATACATAAGCGTTGGCTCTGTGGAGCGTTACTCTTGGGTACTGTGGTAGGGCGCGAAACACGAAGATTACCGAACCGGATAGTTTTTCTGTTTTTCCTGGACGAGTCTATATTTACGTGCGCGTTCGCTCGCTGTATGGAGTCCGCTTTCTGAACCTCGCTGCCATATGGTATCACGTGTGCCCAGTGAACCGGTAAGCAGGGTGACACACGGGGGTCAAGGTCGGCGGATTTTAGATAAGATAAGATAATATTTATATTGTAAAACATGAGTACAGTATGAAGGTCTTATAATTAATATGAAGTGGCTACATGTTTTGCCATTTATGGCATACAAAATTAGTTGCACTAGACAATGCAAAAGCAATGTACCTAATGGGTTTTCCATCTGCAAAACAAAACCGGACAAGTGTGAGCGACTCCTGAGGGTTCCGTTTCAAAGCTGTGCCCGGCTGCCCGCGACTTCACTCAAGTGAAGTGAAGAAAAGAAGAAGAAGGAGAAGAAGTAGTGAAGTGATACAGCCAATTACATTTTCAATACCGGACTGAGCGACAAATTTATCATTGTAGTAGAAAAATTTGGCTGTAACAGACTGACAGACAGCCAGACACACGAACGAGTGATAAGGGTTCCGTTTTTTGATTCGGTTGTACGGAACCATAAAAATTAAGAACTTCCATACAAACTTTCATCCCCCATTTTAATCCCTTGAGGGGACGGATTTTCAAAAACCTGTATGCGCTGCTGAATGGGTCGCACACACCTTGTATGTTAGCTTGAATGATATAAGTCACGGATATAGAAAAAATGTATCGACAGATACTTTGCAACACTGAACATCAAGCCTATCAGAAGATACTATGGAGGAATTGTCCTGATCAACGTTTACGTGAATATCAGCTCAGGACAGTCACTTACGGCATGAAAGCAGCTCCATTCTTAGCTATGATGACTTTGAAACAGTTGGCAGCTGATGAAGGCCACAAGTATCAGCACAGCAGGGCAGCACAAGCGTTGCAAGAAGAATTCTATATGGATGACCTTGTAAGTGGAAGCTTCACGTTATCGTCAGCCAAACAACTGCAAGGCGATTTGATCCGGCTCGAAGGACCAAAAAGATGTATGCGCTGCTGAATGGGTCGCACACACCTTGTATGTTAGCTTGAATGATAAGTCACGGATAGCCAAAGATGAGGTTTTATTGAATATATTTAACTACCACGTAACTAATGCTATATGAATGTTGTGTGAATGAGTAGGTACAACTGACTATGAACGCTGATCGTGTACTGTCGCCTTACGCTATAATTTGTGCAAGGCAACGGAAAAGTGCTGATCTATGCAACGCGCGCGTGCCATGTACGATACATGACTCGTACAAAACCCTTCCTCTTATTTTAAATGTGGTAACAATAAACGATTATTATTTGAAACGTCCTTTTTGGTGCTCACTTTCGTTATACAAGGAAGTCTTGTGCACAACGTGAAGCTTCTAGACCTAACGGTTGAAGCTATGCGTGATCAGTTAGTGAATGAATTTAATAAAGATTAGGTACTGGGCCGCGACTCACGAGTTGTAGTAGTAGTAGCCGTAGGTTCGAACCCAGTCAGGTGCTTTACTTTGTGTACATTATTTCATAACCACTGCTCTCAAAACGGTGAAGGAAAACATCTTGAGGAAACCAGTATGTCCTACAACCAAAAATTCGAAGACATGTGACATCACCAACCCGCACTGGGCCCGCATGGTGGATTAACGCCCACTCCCTCTCGAAGAGAGCAGGCCTGTGTCCCAGCAGTGGGAATATTATAATCTGATTATCTATATACTTCGTATATAAAATTCAAAGTCCTGACTGACTGACTGACTGAGACATCAACGCACAGCCTAAACCGCTGGTCCTAGAGACATGAAATTTGGAGGGTGTATTCTTCGTGAAGAGTAGGTATCCACTAAGAAGGGGTTTTTCGAAATTCCACCCCTAAGAGGGTGAAATGGGGAGATTTTGTTTGTATGAAAAATCTTATTCCTTGAGTTAATAAACTTGAAACTTGGCACGAATACTTATCTAAGTAAATTATGAAGTTGGGCATTTTTGTTTTTATAAACTACCCCCTAAAAGGGGATTGGGGGGTTTCAAAGTTTGTATGGAAGAATTTTAGCGCGCGGTCCGATTTAATCGAAACTCAGTATTTATACCTAAAATTGAAAGGAAAGAATAATGTGTATCAGGGTTTTTGAAAATCTACCCCTGACGGCCTGAAAAGGGGTAGTAGATTTTACAGGGGAGAATTTTACAGCGTGGCTTGATTAACTCGAAAATTGGTATAAATAATCTTTGAGTCAAGTTATGAACACGGGATGAGTTGTGATTGAAATGATTTTCCAAAATTCCAAAATTCCTGTGGGGGTGGAAAAGCGGGGATAAAGTTTATATGAAAAATCTTATTCGTAAGGTTAATAATCTTGAAAATTGGCATGAATACTCGCCTAAGTAAGCAATAAAGTTTATCATTATTAGTTTTTCAAAACTACGCCTCAAAGGGGATATAGGGGTGCTAAAGTTTGAGTGGTAGAATTTGAACGCGCGGTCCGATTAACTCGAAACTCAGTGTGTGTACTTTAAGACTAAAAATAAACAATAACACGTATGAGGGTTTTTCGAAAAATTTACCCCTAACGGGGTGAAAAGGGGTAGTTAATTTTACAGAAGAGGATTATAATGCGTGGCTTGATTAACTCGAAAATGGGTATAAATAATCTTTGAGTCAAATTATGGAAACAACCCAATATTTGTTTTTGAATTCTACCCCTGTGGGGTGAAAAGACGGGATACAATTAATATGAAAAACCTTTTTCCTTTGGTTAATAAACTTGATACTTGGCAATATTTGCCTTAGTAATTAATACAGATGGTCACTTTTTAGTTTGAAAAAAACTCCTCACAGAGGATTTAGGGGGTGAAAAAGTTAATAGGTAAGAAAAAAATTTAAACCCCTCCGACGGATTAACTCGAAACTCGGTATTAATACTCTAAACAAAAAATGAAAAGTATATTTTAAGGGTTTTTCAAAAATCGTCTCTTACCGGAGTAGAAAAGGGTAATAAAGTTTAAGGGGTGGATTTTACTGCTTGCTTCCATTAACTCGAAAATGGGTATAAATAATCTTTAAGTCATACAATGGGATCGTACCAAACGCTTTTTTAAAAGCAAAGCCTGTCGTGGTAAAACGGGACGACAAGGTTTATTTAAAAAATCGAATTCATTTGATCTATAAACTTTAAAATTAACCCGAATTAAATAAATAAATGATAAAGATCGTAAACATACATCTTCGATATTTTTAGAGTAAAGTACACGCGGACGAAGCCGCGGGAAGAGTATATTATTATAAATTCTGTCTGTATGTTACATTTTCACACCTAAACCACTGAACGGATTTCGATAAAATTTAGTAAAGAGATAGATAGCATCCTGGGGAAGGACATACTTTTTATCCTGGTAGCACGTTCCCTTGGAATTATTTCCGACATCCACGCGGGCGAAGCCGCGGGCAGAAGCTAGTGTTGTATATAAAAACTATATTCTTACAAATAAATAAATTCTGATTCTATTACGTTGTAAGTACCTAATCTGCTAGCTTACCTTTCGTGAGCGAGTGTGCCTCATACAGATTGTGGTTATTAAAGCCGTTCTACGAGTAGTCTAGGTAGGCGGCTAGGCGCAGTAGTTCACATGATAAAACCCATTACATCACGATTGATTTTAGTGACCGCATCGACACCGCGGACGATAAGTGCTTGTGCAAATATGTTGAGCACACCCGGACAGCCGGACACTAGCCCAGCACCACGTACTAGTACGTACTAGTGCTGTTTAAAACATTATCAAACTAATTACTTACCTCCATTTCTTAAATAAAGTAGGTATAGTCAGCCTCAAAAAGATGTATGTAATACATGGACAAGAAATCATTTGGCTGTCTACAACTCGAGTTTCATAATATCAATGTGTAGCTACAATGTAGTACGTAATGTGTGATAATTATGTGTTGTGGTTACACGTCTAAACTAATACATATAATAAAGAAACAAGATTCGATTTTTATATGTTTGTTTGTTACGCTTTCACGCTAAAACGGTTGAGCCGATGATGGACTTTGGATAAATTTTGGCACATGGGTAGACCTGGAGAAGGACATAGGACATTTTCATCCTGGATCGCAGACAAAGCCGCGGACCACAAACTAGTAGATACAATTATATGAATTATTGTCAATGTTTACATCTTTCTGAGGCTGACTGTACCTTAGAGTTGTCCAGGTTTCGGTTGGCGGATCGTTTCCTGTAAAGTCTGTTCGCTCACCGATATTAAAATGTAACTTCATAATCAGAAAATATTGCGGCGTCGCTTTGCGGCAGGTGCTTCGTGCAGGATGCTTCGTAATGTAGTACAATATGACGACGTAGGTATCGCTATGAAGGATTGTGCAGTCCTTTCACAGTTATTTTACCTCAGATGTTGTATCACTGTCAAAATCAGTGATCTTTGTCGTCATTACAATAAGATTGCTGCTACTGACAAGTCTGTCAAAATCACAGCGGCTTTTATTTTGGTCGCGATAAGGTTGCTGCAGTCCGAGGCAAAACAAGTGCGAGAGGGCGGTAGTGCGGAGCGTGTACTGACTGTTGTTGCGGGTGTCGTTGTCGTGCGCGGAGCTGTCGCGCGTGTCGTTGTCGTCGCCGGGCGGGCGCGTGCACGCGGCGTCCACGCAGGCGGGCCGCTGGCAGCGCTCGCCCGCCCACGCGCTGGGGCAGGCGCACGACACCGCGCCCACCGCCGACACGCTGCACGTGCCCTGCGCACACACGCGCGTCAGCTACAACGAACTTTTGGCATATCTTGTTTTGGCAATACAATTTCTGTGACAACTTCACAAATGTTTACCAACAACGCCCCCCTCTCAATGTCAGTCAGGCGCCAAAAGATTCTTGTAGCACTCTGCAGTTGAATCGGTCGTTTGAGAAACACCGTAAGTCAGACAACTTAAACTTTTCACGAATCACAAAAAATTGCTTGTTAAAGAAGCCCTTGTACAAAAAGTCGGACTATGAGAGTGAGGCAAGAGGGGAGCGTGTCTCCGTCGAGATCTTCCGCTATGGACAAGATACGGTCTCGAGATCTATTTAAAAAAAGTTGTAGCTCGTGGATTATTTCATTTTAAAACTTAATTTTTCCATACAATATTTTTTTTGTACTTATATTCTGGTTTCTAAAAACCGTTTACTTATATTATTTCCCAAACGATCGATTCAATGAGCCGTGTGGTCGGCGATGTTATCATGTTTTGACTAAGATTATGTTTGGACATCAAGAGACTGTGACCTCTGAGTTTGTTTCGGTCTTTATTCTTAGAGTAGTCGGATAGGAAACACCGAACTCGTCTAGTTTTAAAACATAATTTATTTTTGAGGTGTTAAAGCGGTCGCACAAACGTAGAAATAAGATCATGCATCGTTTACCTGGTTGAGGCAGAAGAACCGGCAGATGTCAGCGCGGCAGTGCGCGCCCGTGGCGTCGCGCACGCACACGCCGCCCGCGCCGCACGCCGGGCCCGCCACGCAGCGCTCGCAGCGCGCGCCTGCGGCCGAGGCACGGACTGTTACGATGGCAGTACTTGGCATTTTGTATTGCCATGTTCACAAAATAATACATTAATCACTCTATGGAAACAAACTTTTGAGTGACAAGCGACGATCTGAGGCCGGAGTGGATAACCCGCGGGAGAGCGAACTTCAAACAAACGCGCGATGATATGCACTACTACCAAGCGCGGTGGTACACAACTTAAATGCATTGCCTATACGCGGGGCTACTCTGTGGCAAAGATTACCGAACGGTACACCTTTTCTGGTTCACCAGTATGCTGTATGTGTGCGTACCTGTATAGTCGGGCGGACACTCGCACACCGTGCGGCCGGCGCGCTGGCTGCACGCGGCTCCGTTCTCGCACGCCGCGCGCGCGCACGCGTCCGCCGCGCCCGCCGCCACGCGCTCGCAGCGCGCGCCCGCGTAGCCCGCCTGGCACACGCACTGCAACGGACCGGCAGGAGTCAGGACCATTCAATAGTACCGACGGGATTATAGTTACGAACAACTTGTCTGTCCGATGTCAATTTGGTTTTATAATGGTGTAGCTAGAATTTTAAATTTTTGAATAATAGCGAAACATACTCGATCGATCGTGTCGATTTAAAGATATGAAATAACGATACCGTTAAATTTTTCACCCAAATCGACTTCAAGACTCTTTTCCTTTCACTATACCCTACGTAGCGTCACGTGAGTATCGCGGTACCTTGAGCGGCGGCGGCGCGTCGCTGTCCTGCGGCAGCGCGGCCGTGTCCAGCTCGCAGCGGCCGCGCCGGTGGCAGTGCTGTGCGCAGCGGTAGTGCTGGCAGCGCTCGCCCGCGAACAGCGCCGGGCAGCGGCAGCGCGGGGCCCCGCCCGCGTCCAGCACGCACGCGCCCGCGCCGCACGCCAGCGCGCACGCGCCCGGCGGGGCCCCAGGGGCCGCCTCGGGGCCGCCGGCAGCGCCGCGAGGGATCACGCACTCCCGTTGCTCCTAGGCATACAGATAGTGTCATATAAATCCAGACAGATGACAACCCTAGTCGCAGCTGAGAATCAGTGGGCGATATTTATCATACTACTGTGTTAAGCAACGTTTACAGTTTACACGACCAGTGTAAGAGTGTAAGCGACGCACAACGCGGCCTAATTTAAAGTATTACGATAGTAAATGCCGCAGAAGAATAATGTTTTCTGATATATGTAACGAACACAGTGTGCACGTGGGCAGCGGGCCACGGACACTCACTTGTGCGGCGGCGTCGTCGACGGGCACCAGGCCGTCGGGGCACAGGCAGGCGAAGCCCTCGGGCCGCGCGCTACGCACGCACAGCGCGCTGGCGTGGCAGGCGCGCGCGCACGGGTCGGTGCCGCCCGCCGGGAACATGGCGGCGTGCAGCAGTAGCAGGGCCGTGAGCGGCCGCGCGGGCGCGCGCGCGGCTCGCGGTGGCGGCGCGGGCGCACGCGGCCGCTTGGCCAGGCGCAGCACGCCGCGCGCCGTGCCGCACCACACCCACTCCTCCCACACGGCGGCGCGTGCGCACGTGCGCGCCCACACCACGGCCGCGACGGACGAGTTGCCCACCAGCCGCAGCTCTGTGCGATGAACATCACTTACATACTGACGACACACAGCGATACTTCTAACTGTACTTTTTTTTTTTAATTCATGTCAATTTTTTAGGAAATAGTCGTCCTTAAATATTTGCAACCAGAACTTAGTACTTCTGATCTATACTAATATTATAAAGAGGTAAAATTTGTTTGTTTGTATGTAGGGGGTAATCTCCGGAGTTAATGATTCAATTCTAAAAAGGTTTTCACTAGTAGAAAGCTACATTATGTGTGAGTGCTATAAATTATGTTTACATCATGCAATTTAGCTGAGCTATCACAACTTTTGTCTAGCAAGTCGGAAAGAAATACCTCATAAAACATAATTATATGCATGCGCTGCCTCAACAGTTATAACTAAAAACAATGTATGATAATCTGGTCCGCCTTAAATAGTTCTATAAAAAAGTCGGCGACACCATATTTCTATGTTTTATCTTTTAATATCACTTTTACGTTTTAAAAAAGTATTTTTTTCAAATGCTTGCGTTTGGATGAAAATATAATTTTTTAATTATCCTCCTTATCAAAATGAACCTTTATATTATTTTCATTATTTTTTTTTTTTCATATTATTGGTACGTTTACGATATTATTTATTATGTGACCGATAACTTTTGTATGTGTTTTTCGTCGTTCGAGAGCAATGAATCCGGGTCACTTGAAGAATCCTAAAAATCTCGGAAACTAAAAATGCTAGGTTAATGCAATAAATTGTATTTAATAGACAATGTAATACTCCTTAAATGAAGTTATTAAAACTTCTTAGTTATTGTAAAGTTATATCATAAAAAAATCAAATTTGAAAAAGGGCCACTTTCGAAGATGGAACTACGAAATTACAGCATTTGGTTTTGCTTTTGTTTGTAATCTGTCATTTATGTGGGTACATAAACCATGTTGATAGTGCTCTATATTCATTATTCAAGCTGAAATTATGTCGCTTACGCCTGAAGAATGCACCAGAATACTTACAATGCTGGAAACCGGCCGGAGTCAGCGCGATACAGCCAGGACTGTCGGTGTGTCGCTGTCAACAGTACAAAGAGTTCTCCGACGTTACGAAGAAACTGGTTCTAACCTACGCAGACCAGGAACGGGCAGAACCAGGTGTACCACAGCACGAGAAGACCGATACTTGGTGAACACCATGCTTCGAAATCGCTTTCTCACAGGAACTGAACTCACAAATCAGTTTCGACGCCTCGGAGGAAGTAACCCAAGTGCATGGACAGTAAGACGTCGGCTTGCTGAATCTAACTTAAAACCCCTTAGACCTGCAAACGGCCCTAAACTGGAGCGTGGGCATCGTATTTCAAGACTAAGATATGCCCAGAGCCACGTAAATTGGAGTATTGAAGATTGGTCAAAAGTTATGTTCTCCGACGAATCAAAATTTATGCTCTACAAGCACGATGGAAGACACAGAGTGTATCGAAGACCAGGGGAAAGATTCAAGCAAGCATGCATCGAAGAAAAAGTAGCCTACGGTGGTGGGTCTGTACTTGTGTGGGCCGGAATTTCTTCTGAAAGTCGCACAGAGCTGGTGATCATAGAAAACGGCTCTTTAACTAGCGTAAGATATGTGGAAGAAATCCTCAATGATCACGTTGGTCCATTTATGGTCAATTTAGGTGAGGATGCTATATTTATGCATGACAATGCCCGACCTCATACAGGCAGGATTGTGAATGACTACCTTCAAGAGATGAACATTACTCGTATGGAGTGGCCAGCGCGCAACCCGGATATCAACCCGATCGAGCATGCTTGGGACGAGCTAGGCAGATGCGTAAAACAACGAAACCCTCCCCCAATCACGCTTCGTGAGCTCAAAATTGCTCTCACAGAGGAATGGGAGAATATTCCCCAAAATCGTATAAGGAACTTGGTGTACAGCATGCCAAACCGCGTAAACGCAGTAATGGAAGCACGAGGAGGCAATACGAAGTATTAAAATTTCCTATTTTTGTTTTAAGGAGAGATCAGCAGTTTTTTTCTTTATGTAATTTTGTGTTAATAAAATGTATGGTGACTCATATTTTTTTTACTTTCATTTAAGGAGTATTACATTGTCTATTAAATACAATTTATTGCATTAACCTATCATTTTTAGTTTCCGAGATTTTTAACATTCTTTAAGTGACCCGGATTCATTGCTCTCGAGTGTATTTTAGGTATTAATAAATAAATACATAAACAAACTTACCTAAGTTCTTTTTTTTGTTTTGATAGATATATTTGGAGCCGACTTATAACGTACTCCAATAATGATTGTCTATGATTTGAATTAGCATCTTAGATGACGTACCTCCGTCGACGTATTCCGTGGGCGCGCGGGGCGCTCCGTCCGGGCGCTGCGCGAACGTGGCGTGCGTGACGCGCTGCGAGCCGTCCAGCGCCACGGACTCCAGCGTGTCGTAGTAGCCGTCCACGAAGTACAGCCGCGCCGCCGCCGCGTCCAGCGCCAGCGCCAGCACGCGCCGCACGCGCCGCCGCACCAGCCAGCGCAGCCCCGCGCCGTCCGCGCCCGCCGCGCGCACGCCCGGGGCCGCGCCGCGCTCGGCCCAGAACAGCGTGCGCGACGCGTTGTGCAGCACCAGGTCGTCGGGCTCGGCCGCGTCGCGCCGGTACAGCGTGGCGCGACGCCGCCCGTCCAGCGTCGCCACGCGCACGACGCCCGCGCCGCCCGCGCATGCGCTCCAGTACACGCGCCCCGCCACGGCGTCCAGCGCCACGCCGCGCACCGCACCCGGGGAACTTATCTGTGCCGGACAACGAGACGGTCACGACGCATGTCACTTACCATAGCGTCGCTTCAATACTCAGCTGGGTATACTTTTTGAATACGAGCCTAGCGCAGCTTCCCCGAACTGAAGTAACCTTGCAATAATACTGCTACACTCGGTAGCGGTAGAGCCCGACGTCAGTACGGTAGCTGTGAGTCCTTACGATAACTTCCTGGTCGGCGGTGAGGCCCGGCGCGGGCGCGGGCGCGGCGCGGCGGCTGCGCGCGGGCCGCATGAGCGCCGAGATGTTGGCGCGCAGCACGCGGCCGCGCGCGTCGCCCCACAGCAGCCACCACGTGTCGGCCACGCGCGCGCCCGCCACGCACGTGACGGCGGGCGCGGCCTGCGGGCCCTCCGGCGCGGCCTGCGGGCCCTCCGGCGCGGCCTGCGGGCCCTCCGGCGCGGCCTGCGGGCGCTCCAGCGCGGCCTGCGAGTGCGCCTTGTGCGCCTCCCACACGTGCAGCGCGCCACCCGACGCGATCACTACCAGCGGCTTGTCCCCTGACACACACACATTTCATCACCCTACACCTCTTCTACCTAGCTAGAAAATTTGCAAAAGAACATAACTATTCTCACTGTTGGAACTCAGCTGGTAGAGTTTTCCTGCGAAAAAGTGAACCAGAAAAGCCAATAATATGGTACGAAACTTTTGTTGCGACCCAAGAAGGTTTCAATATTGTAACTCATTGGCTTGCTCTCAACACACTGACCTTAAATGCCACCAAAACTAAATACATAGAGTTCACAATACATAATTTAGCAGCGCATACAAATAATTTCAATATGTATGCACACACATGTAATCCCCTAACTACAAACTATACCATGTGCCCAATGATAACTAAAACAGAATCAATAAAATACTTAGGCATAATAATCGATAAAAACCTATCTTTCAAACATCACATTTCACATCTGGTCCAGAAAACAAGAAAATTCATTCATATATTTAAAAATCTCAGGCACGTAGCGAATTGGAAACTGGTTAAAACTGTGTACGAATCCCTTTGCCAATCAATCTTATCGTATGGTATTACCACATGGGGCGGCTCGTATAAAACGAATATCCTAAACGTTGAAAGAGCTCAACGTCTTCTCCTAAAAGTGGCTCTCTTCAAACCACGTTTATACGCTACAACTACACTATATAACGAAGCAAATGTTTTAACAGTCAGACAGCTTTATATACTATTAACAGTTATAAAAAACCATTACTCTATACACGTTTCTACAGCTAAGCAGAAGGTTAATACTAGGCGATTTTATGGTCTAATCAAAACTAGCTCCCATTATACAGGGTGGCAGGGACATCGACGCGCAAACTTAAACGATGAATTCAGCACATGATTCTAGACCATAGAAATTATTCGTCGGTTATCAGCCCAAAAAGTCAGTATTATCACAAGAATATGTCTTTAAATCAATGACGTTTATAGTTTATATATCATTACTATAAATTTTTTGTTGTAACACAGTATACTTGTGGTTTTAGGAAGTCTGTGAAACAAATCCGGTAAAAACATCTTTTGCCCAGAATTTCTTCAATTTCAGAGCAAGCAGATTATATAATAAAATTTAAAAAAATTCTTGCAATTGTTAATTTGTCTAAGATAGAATGTAAAAAGAAGCTTACACAGTGGCTTTAAGAACTTGATTATAAAGAAACTGAAAAACTGCTCACAATCTTATCCTAGTCTAGCGTTTTCTTAAAATACATACAGCCATCCCTTCACGAACACATTCGTATACACATCCACCTTTATACGCACACGCAACTACACCATCTTACTCTCACACACACACACACACACAACAGCACACCACATCACCACACACATGACACTTTCCACTCACACTTCGCACGCTAACAAACACACACACGCATTTTTATTTTTCCTTTTGATTTATTAGTACCTTTTCCTTTTGTTATTATTGTTTTCTTTTTTTTGTCACATGTCTTACGTGCAATTATTTGTATAAATTCCAGTCTCGGCGAGGGGGGCCAGGAGTCCATCGCACAGGGTATCCTAGTTTGGATTCCTGACTCCCACAAGTCCTAGTACCTACAATATTTTTGTAACACCTCTATTTTACTGTAATTGTACTTTGTGGGATAAATAAATACATTATAATTCATTATTTGTTCTCGACTCGTCGGGAGCTCGGAGACTTTCATTTATAATATGTGATGATAGATTACGAATACAATTTGACTTTTATAATCACAAGTAAACATGACGACGACAGCGAACATAGGAGACAAACAAGAAGCTCCAGAACACAACACAGGTAGATAAGGGCGTGCACTCACCCGCCGCCTCGCACGTCAGCGTGCCGTCCGGGAGCTGGCGCTGCTTGAAGCCCGCCACGCACCTGGCGCACACATCAACATTAGTGACGGACAACGGTTCAACTGTAGGCGAACTGTGCCGAGTGCTGCACAGAGCGGTGACTTCAAATTCAAAATATGTTATTACAGAAATATTTTGGGCACTTAAGAAATGTCAAGAAGCTAGGTGCGATGGACTTATAATATAAACAAAATAAAAGTAACATTTTAAATTCGGTAGAATTATAATGAAACGAATAATGTTCCAGGTATTGTTCATCCCTGCTTCTTTTAGGTTTTTAGCATTGACACTGTAATTTTAAATTGGAGTTAAATAATATAAAAAAATGAAAGCCACATAATTTCATAAGATAAATTGTACTTTTGTTACAAAGTGTGCATTAAAAATAACCTTTTTTAACTTCTTTCTAATGCTATTGTAAATGGAGTATAGTGGACTCACTTGCAGGTGTGGTTGAGGTGTTTGGGCAGGCACAGCTGCGAGCAGGTGTCCCAGCGACACGCGCGCGCGCCGCCTGCACGCACACACACGTTACACACCGAAAATTACTTAAGCGGTAAAAAAAAAAAAACAACCGTCGCTTATGCACACACAGAAGATCTACTTGTTGTCTGCAAATAGAACCGCTAACATAATATTTTACTTTTATTTACCTAAGTTTTAATTTAGTTTTTTACTTTATACTCATTGTTAATTTATTACAGCACGTTCTAGCCTGAAGCACAGGTTCAGGCTAGACAGCTGTGCTCTGTTTTAATTGTTAAGGTATTTGTTGTAAAATTGCTCCTTTGTAAAATAAAATATTATTATTACCTGCATCGCACGAGGAGTTGGCGGGCACGCAGCGCCCGTCGTCGCACATGCTCTCGTCACGCGCGCACGCGGACTCCTCGCCCAGCCAGCGCCGCCGGTCACCTGCACACACACACACACCAGTCAGCACACGCGGCCTGTGCACAGCACGCGGCGCAGCGGAACACAGGGTACGTACAGAAGGCGGGGTTCTCGTCGCCGTCGCAGTCCACCACGCCGTCGCACAGCAGGTTGGGAGGCAGGCACGTGTCGTCGTTACACCTGCACACAGAACACCACGTCAGTCGCGGCCGACAGCAGGCGAGCGAGCGACAGGTCGCGCGCGTACCGGAACATGGGCGGCGGGCACACGCGGCGCTTGCACATCGCGGGATCCTCGTCGCGCGCGTCCGCGCAGTCGCGCCGCGCGTCGCAGCGCCACGCGGCCGGCACGCAGCCCGCCGCGCCGCCGCAGTCCAGCTGCGCGCCGCACCGCGCCGTGCCGTTGCCGCCCGGCGCGTCGCACGCCGCCTCGTCCGAGCCGTCGGCGCAGTCCTCCGAGCCGTCGCACCACCAGTCGGCGCGCACGCAGGCCGCGCCGCCCGCGCAGGCGCGCGCGCCGGGCCCGCAGTGCGGCGCGCAGCCCGCCTCGTCGCTGGCGTCGCTGCAGTCGTGCGCGCCGTCGCAGCGCAGTGCGACGCGCACGCACTCCCCGGAGCCGCAGCGCCACTCGGACTCGGAGCAGTCGCGCGGCTCGCACGCCAGCTCGTCGGCGCCGTCGCCGCAGTCGTCGTCCAGGTCGCAGCGCCAGCGGCCCGGCACGCAGCGCCCGTCGGGGCAGCGGAAGTACGTGGGGTCGCAGGGCGGCGGGGCGCGGCCCGGGCCGCACGCCGCCTCGTCCTCGCGCGCGGGGCAGTCGGGCTCGGCGTCGCACAGCCACTCGCGCGGCACGCAGCGGCCCGAGCCGCAGCGGAACTCTCCCGGGCCGCACGTGCGCGTTGCGCACATGGCGCCCTCGTCCGAGCCGTCGCCGCAGTCCGAGTCCGCGTCGCACACCCACACCAGCGGCACGCACGCGCCGTTCGCGCAAGTGAACTGCACAAAATGTCGCACGTCAGCACGTCAGTAGTACACGAGTGGTAGTACAGTACTGGGGTTTCCCACATTATCTAGTCTTGAGTAATAATAACGAATCCGACCAGTAAAATCCTACTCTATACACTTTGCCAAGTCTGTGTACTCACGTGGTGCGGCGGGCAGGTGCGCGGCGGGCAGTCGTCCTCGTCGTCGGCGTCGTGGCAGTCGCGCCGCCCGTCGCAGCGCGCGCCGGCCGGCACGCAGCGCGCCGACACCTGCGCCGACGAGTTGCCGCGGCACTTCCACTGCGACGACAGGCACGTGAACTGCAGGAGAACACAACGGTCAGCGACACCGGTGGCGCTCGCGACAGCGGGGCAGCGGTCACGAGTCATCACGTCACCTTGTCACAGTCGCGCTCGTCGGAGCCGTCCCCGCAGTGCGGCGTGCCGTCGCAGATGTGCGACGGGTGCACGCAGCGGCCGTTGTCGCACTGGAACTGTCCCGGCGAGCAGCGGAAGGGCGGGCACGTGTCGGGCTCGTCGGACGCGTCGCCGCAGTCGTCCTGCGTGTCGCAGCGCCACCAGAACGGGATGCACTTGAGCGCGGACGCGCACACGAAGTGCGCCGACGTGCAGTTGGGCGTGCACGAGCGGCCGTCGGGGCCCAGCAGCCAGTGCTCGGGGCAGGCGCAGCGCGCGCCCGCGGGCCCGCCCGACGCCGCCGGCGTCAGCAGGCACAGCCCGGAGCAGTTCAGCGCCGCGCACTTTGCCGACAGCTCTGCCAGACAACCCACACACTCAAAATCATTCATCGACTCAATGTATACAATTGCTATGTATCTGATTTACATATGTGCTATGCAATTATACTAATAGTAATAATAATACTAGGAGATTGAATTTATATAATGCAAAAAAAGTAATTTTAAAATCTTCAGCAGCTCCAATAGTATGTAGGTAGGGTAGGCGTGTGTAAAGTATTTTCAAATGCTTATCAATTTATTTATGCGTCCTGTGGAGCAGGACCAGCGTTTAGCCAAGCATCTTTGTCAGCGATGTAATCCCCCAACTTATAATATGCTTGGCTGCATAGTGTGCGTTTTATGTAAGATTCGAATTTCGTTCCATTGAGTTGAAAAGTGGGGAGGTATTTTATTGTAACATTTTAAACCGTACCCCATGAAGGAAGAGTCTACTTTAGCCAGTCTGAAGCCTGGTTGAACTAATTGCTCCCTATTTCTAGTTCTATATGTGTGTTACTGTCACCTCTTTTACTGAAAAGATTAAAATTTTTCTTTAAGTACTTACATGATGTTTTCATAGATATACTGACAAGGTACCGTCATGATATTAATATCTTTAAACAGTTCCCTTAGAGAATCGCGCCTGCGGAGGCCAAATATTGCTCTGATGGCTGTTTTCTGCAGAATAAAAATAGACTCGATATCTGCAGCCCGTCCCCATAGTAAAATACCGTAAGATATGATACTATGAAAGTAACTGAAATAGACTAGCCTCGCCGTATCTACATTAGTAAATTGACGGATTGTTCTTACAGCATATGCTGCTGAACTTGGCCATCCTGCAAGAACAAAGGACCCATAGAGTGTTTGTAATATTATATTAAAAGAACTTATTATCTAGTGTTAATACCGATCCCCTCCACACAAACTGATTTACAATTGGAAAGCTGAAATTGGCTCTAACACATTGCTGCCCCACCTTACCAAGCTATTTAACACAATAGTCAATGTGCCATTCAAACATAGTCCTTCTGCACAAAAAAGGTGACAAAAGTAATATCGGCAATTACCGACAAAAAGTGTAACATCTCATATTTATAAGAGTTTTATTAAAGTAATACACATCGTATACACGAGAAACTGGATCAACATCAGCCACCAGAACAAGCCGCATTTCGCCCAAGTTTCTCAACAACCGATTACCTTCAAACACTAAACCAGACACTAGAAAAATACACCGAATTCAATAAACCATTATATCTAGCATCTATTATATCTAGTATTAAACATTCCGAAATATTCATATCCCTAGAACTGCAAGAACTTGAAAAACCATACATTGACCTCTTAAAAAACATTTACATCAATAGCACCGCAAACATAAAACTAAATTCTGTTGGTTGCCTCATTGAAGACCAAAGGCATTGACGTCGGCAAGAAGAGGCTGGCAAACCTCCGATTTGCCGACGATATCGTCCTTTTTGCCCCCACAGCTCTAGAACTCCAGACCATGCTCCATGACCTGAGCACGGCTAGCTTCAGGGTGGGACTTGCGATGAATCGGTCAAAAACCCGAGTAATGGCCAACAGCACTAAGCGTAGGGTCGAGGTTGATGGGCAGGATATAATTTATGTCGATGAGTATAATATCTACTTGGGTCAGTTAGTTTCTTTCGAAAACAGACAGGAGAGGGAAATCGATCGCCGAATTAAGAACGCCTGGAAAGCTACTGGTCCATGAAGACGCTAATGAAGGGTGATTTACCGATCTCCCTGAAGCGCAAACTTATCGACATGTGTATCCTGTCCTGCCCGTCTTAACCTACGGTGCTCAGACCTGGTCGCTCACCGAGTCACAAAAGTTCCGCCTTGGAGTTTGCTAAAGAGCGATGGAACCCAGCATTCTGGGTGTTAAAAGACAGGGCAGAATTCGGAACACCACGCTGCGTTCCAAACCAGGCATAATGGATGTAGGAAAGAAGGCTGTCAGGCTCAAATGGGATTGGGCGGGTCACATCAGCCGTATGCACGATGACCGCCGGGCCTCCACACAATGGGTGCCTGAAGATGGACGGCGCTGCCGAGGGAGGCCCAGAAAGAGATGGCGAGACGATCTGGACGCGTACCGCGAGGGCTGGTTCGATGTGACGCGGGAAAAGAGTTCCTGGAAGGATTTGGGGGAGGCCTTTGCCCAGCAGTGGGACAGTATGGGCTAATAAAAAAAAATATAATAAAATGGGTTTTAAACGTAATTTTAAGTAAAATTTTATTACCTTGGTCGCATATAAGTTGCTAGATTGGTAGAATTACCGCTAATTTGAGTGTGCAGTACTGACCGGGCTGCGGCGGCTGGCGCGCGGGATGGTACACGCGCAGGTCCATGGGCTTGTGGATGGTGTGCAGCAGCGTGCGGCACTCGTACGCGCCACCACTGCTGGCGCTGTGGTTGGCCGCGCCGCCACTGCTGGTGCTGTGGTTGGCCGCGCCGCCGTGGCTGGCGCTACGGTTGGCCGCGCCACCGTGGCTGGCGCTACGGTTGGCCGCGCCGCCCAGCAGGCGCGGCCGTCGCCGGCATGACTCCACGGCGCGCGTCTCCCAGTCCGACCAGTACACGCGCCCGTCCCACACCGCCAGCGCGAACACGTGGTGCAGGCGCAGCCACGGCATGCGCTCTGTGACACAGGTGTCAGTAACGGCTCAAAATAAAATAATAAAGAAAAGAAAGAAAGAAAAAAAAATATTTGGACACAGTTCGTGAAACACAAAATACAAAATTAATAAAATAACAAATAATGTTTCAGACAACAATAGTGTGTGTCTCACGGCTGCGCCAAAAAGGTTCATTTCAGCATTAATGCCAGCGAGATGCTGTCAGACGCTGGTTTTCTAATGAACCCTTAGGGAAAAGTGACGGGGAGTAATAAAATCGTACATTTACATTGAATACCTTGACAATTAAAAATAGCGCACGGTTGCTAATTTGCTTGAACTAGGTTGAACCTGTAAAATGCTTTGAATGTTCAATTTCTTAGTCAAGGTCAAGGACCGAAAATTTGTAACTTATATTTAACGGAAGTTTAACGAAAGAAAAAATTTTTAAATTGTATTTAATATGTGTATAGCAACACATTTCCAATGTTTACTGTTGTAAGATCAAAGGTCAACCCCCCAAAATAAAAAGGGCAAATTACACAACCCACACTCAGTCTATTTCAAGACTTAGGCCCACTTGCACCACAAATACTGAATGCTTTCAACGCTAAGCGTATTTTAAACATAATTCTGCCTGTCGTCTTCAATAGGTATCCCAGGTCAAAGACATAACCAAGGTCAGACACCGAAAGGCACACGTGTACTGCGCGGCACGTGCACGGGCTGGCGGGCTCACCTCTAGAGAAGAGTACGCGCACATTGTTGCCGTCCAGATCGGCAACGGCGATGTAGTCCTCGCGCGCGTCGGCCCAGTACAGCTCCTGCGAGGCGGGCAGCACGGTGAGCGCGTTGGGCCAGTACAGCCCCGCGCGCACCAGCACGCGCCGCGCCGAGCCGTCCATGCCGGCGCGCCCGATGTGCGGCGTCGTGCCCCAGTCCGACCAGTACAGCGTACTACGAAATATTGTACAACATTTAAACCAATACCTATTGAATTTCATGCCAATTCTTCTCCGTATGAAACTCCCTTTTGGAAGGGACAAAATTTATTTCTTTCTTTCATATAAATGATTATCTTTGAAAAAACTTGCTATTCTCGCATTCTCTAAAATCATGGAAATGGGATCCATGACGGAATGAAGAATGGCCAAATTGGCCAATCTCCTAACCTACTTGCACTAGAAAAATCGTATTTATTTATAAATGATTTGACTTTGAAAAAACTTGCTATTCTCGCATAAATAAAATCGCGTAAAATCATGGAAATAGGATCCATGACGGAATGAAGAAACGGGAAAAGGTTTTTGCTATTTGTGACTTTTTGAGTACTCCAACGATGGTTGGTCCCATAGAAGTTTTTGATCAGTATTAGAAACAGGATCGATTGGCATGAAAAAATGTTTTTGTGTAAAATGGCTATTTCATCGCGAACTGTAATTTTTTTTGAAAATCTGGGAATGGAGATCATAAAAAATTATGGATAGTCTACTAAGAACTTTTTCGTGTAGCTGCAACGGATAAGGTACTTCCCCTTACTGCCCCAATGAAAGTTTCCACCCTGTATATGAGGAACTGGTTGTAATGTTCACTCATCCTGCATAGAAAAGCTACCTGTCAGATCATGAAACCAGCGTAACAGTGAATTTAATTTAGAGATGCGCAAGCCCCGTCAGCTCAGATGTAGAAATAGCTCGCTAGCTACATTTTTTGCTAATATTCCCCTTAAAACTACTGAGGCTTTAAATTCCTCACCCGCGTTTTCAGCTGCTAAATGTAAAGGCATGCCCTTTGATGTTTAGGCTTCAAATACAGACCCCCAGGCTGTTGCAAAAGCTTTTAAAGATCTTAAGATTAAATCAACAGAAGATCTCGGGGGAATGTCTGTAGATCTATCATCGAAATCATTGCGCCGTTTTTAGCTTTCATATTTAACATCAGTGTTGACCAAAGACTATTTCCGGATCTCATGAGACACAGTAAAGTAGTTCCTTTGTTCAAATCCGGCGATAGTAAATAACCCAACAATTATAGACCTGTGTCAATTCTGCCAGTTCCCAGTAAGGTGTTTGTAAAGTTATTGCTCAATCAAATGTTACGACACTTTAATAAAAATTCCATCTTTCATGAACACCCGTACGGTTCCACCAAAGGGCGTTGTACCACTGACGTGTCACCTTAATAAAGAACATTTTTAACGGCTGGGAAGAAGCACAAGATACCATTGGAGTGTATTGCGACCTCTCTAAGGCGTTCGATTGCGTGAACCCTGAGACACTTCTGCTGAAACTAGAGCATTATGGGATTAGGAACACAAGTTCAAGTAAACGGCATACACTCATTAGGGTCTGAAATGGCAATGGACGTTCCTCAAGGTTCGATATTGGGGTCATTCCTTCAGAATCAACCTAAGATGTTGTTATTTGCAGAAGACACATCAATGATCTTTAAAATAGACAGACTGTCACAAAATCTTGACGACATGAATAACTGTATTCTTCAGATCCAAGATTGGTTTACGGTAAATATGTAATTTGGTACTAAATGAAAAAGAGCCCTAGAAATTAACTTGCAACTTTACATAGCCACCATCTTCCGTGAACCGACCTCCGTCGCAGCAGTAATGAACGAGAGCTCACCCTTGCGCCGGATGCAGCGCCAGCGCGCGCGGCTCGCTGAGCTGGCCGCGCAGCAGCACGCGGCGGTGCGAGCCGTCGGCGCGCGACACCTCGATGGTGTCGGTGCCCTTGTCGCACCAGTACAGGTTGCCGCCCACCCAGTCCACGGCCAGCCCGTCCGGGTTCTGCAGCGTGGCGCCGTGCAGCGTGCGCGCCGCGCCGCCCGCGCCGCACGCGCGCCGGATGGCCGAGCCCAGGCGCGTCACGTCGCTCCAGTACAGGCAGCCCGCCGCCCACTGCAGGTCCAGCGCCACGGCGTTGGTGAGGTCGTGCACCAGCAGCGCGCCCGCGCCCGCGCCGTCCAGCGGCACGCGCCGGATGTAGTAGCGGTTGGTGAAGATGAGGCTCGCGCGCACGGCTGCACACACAGGCGAGTTAGGCACAGACCGCCGCACACACACACACGCTCGTATAGTACACTCACGTGAGTCGGGCGTGCACGTCGCGCCGTCGGACATCAGCTTGTATCCCTCCGCGCACGAGCACACGTAGCTGCCTATCGTGTTCCTGAAGGCGCAATATTAAATGATAAATGATAAATGATTTTATTTTGTAAGTAGGTTTGTACAAACACTTTTACACGTCAATCATATTTTAAAACTAGATGAGGTCGGCGTTTCCTATCTGACTACTCTGAGAAGAAAGGCCGAAACAAACTCAGAGGTCACAGTCTCTTTTAAAGTCCAGACATAATCTTGGTCAGATCATATGAAGACCATGCAGGTCGATGTCTGAGATGGTCTTTTGAGGAAAGAACCACACAGATTGAGAGGACCTGTCCAGTCAGTGCACGCATTTGTCAGAAATCAGTGCAGCTCAACTCAAAACTTAAGGAGCTCGACGATTCGACGAACAATACCAAAGAAAGGACATTTGGGTAGGCCGCATTAATTACTCAAACTGCCAGACCATGACAAAACTAAGAGAACAGAGAGAAAAATAAAATATAATAAAATAAAGTGACCCACATAGTCTTCACATTCACAATAATTAAAATAATAGAATACTTTACAAAGTAAGCAAATGTCACAGTACTTATATATAGAATTACAGTCAAGTTTGGCTGATTTCAGTCAAAAATTAGTAAATTCGAAAGAAAAATGACTTAAACAATCGTTAACGTAAGTAAACAAAAATGGAATTCGTATTTTTTGGTAAGCATTTTAATATTTGCTCAATAAACCATTTGAAAAAAAAAAGGAATCCCATCCTTGGCGTTCGTATCAATTGATCACAGCACGCTCGTTCAGCGAGCCGCGGCGCGGTACTCACTCGCAGGCGTGGTCGCAGGGCTCGTCCTCTGCGCACTCGTCCACGTCAGCGCAGGAGCGCGCGTCGTGCGCACGCCGCCAGCCCGCGCGGCACCAGCACGCGCGGCCCACGGGCAGGTCGGAGCAGTTGTGTGCGCAGCCGCCGTTACCCGCCGCGCACTCGTCCACATCTGCACACACTGAACATGTACTGCGCGCCCGGCGGCCGCAGCGGGCGCGGCAGGCGGTACTCACTGCAGTGGCTCTCGTCCGAGTAGTCGCCGCAGTCGTCGCCGCCGTCGCACAGCGCGGCGTGCGGCACACACGCGGCGTTGCGGCACGACCACTCGCCGCGCGCGCATGCGCCGCGCGCTCCGCCCGACAGCGCCGAGCCGCCGAAAGCACGCTCGAACGACGCTGTCACACAACACACGAACAGTCACACCACAGAGTTACACAGCTAGCACACATGCAGATAGATAAATATTTATTTAGTGTAAATGTAACAACACCCACAAATTGTGCAATGTTATTTGTATCATATAACCTGTCAGAATACACAAAATAACATTGCACACTTTGCTGAGGCGATAAAAAATTTGTTCTTCCTTGACCTTTTCCTTTTTGAACCTAATTCCTAGAACGTCATAATTATATTTTCCCTAAATAAAATTCTCCTCTTTCTCTTTTTCTCTCTTTCTTTCTCCCTTTTGGGATCTCCCATTTTTCTTGACGGATTGCCAGAAGCCATTTCCTCCCGTAAACAGCTTCTCCTCAATGCTCGGGAACGTCTCATGGATCTTGATCTTGGAGGAACGGCAAGTGCCTAATTTGGGAGGCAACTTGCGTCAGCACTGTTGCTGCCAGCCACCTTGGTCGCACCGTCCACTCTCCGTCAGCAGCAGCGGAAGACGCCGCTGAGAGGAAGAGGGTGAAGTACGCACCGTTTTCATTTGTGTCAACCGGTGGACCGCTTTCATTTGTGCCCATTGCCGTGGAGACCATGGGTGCTTGGGGCACTGAGGCCAGGAAGCTCATTAGTGAGATAGGGCACAAGCTCCGTGACAAACGGGTGACTCTCGCTCCGGTTCGTTCTTGGTGCAAAGGTTAGCCATGGCCATCCAACGTGACAATGCAGGAAGCGTTTTGGGCACCTTTGCGCCGGGAACAGTTAGGGGCGGGTTATTTGACTAGGCTGACGTGTTGTTATTTTATATAGACCTATTAGAATCTATTTTTAATAAAATTTAGACACATTGTTTTAAATTACTGAAACTGTAGACTATTGATCAATCGTACAGCACATGAGCGGGTCCTCGTCGCTGCCGGCGCCGCCGCCACCGTCGTCCAGGCAGTGGTCGCGCCCGTCGCACAGCAGCGCACGCGCAACGCAGCGCCCGCCGCACTGCAGCGCGCCCACCTCGCCGCACAGCGCGCCCCCCGCGCCCTCGCCCCCACCCTCGCCCCCGGCCGCGCCCCCGGCCGCGCCCCCGGCGCAGCCCGCCGGCTCGTCCGAGCCGTCCGCGCAGTCCGCGTCGCCGTCGCAGTACAGGCTCTGCGGAAGTACTACTTATTACACCGGGATGATCACACAGACACAGCTGCGAGCTCCCAGCTCGTCACAACTACAGGGAGGAGCCATGCGGTGTGTGGCACGTACCGGGTGCAGACACAGCTGCGTGTCGGCGCAGCGCGCGGCTCCGGGCGGGCAGGCGCAGCCCAGCTCGTCCTCGGCGCGTCACAACTACAGGGAGGAGCCATGCGGTGTGTGGCACGTACCGGGTGCAGACACAGCTGCGTGTCGGCGCAGCGCGCGGCTCCGGGCGGGCAGGCGCAGCCCAGCTCGTCCTCGGCGCGTCACAACTACAGGGAGGAGCCATGCGGTGTGTGGCACGTACCGGGTGCAGACACAGCTGCGTGTCGGCGCAGCGCGCGGCTCCGGGCGGGCAGGCGCAGCCCAGCTCGTCCTCGGCGCGTCACAACTACAGGGAGGAGCCATGCGGTGTGTGGCACGTACCGGGTGCAGACACAGCTGCGTGTCGGCGCAGCGCGCGGCTCCGGGCGGGCAGGCGCAGCCCAGCTCGTCCTCGGCGCGTCACAACTACAGGGAGGAGCCATGCGGTGTGTGGCACGTACCGGGTGCAGACACAGCTGCGTGTCGGCGCAGCGCGCGGCTCCGGGCGGGCAGGCGCAGCCCAGCTCGTCCTCGGCGCGTCACAACTACAGGGAGGAGCCATGCGGTGTGTGGCACGTACCGGGTGCAGACACAGCTGCGTGTCGGCGCAGCGCGCGGCTCCGGGCGGGCAGGCGCAGCCCAGCTCGTCCTCGGCGCGTCACAACTACAGGGAGGAGCCATGCGGTGTGTGGCACGTACCGGGTGCAGACACAGCTGCGTGTCGGCGCAGCGCGCGGCTCCGGGCGGGCAGGCGCAGCCCAGCTCGTCCTCGGCGCGTCACAACTACAGGGAGGAGCCATGCGGTGTGTGGCACGTACCGGGTGCAGACACAGCTGCGTGTCGGCGCAGCGCGCGGCTCCGGGCGGGCAGGCGCAGCCCAGCTCGTCCTCGGCGCGTCACAACTACAGGGAGGAGCCATGCGGTGTGTGGCACGTACCGGGTGCAGACACAGCTGCGTGTCGGCGCAGCGCGCGGCTCCGGGCGGGCAGGCGCAGCCCAGCTCGTCCTCGGCGCGTCACAACTACAGGGAGGAGCCATGCGGTGTGTGGCACGTACCGGGTGCAGACACAGCTGCGTGTCGGCGCAGCGCGCGGCTCCGGGCGGGCAGGCGCAGCCCAGCTCGTCCTCGGCGCGTCACAACTACAGGGAGGAGCCATGCGGTGTGTGGCACGTACCGGGTGCAGACACAGCTGCGTGTCGGCGCAGCGCGCGGCTCCGGGCGGGCAGGCGCAGCCCAGCTCGTCCTCGGCGCGTCACAACTACAGGGAGGAGCCATGCGGTGTGTGGCACGTACCGGGTGCAGACACAGCTGCGTGTCGGCGCAGCGCGCGGCTCCGGGCGGGCAGGCGCAGCCCAGCTCGTCCTCGGCGCGTCACAACTACAGGGAGGAGCCATGCGGTGTGTGGCACGTACCGGGTGCAGACACAGCTGCGTGTCGGCGCAGCGCGCGGCTCCGGGCGGGCAGGCGCAGCCCAGCTCGTCCTCGGCGCGTCACAACTACAGGGAGGAGCCATGCGGTGTGTGGCACGTACCGGGTGCAGACACAGCTGCGTGTCGGCGCAGCGCGCGGCTCCGGGCGGGCAGGCGCAGCCCAGCTCGTCCTCGGCGCGTCACAACTACAGGGAGGAGCCATGCGGTGTGTGGCACGTACCGGGTGCAGACACAGCTGCGTGTCGGCGCAGCGCGCGGCTCCGGGCGGGCAGGCGCAGCCCAGCTCGTCCTCGGCGCGTCACAACTACAGGGAGGAGCCATGCGGTGTGTGGCACGTACCGGGTGCAGACACAGCTGCGTGTCGGCGCAGCGCGCGGCTCCGGGCGGGCAGGCGCAGCCCAGCTCGTCCTCGGCGCGTCACAACTACAGGGAGGAGCCATGCGGTGTGTGGCACGTACCGGGTGCAGACACAGCTGCGTGTCGGCGCAGCGCGCGGCTCCGGGCGGGCAGGCGCAGCCCAGCTCGTCCTCGGCGCGTCACAACTACAGGGAGGAGCCATGCGGTGTGTGGCACGTACCGGGTGCAGACACAGCTGCGTGTCGGCGCAGCGCGCGGCTCCGGGCGGGCAGGCGCAGCCCAGCTCGTCCTCGGCGCGTCACAACTACAGGGAGGAGCCATGCGGTGTGTGGCACGTACCGGGTGCAGACACAGCTGCGTGTCGGCGCAGCGCGCGGCTCCGGGCGGGCAGGCGCAGCCCAGCTCGTCCTCGGCGCGCGGACAGTCGGCGGCACCGTCGCAGCGCGCGCTCAACGGCACGCATACGTTCCACGCGCCGCACGACCACTGCTCTGCCGTGCACGTCGCGTTCATGTGGCCTGGGACACAAACACACACACACACGTCACTTTAGGGTAACCCAGCCGGACCACACACGGGAAAAGCATTCATTACAGTCACAGCCCAAATAGTTTTGTGTCACGATAGAATCTGCATTGCAGACAACGACAGAACTCAGCATTATATATTGCATCATAATGTCAATGCGAAAAGGATGGGGAGATGTAAGTCCAACCTGGTAAAGTGACGGAACGGCAGTAGGGTGTGATTGTGGAGCTGTCACAAACCATGCTCCACCTGCTATGCTGCCCTCTGTGTCCCAAAAAATGCAGTCATAGTGACCTCTGCGCTGCCACCGACAACGCCGTGGAAGTGGCAATGTTTTGGGAAAACAAGATTTAAAATACAGTCGTGCCAGCGACACAAGGAAGAAGAATGTCAAATGTGCAGAATGACCTTCAGCAATCTTCTTTACACGTCAGACCGAATTAAAAATGTGACACTGACAGACTCTGACAGTTAAATTATTTTTATTTAAATTTCCTATAATGGTCAGACAATCAACAAAGATGTTACGTTGATGTCAGCTCAACCTCGATCAAACGAGCTCGCTGTTTCGATCCGTGTTATCAAATAATGAAAGGAAAATAATAAAGCTTCCGAAAAACAAATTAACTTCCAGCGATCTGTGATTGACTGTAATACTAACTAAGCTGTGTTAAAATGAATTACCGAAAATGTATACAAAATTAACCGACAAAAAATGTTGTAGGTATAAATACAACATTTTTTCGGTTAATTTGTTTTTTTTTTTGTTTTTTTTTTTCGGAGAATTATAATCTGAATAAGCTTATAATTCTACGAAAAATATTCTATACTTCCAAATAATAAACTAAATTTCCAAAAAAAAATACTAAACTTCCGAAAAAAATACTAAGTTTCCGAAAAGTTATAGTTGTTATAGAAATTTGCAACATAACACGCATATATCTTTTTTAAATCGAAAAAGCTAGGTTAGGTTAGGTTAGAACTGTGACCACATAACGTACGAGCTGAGCGAGCAAAGCGAGCGGTGCCGCGGCAGCGGCCGGCGAGTGCCAGAAACATATTTTTGAATGTAAAACCAAACCACACTAGCACCACAGTCTATGAAATATAAAAGGTAATTTATGAATTAATAGTAGGCAAGTAAAGATAAAAATTACAAAGCATAGTTTTCAATAGAACGTAATTTATGCTGGTAGAGAAGTATTATAGCAATAAACGGTCATGTTTATTTTTCGAAGATTTCAGTATCTCATTCGGTCGTTTCGTCGTTTTTATTCGGACAAAAGTAGTCGGAAAGTTAGTATTTTAGGCAGTAGATTTAATATTTTGAGTAAGGACAATTCTTCTTTTTTTGTCGGAGCTTTTATTACTACCCATAATGAAATATAGATTTCTAAGTTATCGTCTGCTCGGGCCGTAGTTTCAAAAGGTAGTATGTGCCTTGAATTGATAAAGAAAATAATTTGAAACTGACGAAGAGATGAGAGAGAAAAGAGAAGAGACTGTACGTACGGCAGTGCGTGGTCTCGTCGGAAGCATCGGGGCAGTCGGCGCGGCCGTCGCAGCGCCACGCCAGCGGCACGCACTCGCCGCCGCCGCACGTGAACTGGTCGCCGCCGCACGCCGCGTCCTCCTGCGCGGCCGCGTCGTCGTGCGCGTCCTCGGGCGGCACGGGCGCCGTGCTTGTTTCTATCGCGTTCGAATCTAACAAACCAACTAATTAATGCAATTTTTTTCATAAACCTACTTAATAAAAATCTCAAATATCATTTATTCACTGACAGACAACGCACAGCCTCATCCACAGGGCTGGAAGCATGAAATTTTTTGGGTTTTTTTTTTGCAATTTGTGTTTATAAACAAGGATTTTTTTTATTCACCCCATATAGTTAAATAGAGGATGAGAGTTTGCATAGAGGTTAGTCATTTAAGTCGATGGTAAATCCCATAAGGCACATGATTTGTTGCAAACATATAAAACATGGACATAACTTCACGTACTCTGGTTCTCTCACAGTTCGCCAAGGCTAACTTTTTGTAGTAATCGTATGTCGTGGAGTTGTAATTGAACTAAAGGAAAACCTAAAAAGAGGTATTTTACTTTGGACAGTATTAAAGTAGTAGTAGTAAGTAGACAGGAATAGACAAGATTTTGACGACGTAAACAGTGCACTCTCAATAGTTACAGATTGGTTTACGTCAAATCACCTAGTTCTTAATGCCAAGAAAACCAAATGTGTAAAGTTCGCCTTACCGAATGTTACAAATCTAGGACCAAACATCGTCTTAGATAAAGAGGTGCTTTGTTCGAGTTTAATCGAACACTAAGCGAAAATGCATAATTGCATCGAACGCAAGTATGCACATTCGCTCGTCCACCAAAATGTGAGCCAGTTCGCGTTCAGATCTCATTAGAGACACCACGTACTCAAAACCATTACCATTACCATTGTCTTGTAACTAAGTGTTAAATAGTGATTAAATATACGGCTATTACCCTTACAATTCGAGACTTTAACTTTTACCATATAAATCATATCCTACCAACACGAGAAAGGAGTGTTAGGTCACCATAGCGTCTAGCATTAACTTTTACATGCTTGAAGCTGTAGGCTCGGCAATTTTTCTAGGACTAACACGAGATGCCAAACTTCAGTGGGGACCTCATATATCAAGTCTAGCAGGAAGGCTCAGTTCGGCTGCCTACGCCGTCAGGAAAATAAGACAATACACTGACGTTGATACAGCTCGTTTAGTCTATTTTAGTTATTTTCACAGCGTTATGTCCTACGGTATTCTGCTGTGGGGCAAAGCCGCTGATATACAAACTATATTTGTCCTTCAAAAACGAGCTGTTCGAGCAATTTACCAGCTAGGTTCCAGAGTTTCTCTAAGAGATTTTTTTAAAGATATTGGTATTCTCAAGGTTGCATCACAATTCATCTTTGCCAACATCTTATATATTAGGCAAAATTTACACTTGTACACTAAAACAGTGATATTCATAGTGTTAACACTAGAAATAAGGACAAACTACGTGCCCCCTTTCACCGGCTTCATAAGGTTCATAACACATTTGTTGGGCTTGGTATAACCTTTTATAACAAGATACCCTCTTCTTTGCTAGACTTGCCTTTTAATGCGTTTAAAGCTCAAGTAAAATCCAACCTTTGTTCACAGGCATACTATTCCATCAACGACTACTTACACGATTAGAATAGTTGGTCGCCCTAATTTAACGCAAGACAATGTTTATGTTCTTTCTCCAGAATTAGCTTACTGATAGGTTATTGTTATTAAATTATTTACCTATTTATTTTCCTTCGATGGTCTTAGTTTATCATTTGTGACTTCAAGTGACAGCTATGTGAACAGAACCCAGCAATGCATAGATATGTAAGCTGTCACGCCCTTTATGCCTGGAGGCTTTTATTTGGGTAGTAAGTTTTTAATTTACATTTTAATTTTAATTAATTATTTTTTAGCTGGAGTACGTATAGTTTTATTATATTATTTGTTGGTATATTGGCGTGGCTAGCTGACATATAATTTAATGTTATGTTCTGGTCTTGTAATGATAATTACCGAACCTAAGTACCTAGTATTGTATACAATCAAGTATTTTTTTACTGAACAGACAGCTGTGCTGCTGGGGAGTTTGTTGCGCCACTTCTTCTTCCCAGCGATTGCACTAGGAAGTGGTGAAGGGCGGGCGTTTTTGGGGGACTGTCTTTTGTAATTTTGACGTTTAAAAAGTGCTGATTCTCAGCCTATTTTGAATAAATGACTTTTGATTTTGATTTAGTAGTAATCAACGTATCTCTCCGCTGATGTCGTGGGGCTTGCGTGCTTCTATGAACTCTAGATCTGTGCTGGTATAGTTTACTACTTATTTTTTAAGTAAATAGACGAGCTATTAAATCTGACGACGTAAATGTCGCCCTACTGCACGACTGTGTACGACTTTTTACATCGTTTTCACATATCATTATTGAAAGTCAGAGTGAGTGTGTTATTGAGTGTCTTTTGATCATTATTTGTTTTGAATGTTTGATTATTTTTAGTGTATGGGTGTATGCACGCTGCTATCACTGGCTTGGGCACTATAAGGGGCTCAGTAAAGGGCGATGTAGTCTCGGATGAATTGTTGGTACAGTTTAGCAAAGTGTTCTTGTTTCGCCATTTGCTTTTCTAAATGAAGAAATTGTGCTATGGCTTGAGGCTTCCATTTGCCAAGGTTTTGTTCAGTGTGATTTTTATATAAATTTTGCTTATGCTTTAATTTAGCAGCACGTAGCAGTGTTTTTCCGTTATAAGCGTTTACTGCACTAAAGCTACCTGTAAATCATCAGACCCTGGTTACCATCTAGCAACAAAGTACTTGTCAAGACGAATCATACGAGCCCAAACTCGATGGGTATGTGTCGTTTAATTACCGAGTTCCTATGGTCATCTTCCAACTCTATTATCAGACCCTGGTTACCATCTAGCACCAAAGTACTCGTCAAGACGGATCAAACGAGTCCAAACTCGATGGGGTTGTGTTTTTTAACTACCGAGTTCCTATGGCCACCTTCCGGTTCCATCATCAGATCAGCTCCATGTCATAATAATTTTTCATTGTCATCCGATTTACACATGCATGCAAAATTTCAGATCACCCGGGAAGTGTGGATCAAATTTAACTTGCAAGATTTGATTACAGACAAACATCGGGACAGGTGAAACTAAAAATAAAAGCTTGTAAAAATAAATGTATATGAATGAAGAAGTTTGAGCTACTCGTATTTACACTACGAATGACTTCAGTGTTATGACTTCTGATATTGCATCACTGTCACTGCCAAATATTCTTGTTCAAATAAGTTTGTTGTTGGGTTGCTGTGACGTAGAATAATTGTGAAAGGACTGCTCTATGATTATTATAATGTGTACCGGTGACAGGTGTGCAGTCTCCGTTGAGGCAGGCGGGGCAGTCGCGTTCGTCGGAGCCATCGGCGCAGTCCTGCACGGCGTCGCAGCGCGCGCTCAGCGGCACGCAGGCGGCGTCGTCGCAGCGGTAGTGCTGCGGCGGGCAGTCGCAGCCCGCCTCGTCGGCCGCGTCGTCGCAGTCGGCCTGGCCGTCGCACGCGCGCGCCAGCGACACGCAGCGCCCGCCGAACCCGCAGCGGATAGTGTCCGGCGGACACACGCGCGATGCTGCAACATGCAGCCCAGTCAGCACGGACACATACTTTTTTACGGTTCACGACATGCGCCTCGGCAAGCTTCGTGTTTCCAAATGACTGTGAATAGGCTACCCATGTCCGGCTGCTGTGCCTTGCCATGTCATCAACCGCCACTAAAAAGTTTTATCGACTTATTTGTAAAAGCATAGGGGTTAGTTTCTCGAACGAAAATTATCGCAAAATTAATGTGAAAAATTGTCAAGCGCGCGCGTTGAATGATCAAATTAACAGCAGATAATCGTAACACTCATTTTTCGTGCGAGAAACTGGTTCACAGTCGTAAATCATCACAGTAGCTGTCAATTTATCTAAATGATTCTATTGTGTAGTATGGTTCTGGCAGGAAAAGGAATTCTGGGCCAAGTGCATTTAGATTGCTATCGACACGCTAAGAAGAAGGAAAAGGAATCAGATGTCAGTCATAGAGGCTACGGAAGCCATATTGGATTTTAACGGATGAATAAATAATTATCATGAAACATTACATTTTTATACTATAAGTAGAGGAGTTTTGAAAACTTAATAATTTCCAATACCGTTATTAATAACAAAGAAAATTGAATGTCGTAATAGTCATCATTCCGTTCAAATTTACGAAGAAAGACGGTGACTGCCGAGCCGTGCAGTAGTCAGTGTGTATGTGTAGTGTGTGCGTGCGTGTAGCGCGCATGCGTGTGTACTGACTGCAGTAGTAGAGGTCCTCGTCGCTGGCGGTGGGCGCGTCGCTGCAGTGCGGCACGCCGTCGCACACCAGCTCGTCGGGGACGCACGCGCCCTCTGCGCACGCCCAGCGGCCCGCCGGGCACGCGGCCTGCGCGGCCCCGCACGCGCGCCCGTCCGCGCCCAGCACGCGCCCGGCGCCGCACGAGCACTCGGCCGCGCCGTGCGCGTCCAGCGCGCACAGCTCTGCGCAGCCGCCGTTCAGCTTGGCGCACGGGTCGGGCGAGCCTGTGGACGACCACTCTTCGATAGTGCCGTGCTTAGAAACTAGCGTGCCGCCACCGACGGACACCGATAAATATTATCATCTCAAATATAGCTGTACCAAAGTGAAAAGTTATGTTAGGGCAACGAACAATAGCAGACCTCCATTTCTACGCGAAACTGTCGGTTTGCCCGAATTTAGATTCAGAAAAATACTTGTTTGTTGACGGCCTGATCGCTCAGCCATCGCTGACGCCGTCACATTTATATCTATAATTCATATGATGTAATTTTTATTCTAACATGGAATATTCTCCACGAGCTGCGCTCCGTGTGGCGCGTGTACTCACAGGTCTGGTGCTCGGGCGCCACGGCGACGATGGCCATGGGCCGCGGCACGTCGCGGCGCAGCGGCGTGGCCCCGCCGGCGCGCTTGTCGGCGCGGAACACGCCGTGCGCCAGCCAGTCCGTCCAGAACACCCAGGGCCCGCTGATGGCCACGTCGAACGGGTGCTCCGTGCCCGCGCGCGTCACCACCTGCCATCAGTGCCACAAAAATGTCTCGCTGATGTTGCGCGGGGGTTGCATCACTTAGTTCCTTTCAAAAAGGTTGCAAAAGATAGACTATTTGTCAATTCAATATTGTTGAATAGACAAAAAGTCTTACTACCCACCCTGATAATGGTTCCGAGTTACTCACGTGTCGGTGCGAGCCGTCGTAGTGCATGCGCTCGATCTTGTCGAGGCGCGCGTCGGCCCAGTAGACCTTCTTGGCGGCGTGGTCCAGCGCCAGCCCGTTGGGCATGAGGATGTGCGTGTTGACCACGGTCTGCAGCGCGCGGCCGCTGGCGTAGGCGCGCTGGATAGACGGCTGCGACTCGTTCCAGTTGGTCCAGTACAGGCGCCGCTCGCACGGCTCGTAGTCGATGCCGCGGGGCCGCGTGCCGCGCGCCAGGCGCAGCACGGTGCGCGCGGCGCCGGGCCCGGCCGCGCCCCCCGCGCCCCCGGCCGTGCCCCCCGCGCCCCCGGCCGCGCCCCCCGCGCCCCGCAGCTGGCGCACGTTGGCAGCGCGGATGGCTGCGCCGCTGTTGCAGGTCCAGTACAGCATGCCGTCCGACGCCGCGAACACCATGCCCTCCACCGCGCCCACCTCTGCACACACATGTACCGCACACGGGTATAGGCAGTTGGCATAGTACCGTGACCGTGGTGAGTGATTCCCGATTTATTTATTTTTCTATCCAGCTTCATTACGCTGGTCTGTTTAAGTTTAGTATATTAATTATATTTCAAGGCAGCAACATATTGCGGTCAACGCCTTCATTGTCATGTGCATTAGTTATTAAGATTACTTCCAGCATCAGTGTAACGTATGTGACGTGGCCGTGCTCGTTTTTAAATGAGAGTACTCACGTTCGAGCAGCACCTCGTGGCCGGAGCCGTTGAAGTGCACCGTGTTGATGGAGCCGCGCTGGATGTCCGAGTAGAACAGGCGCGAGTCCTCGTAGGAGTACGCCAGGCTGATCGCGTTGCGCATCAGCTCCCTGCAGACATACACACGCTCAGTATCGGCAGATCGCGGCTAATGCAAGGACTTTGGCTTCCTTACTTGTTCTCAATAGGCTTGTAGGGCGAGTTGAGGTCCTTCTCGTCCAGCAGGTGGATGCTGTCGATCTCGGTGACGCGCGAGTACATCAGGAACGAGTCGTACGCTGCGGGCAGAGACAGAGCGTGAGCGGGCCGCACGTGCGTGTGCGTGGGGGGCGAGTGTGTGTGTACTGACGCGTGCAGTTCCGTCCGTTGGGCGCGAGGCGGCCGTGCGGGCAGGCGCAGCGCGCGCGCTCGCCGTCGAACAGGCACAGCGCCTCGCAGCGCGCCGCCTCGCCGCACGCCGCGCCCTCTGCGCCTGCGCCGGCCGGCGCGCGCTGTGCGGAGCGCGACCAGATCTGCAACATGGCGCACTTCACACAACTGCCGCTGCTAGCCGTGCCAGTGCGACTCGCACGTGTCGGCCCGACGGGTACGTTACCATAAACGCATGACAAGGTAGGCTAATCACCTTTGTTTAAGAAGGCATAGAACCAACTACGGCAAAAAGAGTATTCTATATGATGGAGCCCAACACTACAACGAATTAGCTAAAAATATAAAAGAAGCAAAATCTCTGTTTACATTTAAAAAACTGTTAAAAAGCCACATTTTAAATGATTTTTTATTACAAAGAGCTTAATATTGAGTTCAGTGGTACCAATTACTAATTTACATTGTAACTCACATACAATTCAAAATATAACTTATTAAACAATTAGTCATTTTATGAATATAATACGCATAAGTACATTATTATAGTATAACATATAAAAACCTTATACACTACCTAACACACATATATATAGGTAAAACAGAAAAAAAAATATATATATACACTATAGGTATTGCAGCTATTTAAAAAAATTGAGGCTTAAGCATCTTCTAGCTGAGGTGACACTGGTTGTAAAGAGATCCAAATCATGTTGTTAACATATTTTATTAAAATTTTTGCTTGCACGCACAATATAACGGTTCTGCCTATAATTCGTAGAACTGTGGGGTACACGTAAGGGTTGTATAAATCGAAATGTTTTGTTTGGAACATTGAAATAAAATTTTGATAATAACTCAGGGCTGTCAATATTACTGTTAAAGATTTTTAGCAGGAATAAAAAGTCAGGAATCTCACGTCGATCTTCGACTGGTAATAAATGATACTTTTTACAGAGTAGGAGGTAATCGATTGAATGGTATGGAATCTTTTGATGGAAACAAAGATATTTTATGAAACGTCTTTGGATATTCTCAATGCGGTCAATGTACTTATGATAACGTGGGTTCCATAGCTGAGATGCATACTCTAGTTGGCTTCTAACAAAAGTGCAATACAATATTTTAAGTGTTTTAGCATCTGTAAGGCACTTAGAGAGACGCATTATAAACCCAAGCAATTAAGAGGCTTTTTGACGATGGCGTCAATGTGTGTGTCAAAAACTAACTTACTATCTTGGTGGACGCCTAAGTCACGAATAGTATCGCACCTAGGCAAGGTTTGGCCCGCTAAAGTATAGGTGGTGGCTAGGATAGCACGTTTCCTAGTATAAGTGATCACTGAACACTTTGATGGATTGAGATCGAGCTTATTAGCCCGACAGTACTCTTCAAGCCGATTTAAATCAGCCTGAAGTGCTGACCCATCATCAAATGATGAAATTTTGATGAAAATTTTCATGTCATCAGCAAAGCATAATAATTGGGATAAATGCAGGCATTGATCGATGTCGTTTACATATACCATAAATAAGAAGGGACCAAGCAACGAACCCTGAGGTACTCCGCTGGGCACAGATACCCATCCAGACATATAATTATTGAGCACTACTGCTTGCGACCTATTGTCAATCTAAGATGAGAACCACCTCAGGAGTTCTCCACGAATGCCCATGATTATGGTTGAGCTTATTTATTAGGGTGTCATGGTTGATCCTATCAAAAGCTTTGCTATAATCAGTGTACACCACATCGACTTGCCTGCCATCGTCATCGTTAATGAAGTCATTAAATAAAACAAGATTCGAATCTACATAAAATCATTTTTAAATAAATATATTTACAAATAATAATAATTTAAATATTTTAACATACGTACGTTGACACTACCTACATAAACAAACTCAAGTAATAATCTTTTATATATATAAAAATGAATCCCTACTCACGTCGGTCACGTCATAACTTGAGGACGACTTTACCGATTTCATCCATCTTTTTTTTAAAGTTTTCTAATACTGTGTAAAATACGGTTCTTACAGAGTTTAAAAAAAAAAAAAAAAAAGTTTTATTACCTTCAATTGTACAAACACTTATCTCAACAAAAAGCTTTACAACTAGGGAAACAGAGTGTTTTCGATGAGCTCTGGCACCCAATGTAAGATTTAACTTGTGTTTAGGGTGCCAGCGTCCTCGCCTGAGATTTGAACATGTAGTTGTAACACGATCACAGTACGTCATCATTCAATGTTGTGTCCTATTTATGTAGCTATGTATGTGTGTGTGTATTTGAGTGTGTGAGGGGACCATAAATATGGTGAAAAATTGTGTTTATGTAAGTCTGTTTGAAAAAAAAAAAAAAAAAAAATAATAATTATGAATACCTATGTTACTTTATTAACTATATTAAGCGCACGATATCTTTAGTAAATCTTCAGTCTTGTTATAGGTTAATGTCAAGAACATAAACGGACACGTTATTTCTCTTTGTCACCACAATCTCGTACTCTGTTAAATCTTAACGCGTTGTTTTTCGTACTTACACATTGTGCCTTGCCTACTTGCGACTGTGACGCACAGCTGGTGTCGACGCATCCTTTTATTTATTATTTATTCTTCTGTTGGAATCTTGGCTGAAGACGGTATTTTTTGTTAATGTGAACACAGGGTGTGGCATCATTCGTAAATGCATTACTAAAATAAAAGAGGGTATGTACATAAATAAATTACACGAAACTCATAATAACAATGCTGAATATGCTGATCCGTTTAAGCAAACTATCGTAAGTATTAAATAACGCTTACCTTCTACTAACATTTGTACCTACTTCATCTATTGTTGTAGGTAGGTACTTCACTTTCTTCGAATAACATTAAATTAACTGTTTATGAGTCATTTTTTATCCTAGTTTTTATTAATAATACGACTACTCATGCTTGTATTAAAAAAAACCAACAGTTTTACTGTCGCAGAAATAAATAACACAACATAGTGCGGTCCGTCGTGCTCGGCGGCCTGTTGCGCTTTGAGTGCACCGTGCACGGATCAATCTAATCTACGTTGATCGAGAAAAACAGGTTTTTGCTGAGACTTTGTTGTTTTGTTTTTTTTTCTTATTTTTATTTGTAATGATATATACGTGATTACTAGTTTATTTATTTATTTATAAGTATGTATTAGGTATGTTGAAACTGTGTGTACTCCCCGTCACTTTTCCCTAAGGGTTCATTAGAAAACCAGCGTCAGACAGCATCTGTCTGGCATTAATGCTGAAATGAACCTTTTTGGCGCAGCCGTGAGGCACACACTATTGTTGTCTGAAACATTTTTTGTTATTTTATTAATTTTGTATTTTGTGTTTCACGAACTGTGTCCAAATAAACGTTTTTCTTTCTTTCTTTCTTTCAAGAGCCACTTCGTGACCTTGGTTTTGCATTCATTTAGACACATGGGAGCAATGGAGCAGAGTTTATTTATTTTGTTATATAAATGGTTTGACAGTATACCAAAATGACGGTGAGCAAGGGCCGTTCTACATCCGTGAGTTGAACATACTTCGAAGTCTCTACGTTTTTTGGTAGCATTTGGATCGTAAACCACAGAGGGATGTTTGCGGAGAATAGTACCAAGGATAAAGAGTTGTCTCACAGTGAGGACCTGACATTCGGTGTAGAGAGCCGTGGTGGGGTACCTAAAAGGCTTCGAGGTCATAACCTTGAGAACCGCTCTCTGTGCTCGTTCCAGAGGCAGGAAGATTGTCTTAGGAGTTCCACCCCACACCGTGATGCAGTAGTTTATTATGCTTTGACATAGGGCATAATATACCGTTTTAATCGTAGGGCGGTCCGCGGAGTGCCTTAGTTCTTTAAAAATGAATATACATTTGCGGACTCGCGATATGAGATTACTAAGGTGAGGTTTCCAGCTCATAGAACCATCCACATAGACTCCGAGATACTTGACAGAATCACAATTTAAGACAGTTGCTTTGCGCGGACGAAGTCGCGGGTAAAAGCTAGTAATAAATAAATTCCATGTGGTTTTGTACCATCATCATCTTACCTGACTATAGTAAGTTAAACTATTAAGAAATATTAATGTAATTTTGTCATAGTAGGTACTAACCAGTGGGTTAGTACAGTCAACAGCAAAAGTAGATGATCAAAATCAGAAATTCAATACTAATTAACGGAGTTCGCGTCAGAACTGTGTGGCGTCGAAGTGATTCAAAAGTATGACACTGAGTCTGACATACTTTTGAATCACTTCGACGTCACACAGTTCTGACGCAAACTCCGTTCATTAGTATTAAATTTCTGATTTTGATCATCTACTTTTGCTGTTGACTGTACCTACTATGACAAAATTACATTAATAATAATGGCGTAGTGACGCCAATCGGATAATAAACTTACATATTTCAGATTATAATATTGTATTTTCTCTGTAAATGATTGTAAATCTTGTGAGAAAATAAATGTCTAAAACCAAAAACCATACGTTACCGTGATGTCCTTGAGACTGTCGCCCACGTTGTCACGCAGCACGCGGTAGTTGGACACGTTGCTGAGCGGCGCAGCAAGCACCGCGCCGCGGTTTGCCGTGCTGTGTTAGAGAGACAAGAAAGAAAGAAGAAATATTTTCATAAATAGGTATGACGCAAAGAAAAAACACAAAAATAATAATAAGTTGGAGAGAAATATGCGTCACATCGACGTATTTTATAAAATACGTCGATGTGACGCATTTTATAAAAAATAACATGAGAGGTATACAAGGTGTCGTTTTGTATCCTCGTCAAATTCAAGGAGGTAACTATGCTACTGATTTTCGATACGAATCAATACTAAAATAAGTAGGTTTTTTTTTCTCTAATTTTCGGAATTCGACATGCCGAATTCCGAAAACGCGGCCTGTGTGAGACCGCACTGTAACTGCTATTTTACACGCACATAAAAACGCGACCGATTATACGATACCAACGCGATTCTGTTCTTTGAAAGTGGTGTATTCTGAAATACTGTCAAACTTACTAACTAAAAAAACAAGTTCAGTATTTATCATCATTCATTATTTACCAGGGATCGTAATTTTTTAAGAATTTCATAACAGTCTCCTGAAATTTGACGAGGATGCAAAACAACAGCTTGTATAGTGTTTTAAGTATGTCCTCACGTGTCGAGCCAGTACAGCGTGTGGTTGTAGAGCGCGAGCGCCACGGGGTGGTGCCGCTGCGGCGCGAACCTCGCAAGCTGCGCGCGCGCCGAGCCGTCGTAGCGCGCCACCCACAGCACCGCCGCCAGCGACTCCGCCCAGTACACATGCTGCGTCTGCACACCACGCAGGGGAAGTGTATTAAAATTCCACTTTCAGGTAGCAATTCTTCGGTATTAAGCAGTTTTGAAGTATTCGGTGCCTTTGATATTACAGATGTCCTGAGGCACACGTGACACACACGCACCTGCACGTCGAGCGCGATGTCGGCCACCTGCGTGCCGTTGTACAGCAGGTCGCGCTGCGAGCCGTCCAGACGCGCGCGCTGGATCCAGCCGCCGCCCGCCATGAACAGCCAGCCGCCCACCGGGTCCACCGCCATCGCTGCCACACACACGTCACGTCACCACAGCCTAGGTCCAGTGCTACAAGGATCTTTTGGCGCCTGACTGACATTGACAGGGGGGCGTTGTTGGTAAACATTTGTGAAGTTGTCACAGAAATTGTATTGAAAAAACAAGATGGCGGCGTTAGTTCCGATTTTGGCCACGCGCTGAAAGAACCTTGTAGCGTTGTACACTCGATTTCGCAGAGCAAGCGTGGCTCAAGGGGGAAGGCTACACTAATATCCTGGCTTATTACTTAAAAAAAAACGGATTTAATTGAAATAATTTTGAGGTCTATTCACAAAGTTAAAAAGGTAAAGACTATTCGTGTATTTGCAAGTTAGTTCAAATCAAAAACAAAGAAAACCGCCTGTAAAATAACTGACAGTTGTTGTATACAATACTAGCGACATAACATGTTGTTGTATACAATACCAGCGACATAACACGTTGTTGTACACAATACTAGCAACATAACACGTTGTTGTTTCTTGGTGAATGCCGCATATATCTGCGCTAGGCATTGTAATGGATTCTATTTTCAGTGGATTAAACCACCAAGTTAGAGACACACCTCCTTTATTGTCAAAAGAACAACTATTTAAAAATAATATGAAAACATAAACCATGTCAGAAGAAGGTTGCACGCAGGCATACATACCGGCACTTTTAATTAATTATTGTTTTCGGTTAATTCTTTGCATGCACTGTTGTTGGTGTACCGAATAAATAAACAGATCAAAAGAGAGAGCAACCGAAGAGCGCCGAGCGTCACAAGGATTTTCGCCGAACGAAGGAAGGAGCCCACTCACAGGTGACGGCGAGCGGGTCGGTGTCCAGCAGCACGTAGCGGTGGCGGCCGTCCAGGCGCGCCACCAGCACCAGCGCGCGGCGCGGGTCGGACCAGTACACGTTGCGCGCGCGCCAGTCCAGCGCCAGCGCGGCGGGCCAGTCGGCCGCGCCCGCGCCGCCCGCGCCGCCCGCCAGCCGCGCGCGCTGCGACCCGTCGCGCTGCGCGCGCCACACGCCGCCCGCCTCCGAGTCCACCCAGAACATCCACGAGCCCTCTGCAGGTCGGTGTTAGTTACATACGATTCGCGACCGTAACAAATATAATACGTCGTCTTTTCGCTATAGTAAGCGGCATGAGCCGTGAGCACAAACTGACACCTGCGCAGTAGTTCATTTTTCGGTCTCTTTGGCGGAATGAAGAAGGCACCGAGGCTGCACGCGATTGGTTCGTCTGTCGATGCTCGTCGTCTGTTGGACTCTCACGTGTCATTCGGCTATTCGTGCAATTTTAGTGACTTACGTTTTTAATTTTGAATTAGTTTATTTTTGTTAATTCGTATTTGTTAAGTCAAAGTAACGGTTAAATTTGTTTCTTCACTATTTTAGCAGTTACTTGAACGAAGAAAACATTTGCTGTAGTATCAGTAAAGGTGAAGTAAAAGTTAATACTTTGACTGATTGTGTTGATGAAGAAACTGGCCGTGAGTCACAAAGGCCTACAACATTACTGTATCAAAGTAAAATTTTAAGTACCACTAATATTTTAATTGTAGTTTGCGTAAGTACAGCTATCAATAATTTGAGCAAAAGCGGTACTAAATAAATTTGGCCGAAAGTGTACAATGCGCGAGCTTGCCCCCACTACTGCCCATCTGTGCTCACGACTCGTGCCGGTCATTATACTTAGGTATAATTCGGTAAATCATATTTCGATCGACATACGATCTGATACTGAACTGTAAATTACAACAAAAACGTAAGATGATTTGAATTTCGCGGGCCACCCTGCCGTTTTCAGATTTATAACAGAGCCAACAACACGCCGCTCGCTCGGCCCAGTGCTCACCCGCGTCGTAGTCGATGGCGGACGCCATGCTGAGCTGCGGCACCGGCGGCAGCAGGCCTCGCGGGTCCAGCTCCTGAAACACTCGCAACTTCAGACGGAGCTTATATGTTTGTGTAACATTCAGGGTGGACAAAAGAACCGTCACATAACCGTCATTCATTCTGTACATCAAACTAAGTAACATTGAGCAAACAGTTTTGCTGGGCAACGACTTTTATTTTTGGTGTGCAAAAAAAACTAGCTCTCGTAACAAATCGTCAGAACAAGTTAGAACTTCGACCTTTAATATAACCATTAGTTTAGTAACCATAGTTTCTTATATTGACAAGTTTTCTTGTCACTATACAGTTATCTATGAAGTTGCATGTATGGGTACCTGCGTCTCGTTGCTGGCGTTGAGTGGCGCGCCGCGCAGCTCCCAGCTCACCGAGTACACCACCACCTCGTCCACGGCTGCAAACCACAACAATACCAGTCGTCCCATTTTCTGCCTCTTCATTATTTAAACATCTTTAACTAAAAACATTCATTAGAATATGTTGCTAGCATTTATTATGCAGCAAGCAGCAAGCAAGCAAAAAACTATATAAGCAAGCAAGATTGAAATTGAAGAAAAACACGAGTGGTCTCGTGTCGGTGTCGCACCGGTGCAGTCGTCGCCGTGCTGCTCGTAGCCGGTGGCGCAGCGGCACTCGCTGTGCGCGTCGGACACGGCCAGGCACAGGTGCGCGCACGCACGCGCCCGCCGCGCGCACGCGCCGCGCACCGCGCGCTGCGTGCCCGCGTCGTACACGCGCAGCGAGAGCACGCCCTCTGTTTTTATTACATTCAATTTGTTGTTATTTAAGTTTAATTATTGTGAGTAGGAAATTGTTTCTATACTATACCTGCTCGGAAAGTATTTTGTTACTTTTATTTTAATGAGGAAGAAAGAACGTCATTACGTTTTTATGACCACGCGCAAAATTATAACATACTTTTATTTATTTATATCAGAATCAGAGAACAAAAAAGTCCATTTTGTAAGTAAAATATATTATAACTAGTGTTAGTAGAAAGCAACCAAGAAACAAACAACAAAGTATGTGTCTTTTGATAATAATTCAAACCAATATTAATCTAATAGTAGGTAGAGTTTATAGCACTATGTATCACTCGGAAGAAAGTGCGATTCCTAACTCGTTTGTATTAAGGCCCCTCGGCTGAGCCTGGGGCCTCAAACTACACCCTCGTTAGTAATCGTTCACTTTCACCCCTCGGTGAACAATGTAAATGATAAATGTTATATGATTTTGCAAGTAGGTTTGTACAAACGCGCGTTTTATTGTTGCTGCAACCTATGATATGGCCGTCTCTAGCTGTACGAGTACAGTTTGCATGGCACTGACCCGTGTTGTTGCGCAGCAGGCGCGCGGTGGCGGGCGCGCACGTGTGCTTGTGGCAGGCGCGCACGCTGCCGTCCAGCGCGTCGGCCCACAGCACCTCGCCGCCGTACACCTCCAGCGCCGCCGGCCGCGCGCCCGGCTCCGTCTCTAGCTGTACGAGTACAGTTTGCATGGCACTGACCCGTGTTGTTGCGCAGCAGGCGCGCGGTGGCGGGCGCGCACGTGTGCTTGTGGCAGGCGCGCACGCTGCCGTCCAGCGCGTCGGCCCACAGCACCTCGCCGCCGTACACCTCCAGCGCCGCCGGCCGCGCGCCCGGCTCCGTCTCTAGCTGTACGAGTACAGTTTGCATGGCACTGACCCGTGTTGTTGCGCAGCAGGCGCGCGGTGGCGGGCGCGCACGTGTGCTTGTGGCAGGCGCGCACGCTGCCGTCCAGCGCGTCGGCCCACAGCACCTCGCCGCCGTACACCTCCAGCGCCGCCGGCCGCGCGCCCGGCTCCGTCTCTAGCTGTACGAGTACAGTTTGCATGGCACTGACCCGTGTTGTTGCGCAGCAGGCGCGCGGTGGCGGGCGCGCACGTGTGCTTGTGGCAGGCGCGCACGCTGCCGTCCAGCGCGTCGGCCCACAGCACCTCGCCGCCGTACACCTCCAGCGCCGCCGGCCGCGCGCCCGGCTCCGTCTCTAGCTGTACGAGTACAGTTTGCATGGCACTGACCCGTGTTGTTGCGCAGCAGGCGCGCGGTGGCGGGCGCGCACGTGTGCTTGTGGCAGGCGCGCACGCTGCCGTCCAGCGCGTCGGCCCACAGCACCTCGCCGCCGTACACCTCCAGCGCCGCCGGCCGCGCGCCCGGCTCCGTCTCTAGCTGTACGAGTACAGTTTGCATGGCACTGACCCGTGTTGTTGCGCAGCAGGCGCGCGGTGGCGGGCGCGCACGTGTGCTTGTGGCAGGCGCGCACGCTGCCGTCCAGCGCGTCGGCCCACAGCACCTCGCCGCCGTACACCTCCAGCGCCGCCGGCCGCGCGCCCGGCTCCGTCTCTAGCTGTACGAGTACAGTTTGCATGGCACTGACCCGTGTTGTTGCGCAGCAGGCGCGCGGTGGCGGGCGCGCACGTGTGCTTGTGGCAGGCGCGCACGCTGCCGTCCAGCGCGTCGGCCCACAGCACCTCGCCGCCGTACACCTCCAGCGCCGCCGGCCGCGCGCCCGGCTCCGTCTCTAGCTGTACGAGTACAGTTTGCATGGCACTGACCCGTGTTGTTGCGCAGCAGGCGCGCGGTGGCGGGCGCGCACGTGTGCTTGTGGCAGGCGCGCACGCTGCCGTCCAGCGCGTCGGCCCACAGCACCTCGCCGCCGTACACCTCCAGCGCCGCCGGCCGCGCGCCCGGCTCCGTCTCTAGCTGTACGAGTACAGTTTGCATGGCACTGACCCGTGTTGTTGCGCAGCAGGCGCGCGGTGGCGGGCGCGCACGTGTGCTTGTGGCAGGCGCGCACGCTGCCGTCCAGCGCGTCGGCCCACAGCACCTCGCCGCCGTACACCTCCAGCGCCGCCGGCCGCGCGCCCGGCTCCGTCTCTAGCTGTACGAGTACAGTTTGCATGGCACTGACCCGTGTTGTTGCGCAGCAGGCGCGCGGTGGCGGGCGCGCACGTGTGCTTGTGGCAGGCGCGCACGCTGCCGTCCAGCGCGTCGGCCCACAGCACCTCGCCGCCGTACACCTCCAGCGCCGCCGGCCGCGCGCCCGGCTCCGTCTCTAGCTGTACGAGTACAGTTTGCATGGCACTGACCCGTGTTGTTGCGCAGCAGGCGCGCGGTGGCGGGCGCGCACGTGTGCTTGTGGCAGGCGCGCACGCTGCCGTCCAGCGCGTCGGCCCACAGCACCTCGCCGCCGTACACCTCCAGCGCCGCCGGCCGCGCGCCCGGCTCCGTCTCTAGCTGTACGAGTACAGTTTGCATGGCACTGACCCGTGTTGTTGCGCAGCAGGCGCGCGGTGGCGGGCGCGCACGTGTGCTTGTGGCAGGCGCGCACGCTGCCGTCCAGCGCGTCGGCCCACAGCACCTCGCCGCCGTACACCTCCAGCGCCGCCGGCCGCGCGCCCGGCTCCGTCTCTAGCTGTACGAGTACAGTTTGCATGGCACTGACCCGTGTTGTTGCGCAGCAGGCGCGCGGTGGCGGGCGCGCACGTGTGCTTGTGGCAGGCGCGCACGCTGCCGTCCAGCGCGTCGGCCCACAGCACCTCGCCGCCGTACACCTCCAGCGCCGCCGGCCGCGCGCCCGGCTCCGTCTCTAGCTGTACGAGTACAGTTTGCATGGCACTGACCCGTGTTGTTGCGCAGCAGGCGCGCGGTGGCGGGCGCGCACGTGTGCTTGTGGCAGGCGCGCACGCTGCCGTCCAGCGCGTCGGCCCACAGCACCTCGCCGCCGTACACCTCCAGCGCCGCCGGCCGCGCGCCCGGCTCCGTCTCTAGCTGTACGAGTACAGTTTGCATGGCACTGACCCGTGTTGTTGCGCAGCAGGCGCGCGGTGGCGGGCGCGCACGTGTGCTTGTGGCAGGCGCGCACGCTGCCGTCCAGCGCGTCGGCCCACAGCACCTCGCCGCCGTACACCTCCAGCGCCGCCGGCCGCGCGCCCGGCTCCGTCTCTAGCTGTACGAGTACAGTTTGCATGGCACTGACCCGTGTTGTTGCGCAGCAGGCGCGCGGTGGCGGGCGCGCACGTGTGCTTGTGGCAGGCGCGCACGCTGCCGTCCAGCGCGTCGGCCCACAGCACCTCGCCGCCGTACACCTCCAGCGCCGCCGGCCGCGCGCCCGGCTCCGTCTCTAGCTGTACGAGTACAGTTTGCATGGCACTGACCCGTGTTGTTGCGCAGCAGGCGCGCGGTGGCGGGCGCGCACGTGTGCTTGTGGCAGGCGCGCACGCTGCCGTCCAGCGCGTCGGCCCACAGCACCTCGCCGCCGTACACCTCCAGCGCCGCCGGCCGCGCGCCCGGCTCCGTCTCTAGCTGTACGAGTACAGTTTGCATGGCACTGACCCGTGTTGTTGCGCAGCAGGCGCGCGGTGGCGGGCGCGCACGTGTGCTTGTGGCAGGCGCGCACGCTGCCGTCCAGCGCGTCGGCCCACAGCACCTCGCCGCCGTACACCTCCAGCGCCGCCGGCCGCGCGCCCGGCTCCGTCTCTAGCTGTACGAGTACAGTTTGCATGGCACTGACCCGTGTTGTTGCGCAGCAGGCGCGCGGTGGCGGGCGCGCACGTGTGCTTGTGGCAGGCGCGCACGCTGCCGTCCAGCGCGTCGGCCCACAGCACCTCGCCGCCGTACACCTCCAGCGCCGCCGGCCGCGCGCCCGGCTCCGTCTCTAGCTGTACGAGTACAGTTTGCATGGCACTGACCCGTGTTGTTGCGCAGCAGGCGCGCGGTGGCGGGCGCGCACGTGTGCTTGTGGCAGGCGCGCACGCTGCCGTCCAGCGCGTCGGCCCACAGCACCTCGCCGCCGTACACCTCCAGCGCCGCCGGCCGCGCGCCCGGCTCCGTCTCTAGCTGTACGAGTACAGTTTGCATGGCACTGACCCGTGTTGTTGCGCAGCAGGCGCGCGGTGGCGGGCGCGCACGTGTGCTTGTGGCAGGCGCGCACGCTGCCGTCCAGCGCGTCGGCCCACAGCACCTCGCCGCCGTACACCTCCAGCGCCGCCGGCCGCGCGCCCGGCTCCGTCTCTAGCTGTACGAGTACAGTTTGCATGGCACTGACCCGTGTTGTTGCGCAGCAGGCGCGCGGTGGCGGGCGCGCACGTGTGCTTGTGGCAGGCGCGCACGCTGCCGTCCAGCGCGTCGGCCCACAGCACCTCGCCGCCGTACACCTCCAGCGCCGCCGGCCGCGCGCCCGGCTCCGTCTCTAGCTGTACGAGTACAGTTTGCATGGCACTGACCCGTGTTGTTGCGCAGCAGGCGCGCGGTGGCGGGCGCGCACGTGTGCTTGTGGCAGGCGCGCACGCTGCCGTCCAGCGCGTCGGCCCACAGCACCTCGCCGCCGTACACCTCCAGCGCCGCCGGCCGCGCGCCCGGCTCCGTCTCTAGCTGTACGAGTACAGTTTGCATGGCACTGACCCGTGTTGTTGCGCAGCAGGCGCGCGGTGGCGGGCGCGCACGTGTGCTTGTGGCAGGCGCGCACGCTGCCGTCCAGCGCGTCGGCCCACAGCACCTCGCCGCCGTACACCTCCAGCGCCGCCGGCCGCGCGCCCGGCTCCGTCTCTAGCTGTACGAGTACAGTTTGCATGGCACTGACCCGTGTTGTTGCGCAGCAGGCGCGCGGTGGCGGGCGCGCACGTGTGCTTGTGGCAGGCGCGCACGCTGCCGTCCAGCGCGTCGGCCCACAGCACCTCGCCGCCGTACACCTCCAGCGCCGCCGGCCGCGCGCCCGGCTCCGTCTCTAGCTGTACGAGTACAGTTTGCATGGCACTGACCCGTGTTGTTGCGCAGCAGGCGCGCGGTGGCGGGCGCGCACGTGTGCTTGTGGCAGGCGCGCACGCTGCCGTCCAGCGCGTCGGCCCACAGCACCTCGCCGCCGTACACCTCCAGCGCCGCCGGCCGCGCGCCCGGCTCCGTCTCTAGCTGTACGAGTACAGTTTGCATGGCACTGACCCGTGTTGTTGCGCAGCAGGCGCGCGGTGGCGGGCGCGCACGTGTGCTTGTGGCAGGCGCGCACGCTGCCGTCCAGCGCGTCGGCCCACAGCACCTCGCCGCCGTACACCTCCAGCGCCGCCGGCCGCGCGCCCGGCTCCGTCTCTAGCTGTACGAGTACAGTTTGCATGGCACTGACCCGTGTTGTTGCGCAGCAGGCGCGCGGTGGCGGGCGCGCACGTGTGCTTGTGGCAGGCGCGCACGCTGCCGTCCAGCGCGTCGGCCCACAGCACCTCGCCGCCGTACACCTCCAGCGCCGCCGGCCGCGCGCCCGGCTCCGTCTCTAGCTGTACGAGTACAGTTTGCATGGCACTGACCCGTGTTGTTGCGCAGCAGGCGCGCGGTGGCGGGCGCGCACGTGTGCTTGTGGCAGGCGCGCACGCTGCCGTCCAGCGCGTCGGCCCACAGCACCTCGCCGCCGTACACCTCCAGCGCCGCCGGCCGCGCGCCCGGCTCCGTCTCTAGCTGTACGAGTACAGTTTGCATGGCACTGACCCGTGTTGTTGCGCAGCAGGCGCGCGGTGGCGGGCGCGCACGTGTGCTTGTGGCAGGCGCGCACGCTGCCGTCCAGCGCGTCGGCCCACAGCACCTCGCCGCCGTACACCTCCAGCGCCGCCGGCCGCGCGCCCGGCTCCGTCTCTAGCTGTACGAGTACAGTTTGCATGGCACTGACCCGTGTTGTTGCGCAGCAGGCGCGCGGTGGCGGGCGCGCACGTGTGCTTGTGGCAGGCGCGCACGCTGCCGTCCAGCGCGTCGGCCCACAGCACCTCGCCGCCGTACACCTCCAGCGCCGCCGGCCGCGCGCCCGGCTCCGTCTCTAGCTGTACGAGTACAGTTTGCATGGCACTGACCCGTGTTGTTGCGCAGCAGGCGCGCGGTGGCGGGCGCGCACGTGTGCTTGTGGCAGGCGCGCACGCTGCCGTCCAGCGCGTCGGCCCACAGCACCTCGCCGCCGTACACCTCCAGCGCCGCCGGCCGCGCGCCCGGCTCCGTCTCTAGCTGTACGAGTACAGTTTGCATGGCACTGACCCGTGTTGTTGCGCAGCAGGCGCGCGGTGGCGGGCGCGCACGTGTGCTTGTGGCAGGCGCGCACGCTGCCGTCCAGCGCGTCGGCCCACAGCACCTCGCCGCCGTACACCTCCAGCGCCGCCGGCCGCGCGCCCGGCTCCGTCTCTAGCTGTACGAGTACAGTTTGCATGGCACTGACCCGTGTTGTTGCGCAGCAGGCGCGCGGTGGCGGGCGCGCACGTGTGCTTGTGGCAGGCGCGCACGCTGCCGTCCAGCGCGTCGGCCCACAGCACCTCGCCGCCGTACACCTCCAGCGCCGCCGGCCGCGCGCCCGGCTCCGTCTCTAGCTGTACGAGTACAGTTTGCATGGCACTGACCCGTGTTGTTGCGCAGCAGGCGCGCGGTGGCGGGCGCGCACGTGTGCTTGTGGCAGGCGCGCACGCTGCCGTCCAGCGCGTCGGCCCACAGCACCTCGCCGCCGTACACCTCCAGCGCCGCCGGCCGCGCGCCCGGCTCCGTCTCTAGCTGTACGAGTACAGTTTGCATGGCACTGACCCGTGTTGTTGCGCAGCAGGCGCGCGGTGGCGGGCGCGCACGTGTGCTTGTGGCAGGCGCGCACGCTGCCGTCCAGCGCGTCGGCCCACAGCACCTCGCCGCCGTACACCTCCAGCGCCGCCGGCCGCGCGCCCGGCTCCGTCTCTAGCTGTACGAGTACAGTTTGCATGGCACTGACCCGTGTTGTTGCGCAGCAGGCGCGCGGTGGCGGGCGCGCACGTGTGCTTGTGGCAGGCGCGCACGCTGCCGTCCAGCGCGTCGGCCCACAGCACCTCGCCGCCGTACACCTCCAGCGCCGCCGGCCGCGCGCCCGGCTCCGTCTCTAGCTGTACGAGTACAGTTTGCATGGCACTGACCCGTGTTGTTGCGCAGCAGGCGCGCGGTGGCGGGCGCGCACGTGTGCTTGTGGCAGGCGCGCACGCTGCCGTCCAGCGCGTCGGCCCACAGCACCTCGCCGCCGTACACCTCCAGCGCCGCCGGCCGCGCGCCCGGCTCCGTCTCTAGCTGTACGAGTACAGTTTGCATGGCACTGACCCGTGTTGTTGCGCAGCAGGCGCGCGGTGGCGGGCGCGCACGTGTGCTTGTGGCAGGCGCGCACGCTGCCGTCCAGCGCGTCGGCCCACAGCACCTCGCCGCCGTACACCTCCAGCGCCGCCGGCCGCGCGCCCGGCTCCGTCTCTAGCTGTACGAGTACAGTTTGCATGGCACTGACCCGTGTTGTTGCGCAGCAGGCGCGCGGTGGCGGGCGCGCACGTGTGCTTGTGGCAGGCGCGCACGCTGCCGTCCAGCGCGTCGGCCCACAGCACCTCGCCGCCGTACACCTCCAGCGCCGCCGGCCGCGCGCCCGGCTCCGTCTCTAGCTGTACGAGTACAGTTTGCATGGCACTGACCCGTGTTGTTGCGCAGCAGGCGCGCGGTGGCGGGCGCGCACGTGTGCTTGTGGCAGGCGCGCACGCTGCCGTCCAGCGCGTCGGCCCACAGCACCTCGCCGCCGTACACCTCCAGCGCCGCCGGCCGCGCGCCCGGCTCCGTCTCTAGCTGTACGAGTACAGTTTGCATGGCACTGACCCGTGTTGTTGCGCAGCAGGCGCGCGGTGGCGGGCGCGCACGTGTGCTTGTGGCAGGCGCGCACGCTGCCGTCCAGCGCGTCGGCCCACAGCACCTCGCCGCCGTACACCTCCAGCGCCGCCGGCCGCGCGCCCGGCTCCGTCTCTAGCTGTACGAGTACAGTTTGCATGGCACTGACCCGTGTTGTTGCGCAGCAGGCGCGCGGTGGCGGGCGCGCACGTGTGCTTGTGGCAGGCGCGCACGCTGCCGTCCAGCGCGTCGGCCCACAGCACCTCGCCGCCGTACACCTCCAGCGCCGCCGGCCGCGCGCCCGGCTCCGTCTCTAGCTGTACGAGTACAGTTTGCATGGCACTGACCCGTGTTGTTGCGCAGCAGGCGCGCGGTGGCGGGCGCGCACGTGTGCTTGTGGCAGGCGCGCACGCTGCCGTCCAGCGCGTCGGCCCACAGCACCTCGCCGCCGTACACCTCCAGCGCCGCCGGCCGCGCGCCCGGCTCCGTCTCTAGCTGTACGAGTACAGTTTGCATGGCACTGACCCGTGTTGTTGCGCAGCAGGCGCGCGGTGGCGGGCGCGCACGTGTGCTTGTGGCAGGCGCGCACGCTGCCGTCCAGCGCGTCGGCCCACAGCACCTCGCCGCCGTACACCTCCAGCGCCGCCGGCCGCGCGCCCGGCTCCGTCTCTAGCTGTACGAGTACAGTTTGCATGGCACTGACCCGTGTTGTTGCGCAGCAGGCGCGCGGTGGCGGGCGCGCACGTGTGCTTGTGGCAGGCGCGCACGCTGCCGTCCAGCGCGTCGGCCCACAGCACCTCGCCGCCGTACACCTCCAGCGCCGCCGGCCGCGCGCCCGGCTCCGTCTCTAGCTGTACGAGTACAGTTTGCATGGCACTGACCCGTGTTGTTGCGCAGCAGGCGCGCGGTGGCGGGCGCGCACGTGTGCTTGTGGCAGGCGCGCACGCTGCCGTCCAGCGCGTCGGCCCACAGCACCTCGCCGCCGTACACCTCCAGCGCCGCCGGCCGCGCGCCCGGCTCCGTCTCTAGCTGTACGAGTACAGTTTGCATGGCACTGACCCGTGTTGTTGCGCAGCAGGCGCGCGGTGGCGGGCGCGCACGTGTGCTTGTGGCAGGCGCGCACGCTGCCGTCCAGCGCGTCGGCCCACAGCACCTCGCCGCCGTACACCTCCAGCGCCGCCGGCCGCGCGCCCGGCTCCGTCTCTAGCTGTACGAGTACAGTTTGCATGGCACTGACCCGTGTTGTTGCGCAGCAGGCGCGCGGTGGCGGGCGCGCACGTGTGCTTGTGGCAGGCGCGCACGCTGCCGTCCAGCGCGTCGGCCCACAGCACCTCGCCGCCGTACACCTCCAGCGCCGCCGGCCGCGCGCCCGGCTCCGTCTCTAGCTGTACGAGTACAGTTTGCATGGCACTGACCCGTGTTGTTGCGCAGCAGGCGCGCGGTGGCGGGCGCGCACGTGTGCTTGTGGCAGGCGCGCACGCTGCCGTCCAGCGCGTCGGCCCACAGCACCTCGCCGCCGTACACCTCCAGCGCCGCCGGCCGCGCGCCCGGCTCCGTCTCTAGCTGTACGAGTACAGTTTGCATGGCACTGACCCGTGTTGTTGCGCAGCAGGCGCGCGGTGGCGGGCGCGCACGTGTGCTTGTGGCAGGCGCGCACGCTGCCGTCCAGCGCGTCGGCCCACAGCACCTCGCCGCCGTACACCTCCAGCGCCGCCGGCCGCGCGCCCGGCTCCGTCTCTAGCTGTACGAGTACAGTTTGCATGGCACTGACCCGTGTTGTTGCGCAGCAGGCGCGCGGTGGCGGGCGCGCACGTGTGCTTGTGGCAGGCGCGCACGCTGCCGTCCAGCGCGTCGGCCCACAGCACCTCGCCGCCGTACACCTCCAGCGCCGCCGGCCGCGCGCCCGGCTCCGTCTCTAGCTGTACGAGTACAGTTTGCATGGCACTGACCCGTGTTGTTGCGCAGCAGGCGCGCGGTGGCGGGCGCGCACGTGTGCTTGTGGCAGGCGCGCACGCTGCCGTCCAGCGCGTCGGCCCACAGCACCTCGCCGCCGTACACCTCCAGCGCCGCCGGCCGCGCGCCCGGCTCCGTCTCTAGCTGTACGAGTACAGTTTGCATGGCACTGACCCGTGTTGTTGCGCAGCAGGCGCGCGGTGGCGGGCGCGCACGTGTGCTTGTGGCAGGCGCGCACGCTGCCGTCCAGCGCGTCGGCCCACAGCACCTCGCCGCCGTACACCTCCAGCGCCGCCGGCCGCGCGCCCGGCTCCGTCTCTAGCTGTACGAGTACAGTTTGCATGGCACTGACCCGTGTTGTTGCGCAGCAGGCGCGCGGTGGCGGGCGCGCACGTGTGCTTGTGGCAGGCGCGCACGCTGCCGTCCAGCGCGTCGGCCCACAGCACCTCGCCGCCGTACACCTCCAGCGCCGCCGGCCGCGCGCCCGGCTCCGTCTCTAGCTGTACGAGTACAGTTTGCATGGCACTGACCCGTGTTGTTGCGCAGCAGGCGCGCGGTGGCGGGCGCGCACGTGTGCTTGTGGCAGGCGCGCACGCTGCCGTCCAGCGCGTCGGCCCACAGCACCTCGCCGCCGTACACCTCCAGCGCCGCCGGCCGCGCGCCCGGCTCCGTCTCTAGCTGTACGAGTACAGTTTGCATGGCACTGACCCGTGTTGTTGCGCAGCAGGCGCGCGGTGGCGGGCGCGCACGTGTGCTTGTGGCAGGCGCGCACGCTGCCGTCCAGCGCGTCGGCCCACAGCACCTCGCCGCCGTACACCTCCAGCGCCGCCGGCCGCGCGCCCGGCTCCGTCTCTAGCTGTACGAGTACAGTTTGCATGGCACTGACCCGTGTTGTTGCGCAGCAGGCGCGCGGTGGCGGGCGCGCACGTGTGCTTGTGGCAGGCGCGCACGCTGCCGTCCAGCGCGTCGGCCCACAGCACCTCGCCGCCGTACACCTCCAGCGCCGCCGGCCGCGCGCCCGGCTCCGTCTCTAGCTGTACGAGTACAGTTTGCATGGCACTGACCCGTGTTGTTGCGCAGCAGGCGCGCGGTGGCGGGCGCGCACGTGTGCTTGTGGCAGGCGCGCACGCTGCCGTCCAGCGCGTCGGCCCACAGCACCTCGCCGCCGTACACCTCCAGCGCCGCCGGCCGCGCGCCCGGCTCCGTCTCTAGCTGTACGAGTACAGTTTGCATGGCACTGACCCGTGTTGTTGCGCAGCAGGCGCGCGGTGGCGGGCGCGCACGTGTGCTTGTGGCAGGCGCGCACGCTGCCGTCCAGCGCGTCGGCCCACAGCACCTCGCCGCCGTACACCTCCAGCGCCGCCGGCCGCGCGCCCGGCTCCGTCTCTAGCTGCAACACGAAAAAGGGTCTCGACTGACGGATACGAAGTGATCTTATAAGGGTTCCGTTTTTCCGTTGGAGATACGGAACCCTAAAAATTAGTTATCGTTAGATTTGTCTTGACACCTGTAGTGACGCTGGCCATAGTTCGAAATTTTCGAGTCAAATACAATTGGTCGACTATTACTCGTAAACTTGTAAAGCCCACTTAAGTGTGATAGTTTTCCTTTAAACTTCGTTATGTATAGGCACTACTGCCGTGACATTTGAATTCCTAACTACAACCAATTAGTTGGTAGAGGGGGGGACACTTGACGAAAATTGGTACTTTAAAGCTTGATAAGTCACGACGGGTTTACTTAATCAAAAAACGGTCTTCCCAAACCCCTAATATTTTTGACGAAGACCTATCCAACGATATCCCACACTATGGGAAGGACGAAAAAAAAATTATGATCCCCACTTTACATGTAGGGGAGGTACCCTTAATAATTGTTTTTTCCAAATTTTATTTTACCACTTTTTCGGCGTCATTAACGTGTATACTCATGCCAAATTACAATTTTCTAGTACCAATAATTTTTGAGCTAAACCGCGGACAGACAGACGGACATGGCGAAACTATAAGGGTTTCTTGTTGACTACGGAACCCTAAGCACGATATTTTGTTATTTTGCTATAATGTAATACATTTCGACACAATGTAAAAATTGTTAATGAAATAAATCCTACTAATATTATAAATGCGAAAGTTTGTATGTATGGATGTATGGATGTTTGTTACTCTTTCACGCAAAAACTACTGAACAGATTTTGACGAAATTTAGCACACAGATAGTTTATAACCAGGATTAACATATAGGATACTTTTTATCCCGACATTCCCACGGGATCGAAACTTATGCGGGTGAAACCGCGGGGCGCAGCTAGTAAATAATAAAAATGTTCCACTGACAGTTTTCACTGTCTTAGCGAAAGTTACTTCTTATTTATTAAACCATTTAGTTACGGAGTTCTCATTAGTGGTGGACATTTGGACCAAGCCCGATACATTTTTGACCAATGGCCTTTTTGTCAATGGGTGTAAAATTTGAAAAAATTTGCATCAAATACACATAAGCTCTTAACAGCTCATAATGACTTGCCGTGGTAACTTTCCCGGTGGCGACGTCGAGGTACATCATGGTGGCGGAGCCGGCGTTCACCCAGTACAGCCGGTCGGCGTCCAGGTCCACGCACATGCCTGCAACATACGTGGGCGTGAGAGCGAGCTCGCGCGCGGCGGGCGGGCGGCCCTCGTGCGGTACGTACTGGTGACGCCGGACAGGCGCGGCTCGGAGCGCGAGTCCAGCAGCGCGCGCACGTGCTCGGCGGCTCCCGTGGCGCTCCAGATGCGCTCGGCGTCGGGCTCGCGCGCCGCCCAGTACAGGCGGCCGCGGCGCGGGTCCACGGCCAGCGCCGACACGTTGCGCGCGGCCAGCAGCGCGCGCGTGTGCGTGCCGCCCAGCCGCGCCGCCAGCAGCGCGCCGCCCGCCGCGTAGTACAGCACGCCGGCCGCCCAGTCCACCGCGAAGCCGCGCGGCGCGTCCACGCCGGCGTCGCCCAGCACGCGCGCTCCGCCGCCCGTGAGCGCGGCGCGCTTCAGCTCGCCCGTCTCGCTGTCGGCCCAGTAGATGTTCTGCTCGGCCGCCACGAACTGCAGGCTGGCGGGCGCGGTCACGTGCGGGCCCGACACGGTCGGGATCATGTGCACCAGCGGCGCCTCCAGGTCCACGCCGCGGATCTCGCCCGCGCGCCCGATCAGCAGCACCTTCTCGTGCGCTGCGGAGGACCGGCGGTGAGTGCGCGCGACACGGCCAGGCACCGCGCCCGTGCGTGTCGCTGAGATACGTACGCTCGCAGGTGACGGCGTCGGCGGCGAGGCGCATGACGTGCGGGCAGGCGCACACGCGCTCGCGCGGCGCGTGGATGAGGCACAGGTGCGAGCAGCCGCCGTTGCGCTCGCACGGGTTGTGCTCGGCGGCCGGCTGGCGGCTGGGGTGCACCACCTTGACGTCGAAGGGCTGCGTGAGCGTGCGCTGCACCACGGTGACGTCGCTGCCGTTCCACTTGCCGGCGCGCACCACGCTGTTGGAGCGCCAGTCGGTCCAGTACACGTGCTGCTCGAACACGGTGATGGCGAAGGGGTGCGAGAGCGCGGCGTGGCCGCGCAGCACCTCGCGGTGGTCCTGGCCGGCGTAGTCCGTGGTGTGCACGGAGTCGGAGCGCGCGTCCACCCAGTACAGGCGGCGCGCGCGGTAGTCCAGCGCGATGCCGTTGGGCCAGGCGCCGTCCGACACGCTGTCCACGCGCACCAGCACGACGCGCGCGCGCCCGGCCAGCGACGCGCGCTCGATGCGCGGCGCCGCCTGCTCCCAGTCACTCCAGAACAGGTAGCCTGCGAGCGCATACCGCGTGACATCACAATTAAAGATTAAAACTGGACCTGCTGTCCATGTCGCCCGCGACCTATCGAAGGACAGCTACTCACCGAGGCGCGGGTCGGCGGCGATGGCGCGCGGGCTGTCCATGTCGCCCGCGATCAGCGTGCGCCGGAACTGCCCGTCCAGCCGCGCCACCTGCACGAACAAGCTGATACAAACTCTCCGCAGAACGACACAATAAGCATTTTGACTCGTCGCTACTCGGTATACCGCATCTCACACTTGCGCTCGTAGACTGGATCCTCTGTAGGTTTACATTAATAGACGGATCTTGATAAAACCAATCATTTTGCGAGATGAATCAATTCAAATTAATATAATCTTCATGACGGGCGTGTGTGTACAGACTACAGACCGACAATCATTCACTGTGTGCGTACCTCGATCTGATGCAGACTGCTCTCGACCCAGTACAGGTTGCCGGCCACCCAGTCTACCGCCAGCCCCTCAGCCGTGGACAGCCCCTGCCGCACCACCGCCTCGATGCCGCTCAGAGCTGCGCACAGATACAAACATACGTCGCAGCCCAAGATTTGGGAGGGGGTCACCATGGGTGCCGAGGAATAAGGGAAGTACATTAGGTTGGTCTAGTGGTAGCCAGCGCTACTGCTGAGCATGAGTTCCTGGGTTCAATTCCTAGGTTGGGTACAGTGTTATTAGGTTTTTCCATCAGAAATTTCTTAGAAACAGCCTGGAGTCTGGATTTGTGCCCGGTTGGTGGCAGGGGGCTCACCCCCTATGACAGGGGGCTCACCCCCTATGACATGGGACTTAAACATAACTGGCGAAATGGGTGTGTAAGTACTATCTGAAGGTACACCTCTGCCTAACACTTCGTGGATTAAAGAATACGTAGGGTGGGAGGAGCGAGCGAAGCGAGCTCGAAAATTTTAGCAACCCGCCTCGATATGGTTTTATATTTTCAAGCAGAAATAGGAGTTACATTGTCGACTTATGCAGGCAAGCCCAAGTAACTAAGAGAATGTAGAATGCAAGAGCGAGCGAAGCTAGCTCGAAAATTTTGCACACTCTCGGATAGGTTCGATTTTCTTTTGATCATTCCAAAAGGAGTAGGAATTACTTACTTTGTCAACTTATGAAGAAAAGCTCAAGAATCAACAGAACGTGAGCGAGCGAAGCGAGCCTGAAAATTTTTGCAACCCACCTTGAAATAGGTTCCGTTTTCTTTTGACCATCATTCAGAAAGAGAACTTACTTTATCGAATAATGACGAAAAGCTTAAACTCGTTTTACAGCAGTTTAGGTTTTCGAATCAGGCCTTAACCTAAGCCTTTCGAACCTTACGTATGAGTGGGGTGCCTGTTTGGGAGTTAAAATGATGTACTCCTTTTGGATTTTGATTGTTTAATCGTTATTTTACAATGCACGCACGGTAACGAGTTCAAGTCAGTCTACGAACTTTCGGGAAGACACGCCGGCACGCGGTTGCTTTGACGTTTTTATGACACTGACAGCGACAAATTGGCGATCCGCGGCGCCAACAGTGCCCAATATGCCGAGATTGCTTCGCTCGCTCTTGCATCCTACATTTTATAACAGGCTTATTAACGTAAAAACCTTTTAGGCGCGTTATAAAACCCACTGTCATTTCATAGTTTTAAGTTTTTACTTCTGTCGGCGGTCCCCATGTCTGCTATGTTCTTAATGTTTTTGTATATGCCCATCGGGGTCTCGGTGGCTCAAGTACAGTTTTAAGTAAATATAGTATCACTAGCTTCTGCCCGCGGCTTCGCCCGCGTGGATGTCGGAAGTTATCCCACGGGAACGTGCTACCAGGATAAAAAGTATGTGCTTCCCCAGGATGCCATCTATCTCTTTGCCAAATCAGAAGTTCAGTGGCTTAGGCGTGAAAATGTAACATACAGTTTCAAATTCAAATCCTCCCCTAAAAACCAAATTACCCCTTTTTGCCCCGTCAGGAGTAAATTTTCGACAACTTGACATACTTATTATTAATTATTTTCTGTCGAAAGTATCAATACTGGGTTTCGAGTTAATCGGACCGCGCATTCAATTTCTTCCACACAAACTTCAACACCCCTATATCCCCCTTTGAGGGGTAGTTTGAAAAACTTATAATGATAAACTTTATTACTTACTTAGGCAAGTATTGTTGCCAAGTTTCAAGTTTATTAACTAAATTAATAAGATTTTTCATATAAACTGTATCCCCGCTTTTCACCCCCACAGGGGTGGAATTTAAAAAAATTCATAACTTGACACAAAGATTATTTATACCAATTTTATAATTAATCAAGCCACTTATTATAATCCTCCCCTGTAAAATTAACCACCCCTTTTCACCCCGTTAGGGGTAGATTTTCGAAAAACCCTCATACGTGTTATTATTTATTTTTAGTCTTAAGTACACACACAGTACACTGAGTTTCGAGTTAATCGGACCTGCTTGTGTAAAAAAAAAATATAAACTGTATCCCCGCTTTTCACCCCCACAGGGGTGGAATTTTGAAAAATCATTTGGGATGTGTTCATAACTTGACTCAAAGAATATTTATACCAATTTTCCAGTTAATCAAGCCACGCTGTAAAATCCTCCCCTGTAAAATTTACTACCCCTTTTCAAGTCGTCAGGGGTAGATTTTCGAAAAACCTTGATACACATTATTCTTTCCTTTCAATTTTAGGTATAAATACTGAGTTTCGATTAAATCGGACCGCGCGCTAAAATTCTTCCATACAAACTTTGAAACCCCCCAATCCCCTTTTAGGGGGTAGTTTATAAAAACAAAAAATGCCCAACTTCATAATTTACTTAGATAAGTATTCGTGGCAAGTTTCAAGTTTATTAACTCAAGGAATAAGATTTTTCATATAAACAAAATCCCCCCATTTCACCCTCTTAGGGGTGGAATTTCGAAAAACCCTTTCTTAGTGGATACCTACTCTTCACGAAGAATACACCCTCTAAATTTCATATCTCTAGGACCAGCGGTTTAGGCTGTGCGTTGATGTCTCAGTCAGTCAGTCAGTCAGGACTTTGAATTTTATATATATAGATGTTGGGAGAGTGCAGAATAAATTTATTAGGTATTTATATAAAAAAAATTACGGTGTATACCCATTTTACCCAAATAAGTATCCTACCTTATTCATCTTGGGTATGTTAGGATACAATTAGTTAAAAGTCAGAAGGAATTTAGCACTAGTCTCATATATCTTTGGTGATGAGGGGAAAGATTTACAATCCAGACGTATCGCAACAGGTGTACATGTGTGTTCCGGACAGATACGTGTGGCGGCGGCGGCGGCGCACGAAGCTAGTGAATGAAGCGCCGTTTACTCTCGCACTCCGTATCCTCAACAGTATAGCGGAGGATATAGATATATTTTGTTGCACTCTGGGTGGGTTCACAGTGATAGCTCTCTTTGAAGTAAGTTATGGTCCTACTAGGACATAGACATATATGGTGTTTGTAGTAGCAGGAAATATGATCTAGAATGTAATATAGTTTGTAACTGTGTAACTGTAGTATGTAAGTTGTCTACACTATCGCATTAGGTGACAAACCTGTAAAGATAATTGTATGGTGGGAAATAAATAAATAAATAAGTTAGTAAGACAAGTAAATCATCCAGATTCTCGAGAGCTTGAATGATTTTGGGGGGTTCATGACCCCCATGACTCCCCCCTCCCCCTCCGACCGCGCCCGAGTCTTAAGTACTTATCTACTTGTCGTATGTGTATGTAATGAATCGCAATGAAGCACTGTGAAGTCGTGCCTGCAGCACAGTGTGTGACGACCAGCGACACGCGGTCGGGTACTCACCGTTGCCGACGATGGTGCCGCGGTAGATGTTGTCGTCCACGACGTCGGTCCAGTAGAGCTGCACCTCGCCCGAGGCGGGGTCGCGGCGCCAGTCCAGCGCGATGGTGTTCTTGAGCGACGAGATGAGCGCGCGCGCCGTCAGCGCCGGCAGCGACACGCCGCGCACCTCGTGCCGGTTGCTGAACACCAGCAGCGGCGTCGTGCCGTCTGCGGACAGTGCTCGCTTACTAACGCCACATGACAGACTCCCTGCCTTGCGGCCAGCCAACGCGAGTGTTGTCGCAGACCACTTTTATTGCGATAACAATGAACGTATTGTGAAAATAATTAATGATAGAAATTAGTTAACTTCATAAGGTTCACAACTCATTTGTTAGGCTTGGTACAACCTTTTATAACAAGATACCCTCTTCTTTGCTAGACTTGCCTTTTAATGCGTTTAAAGCTCAAGTAAAATCCAACCTTTGTTCACAGGCATACTATTCCATCAACGACTACTTACACGATTAAAATAGTTGGTCGCCCTAATTTAACGCAAGACAATGGCGCCGATTCCCTTGTTCACCGACTAAACTAAATTTAAGTCAGTGCATCTTTTTCTTTCTATTTCATTAAGAAAAGGACAGAAGATAAATATTAGTTTAGTCCTGTCAAATTAGTCAGCGCCTGACGTAAATTGACGTATTTTAAGTCGCCGTGTTTATAATCACGTCTAAACTGTCTATGGAGTATCTTAATTTGACAGGACTAAACTAATATTTTATCTTCTGTCCTTTTCTTAATGAAATAGAGAGAAAAAGATGCACTGAACTTAAATTTAGTTTAGTTTGTAGACAAGGGAATCGGCGCCAATGTTTATGTTCTTTCTCCAGAATTAGCTTACTGATAGGTTATTGTTATTAAATTATTTACCTATTTATTTTCCTTCGATGGTCTTAGTTTATAAAGATAAAGATAAATTTATTCGCAAATATGGGTATAATACAGGTGATACAGATACATTTTAATGGTTCAGCCATATTTTGCCATGAGGGCATGCAAATTTTAATCATAAGTAGGACACAGAAATTTACTAAAAATAATAAAAATTAACAAAATAAACTCAAAAAAAAAAACAGATAATTGCTTAAGTCTTTCCATATTCTTATTATCAATCCTAATTAAATACTCTATATAATAAAATCTTTTTCATTGAGGTATTCACTTATACTATAGTAAGTTTTATCCAATAGAAATTTTCGTAGCTTCTTTTTAAATTTCAATACGGGTAATTCTTTCCACTGTTTGGGTATTTTATTATAAATTACCGGAGCCATGCAGTAGACACTTTTGCGCATAAGTGCTGTTTTAGCTGTTTGTAGACACAGTAAACTATTGTTGCGCCTATTCCGTGGGAAATTATCGGAAAGGAGTTGAAATTTATTCGGGTTTGATTTGATAAATAAAGCTACTTCTAGGATGTACAGACAGGGTAGGGTTAGTATGTTATATTCTTTGAAATATGGCATGCAGCTATCGGTGGTTTGCAACTTAAAGATAGCTCTTATACATCTCTTTTGTGCTTTGAATGCTGTTTCTCTTCCCGAAGAGTTACCCCAAAACATAATGCCGTACCGTAGGTGCGATTCCACTAGGCCATAATAAGCCGTGAGAAGCGCATCCATATGTACTATTGAGGAGAGTGTATGCAAAGCGTATGCGGACTTACTAATTTTTTTACATAAAGTGTCAATGTAAGATTCCCAGTTTAGTTTTTGATCTATCATGAGTCCTAGAAATTTTGTATTTACCACTTCTTCTATTATATTATTACCGTGCTGAATGTTAATGTTAATGCTAGGAGTCCGCTGTCTAAAATGAATAGTTTTTGTTTTAGTCAAATTAATTTTTAAATTATTAGAGTCTAACCAGTTCACAACGTGTTCTAAGCTATTATTGATGTCACTTCTATATGTTTCTATACTTTCACATGGTATTGTTATGGTGCTATCGTCTGCAAACAATGTCAATGGTTGTTTAATACATTTTGGTAAGTCATTTATGTACAAAATAAATATAAAAGGGCCCAACACACTCCCCTGCGGTACTCCAAATAAAACTTCACGTTCGGTGGACCTAAATATTATTTATCATTTGTGACTTCAATTGACAGCTATGTGAACAGAACCCAACAATGCATAGATATGTAAGCTGTCACGCCCTTTATGCCTGGAGGCTTTTATTTGGGTAGTAAGTTTTTAATTTACATTTTAATTAATTATTTTTTAGCTGGAGTACATATAGTTTTATTATATTTGTTGGTATATTGGCCTGGCTAGCTGACATATAATTTTAATGTTATGTTCAGAGGGGCAATTCTCGTAATTTTAAGAACGTTCACAGTCTGATCTCAGTCTCAATCTGTCAAAAATACCTCTAATTTCCCTAGATTTTGACAAGTTTTTGACATTTGTTTGAGACTGCAACTAGATTTTGAACGTTTTAAATTACGAGAATTGGCCTACTGGTCTTGTAATGATAATTACCGAACCTAAGTACCTACTACCTATTGTAAGTAACTAAGTACCTATTGTATACAATCAAGTATTTTTTTACTGAACAGACAGCTGTGCTGCTCAGGTTATTGTACTATATGACAACAACCAAAAGACAATAATTAGGGAAGCTAATGGAAATTAATGAATTAAGATGCCAAATAAAATATTATTTTTGATTGGGGATGACATACCGTAAGTAGTAACAACTAGGAACTACGAACAACAACTATAACTCGATTTATGTTTTAATTAGTTCATTGTGTTATTATCTGCGCCTAATGTAGTGCATGCCGTGCTTTTGACTTTACTCTGCAATGTACAAATTATTAAGAAATAGTGCATTAATTGCGAAGAGCCTATTAAATAAACAAATAACTGCGTGCCCAGAGCGGGACTCGCGCGCCGCTCACCGGTGCTCTTGCAGTTGAAGCCGTCGTCGGCGAGCCGGTAGCCGGCGTCGCACGTGCACTTGTAGCCGCCCTTGGTGGGCGCGCAGGCGTGCGCGCACACGCCCCACGCGGCGCAGGCGTGGCGCGGCGCGCACGTGGCGGCGTCGCGCTGCAGGTGCAGGCCGGCCGGGCACGCGCACGCCGGGCCCGCGGGCGTGGCGTGGCACGCGTGCGAGCACGGCGACAGCGCGCACATGGGCTCGCCTGCGGCGCGGGACATACAGAACGTGGTGAACAGAGTTATGGTTTGTTCTTTGTGTTCTCGTGTTGACACATGGATATCCTCACGCGCGCGCAGTTTCGCTAGCTTATTTGATTTGACTGTAGAGATCGTCTAATCTAAAACTGAACGATTCCGATCGAGATCGTGTCAATGTGAGTGGCAGTTGGCAACACTGCCTGCGCCTCTATCTACTGTCAGTAACGTCGCGATCGGTCCAGGTTCGTTCAGTTTCAGAGCAGGCAGTGGGTGAGGCACGTACCGCAGCGGTCCGCCTCGTCGGCGCCGTCCGCGCAGTCGGCGATGTTGTCGCACAGCTGCTGCAGCGGCACGCAGCGCGTCGCGTTGTCGCAGCGCAGCGCGGGCGCCGGGCACGCGCCCGCCTGCGCCCCGTCCGGCGCCGCCGTCGTGCTCGTGCTCGTGCTGCTCGTGCTGGTGGTGTCGCCGCACTCCACTTCGTCCGAGCCGTCCAGGCAGTCCACGTGCGCGTCGCACCTGAACTCCTGCGCACACTCACAGGTCACCACCGTGTCACGTCACACGTATAACATTACGAGAGGGTCGCTCGCTTACCTTTCGGATGCACTCGGTGTTGTTGCACTGGAACTCGTGCTCTTCACACGCGCCGTTGTCGTGATGAGGTTTCCTGTAGCACAACAACACTCTCATTGTCTCTAGCGACGCACGGCTCCCGCAGGTTGCGACGAGCCGGGCGCGCCGCTTTTATTTTAAATAACCTTCCTCTCGATATATGATGCAGTTGTATCATAATAACCTCTTTTAAAAATAAAATACAGCATAAGTTACCTTTTAATTATTTTTTTGTCAAAGTCTCGATCACTATAGAAAATGCCGAAATTTAAATTTGTTTTTCAATTTCTCTGTTACTACTGAAATGTCGGGTTTAACGTAAGTGTCCACCTTTATTCTATGTTGAAAGGTGTGGTTAGAAACATGTACTAATAAGGGAGCTACAGACTGCTCTGCGGACTGGCACAGGTGATATGTCTGTGAATAAAGACTTTTCCATCTTCGTAAATGTTCACTGACCCCTGGCGCTGCGGGTCGCTCGGGCGCGGCGCGGGCTCGGTGCCGGCGCAGGCGCGCTCGTCGCTGGCGTCGGCGCAGTCGGCGCGGCCGTCGCAGTAGTAGTCCCACGGCAGGCAGGCGCCGTTGTCGCACGGGAACATGGCGGCGCTGCAGGGCTGCGCGGCGCAGTCGGCCTCGTCGCTGCGGTCGCCGCGGCCGCAGTCGGGCGCGCCGTCGCAGCGCCACCACAGCGGGATGCAGCGGCGCGACTGCGCGCACTGGAACTGCTGCGCGCGGCACGACGCGCGCGCGCACGCCGCCGGGCCCTCGTCGGCGCCGTCGTTGCAGTCTGCAACACGCGCGCGTCACTACTCGCTCGGCCGCCGCGCGAGCGGGGGCGCGGGCGGGGCTTACCTTTCTGTCCGTCGCAGATCCACGAGTTGGGGATGCAGCGGTTGGTGTCGCAGCGCATGAACTGCTCCTCGCCGCACGTGACGTTGGCTGCGAAGGAAGCACAGGTGTCAGGTCATACCGTAGAGCTGGCGACCGCCGGTGGTCGGCTACTCACCGCAGGGCCCGGTGGGCGACGAGTCCTCGTCGGAGCCGTTGGGACAGTCCGAGTCTCCGTCGCACACGTACTGCTGCTCGATGCAGCGCCTGCTTCACGTGACCTTACGTTAGTTACGTTGTTGCACAAAATATATGCAGGGTGGGCATAATACGAGTTACTGAGCCAAACTTTAGAAGTCTGTCCCCAAGAGCTTTCCGAAACACATCCATGTATGTTCAACGATTATTTATAGTTTATGAGCTAGACGGATTCAATATTTCTAAGGAAATTCTTACTTGACTTTAGACATTTTTATTTTTCTCTTTCTGTGTCGTATTCTTGTAAACATTGTTTTTTTTTTTCAAATAAATGATGGTCGGTAAAAAATAGTATCTGTCTAAAAATCACCCAAAGAAAATCTGACAAAAATGTAACTCAAAGGAAAAATGTTTGCTCAACGAGATTCGTTCTAGATTATAAGTTTTTAAAAAAAAGAAGCGCTGCAATTACCCCAAAGTAGTTTCAAATATTTCCACGAACACGAGCTTTACAAAAGTATACAAATAATAAGTACGTTTAGACCTTTACGACCTACGACCTTTATGTCTCTACCAGTCTTCAAGCTGGCTAAAGTAGACTCAACCTTCATGTGGTACTGTTTAAAATGTTACAATAAAATACCTTCCCATATACTTCAACTGATATTTATAATTATAATCTAAACTAATATTTTAAAGCTGAAGAGTTTGTTTGTTTGTTAGTTAGTTTGGTTGAACGCGCTAATCTCAGGAACTACTGTTCGACTTGAAGAATTCTTTGTGTTGGATAGTCCATTTATCGAGGAAGGGTTTAGGCTATATAACATCACGCTGCGACCAATAGGAGCGGAGCATCAATAGAAAATATTGCAAAAACGGGACAAATGGTTCCTTTTTGAGGGCTTCCGTTGCATGCGCTACATATACGGTTTAAGTTAAGCAAAAATCATGTATGATGGAATTGTTCCTCTTTAAAAGTAAAAAAAGTCTGCGACAGCATATGTCTATCTTTTAAGATTGACTCACTATAACCTTTTTTATGGGAATCAAATTTGTGCGAAATGAATGCATTATTTGCGAAGGTGTTTTATCAACATGATATTAATCCTTATCCAAATAAACACGTTATTCATCACAAGTAATTGATTTCAATCAACATCTTAGGAGATATCATAATACTAATAATAAAGCTGAAGAGTTTGTTTGTTACAACATACGACATCTCAGTGCACGGACGAACTGGCCGTACATTTTAATTACTAAGGTATTTAATGTAAATTCGGGCCTTTTGTAAATAAGCGATTATTATTGCTACAGTGGTATCCAGGCAGGAAGAGGCTCACCCGTGCTGGCAGGCGAAGGTGCCGGCGGGGCAGGGCGCGGGCGGGCGCGGCGTGCTGGCGGCGCGGCACGCGTGCGGCACGCCCGGCGCGCGCTCGCGCCCGGCCGCGCACGCGCACTCGCGCCCGCCCGGCACGGCCAGGCACAGCTCCGCGCAGCCGCCGTTCTTCAGCGAGCACTGGTTGTGGCCTGTACAACGAGCAGAGAGTTCGTACTGTCAGCCTGGCGGAGAGCCTAGGTCGGTGACGTAGTGCGGGGGCCGCTCACCCTGGCGCTGGGTGTCGGACACGAGCTTGAGGTCGTAGAGCGGCGGCGGCAGGCGGTACAGCTCGGTGACGTTGCCGTCGGCGTCGCGGCGCCGCACCGCGCCCGTGCCGTGCTCGCTCCAGATCACGGCACCTGCGGGAAGTGCCGCGCAATACTTAGCGAAATTATAGAAGCGTTCATAATGAACCAACGATGAAAACAATCATAAAAACGGTTGCAAATGCACGCTCACCTGAACAAAAAAATAACCAACTTATTAGAAAGAACTACAAAATAAAAACAAAATGCAGAATTTACGTCCGTCTGTCAGTCTGTCTAGACTCTAGACCCTTTTTCTCGGGAACGCGTGGAGGTATAAAGTTGTTTATATCAAATACATAGCTCTACGGTCCCTTGGAGCTCTAAACATAAAAAAGTCAAGCTTCTAAGTCAACGCAATAAAAAAGTACGGCCATTTGTGCGACATATTTTGATACTCGCAAATAAATCAAAACGTATCGGGCATTTCCCATACTAATATGGCCCTTCATCTAATACTAATATATTCAGCCTTTAATGTTCCCACTGCTGGGACACAGGCCTGCTGTCGTCGAGAGGCTGTAAGCGCACGCGGACCCAGTGGGGGCTGGTAGGGTAAGGTTCAGTTTGCAGTTGAAGCAAACATCTTTGTGAATAGACTATTGGATAGAATTGTAAATAGACGAATAGACATTCTAAGTTTATATTGGATTAAGTGAAAATAACATAAATTGTAAACAAAGGATTCGAAAATGGAATATGTGCGTGCGTGTTCGACGGCCGTTTGCAGCCGAGCCGCTGTCCTCGCACGTAGCGACTCACCCTCGTACAGCGCCAGGCCGTAGGGCTTCAGCAGCGGCGCGTGCGGCGAGTCCGCCGCCACCAGCACGCGCACGCCCGTCGCCAGCACCAGGCGCTCGATCTTGTTGAGGTACGTGTCGCACCTGCAATGTGGCACCGCAGTCAGCGTCGTCTCGCACGGGCTCGCCCACGAGCCGCCGCACACTCACCAGTACAGCTCGCCCGCGTCGGACAGCGCCAGGCCGGCGGGCCAGTGCAGCTCCTGGTCCAGCAGCGTGCGGCGCGCCGAGCCGTCCATGTAGGCCGTCTCGATGCGCCCCGCCGCGCCGCGCGCCGCCCACACCGACCAGTACATCGTGCTGCAACAAGCGCGCTGTAGTCGCCGGCCACACCACTCGCATGGTGAGGCCGACGCGACGCCACCTACCCGTTGCTGGGGTTGAGCGCGATGGCGCGCGGGTGGTAGTGCTGGTAGTCCTCGTCCTGCACGAGCACGCGGCGCACGCCGGGCGCGTCCAGCCGCGCCGCGCTCACCGTGCCCAGCGCGTCGTCCGTCCAGTACAGGTTGCGACCTGACACACACGCACACGGTGACACAGTGACACACAGCGAGTCCAGCGCGGCTCGCGCGGCACTCACCCATCCAGTCCACGGCGATGCCCTCGCAGTTGTCGACGTCGCGGCCGGCGAACACCTCGCGCCCGCTGCCGTCCAGCTTCTGGCGCACGATCTCGTACCTGCACACAAGCGGGGCGTCAGTCGCGACTCACGCGGGGCGGCCGGGCGGGCGGGTCTCGCGCGCACCTGTGCACGTCGCAGTAGTACAGGTAGCTGCCCTGCACGTCCACGTCGGCGGCGGTGGGGCGCGCGGCGTCGGTGGCGGGCGCGGCCGCCTCCCAGCCCGCGTGGCCCAGCGCCAGCGCCTGCACCAGCGGCGGCGCGCCGCGCGCCAGCACCACGTAGGCGTCCAGCCGCACGCGCTCGCACGCGCGCCCGGCCGCGCGCCAGCCGTGGCGGCACACGCAGTGCGCGTGCGGCGCGCCGCGCGCGTAGGCCGTGATGCAGATGTGCGCGCAGCCGCCGTTGGCGCGCGCGCACGGGTGGGCCACGCGCGGCTGGCGCTGGCGGTGGAAGGCCAGCGCGGCCGTGGGGCGCGCGTCCAGCGCCAGCGCGGCGGGCACGCGCGCGTGCGCGTAGCGCGGCACCAGCGCCACGCTGCTGTTGCGCCACACGGGCAGGTACAGCGTGGAGCCCAGCACCGAGATGTGTTGCAGTTCTTGTGTCTGTGCGAGCGAAGTGTTTCATCAGCGTGTAATAACACCCTACTACTATAAATATGCCTGACTCGTTTAGGCCTGCAATAATAAAGCGCTCTCGTTTGAGTATATTTGTTTACGCAACCATGTCTCGAATTGAAATTGCAGATAACGCAACTCGATCCCCAAGACACAGGCGCCGCCTAGTTCGGGGACCACTGTTCAAATTACTATGTTTTATATTCTAGTTACCGGAAGCATACCATGTTATTATTTTTGGTTTTTTTTTTTTGTAACAATCTATATATATAAAATTCAAAGTCCTGACTGACTGACTGAGACATCAACGCACAGCCTAAACCGCTGGTCCTAGAGACATGAAATTTAGAGGGTGTATTCTTCGTGAAGAGTAGGTATCCACTAAGAAAGGGTTTTTCGAAATTCCACCCCTAAGAGGGTGAAATGGGGGGATTTTGTTTGTATGAAAAATCTTATTCCATGAGTTAATAAACTTGAAACTTGGCACGAATACTTATCTAAGTAAATTATGAAGTTAAGCATTTTTTGTTTTAATAAACTACCCCCTAAAAGGGGATTGGGGGGTTTCAAAGTTTGTGTGGAAGAAATTGAATGAGCGGTCCGATTAACTCGAAACTTAGTATTGATACTTTCGACAGAAAATAATTAATAATAAGTAAGTATGTAAAGTTGTCGAAAATTTACCCCTGACGGGGCAAAAAGGGGTAATTCGGTTTTTAGGGGAGGATTTGAACTTGAAACTGTATGTTACATTTTCATGCCTAAACCACTGAACTTCTGATTTGGCAAAGAGATAGATGGGGAAGCACATACTTTTCATCCTGGTAGCACGTTCCCGTGGGATAACTTCCGACATCCACGCGGGCGAAGCCGCGGGCAGAAGCTAGTGTATCAATAAAATTATTCTTATTTCATAATAATTTACAACATAACATAACATCACGCCAGTTTTGTTTTAAGGACGGTCAGCCCGGGCGGCGGCGGCGATGTTCGCTCGTTTTTAACAGATAACTAGGTACTTGGCTTACACCCTCCTCGGTGTAGGTACTTTGCTTCATTCTAACTAAGAAGCTACTTAAGTTGTTTTAATTATTTAAATGATGTAGTCGACAACGTTGGTGCGCGGTGAAACTACAATGAGCTACCGACTTCCGAAATCAAAGTTATTTTTCACTTTGTAGTGTTTTTATGGAATACCCTATCCAACAAAAAAAGAATTTTTCAACTCGGTTGGCAAGCGACGGAGTTATGCGCGAACAAACCTCCTCCTTTTTTAGGAGTCGGTTAAAAATATTGAGAATCCACTATTCAGTTTCGCGCGGTACTCACGGCGTATCCGCGGCGCAGCGTGCGGCGGTTGGCGCCGCTGTAGTCGGCGCGCTCCACGCAGTCCAGGTAGGCGTCGGCCCAGTACAGCGCGCGCGCCGCCGGCTCCAGCGCCAGCGCGCTCGGGTACACCAGCTTGTGCGCCGCCACGTGCGCGCGCGCGCCGCCCGCCAGGCTGGCGCGCTCCACGCCGGGCGGCGACGCGCCCCACACCGACCAGAACATGAGCCCCGCGCCCGCGTCCAGCGCCAGCCCGTGTACCTTGGCCAGCGCCGCGTCCAGCAGCAGGCGGCAGTGGCGCAGCGTGCGCGCGCACACGTACAGCGCCTCGCGCCCGCCGTCCACCAAGTACCAGTTGCCGGCCACCCAGTCGATGGCCAGGTGGCTCACGCCAGCGACGTCGGGGAACAGCTCGGGCACGCCCAGCACGGTGCGGCGGCTGAAGTCGTCCGCGTCCACGCACACGATGCCCGACTTGCTGATGTTGTGGTGCACGTAGCAGATGCTCCTGCACACACAGGTCGCGACGTCAGTCCGGCGGTGCGCAGCGGTGCGGGGGAGGGAGGGGAGGGGTCAGGTGGGGCACGTACCGGTTGTCGTAGAGGAAGTCGATGGCGCGCACGTTGAGCGCCGGCAGCGAGTGGTTGCGCGTGCGCGCCGGCCCGTCCGGCCACGCGCGACGCACGTCGCCGGCCGTCACCACGACCAGCGACAGCGGCTCTGTCACCGGCTCTGAAGCACAACACACCCATGATATCAGAGGGAACTCTTCGCGTAATTTGACCATGTTACAGCCATACGGTTAGGTATTATAAACTGCATGAATTTTTTTATTTTTTTTATTGACAATGGGCTCACTCTTGACCTCAATCCAGCCCAGAGGCAGGGATGAGATCTACGGTGGAACGAGCTTGCCCAGAAGAAGCCTATTCACTCTCGCCCTGAAGAGATTAGGGTTGTATGAACTCGGGAATGCAGACGCAGGCAGACAATTCCACTCCTTTGCTGTGCGCATCAGAAAAGATGATGAGAAGCGCTTAGTGCGTATATAGGGTATATTAACCAAATAGGGGTGGTATCCCGCAGTGCGTCTGGACTCTCGATGGTAAAAAGGTGAAGGCATTTGTCGTTCTTTCTTCCGCACCGGCTTGAAACAGATGACAATAGCTTGAAGCAGTGTTTCTCTGAATGAATCTTTGTAGTATTTTTTAATATACAATTTCAAAAGACCCATCACATATCCTACGCATTCTACATATGTATATATTGTTGGGCTCGCATTTTGCCACCTGCATGTACCTACTACAATATGCAGCTGCCGCCATGCACGCAGCACGCGGGACTTTGACATTCAGTAACAGAACGTCTTCACAGTAGCCGTTCACTCACCATTTACAGGGATGCAGTCGCGGCGGTCGTCGTGCAGCGTGTAGCCGGGTGCGCAGGCGCAGGCATACGAGCCGCGCGAGTTGTGGCAGTGCTGCGCGCACGCGTCCTCCCACAAGCACTCGTCCGTGTCTGCGGTCACACATACGCCATGTGGCACAACACACATATTATAATCATGTACTTATGTGTGCGGGATCTAATTCTTGGCATCTTTGATGAAATTTTGAGATGTTGAGTACTCACCGACGCAGCGGCCGTCGGCGTCGGCCTCGTAGCCCTGGTGGCAGTAGCAGGCGAGGCCTGCGTGGGTGGGCCGGCAGCCCACCTCGCAGTGCAGCGCGTCGCACTGGCTCGCCGTGACTGCGCACAAACACACACGTTATCGGAGTACGGACCCCACCTACCGGCACCAGCACGTGCGCACGGTCCGGTACGCACAGTTGTCGCAGATGTCCCACTCGTCGCTGGCGTCGGGGCACTGGCGCGCGCCGTCGCAGAACTGCTCGATGGCCACGCACGTGAACTGCCCCTCCACCGGCGTCTCGCAGCGCGCGCTGTTGCCGGGGCACTTGAAGTCCTTCTGACCTGCGGGGCAAGTGAATACGTTCACACTTGATCCAGTTCCGAGCTACTTCCGAGCCCGAATGTTCTACGTACACATGTAGGGGTCCTCGTCGGAGGCGTCGTGCGCGCCGCAGTCGGGCTCGCCGTCGCAGCGCCAGCTAGGTGCCAGGCAGAAGTTGCTCACAGCGCAGCGGAACTCGTCGCCACGACATGACGTCATCCATGCTGCACAACACAAAACATTGCTACAGCATCACCAGCCGACAAAGTACGAAACTCCCAATCTATATATATAAAATTCAAAGTCCTGACTGACTGACTGACTGACTGACTGACTGACTGACTGAGACATCAACGCACAGCCTAAACCGCTGGTCCTAGAGACATGAAATTTGGAGGGTGTATTCTTCGTGAAGAGTAGGTATCCACTAAGAAAGGGTTTTTCGAAATTCCACCCCTAAGAGGGTTAAAAGGCGGGATTTTGTTTGTATGAAAAATCTTATTCATTGAGTAAATAAACTTGAAACTTGGTACGAATACTTATCTAAGTAAATTATGAAGTTGGGCATTTTTTGTTTTTATAAACTACCCTAAAAGGGGATTGGGGGGTTTCAAAGTTTGTATGAAAAAATTTTAGCGCGCGGTCCGATTTACTTGATATAATATGGGTGTTGAAGTTTGTGTGGAAGAATTTGAATGCGCGGTCCGATTAACTCGAAACTCAGTGTTTATAACTACTTAAGACCAAAAATAAAGAATAACATGTATCAGGATTTTTCGAATATCTACCCCTAACGGGTTGAAAAGGGGTAGTTAATTTTACAGGGGAGGATTATAATAAGTGGCTTGATTAATTAGAAAATTGGTATAAATAATCTTTGAGTCAAGTTATGAATATACCTCAAACGATTTTTTTTAAATTCCACCCCTTTGGGGGTGAAAAGCGGGGATACAGTTTATATGAAACATCTTATTAATTTAGTTATTAAACTTGAAACTTGGCAACAATACTTGCCTAAGTAAGTAATAAAGTTTATCATTATAAGTTTTTCAAAACTACCCCTCAAAGGGGGATATAGGGGTATTGAAGTTTGTGTGGAAGAAATTAAATGCGCGGTCCGATTAACTCGAAACTCAGTATTGATACTTTTGACAGTAAATAATTAATAATAAGTAAGTATGTAAAGTTGTCGAAAATTGACCCCTGACGGGGCAAAAAGGGGTAATTCGGTTTTTAGAGGAGGATTTGAACTTGAAACTGTATATTACATTTTCAAGCCTAAACCACTGAACTTCTGATTTGGCAAAGAAGTAGATGGCATCCTGAGGAAGCACATACTTTTTATCTTAGTAGCACGTTCCCGTGGGATAACTTCCGACATCCACGCGGGCGAAGCCGCGGGCAGAAGCTAGTAGTATATAAATGTCAGTGGTCAATAGCATGTAAACATGTAAAGGTGCTGGTTACGGTTGGGGAAGCTGCAGTGTAGTTCGTCGGAGGCGTCGGCGCAGTGTGCGCGGCCGTCGCAGCGCCAGTCCAGCGGCACGCAGCGCAGCCCGTCGGCGCACCCAAATTGGCGCGCGTCACACGAAGCGCGTGTGCCGCTCTCCGCCGCGCTCGGCTCGCTCGACGACTCCGCCGGCGGCGGCTCAACTCCTGCAGCACATAATAGTCAGGCTAGAGTCGTCACACGTCACGTGCCGCTACCGTGCCGCGGTGCTGATACCTATTTGTCCCTAATAAATAAATAAATAAACAGTGACAGCTAAACGTAACATAATATATGACGCAACACATATTTATCTCTCTGCACTAAAAACATATTTCACTGCCTGAATTAATAAAAAAATAGCATACTACTACAATTTTTTTTTTGATAATTATGCTAAAATAACGTTGACAAGACGTTTTACGGATAATTTTATCAATTTTATAAGTACGCGAAAATCGGTAACTATCAGCAATAATTTTGGTTCGTCTTTACAATTTGCGGTAAAATATAAAAGAACAAATTGCAATATTGCTTATCCCCCCATGGCAAATAGCGTAATAATTTATAGCCTACAGACTGACCGGACATTATAGGGAATATCTATGCAAAGTTTGAACAGACTATGAGGTAGTATTTGCGTGCTGGCTGGAACACATTCAGACCAACAAATAAACAATAGTTGAGAATAGGTTAATTAAGTTTGAAGCTTCCTATCTCCTATTATTCTGCAGTGCCCGACAGCCCGACATGCGACAGGGTCCATAGTGATCTCTTTTTAATCGACTTCAAAAAGGAGGACGTTCTCAATTATACTGTTTTTTTTTTGTATGTCATGTATGTTACGCGATATCTCCGGCAAATGTAAATCGATTTCAAAAATTACTTTTATTGGATAGGATATAATAATAATAATAATAATATCCCTGGACATTTCACACAGCACCATTTGTCCCAAGCTAAGCAACCTAATGCTTGTGTTATGGTAACAAGATGGCTGATAAACTACTTATATACATTTTTTTTTGTAAATACATACATATTATAGATAGAAAAACACCCAGACTCGGAACAAATACATGTAGGTCATACAAATATTTGTTCCGTGCGGGAATCGAACCCGCGACACGCAGCGCAGCAGTCAATCGCTTAACCACTGCGCCAACCGTGCCGTCAATATGTACCTATGTCTCAGGAGTTTGCTGGGGTAGTTTTTGAGTTAGCTTCAATAATACGTATTTTTGCCACTTATTTTATATTGTTGATGTTATTATTAACTTCCTGTCACTGATATTTACAAGCAAGTATCTAGTGTTATACGAACTTGTGTCGGGTAAACAAAAAAAAACCGACTTCCAAAAGAGACACTACAAATTAAAACTAAAGTTATTTTTTACTTTGTAGTCTTTTTTGGACGTCGAATGTTTTTTTTTTTTAAGTTGTTCATTTTAAGTTCTAAGGTAGGTACTACCTAAAGTACACATCGTGGAATGATTGGCTAATGAGAAAAGCTCTTTGTGGGCATCGATCGTGCAGCGCTAACAGGTACCTACCAATTTAACTGGTGATATAGCTAGAGCTCAGATCTTAGTAAATGACAGTCGCAGACGTAGCATTATTACTTATATCAAGTTCTCACTTAACAGATATGCTGCTGAGAGGAGTTTGCTCCGCTACTTCTTTGCAGCTAAAACATTAGAAAGTGGTGAAGGGCAGCCGTTTTGGGGGACAGTGTTATATAATTTTGACGTTCAAAAAGTCCTAATTTGAATAAATGACTTGATTTGATTGATTAACGGAAGATGTTATGATGTTAGCTAGTCGGATAAGTTAGTGGAACAGAGCTAGCTGTGCTTCAGCGGAGCCCGCGCTGTCCAGCACATGGATGGAGCGCACTTACTACATCACAGCAATGCATGCCGTGGACGCTGGCCGCGCCCGCGCCGCATACAGCCTATGAGCCTACATACAGCCGCATACAGCTTGCCGACTACGAAAGCACTTGTTCCCGAGTTCGATATTGATCGTCTACTGTTTCATTGAATCTAAATATGAAACAATCTAATACGAGTACCTAGCAGTGCATTGTGTTTGTTTTAATACATTAATCTGTTGTTTAGTTTAGTTTGTGATCTTCCTGTGCGAGTTGCAAAAGATAGTTGCAGCCGAGCCGGTGGAGAATCGTGTCAACTCAAGTAGTCTTGTGTGATGTGTACCAGTATCAAGTACGGCCAAGTTTCAGTAACAAGACTGATGTGGTCGCGCCGCCGCCGCCGCCGCACCGCGACAGGGACAACTGACCGGTGTTGGCGACCGGACTAGCCGGTTTGCGATTAACTAATAGATCAAGTTATGCTTTAAACTTCGTTGCTGTAGGTACGCTCGTTATGTGAAAGTTAAGGGTTGGAGGTTTCAGGGATATGCAAATAAAAAAAACCCTCGTGCAATCGCAACTTTTGAATTGCACTGGACATATGCACGACTTATAGGTATGTCTTGTTTTTGTTTTAATGAATGACTAACGATAGATAATTCTCTTTGCTAATTAAAATAAAATTAGTAGGTAATCAATTTATGAACACTGATATTAACGCCAGCTCTGACAAACAACGAGGTTATCGCTCCAGCGCGCCGCTGACCTCCTGCACATCTACATCTACACCGTCTGTGCGCGGCGGTCGACTGTCGCCAGTGTCCCCTGCGGGTCATTGTGCACTACTTGACAGCCCGGCTGCCAAGTGGCTAAACTTCTGTCTGATTGGATACGAAGCTCCTTTCAATCCATTCAAGGGCATATACTATTGTAATGCAGATTTCTCCGCATACTAGACACGTGTACGGTGTAGGGTGCAGAGTGTTTACGCTATGTGAGGTCGGGCGTCGGCCGGTACCTCCCCGGTGCCGGCGGTAGGGCGGGAGGAGGCGGGGGCGCACCCGCGTCACAGATTACTGCCCGGGCCCGCGTCTTCGCTGTTTTAACCTCGCCCCCGGACCGTTCATCACGTCAATCGTCACGCACTGTTTTATTGCAGGTAGGTATCCGAGTGTGTAGTAGGTACAGTGCCAGTTACTGTGTAGGTGTAGCGTTGGCCCTCAGAGGCTACAAGTCACAAACGGACAGTGTGGTCACAAGGTGCACCGTATCTCATTCGTGGCTGTTCAAAAGCGCGCGGATGCGATGTAAGGGGATTCCGAATTCCATCGTCTGCATGTAGCTTCTCAAAAAATCAATCTGCTTGGCCTTTTCCCAACTATGTTGGGGTCGGCTTCCAATCTCCGGATGCAGCTGAATAAGTTCCAGTATTTTACATGTAGCGACCTATGTGACCTCCACAACCCAGTTAGTGGGTGATACCCCTTGATAAGACTGGTTGTCAGACTTTCGGGCTTCTGACGACCCGTAACGACTGTCAAAGATCTACGAATGATAGCCGGGACCAACGGCTTAACGTGCTTTCCGAGGCACAGAGGGTCCTGGTATGTAAAGATGATCCACCAATGGTAGTTGGATGGTTCCAACCACGAACCAACCGCGGCAAGCGTAGCTTAACCTGATCGATCAACCGGTGCGGCTGTTATTACTTAGCCACAAGCCCCTCAATAAGTAGCATATCAATAACCCTTTATTAAAATTAGCTTCCTGTTTAATTACAGAAGACCGTACAGTTCTATAGACTATTTGCGAAGGTCCATAACTAAATAACTGTTCAGTGTTAGGAGACCATTTATAAGTAGGGTGTCACAACCGGACGGACGGCCAAACAGACAGATCTGATGAAATTATAAGGGCCCGTTCGGTTAAACTAAGGAACCCTAAATACACAATATTATAAGTACCTACTTATGATTCCAAGAAGGGAAATGAATGTTGAGCGATTAGCGACTGCACGAATGATAACAAACACTCTTGTACAAGTACAGCCGATGGCCACGCTACATAAGACAACCGACTGAACAGTGAACAGTGTGTCACGAATGCACTGATGAACAGTCATCATTCATGCAAGCGAGGAGTGACCTTCAAAGGTTATCAATTGTACCGAGAGTGTGTTCTAAAGTGTGTACAGTGTCGCCCGACTCCGAGTTCGTCGTATGAGGGAGCAAAGCTGTTTGGGTAGCGCACTGCGCACTGCGCTCTACAACCACACAAAACAAAATCAAACTAAATGGCTAAACATAGGGAAACTACTTATAACAATTGTAACATCTTGCACACTGTTGTGTTGTAACCTACGTTTACGAATAAACACTAATGATTGATTGATTGTTATACAAAATACTTAAGTACATTCTCCTTAATATAATAAATGTTTACAATCAGACCACAATTAATTCATACAGTAGTGTTAGTATTATGAGTAGGGCGAACTTCTTGCGCTGGGCTGGTTTGTCCCGCAGGGAGGTTTCTTTATAATATTTCCTGTTGGCATAATGGTAGGGGAGCCCAGAGGGTTTTTGAGCAAGCACAATGCAGGACGACAAGTTGATAGCTAAGTAGGTGCGGCATGATGCGAGACCATCGAAAATATTTTTGAAAAGTTTCAGATGGGAGCCCCGTGGTCAGGACTACGAGTCCACTTTTAGATTTCGAAAATAGACCAAAGATAAAATGACCTTCAGAAGTGTTCATTTATTTATGATTATGATCGTGGGCGGCCTAGCCAGAGCGTTGCATGTCCTGATAGTGAATGTATACATATCTGACGGATTGATGGAGGCTTTTGGCAAATATGACGCATTGATACACAAACCTGTTATTTGAAAAATATCCTCATCAAAAAAAAAAACGCATAGCTGGTGCCGGCAATGATAGAACGGCGATCTTTCTAAGAAAACTCGGATGCAAGAGCGAGCGAGATGAGCTCGAAAACTTTAGCACCTCGGATAGGTTAGGTTTCTTTGGACTATTATTATTCATAATTCTAGTAATAGGAGTTACTTCGTCGACCTATGTCTTGCATTTAAGAACAAAGAGTAACTTGAGATGCGATAGCGAGAGACGCGAGCTCGGAACATTTTTACTACCCCACCTCGGAGAAATTTCTTTTGACAATTTAATATAGAAAAGTTGCTTTGTAGACTTATGCAGGAAAGCTGAAGTAATAAGAGAAACTTTATAATTATGATGCAGGAGCGAGCGAAACGAGCTCAAAGTTTTTTTGCATCACGAGTCACGACTCGGAGAAGTCAGAATTCAATTTCTTTCCCACGGGTGCTATATGTAGGTGCCATGATATGAGCAGGGATCCCCTTCAAAGTGCCGGGCATGTAGCCTTTGCTATCCAGCCCTGTCCGCCTAACGTCAAGTAGGCAAGCTATCTGGTCGCGGTAGCTTTAGGGCCCCCAAGCTGGCTGGGGCCCTAGACCGGGGCCTTGTGGACCTAGGCGTAAATCCGGAACTGGCTATCCGACAAGCTAGGAAAAAGTTTTTGCGATTTCTTGATTTTCTAGTACTCAAACCTCAGTTGGTCTAATAGAGGTTTTTAATCCTTATAAGAAACAGAATCGATTGGTATAACAAAAAATTTTTGTGAAAATTGCCGAATTTCCTGCCGACTGACATTTTTTATTCAAAACCTCTGAATGCAAATCAAAATTTCTCAAAAAGTTAAGGAAAGTCTCCTGAGACCGTTTTCCTGTAGCTACAACGGTTAAGGTAGTTGCCCTTACTGCCCCATCTGAAAAATCCACCCTGTAACAATGGCCTAAGCATGAGCCAGCCAGTTCATTAAATGTTGTATTAGACGCATTGGCTGAATATCAGTCAAGCCGCTAGTTGAACGGCGCCGTTTATTTAAAAGGCTAGGATAGTTAACTGAATGACTGATTAAACTAGTTGGCGGCGACATAATTATGTATACACAGGGTGAATGTTTCAAGTACGCATGGACCAAATCCGAAACTATAAGTAATACTGAAAAATACTTATATCCCTATAAGTATTTTTCAGTCTCGGGATCGATCCCATTTCTAGTATACATACTAGCTGACCCGGCAAATATTGTTTTGCCATCCTACTAATATTATAAATGCGAAAGTTTGTATGTATGGATGTATGGATGTTTGTTACTCTTTCACGCAAAAACTACTGAACAGATTTTGACGAAATTTAGCACACAGATAGTTTATAACCAGGATTAACATATAGGATACTTTTTATCCCGACATTCCCACGGGATCGAAACTTATGCGGGTGAAACCGCGGGGCGCAGCTAGTATAAATTATTTCTAGCTGCCCGGCTCTACTTCGTTCGCGTGGTGTCCTACCCCCTACCCTACTCCTACCCTACTCCTACCCTACCCCCTACCCTAGTCTTACCCTACTCCTACCCTACTCCTACACTACTCCTACCCTACTACTACACTACTCCTACCCTACTCCTACACTACTCCTACCCTACTCCTTTTTCCATATTTTCTGACCGTTTAAAGTTTAACCTTCCCTGGACTACGACAAACATTTCAAAACCAAAATCAGCTAAATCCGCCCAGCCGTTGTTGAGTTATAAAATTACAACGAAAAATGGCATTAATTTTAAGGGTTCCGTAGTCAACTAGGAACCCTTATAGATCGCCATGTCCATCTGTCTGTCTGTCTGTCCGCGGTTTAGCTCAAAAACTATTGGTACTAGAAAGTTGTAATTTGGCATGAGTAATACACGTTAATGACGCCGAAAAAGTGGTAAAATAACATTTTGAAAAAAACTATTATTTAGGGTACCTCCCCTACATGTAAAGTGGGGATGATATTTTTTTCTTTTGGTCCTTTCCGTAGTGTGGGATATCGTTGAATAGGTCTTTCAATTTTTTGAATAAGTAAACCGTTCGTGACTTATCAAGCTTTAAAGTACCAATTTTCGTTAGAGTCAAGTGTCCCCCCCCCTCTACCAACTAAACGGCTGTAGTTATAAATTCAAATATCACGGCAGTAGTACCTATATATAATGAAGTTTAAAGAAAAACTATCACACTTAAGTGGGCTTCACAAGTTTACGAGTAATAGTCGACCAATTGTACCTATTTGACTCGAAAATCCATAGAATTCCTCAATTTTATTTTTTTGTGACGAGTGAGTAGTGTAGCTCTGTGTCCTGTATTTAAATTCAAAACACCGGCTATGACAAGTCTTATCCAAATCACAAAAAAAAAAATTAAAACTTTCTGTGCAAAATTGTCGGACCAGGTCAGGATTTGTATAGGAAGTCAAATTAGGTAGGTAGTCATGTTTGGCTTTTAGTTAGAGCATGGTACGAAACTGTCAGTCAGCGAATACGACCCGCACTTGGCTGTTACATAAACTAAGGACCGGTCAAGTGCGTGTCGGGCCACGCGCAGTGTAGGGTTACACCGCGCGTGGCCCGACGCGCACTTGACCGGTTTTTATATATAGGTACTATAGATTAACGACCTCCCTTACATGATGGCTAACCTATCCATAGTATAACCTATCGGATATCATTTTATTGACTGATGACACTTCCCTTATTTTTAAAATAAATCAAAATCAAAAGTCATTTATTCAAATTAGGCTGAGAATCAGCACTTTTTGAACGTTAAAATTACAAAAGACAGTCCCCCAAAAACGCCCGCCCTTCACCACCACGAAACCACCACGAAAGGTACAGATGTCTTACCTACATGTCAACGATAGTCTGGCAGTTCTTTCGAAATGGTTTGCAGCTAATAATCTTTTAATAATGCGAACAAAACTGAATGTCTTACAAGTCCAGTTGACAGATATAGCCACAGCTAGGTTAGTGTACTTTGCTTATTTCCACAGTATTATGTCTTATTATGGGTCTTCTGCTGTGGGGATCGGCAGCTGACGTAGATTCAATTTTGATTTTACAAAAGAGGGCAATCCGCGCAATCTACATATAAAATGGGTCCTCGCGAGTCTCTTAAAAACAAATTCAAAGAAATTGATATACTAACTCTGCCTTCCCTTTACATTTTAGAAAGTATTTTATATGTTCGCAAAAACTTAGGACTTTTCAAAATAAGAAGCGATTTCCATAATAATTATAAATACCTACACGTAGTAAAAATTAAATTGTGATACCTAAATTTAGATTAACTTTTGGAGGTATGAGGAACAGGGTGTAAAGTTCACTCATCCTCCATTGAAAAGGGAGGATCCTCCAACCAGACGGGTGTTGTGTCTGGCGGGCAATTGCCCTATGATTGATATTGGGAAATTGTATCTATGCTAATTGCACGGTAAACTCTGCTTGCGAGATGCAGGATTTGCGTGACGTCAGTATGACGCGTTGTTCGCATGTGGCGTTGTAGATACCGCTACATCACTCCCCTCAGGAGACCGGAGGTCGATAGTGGGCCGAGTCTTGTATCTTGCGATGCTTGCCAGGCCAGCTGAGGTTCCAGTGAGTCGGAACCGGTTGCCGCATAGTACTTCACGGTGAGTCGGAACTGTCTGCGGAGATGCCCCAGTGAGTCGGGGTGGCGCATAGTTCGCGGTAAGTCGGAACTGTCTGCGAACATGTCCCCAGTGAGTCGGGGTGGATGGCGCTGCGTTATACTCCAGTGCGTCGGATGTCGTACAGCGCCGGGTTGAGGCTGGCTGCTGCGTCGACCAGGAGAGGGTGCTCTGCTTGTTGACCGGCCGAAAGTGCAGTGTGCTGTGCCGAGGTTGCTGATGAGGCTGAGGGTGATGACCAGGTATGCGCGCGGTCGCTGCATGCTGGTGGTCAGGATACCCGTTGAAGCCGTGGGGGCTGGCTGGCTGGGTGACTCGCCGCTAAAGCTTGCGGGAGTGATGATGATGACGTCACGCTGAAGTAGGTGCACGAAGGCTGCGCTGACGTTCATGCTCGGGGTCACCAGTTTGGAGGTATGAGGAACAGGGTGTAAAGTTCACTCATCCTCCATTGAAAAGGGAGGATCCTCCAACCAGACGGGTGTTGTGTCTGGCGGGCAATTGCCCTATGATTGATATTGGGAAATTGTATATACCTATGCTAATTGCACGGTAAACTCTGCTTGCGAGATGCAGGATTTGCGTGACGTCAGTATGACGCGTTGTTCGCATGTGGCGTTGTAGATACCGCTACAAACTAAAACTAGCAAGTCATTTCTTATAAACAACATCCGCTTTTATAACAAGTTGCCAGAACAGAACTTAGCGATGGAAAGTTCAAAACCATCATCAAACGTGTCCTTATCAAAAAAGGATACGAGTATTATAAGATTAAAGACTACGTTGAAGACAAGGTAGTTTGGCAATGATTTCTTCTGCACATGTGGCTTCCCTGGCACCTCATTAACGGCATATCTACGTAAATGTCTATTAACTGCTCTCAAATTACGATTTTTATTTATTTTTACATACGGGAGAAATGCTGTTCTCACCCGACTGCCTCGCATCTATTCTGAAAGTGTCGATATATTTCACTCATCCAAACAATCATACCGGAAACAAGTCAAACAGATATTGTTTAGTGAGCTAGTTGTGCCATAATTCATTCTTATAATAAAAAATATAATATAATTATTATAAATTATTATCCTATAATATGTATACCTACTTAATTATAAAATAAAATAAAAAAACAAAGCACGCTCTAATTGCTGAGCAATTAAGTTAGTTAAGAAGAGTTAAGCATAATATTTAGATTTTCTTTTTTCCTTTTGTTAATTAATATACTCATAGTATTTGGGTACATACTTTTAACTTTAATATAATGTGGGTAACAATCGCATTTTACCTATTATTGATAGCTATACTAGTTTAAGTTTCTTCTTTTGCTTTCTTTCGCTACCTAGCTTTATCAATGCCGTGAAACTCTATTATTGGCTTAAGTGATAATTGTCATCATCTCGCTATCACTGAGCAGTGTATGCAGACTGTAAGATGCTGTAACTATAACTTCAATTTTGACGTAACTGCATTGGGCTGTTCATTGATAGTGGGGTGAACATTCATAATTAATGTAATTTAATTATAAGCTGTTGAGTTTCCTAATAAATAAATACTTCTGTGACAAAATCTTTTTATTAATTGACATTTTAAACAGACATAATAAAGAGTTGAAACTAGAATAGTTTCAACTCTTTATTAGTGGTTGTAATACCGTGTGCGTGTCGCGGGTTCGATTCCCGCACGGAACAAATATTTGTATGACCTACATGTATTTGTTCCGAGTCTGGGTGTTTTTCTATCTATAATATGTATGTATTTACAAAAAAAAAAAATGTATATAAGTAGTTAATCAGCCATCTTGTTACCATAACACAAGCATTAGGTTGCTTAGCTTGGGACAAATGGTGCTGTGTGAAATGTCCAGGGATATTATTATTATTCATATCATTCATGTCACTTGGTTTTAATAGGTTTTTATATTTTATCTGTCCTTTTGATGGATTCTTCTATATATTTTGTAAATTTGAGGACTTTGTAGGCCTTGTAGACTTTAGATGTGCTAGGTACAATTTTTTATCTTATCAAGTACCTGGTACTTGTTGACAGGCCTACGCTGTCCTCCCATACCTACTGTAATTTGAAAACATTGTAGGAGCCAATTATTTTTAAAAGAGTAACCGTGGAGTTTCTTGCCGGCTCTTCTCCATAGGAAACGACCAATTGGAACCGTGCACCTATCTTCTGACGTTTCATTGGTGCCCATGTTGGTTTATGTGAAATAATATATATTTTTTTTTTTTTATTTTGATCGTAAATACAAACTGCATCATTCCATTTTTGATAAATCAATATTGCTCTAGCTAGGAATCGAACTCGTAGATTTTGAAAAAAAAAGGAAGACAATTTATTTCGCTCAGAAATAATACAATTATTTACTCCTTTGAGGAAAAACATAAAAATTAAGATCAGCGACTGTTTCGCGGTCATAAACAATTAAATTGATTACTTACACCAATTTTCTAAAAAAAAAACTATACAAAGTGAAAAATAGCTTTAATTTCGGAAGTCGACTACTGAGACTACTTTGAAGCTGTACTGAACCCAACTGAGAACGTACCCCTTTTTTGAAGTCGGTTAAAAAAACAAAGACTAAGAAAGAATAAGCACTTATCTAGAATGTGTTTGCCAAAAAGCTACACGTAGCTTAGTTGGTGGTAGATCGCGTGAATACTACTTGCATACATCCCATCGCCTGCTTCAGACTGATAATACAATCAAATGTTCGTCCATTCATCCGCAAACAAATTATTTGTTGATTAGAGTCCAAGAGATGGGGAGGGTGAACCACTCGGTGTGTACCGTGTGCGGCTGTCTGACTGGCCGAGCGCCAGCATTGTTTTGTCCACACACTCCAATGCTGGCGCTCGGCTGAAGTGATCGATGTCTGAGGCACTGTCCCCACCGGGCAGCCGTGTGCCGGACGGTGATACTTGCGCTGTTCAGTGTCCTGGCTTGTGCGTTTAAATGAAGCTATTTACAAATATTTCCTTATCATCCCCGTTTGCGTTCATTTCGTTCAGATTTTGAAAAGCGAGATAATCATCAAATGATTTGACTGACGTAAATGATGTGATTGACCGAATCTCTTGTTTGCGTGGAAGATTTAATTTTTCACCCGTCCGAGAGACCGCCAATATTAATTTCAACTTGATATCTCTGGCCATTCCTGAGGAAAAGGATCCTCACAGACGGTTACCCACGATACCGTTTTTTTGCCTTTTGACGTACGGAATCCTAAACATAAATGATATCCCTCTCATCATCTGCCTAGCCTTTTCCCAACTATGTATGTTTGGGGTCGGCTTCCAGTCTAACCGGATGCAGCTGAATACCAGTATTTTACATGGACCGACTGTCTATCTGACCTCCAGAACCAAGTTACTGGGTAATACGATACTCCTTGGTAGTTTAACTTAATCGATCAACCTGTGCGGCTGTTATTATTTAGCCACGGGCCCCTCTAAATGACGTCCATCTTAAAAAAAAAAAGTAAAAAAAAATAAGAAACCCGACTGGAACTAAAAAGTTCAAAACCATAGTGTAGGTATTCTTTCTTATATCTATGTTCAAACCCAATTCTGTTTTCATGCAGTTTGCGACGGTTATTGGCGGATTTTGTGTTCTTTTGTGTTTTGTGTTACATAGCGCACTGTATTTACCTTTAAGATCTGTATTCTGTATTTTGATGATGGTATTTTTGGATTCATCTCCTCAAGCCCTTTATTTTGATACCCGACATGGTCCAGGTACAGACGCCAGCCAGCACATCAAGCTACTACAATCTGTCAAATTTCTTTAATAGTCTTTCAACTTTATCGCAAATATTTGACAGTTTCGGGTAGCTTGATGTGCCTGGCGTCTGTACTAAAAAAAATACCAAGACGTTATTTATTTATTGAAGTCTAAAATCCGTTGTTTTGAAACAAAACCTAGCCTATTATCAACGCGCAACCCTAACAAGTCAATAGACACGTATCATGTCACATATTAATAAAAACCATCCCGCCGCGCCGGTAGGATGCTTCGAGGATATAAAGACTCCCACATACAAAGATACATAGATACGCGTGAAAAACATAACCGTCTTTGGTGTCGGGTAATAAAGGTCATAGAGCACGAGTCCGTGCTGTACAAGCATTGCAATGAGTATGGTAGTGGTATATTCAGCACAGTTAGCTGTACTGTGTTCTTCCGCAGTTCCGACAGCACGCTCGGCATCGCGCGGCGGTCGGCGCAGGAAGCTGCCTCAATAGGCGTGCGCGCGCGCAACTGTTGCCGCACACACATGCGGATCAACCTCGCGCACATGTTCCACGTGACACATGGTTTTCTATCGGCATTTTAACCGACTTTAAAAATAGAGGAGGTTCTCTATTCGTCGGTTTTTTTTAATGTATTGTTCAGCCATAATTATTTAAGTACTACATCGACCGATTATTTATTTATTGGTTGGCAGCTTAGGGGTGATCCCATATAATTTGGTCGAGTTCTAATGAGTACTTTTTGAATTAGGTAGCTTCAATAATACATATTGTATCTAGATACTTTGTACGTTGATGGTGTTATAATACTACTACTTATTTATTATGTAAAATAAATACATGGCAAGAGTTTGCGTGGCAACCCAAACCTAAAAACTTTTTTTTACAAAAAATACAACCGGCCAAACCAAAGCCACCAACTTCCGAAACTAAAGTCACTGTTTGTTTTACTGAACTTTAAAGTTTTGTTGTAAGGTAAGGGTTTAAACAATACATGTTAAAATGTTTTGTTTTGGCGAATTGGAAAGAAATGTCACTGTGTTGGGGCACTGGTATTATAAGTAAATTAAGGAGTTTTTAAAATGACAGCACCACCACACCACCTTACTTCCAAACCAATTGAATACTAACTTTGATATCTGTGCAGAAGTTCACTCTTTGCACTTTGTCATTGGCAACCATCAATTTCATCTGCTCCTCTCGGTCTGCGCCGAACCCAAGACAATGCTCAGTGTGAATTAAGAAGCGCTGGCGTTCCTCTTTAGTATTTTTGACTGGCTTTAAATATGGCCGAGCATGGTATAGGATTTTTAGTACCTACTATGGCTACAAGTGACTGACAGACTAGTGGCGAGCACATTGAGCGCAACCGGCCACGAGACGCGACGCAGCACTGCCGCCGCCGCCGTCATTCTAATGAACGTCGGACGAATGAAGAGTGACAGACTGAGAGATCACATGCAGCGCTCTACTAACTGGATAACTGCGGGCGCACTCATCAATGCTTATATCGCATAAGTTCACTTGCCACTTCACACTGGGACTATATGGTAATGATTTTAATGGTGCCTGATGAAAACAAGCTTTCGTACTAGGTAAAGTACTGCGGCGGGGTCGACTAGCGACCTCGCTTGCGGTGAAGAGAAGACCGATAGTACTCAGCATTATCATCATCATCATTATCAGATAACTACTTTTTGTTTTCAGTTTCATAAGTAGGAACAGTCTTTTGCATTTGTAGTAATATGAATTGTAAGAACACCTTAATCCATTGAGCCTATGTGTATACTTATAATTTTTTACATTCGCATTGGTCATTCACATTCATCATTAATATCAGAATCATTGGCAACTTCAGACGATGTAACAGGATGCGTTGCGGTGCATAACTCTTCCAGTTGAGCTATGCGCTTATGTAAGATCGACCACTTCCCGCAGTTCGCCGATACAGCAAATGACACGTTGAAAAAACAAAAACTGCATGTGGTTGTCAGTTCGCGCCATCGCAGCTATAGGACTCATAGGTTCCGAAACATTAATCAGCTTTGTAACAACTCTCCTCTGCACACTAGTTACATTACAACTTCCCTCATCCCTCACGTACATGATACAATCCGTGGGAGCAGGCAGTCTGGTAGTCATACGCCCAGAGCGACAACAAGTCTTGTCATGTCTTACAACATTAGCGCCTTCACCATAATAATATGCATGCCACTGGGGTGCGAAGTAAAGCATATTGAAGTTGTCTTTCAGATGATCTCAGGCCCACATCGCCTAACCTCCGCCGCAGACGGACTTTTCATGCTTTTCATCTATATCACCAGATTAGCTGAAGTTCAGTTACGGCGGCTGTTGAAGATGGCGAATTGGGAGGGCCATGTTCAACAGCGGACGATAGCCATATAAATTCTATTTTTTACATGATCTGGCTTTGGGATGTTGACAAAAGGATCGCAGAATATATTTTTTTTCAAATTCAAAATATTTATTTGCCAGAAAATACATTGTTCAACTATTTGTGTTATAAAATACATTGTATAATTGTGTGAACCGTAAGTACACAGTCGCAGTCCAGTAACACGACGCGACGCTCGGGGACGACAGTCACGTAGCTGTGCCGTGCTGCCCTAGAAGCACGGCGAGGCTCTCAACAACAAACGCGCACAGCCAACTAGATTGCTGATTAGTCAATTAATAACGCTGTCTTTGCTGTCGCGCAGTTGGGTAATAAGGATGACACTTGTATCGCCATCAGATGACCATGTTTATAATATGTGTAAGGCTGCAGCTATGTGACATAATATCAAGCCTTCTTCTTCTTCTTCTCGTCGATGAATTTTTTCTAGGACCAATACGTAGCGATCTGAACAGCTCTGTCATTTGCCACATTTAGTTCCTGGAGGGTGCAGGTAATTGTGCACGACGGGCAGGAGAGAAGATGCGGCGCATCCTGTGAGGGAGCTCCATACTCACACTATGTTTGGGATGGGTATTGGGTCGATGATAGCCCATTTAGCCAGATTGGATTGGCAGATACGAAATATACAAGTGTATAGTTAGGTAACACAGCCGGAGCAGGTAATTACAACGAGTACGGGGGGCGGGCAGGCGTGCCGCAGTGCCGCGCCGACCGGTTCGCAATTTTTTTATGTGCTGCTCGCTCGACGCGCATCCCGCTCGACGTCATCTACGACGCCATCACACTGCCGCGCGTCGCCGCCTTGTGAGCGGACAAGCACCACACACACGCATTTGCTGTACGAGAAGCGTGTCTATATATATGTACGTGCGTTTGCACTTGTGTGGAGCCGACCTTCTGTACTTATCTAATATAATGTAGAGCGTGGTTTAGTAATGACGTGTTTTACGCCAAATGCAAACGATGGGGCGACTACTTGACAGGCGACGGTTTGTCTTGTTTATCATGTCTTCGTCGGGCGTCGCGTGTCGCCATGCCGGATCGAAACCGTCTCGCAAACTAGCACCGTAAACGCTTGCGCCGCTGGTGGTGTTACGAAAGCATAACAAAATGTTTAAGCCCCTAATGCGGTTTGAACCGAAAAAAGTGGGAGCACTGTTTACTCTGCCTGTGTGCGAGTGTGTCAAGAGAGTGTGCCACTTTAATCATTGCTGGGTCATCTGTTGACTATTCCTATTGAGGACATTGAGGTCTGAAACAAGCTCAGACCAAAGCATGGTCACTTGAACTGCCTGCATCGGTCACTCGTCGTCCAACGCTGAGTGTGACATGTGTATCACGCATGATGCGTAGTGATAGTGACGAGTAATTTAGCACAATAAGTAGGCTTCTTCTGGGCAAGGCTCGTTCCACCGTAGATCTCATGCTCATCCCTGCCTCTGGGCTGGATTGAGGTCAAGAGTGAGCCCATTGTCAATAAAAAAAGAAATAAAAAAAAAGAGTCGATATCGGTCCGGCGCAGAAGCAGGTTTGCCTTCGGCTTCTGCGCGCACCACAACACACACCACTAGTGCCTGCTTCCGGGAGATATTCATCTCGTTCTCCAGCTTCTAATATTTATTTATTTATTTATTACCAAATTTCGTAAATCACACCTAACAATATAACCATGCCCAACAACCCCATTAACAGCAACCGCACAAGCCGGCCTCAGCTCGGCACTTTTACTTGCAATATTACTTCAAATAACTTAGTACCGAGTAGGTACTGATGGTTCAACGATTTCTAAGAATTTTAGTTTAATTTATGTAACAGTTTCATGATAGGTAGAATGTCCATTACATTATGTAGGTACCTATATCTGCTTGCCAAACCAGTAGGTATACCTTTGTTTTATACAGGATGTAGGTAGTGGTTAAGCAGCAAGCACTCCAAAGGATTAAGTATGACGAGTGAATGCGGGCGAGTGTCGGGACAGCGGAACCAGTGATACCTTATTTAAACTTAAGCGGAGCAACATACCTGAAGGACAGCCTGTGACGCGCTAAATCCTTCTGTAACTTAGGTAGTTAGTAACTATATACCTACCTATACTTAATCTAATGTTGTTTATTTCAAAACATGGTAGACATTCGAGTCGAATCGAATACATTACCTACCTAGATTTCTCCATCAAATAAACAACATCAGTAATATCTGCACTAACACGCAACATGCAAGTGCAACCCAGTACCGCAAGCCTGCAGCCGTGAGCCGAGCGGCGCGCCATGCAAGCGCCGACCGACCGTCGAGAGTTCGAGACTCAAACGCTCAACAAGCGCAGTTACCTGAGGCGGAGTCGGCGTGCGCCGCGCCGAGCAGCGCCAGCAGCAGCGCCGCGGCCGCCGGCCACCCGGCCCGCCCGGCCCTGGCCGCCATCCTTTGTCTTCTCACGCACCCGTTTTCACTCGCATACCCGTACACATACACCCCTTCAAGGCTACGAACGACTCCGCCAAATGGCTCCTCTGGATCTCAGAGTAATGTTGAAATGGATCTCAATCTATTTCTGTTTACTATCGACGCTAAACTACACTCATTACAATGACTGGAACTTGATATCACTATGCACTATGATTGAGGAGTTGGTGCGTATCTAGATTATTATGTGGTAGTCAATTAAAACTAGTTTATCACTGTGTAATATAATAAGTTCTATTTATTTTTCAAGCGGCACAAACAAACAATACATCTCGACATAGTACTCGATTGGACACAGCCGCGCCGCGCCGCCGCAACACACCAGTAAACATAAAACATTTGATTTTTTTATTCTATAGTAAGAATGTTGCCAGACAGCAACATTTAATTTCTTACAAAGTAGGAATGTGTTTACGAAAAAAACCCCACCAAAAACCATGTTTAAATAAATTTAAAAAAAGTTCAAATTAATATCAAATACGTAGGTCTACGGTCTCTTGGAGTCCTAAAAAGAACAAACTTCTAAGTCAACGCAATAAGAAAATACAGCCACTTAAATGCGACATATTTTGATATTCGCAAATACATCATAATCTATAGGTTACTTCCCATTGACCTAGAATCATAAAATGATGATTATGATCTCTCATTAAATGACTGTGGTTAGTTCAGCTGGAAGGCAGCACCCCCTGGACAAAATCCCTAGCTATGCCAATGCAGGTTAGCCAAGGCAACAACATGCCCTTGGGAGATTTTCAGCAGGTGGAACGAATGGGATGAGCAGGGAAGCACTGTCTCGCCACCACTTCAGTCTTTTTTCACTTTATGAAGCTGTTGCGGCTTTATTTATTTATTTCTTGGACCGCCAACAGAGGCTACACAATTAGATGCACGTTAACAGCGGCGTCAGCAGCGGTGGCTTTTCAGTCTTTACGGTATGGATTTGGCGGAATAGTGCAAAGGGTGTCCCCCTTTCCTTCGGAAAACATTTTGACTCTTTCACTAGAGCTTGCCACCACTCTGCGTACTTTTGGTGGCGCTATACCTACTGGTGTATTTGGCATGGGCTACCAAAATGATCTAATGATCGGGCAAGTTTCATTCAAGGCTGTATCTACCAACTTTGCATAGGCTGAATCACTCCACACGAGGTAGGGTCAGTCCCAGTTAAGTCCGCATAACATCAAGCGAAGCACCTCACTTTGTTGAGATTAATCGCTAAAGAGACTGTTCCGTGTGCACTTGCTGTTCTTGCAGCTTTTGCTGAATATAAATAGCCTGTCTAGCTCTAGAGTAAGACGAAAATATCTTGGCAAGTTGCTGTGCTCGAAGGATAGGTACCGCACCTCAAATGATGTTTTTGCTGCCCGCTTCTCTATTGCGAAGATGGAATTTGCAAGATTGCTTTTAGCTTAGATTCGGCAAGAGTGAGTCAGCGGGTTAATAAATACTTGCGTAAGTACCATAACACTATGTATTCGCATTTAGGAATTTATGTTATCGGTTTCAGACGAATAAAAGAAATATATAAACATCTGAATTGAGAACCTCCTCCTTTTTTTGAAGTCGGTTAAAATATAGTCTTGTTTGAAAATTAAAACTTAACATTTGCAACACCGTCACTGACAGTATGACAGGACAAGTGACAAGTTTGACAAAATCGATTTGAAAAAAAAAATTAATAGGAATCGAAGGTATATAAAGCGTTTAATTCCCTTTTAAATCCTATAAAATTGTGAAAACTTTAACCAAAGCTAGGACGAAGTAATAAGGCAGCACAGCATAAGGTATTAAAACAGCTTCATATAATTTAAAACCACTTATGACCAAGGCAGTTAATTATATAATGTAATAGGTTAGAATTATGTTATTATTGCGTTTATAGCTAGTTAATTAGCATCAGGTTCGCCGTCCATTGCATCTGACTTAGTGACGGTGTAGTTACTATGCGCCTCTGTCCACCTCTTGATGTATGTAAAATTGGTAAAGTATGTTATGTTCTTATAGATGGGTGGCCATGGACATGGACCTCCGTACGAAATCCCGGACTACAAAAATTTTACTATCAAGGGTATCCCTCAGCTGGAAGAGCTAGAGAAAGCGCTGGAGAAGAAGGGGCTCCGTGATCCCTGGATCAGGTGACAATTGAACCATTGCTTTGTCTGCATTTCTTAGTTGCTAATAAAAAAACAGATTATTTCGGCTGTCAGAAAATTTTACGCCATCTTATAACATAAGTAAGAAAAGAGGACAATGTTGGTTGTCCTATGCCCGTTTTCACCAATAGCCCCTAAACAGTAACTTATGTAAGGTTCCCCTATTTTAGGGGACCCTTCAAATCATCCCCTTACCTAAATTCTGTTTCACCATCCTATGGGCTACTTATGTAAGAGTCCCCTAGATAAGTGACGTATAGTGCGGAGGTACTGCGGAAACGTTTATCGATAAATTATTCGAGTCAATGATTTTATTGATATTTAGCTGAAATAACAAGATAAAACACGTAATTTCACTCAGATTATTTGGAAAAAGTAGGATCTGCACCTTTTAAATATTAGATAAATAATAAAAAGTTCCAATTATAGACACAATAAAACCATCAGAACACATCATGGCATTAGTATTATATACTTTACTGTATGTTATTCTTACTATGCATCCAAAGAGCCTGAATTTTTTTTTACAATATATAACTGTATCAGTTGTATGTTCATCAAAATATAAATTGCAACAGTAACAAATAAATATGTTTTATTATAAAGAATAAAAATCAAAGAAATTAAATAAATTATTAGTAAGTACATTATAATATTGAATAATGATATTTGAGGGAAAATGTCATTATCTTTGTGCCCTCATCTCATGTTACTGGAACACCTTGTGAATATTTGAATAATATATGTATATACCCTCAAATAATAATCCCATCGCCGTATCTCTACGTTGACGTCGTGGTGGGGTTTGCGCACTTCGAATTCTCGGCCTGTGCTGGTAGAATTTACCTTGCCGGAATAGGTCCAGGGTGAGAAGCCAGACCAAGAGAGACACAGAAACCCACAGGGCAGCATGTGGCGAGCTGTTGGGCAGTAGCGACCCCACGGACCCTATCTCCGGGGAGTATTCTTGTTCCTCACCTCTGGCTTGCCTTAATTGGCCGGCTGGAGTGAACACTGACGAGGAACAGACCTCCCACTTCTATCTTGTTCGCAGGAAGGAAGTATTTCAGTAATCTTACTGAAATACTTCCTTCCTGGTAGGTGGTAGCTGGTAGGGATCTTGACCGTACTTCCGGGATTGTCCTGATAGCCGTGGAATACCTCTCCACTCTTCATAAGTACCTCAGGACATGTTGCCCCCTTGTCGCTACGACACTATGTGCTAGCGACCGTTTTCGGGAGCCCATTATTGAGTGTGCAAGTCACCCCCTGCCTGCCATAGATACCGGTAGGCTACAATTTTTTATATTTTTAAATGTTTTTATACTTTTTATATTCTAATATTTAAAAACATAATTTATATGTATACATTCAAATAAAGGAGATAATAATAATTCTTTATTGACATAATAGTTTACAAAAACTTGTTTGAAGCCTCTGAGGGGCCATCCATAAATTACGTCACACGTTAAGGGGGAGGGAGGGGGTCGACGAAGTGTGACATTGTGTGACAAGGGAGTGGGATGGGTCCTAAATTTCGTGACGTCACATTTCAAAATCTATTATAATCTAAGTGTTATATAAAACATGAACTTTGAACTATTAACAAAAAGCTCAAAAACATTTGCAACACTATCTGTATAAACATAAGGTTCAAATTGTTTTGTCGGCCACACGCTCTACTAGTGTTACGCGCTGACTACCTAAGCGCCCTTTAGCGCGGGTATGTAACCATAGAAAAAGATGACTCCGAAAGTAAATTCGCTCCACTGTTACTTCAGCTAGCTTTGGATCTCCAAACGTCATCACATTCGAAGCAAGTTCCATATGATAGCTATTGCCCCAGTGTCGAGGCATACTTATTTAAGCGATCATATGACATCTATGGTCTATATTTTGCATCATACAAGACCACTAATCAACACAAGCAATCACATAAGAGTCAACAAAAAGTTTTGCCCATCGCGAAGATTCGTCCTCAAACAATTGCTGCTAGACGTGTCAGAGAAATTCTTTGTTTGGATGATGACGATGATTAGATGCTGTATGGTTGGATGAAAAAGATGTTGACACAACAAATGTTCCTGATATTAACAACCCAAAGAGAACGAAGTGGCTGCTATGCCATTTATAAATAATTTAAAGGAGTGGGTTCGAAGTCCATGGACCAAGATGATTAAGTTTTGTATCTTTAATTAATATAATTAATAATTTTTTGTTTTGTTAATTTCTTGAAATGTTTGATTTGATGTTAATTTTATTAAAAAATAATTTAAATGGAAATAAAACTAATTTCGGAACTGCTGTTTTAATTCAATAATTTCTGGGAGGGGGGGAGTCTCACAAATGTGACAAGGACGGGGGAGGGGGTCAAAAAATCATGAAATTCGTGTGATGTAATTTATGGATGGCCCCTGACTCCTGAACTAGGTGTACAGTCAACAGCAAAAGTAGATGATCAAATCAGAAATTCAATACTAATTAACGGAGTTCGCGTCAGAACTGTGTGGCGTTGAAGTGATTAAAAAGTATGTGATTGTAAATTATACCAAACATTTACTACTAGTACAGCTGCCATATATTCGTGATCAGTTTTCAATTCAATTTCAATTTCTGATTTTGATCATCTACTTTTGCTGTTGACTGTACCTGTATGTCAGGAGTCAGCGCCCTCTCCCATTTTATTTGGCTTAGATACTAATGTCAACATAGTAATAGACAAACCTGTGTGCTATAAAATACAATTTTAAAAGAAACAAAAACAAAATAAAATACAATAACAGAAAAGGGAGGGAAGTGTGTCAAAAATAACTTAGTGAAACATGTTACTTATTTCTGTGAATATTATGCTATAAATACTTTGTTACTATCCCAATGGTCAAGATACAACCTTAAGCTGATCTGCAATTTACCAAAAACATTCAAAAATTTAAGTCAGGCTGTGACGGGTCCCAAAGCATTAATCTATATAATACTACTTCTGCCCGCGGCTTCGCCCGCTTGGATGTTGGAAATTATTCCACGGGAACGTGCTACCAGGATAAAAAGTATGTCCTTCTCCAGGATGCCATCTATCTCTTTACCAAATTTTATCGAAATCCGTTCAGTGGCTTAGGTGTGAAAATGCAACATACAGACATAATTTATAATAATATATAGTACAGCACTCTGCCCGCGGCTTCGTCCGCGTGTACTCTAAAAATATCGAAGATGTATGTTTACGATCTTTATCATTTATTTATTTAATTCGGGTTAATTTTAAAGTTTATAGATCAAATGAATAAGATTTTCTAAATAAACCTTGTTGTCCGGTTTTACCACGCCAGGCTTTGTTTTTAAAAAAGTGTTTGGTACGTTCCCATTGTATGACATAAAGATTATTTATGTAAGTACCTATTTTCGAGTTAATGGAAGCTAGCAGTAAAATCCACCCCTTAAACTTTATTACCCTTTTCTACTCCGGTAAGAGACGATTTTTGAAAAACCCTTAAAATATATACTTTTCAATTTTTGTTTTAAGTATTAATACCGAGTTTCGAGTTAATCCGTCCGACGGGTTTAAATTTTTTTTCTTACCTATTAACTTTTTCACCCCCTAAATCCTTTGTGAGGATTTTTTTTTAACTAAAAAGTGACCATCTGTATTAATTACGAAGGCAAATGTTGCCAAGTATCAATTTTATTAACCAAAAGAAAAAGGTTTTTCATATTGATTATATCCCGTCTTTTCACCCCACAGGGGTAGAACTTAGAACTTAATATTAACTGTAAAAACCTGTACTATTGCATGCTGAATGGGCTCAATCGGGACTTATAATGAAAGAATTAGTGGACTGTATTAAAATAGGTGTAATACCATAATTTACATATCAACATAAAAGGAAACAATGAAATGCCCGTGGTCAAGCGCGTCTGTGAGCTGAGTGGCGTGGAGGGCGCGCAGCGGCCGTCGCGTACCGTGTTCGGTACCCCGACGACCCGCGCCCTCCCCTCGGTCGATCACGCGCATATGTGATGCGCCGACACAATGCTATATATTGGCCAAATGTGTGTTACTAAATATTTTATTTAGGAACTTATTTAGGAACTTCATGTACAGACGCCAGCACATCAAGCTACTACAATCTGTCAAATTTCTTTAATAGATTTTCAACTCTATCGCTAAAGCATTAAGGTTCAAGATTGATTGGGAAAATTTGACAGTTTCGGGTAGCTTGACCTGCTGGCGTCTGTACCTACCATATTTGATGCAATAAATGAATTGAATTGAATAGAATTCAAAAAAGAAATATTGGGATGTTTCCATAATTTGACTCAAAGATTATTTATATAAAGGGAATTGGGGTGTTTCAAAGTTTGTTTGGAAGAATTTTAGCGCGCGATCTGATTTACTCGAAACTCAGTATTTATATCTAGGATTGAAAGTAAAGAATAATGTGTATCAGGGTTTTTTGTCAGTCAGTCAGTCTGGGTGTTTTTCTATCTATAATATGTATGTATTTACAAAAAAAAAAATGTATATAAGTAGTTTATCAGCCATCTTGTTACCATAACACAAGCATTAGGTTGCTTAGCTTGGGACAAATGGTGCTTTGTGAAATGTCCAGGGATATATATATATATATAAGGGGTTTACAGGGGCCAATCAAGCCAAGCATTATAATCCTTATAATGCTTGGCTTGATTAACTGGAAAATTGGTATAAATTAAATAATCTTTTAGTCAAGTTATGAATACGTACCAAACGATTGATAAGTTTTTTGTTTAGGCTTGACTATTGACTTGGAAAGAACATGGATCAATCCTTATAAAAAAATTAAGTCGCTTTTCCTTTGCTCTATACAAGCTTAAGAAAATAGTTAATCAGGCAGCTGTTATAGCTGTATATTATGGCTATGTAGATTTCACATTACGCTACGGAGTAATTTTTTGGGCGAGTTTATGCGAGAAAAATAACATTTTTAAAGCACAGAAGAGGTGTATAAGATCGATGTGTAATTTAAAACCAACAGATAGTTGTAAACATTATTCTAAATCCCTTAAAATATTGACATTGCCTTGCCTATACATAATTATATGAGACAGCATTGTTCGTCAAGAAAAACAGTAAATTGTTCAAAAAAGCTTCAGAGGAACGTTATAGATCAACAAGACCAGAATATCGACACGAATTATGTCTAAGAGCCTCAAAGACGGCCCTTATGCACAAAAGCATTCTCTGCATGGCTCCAAAAATATATAATAAAATACCAAATGCTATCAAAGATTTTAATTTGACACAATTTCAACGGAAATTTAATAAATCATTAATTGAAAAATGCTACTATACCATTGACGAATTCCTGCTTGACAGAATGTTATAAACTGACAATTATATATTTATGCTTGACAATTTGACTAGGTAATTATTGATTGTATTTTTAATGTTTGTAATAATAATTAATTGTATTTTAATTTGTATTGTAATCTAAATTTTGACATTTTTGTTTTGTATACCATACATCAATTTTAAATTCTTATATTGTTAAAGAGTGTATGCCCAATGGGTAGCTTTTGAGTTTCCATAAATTAACTGTAAGACGTAAGACCTGCTGTATCAAGAAAAGCACACGAATAAATACTTTGACTTTGGGTCTTTCGAAAATCGAGCCCTGACGGGGCAAAAAGGGGTAATTATTTTTTTAAGGGGAGTATTGTACAGACGCCAGCAGGTCAAGCTACCCGAAACTGTCAGATTTTCCCAATCAACCTTGAACCTTAATGCTTTAGCGATAAAGTTGAAAATCTATTAAAGAAATTTAACAGATTGTAGTAGCTTGATGTGCTGGCGTCTGTACTACGTGGCTTGAAAAATAAAAGTATATAGGTATTATGTTTAAGGGTTTTTAAGGGTAATAAAGTTTAAGGGGGTGGATTTTACTGCTTGCTTCCATTAACTCGATAGTGGGTATAAATAATCTTTAAGTCATACAATGCAAATGTACCAAACGCTTTTTTAAAAACAAAGCCTGTTGTGGTAAAAGGGGACGCCAAGGTTTATTTCAAAAATCTTATTCCTTTGATCTATAGACTTTAAAATGAGCCCGAATTAAATAAATAAATGATAAGATCGTAAACATACATCTTCGAAACCACTAAACTGATTTCGATAAAATTTGGCAAAGAGATAGATGGCATCCTGGGGAAGCACATACTTTTTATCCTGGTAGCACGTTCCCGTGGGATAATTTCCGACATCCACGCGGGCGAAGCCGCGGGCAGAAGCTAGTAATAATAATAATAATTTATTTGGCTAAAACCCTCCACAACCAAGATTTGCAGTCTCGGGGAATATTTCTAACAAAATTATGTTGGAATGCATTGAGATGTGGTTGCAGTGGACAAGGGCCTCACCCTGATCTCCTTGGCTAAAGAGAACTAGCCCAAACCTGCAGTACTAGATACTTCAGCTTTACGGACGCTTTTTCCGGACTCTCCATGGGCCTGATTTTCTGGCATCTATCGTGGCTGCGTTTCGATTACCTCTTCGGGGAAACCGAAGGTTTTGTCTGTGCTATGGATGAAGATATCATGACGAATAATTATCGGACATACATTGTCAAGGACGGAACGGGTGACTTTTGTCAGGCATGCCACCGTCCCGGTGAAACAATCAGACATACTGTTGCCAGTTGTTCTCGTCTTGCTAACGGTGAGTACTTGCATAGACACAATCTAGTGGCTAGGATTATCCACCAGCAACTTACCTTGCAGTACAACCTTGTGGAGTCATAACTACCATGCTACAGGTATTGCTTGACCCAGTTCTAGAGAATGCTCACGCCACATTGTACTGGGATCGATCTATCATCACAGGACTATTGTAGGCAATAAGCCTAATATCGTGGTAATAGATCGACGAGAGCACCGTGCTATGATTGTTGATATGATATCGCTGTCCCTCAATGATGAGAATCTAGTGAAAGCTAAGAAAGATAAAAAAAAAGTACCTTGACTTAGCGCACGAGTTTGTCGATATGTGGAACGTGGACTCTGCAATCATTGCACAGATAATCGTTACAGTAAATGCGGATAGCGGAGAGCCTCGACCAACACCTCAGGAGGCTCTCATTGCGGGGCTGGGTCACGGGGTGGGTTCAGAAAGCAGTACTCCTGGACACGGCACGCATAGTGAGGAGGGTCCTTTCTCTAGAGCTTTGACCACTGGCAGCCTGGACCCTGTTCCTAATGCCGATAGGCATTTATAAGGTTCCGTACCTCAAAAGGAAAAACGGAACCCTTACAAGAACACTTCGTTGTCCGTCTGTCAAGACCCTTTTCTCGGGAACGCGTGTAGTTATCAAGTTGAAATTAATATCAAATACTCAGGGCTGCAATCCCTTGAAGCAGTGAAAAAAATCAAACATCTAAGTCACGCAATCAAAAGATACGGGCGTTTATGTTCCGTTTATGCCGCATATTTTGTGACTCGCCAGGGAATCAAAATCTATACGGTACTTCCCGTTGACCTAGAATCAGGCAAGAAGCAACGATATGACATTGCTTCTTGCCGTTTTGTAGTTACATTACAAAACCAATAATTTTTAAACTATTTAGGTACCTACAAATTTGTACGGCATCCTCGGTGCCCAAGTCCGACTCGCACTTGACCAGTTTTTTTAATTATTATTTAATGTATTTTTTATGTTTTTTATAAAAAATATTTAAAAATGTTAATATGTATGAAAATGTAATAAAGCAAATAATAATATAAAAATGTTAACATAAAAAATGGAAACGTTAAAAAAACAACCCATCCAGTATAATAATAAATTGTATTTTCATGAAGCATTGTACAAGACTACAATAATACACTTCAGGAATGAGGCGTGGCGCTACCACCCCGGGTTCGGCACCAAGTGGGCCCGCGCCAACAAGGCGATGTTCCGCGGCCTGCCGCTGGGCCTGGCCCTGGCGCTCGTCACGGTGGGCGTGGGCAAGATGCTCGGCGGCGACGACTCGCACGGCCACGGCGCGCACTGAGCGGCGAGCGGCGAGCAGCGCGCCGCCGACCGTTACTTGCTCCTAGTATCAGTCTCTATTAAATAATTATATATTATGCTGTTGGAACGTCTCGTCTTTAACTGTTTTCCTTGACCTTGATTGTGGCACCGCCAATAATAACTTGTATAGCTTAATATTGTTTATTAACACATCAGTCAGTCTCGCTCAATGTAACGCGCTACTCACAACTCTCTCCCACCTTCTTAAATTCTACTTCTGAGAACATTTACTTACATAAAAGAAAAGATATTTTAATTTATTATTATCTAGCAACTTGGCCTTGGGTAGGGTCAAGTAAGAAACACGTTTATACAGAAATTACAAAAGTTTATATAAAACAAAACGTGTAATACAGACGTGTCGGGAAACTGGATTTACATTCTATGGTAAAGAAAAGGAATATTTTAGCATTGTAATGTATGCAAGGGTGTGGGTGTGTGGGTGTGTGTGTGTGGGACTCGGGGGATGCTCACGTAGAGCGCGGCTTGAGGTCCTCGTAGCAGGCGCGCAGGTAGATGTAGTTCTTCTTGGCCGGGTTGAAGTGCTCGTGACCCTGCGGTATATGAAACGTTACATTAACAGCCCATATACACCTACTGACGAGATGACTCGCGATCTGAACGACTGTGCGCCCGTGCATATACTTTTCATAATATTATTGCGTTTGTAAAACTGATTTTTAGGGTTCCGTAGTCAACAAGGAACCCTTTTATTAGGGTTCCGTAGTCAACAAGGAACCCTTTTATTAGGGTTCCGTAGTCAACAAGGAACACTTATAGTTTCGCCATGTCCGCCTGTCTGTCTGTCCGCGGTTTAGCTCAAAAACTATTAGTACTAGAATGTTGTAATTTGGCATGAGTATACACGTAAATGACACCGAAAAAGCGGCAAAATAAAATTTTGAAAAAAACTATTATTTAGGGTACCCCCCCTACATGTAAAGTGGGGATGATAATTTTTTTTCGTCCTTCCCATAGTGTGGGATATCGTTGGATAGGTCTTTCAAACTATTAGGGGTTTGGAAGACCGTTTTTTGATTAAGTAAACCGTTCGTGACTTATCAAGCTTTACCTATATATAACTAAGTTTAAATGAAAACTATCACACTTAAGTGGGCTTTACAAGTTTACGAGTAATAGTCGACTAATTATATTTGACTCGAAAATTTCGAACAACTCCATAGAATTCCTCAATTTTATTTTTTTGTGACAAGTGAGTAGTGTAGCTCTGTGTCCTGTATTTAAATTCAAAACACCGGCTATGACAAGTCTTATCAAAATCTAAAAAAAAAAAAAAAAAAAACTCCGTCCAAATTGTCGGATCAGGTGAGGATTTGTATAGGAAGTCAAATAAGGTAGGTAGTCATGTTGGCTTTTAGTTAGAGCATGGTATGAAACTATCAGTAAGCGAATACGACCCGCACTTGGCTGTTATAAAAACTACGGAACCCTACACTGCGCGTGGCCCGACACGTACTAGACCGGTTTTAGAGATTAGTTTATTTGAAGGAAATGTAAAGTTTTACAAATTGACTTGTCAAGTTATTAATAGTTTACTTGAATGTTCAAATGATTTTATTACAACATTAGCTTCTGTCGCATCCCATCCCCCGCCCGCGTATTGCTTCGTTCTTTCCGACTTTTTTTCGTTCTGCTCGGCTCCCGTGCGTCGTAGCGATGTTAAAGAGCCTATAGGGTTATTGGCTCTTTCCAACTGGTAGTTCCAGAGATTAGCGCGTTAAAACAAACAAACACTCTCAGCTTTATTATTTCGATTTTACTGGCTGTATTTATCTATGCATTTCACTGGCTGTACATTACAATAACACGGCGCACTATGTGGACGCGCCTAAGAGAGCCTGGCCATAAATACATTTTGTAAAAATTGGTGCAGGTACTTGCGTTATACCTCAAACTGTAGCTAAGAAGATTATACATAAATGATGTATGTGGCTGGTACGGGTTTATATTAAAGAGCATCTAAATATGATGATTCAAAAATTATCACAAAAACATCTTAATTTGTATTTTTTTCAGGATTATTTTCTGGTGGAAATGCAATGAAAACTATACAAGTTTTATACCATTCCAGAAAGCTTGTAAGATATACTTTCGTTTGGTATGCATAAATATGCTATATATTTGTTAATATATTTACTAGAAATATTTATCTCATGACTCATCATTTTTGCGTATCTCAAACTTTCAATTAGAGTTTTGACAGTTGCCGGAATTTGCCGAAGGTCTGTTAATTTATGTTATTTGATAGTAAATTTTATATTCTTATACAACTTCATTGCACAACATATGTTAATCTATTAGAACATGAAATATTAAAATTTTCTTATAAATACGTAGGTGGATGCTATTTGATTTATTAGTTGATATAGGTTATACTTATGTGATATTTTATTAATTGCAGTTTATGTTTAGATAATGTATCAAGTAATTCTCACCACATTTTAGTTCATACGCACAATAAATTCTCAATGAAACACCTACAGAAGTGAACAATTTAGAAAAAGTACCTACAAAATAAACCGGTTGATGAAAATTCTTATCAATATGAACTTTCGAATTTGCATTGCTCGATTAGATTTATGGAACTAATTTTACATATATCTTATAATCTAGGCTTTGAAAAATGGTCTGCTACAACAACAGAAAATAAAGATTTGAAAAAAGAAAACAAGACATACATATTATGTACAAAGATGGTTCAGGGAAGAACTTGGTTTAAATATAGATAAAACTAAGCAAGGTACTGGTAATAGCAATGGTGGTAATACAGGTAGACGATTTTTTCTAAATTATCAATGCAGTGCAGAAAAATTTGTACATGAGGAATTGATAAAACCCAAAGAGATTTAAGATAGGTTAGAGAGGCTATGCAAAGAAATGTCATAGAAAAACTGTGATCCTATGTCTCAGTAACGCCATCTAGCATAATATAGCAAAATTAGAGCGGCAATCAGGAACATCAAATCGTAAAAATGAATTAAATTTATTAAAATATGTTCAGCTATCGTTCGGTAGGTGACCAACGTGGTCAGTGTTGCCAGATCGGATTTTCAACCCGTGGATTAAGCCTGAAAAACCTAATAAAGTTCAAATCAGGTAAATAAATATTGAAAACTAAACAAATTAAGCAAAATTGTCTCGGACAGTAAAAACTATTTTAGAATTTTATTCGCTACTATTCATTGCCCGTGTCTAGTCTATGGCTAGGTATCAGTTTCAACTGTGTGTTTAAGTACTTTTTAAAATAAAATAATTTTAAATGTACTTTGCCTCCGAATTATTATAGCACTCAGTTTATTATGCTTTTTGTGTAAAGTAGACCTACATATGTCATAAAGTACATTTCGTTTTTAGCAAAATTATTTTTTTACATTTTTGTTTGCAAATGTTTGTAAATCTTATTATATCGATTTACGTACCTATATCCAAGGTGAGGTCCAAATTTCCGTAGATCTATGGATAAATTTCATGGGTCTGGCAATGCGAGGACGTTAAGTAGAAACTATAAAACCTGTGGTAGGGATTTTATCATTTAGATAATATAAAGGTATCGATAATATTCAAAGAAGTTACAAGACTATTTTTTTTCGCATTTGAATAGATTGAAAAAAGTGCCAAAAATTAGGAAAGCAATAAATTGATTAGTAGTTTCAATGTTTACAAGTTATTTATTTAAAAAATTATTTTTACATACAAATGAATAAATTATCGTTATTATGGTCTAGTGATCCAAGTCTCAGACTGTTATATCCATTGTTTAGTACCCTTAGTACAAGCTCTGCTCTGCGAATTTGAAGCAAACAGATCAATCGACCTTGCGTCCGTACAAAATATAAAAGTCAAAACCCTTATATTGAGGAAATTACGGACGTTCTTCTCTGTGGTTCTACTTCAAAATCTTATACCTGACGAACGATCAAATAATGATAGCGACTACCACCAGATCAGAGCATGGGCTGCCATGCTACCTGTGTCCCCAACGTCAGACCTACCACCCATTGACGAACTTTTAAAAGTTGTTAACAAACGCCCACTTAATAAAGGATCAATAAAATAATCATTTAATCGATTCACATCGCGTTCTTTTTGCTCGGTTTCTAAGAGTCCTGGCGTAATGTTAAATCTGACTGGTAGCTCCAGAGATTAGTGCGTTCAAAAAAACAAGCAAACAAACTCTTCAGCTTTAGTATTAGAAGTATAGATTGTCAAAAAAGATTAGCTCTGCAGCATATGCCGTTAGAAAAAATCGTGATTTAACTGATTTAGAGACAGCCCGTTTAGTATACTTTAGTTCGGTCTAATACGGCTACACACCAAGCTATACATTTTCAGTTTTAGCTGTCCTCGCATTGTATAGGTTTTTCGTACAATCAGAAGTCAGTTTACTGGTTATGTTTAGCTTGATGTGTAGCCGTGCGTACGGTATTCTGTTGTGGGGAAATGCCGCCGATATTCATACAATTTTTGTTTTACAAAAAGAGCAATTCGTTCAATTTACAAATTAAATCCCAGAATAACAGAAACCTATATTAGCGAATAGTACTTGTTCATTTATTGACATTTAAATAAAATGACATGATTATTTTTAAGTGTTACAAACAGTATTATATTTTAAGTGTTATTTAGTATTTACCTTAATAAATATTATCGATAACAAAATCGATAAACGACATCACATCTCAACCAGGCAGTAGTAAAACTACTCAGTAATAGAGGGCGTTTATTACAAAATTAACAAATTTTCTAGATTTATTTATGAAAATGATTTAATTTTAATTACTGAGTAAATATAAATAATTCCTACGTAAGTAAACCGAAGTTAGGTCCAGTCGTTTTACTATAACAAGATTTGCAATATCGTAATGCGCAACTTGCCAAGCAGGCGTACGACAATATATCACTATATTGTCGTACGCCTGCTTGGCAAGTGACTTTTGACCACTAGGACAAATGTATCGGATTACGATTTTTTTCGTAGGTAATGTCCTGTCTATTGTCAAGTAAATAATTTAATATCTTTGATAAAACGATTTTATGTTTTACTTCAAGTTATGTCAAGCGGACAAGTAATTCTGACAGTATGCTTTCGATACATCACAACGAAATGTTAAATCAAAAATCAAAATCAAAAGTCATTTATTCCAATTAGGCTGAGAATCAGCACTTTTTGAACGTCAAAATTACAAAAGACAGTCCCCCAAAAACGCCCGCCCTTCACCACTTCCTAGTGCTATTGCTGGGAAGAAGAAGTGTCGCAACAAACTCCCCAGCAGCACAGCACAACAAAAAAAATACTTGATTGTATACAATACTAGGTACTTTTAAGTCTGTTCAATTTAAAAAAATACTTGATTGTATACAATACTAGGTACTTATGTTCGGTAATTAACATTACAAAACCAGAACATAAAATTTAATTATTTGCCATAATATGTCAGCTAGCCACGCCAATATACCAACAAATATAATAAAAACTATACGTACTCAAGCTAAAAAATAATTAATTAAAATGTAAATAAAAAAACTTACTACCCAAATAAAAGCCTCCAGGCATAAAGGGCGTGACATTTATGCATTGCTGGGTTCTAAGACCTGGCAGTAAGCTAATTCTGGAGAAGGAACATAAACATTGTCTTGCGTTAAACTAGGGTGACCAACTATTCTTATCGTCTAAGTAGTCGTTGATGGAATAGTATGCCTTTGAACAAAGGTTGGATTTTAGTTGAGCTTTAAACGCATTAAAAGGCAAGTCTAGAAAAGAAGAGGGTATCTTGTTATAAAAGGTTATACCAAGCCCAACAAATGAGTTATGAACCTTATGAAGCCGGTGAAAGGGGGCACGTAGTTTGTCCTTATTTCTAGAGTGTTAATAAATATATGTATGTATATGGTATTATATGCCAACATCTGTCCATAAAGTCCTAATTAACAGGGAAAACGCCATTCGGAATTATCCACTGTTACCTCTTGGACAGCTCTCCGAAGATACTCAGGAATCAAGGAACAACTATAAACGATTCAGACTTCATCGTGCTAGAAAATGCTTTAGAGTAGCCACAAATGAAGATGTTCTACAAACACTTTTGTACACTTCGGACCTTTACATATAGGGGTTTATTCATAAACAATGATTAAAGTTAAGTAACATTGAACGTCAAAAATGTATGGTTAAACAGTCGCTAATCACTGCTTAACTTTAAGCAACGTTTATGAATAAAGGGGGACAAGTTTAAGAAAACCTACCAATAAAAAGTCTATGGAACTTATAGATGAAGCTTTGGAGCTATTAGAATAAAAGCTAAAAGCCTAAAGGTAGCTTAAAAGTTTTTTTTTTTAATTTTAAGAGTTTATTTTGTATTAATTATAACATTTAGGTCACATTATTTGAAGATAGTTGTAATTTTCTGATATTTTTTCAATATTTAGTATTTTTTATGACTATTAATTATATATATGTATATATATCCATAAACTGTATACTATTTTAAAGTATATTTATTCTAGATTATCTACAAAAAAAATCAGCTGTATATCTATCAAAACATGGATATGGATTTACTAGCTTCTGCCCGCGGCTTCGCCCGCGTGGATGTCGGAAGTTATCCCACGGGAACGTGGTACCAGAATAAAAAGTATGTGCTTCCCCAGGATGCCATCTATCTCTTTGCCAAATCAGAAGTTCAGTGGTTTAGGCGTGAAAATGTAACATACAGTTTCAAGTTCAAATCCTCCCCTAAAAACCGAATTACCCCGTCAGGGGTCCATTTTCGACAACTTTACATACTTATTATTAATTATTTTCTGTCGAAAGTATCAATACTGAGTTTCGAGTTAATCGGACCGCGCGGCGCGCGCATTCAATTTCTTCCACACAAATTTCAACAACCCTATATCCCCCTTTGACGGGTAGTTTGAAAAACTTATTATGATAATCTTTATTACTTACTTAGGCAAGTATTGTTGCCAAGTTTCAAGTTTATTAACTAAATTAATAAGATTTTTCATATAAACTGTATCCCCGCGTTTCACCCCCACAGGGGTGGAGTTTCAAAAAATTCTCTTGCCTCAAAGATTATTTATACCAATTTTATAATTAATCAAGCCACTTATTATAATCCTCCCGTGTAAAATTAAGTACCCCTCCCTTTTCACCCCGATAGGGGTAGATTTTCGAAAAACCCTCATACGTGTTATTATTTATTTTTTGTCTTAAGTACACACACAATACACTGAGTTTCGAGTTAATCGGACCACGCGTTCAAATTCTTCCACACAAAGTTAAACACCTCTATATCCTCTTTGAGGGGTAGTTTTGAAAAACTAATAATCATAAACTTTATTGCTTACTTAGGCGAGTATTCATGCCAATTTTCAAGATTATTAACCTAACGAATAAGATTTTTCATATAAAATGTATCCCCCCGCTTTTGACCCCCACAGGGGTGGAATTTCGAAAAATCATTTGGGATGTGTTCATAACTTGACTCAAAGACTATTTATACCAATTTTCGAGTTAATCAAGCCATGCTGTAAAATCCTCCCCTGTAAAATTGACTACCCCTTTTCAGGCCGTCAGGGGTAGATTTTCGAAAAACCCTGATACACATTATTCTATACTTTCAATTTTAGGTATAAATACTGAGTTTCGATTAAATCGGCCCGCGCGCTAAAATTCTTCCATACAAACTTTAAACCCCCCAATCCCCTTTTAGGGGGTTGTTTATAAAAACAAAAAATGCCCACCTTCATAATTTATATAGATAAGTATTCGTGCCAAGTTTCAAGTTTATTAACTCAAGGAATAAGATTTTTCATACAAACAAAATCCCCCCATTTCACCCACATTAGGGTGGAATTTCGAAAAACCCTTTCTTAGTGGATACCTACTCTTCACGAAGAATACACCCTCCAAATTTCATGTCTCTAGGACCAGCGGTGTAGGCTGTGCGTTGATGTCTCAGTCAGTCAGTCAGTCAGGACTTTGAATTTTATATATATAGATGACCCGAAACCGACTCAATCTCCACATAGTGCGGCGAGTCGTAGAATGAACCTTTTGGGATCGTGAGTATGAGTGGTGCAGTACAGTACCTTGGACCAGTCGTATCCGACGGCGTAGGCGAAGATCTGTCCGTTGTGGTTGAATGCGCACTTGGTGAGCGGCTGGTCCAGCATCTCCGAGGACTTGAGCCGCGTGCGCGCGTCCTTGTCCCAGAACGAGAAGGAGCCGTCCGAGCCCACCGTGGCCAGTGTGCCGTGCGCCGGGTGAAACGCGATGTCGTTCACCGCGTAGATGTCCTGCACAATAACCGTCACATTACGACACTCTCACTTCGCTACACGCACGCTCGTACGAGCTAAGAGGTAGTGCACTCGCCTGGTAGCCGGTGGTGTTGGCGGGCGGCCGGTGGCATTTGAACGTGAAGTTGTCCTTGGGGTTGGTGGGGTTGACGTACTGGATGGCCACGCGGCCTTCCACGCTGCCCAGCGCGAAGCCGGTGGGCTGCTTGGTCTTCTTGTCGCGGAAGATGGCGATGCAGCGGTGCTGGTGCTTCAGCGGCGACTCCACGCGCTTGAACTCGCCCGGCTTGCCTTCCAGCGTGTACAGGCAGATGCCGCGGTCCGCCGTGCCCACCACAGCCATGGGGTAGTCCTGCGCAGACACAACATGAGCAAACTCGCGTGTCGCAGTCCCCCCTTCCCCACTGACATCGAGAGCTACGGTACGTACCACGTCCGCGCAGTAGCAGCGCTCCGACAAGTTCATATTCATTATGGGAACTGCGCTGCGGGTGTCCCAGAACTGAAACAAAAATGTGCACGATAATGCAGAGACGATGTAAGTGAGGTGAGCAGAGCGCGACGGCAGGCGCCGGACGATGCGGTACCTTGAGCGTCTTGTCCCAGGAGGCCGTCATGAGGCAGGTGTAGTTGGGCGCCTTGATCCAGTGGCACGTCTTCACAGGCGCCTCGTGCGCCGCCACCTGCGCGACCAATAACACTGCATTGAACTCATAAACCAGATTCAAAAGCAAAAAAGCTTTTCAAACATTACACTATGTTAGCCTTTATGCCAAAAGAACGGAAGAAAGATATTTTTTTCCAAATTTATCACCTGCATTGATTGATTGGAAGCTAGGTCCCAGCACTTGACGCTTTTATCTGTGGATGCCATGAAGATTTTACTGCCATCCTGCAAATATAGTATAGCCAGGTACTAGTGAATAGGCATGTTCCAGGTAATGAAGTATGGTAAGTAGCAGTGAGTGTGTGTACTGACGTCGTGCCACGCCACGTCAAGGATGGGCCCGTCCATGGTCTGCACGGCCTTGGGCACAGTCTTGCCTGATGCCTCCACCTCCCAGCATCGCACCTGCAAGCAAGCCACTTGATTGATCACTGTCAGATACAGCACACACCCACCAAAATTGAGCACTTGGAGCAAATTTTTGATCCAATAAACTATCATTATTTGATTTTTTTATCCTCATTAGAACTAAATTTAGCTATGGAATCATAGATAAATTCTTGATCATTTTACTACACATTAGGAAACATTAATCTTTAAAATGCGAGTTTTTTAGTGGTAACAACTATGGGGATGGAAAGAGCCAAATAAAGGACATACATGCTACAATAAGTGCCCAATTACATAATGTTAAAAGAAAAATATTTATATGATGACTCCTATACATTGATTTAGTTTCACAATATTGTACAACACAAGTAACAATGTTCCTACAAAGAGAATCTCACCCGTGCTGTGGCTCCTGGTGGAGTGTGAGTGTGCAGTGAGGGGCAGGGATGCCTCTTAGGGATAACAACTAACAATAGAAAAGATGCAATTTGTTGTTTTCAGTTAACCCAAACTCTCAGAAAATGCATAGTTTTTGTATGACAAACATGGCCACTAATAACCTATTGTAGAAGTGCAATGGCTGGAGCCCACACTCCACAGGCATTTCCTTACTAATATTGTACTATATAAAAAAATAAGCCCGGCGCTAAGAAGGCCTCTGGCCTTTTTTGGTGCTTGACATAACTTATGTAGAACTTGTTTGTACACAAAGAGACTACCCACGGCTAAAGCGTTTATTACACTATCCAATTTAAGCAATGCTAACTAGGAACACTATAACAGAACTGTTCTGTTAGAACTGTTCTTACTGCGATTACATCTGCCGATTTCCGATTTTGTATTTTAACTACAAATATCCGTTACGTCTACTGTACTGAACATCATGTGCGTATTCTGCTGATAGCGCACAGACTTTGCCGGTGAGCCGGTGCTAGTGCGACGGGCGACTCACCCGACAATCCCAGCTGCCCGACACGAGGAAGGTCTGCGGCAGCGAGGGCGGCGAGAACTCCAGCGCTGACACCGTGTCGTCCGGCGGCGAAGTCACCTCCAGGTCCTTGTTCGGGTTACTCGGCGCGCCGCCCAGCTGGTTGAACATCTTCACCGCTTACGATCACCACTAACTATATGTACTACGAATACAAAGTGGACTTTAAATACGGTGTTGATAGAACCACAGTAGACAAAGTGTTTGTTTATCAGCGCGGCACGAAACCATTTGTTTTGACTTTTTGAATTTGAAGGTTAGGATTGGTATGGTTAGGGTTACCAGTATTACAAATGATTACAATCAAAGAGTACTTTTGTTATACGATTACAATGCCGTCTATTCAATGATTGGGACAGGCAGGCCCACAGACCACAGACTAAGTTACTTACCGAACTCATCTAGTTTTAAAAATATGATTGACGTGTAAAAGTGTTTGTACAAACCTACTTACAAAATAAAATCATATAACATTATTAAAAGATAATTAAAGTAAACGCGTGACCTAACGTGTCTAGATTGTATGCGTGCTCTGATCAACCAGGCATTATCCGGTGTCATGTTGTACCTAGACAAATCGTCTAATTGATTATCTCTGAATAATTCTATATAGTAAAGTCCATTCTACAAAAGTTCAGCAACGTAAGATTTAGCAAATCTTATATAATTAGTAGGTTCTCAAAGCAAATAATATTCAGTCAATCTGAACTTTTGGAAAATCTTCAAAATGTGGTATTCTAGCTTCCATTATTCCATAACCGATGACGTATGTTGTACAGATAAAAACGTGAACACAGCAGAACGTATTAGCCTCATTTTATATATATTAGTCTATAGTACTAGCCACGACTGAGGTGCGCGTGCGCGTTTTTAGGCGACCTTAAATAAAAAATAACATAGTATATCCAAAGTGCGCGCGCGTGCTTAGGCGACCATATATTAAAAATAAAAAAGTAATAAACAAAAAAACACTGAAAACTAAAAAAAAAAAATATTCAAATAATTATAATTTTTTGCATGAAAGCCCCATTCCTACCAAAGACAAAGTATACAATATGTACAGACGCCAGCACATCAACCTACTACAATCTGTCAAATTTCTTTAATAGATTTTCAACTTTATCGCTAAAGCATTAAGGTTCAAGGTTGATTGGGAAAATTTGACAGTTTCGGGTAGCTTGACCTGCTGGCGTCCGTATGATTCCTATCCTACTGCGGATGTCGTCATCCATTGACATAGACGTCATCGCAGAAAATTATCAGGCTAAAAAATGTTTGAAATCTGTGGGAGGAGACGATTTTTTCCTTTAAAAATAAATAACCCGACTGCTTAAAATGTGAACTTTAAAAAAGATGGAAACAATATGACCTATTTCTATCTCCAATCTCACGTATCTCAATCTATAGCAGTCGGAGGCATCTTTTTATTTGACTTTAGTGATTATTAAGAATAAGAATATTTTATTTGTAAAACATAGGTAATTTACATCAGACATCTTAAAACCAGAGAGAGAGATCTTCATAATTGAACGCACCTAAAATTTTAATCTCTCAAATCCATTGACCTAAAAAAGTATTGACTGGAAATGTCATGTCACTTGTGTTGTGTTGTGACTTTGTGAGCACAGAGTACATTTTTACTTAGTAAGAAACCTAATTTTTATGGAACTTGTGAGCTTGTGACTGTGAGTCGAGTTGTGTAATTGTGTTTGTGTCCCTTGTCATTGTCAATGAGTCTGAGTCAGTGTCAAACTGTGTCAAAAATATGCAAAATTGCAATTTGATTTGTAAACAGAACGTTCTTATGTATTGAATACATAAAATCAATTCACAAGTAAAGAAATCACAAAAACTGCAATGAGTAACATACAGTACGTGCAAATAAAGGATCTGAAACCCGGCTTGAAAAACATAAATGCCGAGTTCATCGTGCTCGAGGTGGGTCCACCGACGCTGACGAAGGAAGCGCGGGAGGTGCGTACCCTGCGCGTGGCGGACGCTACGGCTTCGGTCAACCTATCCGTGTGGGACGAACCCGGCGCGCTACTGCAGCCTGGCGATATCGTGCGCCTCACGCGCGGCTACGCGTCTCTGTGGCGCGCGGCGCTCACGCTCTACTCCGGCAAGTCCGGCGACATACAGAAAGTGGGCGAGTTCTGTATGCTATTCAACGAGCAGGTGAACATGAGCGAGCCCCAGCCAGCGCCGCCGCCGCCCGCCGCCGGCGCCGCACCGCCCGCGCCCGAGCGCTCCAACGGGGCCCACGCGCCGCTTCGTACGCTGCAGGCGCCGGCTGCGCCCGCGCCGCCGCACAGCGCCAAGCCCGACCGCTTCGCGCCGCCCGCGCAGGACCATTCCGGCAAGCACGCACACAAAACCTATGTGCGCGGCCGCGGTCACCAGCGTGGTAACAACCGGAGGTAGCATAGGCACCTGCCTGCCTTCAGTGCCTTTCAGGATAATGGTGCATTCATTGTGGCTTGATGAATTATTACAAGTTGTGTTTGTGTGGGAACTGTGTTTTATCATACAGAATACAATGTAGAACAAGCTCTTGTACCGTATAAAGTAATACCTGTTGATGTTTTGTATGAATAATGTACAGCTACATTGGCATTGTGAGTGTTGGGGTGTTGAACTTGTGTGACTGTGTATTATATAGCCGTTCCTAAACAGCGCTCTTCTGAATATTTAAATGTAAGCGTTTGTCATATTTGTGTAGGTAGGTCTAAGTGTTGCTGAACTTAGCTGATGATTGAATTATGTTTAAGTGAATGTATTCTATGATATTGTCTTTATCAGATTGTTTAAAGATTTCAGAATCCACTCCAACAGTCACCATGGATGTTTTGACCACAGCTGTGACTGTGCCACTGAAGCACGGCACATTCCTTTCAAATGTTTGCTGCTGCTAACCACTTCCATTAAGTTTTCCATTAAATTAAAGCGCAGGCCACACCGCCAGCTAGCAGGCGGGCGGGCTAGGCGGGCGAACATTTTTTCATACTTCGGTAACTTATCTCTGTAGTTCGCGGTGTGAACCCAAGTATGAAAAAAGGTGAAACGATGCCTCGCTCGGCTCGCCCGCCCGCCCGCCAGCTGGCGGTGTGGTCTGCGCTTTAGGAGAGCTTTGTTTGCATCTTCAAATAACTTGACTTTGCCAAAATGTGTTTGTAAATAAACATTTTTAAAGATATAAATAGACATTTATTTTGTATAACAATACTGAACAATACAGGTACACATATTATTACAAATAAAAATAATATTTCATATCGTCAAAATAAATAGTTGTTATTTCTAGGGCCGTACTTCAAAAGGAAAAATGGAACCCTTATAAGATCAGTTCATTGTCCGTATGTCAAGACCCTTTTTCTCACGAATGCGTGGAGTTCTCAAGTTGAAATTAATATATTCTATATCAATGCAATCAAAAGATATGGGCGTTTATGTTCCGTTTATGCTGCATATTTTGACACTCACAAGGGAATCAAAACCTGTAGGGCCTTAATAGTATGTACTTCCTGTTGACCTAGAGTCATGAAATTTGACAATAAGCAATGTCATGTAGCACAAGTAACGGAAAAATCCGAAAACCGTTTTAAGGGGTGGATTTTACTGCTAGCTTCCATTAACTCGAAAATAGGTACTTACATAAATAATCTTTATGTAAAGAAAGAAAGAAAGAAACCAAACACTTTTTTAAAAACAAAGCCAAAATACTATTAAAGAAACTGCAATGTAGGTTTCTTTAATAGTATTTTGGCTTCACCATTGTCTGATGCAGCCGAAATGCTGGTTAGGATGGTGATGGTAGGTTTAAAGTTAAGGTCAGAGTAGTGTCTTCTTGTTTTTTAGTTTTTGTAGGTTTATTTAAGTTAAATATTAAGTGAAATTTTTGTTTTCAATAATGGGGGTGAAATATTCATCTATGAAAAAACCCCCTAAATAAATAAAGAATTAAAAAAAAAAAAAAAAAACAAAGCCGGGCGTGGTAAAACGGGACAACAAGGTTTATTTAGAAAATCTTATTCATTTGATCTATAAACTTTAAAATTAACCCGAATTAAATAAATAAATGATAAAGATCGTAAACATACATCTTCGATATTTTTAGAGTAAAGTACACGTGGACGAAGTCGCGGGCAAAGTGCTATAAGTACTATATATATTACTATAACTTCTGTCTGTATGTTGCATTTTCACACCTAAACCACTGAACGGTGGAACGATGAACCAAATTTCGATGAAATTTGGTAAAGAGATAGATACCATCCTGGGGAAGGACATACTTTTTATCCTGGTAGCACGTTCCCGTGAAATAATTTCTGACATCCACGCGGGCGAAGCCGCGGGCAGAAGCTAGTCTATCTATAATATAAAAATGAATCGCTGAATGTGTTGCTAAGCGCAAATCTCGAGAACAGCTGAACCGATTTCGCTAATTCTTTTTTCAGAATATTTCTTGAAGTACGAGGATGGTTCTCACAGAAAAAAAAATGTAAGAAAGTTGCTTCACGCGGACGAAGTCGCGGGCAAAAGCTAGTTTAAAATAAAATAGTTCATGGTTTTAAGAATTATTGCGTAAACATTTTCAAATACAGTATGTAACAAAAACCCTGTTGTTCCTTGTAGGAGCGTATATATGTATACCTGTAGGCTTACCATTATTGAAGTTATAATTTTAAAAAAACAATGGGGGCCGAACATAGTCCATGATCAGATAGTTTTTAAATTCGATACATTGTTACAAAATGTTTTTAACATCTGAACTTACAAGTACTAATGGATCTACCCTACGGTCGATAAAGATTGCCGCCGCCGGTGGCGGCCCCTTTGATTCGCGATAGCTAGACAGGTTGGCGCCAAAACACAAAGCAGGCGGCATGCACAAACTCCCTTTGTACGACCGCCACTAGCCGATTGTCCCCCTCACTGCCCCTCAGTCGCCTGCGCAACTTACTTCCGGACGGATGTATCGTACGTTGCCAGCATTAGAAAAAGAACCAAATTATTGTGATTTTGTGAGTGAATTCTGTGTGTGCGTTTTTTCCAAAATGTCTTATTCAAATGAGGAATATTGTAGTGTACCAAGAACGTTTCGCAACTCCAAGGAACATAACTTTGCGTCGACGATGGCTTCCCAACGTCTCCACATACGGACGTTCAACATTGGGTCTGTGCACGGTCGAGACCAACATCGTATTGACGCAGGATAACCGAGGACTCGAGACCATGACATTGAGGAAGAAATCCTCATGATGTTTGAAGAAGACCCTACGGAAGTACCTACGTGCTCTGTGGGTAAATAAATTAGTTTTTAAAGTGTTAGTTATGTCACAGATGACTAAATATAGTTACTACGTAACAGAATACTTCACTTAGTAGAAAATTTCGTGTACGTTACCCCAGCAAGAAAGTGTCTCCTAGGGTTATAGGAGTAAAACGTATAATTTGTGCCCTAACTGCTGTAAATGTGCCCCCACATAAAAAATGTGTGCCCCCTGTCGTTTTGGAAAAAAACGAAAAAAACGATTCCTGCTGGGGTAACGTTTTTCTAGCAGGAAAATTCTAAACGAATGATCGGAGAGAGAAAAATTGTGCATGGCCAGAGAGCTTATATGTGTGCTAAAATGTGCCCCCAAAAATAAAATCAGTGCCCCTTCAGGTTTTCGAGATATTGCATTTCCTGCTGGAGTAACGTTTTGATGAATCGTATATCTCTACAACCATTGCATGTGCCCCTGTGGAATAAACATACACGAGTAGCTCTTAATGTGTGTCCCAATTAGATTTAAGAAAATATTTATAGTTTTCAAGTTATAGCGGTTTTATGAAAACCCGAAAAAACATCGCAGCGCCTAAATTAGACAAGGCACAAGTTCGCTGAAAACTGTATTTGGTCCTTCTTGACGCTAATAATAACCATGCAAAGTTTCAAAACTGTTCATGCATGCGTTTTTGAATAATCTTGCTAAAAGTCAAAACGATGGTGTCATAACTTTGACGGCAAAATACCAGGAACCGGCTCAATGCCAGATGTGTAGGTGTAAACCAAAATCTTGTGCCTTTAGTCAAAAATATATGGTGAAAATATTCAGCTTAGAATGTTTCGCATTAAGTAAATATAAACAAAAAATCAAAATATGTAAACAACGGCTGGTTATCCGACCAAATTTGAATGACTACTAAAAAGCGACGGATTCATACATATCGATGACCTTCTTTACTTTACTCACTAACCGGTTCACACATGTGCCTGAGTACACTGACGTAGAAAAGTAATAAAATAAAGTTGTTATTGGATTATATTCTTCTAGCTGTTTCTATGACCTTACACATGATTAAGTACATTATAAATAGTAGCCTAAGTGCTATTCCAAGGTAAGCTATCTTCTCGATTCTAAATTTCATTAAAATACATCCAGTAATTTATGTGTGAACGAAAGAAATACATCCAGATATTTATGACTACACAACGTGCAAATAATTTCTAATATACTCGTATAAAGGTAGGAACTTTGATCTGTGATTTGATGCAATAATTACTTTAAGAATTAAAATTAAGGTAATAAAAATAATAATTTCCACATCAACAAGCTGTTTCATTTATTATAGTCACAAGGTGCATTTAATATATTTTTTAATTAGCCCCCAAAACTTTTGAACGCGACTGTACGGACAACAGCTTAGGTATAATACGTCCAATAAAGAAGGTCATCAATATGTATGAATCAGTCGCTTTTTAGTAGTCATTGGAATTTGGTCGGATAACCAGCCGTTGTTTACATATTTTGGTTTTTTTTTTTATATTTACTTAATGCGAAACATTCTAAGCTGAATATTTTCACCATATATTTTTGACTAAAGGCACAAGATTTTGGTTTACACCTACACATCTGGGATTGAGCCGGTTCCTTGTATTTTGCCGTCAAAGTTATGACACCATCGTTTTGACTTTTAGCAAGATTATTCAAAAACGCATGCATGAACAGTTTTGAAACTTTGCATGGTTATTATTAGCGTCAAGAAGGACCAAATACAGTTTTCAGCGAAATTGTGCCTTGTCTAATTTAGGCGCTGCGATGTTTTTTCGGGTTTTCATAAAACCGCTATAACTTGAAAACTATAAATATTTTCTTAAATCTAATTGGGACACACATTAAGAGCTACTCGTGTATGTTTATTCCACAGGGGCACATGCAATGGTTGTAGAGATATACGATTCATCAAAACGTTACTCCAGCAGGAAATGCAATATCTCGAAAACCTGAAGGGGCATAGATTTTATTTTTGGGGGCACATTTTAGCACACATATAAGCTCTCTGGCCATGCACAATTTTTCTCTCTCCGATCATTCGTTTAGAATTTTCCTGCTAGAAAAACGTCACCCCAGCAGGAATCGTTTTTTCCGTTTTTTTCCAAAACGACAGGGGCACACATTTTTTATGTGGGGGCACATTTACAGCAGTTAGGGCACAAATTATACGTTTTACTCCTATAACCCTAGGAGACACTTTCTTGCTGGGGTAACGTACACGAAAATTTCCAATACCTACTGCTATAATAGCCTACTCCGTCTCGTCAGCAACCGCTGCATGCTAAAATGTGCCTAAATACTCAAACGTACAGTTGTGATTGCTTCACACCGCGCGATTCCCGTATTATTATTATACTCTTTGGCGCGATCCCACAGCACTGAATTTGGTCCGCAAACGGCCCAGACCGCTCGGCCGGGCGGTAGGTAATTATAGCGTGAAAGTACATGGAGTGATGGAGGCCTGGTTGTGTTTATTGTAATTATCAATCGTGCAAACTTGATAAGCCAACTTTTTGAAAAATTCAAACTAACGTTCCCAAAGTGTTATCTATCAGTCAAACAGCTGTGTGATGTGAACGACACGTGACGAGTTCATGACCTTAGTGCATTATGGTAGTGTGCGGCGCGGCGGGCGGCGACAAAGCGACCGGTTGCTACCTATTTCTCTTTGCAGGGGTGAGCAATCAGTGTTACTTTTCAAATATTTATTATAAAATATTTATTTTGATTTTTTTTTCTTGAATATTTTTTTAATTGACTTACGTAATTACCATCGGATATCGATTCTGAAAACGTCCCTACTTGGAACAACAGAGTTTTTGTTACATACTGTATAAGGTAACTGCACTAGACAAATGTTATTACTCAGTAAAAGACTTTCTGAATGATATAAATTTATCCTGATTACGATTGTTATAATTAATTGCAAAGTAGTTACATACCTACTTTGTACGGAACCCTCGCGCCTCGGTGCGCGAGTCCGACTCGCACTTGACCGGTTTTTTTCAGTTAAAAGACCAACTAGGACTTGACTGTAAAATATAATGTATCAGAATCAGAATTTTATTTGCTTCGAATGTAGGTACAGGTATAAAATGTTATAAGTAAGTACCTACATCAATTAATGAGATCGGCTACAATCTACCTTGCTGCGTGCAAATGATTACATATATTAAAATATTCACAGAAAAACCAAAATAATGTCAACAAAACAAAACAGAAATTACAGTGAAGTCAATTACTATTATAGTCAGGTAGGTAGACATACATTACATAAGTGTACGGTCTTTTATTTCGCTTTTCTACTCCGGTAAGAGACGATTTTTGAATTTGAAATTCGTTAGGGGTAGATTTTCGACAAACCGTCATTACCTTTGTGTTATTATTTATTTTTAGTCTTAAGTTTAAATACTGAACATTTATCACAAAACGGACCAACTACATCCCAACCAAAAGAAAAAACCTAAAAAAGACATTGACAATGCTAACTGCCACAAGGCTGGGTAAGTTTTCTAAAAACACAACATTCTCATTCTTATGTGACCGTTAACTATGTTATTATATGGATTGTTTTTTTTTCAGTGGAAGTCATAAAAATATTATATTAGAAAACAATCTACAATTAAAGGAAAAATCATTTAAGCTGATAGAAGAGGAATATGCTCTCAAGATAGCAAATCAAAAACGAGAATTATCTCACCAGGAGCTAAAACATACATTGGAAATAGAAATTTTAATTCTTGAAAAGGAAAAGAAGGCCCTGGAATTAAATATCCTTAAGAAAAATAATAAAACATATTTTTTTTTCAATTTTAATTTAACAGTGTGTACCTATACCTTAATTAAAATGTTTTTAATTCAATCAAAAATGGTTTTGTATGAAATTCCGTCTTACGACATTTCCTCTCAATGTATCAGGAGGGTTTAGAGATCTTGCCCTCCGTCTGCGCACATAGCGAACAATGTCCATGCGCTTGTTCATGTCAATCGCAAAATCGCAATGTTATCCAGCACCGCTAAAGCTACCATTGTGGCTTTAGCTGTATCAAGCTTTGTAGGTATACATGCCTCTTAAAAGGCATCTGAATCGCTGTTTCCATAAGCCAAAGCATCTTTCTACAGTATTTCTGGTGCGAATGTGTGCTGTGTTGTAGGCTTCTTCTTCTGGGTCTTGTGGGTTGAGCACTGGGGTAAAAAGATATGGAGTGCACCTATTACGAATTAATAATTTTTCGTCATTATATCACGACTTCTAATGTTAAATATTGTTAAGAATTTTATTGTCCTACAATTACCATAAAGTATGCTCATGCCGCCTGTGATACAGGTTTATCCTAGTACACTAAGCTCCAGAGAAACGGAACCCCCCTTGGTTAATGACATCAAACCGCTTAAGTTTTTTGTAGTATAACGTGAATGGCGCGTTGGTCTAGTGGTTAAGACTGCGGCTTAGCAATACGATGGTCACGAGTTCAAATCCGCGACTGAGGTGTTTGATTTTTTCTAATTTAAGTTCTTTATTTATTTATTTATTATTATTTTTTGGGTTATTATGTGATTTTCGTTAATTATTATTTAAGAAATCAAATGTTAAATTAGGAATGAGGTTTGTAAGAAAAGCTAGGCATGTTGCATAAACAATATTCATTTATTTCTTTATTTACATTTCTAGGACTTCATGGAATCCACTTCCTGGTTGAGTATACAGTTTTCTATCTGTGTTAAATTGGGGTTATTTACTTAGAATATTAACTAAACACAAAATAAATACCCTGGGTGAGGTATAACGGTTCGTTTATAGATATTTCTAGAAACATAACTACAATATTTATTTTATTTAAAGATGTTTCAGTTTTTTCTATATTTTTTCGTATTATATACTTGTATATACTAGTATATATTAGGTTCGATAAAATGTAAATAAAAGTATATAGAGAAAAATAACGTGCTATATATTTTTAAAGTTGTGAAAACATAATTTTTTATACTCTGTATGATCTTATGGGACAAAAACCCTTGTTAAAAAAATGAAATGTTGTCATTCGTGCCTGTGAATTACAGAGGAAGAACCAACATGCTAAACTATACAGTATAGCAATATACATCTTTCTCTTTTATCACATTTTCTTATAACCTATTTAACACAATATTATAGAAAAATATGTGAGTTCAGGTGGTGCATCGTTAACACATTAAAAGACTACTTGTAAACAGGAGTAACTGGATTAATATTAATAAAGGTTGTTTATTTTTGATTAACTACTAATGATCCCAGAAATATTGGGAATTATTAACACTTGATCATGTTCCAATGAAATTTTATCAGATAAGTTACACAATGAATCTGCTGAGTAAAACCCTAATAATAACGAAGAGGATGACCGTCACTGTCTATCACTTCTTGAAGAGGACTTCCTGCCCAAAACCATATTAAAGCATGCAGCACACACGCTACATCAGTGCTAAGCGACACTCCAAAAGTTTCAGCACTTGAACGCGTAGTTTTGAAGGGTTCCACCGAGTGAACTTCCACAATGTTACGGTGTCGCTCCGATTCATTAGTGTAAGCAATTGGACGAGGGCCTTGGCGATCACATTTCACATCACCCGTCGCTTGATACCTTTGTATCCATCTACGAACTGTTTTTCTCTGTAATGAAAATGATAATATTAGAAATACATAAAAAAAAACAACTTGTAAGTAATAGTGCAATAAATCTTACCGTTATGCCCATATCTCGTGCTATTTTCTTTATGCTTTGTTCCTGTTCTCAGAGAACAACAATTTTAGCCTTGAAAAAAGTAGTTAATCGCACCATATTATTAAAAACATGCAAATAATAATATGTGATCGGTGGATCGGTGGATCGGTGGATGCTCGGGCAGATATGGGTGCGGGGGCAGGGGAGGGAGCTGCTCGGGGCCAGAGTCACGTGACGTGCCTGCCGTCGCTCGGGCGATAATCTTTAATGTTGGGATGGGTCGTTTACTATGACGCTTTCTGTACAAGCATCTAACATTATTTGACCTTTGTAAGTTATTTCTAAGACTATGTTAATATTTTACCAATTGAATACTGAATAAAATATTATTATTATTATTATTATATCCACTGTCCCCCAAGAGCCTTCCATGGAACTCTCCACTTTCAAACGTTCTTTGATAGCACTGTCATTGAAAATACGGGAATCGTGTGCACTTCCTCTCCAACGAGCTACAACATCCCTGATTTTTAAAATGTGAATCACATACTACTTGTACATTTAGAGAATAGTAGCCTTTTCTATTTATATAAGCTTGACTCAGTTCACCTACTTTTTGACAACCGGTAATGACGATAAAAACTTGAGACAATAACGAAAGGGCGCTTACCTGATGGCGGGCCCAGTTCCATAAGGCACAGGCAACTTGAATTTGAGGATCTAAGCACCTGCCACGAGAATCATGTGGAATGTCATCTTTTATTAGGTCAACAATTTTTTTTCCCGAAAGCTTTACTGAATCTGTGCCGTTTTCTGAAGTTATATTCGTTGTAATGTTCGAAAGGATTCACTCGCACACGGTACACTTGATCACGATAGTTGTCCATAAATTCAATGTCGTCCAAATCATTAAAATCAGCATAATCGAAGATATCCATTGCAATTTACGTACCTACTGTCTTACTGAGAGAAAGCAATATGGCGCGGGGTGGTTGTTGGGGGGGGGGGGGGGGGGGGAAGGGGTCGTCGTTCACCCCCTGCGTCGGGTTCTCTTACCAGGGGGCTCTAGGATTGATCTAGATTATTATTCACTTGCAAACCATTGACGTATGTCAATTATGTCGGTCAACGAATAGCCCGATGACATCGTTTTCGAGCTTCACATATGTATGCGAGCAAGCGACGCGACGCGACGTCCGATCAAAAGGACCGAGCGGCGCGGCGGGCGGACGAACGAAAATTTATTTAAATAAATCGTAGTTCGATCTGCTGGCGCTTGCTTGCTGCTGTGTGGTTGGTGAATTTAGTAGAGTTGTTGTGTTGTTGTATAAGTAGTTAGTTTATACTCAGCGTTTGTGTGCTCGCAGTATATATACGAAGAAGGAACGAACGTGTGTTGTTAGTTTTCGTTGACGCTGCTTTGTGCGAGGAGAGAACACGATCTATGAGTTTTCGTGTCCTCTCTGCGTTAATACGGACGAACAACGACGGACGGCTGGGGGGCTACCCTTAACTACTTCGTGGCTGCGACCCGCCGACGGTGTGTGCGTGTGTGCATCTCTGCCGACGTCTGACTTGCTGCTGACTGCGACACGACGATGGATTAACTGTGTGGACCGACGGATCGCGTTTTATGCGTGTCTCCGTATGCAAGGTAACGGTCGTTGTATGAAATGATTTGAACGGCGTGACGTTCGACCGGCGCTCGGACGCGTTCTATAGTTCGTCACGTCTAATGAGTTTATGCTCTTTTATGATTTCTAATGTGAGGCACTCTATAGATTCCGGGCGGAATCGTATATGATGTCGCGAATGTGTCAACAAATTTTACACACGTGAACTCGTCTCGGTACGAACGTTCCAAATGGGGGCTTTTCTGTTCATGTTCATCATGAACGTCAACGCCCTTATGCGCGCGCAGCGCGTCTGGCGCGTTGAGATATATGCGTTCAGACGTTCGCGCGTGCGACCCAAAAATTCTAACATACACACAGAGCTCGCCCGTGTGCGTTTGCGTCTTTACGATCGCGAACGCTCGGGAATGAGGATTCAATGCGCGCTTCGCCGTCGATTCGCTGCCGCCCGCCGCCTGGTGTGGTGCGGTGGCGGTGCGTCGGTGTGCTGGGCGCGCGTCGATATCTCTTATAAACCGAAGCTCCCTGGTTGATCCTGCCAGTAGTTATATGCTTGTCTCAAAGATTAAGCCATGCATGTCTCAGTGCAAGCCGTATTAAGGCGATACCGCGAATGGCTCAATATATCAGTTTTGGTTCCTTAGATCTTACTCAGTTACTTGGATAACTGTGGTAATTCTAGAGCTAATACATGCAATCAGAACTCTGACCAGTGATGGGATGAGTGCTTTTATTAGATCAAAACCAATCGACGGAGGGCCTCGCGTCCGAAGTCGTTAATTTTGATGAATCTGGATAACTTTTGCCGATCGCATGGTCCAGTACCGGCGACGCATCTTTCAAATGTCTGCCTTATCAACTTTCGATGGTAGTTTCTGCGACTACCATGGTTGTCACGGGTAACGGGGAATCAGGGTTCGATTCCGGAGAGGGAGCCTGAGAAACGGCTACCACATCCAAGGAAGGCAGCAGGCGCGCAAATTACCCACTCCCGGCACGGGGAGGTAGTGACGAAAAATAACGATACGGGACTCTTACGAGGCCTCGTAATCGGAATGAGTACACTTTAAATATTTTAACGAGGAACAATTGGAGGGCAAGTCTGGTGCCAGCAGCCGCGGTAATTCCAGCTCCAATAGCGTATACTAAAATTGTTGCGGTTAAAAAGCTCGTAGTTGCATTTGTGCGCCGCGCTGTCGGTGCACCGCATCCGCGGTGATACTGACACGTCTGCGGAGCATATCGTCGGTGAGCCGTCGGTCAAACGTCGGTTCAATATCAAAATCCTATCGCGGTGCTCTTCAATGAGTGTCGAGGTGGGCCGACAATTTTACTTTGAACAAATTAGAGTGCTCAAAGCGGGCTCAAAATGCTGCTTGAATATTTCGGGCATGGAATAATAGAATATGATCTCGGTTCTATTTTGTTGGTTTTCAGAACTCCGAGGTAATGATTAATAGGGATAACTGGGGGCATTCGTATTGCGACGTTAGAGGTGAAATTCTTGGATCGTCGCAAGACGAACATCAGCGAAAGCATTTGCCAAAGGTGTTTTCATCAATCAAGAACGAAAGTTAGAGGTTCGAAGGCGATTAGATACCGCCCTAGTTCTAACCGTAAATATGTCATCTAGCGATCCGCCGACGTTACTACAATGGCTCGGCGGGCAGCTTCCGGGAAACCAAAGATTTTGGACTCCGGGGGGAGTATGGTTGCAAAGCTGAAACTTAAAGGAATTGACGGAAGGGCACCACCAGGAGTGGAGCCCTAACAATAAAGTTAAAACAATGTGGGGAATAATCAATGAACGCACAAACAAGAAACAAAAAAGTGAGAAACACAACATAACCCTACAAATAAATAATAGCTTAACTTCAAAACCCCAAGAGGTAGCCAACATATTTAATAGTTTCTTTGCTTCAATTGGTGGGGACAACACAATACCTACCGGCAGCAAATCAAAAGGACTCCCGGCGATTTCAGCTACACAAAATACGTTATATCTTAGCCCAGTAGATCCTTACGAAGTAAATACAATAATAAAAAATTTAAAAAACAAAAAAAGCCATGGAATTGACGAACTTCCACCAACTCTATTAAGACAATGCGCTGACGAATTAACCTTGCCATTTTACATACTACTTAACCAATCTTTTGAAGAAGGCGTTTTTCCTGATTTATTAAAAAAAGCTCTTATAAAACCGATCCACAAGAAAAATATAAAAACCGACCCAAACAACTACCGTCCCATTGCTTTATGCATTTTGTGAAAAATATAATATATTCAATGATAATCAAAATGGTTTCCGCAAAAACCGATCCACCGTTCTGGCTGTTTATAAATATATGCAAGAAGCCCTCAATATAATTAATAAAAAAAAATACGCTGTAGGATTGTTATTAGACATGACTAAAGCTTATGATAAGGTGCAATTTGACATATTATTAAATAAACTATATAACATCGGTATCCGCGGAAAAAGTTACGAATGGTTCACATCTTATTTAAAAAACAGAGAACAAGTAGTTGAAATAGAACATTACAATCAGAAATCAAAAGAAATAGAATTAATTCGATCCCAAAACATGGCCGTACACGCTTCTATACCACAAGGAAGTGTGATAGGATGCCTGCTATTCCTTGTTTACATAAACGATCTCCCTAACCATATCAAGGAGACTTGCGTATTATTCGCCGATGATATCTCTATCTTAACATCGTGTGATAATAATATAAACCTAAACCATAAATTGAGTTCTATACTTGACACTTCAACACACTGGATGAACGAACACAACCTTGAAATTAACTACAATAAGACAAAAATAATAACTTTCCACCCCCGACAAAAAACACCTTTATGTATAAGTTTCAAATACAACGGTTCAGAAATAGAAGCAGTAAATAAATTCACCCTTTTAGGCCTAGATATAGATTCACACATAGATTGGAAATCACATATTCAAAAAGTAAGATCTAAATTATCCAAGTTTTCATACGCTCTCCGAGAAATCAAGAAAACAACGGATCTCAAAACAGCACTAGTAACATATTACGCGTACGCATTTGCATGGCTCAAATATGGAGTTATCCTATGGGGAAATAGTACAGACGCGCCTACATTATTCACTCTACAGAAAAAACTGATTCGAATCTTAATAAATATCAAATATACAGACTCCTGTAAACCCCACTTTATAGACCTCAAAATATTAACCCTACCCTGCCTCTACATACTTGAAATTTGTAAATTTGTACGAAAATATCCGCAATTCTATACCAAAAGAGGAGATATTCAAACAAAAATTGCACTTAGACACGAAAACCGATTAGACATACCCGCTTCACGATTAAAAATGCACTCTTCTAGTACATTTGTTATGTCCATTAAAATATACAATAAGTTACCGGAATACATTAAAAATAAAAATAAAAATAATATCTTTATTAATAAATTAAAACAATTTCTTATAATCAAAAGCTACTACACTATTGACGAATATTTTAGCGATAAATTTCAACAACAATAAAAACTATTGTTTACATAATACCTACATTTCATTTTAAATTTCAGTTTGAACACTTAAAACAATAAAATACTGTTAATTTAAAAATGAATGTGCTAAACAGTGCATAATTAATAATAATAATATTATACAAGATTCAATAAAATTATAAATATCTAGTTTTATTATAATTTATAGTCTATAATAATAATGAAAAATAAAGAATAATGTAAATCGTGCAATATATAAATATAACTTAAAACCAAATATATAAATAGTTATATAAAATATAAATACCATAAAAACAAATTAATGTTACTATTTTAATTTAATATTTATTTTTTCCTTAACAAAAAGCGCCTTCATCCTCTCTCCTATTAAAAACTAACTTTGCTGTGCCCGACAGGGTCCATAATTGATTCGATGTTTTGACATACCAACTATCATATATGTACACATTATGGAATGCAATAAAGTATTGAGTATTGAGTATTGAGTACATCGGTGTGGTTATGTGTCCGTCTGTGATTATCGCTGATATTAGCGAGTGCTAATTTCCAATCAACCCCCCCCCCCCCCGCGCACCAGCCCCGCATAGAAAACAAAAAACAAATTTTTTTTTTTTGGTCCTCCGCTACTGTTGTCAGTCGGTACTGATCGACGGTCATTACATAAATATCAATATACAAAAAAAAAATCAACTTATGCAATAAATATAATTATCAACCGTCATTTGTTTTTTACGGAATTTCTGGATTCCTGGTACGTGCACCGTGCGCGCCGTCAAACGACCGACGCCGCTCCCGCTCCCGGAGGTTCGTGTATTAAATTGGAAGGTACAATACGCGCCGCGCAAGCGGCGGGGGATTATATTATTTTTTTCTTTCTTTTTCGTGTCCGTCTGTGATTATCGCTGATGTTAGCGAGTGCTAATTTCCAATCACCCCCTCCCCCCGCCCCCCCCCCCCGCGCACCAGCCCCGTATAGAAGACAAAAAAAAATTTTTTTTTTTGGTCCTCCTGTACTGTTGTCAGTCGGTACTGATCGATGGTCATTACATAAATATCAATATAAAAAAAAAAAATCAACTTATGCAATAAATATAATTATCAACCGTCATTTGTTTTTTACGGAATTTCTGGATTCCTGGTACCCACGGTCCCCACGTGCGTCGGGCCGCCGCCGCCGGTGAGCGTCGCGCTGGCATGTTTCCGTTCGCGTATTAAACGTGCGCCGTGCGCGCCGTCAAACTACCGACGCCGCTCCCGCTCCCGGAGGTTCGTGTATTAAATCGGATGGTTTGTACGCGCCGCGCAAGCGGCGGGGGATTATATTATTGTTTCTTTTCTTTTTCTTTTCTTTTCTACTCTGAATATTTTTCTGCAAAAAGGGAAAATCCTTTTCGTGTTTTAAATCGATGCACGATACATCATGTATATAACACTATGTATCTCCATCTTCTATCCTCTGAAACACTATGTATATTGTATCATATTAACACAACAACACCACCAATAACCGCATATCACTATACTCGCATTACTATTACCATTATAACGTACGACGAGTGCACACATCGTACGTCACAATAGTGTAACAATAATATTATTATAGTATTATTAGCACAGCAGCGGGTACTGTATAATATGATAATATAACATAGTATCAGACTGATCGTCGATCATCGTCCTCGGACGAATCACCTGGCGTAGGGCTGAGTCTCAACAGATCGCAGCACGACGCTGCTCTACCGAGCACAACACCCCGCCAGGAACGGAAGTCGTCTACAGACTATTCCGAGCCCCGACATCGAACTGAGGTAAATTCGGACCTTCGGAGCCGTGATGCACGCGTTAAACGGACAGCATCGATCTCCGCGATCCAAATGGGCTTCGACGTCGCACCTCACGTGGTGAAGCGCGACTAGTAAAGTCACATTGTTTAGACTCTAAACTTTTTTGGTGACGGAACCCTTTTGGGAAGCAAAATACTTGATGGAACCCTACAATAAAACAATAGTTTTTAAAAGTGTATTCTTTATTAATAAGCATAATAAAATTACAATGTAACAGTTACTAATTATTACTTACTTTACCACATGGCAAGTACAATAATAGAAGATATTAAAAAAGAAAAAAATCTAACTAATGGGAGGTATGAAACTGTTTTTTATTTTTCATCAATTGGTTGATATCAGGTTTGATAGAAGACAGTTGAAGTCTCATATCAGGTTCGGCGTCCAGTCTATTGCGATATTTTGTTTTCGTGGCTGCATAGGTTGAGAATCCTGTTTCGCACAAATATGTTGTTGGGAACGGGAGAAGAATATTCAGAGCCATTTTGCCAAGCATTGGATATTCATCACGGATTCTGCACCAAAAATCGTTGAGAGGCGTCGTTTTGAACAGTGACTCCATACTTGTGTCTGATGACATTTCTAAAAGAGATTCATATATCTCGTTTGACATACTTTCGGGCTTTTCCAAGTTAGGTAAAAAAGGATTATGAATCCATGAATTCAGTTTCATTTTTGTATTCTGTTCTTCGGGAAAATACTTTTCAAAAGATGCGCGCATCGATCTGAGATATTGGACCAATTCTCCAAACACATCATTTTGAAACATTTCTGAGTCGTTATCGCTAACAAACTCACTGAGTGACGTAAAGCTTTCTATTTCTTTCTTACCAACGCAAATAATCCAAAAATCTAATTTTCTTTTGAAGGCAGTTATTTTGTTATAGGCCTGAAACACTGTTGTCTGTTTACCTTGCAATGATAAATTCAATTCGTTCAGTTTTTGAAAGATATCCGCCATAAAAGACAATCGGAACAACCAAGTTTTATCATACAAACGGTCCTTCAAATTAAAAGAAGTATCTGCTGAAAGAAACATTTGTAACTCGGCTCTAAGTTCAAATAGCCTTGTTAAAGTTTTACCTCGAGACAGCCATCGCACTTCTGTATGGAGCAGCAGTGTTTTATGTTTGCTGCCATAATCTTCACACAATAATGAGAACAATCGGGATTGTAGTGGTCGTGATTTGATAAAATTAATTATTTTTACCGCTTCATCCATAACTAATTTTAGATTTGACGGCATTTGCTTCATCGCAAGTGCTTGTCTATGCAGAATACATTGGCTGGAACTACAATTAGGCGCTTTATTTTTTATTCGTGACACTGCTCCTGCTGTTTTACCTGTCATCGCCTTGGCCCCATCTGTACAAATGTCAATGCAATTGTTCCAACTGATATTATTTTCTTCAAAAAATATATTTATTTTATTAAAAATTTCTTCCCCGGTAGTGTTTGTGAGCAGCGGTGAACACATAAGCATGTCTTCTTTAAAAGAACTTTCATATGGATATCTCACGATAACCAGCAAGATAGCCAAACCAGCGACATCAGTTGACTCGTCCATTTGCAAGGCGAATCGTGTTTTTTGTAGACGTGTAACTAGTTCTTGTTTGACGTAGCTTGCCAGATCATGGATTCGCCGTGAAACAGTATCGTTTGATAGCGGCACAGTAGAAAGATGCTTTGCAGATTTTTCATCGAGCATACATTTTGTTATGTCTAATACACATGGCTTTATTAAATTCTCAGCGATAGTGTGCGCTTCACCTGCTTGTGCAATGCGATAGCTAACTAAATATG